>OU342975.1:12522500-15022500 GCA_910592155.1 Ypsolopha scabrella | reverse complement strand
TCAGCATACATGAGTATCTCACAAGTGTCCATGGATTCAGGTAAGTCGTTCATTAGTAATGTAAAAAGTATATTAGAAACCGAGGATCCCTGAGCTACACCCATCGACGTGTTGAGAGGATCAGACTTGGTGCTTCCTCCGTCTCCCACCACGATTTGTGATCTATTGTGCATGAGGTCGGTAAAAAGAGCATGAGCCGGACCGTTTATGCCATAGTGACGGAGTTTAATGGATAGTGTTTGATGATCTGCTACATCACAGGCCTTCGAGAGATCGCAGAATAAAACTGCAACATGCTGTTTGTTCTCGCGGGCTAACATGACGCGGCGGACGACGTCTCTTGCTATGGCGGTGGTGGAGCGACCTGGACGATACGCGTATTGCCTATCAGAAAGAGCGTTGGTCGCGACGAGGTGTTCGATGAGTCGCTCACTGAGACCGTTCTCATACACCTTGGCTACTGACGGTATTACGGCGACGGGTCTGTAGTCGTCAATAATTTCTACTTTACCCTTTCCCTTGAAGATGGGTGCTATTTTACTTTTCTTCAGACAGGTAGGGAATAAGCCGATTTTTGAGCACTGATTGAATAAATCTGCTAGGATAGGTGACAAGTGTGTAGCAGTCAAGTGTAGGAGCTCTGTAGAAATGCCGTATATGTCCTTCGTGGGTTTATTGGGAATCCATTTAGTTATTATACGGTACACTTCGCCGGCACAAAAGGGACGAAGGTGCATCGAGCGGTCGGCTGGCGGACGCGCGGCGTTTGTCAGTGTCGTGCGCACGAACGCTAGGTCAGCGGGCGGTGCGCCGCATGCGGCCGCGGCACCTACGAACCTCTGGTTCATGGCGTCGACAGCGGCCTTCCTACTGGGAAACGTGTTCCCGTCGGAGTCAACAGCTACGTCGGTAAAGCTTGTCGAGGATTTTACGCATTTTCCTCGTTCTCGGTTCACTACTTTCCACATAGCTTTGCATGCGTTTTTACTGTTGGATATTAAGCCAGTGAAATAATTCGCTTTTCCAGTTTTTACGAGATTATCGTACGTTACGTTTAATTTTTCGATCGCTGCCGCAATATCTTTATTTTGTGGGTATTTTTGTCCTACTTCCGTTATATCGAATAATAACGATTTGAAATTAAGAATCTCGCTCGTTACCCAAGAAGATTTCTTTTTGTCGTTTAGTAATTTAACGGGAAAACAGGCTTCGTAACAATTGGAGATCACGGTCAGCACTGACAATGCCATACTCTCAACAGATTTATTGTTACGTTTGCGGACGGTAGCCCAGTCAATACTCAGTAACGCTGCTACAAAGTTAGCACGGTTCATGTCAGAGTTGATACGGCCGTACCGGGGAGAAGGCGCCGCCGTGCTCAGCTGACACTGCACCTCACAGCGGATGCCGCGATGGTCGCTGATGTTAGTACACACTGGGACTGCGCTGACGGAGTGACGAGGTACGTTAGTGTATACGTGATCTAAGCTAGTTGACGACTTGTGAGTAACACGAGTCGGGAAGTTTACTAGATTTATCAAATCATATAGTGATAATAAATCGCAAAGTTGTCTTTTTTCAGAATTAGGAACACCTATGCAATCAATATTAAAATCACCAACAATAATACATTGTAAGTCGTCTTCACTAATTTTATCAAGCAGGCGTTCTAAAAACATTAAGTAATCTAATGCTCTCACTTGATTAGTGCGATAAATGCACACAATACTCAGATTATAATCTATCAAATTGACGGCAGATATCTCGCAATACCACTTCTCAGATAACAACGTCAACTCCTTATTCTCTACACATTTAATGTTATCTTTAACATACAGACAAGATCCCCCATGTTCTTTGGAATCTCTGCAATAACTAGATATTAAGGTAAAGTCATGGATATCAATACATTTAATATCATCAGTCGTGAGCCAGTGCTCAGTTAGGCCTAGTACGTCACAAGTTAACTCACTCTGTAGAAGAACTTCAAGTTTCTGAGTTTTACCGTCTAAAGAGCATATGTTTTGGTGACAAATTTTTAATGAATGCGATGAAATTACTGTTTGTTTACATACGCGGGTCGGCCGTCTTCGGTGGTGAGTAGCGGGAACGCGCGGGGCAGGGAAACCGGTCTGGCCGCAGGGTGCGCGTGCAACCGGTGACGGCGCTGGAATCTCGGTGGTACACGGATCGGCGGCAGTCACATTTAGATTTTCGTGTGAATTGGATGATATTACATTTCCATTCGTAAAATGCACGTCGACTTCGGAAATAGGATGTGGTGTTGTAGTGCAGATAATGTTAATGGCCCCGCTGTACGCGGGGACGTACGGGAAACCAATCTACAAACCTTACTCCAGACGGCCATATCGCGGGATCAGTTAATGTGCCGAACTGTGATACAGGGATACCGATAAGGAAAGAGGCATGCCTTTGTGTTTTTATGTCGCGTTTTTCTACTATGTATTCTTTAGACTCGTAGATACTGTTAAGGAATTTAAGCACTACATCTGACGTCGTGTCTGGCTTAAATGACCAGGCTTGAATGTACCTGAGCTGCTCGACAGTTTGGATATTAGCGTCAAGTTTGCCAGTTCCAACAATAACTTGTCGTCGTTGACGGCTTTGACGAGATTGTCGCGAGTGTTTTGACCGAACAGTAGTCCATCCATTATTCTCATCTCCTATTCCATCTGACGTTTTTGGAAGAGTGTAGTCACGCGAGGGTTGAGGCGTTGGCAGCTGCGGCAGGGGGAGCGTGCTGCTGGGGCTGGTGGTCTGGTGGCTGGTAGCATCCCTGTCACTGTCAGTGCTACACGCTACGTTAGGTGTTGAAGTGTCATGTTGAGGTTGTTGTTGGGCCAATCCCAGTTCAGGGTAATTGATATCAGTAGTAATACCGAGGGTCTCGTCGGGCGTCTTTTGGTTGCTAATCGTCGTCGGTATCAGCTGGACTGCTGCAGGGTTAGACTGACTGCCAATCGACGGCTTGAGAATTTGTTTGACCGGCGCGGGCGCACGCGCTGTATTGGTAGATAACCGTTGTTGTGCCTGTGTGTGTGTTGAAGCATTCGCATGTCCTGCTCGTTTGATTCGTCGTTCCTCTCTCGCATCTGGTCTCGTCACAGCAGCGAACGATTTGCTGGCGCTTCCATTGGATAAGCGTGACCGTGCGTCGGGCTTCTCAGACATGATTGGAGGCTTTGAGGTCACGTGTCCTGGTCCGGTTTGTGTTTTACCGGTATTTTCGTCAGATATTTTGCACTCCAGAGCCTGAACAAGGCGTATTAAACTTGAAATTTTCTCTTCAAGAGGCGTAATTGCACTTCTCACTATCTTGGATAGCACGTCCATGTCGATTTTCGACATATTAACACTATTTTAAATAATAATTGTACGGAGCTCAGTTTTCTACGTCAGTGAGGTTTCGCGCACACACACACTAACACATAATTATTGTAATGCAGAGTAAATATAATATTAAATTTTATTATTTCTATCCTCTAAGAAAATTCATTTCTCCCTCTCATCCTCTGAAATATTTGAATTTGTCACTTTTTTATTTTCGAATAGCTAATGTTTTACTATATTATTACAGTCATTATCTGGCAGTGAGCCTTTTTGACACTGAAACAGGGGATTGAACACAATATATTGCCATTATTGTCAGATATCTAATTTTATACTTTTTACCCCCTGTATCCCCTAAAATAATGGGTTCTCTCTTATTTGTTAGTTCCGATTAAATATCATCTCTTAAAATAATGACATTTCATAGTGGCAGTCTGCCTGCATAATTATTTTAATGTGGAGTAAAGCAAAAAATAAAATTTTATTATTTCTATCTTCTAAGAAAATTTATTTTTTCCTTATATCCCCTGAAATATTTGAGTTTGTTTCTATTTTATATTTAATAAAATAATGTTCTACTACATTATCAGTGTTATTTTCTGGAAGTGAGCCATTTTGATACCGAAAAAGGGGATTTAACACAAAATATTGACATTATTGTCAGATAACAATTTTTTTAATATTTCCCCCTTGTATCCCCTAAAATATTGGATTCTCTCAAATTTGTTAGTTGTAAATTACTATTTTCTTTCAAAATAATGACATAAGGTAGTGGCAGTCTGCCTCCATAATCATTGTAATGTGGAGTAAAAATAATATTAAATTTTATTATTTCTATCCTCTAAAGAAATTCATTTCTACCTGTCATCCTCTGAAATATTTGAATTTGTTACTATTTTATATTCGAATAGCTAATGTTTAACTATATTATTACAGTCATTATCTGGCAGTGAGCCTTTTTGACACTGAAACAGGGGATTGAACACAATATATTGACATTATTGTCAGATAACTATTTTTTTTAATATTTCCCCCTTGTATTCCCTAAAATATTGAATTCTCTCGAATTTTTTAGTTGTAAATAACTATCTTCTTTCTAAATAATGACATAGGATAGTGGCAGTCTGCCTTCATAATTATTGTAATGCAGAGTAAATATAATATTAAATTTTATTATTTCTATCCTCTAAGAAAATTCATTTCTCCCTCTCATCCTCTGAAATATTTGAATTTGTCACTATTTTATTTTTAAATAGCTAATGTTTTACTATATTATTACAGTCATTATCTGGCAGTGAGCCTTTTTGACACTGAAACAGGGGATTGAACACAATATATTGCCATTATTGTCAGATATCTAATTTTATACTTTGTACCCCCTGTATCCCCTAAAATAATGGGTTTTCTCTTATTTGTTACTTCCGATTAAATATTATCTCTTAAAATAATCACATTTCATAGTGGCAGTCTGCCTGCATAATTATTTAAATGTGGAGTAAAGCAAAAAATAAAATTTTATTATTTCTATCTTCTAAGAAAATTTATTTTTTCCTGTTATCCCCTGAAATATTTGAGTTTGTTTCTATTTTATATTTTATAAGGTAATGTTATACTATTTTTTTAGTGTAATTTTCTTGCAGTGAGCCATTTTGATACCGAAACAGGGGATTGAACACAATATATTGACATTATTGTCAGATAACTAATTTTATACTATTTCCCCCCTGTATCCCCTAAAATTTTGGGTTCTCTCAAATTTGTTGGTTATGAATATGTATCTTCTTTCACAATAATGACATAAGAATGTGGCAGTCGGCCTCCATAATTATTTTAATGTGGAGTACAACAAAAAATTTCAATTTTATTATTTCTATCTTCTATGAAAATTTATTTCTGCCTGTTATCCTCTGAAATATTTGAGTTTGTTCCTATTTTATTTCAGACTATGTAATGTTCTCCTATATTATTATAGTCATTTTCTGGCAGTGAGCCTTTTTATTCTGGAACAAGAGATTAAACACAAAATATTTACATTATATGCAGATGAATAATTTTTTAATATTTCCCTTCTGTATACCCTAACATATTAGGATTTTTTCTAATTTCTTAGTTGTGAGTTACTCTTTTTTATTAAAATTATGACATAAGAATGGGGCAGTCTGCCTACATAATTATTTTGGAATAACGCAAAAAATTAAATTTCATTATTTTTATCCTCTAAAAAAATTCATTTCTACCTGTCATCCACTGAAATATTTGAGTTTGTTTCTATTTTATATTTGATTAGATAATGATTTTCTATAGTATTACAGTCATTTTCTGGCAGTGAGCCTTTTTGATACTGAAACAGGGGATTAAAAACGAAAAAAATACATAATTTTCACATAAATAGTTTTATACTATCTCCCCTGTGTACCCCCTAAAATATTGGGTTCTCTCAATTTTTTTAGTTCTTAATAACTATCTTCTATTAAAATAATGACATAAGAATGTGGCAGTTGGCCACATTTTAGGTATATATTTTTATACAATTTCTCCCCTGTATACCCTATTAATCGGGTTTTCTTATTTCTGTGTGTTGAAAATGTATCTTATGTTTTATTATAATTACATAAGAACATGGCAGTTGGCCTTCACAATATTTAATAGAGGATCAAAAAAAAAAATCTTACTTGTAACAATATTATTTGGTACCTCTTTTTCTGAATTGTTGATTTTTTTTAATTATATTTGTCATACAATTAGAAAGTTTTCATACATAAAATAACGCCATAGTTATTTTAACAAAATGACCATTTTAATTTGGTTGGATTATAATGTCAGATAACTTTTGTCAGCTAACTTCACACACCTATGATATGCTCAATTCTACGATCTGCCGACGACTTAAATAAGGTGATATTAATTTATGCAGCCAAACTCATACTGAAGGCTTGGTAAGTGATCAGTATCACGGATTGATTACACCTTTTTGCTAATTTCGAAATATAAAATAGTGACCTCCCGTTGCTATTGACACGGGGCCGGGCTTGGGTTTGTTGTGAAATTAATAGAATAAGTTACGAATTTTAAAAAGGAGTAATTTAACCTTTATACTGAATTCTAACTAATCTGACCTTTTATACTGTGGCAAGCGGAACTTTAAAACGACAAATCACAACACTTTACTCGCGTAGGACAAAGGTGAACTCGTGAGAATCCTATTTGTTTTGGGACTTATGTTAGTGATGTTACGTCAAATGCTCCACATTATTATGGTACAAAGTTGGGGTACAAACCACAGGGATTTATTGGCCGGTTCCTAGAAGGTGTATTCTGATCAAAATTTGTACCGAGTTACAAAAATTTACCTGATAAGGATTTGTGTTCTTAAAATGTTTAATCATGTAAAGAAACCGCAACAAAATTTTAACAGAACATGGCTCAATCTGGAACAGTACTTCATAATGTCTCGGTTGTCATTTACACTTATACAACGATGTAAATATTTGTTTTTTGATAAAATGACTTTTTGTTTTGAGTAAATTCTGTTATTGTTAATATAAAAACGAAAAAAAAAACACTGCTATAGCATTTATACTTGGACCATTTCAATAGGGTTGTCATCTGACGAATACGAAATATAATATGAAATAACGGTAAAAATTCACTGACATTAAATTTTTAGTTATATAAGGTGACTTTAATTTATACAGCCAAACTCATACTAGAGGCTTGGTAAGTGATCAGTAACACGGATCGATAACACTTTTTGCTAGTTTCGCAAAATAAAATCTTGACATCCCGTAGTAATTGACTAGAGGCTGGGCTTGGGTTTGTAAGGAACACGAAAAGAATAATTTACGAATTTCATAAAAAAGGTCATCCAACCTTGGTACTGAGCACTTAATGAGTCTTCAGTAAGAATTTGGCTGCATAAATTAAAGTTACCTTATATAATGTCACCATTATATTGATAAGAGGAATCAGTTTTTTTTTAAGGTATCTTCGTTTCTAACTGTTGTTGTTGCTCTGAGTGCTTCGATTGTGAAATTGTGTATATGTATATAACTTTAAATTCAGATTTGATCTAGTTTTATATAAGGAGGCGTTTGTGAATTAACTTATGTGAGGTATATATGGCAATATTAAATTTGTCTTATTTAAACGGCTGCCACAGCAACGAGAGTGTGCGAGCCTGTTTACGTTTTGAGGGGTTGATGCAATATATAACTACGATATACCTCTATAACCGTGTATAAGTGATACGGAAGCCCAATACACGCTGTCTGGAGACAACTACATACCACAGTGATTGTATATTTTTAATTTATTAAGTCAAAATTTAATTTAATTTAATTTATTTTAATATTATTGTAAATTATAGCTGCTTCCTCAGCTGGAATAAAATCATTTATTATTATTATTTTAACTACTTTTTTACCGAGCACAAATTCCACTCGGCTAGTTGTCTCTCCTCTGAGTCTATTTCATAAATTAACCTAAATTTTAGAAGCATAGAAAGGATCATTGTGGAGGTTCTGGCAAATATTTGTTTATCCTCAACCGATGATTAAATTAAATGATGAAGTATGATGATCAGACAGGAAAACCTCGAATTTATTACAGAAACGGTCGAATTCTCAGCGTACTTGCTGAGTTACGGATTAATTAATCCAGATTTAGGACCCTTACGGCGACGCGAGATAAAATTGAGTCTGTACTGGTTTGTTTTAAGTACCCCGTACACATCTTGACACGAATAAACGGAAAAATGTATTTTTCATCACTAATGCTCTGAAAGTAAGTCATAGATAACTCGAAATGCGGGAGGTAAATTCGATTTACCTACCTAGAGAGGTAAGTAAATTTGAAAATCAAACGAGTGTCTCTTACAGTCACTGACTACGTAGTCAATCACTCGTCTCGCCAAATGACAATGGAAAATATCTGTTCTGCCTATTTATATATTATTGTGTATATATGTAAATATGCTAAATAAAATCTTAAAAAGACTTTTATGACTTAAAACAGCAACTAAATTAGTTTAATTTTTAAAACAATCACACTGTCCCGTAAGACGCGATTGCACAAAAAAAAGAAAATGTCACATGGAAATAAAATGGCGGCAGTAAAATTATATTGTTGAAAACATAATTTTACAATTGATTAACGACACATTTCATTGATTGCACGTCGAATTAATTTTTATATCCTGCAAAAGAGTGTTATTAATTATTTAATAGACCCTTGATAATAGTGTAAAACCGAAACCGGTTGGTATAAATATAATCACTGTGAAACAAACAATAGGTACAGGTGTAGTTAATCGTCATGTTATAATTTTGTAAGTTTTTTATTTCCTCGCATTAGTGATGAAAAGTAGAGTATTACACACGGGTGAAAGTGATCAATTGCACCATCGCTCGCTTCGATCGCTCGTGCGCCTAAATATCTCAGGTGCAATTGATCGCTTACCTCCCTTGGATAACAATCTACTATAAAAACTCTACTTAAACGGTAAATACAGTCAATGACACGGTAGCGTACGGTCTATAACTTCAAAATTAAACATCTAGGTAAGGCAAGGGTACTATTTTCGTATTCAGTGATGAAGATTCTATAGTGCATAGGGGTCAGATGCATTTCCGAAAATTTTGACTTTTTTCGTATGTGCCGCCTCTAAAGTGATATGAGTATGGGTCAAAGCAGCAGGTAACATGAATTGCTGGGGCCGCAGCATCAGCATCCAAGCTGGGGCCGAATTGCCAGAAACCTACAGCTCACGTTCTCACGGAACGATACCTATAACGCCTAGAATAAACATACTTCTTGTAGAATTATCTGCTTTGTTGCCATGCAGCGGTCACCCGCATCTCATAGGCCATACACCGCTTTGCCACTTTTGCATAATGTGAGCATGACGCTGGACTGCAGCGCAGCATTCATAGCGGGCACTCACAAGATCCACTAGTGCTATAATTGTAGTTCTTTTTCAAACAGGAGTACTAAAGTGGGATGATACCTAAGTGCGACGTGTATCTAAATATCGGCTGACGTGGTCTCAGCATTGCTTTTACACGAGTTAAATACCTTATCACTAAGTCGCCCGATAACCTAACAGTTTCGCGTTTTGGAGAAACCCAGTCTATTTTGTTTATATCTTCTGTGTTATCAGTATTCGGTCAAGAGTCACATACTAGTTGTTTCACCCTACTAAAACTGCATCCGATCTGCATCATTGTCGTTGTTAAGACACGCTCTTATCGCGCACACAATGCCGTATGTGCTTAATAGGTATGTTTTACCTGTATACTAAAGTTACAAACTTTTGACCTGGTTTTCCCTATGAATGCCCGGCATTTATATTATGGTGTTGCGAGCTAAGACAATGCATCGAGTACAGCAATTAAACGTTGTTATCGATGTCCCAAATTGGTAGCGTAATTTTTATCGTAGGTATGTGATACGATCTATAGTGACTATGTGAACACGTGAGTGACTCCCGGGGCCCCAGTATGGGAGCGCAGGATGAATTGTAAATCGTCTATTTTCATAAGGATGAAAGTTTGACTGACGTGGTCCAAGAATATTTTAGTATTCACTCGTTTATTTTAGGAATGATCCAATTACCGCGCCGAACGATAACCCGCACGCGAGGTTGTGGGGAATTCCAAATCGATATTATCCCTATATTGTTTTCTTTTTTCGGTACGATAAACAACTGGAGTGGTATAAATTGCTATGCGGGCAGTCAGTCGCTAGACACTACACGGTCAACATTACCGCAAGAACATCATATAGACTTAGGAGTCCCGTGACATCCATCCAGAACTCAAGATGCAGTCCCAAGACAGAATACTCAGTTTCCCGGTGGACACCTTCACGACGCGCGGGCCTTCTATACCCGAGGAGGCCCCTTTCAGCCCCGGCGAAATTCTGCAATTCAATAAAGCATACAAACAGTTTCTTCAGGCGGAACGACAGCTGGACGACCTGACTTTCCTTAACGGGAAGCCATGCCCCGTCCGCTACAACTTTGATCCGACGAGGCCAGAAGAAGATCGTCTGATGGTGAACTGGGACTGGCTCATGCCCTTATTTTGGGGGCCGCCGCCAGGTGAGAGGGATCTCGTGAGGGTGCCCACTATACTGGAGTTTGTTGAAAAGAAGATTCGCTTTTCGAAGTGCAAGGCGGTCGCCGGGGACACCTGTTCCTGCGGCAAGAGGCCTAATGTAGTGGTACCACCGGGACGTGAGTGCAGGATCCCACAGCACTTTCATCATTTCTGCACGGCGCACGTCTCTGCGTGGATAACCAAGTACATGGTCCCGGCGATTCTGCTGAAAGAATCCCAAGAAATCTTTAGAGAGGTCATCCAGAAAGTGCATGAAGGTGATCCGCAAATCCTCGAATACTATTCGACGGGTGACCGGACGGACACAGAAATGTTGCTGCACTCGGCTCGCAACATCAGTGATAATAGTGCTAAATAGTGCAGCAATGCTGCTGCAATGTGACGTTCGCTTATTAAAATAAATATTTGTGTTTATAATATGTTTACTTTTTTTTTCTTGTACCCCTATGAGTGTAGGATGATGGAGAGTTGTGCAGGTAAGGTACTGAGATCATTCCCTCTGACGTTGCTTCAAGTTGAAATTTAGTTTCTCTCGTGACCACTCTATGTTAGATACAATCAAGTCAAGCTTGGACTGCACCAGATGTAACGTCTAGGTAACGTGCTACTAGCCGCTGCATAGCACGTCACATCACTAACGCAGATAAGTTGCAAGGCGTGATGATTAGCGTTATGTGCACATGGGATGCAAAGCTCCGTTATCACAAACTATGCTTGGCATATGCTTATCATATGTCTTGAGCAAGGCCTGAGTGTGCATTCGCCTCTGACTACGTGTATCTGCGACGTTTAGGTATGGAGCTGACCATACAGGAATATGAGACGTCTAAATAAGGTTTTTCTTAACTTTATATCTATGAATAACTGCATGTAAGCCGCAAACAGTATTATGACAAAGACCGGCGGCAATTGGCGTTACATCTGTAACTCCTTATGGACCGATAATACGTATGACCACATGGCACGCTATCGTTTAAATATGGAACAAACTATGTGTCACTACTCAAAAGATAGGTAAATATGATCAGACGACGGGACCTTCATCGAAATATTATTACAGGCTGCCGGCCGAACGTAAGTAGCTCCAGCGTATTACGGCAACCCACGTTTAGTTGGCACTGTCTTGAAATATTCGGGAAAACCCGTGCTATATTCATTTTATGATCTGTATCCGACTGGCGGCGTGTATTTCAAAACGAAATCAAAACTGATGAGTGACCATAGAAAATTACCGGGACATACACGTGTGCTTCATACACGTATACACCTCACTTATACTTAAGATTTGTCATTGTATAGGTGTTACAGGTTTGGTTAGACTATAATTCTAAATATGTATACTTTTCATGATTCCTGTAATGTTAGGACTATGGTATGACAGATACCTTACCTAAACACTGCACCGTACCTACCTATCGCTGCATAGCATGTCGCGGTGCCCCTCTATCGTGTTACAAAGTGTAGTGACCACGGTTATCTATGCATGGATGTAGATTGTACAACATCTTAGTGGATAGAACTAGTACAATATATTATTATCATTATTAAACTAACTACCTAAATATCTAGTATCATGAAGGAAACTGGTATGTCGTGACATTTGTAAGTCGGCATGCATTTTGAAATGAAATAACTATGTATCGGGAACAAGTTTTTTTTTTTTATTTTCAAAAACAAACACTCACATGCACAATATACTCAATACTGATGTACACAAATACCTAATACTTATTATATAAACAAATGATCATATCTATGATTAGCACTACTTCGGCCGGTTGAGAGTTCCACGCCACGATGCCTGCTCACGCAAAGCTAGTGCATACTGCATCAAGTGCCTGTCCAGTCGCCGCTGCTCTGCCTTCTGACGTTTTCTCTCCTCACGCTCCAAGTCTTGTCTGCGCTTTTCTGCTTCTTCTTCCGCCCGCTCTTGCTCCTTCCGAGATTTTTCCCCGTTGTCTCGATGAACGGCTTCTCCAGAGTTTCCGCTCATGGTGGATGATGATTTTGTGAATGATGACATGGTGATTTTGTTAAGACTGATCGATTGTACACAGCCTTGTGATTATGGCGAGTGTATATGTGCTAATGATTGATTGTATATGTACTTTCCTCCATTTATACTAACCCGAAAACTACCTAACAAGGACTCGTTGTTCCATAATTATCGCGAATTTTTTCCCACTTGAATAAGCTCGTTATAATGAGGGATAATTCAAATACCGTGACATCATGGTGTACCGCAGTAACGACAGAATTGATAAGCAAATTAGGTAGAGAAACGTATTTTGTGGTAAAATGGCGCAATATCGATGATGTCAACGGGTAATACATGCATATATCGGCAATACCCAGTTATTTTCAGCTGAAAAGGAAAAAATTGATAAGGATAATGCATACAGTTTTACATTTTATTACGGGAGTCATATCATACACTGTGTTAACTTCTGTTAGCTAGCACAATCATGCTCCGTATGGAAAAAAGTATAGGTAAGCTTCAGTATGTGCTCGTTACGGTACAAATGCAACCAACGATTGTTTCAACTCTAACTGCAAGCACCCCGGCATGCTGAGTATGCACGCAGTCTTGCTACGTGACCTGCAGTCTTACTCGACTATGTTGTATGTTCTTCGGATGTTCGGCTCCGACAAGCTATCCCACTACAGCGTTGCAGCGTGCACTCATGTCCGCAAAGCAGTTTACCAAGCGAACCCGAGAGACTTGGGTTTTTGTTGAATCGTCCATGCACACCATCGTTAGGTGATGAACACTTAATTACCTCGGCAGGTGTACCTGTACACCTTACCGTAGGTATGCCTTACCATAGGTATGCCTTACCGTAGGTATGACGTCAAACCTTATCGAACAATGGTGTATTGTTTCATTTTTCCGAACTATTAATATTTCAATAAACCCCACGGACAGGATGAGATCGGTTAATTAAGCCCGATAACATATTTAATTGAATGAGAGGAAATTAATATAAATACCATTTAAGTTCAGCGATAAGAGCGTTATCGCCGTCGCGGGTGGCCGTTCTTATGCTGTAACGATTTACTGATATCGATGTTGCTACCTACAACCAATGCTACAACAAGGTGCACTTACAGGTTAACAGTAAAGAGTTTTTGCGCTCATATTCACAGAGACCTAAGGTTAGGCTTGAGACTAGGTCTCACTTTTACATAGCAAAACCTAGATAGAACTCAACAATCATATTTTTCCCGAGACCATGCACTGTGCATCAGAGTCGTTGCTCCGCTGTATACATTAGTAGCATCCCCCCTTTCCCCTGGTCCACCATTCTTTATTTTCACCCCGTACGCTCTTGTGTCACTGACTGTAAGACGAAAAAACTAACTTTACAGTATTATTATATTAGTATAAAATGCACCCTAATAAGATTTATTACTAACACGCTTTGTTCACTTTTCAGTGTTTACAAGTAATACGGTAGCACCATGCCAACATTTTGAAACCTCCACATATTTGAATTATTCAAAACGATGGATTTCGCCACAAAAACATAATCACATTAATGTATGTTTTTTTCGATAACTTTGAAATATTACTATTTAGTAAATAACCTTTATTTGATACATAAATTATCGATGAAAACTGTAAATAAAAATAAGCTTTTCAATTTGGTTAATTTATGGCACTTATCCTATACCAGTCCAGCAGTAGGTATATTCTTATATAAAATAACTGCTGACCGCAACGTTTTTGACCGATTCCTGTGTCTCAAACATTTTTATAGTTATAAGTTTATGGCGAGGTTATCCAGAGAAATCTGTCCTGCTCCAACGCTTTCATTTTACACATATTTATCCTGCTCAGCGGAAGCGGGCCGCTCAGAAAACTCGCAGTTTCGAGGTGTTTTTATTTATTATTTTGGAATTAGAAGGATGGGTGTTTAATATGACGGCCGTTTTATATTACATTTTTCAGGACGTTTATTTTAGTATAAGTTTTATTGTCCAAAACTTCATATAGCTCAAATGAATTAACATAAGAGTGAAATATGACATATATTTCTTACAAAATTTAACCATCGCTATTTATTGGTTTAAAAAGAATTTGAAAGGAGACAAAATCGGGATAAACCCCCCCCCCTTCCTTACAACTGAATCGGTCCTGTCATTCTTTGGTACACATGCTGGAAAATTTCAAAAAGAACGACTTAAACACTGTCAAAACTTTGATTCTTTCATAGAATACTTTTATATTATGAGAAACATGCTTCGGAATTAAACAGGACATAACATGAGTAACCTCACTAGTAACTGGCCTTTGCCCGCGACTTCAGTGGCGTGGGAGTTTCTCAGATTTTAAATAGTATTGATAATTTTCGACTTGGCTGTTCTTTTATCAGCCCTTATAGCCTATATGTTGACCTGGGTCACTACGATGATAATAAATAAAACCTCATCCATATACGTTAAATGGTTCTTGAGTTAAAACGGAACATACATACAGAGAGACAGAAGGACAAAAATAAAAAATAAAATTGTTTTGCCCTCAGTACAATACTAGTAACACATTAAAAATTCACAAAAATATTCACTGTATAGATGCGACTTTTAAACTAATTTATTATTATCTAGTATTCACCGCTCTTACATCAAGTTCTCAGAAGAACTCCGAACTAAAATCCACAAAGTGAGATATAAGGTGATTTGTTAATTATTTTGGCGTCCTCTATTTGAGGGAATCACACAGCGTGTACTCAAAGAGGACGTAGTTTAATATTCATTCCAGTGAGAGCCGATCAAGCAACCGACCATTCATATTGCGTATTGCGGCCGCTTCATTGCACTTATCAATAGGCTTCTGAGCTTTACGCTTTGACCGCAGGAGGGTAGGCAGGACGATGCCAATTAGCAGATAGCGTTACTAACTCATATATGGGTATCAGAACATCAGAGAAAGCCGTAGGCTTGGATATTATTCGATATTTATATGTACTATGCGTCCCACATGGAGGAGCCCTATGCTCGTAAATGGGCATCCCAAATAAAATAACTTTAGAAAGTGATCGAATTGCCTGACTATGCTTATTCCCAACTAACGAGTAATGTCGTGAGTGCATTATAATTTTAGTTATTTAATATTTTAGTGACTTTTTTTTTATCAATCTCAATCATAATCGTAATTATTTAATTTATTGTATCCTTTTTAGAGTGCATTACAAACCAGAAAAGATAAATTAGAAACAAATGTACAGACAAGAATTTGAAAAAATTCCTACAGTCCATTTGTGGGACAGTACTTGTATGATTTTGTCTGCGAAAAAAATATTTTTAATTACAGTTTTTATTTTAATGGGTCTTTATTAAGAAAATTCAGCTATCATCTTCAGATCGGCCATTAGCTTTAACAAAACGAATTGTTTTCGAAACTCAATTTCCTTCTTGTCAAGATTTAAATGGAAGGATTCAATTTATTGTGTCCAGATGTTTTAGTAATTTGAGAAATTGTATTTCAGGTTAAACTCTTTCTCAACCGAGAAGAAATTTTCTCGTCAGCTTCAATAAAATCGCCACAACCAGATATAGATTTTTAAATATAATCAGCTATAGTGTATCTGAGTATTAACTTTGAAGTGCAAATCACAGTCCACCCTCGCACACTCATGTTCCACCAAAGATCACTTACAACACTAATTTGAAGCCGTGACTCCGGAACGGAGATATTCGAACCACTAGATCACTTACAACACTAATTTGAAGCCGTGACTCCGGAACGGAGATATTCGAACCACTAGATCACTTACAACACTAATTTGAAGCCGTGACTCCGGAACGGAGATATTCGAACCACTTGACCACAGAAGCGTTCACAGATACGAGTAAGAAGATATCTATAGTCCGTTTTTAGGGTTCCGTACCTCAAAAAGAAAAAACGGAACCCTTATAGGATCACTTTGTTGTCCGTCTGTCTGTCAAAACCCGTGCAGGTATCAAGTTGAAATTAAAATCTACTCAAGTCTACAGTACCTTGAATCTGTGAAAAATTAAACTTCAAAGTTTAAGTAAAAAAAATATACGGGCGTTTATGCCACAAAAACGTATATTTAGACACTCTTAAGGGAATCAAAATTGATATAATTTATTTCCCGTTGACCTAGAGCTATCAAATTCTGCAAGTAATATCGTCTAATACTACAAGTACCTATAGGAAAAAATGTTAAAACTATACATTTGGAATTCAATCATAAAAAAATCATCGAGGTTAAGCAACGGTATGCGCGGTCATAATTGTACGGGTGACCAAATCTTTTTGTAGATGTTTTTAAACTTTTACTAATTTGTACGGATCCCTCGGTGAGGGAGTCCGACTCGCACTTGTCCGGTTTTTTTAGATGGTAGAGCTGATGCCAGGCTCGACTGTGGAGGTACCACCATCTTACTCGAAATCCCCCCCGAAGTTATTCGGGGGAGAGTAAGAGGACAGCTTTCAGGCAAAACCAAGCGACCCACCAGGACCAATGGATGGCGGTATATCCATCACAAATTGCCGGGCCTTATGTAAAACAGGCTGGTGACGAGTAACGGCGTGACTGATGCAAGGGTTTCGGCACCGCGCTCACCAACCCACCTGTCCAGCGTGTGTGAGTTTTGACATTTCTTCCAGGAGGACCGCCAGGAGTGGCAAAATCTTGGAAAAGCCTATGTCCAGCAGTGGACGAAACAGGCTGATGGATGGATGGATGGCTATAGTTCGAATACTGAGAAGAGTCTTCCTTAAAAGAATTCTTTAAAATAATTTCATCGACGAATGGAAATAGAATCGCCATAAAAATTCAAATCATTACGTTTCCAGGAAAATGCCGATGAAGCACAATCGTAATCCTACAAAATCGCTTTCGTCGCAACATCTTGACCTCTCGAAAGCCTTCGAAAAGTAAAAATGTTTGATAAATACAGCCCTGACGGAATATAAATTAAATAAGTCTGAGGATCTCATCGCTTGGATTTTTATTGATGGCCATAATTTATTTGAACGGTGCCCGCAGTGTGCTCTGAAAAACATTGCCAGGATTGTGGTTTTTCCGAAACCTATTTTCTAACCTATTTTTTAGGTTTCCATCAATAAATATAAATATTTAAATCGAAAACTGCACAACTCAAGAATGGCTGTGCCCATTGAGCTTAAATGTGAATAAACGACAAACGAGCCTTAAAAAAATTACTTTCTTACAACAATTTCTTGAATATTTCGAATATTTATGTAGGATGTAATAAAGGGCGTACTTTCAAATATCACACACAATCTACAATCTTTAACAGACTTTTTAGTGGTTGTTTTGTCTAAACTACCTAATTCAGAAACAAATAAAAATTTTACACAAAAATACAGGCGCAATAACAATCCATTGTATTAATTATGTACTTACATTATTTTCTTTTTGTTGCTGTTATTGCTCCAGCAGTGTTATTGTAACGTGTGTTTTTTTAGAGGTATAGAACTTTGAAATGGAATAAAACAAAGATGATTTTTTTTATTGATATGAAATTTATTTTATTCGAAAGACAACCTTCTGGCATTATAATTTAAATATGACTTCTGGCATATATCCGCCACGGCTGGCTCGGACGTAGTCTAATCTGGAGGTCCAATTTTCAATGACTTTTTCCAACATTTGTGGCCATATATCGGCAATAACTCCCAGAATGTTGTCCTCCAAGTGGTCAATCGTTTCGGGCTTATCGGCGTAGACTTGCGACTTCACATATCCCCACAGAAAATAGTCAAGTGGCGTTAAATCACAAAATCTTCCATAAAGTGGATGGACACATATCCAATTCTTGTGCACGGTGGCGGATAGACTGATTCGGGTCTTCCTCTACGCTACGCTCTATAGCAGCAATGACTTGTTCTGTACGCACTGTACGACAACTCTGTGGATGCGTATTATCATTTAGAGTAAACGTGGTGCAAAAACGTTTCATATTAATTGAATTAATTGCTCTGATGGACGATTATGTTAACCGTAAATTGGACGTAATGCGCGATACGTCTTTCGAACAGAACCATGATTTTCAAAATAAATTTGCACAATTTGGAAGCATTGTTCAGGCGTCAGTCTATTCATGTTGAAATGCCAAACCAAACTAAACATAAATTACTTTACAGCTGACAAAATGGCCGCCAGTTAAAAAAGTGTTGCCAACTTAAAGTTCTATACCTCTAAAAAAAACACTCTTTATATTCTTATACACATGTTATTGTAATATTCCCCAGCATGCTATTTTTAACATTTGTTAGTCTGATTTCTTAACATCGAACCTAGCAACACTGACCCACAGTATGCTCCGAGAGAAATATGAAAGGCATTACAGCCAAAAGGCCTTGTGGAATTTATGAGCACCACTCCTCGCTGTTTGATAACGTTCAAGTTTTCATGGTGGATCGTTTTATAACATACTTACTCGTAGGTAAAAAGATCTTCACAGAAAAATATCTCTATCTATACTACATAATATTTATAATAAAGTAGTAAAAAAGTCGTATCTGTACATTCAATACTTTTACGAGATTTTAAATGAAATGAGTTCACGCCCTCGTGAGCGTTCAGTATTTGCATTACTGGGCGGGTATTCTGGTACGTGCGTAATAATTGCGAAGGCAGATTGCGGGTGACTTTAAAAGGGATTTTATACAGAAAACTATCTGTACAAAATCCCTTTTAAAGTCACCCGCAATCTGCTTTCGCAATTATTACGGATTTATTTTTTCATTTTGGTTGAAAACTTATAGTGGGCATTCTTTATATCCTATAGCTTCTATTTGATGTGGTTTAGCCACTCTAATTTTCATCGCATGGCGTTTATAAAACTATAAACAAATATCTAATGACTGGTATTGCGAATGCGCAATAATGCCGGAATAGCCGCCCAAAATTCGGGGTACAGGTATGGTGAAAATTCAACGTTCTAGGATGAGTATGAGTACCTCGGTGGCATCGCGCTTGTCGTAAAAGCAAGAGGTTGCAGTTTCAAATCATAACCCGAGGATATTTTTTATATTTGTATTCTTTAAATATGTTTCTAATAGATGTTTTCTATTTTGTAATGCACTCTTCTAATATCATAACCAAATTCCAAAAACAATAAAAAACAAATTTACAGTAGACTTCTTAGTCTATCAAATTTCAAACTAGTCATACAAACCTCGGCTTTTAGAACCCTAAACCCGTACCTCAAAAGGAAAAAACGGAACCTTTATAGGATCACTTTGTTGTCCGTCTATCTGTCCGTTCGTCCGTCTGTCTGTCAAGACCCTTTATCTCGAGAACGCGTGGAGGTATCGAATTGAAATTAAAACTATATACTCAAGTCTATAGCCCCTTGAAGCTGTAACAAAATCAAACTTCTAAGTTAGCGTAAAAAAAGATATGGCTGTTTATGCCGCAAAAAACGTATATTTCGACACTATCAAGAGAACCAAAATTTAAAGGGTGTTTTTCGTTGACTTAGAACTATGAAATTTGGCAAATAATACCGTCTTATATTACAAGTATAGGTAAAAATCTGAAAACTATTTAAAATTGAATCATAAAGAAATTTTTCAAATAAATTTCATATAAATATTTATAGCTAGCTTTTGCCCGCGGCTCCGCCCACGTGTTATTTGGTTTAACGGCAAGTTGTTTTTTTTGTGTTAAGTTAGGGTATAAGCCTTTTTCTTTTCTGAATTTCATCCAAATCCGTTCAACCGTTTCAGCGTGAAAGAGTAACGTAACAAACACACCCACACACACACACTTACTCACTTACTCACCTTCCTCGGTTTCGATCTTGACCGCGGACTCACCTGGGGATCACACATCGAGAAGCTATGCGCGCGTCTAAGTAGCGCGTGTTACGCTCTGCGCCTGCTGACTCGCACGGTACCTCGTGACGTGGTACGCACATACACAAATTTTCGCATTTATAATATTATTGTGATGTGATTAGTACCACTTTTGTACGGAACCCTAGGTGGGCAAGTCCGACTCACACTTGTCCGGTTTTTTATTATTCTATGGTATGTGAAGTTAATGGTAAAGTGCTCGAAACGAACGGCGAGATTTCCAACGAAGAAAAAAAAATTACGCCCTTGTGCCCTACGTGGATGTCATGCGGCCTCGTGGAATCTACGTCATCAAAAATACCCATCCATATATAAATATTGCCTGTCTCTCCACAATTCCAAAGCGGACTCTACGTAAATTTATCCTTTCTATATCGAAAGGGCACGTCTCACAGCATGCCCTGGTCTACTCTTTGATATTATCCGATGGTTTTTGTAGTCTCCTCATGAAATATACACGAGCCTCCAGGGGTACTGTAAATCTTCAAGTTAATTTGTTAACCAAGTCTGGTCAAGCCGCGCTCGAATCGGTGCATTTCATTCATTCATTAAAATAGCTCTGAGCAAGCAAATTCTCAGTACTATCCGTTTCAGATGCTATTAGGATATGACCTTGTCATACCTAGTAAGTACATAAGCATCGATTCGATAAATTTGACAGATAAACTCGATAAATTCTAAACGACACCTCTTATCGATTGTAAATAAGAGCTACATTTTTGTTTATCGAAGCAATATTGAGTCGATACCATGATCATACTTGGTAGCCTTATGTTTGTGTGCGTTAGCAACGTTGACGGAAGTGCGAGTGAATGAGATGGACATGGTCTGCTAACTTTAGAGTATAGTAGGAATTTTTTTAAATGTCGGGATCGGCTTAAGTGCTTATCTTCCAATGAATGACATTGTTCTATTGTTAAGTTCCACCACTAATTAGCAGTGCACAACGAAACGCATAAACAACAAAATATTTTATGTTAAAAGCAACTTTAACGCTTGAACAAAAAGTCTCAAATTTGAACGGCAACGCAGCAAGGTACAGGTGTGATACAGGCTGAAACTATTTAAGATTTTTACATAATTTTATATGCATGTTATAAAGAAAAACAATATATAAGTTTAAAAAAGTTCATTTATCTCTTTGAACATGTGAATAACTATGTTTACTTTATACTTATATAATTCCAATAAAACCAGTAAGTACCCTACAAATACAAAAAAAAATTGTATGGCTGCAATCTACAGTAATTATTGAAGTAACATTTAAAATTATATACATTATATTTTTGTACCTCTTATTCCCGCCAAATCAAAGTCCATATACACAGCCGGGGTCGTTATCAAACACACTTTTCACAAAAATCCTAATAGTAGGTAAGCAATCAAAATCATATAAACGTAGGCCGGGTTCAAATTTATGAAATATCCAGGATAAAACACAGAGAAGTATACGATATTAAGATCCAAAAGCCATTACTTAATCATCCTGTAACTAACACAAAAAATGGCTGCCGCTTCCAATTTCAAAAATTTAATCTGAAATGCGTTGGCGACTTGGCGTTCAAATTTGAGCCTTTTTGTTTAGGTGGTAAAGTGGCTATTAATATAAAATATTTTGTGGTTTATGAGTTTCGTTATGCACTGCTCATTAAGCGGTCGAACTTAACAATAGATGACAATGCCATTCATTGGAAGATAAGATATTAAGTGCATTCCGACATTTTTTTAAATTCCTACTATACATCCTCTAAGGTGCTAACGCACACAGGTGCAAGGGTAATGTCCCAATAACATTTGAAACGGATTACTGAATCAGGCGTCTAGCAAATAGAGGTAAATTTATGTTAGTGTTTTGCGAATAACGGAAAAAAAATACAAAATAGTACACGTCAATAAAAACCTAAATGTAGTTGTAAGGCTTCGAAGTAGCAAAATATTTTCTTATTTCATCTAACAACGGCTGAGCAAGTTTACATTTCTTTGAAGCTCTTCGTCGCAGGTTGAAATGTTTTTTTCATTTTATTTCATAATTAATTTCCCAGGTGTACTGTAAATAACTGCAGAATAAACACAAGCCGTTCTTGTTAGCTTTCCTCTTTCTCTCTTGACAGAGGCATTTCTGTTTCGTAATTTAAGACATTTTCTTTTAAGGAAGTCACAACTTTCTCTGCTGATATATTTTCATGAACACTTTTTCATGGTTGAAATTTTAGCCCTATCTGAATGCGGTGTCCCATGCATTATTTTAAATATTCATGATAAGAGATATACAAGTTATTAAAACTCAAGTGAGCAGACGTACTAAATTATTATTAAAAATCCAGCTTTATGTGCATATTAATTATTTTTGACTATATCTCAATTGTTTTCACCGATACAATTTCATAAGGCATATACCTAGTAAACGATAATAATACATGTTAACACTCATGTCAGGTTTTTAATTATAATTTAACCTATAAGTAATAAAAAAACTGTTTATTGCATAAACGTAAAAATATGGTCTATAGATTTGGGATTGGAACGCCCTTTTTAGGTTTCCGTAGTCCAACAAGGAACCCTATAGTTTCGCCATGTACGTCTGTCCGTCCGTCCGTCCGTCCATCTGTCCGCAGTTTAGCTAAGAGACTATTAGTACTAGAAAGTTGTAAATTGGCATGAGTATACATATTAATTACGACGACAAAACGGTAAAATAAAATCATGGAAAAAAATATTTAAGGGTACCTCCGATACACGTAAATGGGGGATTTTTTTTCTGGTCTATCCCATTGTGTTGGGTATCGTTAGATACTCGTAGGTCGTTCAAAAACATTATTAAGCTTTAGAGTGCAAATTTTTGTTAGAGTCCCTCCTCCGCCTGCCGGCTAAACGGTCGATTATGAATATGTGAAAAAATTCACAGAAGTAGTATATAAGCTCCTACAATTCAAAGTGAAAACAAATTAACAGACGATAGAGTATCCCTAATAGAGAACAATCCACAAAAAAAAATTTTTTTGCTTGTACTTTTTTTTAACCTTTCCGTAGAAATTTAGTCAGCTGCCTCAACCACTTTGTACTGGGAAGTGAAAAAATTACTTGAGCAAACATTTTCTTCTTCTTCTGGAATTTGATCAGTTAACGATACATGATCTACCCTAGAATTATTTTCACTTACTTTTGTAGGACCTTATATATGATAAACTCACAAGGAAAACTATCAGAGCTAAGTAGGCTTTACAGGTTAACGAGTACAGGTCGCGCCAAACTTTTAATCCCCTCTAAACATGACAATCTATGGGCCGTTCTTCTACATGTATGGGATGGTTTGGTGTGATCTGTATTAGTAAGCCAACTTATAAAATGTACCGGGCAACTACGGAACCCTGCATTGCGCGTGGTCTGACACGCACTTGGCCGTTTTTTTGTAGGTGAATTTGACAAACTGCAACGTACTTTTGCAATCGTTATATAAAATGAACCTCCGGTTGTTTATTAGGAAATGGGTGGAAAAATTTGAATAATTTGAGACACTTTGAGTGAACCTGGTACATGGCCACCAAGGTCACCAATAACCGACGCAAACGTTTAGAGTGTTCGGGTCATTCCGCAAAAGATAAACTGCCTTAAGGGTCCATGCCACCTAAACTTGCCCCACCGTATTGCTGATTCATGACAGAAAATATTTGTTTAATGAGAAATTAATAATCACACAAGTTGTCGAAGAGTTGTATTACAACCTGATTAATTTTAGTTTTGCATAGAATTCATAGCAAGCTAGAAAAAATAAATCTAAAGTTGCTGAAAATCACATAAAACTGCTCTTCGCGTATTTCTCATTAGTGATTTTTCAGATAATTTTGGAAACTGAAATTCACGCTCCCGTAAGTCAAAACTGCACAGAATGGTGAGATTAATTTATTTTTGCCAAACAAAAATTGTTATTTGGTGTATTTATCCATTAAACATCACCAACTTTTGTGTGCGATTTCCCCATACAAATTACTATGGAGGGCGGCATCGAAACATGATTCTTTAGAGCGCGCGATGTTTCGGTTGTCGTAACCAGTCGTAACAGGCACGGCTCATAGCGCGCTATTTTAAACAATAATGAAACGTCATAGAGTTCAGTTCTGCCTGACGCAACATGAGGTGCTCAATGTCAGGGAGAACGGGTCCTTAAATTGTTCCTTACACAGCAACTATTTTACTCCTTCTTTACAAAATCGATTAACCCATTTTTGCAGGATGAAGCAATATCATCATATCATACACCTTAAATCCATGTGGGGAAATTAAACACTGGATTCCCAATAAACTTCCTATAATTCAAAATAATCGTTCAGATCACAATTTTTGCGTCGTCTCTAATTTCAGTCTGTCTCCATCTTGCTCCGTCGTCCTCTGTCTCGCTCACCCACTCACCTTCTCTCACTCCTACATACATATAATGCTATTCATTCAAGAATTGTTCCCAAATAGATTGATATACGGTTACATCAATTAGCCCCCACTCAGCCCGTATTATTCCTGTGGGGATTCCTCAAGTCCAAACTTTATAGCAACATTCCCTGATCCCCCGGATCCTAGAGGGGTGGTTCTGACAAGGTTCGGGACTAGGGTCAAAATATCAGAAAGAATTTAAAAAAAGCTTTTGTTTGTTGATTTATTCCTTAATCCCCCCCGTGATCAATAATTTCATCGCTCATCATCAACAATGATATACGATTCAAATTAAAATGTTTTGTTTCTTAATATTTTGACACTTGACTAAGGACACTTTCTTGGTAAATTTTATACTAGACCCGAGGTCCATGGTTGGGTATGTCTATGTCACTCATTTAGAAAAGTGCCGAGAGGTTAACATTACGATGACGTTAATTTACAGAAATACTTTTCAAAACACACTAGTTTTTTGTTAGTTTGTGTATATCGTTTATGCCATAAAGTTTATAGCACATTCTTCTGTATTAGTGTGTATGTTTACTTATTAATTAAAAAATGTATTTCTTAAACCGGGTTTGCTGAACGAAATCTTCTATTTCTTATTCGCTATAATAAATCAAATAATCCATGTGTTATCTTTTTATCACCAATTGAGTCATTTGTATGAATAAAGTGACTTTAATTGTTACAGTCATTAACCTCTCATAATAACTAGACACACAGTCTCTAAAAAGTTCGTCAGAAAGTGTCCGAACGTGCGACGTGCATAATAGAGAAAATCTTCAACCAAATTAAGACGTTATGTCGTAAACATAAGATACAAAGTCAGTTGTATGCAATCGTTATTCCAGTTTGTCACCCATAACGGTGACAAAATGCATCGCGGATACTTTTTGAGCGAGATTGTGAGTCTTCAATGCCCGTTTTCACTAACGAGTCTAACGACGAACAAGGCGACGCTTAACTAAAAAAAGTTCTATTTCACCAAACTATTTTTACTATGTATTGTGATTCCTAACCAAAGAGTAGCCTAAGTTTTGTTTGTCAAGTTGAAATTGGCTGTTTGCACACAGTACTACAATAAGCTTAAATCTCAAAATCGCGAGTGTCACAAGCATGTGTCAGTTTAGGGGCGCCTAAGCATTACATACCCCCGAATAGATGTTGCAACTTTAGGTGATTCTTGACGTCGTTAGTCATGACTTAAAAGTTAGTGAAACGTGTTTTTACTCTAGGCAACTCCTAAATACATAGGCATCTGATTTAGGCGTCTCCTATGGTTAGTGAAAAAGAGACGTCAATGGTTACAGTCGATCAACTTCTATTGTGATCTCTTTCAAACACGTGACCATTTTTTAGTTTCGGTTCTTGCTAAACACATGCTTGCGTAACCGCCGGCAAATGCTAGTAATAATTAAAAACCACCTATGGTGAGCAAAAATCTTATTCCCCAAACTTGTGTGTCATTTTGAAGGAATTTATAATCTATTCTCTTTTCTCACAGTACGTGTGAGAGAGACAAAAGGTCCCAGGGGTAGTGCCGCGTAAGTGCCAAAGATAAGACAACTTTTCCCGGATGTTATAGACATGATGTTAAAATAAATAAAACTCAGCACATACGAGTACTCGATTTCCGACATTTTCCCGCTTCCGGTTGACGCTCTGTTGTTAGCGGGAAAATAATATATATTTTCTTGTATGAAGTATAAACATTGTTGATTTATCGAAGCTGTCTAGATAGAAGTCGGAAATTGCGAAGATTGGAAGTTATAATTTGAGTTAAAATCTAAATTAAAAGAAAAATGTTTATTTTAAACCTCAAATTACAGTTCAAGAATTTATTTATTATTTTGTTTTCACAAAGCATTCAAATCATACAGAAGAACAAAATGCCATCAAAAACATAAATTGTAAAAAAAAACAAGTAGAAAGTTGTAACATTCATGTAAATTCAAGTCGGTTAATTTATTCAGTCCCTAAACATTGACATGTAAAACGTATACTTTATGTATCTATTTTACAAATAAACAATTTGAATTTGAACATTTATATGGGATTACAAAGTTATTTATGCAGTTGGTGTATCTAGAAAACTAGACCGAAATTGTAAAATATTTCACTTTTCCCTTGATTTATACACTAAGCACTAATTGTATTCCAAATTTGAAGTTTCTATGTCTGCTAGAAGTGCCTTAGAGTTTTGATGATCGGTCGGTCAGTCAGTAAGTGAGTGACAAAATTGAGAAAATTTGACTAGTTATAATTCTTAAACTACTAGTCCAAATTGAATGAAATTTGAAATATACCGTGTTTATACAATTCCTGCTTGGTAACTGAAAATTCAGGCTTCTAGTTTTATCCACAACGAAGTTATAGGGCTCGAAAATGGCCTAAACTGTTTCGAGAAAAGGATGGTACGGCCGTGCCGCTTTTTAGCTCGACTTGGCGGGGGCACTGCCATGCCCCCAGATTTGCTTTGCAAAGACGTAGGTTGAATGAAACCTTATAAAATGATTCCAGGAATCATAAATTAAAATACTTTTATTTTGTAGTAAAAATATTACCACTCACATTTATTTCCTGGTACTTTGTGCTACCATTTAAAATACACGCCATTTCCAAAAAGTTAAATTATAATATAATATAAATAAATATTTTCTTACTTTTCAGGGATTGTTCACAAAGTTTTTTATTTACAGGGCGGCTATTCCGGCATTATTTCTCACTCGCAATATCGATCATTAGATATTTGTTTTAAGTTTGATATATGCCATGCAATGGATATTAGAGTGACACGTCAAATAGAAGATATAGGATATAAGGAATGTCCTCTATAAGTTTTCAATCAAAAAAATCTACTTAAATCTGTACAAAATCCCTTTTAAAGTCACCCGCAATCTGCCTTCGCAATTTTTGCGCACGTGCCAGAATTGAGGGCCAGCAACATTATCCAATAAAATCGAATGCTTTGGTTTAGGTACTTTTTCGTGTGTGTTTTGTTTCCCCCGATTTTTATTTTCAGGAATATTGAGTTTTAAAAGTATCTGTTAGGGTTGGGCACTTTCTTAGCAACTTAAAGATCAATTTTGTCGGCCAAAGTTAGTCAAACAAGAACCGTCAACTTGCAGCCCGCATCTAAACAAGCCCTTATCAACCGACTTCAAGTAAACACCAAAACTTGTCACGAACTAACCGTAACAAGTGGTGACCACATAACGTTCTGCATCAGTAGTCAAAGCGCCAAATTGACGTTTTTTATTTTTTTGCATTTTTATCATCATAAAAGCTAATAAACGAAAACTTTTAAGTGTTTCTTTTTAACACCAAGTCCAAGCGATGATAATGAATATGGGGAACTATATTTCTGTTTTGCATAACAAGTCCCAGCGATAAAAAAAATATTTTTATAACGAATTATTTAAAACTATTTTATGCATAAGTAGTCCATATTCAATTACTTAATTCTAACCGCCAAAAGCAGAAAAAGAATAATTCGTATTGCAAGTTATGCATTACTAGTCCACGCAACGCTACTCCGTCACTTGGACTAGTAATGCAAAACATTTACGCAAAGCTCCAATGAAGAACGCAATGTTTTTTTCAGAAATACTTTCACTTGTACCAATTTGGCGTTTCTATTAACTCTGAGTCGTTATATAAGGATTTACATTTTGGATTTCCAATATGTAACTTATGCTAGGTTAATACAGTTTTTATTCCCATAAAATAAACTTAATTTTGGCCCATATACTAAATTTCATTTAAAATAGATGCTTGGGTTTATTTGGCTCTTTTCGCACATATCTTTTTTTATATATCTATAAAGCTTTTTTGTTCATTTTTGGATATTGATGGCAAACTCGAGATACATTTTAGGTCCGGTCTGGACCAAAATATATTTTTTAATTGTTGTTATTTATATTTATTTAATTTCACTATTATATTTATATAAAAATATACAGTACACGCACAGTACAGTGCAGACACAGTGCAGTACAAACTGAGATTTATCTAAAATAATGAAGCTGTAAGAAGTTAAAATATTTTTATATTATGTACTATTAAAGGTTTTGAGTTATTACTTACATTTTTTTAAGTATTAAATCTTATCGATACATAATTGATTTAAAACGCATATTATTTCTATGACCTTTGCACAACATTTTAAAATTTATATAGGAACCAATTTTTTTATTATCTTGTATAATTTTGGCACCGACAAAGGAAATTGGAAAATCGTCCAATTTTCAGAATTTTTAATCATTTTGATACATATTTTTGGTAAATTTTATGTGGCACTTATTATGAATTTTATTATTTTCATACATTATTGTATTGTACAATAACAAATATAAATGAAAATTACAGTTACACTCGCCAAAAATTAAAAATCTTTTCATCAGAAGGCAAATATAAAAATACAGGGTTCAATAATATTACTCCAATAAACGAGAAAAAGGTTTTTCCTACATTATTTTGATGTAACTATTCTAGTACTGGCGCTAAGTAAAGATATCAAGATAGTTAAGTGAACTTAAGAACGTTGTAAACAAATTTTTTAATTAAAACTAACCTCGAAATTTCTTTCGTACAATATTTATACATGTCTTGAAAATGCACTTATAGTCACAATATTGTTTCATTAACTTACATAAACATGGACACTAAAGGGTTATTTTTACAAAAAACGGTAAAGTTTAATGTTTTTTTTGGGTTCAATGTCCCATTATGAAGAAGTGAAATCCTTATTTTATTGGATCACTTTGTTGTCTATCTTTTTGTCCAGGTTTCAAGCCCCTTTTTTAAAACACGGTTTTTTTTGACGAAACAAGTTCATAATAATATTTTTGCAGCAGTTTAAGCTATATCTTAGTTTATCATATTATGATAAACTTAGATATAACCTTATACTGCTGCAAACCAAATTCAATTTTCTAGTATAAGACGATAATATCTTTCAAAGTGTATTTTAAAACAAAATATCCCACTCACTGACTTAACTTAATCATCTAATATCGTACTAAATACACAAATAAAGGCGCTACTTTTACCAAATGTTACGTTTTCAGTATTTATGTATCTCTGAATCATATACCTAACTACCAGAAGGACAGCCAGACACTGGGGATATTCATCTGCTACAAACCTGAAACATATATTTAGCTTTTTTGAGTAAATAAATATAATTAATCGACTTCCTTGTCTTTATTATAGCGTTTATGTATAGGATTTACTCAATAAAATATGATTAAAATTGGGTGTGAGATATATTTCAGGCTCTCTCCTGGGTCTGGCATAAGTCACAATGAAGTATAAAAGATTACAAATAAAACAAAAAAATTACCTTCTGAGCTAGATCTAACTTTTTACACATAAATAGGTTAGATTTAGGTTAGTAGGTACTCATTTTTTTTATTTTATTTATAATTTTTTATAATGCATTGTACGATTGTGAGTGATGCCGGACCCAGGAGAGAGCCCGAAATATATCTCTCACTCAATTTAAATCATATTTTATTCAGATGTAACGGTTTTCTTAAGTTAATCTTTAAGGCCTTTTTTGCAATTTTGTTATGCATCAAAAGACCAAGCGCCAAAAATGTCGCTTGGACTAATTTTGCAAATTGAAAACTTGGAACTTGTCCCGAGTCCAAGTGAAATAAAAGCTATATCTTCTTTATAATAAGATATTTTTCATTTTTTTTAAGGTACCTACTAAACACTAATTATTTGTTTCAATACAAAACGTTTCTATTTCAAAAGTAGCAGGTGCGATTGTGTAAGCTAATGGTTTCATTTGACAGATCATATGGCTATAAACGTTATGATTTCACTTGTCAAACGGCTAATTCGAATTGTCTAAGGGGTTCATAAAGTCATAACGATGAGATGATCATATGATCGATATTTTAGACGATGAGTGAATGATTGGATAAGATTTGACAGATAATTCGTATTGTCTAAGTTTTTTAAGTTCATCACGAATGTCAAATGATAGCCATGACTCGCGGGCCATGACCATGGTATAAAATTTAGTGTTTTGGATTGATTTGGATTAAAATTTCGGAAAAATATCTTTTATTTGGTCATTACAATTGAGATGTTTTTACAAATTATCAATTGTGATTGACATTTTGAATTAAGTAATAATTAGTAGGTATACATCGATGAATATGTAGGTATAGGTACCTATATAACACAGATGTAAGTAGATAAATAAATGGAAGTGACTAAAGGGCCACTAGCGGTCCTTTGATTGTTAAAATTATTGAACCGTAAGTCATTACTTAGCTGTTGGAATATCTTCCTGAGCACGAACTAATAAAGTTAATTTGCAATGTACCGTTCGGAAAGGGAAGTGGTCCTTTAATTTTATAAATTGTTGAGCCGTAAGTCATCGGAAAATGTTTTTCTCTGCATATCGTGAATTCTGTTAAGACTACGAAACTTATTATTGTATGCAGAATTGATGTAGAATGTAGGTACTTTATGTTTTTATTATTGTTTTAGGCATTCAGTGTAACCGAAATAAAAAATGCATTTATATTTACACAGGTTTTTATTCAACAAAGTTATTCGTTATGTTGTCTAGTGGTTTGAGTATTCAACTACTAATCCGGAGGTCACAGGTTCAAATCCTCTATTAGCACATTTGTGTTCGGTCTATGTGCTTCATATCATAAGGCAAGTTTGTGCTCCAAGTATGGTAAAAGGGCTTACTTACTCCTCACCACGCTGAGACATAAACAATGATTGGTGAAGCATGCTTGTACGAGTGTGAACTAGGAGATGCATTTTACAGCCATGTACATGTCGCAGTCGCAGGCATCTAGTTAAATTCAGTGACTTGACTAAATGACAACACTTTTGGTTTAAATGGTGGTCTTGAAAAAAATAACCACAAAGGTTACGTATGGCGGTATCCTTCTTACCTTAGCCATTGCATCTCTTCTGCCTGATTTAACCAAATGCCTGTCACATATACATAATGTATATTAAAAACCCATAAAACAAATAAAATAACAGAAAGTTACAATATGATTCCCTGAGGGAGCGTCAGATTGTTCTTAAGTGTGAACTGTGAAATGCAAGTCCCAGTCCACACTTGATACACTCACTTTTCACCAGCAATTATTACATCCCGAATGGGTTGGTACAGTAGTAAGCCCTAACACCATACTTCAACTTGAACCAACAGCTTAACATGCCTTCTGAAACATGCGAACCAAACACTAATTAATGTGCACTGCAGAGAGTGACCACAAACTCCAGTTTAGCATGTGAGAACTCTACTAGTCTGCAACAGATGTGGCTGATCATTGTATATTTTTCTACACACAGCCAATCATTAGAATAAAGGGATAGGAGCATAATCTGTGGAGAGAAGCTTTGCTTGCTGTCCACAGCGACAATCTCTCAAACATTGTTCAACGAGTGCCTGTCACAAAGAGGCTCTGTCCTTTAGGATAGACTGGCTTGGATGTTGGTTTCTTCTACCTCTGTCAGTACCACGGGCTTGTTACTGGATGTCTGTATCTCGCTTGCGCATTCTGCTTCTAGCAAAACTGAAAATTTATGATGAAAATTAGTAAGTACATAATATTATACTGATACATTCTTTACTTTCTTATGTAGCATTCCAAATCACTTTTCAAGATTAAAATATTGCTCGCTGTCAGACAAAAGTAGCTCGATGCTGGTTCCAAAACATCTCCTTTTAGGTTTTGGAACCAGCATCGAGCCACTTTTGTGTGACAGCAAGCAATATTTTAATCTTGAAATAGTGATTTGGAATGCTACCTTAGATTCCACTTAGCAAATGCCACACTACTTACCTACGGTTTTCAATGCTTGGGCTGTTATCTGCCAGTAGTTGGAACTCTTCACATCAAGCAACCTCTCACTAATTCTCTATTAGTTTATGCTGTCATGTCACACGTGCGTGCAAGACCTAGACAAAGGTTCGAACTATGTTGTGTAAAAACTTGAAACTTAAAAAACTTAAAATGGCCTATAACAAAGTAAAAGCAGTATGGAATATCATAAATACTGAAACTGGGAAGAGTAACAAACGGAATAATGAACTAAAATTGAATATTAACAATGAAGTTTTTACAGGAGATAAAGAAGTTGCGAAGGCCTTTGAACAATTCTTTACTGACATTCCTTCCTTGACAACTAAAGGCTTAAATTCAAGTCCAAGACTTACACAGGATCTTTTGAGTGATCACGTGCCTCAGTGCCATTCTGTATTTGCTTTTAAGCATATCAATTCACAAACTGTCATTAAAGCATTTAAATCTCTTAGATTTAAAAAAACCGAGGACTTATAGGGCCTATCCGTTAAAGTTGTAAGCTGTATTATTGATTTAATAGCTCCATATTTAGCTTTAATCTTTAATAAATGTGTAGATGATGGTGTCTTTCCTGATTTAATGAAGTTAAGTAAATTGATCCCTCTTTTTAAATCAGGCGACAATGAAGACCCTTCCAACTATAGACCGGTCTCAGTTTTACCAGTATTTAGTAAGATTTTCGAAAAAATTGTTTTTAATCAATTATTATCTCATTTTAACTTAAAGAAGTTGTTTCACAGTGAACACTATGGATTCACTAAGGGGAGGTCAACCACTGATGCAGGAGTTGCTTTAGTCAAGCACATATTTGACGCTTGGGAAGCAAAGCAGGATGCGATCGGTGTATTTTGTGACCTCTCAAAAGCTTTTGATTGCGTTAATCATTAAACACTTTTATGTAAATTAGATCACTATGGAGTTAAGGGTAAATCTTTGGCGTTATTTAAGTCATACCTTAGTGACCGGATTCAAAAGGTAGACATTAATAAAGTAAAGTCATCTGGAGCATTAGTCAAAATGGGTGTTCCGCAGGGCTCCATATTGGGGCCCCTATTATTTTTAATATCCATAAATGACCTTCCTTACTTAGAGACTTATCTGAGATAGTTCTATTCGCAGATGACACGTCACTTATTTTTAAAGTGAATCGACATAACGATATTCTTGATGACGCGAATTCAACTCTCTCTCTGATTCTTGATTGGTTCACTGCAAATAATTTAGTTCTAAATGCAAAAAGACGAAATTTATAAAATTTACTTTACCAAATGTAATTCAAGTAGATGTCGGTTTATTTTTGCAGGGGTCTAATCTGGAGTTAGTTAACGACACTAAGTTTTTAGGTATTACTATAGACTCTCGTCTTCAGTGGGGTCCCCACATAGAAGCTCTCTGTGGTAGACTTAGTTCAGCCGCATACGCTGTTAGACGCATAAGGCAGATTACTGATGAAAATACTGCTAGATTAGTATATTTCAGTTATTTTCACAGCATTATGTCATATGGCATAATGTTGTGGGGTAGAGCCGCGGATATAGAAGCAGTCTTTGTCTTGCAAAAGAGAGCAATTCGGTCTATTTATAACATGAAGTACCGAGATTCATTAAGAGAAAAGGTTTAAGAAATTAATATATTAACGGTCCCATGTGAATTTATTTATCAAGTTATTAGATATGTCAGAAAAAATATTGATAATTTCCCGAGGCTTGGTGTGCACCACTCTGTTGAAACCAGAAACAAACATAAACTAGCTTTTCCAAAACTAAGACTTGCCAAAGTGGGTACCTCTTTTGTAGGACATGGTATAAGATTTTACAATAAGCTTCCAGAGGAGGTCCTTAGTTTGCCTGCAAATAAGTTTAAACTATATATTAAGCAGGGACTACTTAAGAAAGCTTATTATAAAATCAATGATTTTTTGGACGATAATGATGCATGGTGTAATAAATAATAATAATCTTATTCAAAATTGTTATTCATAATTAGCATATTTTAATACTGTATGATTCCTCTAAAGGCTTAAAATTAATTAATATGTAAACTTACTTTGTTAAAAGTAATAGACAATATGAGACGGGTTGACTAAGATATATTTTTTTTCTCGTGACTAATTCCTGCAGTCTTATATTTTTTATGCCTTTGCTTGAGTAGGTATGTATATGATTATGTATCATATGTTTTATTTTGAAAAAAGGAATGTTTACTTAGTTTCTTGCCCTTCTTCTTAGCAATACTAATCGAATGGTGATCATCAAATCGAATCGAAATCAATTCGGATGGTTAGGCATTATGTATATATAATATTTGTATTCCTATATTTCTATATTTTATGCAGGTGTATAACTTTATTAGATTTTAGTAGCCCAACCTTAATATTTTTTGTATGTATTTCCCGTTTTTATTTATGAACTTATTTCTTCATTGCATTATGTATATATAATATTTTTATATTTTATTCCTAGATTCCTCTATCCTATTTATATTTTATTTATTTAAAAACTTACGACTATCATTTATTTATGCAGGTGTATATTTTATTTCCCGTATTATTATAGTATTATATTTTTTTATATTCTAAAGATATATTATATTGTTAAAATTAACTTTGACTTGTAGAAAGTATACTTTATGTACCTTTTTTGCAAAAATAAATATTTTGATTTGATTTGATTTGTGAATTTTTTTGGTAATTTATAAATTATATTCTGAGCATTTATTTGACTTTGTAATGACAGCTTCGCGCGCCTTTTACGGATAAGCCCGCCTTAATAGATATGTGCTTGACGTTTCGACGCCTCTGTAGGCTGTCGTGGTCACAAGCTAACTGTATCTATTATCTATCTATATCCAATAAGGTATGTTGTTAGTTATCGCGAGTAAGACCCCAATATAAAGTTACTAACTGTTAATAAGTAATTTACCCGCGGCTTAGTTGTTATTTTATAACTTACTCCTTATAGCCTATATTTTGAATCACTACGATGATAATCGTGGAACAAAGACGGAAAAACAAAGAGACGAAAATTCTCAAAATTATTGTTATAATCTGAGTACAATACTTAAAACACAATTAAAATTTTTGCAAAAATATTAAATGTACAGATACGACTTTTTTATTACTTTTTTATTGGTTATAGATGAACTTTTTACCTAATTCTCATTATTTCCAAAACAACAAATCGCAGTCCAGGTAGTGGCTCGGATCCATTTTACAAATTAAGCTTTACGATTATTTTTTGTCTTAATTAGGCGTAACGTTTGTGCAATATAAGCCTGAAGCAAAGCACACAATATCACACCATCGACACAGTTAATCCTTTGTGATTGCTAATCAATTAGAGATTATCGTTCCAAACCGGTAATCTGACGATTAATGCGCCGTTTCATTGAGCAATTTCAGACTGATACGTGGACCGCAAAATGATGCGCCCCACAAATTATAATCACCTGTGTGGCTGTTTACACGAATTGGGTAAACAAAATGTGGCGCGGTGTCATCAAGCGAGCGAGTTTAGTCAAGAGCTTTATTTAGAAAGAGAATAATCTATGAGTGCGGTTATGAGTCCGCAAAAACTACAATAAACACCAACGATTCGGTCACGAGCCTCATCAAATGTCAAAAATCGTTGGGAAAAATGGGCTGTCAAACGTGTTGTGCGGCTAACTTCAGGCCACAACGAACCACAATTCTAAGTAGGTACTATGGGGGCCGGTTGAATGTGTTGTGGTTTATGGTCGGTCACGAAGTTCGTACGGATTTGTTCGGTTTATTTCGTTTATTTTCGTGATCCACATTACAAGGACAGCTGAAGTAGATTATTATGTTTAAAGTCATAACCGCACCCTCTGTCATACATGATCTCTGAACTCGTTTGTCATAGTAAGATGGCGAAAACTGCCTTTTCGTGAAAATCCAAATTATGGAATTTACACGTGATCATACGAATATTTTTCTTTTAAAAATATTTTTATACATGTAGACTTTAAAAAATATACACAGTTGTCCAACGAAAGCGCTTAGACAGAGCAATTGTGCCCTATGCGGGGTGAGTCGCGGGAAGTAAGCCGCCGAGCTACATACAATTTTCGAACAAGCAGTTTGAGTATCGCCCCGCAAGCCCCGCACAGCCCCACCGTCTGAACGTCTTTCGTTTCTATTAACTCTGAGTCGTTATATAAGGATTTACATTTTGGATTTCCAATATGTAACTTATGCTAGGTTAATACAGTTTTTATTCCCATAAAATAAACTTAATTTTGGCCCATATACTAAATTTCATTTAAAATAGATGCTTGGGTTTATTTGGCTCTTTTCGCACATATCTTTTTTTATATATCTATAAAGCTTTTTTGTTCATTTTTGGATATTGATGGCAAACTCGAGATACATTTTAGGTCCGGTCTGGACCAAAATATATTTTTTAATTGTTGTTATTTATATTTATTTAATTTCACTATTATATTTATATAAAAATATACAGTACACGCACAGTACAGTGCAGACACAGTGCAGTACAAACTGAGATTTATCTAAAATAATGAAGCTGTAAGAAGTTAAAATATTTTTATATTATGTACTAGTAAAGGTTTTGAGTTATTATTACATTTTTTTAAGTATTAAATCTTATCGATACATAATTGATTTAAAACGCATATTATTTCTATGACCTTTGCACAACATTTTAAAATTTATATAGGAACCAATTTTTTTTTATCTTGTATAATTTTGGCACCGACAAAGGAAATTGGAAAATCGTCCAATTTTCAGAATTTTTAATCATTTTGATACATATTTTTGGTAAATTTTATGTGGCACTTATTATGAATTTTATTATTTTCATACATTATTGTATTGTACAATCACAAATATAAATGAAAATTACAGTTACACTCGCCAAAAATTAAAAATCTTGTCATCAGAAGGCAAATATAAAAATACAGGGTTCAATAATATTACTCCAATAAACGAGAAAAAGGTTTTTCCTTCATTATTTTGATGTAACTATTCTAGTACTGGCGCTAAGTAAAGATATCAAGATAGTTAAGTGAACTTAAGAACGTTGTAAACAAATTTTTTAATTAAAACTAACCTCGAAAGTTCTTTCGTACAATATTTATACATGTCTTGAATATGCACTTATAGTCACAATATTGTTTCATTAACTTACATAAACATCGACACTAAAGGGTTATTTTTACAAAAAACGGTAAAGTTTAATATTTTTTTTGGGTTCAATGTTCCATTATGAAGAAGTGAAATCCTTATTGTATTGGATCACTTTGTTGTCAATCTTTTTGTCCAGGTTTCAAGCCCCTTTTTTAAAACACGGTTTTTTTTGACGAAACAAGTTCATAATAATATTTTTGCAGCAGTTTAAGCTATATCTTAGTTTATCATATTATGATAAACTTAGATATAACCTTATACTGCTGCAAACCAAATTCAATTTTCTAGTATAAGACGATAGTATCTTTCAAAGTGTATTTTAAAACAAAATATCCCACTCACTGACTTAACTTAATCATCTAATATCGTACTAAATACACAAATAAAGGCGCTACTTTTACCAAATGTTACGTTTTCAGTATTTATGTATCTCTGAATCATATGCCTAACTACCAGAAGGACAGCCAGACACTGGGGATATTCATCTGCTACAAACCTGAAACATATATGTAGCTTTTTTGAGTAAATAAATATAATTAATCGACTTCCTTGTCTTTATTATAGCGTTTATGTATAGGATTTACTCAATAAAATATGATTAAAATTGGGTGTGAGATATATTTCAGGCTCTCTCCTGGGTCTGGCATAAGTCACAATGAAGTATAAAAGATTACAAATAAAACAAAAAAATTACCTTCTGAGCTAGATCTAACTTTTTACACATAAATAGGTTAGATTTAGGTTAGTAGGTACTCATTTTTTTTATTTTATTTATATTTTTTTATAATGCATTGTACGATTGTGAGTGATGCCGGACCCAGGAGAGAGCCCGAAATATATCTCTCACTCAATTTAAATCATATTTTATTCAGATGTAACGGTTTTCTTAAGTTAATCTTTAAGGCCTTTTTTGCAATTTTGTTATGCATCAAAAGACCAAGCGCCAAAAATGTCGCTTGGACTAATTTTGCAAATTGAAAACTTGGAACTTGTCCCGAGTCCAAGTGAAATAAAAGCTATATCTTCTTTATAATAAGATATTTTTCATTTTTTTTAAGGTACCTACTAAACACTAATTATTTGTTTCAATACAAAACGTTTCTATTCCAAAAGTAGCAGGTGCGATTGTGTAAGCTAATGGTTTCATTTGACAGATCATATGGCTATAAACGTTATGGTTTCACTTGTCAAACGGCTAATTCGAATTGTCTAAGGGGTTCATAAAGTCATAACGATGAGATGATCATATGATCGATATTTTAGACGATGAGTGAATGATTGGATAAGATTTGACAGATAATTCGTATTGTCTAAGTTTTTTAAGTTCATCACGAATGTCAAATGATAGCCATGACTCGCGGGTCATGACAATGGTATAAAATTCAGTGTTTTGGATTGATTTGGATTACAATTTCGGAAAAATATCTTTTATTTGGTCATTACAATTGAGATGTTTTTACAAATTATCAATTGTGATTGACATTTTGAATTAAGTAATAATTAGTAGGTATACATCGATGAATATGTAGGTATAGGTACCTATATAACACAGATGTAAGTAGATAAATAAATGGAAGTGACTAAAGGGCCACTAGCGGTCCTTTGATTGTTAAAAATGTTATAAATTATTGAGCCGTAAGTCATCGGAAAATGTTTTTCTCTGCATATCGTGAATTCTGTTAAGACTACGAGGGTCGCCTCGCTCCGCTCCGCTTCGCTCGGCTCCCTAGTATGTACTTACATGTCAACCTAACCGCCCCTCCTCGCTTCGCTCGTCGTCGCAACCTATTCCTAGCGGTCGAATAAAATTAAAACTAAGGAAGCCGCTAACGGCTATTTAGTCACTTTCTAAATAAATTAAGATTGAGATGAAAGCTGGCTGTAGGAGCCATTTGTGCTGTAAAGAAACTCATTATTGTATGCAGAATTGATGTAGAATGTAGGTACTTTATATTTTTATTATTGTTTTAGGCATTCAGTGTAACCTACCCAAAGAATCGGAGAAATAAAAAATGCATTTATATTTACACAGGTTTTTATTCAACAAAGTATTTCGTTATGTTGTCTAGTGGTTTAAGTATTCAACTACTAAACAGGAGGTCACAGGTTCAAATTCTGTATTAGCACATTTGTGTTCGGTCTATGTGCTTCATATCATAAGGCAAGTTTGTGCTCCAAGTATGGTAAAAGGGCTTACTTACTCCTCACCACGCTGAGACATAAACAATGATTGGTGAAGCATGGCTGTACGAGTGTGAACTAGGAGATGCATTTTACAGCCATGTACATGTAACAGTCGCAGGCATCTAGTTAAATTCAGTGACTTGACTAAATGACAACACAATTGGTTTAAATGGTGGTCTTGAAAAAAATAACCACAAAGGTTACGTATGGCGGTCACGCCACTACGTGGCGCGACTCCCCATACCTATCCTTCTTACCTTAGCCACTGCCTCTCTTCTGCCTGATTTAACCAAATGCCTGCGACATATACATCATATAAAAATGACGAAGGTGTTAGAAATGTAAACGGAACGCAATCATCTGCTGTCTCGTTCACTTATGTGTCATCTCCTTCTTGCACTGTCAACCGCCGCCATGTTAACTTGTGTGTCACCTCTCAATAATAAAATCCCTTCTAAATAAATCAATCTTGTCTCATTATAACCAATTCATCAGGTTATGGGCCCAGCTTGCTTCCCTGTGATTAAATTAAATATATTTTTTGAATTCAGACAGATTGTCATAGTTTTCCCCCAAGTTCGTAATTCCAAGCATCATGGCCGACCCCAAGACGACCATCGAAAAACTACGTGGTGTCGACAATTACGGCACTTGGAAGTTTGTAACAAAGATGTTACTGATACATGAAGAACTCTGGGACGCTGTGGAAGAAAAGAAGGAAAAAGATGACAAAACACAGAAGAAGGCATTAGCTCGTATTTGTCTTCTTGTTCAACCATGTGTATATCCGCACATAAGAAACGCGAAGACGGCACACGAGGCCTGGAGCAACCTTGAAAATGTTTATGAAGGTAAAGGCCTGAGCAGGCGCTTGTCATTGTTACGCACGTTGTTCGGGATGAAGCTCGATTCTTTCTCAAACATAGAGTCATATCTCACGAAGGTGGCCGAGATAGGCCAACAGCTTGACGATATAGGCGCTGGCGTGGAAGACAATTTTCTAGCTATCGTAATGCTGAGCGGGCTCTCATCAGACTACGACCCACTCATCATGACTTTAGAAAATTCGACTTTGAAACTCACAACTGAGTTTGTGAGGTCAAGATTAACTCAAGAATATCAGCGGAGACAAGAAAGAGACGATGCAAGCACAGCGCTGATAGTAAGGAAACAGGCAAAGGTGTTTCGCTGCTTCAGATGTAAGAAACCGGGCCACAGCATCAAGGATTGTCCTCGCAGAGCCAAGGATGATGGTCATTCAAAGGGAAAGAGTTCAGATAAGGCCTTGTTATCTGCGTTATCTGTTGAATTATCCAGGGATGTTTGGTATGTGGACTCGGGTGCTACCAGTCACATGTGTAATGACAAAGACATGTTACACGATTTCGTGTTTGACACTCCAGTATCGGTGAGTGTTGCGAATGGTGAAAAACTGATGTCATCGGGAAGAGGAAATGTGAAAATTCCTTTACAGAACACTTTAAGAACTGTAAGTGATGTGTTATATGTACCTAAGCTAGCGACTAACTTACTTTCAGTCAGTGCAATGGCACGTAAAGGTTTTAGTGTAACATTTCAGGGAAAATTGTGTAAAGTTTGTGATGGCCATGAGGTAGTTGCAACGGCTAGATCTCAAAATGGTATTTATGTACTCAATACCAAAGGTGAAGCTTCTTTTGTTACTAAAGAGAAGTCATGTGCTGCGTCTGTGTGTGGAAGGGGGACAGATTTTGTTTTACCAACAGACCCAGTTGCAGAGGTGGCCGTGCCAGGATCTCAGGCTGCATCCAGGGAGTCGCAGGAGGTTTGGCATAGAAGGCTTGGACATCTCAATGTGCGAAGTATGCAGCTTTTAAAAGGTATGGCTACTGGCATGGATTTTGATAACTCAACTTTCAAATCATGTGTTGCTTGTATTCAAGGTAAACAAACAAAGTTACCTTTTCCAAAGAAGTCCAAGAGTAGGGCAAAAGTCTCGTTAGGGCTTGTGCACAGTGATCTTTGTGGGCCTTTTTCAAAGAATTCATTTAGTGGATCGAAATACTTTCTAACATTTATTGACGATTTCACTAGGAAAACCTATGTGTATTTTCTGAAGTCCAAAAATCAAGTTTTTGATAAATTTAAAGAGTTTAAGGCTATGGTAGAAAATCAAACAGGGAATAAGATAAAGGTATTGCGCACTGACAATGGTGGTGAATATGTAAATAAATGTTTACAGGATTTCCTAAAGAGCTGCGGGATCCGTCACCAGACCACAGTACCGCACTCACCGCAGCAAAATGGAATTGCTGAACGAGCCAACCGCACCATAGTGGAGAAGGCCAGGTGCATGCTTCTCGATGCAGGCCTTGATCAGCGGTTCTGGGCAGAGGCAGTTAATACTGCTGTTTACCTGAAGAATAGGACACCAACCAAAGCTGTTCTGGGCACTACTCCTGAGGAAAAATGGTCAAATAAAAGGGTAAATATTACTCACCTTAGAACTTTTGGCTGTTTAGCTTATGCAATGATAGAAAAACGTAAGAAATTCGATTCAAAATGTAACAAATACATTTTTGTGGGTTACTGTGAAGAGACAAAAGGGTATAGATTACTAAACCCTTCACGTCCGTCAGAATGCATTAAAGCAAGAAATGTAACTTTCTTAGAAAATGAATTTTATTTACCAAAAGGTAAAAGTGATGAATTCACTGAGCTAATTCTAACATATTCTCACAATCAAAACTCTTCAACTTCTCATGAGATTGAAGATAATATGGGCAATGAAACTGTTCCAGAGTCACTAGACCAGTCCATGTCAGATCAGTCACAAGAACAGTCCATATCAGATCAGTCACCAGAGCAGTCAAGACTAGATCAGTCCTTATCAGATTTAAATGATGTAACAGGGATACCCAGTAATGCGGGATCTGATAAATCTACTATAATTCCCCGGGATAGTATTATATCAGTGAGTAGCCTTGAATCAGATGATTCGCGCGATGAAACTTACGTTCCAGGTGACACATCGATGGACAGTTCAGAAGAGTACACTGAAGTTGTGAACTTAGCATCGCAGTCTCCACACTTGTCCGAGATAAGCCGCTTTGATGACGAACCAGAGACAGTGGTACAAGCTTTGCAAGGAATAGAATCCAAGAAATGGAGAGATGCTATGTCAGATGAGTATAAATCATTTTTGGATAACAAATGCTGGACCATGACTGACTTGCCAGATGGGCAGAGACCTGTGAAGTGCAAGTGGGTTTATAAAAGGAAGAGAGGATTGAATGGAGAAGTATTGAAATATAAAGCTCGATTAGTAGCAAAAGGTTATACACAAAAATATGGCGTAAATTACAATGAAACTTTTTCACCAGTGGTGAGGTACTCAACTATTAGAATCTTGCTTGCTTTGGCCGCTGAGATGAATATGGAGATAGATCACCTTGATGTGAAGACTGCATTTTTGAATGGAGACCTCAAGGAGACCGTCTACATGGAACAGCCGGAGGGCTTTGAGGATAAAGAGAACCCGAACAAAGTCTATCGCCTGAATAAAGCGATTTATGGGCTCAAACAGGCTTCTAAGAGTTGGTATGAGAAGATAAATACAGTTTTAATAGAAAAACTTAACTTTAGAAAGTTTTCTTCAGAGCCATGTGTTTTTATGAAGAATCATGTTGGAACTGTGACTATTATAGCACTTTATGTCGATGACATAATCTTATTTTCGAATAACAAACAAGAGAAACTGAAAATTAAAGAGAAGCTTATGACTCAATTTGAAATGAAGGATCTAGGGCCAGCATATCACGTCCTTGGCATGAAACTATGCAGAAGAGATGGAAAGTGGACTTTAGATCAGTCTAGTTATATTCAAAGAGTGTTGGAGCGTTTTAAAATGTCTGATTGCAAGCCAGCATGCACTCCTATGGAATCTGGGCTGAAGCTTGTAAAAGCAGATTGTAATGAAAATAATTTTCCGTATAGAGAATTAGTAGGATGTATAATGTACATTTCAGTTTGCACGAGGCCAGACATTGCTCATGCAGTCAGCATACTCAGTCAGTTCAACGATAGTTATGCTGAAATACACTGGAAGGCAGCAAAACGGGTGCTTAGATATCTGAAAGGTACGGTTAATCATTGTCTTACTTATGAAAAGAGTAGTATGGATGTCAGCGCCTACGTTGATGCAGATTGGGCCGCCAATGAGATAGATCGGAGGTCATTCACTGGGTTTGTCTTTAAAATAGGTAAGTCTACAGTATCATGGGAAAGCAGAAAACAAAAGACGGTCGCTCTTTCTAGCACGGAGGCGGAGTACATGGCACTCTCTGACGCATGTAAAGAGGCTTTGTTTATCAGAACTTTCTTGTATGAATGTTTAGGTACAAGTTGTAAAATTACTATGTTTAATGATAGTCAATCAGCACAAAAACTTTGTGTTAATCCAATGTATCACTCTAGAACTAAGCATATTGATGTCAGACATCATTTCATTCGAGGAATTGTAAACAAAGGTATTATTGATTTAAATTATTTGTCTACCGATCAAATGACGGCTGATGTTTTAACTAAACCTTTAACTAAAGAGAAAACTGAAAAATTTGTCAGTCAACTTGGCTTAGCGGAGACAATTTAAATATTGTAAAATCAATTAATAATGTTACCTGTTCATTTTAAGTTGCATAAAAACTTTATAGCTTTTGTTTTAAGGGCCAGTTTGATAAATGATTGCATTGTTTAAGGGCCAGTGTTAGAAATGTAAACGGAACGCAATCATCTGCTGTCTCGTTCACTTATGTGTCATCTCCTTCTTGCACTGTCAACCGCCGCCATGTTAACTTGTGTGTCACCTCTCAATAATAAAATCCCTTCTAAATAAATCAATCTTGTCTCATTATAACCAATTCATCAGAAGGCACGTAAATGAAAATATAACTTTTAAATACCAAAATTTATTCGGGCAGAGTTTCTGCCTAACAACTGTCGTAGCAAGGAATGAAGTCTTTTCGAGGTCAACCCTATTTATATCAGATTTTTCCCTCTAAAGTCATCATTCCTACACAAACTACAAAATCAATACAAGTACTCACAAAATAGATTAAATGGCATAAAATGTTATCCAAATTAAGTTAACAAATTAAATTAATTGTACACATGTTTTAAAAGTGAAAATATATTTTAAACATTTTATTTGAATCAACTAACAGAGCGGAAGTTACACAATCAATACGTTTTTGACTTTCACTAAAAACTTTAACAGCAAATATCACAACTTTAACAAATGTTATTTACCAAAATAATGTATCTTATATTCGGCCTTTCCTGACCCTAAGTTTGTCCTCGAACTTACACAATATGGACTAAAGATTCCCAATATATATAAAACAGTCCCCTATAGATTTTTCTATATCTATATGTAATTGTAACACGAAGTTAACAGATTCTTACTACATCAATTTATAATTCAACCAATAGATATACATTTACAATGCCCTGGGAATAGATGGATCTCTCAACATATATATATTCTCATTAACTGATGGATCTATCAACATCTCTCTTTACAGTCAACAGATGGTTCTATCAACATCAACAATATCTATAAAACAGACGGTTCTATCAACATCTATATATTCTCATTAACTGATGGATCTATCAACATCTCTGTTTACAGTCAACGGATGGATCTATCAACATCCACAATATCTATAAAACAGACGGTTCTATCAACATCTATTCTATTCTCATTAACTGATGGATCTATCAACATCTCTCTTTACAGTCAACGGATGGATCTATCAACATCCACAATATCTATAAGACAGACGGTTCTATCAACATCTATTCTATTCTCATTAACTGATGAATCTATCAACTATTCACAAGACATTATCATAGCCCTTGGCAACCCTTAAAAAAACTCAAATCATGAACAATTAATCTCTTTTAATTAACATATTTGTATCTTAATAAACCAACACAGGTACAATAACATCCCAAAGATTGCTAAATTTACCAACACCCTTACAAAATTATAAATGTTTGAACCTCAAAAACCAATTGAAGTATCACTTAAATCATAAATAATTAATCTTCTTTAATTTACATAATTTGTGTTCTAGTAAACTAACACAAGCACGATAAGCACAGCTTATAAATCTGAAAATATTAACTTACAACACGGTCTATTTTAAATTATAATCGATAAAGATATCTCTATTTTCAACAACACATTATAACCTATAACAAAAGTGACTAAATGAAATCACCTTTAACCCTTCCACAAAAGAATCAACTCATTCATCATTTTCGTCATTACTAATTTGGCAATCTGAGCTATCATCATCATTATCACTATGCATTGTAATCCAAGGTTTAATGCGATCTGCTGCCCAAATATTACAATAATCTCTTTGTGTAATTGTTGAACCCTTAATACTAGATACTTCGTACCTATCATTCCCTAATACTTTTGTTATTTTAAAAGGACCGTTAAATTTTGGTAGGAGTTTCTTACTTTTTCCATCGTTATTAGCGGTAGGTTTAAGTATTTTTACTAGATCTCCTTCTTTATATACTCTTGCAGCATGTTTATTTTTATCATACCTAGCCTTTTGAGCTATCTGATCCTTTTCAATATGTATATTAATTTCGTCTCTTATTTCTTGGATACAGCTCGGTTTTCGAGTCTCTTCTAAAATTTGAGCAAAAATATTATCTCCTTTGCTTATCAATTGGATACCAAATAACGCTTCAGATGGGGCTTTTCCTATTCCTTTATTCAATGTATTATTGAGACCCCATTGTAATTTACCCAGAAATTTATCCCAATTTTTCTCTCCTAGTTTGTCCGTATACGCAGTAAGTGCATCCAGTATAGTCCTATTGTATCTTTCGACTTGCCCGTTGGAGCGAGGGGATGCCACTGCATTCAGAACGTGTCTTATTTTAGCTTCTACGCAAAAAGTTTTAAACATGTTACATCTAAATGTCGTGCCCTGATCTGAAATAAGTCTAGAAGGATACCCAAAGGTCGTAAATATGTCCTCTAAGGCATGTATTGTGGGTCCCGATTTCAAATTCCGGAGAGGTTTTAACAGACAAAATTTTGTAAATCCGTCTACTAAAACTAATAGATAGGAACTTCCTTTGGCACTTTTGACAAACGGTCCTAAGTGATCTATATGTACTGTGTTAAAGGGTTTGTCTACCTTGTGAATTGGATGCAAATGGCCTTCCTTTGGTCCACTTGGTTCTTTGCTGTACGCACATTCTATGCAATGACGAACGTACTTAGTAATGAAACGATTCATTTTCGGGAACCAAAAGTCTTTTTTTATTTTGTTTAAAGTCTCCTCGACACTAAAATGACTAATGTCGTCATGATTTAATTTGCATAGCTGAAAGCAAGCGTTTTTGGGTACCACCCATTTCAATTCACCATCTACGACTCGAAATAATTTATTGTTTTTAATAACGAAATTTTTCTTGATTTCAGAATAATCTTTGTCTTCTAAGATTTTTCGAATACGCTGTACTTCGGTATCATTTAATTGTAAGCTTAGTAACCAATCTTCTTGTGTTATTTTTAAAACAAAGGGCATATGATCGAGCGCTACATCCAGCTCACAAGGTATGGGGTTTCTGCTCAAAGCGTCAACGTGGGACATACATTTACCAGGCTTATAATCAATTTTGAAGTTAAATTCCTGAAGAATTATCCACCATCTCGCTATTCGAGGGACAAGATCGCGCTTGGTGAAAGTGTCTCGTAATGCAATACAATCGGATACCAGTGTAAATTTAATTCCTAGCAGGTATACTCGGAAACGCTGGAGCGACGCTATAACTGCTAATGTATCTAGCTCGTAAGCATGATAATTCTGTTCATCAACAGTGGTCTTCCTACTAAAGTATGCAATAGGCTTGAGGGGAGCGGATTCATTTTCTTTTTGCATTAGAATGCCTGCTAATCCATGTTTACTCGCGTCCGTGTGTAGGTAAGTCTCATGAGTATGGTCATATAACCCCAACAATGGTCTTTGAATCAAAACCTGCTTGAGCTGTTCGAATGAGTCTTGTTGTTCTGTTCCCCACACCCAAGAATAACTCTTTCGAGTTAAATCTGTCAAAGGTCTGGCGATAGTCGCAAAATTTTGAATAAATTTTCTAAAGTAACTTGCCAATCCGACAAACTGTCTAACTTCATGTACGTTTTGAGGCGTCGGAAACAGCTCAACGGCTTTTATTTTAGTCTTTCCTGGCTTGATACCTCTTTCACTTATCTCATATCCAAGGTATTCTAGCTCTGATTGAAAAAAATTACATTTCTTAAGATTTAAAGTTAGTCCAGCACTTTCCAACAACCCTAACGTCTCTTTTAACCTGTTATATTCTTCCTCAAAGTCTTTTCCGGGAATAAGGATATCATCCATATAAGTAAGATTGGACTTAAAACGAGTATCGCCTAACACTTTGTTTATTGTCCTTTGAAATATTGAAGGAGAATTTACCAACCCAAAAGGCATTTTTTTAAATTGGTAAAGTCCATCGGGCGTTATGAACGCGGTGAGATGTCTACAATCCGTCCTAATAGGTATTTGATAATATCCACTAGCAAGATCTAAGCTTGTATAAAATTTATTTCCACTAAGCATATCTAAGAGATCATCGATTCTTGGCAAAGGGAAATGATCTTTTATAGTCTTTCTATTTAATGCCCTAAAATCAACGCATAACCTGTAACCTCCCGTTTTCTTAGTAACAAGTATGATGGGACTTGCGTAAGAAGAGTTGGACTCCTCTGCTATGTCATTATCAACTAATTCTTTCACCATGTCACGAACAGTCTCCCGTTCTACATAACTCAAACGATAAGGTCTATATGATACTGGGGTTTGGTCGCTTAGTTCAATTGTCATTTCTGTAACATCAGTACACCCTAACTCTGATAAGTTTTCAGCAAAACAATGTCTATGAATTAATTAAATTGACAACAGAAGTTATCTGCTCATCAGAAAGGTTGTGGTTTATCTGAACGTTGGATTTATCAATCGGTGTAAGAGTGGAGCTATTAGTTATCTTATTGCAAGAAAGATATTGCCTATTCCCAGAACACTCTTTCGTGATAGTATGAGCGCGAACCAAAACCGAACCCTTTTTTAATAAAAGTGGTTCATTTGAGAGATTATATACTACAATTTTACAAGTTCTCTCTTGCAGCTCATATAGTCCCCCTATTACGCAATATTCAGACTTCGCATGACTCCTGGTACTGCGCTCTACGAAGATCTCACCTGATGTTTTGTCTGACTCTGCACAATCAATTAAATTCATGGTATCTACAATTGTATCCGAAACAATCCTAAGAACAAACCTTTCATGACTTTCTATTGGTAATGCCTGAAAATTTTTTGGTAGTTCCCGCTTTAGAATGTCTAGCTTGTCATTTGTTTTTACAACCAGAAGGTCCGGTCTTTCCGTAAAATCTTGTCCGATTAGTAGAGGTGTGAATAAAAGTGATGACTCAACAACAAATGCCTCAATTTCAGCAGTAACTTCCCCAATACACAAATTAATTTTAGTTTTACCCAACGGAGTATACGCCGCGTTACCGAACCCGCGTATTATTGGCAAGTTGTCATCAAATTTGCATAATAAGTTATTTTCAACTAAATCTTGTTGAATCAGCGTACAATCACTCCCAAAATCCACGAAACCTTCAGTTTTAATTAACCCGTTAATGACCACATTTTTAAAATACTTGGAGTCTGTCTTGTTATTTCTGGTTAGCATCGTCTTATTAACGAAAAAGCTTATTATTATTATTACTGGAGTCTTTGTTTTGATAGCAATCAATGGTTTTGTGACCAATTCGTTGACAAGTATCGCATTTTACTTTGGGTTTAGTACAAACAGTGGAGACGTGTCCCTTTTCTTTACAATTATAACAAGTAACTTCCAATCTATTACTTCGACACTGTACCGCGCGATGGCCTGGTTTATGGCACTTATGGCAAATGATCTCACTAGACACGTTTACGTTTGTTCGCGGTTTAAATGACTTATAGTTTGACTCTTTACAAAGATCTTTAAGAAACTTTAGCAAGTCTTCGGGATCGTTCAACCTTGCTGATGACGCACCTGCCCGGATCATGCGCTCATCAATACCATGAACTAAACAGTCAACCGCCTTCTTCCCAGTTATATCGCAAGCATTAAGAAGTAGTGTTTTATCATAATAGTAATCATCAATAGATTCTCCTACTTTCATACGACGGTCTAACATTTCCGTTAGCAAACTCCCATAATTGCTCTCCGAAGGAAAGGCCTTAACCAATCGTTCCTGCCACCTGTACCATGTGAGCAAAATAGACTGCAGGCCTTGATACCATTTCTGAGCATGCCCCTCTAATTTTGGCAAGGCAAAATGTATCGTCTGTTCGTCAGTCCATTGATAGATTTTTGCGCATTCATTAACCTTGGCTAACCAACTTTCTATTCTTTGATTCTTTTGTGCAGGATCGAAAGCTGGTACTATATTCTTATTAAATGCTAAACCTTTCATGTTAGATGGTAACATCGTTTGCACTAGCTGTGATAACTCGCTAACATTAATGAAATTATTATTAGGAGCACTATATACATTATCTAAACTGTTCTGACCCACTTCTCGCTGTTGTGACGTCACTGCCTCAGGTATGCTCCCACACTCGATCTGTTGCTGGTGGTGCTCTGGTACTGGTATAGTAGCCTCCGGTACTATAGCCGTCGGCAGAAACTGTGCAGCACCAAGCGACTGAAGACACGAAGACGGGTTTGAAGCGTTGTGATCTCCAGTTTCTATTCCAGCCTGTCAAAACAACCAAGTATCATTATTTCGCAAAGACATTTTTATAGAAGAAATTTGAGGGTAATTTTTATGTAAGTTAAAAGACCAGAAGATTTTAAATGAATAAACTTGAGAACCTGAGCAAGTATCATTATTTCGTCAAGACATTTTTACACAATAATTTTGAGGGTAATATGAAAGTTATAGAGCAAAAGATTTTAAACATGATAGCTTGAGAATATGAGCAATTATGCCTAGAACTGTATAATTGTCTTTAAAAGTGTAGAAACATGGTGATATAAAATGTTGTATTGGCATGCCCATAAAAAAAAACTATTGATATAACCAAGTCTTGTCGTCTTCCCCGCTCAAATACGTTAAAATATCCTGTGGTTTTATCAACTGCAAGTCGTACTTAGTTACTTTATGAACACTTTCAACAAAAAAAAAAAACGTTTAACGTTAAGCACTTGCTTCCTTACCTTTGTCTTTTGGATATTTAGAAGGTAAATCTGACTGACTCATCTATCAATGCACAGCCGAAACTACTGAACGGATTTCGCTGAAATTTGGCATACAGATAGTTGTAATGACTTAGGCATCCGCTAAGAAAGGATTTTTGAAAATTCGCTCCCTAATGGGGTGAGCCGAACTCCACGTGGACGAAGTCTCGGTCAAAAGCCAGTATTGTAGGTGGTAATATTTCTGATTAACCTTCCAATCGAATACAGTATATACCATTAGGCGATAATTTGTAAATTTGACGTCATTCCTTGTATATCACGACAAAGAAAATTGTGAATAATGTAAAAAAAACAAATGACTTGTCTTTGTAAGGTGGGAAAAGAAAAAGAAATTGTGGAACTGCACAGCGAGATTTTGAATAACACGTTGTACAGCAGCAGGCACATAAATTGAACCTGCGTGGTAGTGTATTTATAAAGCATTTTGAACTTCCTGTCCACGTGTAAGCATGCGCATTTACGCCATATTGGGTCAAGTAATGTGGCGCGAAAAAAAAAATACTTCTTTATGAATTTAGATTTCTAGCCTCTGACGAATTATAAATAAGCAATAAACGACTATGCACAATAGTTAGCCGAGAAAAATTACAATTAATTAAAAGGAAGAGAAAGAAAAAGAAACGATTAATTGTTTTAACCAAGTTTGAATCAGGGAGCTAACAACGTGATTGAGTCTAAACCACAAACATCTAAACGAATAGGAACTTTCAGAAGAGAATGAAAATGGAACCGAAGCAATTGAAATAGAAAAAAAGTACAACTAATTCTTCTTCAACAACCCATCCCTCGACAGTACTGCTACCGATGCCCCTACGATGTTCCTTCCTCTTCTTTATAGGTGCTTTACTTGTAGGCGTGGTCTTCAACGTAGTCGCCTCCAACTCGGTAGAACACTCCCTCCTTGAACGATGTGGACTGCGGCAACGCTTTTTGGGCCGAGAACGTCGGCCACGTAAATTTAAATTATTATTTTCTTCCATGACGGGTTCTTTATCGCACTTCTGATATAAAAATGACGAAGGCACGTAAATGAAAATATAACTTTTAAATACCAAAATTTATTCGGGCAGAGTTTCTGCCTAACAACTGTCGTAGCAAGGAATGAAGTCTTTTCGAGGTCAACCCTATTTATATCAGATTTTTCCCTCTAAAGTCATCATTTCTACACAAACTACAAAATCAATACAAGTACTCACAAAATAGATTAAATGGCATAAAATGTTATCCAAATTAAGTTAACAAATTAAATTCATTGTACACATGTTTTAAAAGTGAAAATATATTTTAAACATTTTATTTGAATCAACTAACAGAGCGGAAGTTACACAATCAATACGTTTTTGACTTTCACTAAAAACTTTAACAGCAAATATCACAACTTTAACAAATTTTATTTACCAAAATAACGTATCTTATAATCATGTATATTAAAAACCCATAAAACAAATAAAAGAACAGAAAGTTACAATATGATTCCCTGAGGGAGCGTCAGATGTGTTCTTAAGTGTGAACTGTGAAATGCAAGTCCCAGTCCACACTTGATACACTCACTTTTCACCAGCAATTATTACATCCCGAATGTGTTGGTACTGTAGTGAGCCCTAACACCATACTTCAACTTGAACCAACAGCTTAACATGCCTTCTGAAACATGCGAACCAAACACTAATTAATGTGCACTGCAGAGAGTGACCACAAACTCCAGTTTAGCATGTGAGAACTCTACTAGTCTGCAATTGATGTGGCTGATCATTGTATATTTTTCTACACGCAGCCAATCACTAGAATAAAGGGATAGGAGCATAATCTGTGGAGAGAAGCTTTGCTTGCTGTCCACAGCGACAATCTCTCAAACATTGTTCAACGAGTGCCTGTCACAAAGAGGCTCTGTCCCTTAGGATAAACTGGCTTGGATGTTGGTTTCTTCTACCTCTGTCAGTACCACGGGCTTGTTACTGGATGTCTGTATCTCGCTTGCGCATTCTGCTTCTAGCAAAACTGAAAATTTATGATAAAAATAAGTACATAATATTATACTGATACATTCTTTACTTTCTTAGGTAGCATTCCAAATCACTTTTCAAGATTAAAATATTGCTCGCTGTCAGACAAAAGTAGCTCGATGCTGGTTCCAAAACATCTACTTTTAGGTTTTGGAACCAGCATCGAGCCACTTTTGTGTGACAGCAAGCAATATTTTAATCTTGAAAAAGTGATTTGGAATTCTACCTTAGATTCCACTTAGCAAATGCCACACTACTTACCTACGGTTTTCAATGCTTGGGCTGTTATCTGCCAGTAGTTGGAACTCTTCACATCAAGCAACCTCTCACTAATTCTCTATTAGTTTATGCTGTCATGTCACACGTGCGTGCAAGACCTAGACAAAGGTTCGAACTATGTTGTTTAAAAACTTAAAACTTAAAAAACTTAAAATGGCCTATAACAAAGTAAAAGCAGTATGGAATATCATAAATACTGAAACTGGGAAGAGTAACAAACGGAATAATGAACTAAAATTGAATATTAACAATGAAGTTTTTACAGGAGATAAAGAAGTTGCGAAAGCCTTTGAACAATTCTTTACTGACATTCCTTCCTTGACAACTAAAGGCTTAAATTCAAGTCCAAGACTTACACAGGATCTTTTGAGTGATCACGTGCCTCAGTGCCATTCTGTATTTGCTTTTAAGCATATCAATTCACAGACTGTCATTAAAGCATTTAAATCTCTTAGCTTTAAAAAAACCGAGGACTTATGGGGCCTATCTGTTAAAGTTGTAAGCTGTATTATTGATTTAATAGCTCCATATTTAGCTTTAATCTTTAATAAATGTGTAGATGATGGTGTCTTTCCTGATTTAATGAAGTTAAGTAAATTGATCCCTCTTTTTAAATCAGGCGACAATGAAGATCCTTCCAACTATAGACCGGTCTCAGTTTTACCAGTATTTAGTAAGATTTTCGAAAAAATTGTTTTTAATAAATTATTATCTCATTTTAACTTAAATAAGTTGTTTCACAGTGAACAATATGGATTCACTAAGGGGAGGTCAACCACTGATGCAGGAGTTGCTTTAATCAAGCACATATTTGACGCTTGGGAAGCAAAGCAGGATGCGTTCGGTGTATTTTGTGACCTCTCAAAAGCTTTTGATTGCGTTAATCATTAAACACTTTTATGTAAATTAGATCACTATGGAGTTAAGGGTAAATCTTTGGCGTTATTTAAGTCATACCTTAGTGAGCGGATTCAAAAGGTAGACATTAATGGAGTAAAGTCATCTGGAGCATTAGTCAAAATGGGTGTTCCGCAGGGCTCCATATTGGGGCCCCTATTATTTTTAATATCCATAAATGACCTTCCTTACTTAGAGACTTATCTGAGATAGTTCTATTCGCAGATGACAAGTCACTTATTTTTAAAGTGAATCGACATAACGATATTCTTGATGACGTGAATTCAACTCTCTCTCTCTGATTCTTGATTGGTTCACTGCAAATAATTTAGTTCTAAATGCAAAAAAGACGAAATTTTTAAAATTTATTTTACCAAATGTAATTCAAGTAGATGTCGGTTTATTTTTGCAGGGGTCTAATCTGGAGTTAGTTAACGACACTAAGTTTTTAGGTATTACTATAGACTCTCGTCTTCAGTGGGGTCCCCACATAGAAGCTCTCTGTGGTAGACTTAGTTCAGCCGCATACGCTGTTAGACGCATAAGGCAGATTACTGATGAAAATACTGCTAGATTAGTATATTTCAGTTATTTTCACAGCATTATGTCATATGGCATAATGTTGTGGGGTAGAGCCGCGGATATAGAAGCAGTCTTTGTCTTGCAAAAGAGAGCAATTCGGTCTATTTATAACATGAAGTACCGAGATTCATTAAGAGAAAAGGTTTAAGAAATTAATATATTAACGGTCCCATGTGAATTTATTTATCAAGTTATTAGATATGTCAGAAAAAATATTGATAATTTCCCGAGGCTTGGTGTGCACCACTCTGTTGAAACCAGAAACAAACATAAACTAGCTTTTCCAAAACTAAGACTTGCCAAAGTAGGTACCTCTTTTGTAGGACATGGTATAAGATTTTACAATAAGCTTCCAGAGGAGGTCCTTAGTTTGCCTGAAAATAAGTTTAAACTTTATATTAAGCAGGGACTACTTAAGAAAGCTTATTATAAAATCAATGATTATTTGGACGATAATGAAGCATGGTGTAATAAATAATAATAATCTTATTCAAAATTGTTATTCATAATTAGCATATTTTAATACTGTTTGATTCCTCTAAAGGCTTAAAATTAATTAATATGTAAACTTACTTTGTTAAAGGTAATAGACAATATGAGACGGGTTGACTAAGATATATTTTTTTTCTCGTGACTAATTCCTGCAGTCTTATATTTTTTATGCCTTTACTTGAGTAGGTATGTATATGATTATGTATCATATGTTTTATTTTGAAAAAGGAATGTTTACTTAGTTTCTTGCCCTTCTTCTTAGCAATACTAATCGAATGGTGATCATCAAATCGAATCGAAATCAATTCGGATGGTTAGGCATTATGTATATATAATATTTGTATTCCTATATTTCTATATTTTATGCAGGTGTATAACTTTATTAGATTTTAGTAGCCCAACCTTAATATTTTTTGTATGTATTTCCCGTTTTTATTTATGAACTTATTTCTTCATTGCATTATGTATATATAATATTTTTATATTTTTATTCCTAGATTCCTCTATCTTATTTATATTTTATTTATTTAAAAACTTACGACTATCATTTATTTATGCAGGTGTATATTTTATTTCCCGTATTATTATAGTATTATATTTTTTTATATTCTTAAGATATATTATATTGTTAAAATTAACTTTGACTTGTAGAAGGTATACTTTATGTATCTATTTTGCAAAAATAAATATTTTGATTTGATTTGATTTGTGAATTTTTTTCGTAATTTATAAATTATATTCTGAGCATTTATTTGACTTTGTAATGACAGCTTCGCGCGCCTTTTACGGATAAGCCCGCCTTAATAGATATGTGCTTGACGTTTCGACGCCTCTGTAGTCACAAGCTAACTGTATCTATTATCTAATAAGGTATGTTGTTAGTTATCGCGAGTAAGACCCCAATACAAAGTTACTAACTGTTAATAAGTAATTTACCCGCGGCTTAGTTGTTATTTTATAACTTACTCCTTATAGCCTATATTTTGAATCACTACGATGATAATAAAAAAGATGGTTCCCGTGTTAAATTGGAACAAAGACGGAAAAACAAAGAGACGAAAATTCTCAAAATTATTGTTATAATCTGAGTACAATACTTAAAACACAATTAAAATTTTTGCAAAAATATTAAATGTACAGATACGACTTTTTTATTACTTTTTTATTGGTTATAGATGAACCTTTTACCTAATTCTCATTATTTCCAAAACAACAAATCGCAGTCCAGGTAGTGGCTCGGATCCATCTTACAAATTACAGCTTTACGATTATTTTTTGTCTTAATTAGGCGTAACGTTTGTGCAATATAGGCCTGAAGCAAAGCACACAATATCACACCATCGACACAGTTAATCCTTTGTGATTGCTAATCAATTAGAGATTATCGTTCCAAACCGGTAATCTGACGATTAATGCGCCGTTTCATTGAGCAATTTCAGACTGATACGTGGACCGCAAAATTATGCGCCCCACAAATTATAATCACCTGTGTGGCTGTTTACACGAATTGGGTAAACAAAATGTGGCGCGGTGTCATCAAGCGAGCGAGTTTAGTCATGAGCTTTATTTAGAAAGAGAATAATCTATTAGTGCGGTTATGAGTCCGCAAAAACTACAATAAACACCAACGATTCGGTCACGAGCCTCATCAAATGTCAAAAATCGTTGGGAAAAATGGGCTGTCAAACGTGTTGTGCGGCTAACTTCAGGCCACAACGAACCACAATTCTAAGTAGGTACTATGGGGGCCGGTTGAATGTGTTGTGGTTTATGGTCGGTCACGAAGTTCGTACGGATTTGTTCGGTTTATTTCGTTTATTTTCGTGATCCACATTACAACGACAGCTGAAGTAGATTATTATGTTTAAAGTCATAACCGCACCCTCTGTCATACATCATCTCTGAACTCGTTTGTCATAGTAAGATGGCGAAAACTGTCTTTTCGTGAAAACCCAAATTATGGAATTAACACGTGATCATACGAATATTTTTCTTTTAAAAATATTTTTATACATGTAGACTTTAAAAAATATACACAGTTGTCCAACGAAAGCGCTTAGACAGAGCAATTGTGCCCTATGCGGGGTGAGTCGCGGGAAGTAAGCCGCCGAGCTACATACAATTTTCGAACAAGCAGTTTGAGTATTGCCCCGCAAGCCCCGCACAGCCCCACCGTCTGAACGTCTTCGTTGGACAACTGTATGGATTTTGAAACTGTGCTAACACGCTCTTCCTTACTTCACTTGTTGTCGCACCTATTTTTGAATTTTTGTTGAAAGACTTTCGTAATTGTTTTGATCTCGCTTTTTCCTGAAATATCTGTTTCTTCACGAAAAACCTGAATAAATTCGCAAGAGGGCGAATTGGGTCAGCTTTTACGTAAATACACCATAATTCGGTTTTACACGAAAAAGCAGTTAACACTATCATACTGCAACATATTACTATTCGAGTGATTGTAGTTTGGACTTGATACTAATGTTAAACTGTCATCGTCTCCTAGGTTTACTGTACACTGTGGGCTTAAAATATTTTTTTATGTTTACCCATACCCATCGCCTGTACGACGTTTTTTCCAAAATAATCTCTGCGGAAAGACCCCTTTTATCTCCCGCATTTAGCTGCAATTTAACTCTTGGACTTCACGTTGTATACACAAATGGTAACGCTATGTAGATACACACATATACATATGTACACAATGAATTAGCAAGAGTCGTGTTAACAAGAGAGCTTTGACCACGAAGGCAGCATGCCCGCATTTGTGGCGACGCGCGACGTTTGGCCAGCAAGACCGCACTCACGGCTAAGCTGGCCATTATTCTCCGCTAATGTAGTTAGACTGCGCTTACCCACACTAGCTTGGCCATGCAACGGTATTTTGACTTGCCTGCCTTATTTTCTCAGGAAGCTCACGTTAAGACGACGTAGGTAGTAAAAAGGAGTTTTTGAACAAGTAGTCCTACCAAACTGAAATAAATACATGTTATAAACAAAGCCTTTTCCAAGGCGATGCAATAGCCAAAAACGTAACAAAAAAAATTGGCTCGATCGAAAAAAAATTCAAAGTGAAACCTATTTTTTCATTTCAAACAAGCAGTCTATCGAAACTGATAAAGTAAAAATAACGATGATTACTGTTTTAAACATGTAAACCTATTATCTAAACGATAGCACAGCGACTTTTTTTAAACGCACTTCTGTGAATTGATATTAAATTGTATTCCTTGAAAAACAGCATTATCCACTCTCTTCTTGATTTACCGCTCTGCTCAGACGCGCACTTTTTCAGATATGCTGATCTCTTTCGTTGTGCGATTGACCTACTACGCCTTAAGGGGAGACTCTGGCATTGGCCATTTTTATTTAAGTCCCTGCTTATGCATAGCGATTGGGCTTGGTTTGGGGAGTGCCCTAGAGATAATATTCTTTGCAAAGAGCCATCGTTAACCGGGTAGCGTCCTTTATGCTGCCTGTCCGTATGCCACTGGTCTCTAGCTTACGGATGGAATGAGCACAGATCTGAAATTTGGATATGTTATGTAAAATGTTGACTCAAAACCACATACCTATAAGGTATCTGTGCTCAAAACCGAATATTGAATTGAAAATTATATACAATAATTTTTAGGGGGATGCCATACATGTAAAGCTAGTGGAAAAACATATTTTTTGTTGGGTGTCATGTCCTATAACTAATTAAGTAGAGTACAAACAATTTTTTTTTTATCTCCAAAAATAAACGGTATAAGTTGTAAATTTTAGTCCATTTTTCTTACGGGTTATCTCAAAAACGAAACTATTTAACGATTTGGATTTTTCTGAATATTATGTGCCTCAACGTATTTAAACAACAAATAGCCGATATTTCATACAGGCTTAGGGTCCAACTTAAATTTTCAGTTTTGTTCCATACATTTTCTGGTTAATGATACGTTTGTATATTTTATTCAAATCATTTAAGTCTATTATCTTATTGGAATGGTACGGAACCTTCAGGGCGCGAGTCTTACTCGCACTTGACCATTTTATATACTAAAATTTTTTATGTTTTCCTTAATCTAGTTTGTTGGCACATTAATAATTTTATATCACGCTCTAACTTCCCACCTATAGCTGACTAAGACTTGCTCATTATGCTCAACCAATGTAACTTTTACCTGTACAATATTTGTACATTGAATTATTATCAATACTCCAGTTTAGGCCTTGATGCTTGCTAGCGGGTGCGTAAAATATTTATACTTATGAGAAATTATGTAGCGCCCCTAGCAGCTTACGAGAGGAACCAGAATTTCTAAAAACCAGCCAAGTGCGAGTCGGACTCGCGCACGAAGGGTTCTTACCTTTATTTATAAGAACGGCAAAAAAACATGTCTGTTGTATGGGAGCCCCCTTTAATATTGATTTTATTCTACTTTTTAGTATTTGTTGTTATAGCGGCAACAGAAATACATCATCTGTGAAAATTTCAACTGTCGCTACAAATACGAGTATAAGGGTTTGTATATACCTACAATTATTACTGTATTTTTAGGGTTCCAAATTTAAATTCAAATTCAAATTTTGGGTCATTTCGAGTCATTCAATTTTTTTTCCCTGTTATATGTTTCAGCTCTATTTTGAAGGTAATAATTTTTGTCGGTAATACATGTAAGTTTTAAATTTTGTCAGATTGTTACAAATACTCTAAAGTAAACAAACAAATAATAAAAAATTGGGTTCCTTACTCAAAAGATGCCGAATTATTGGACAAGTGCTATCATTTTGGCGGCATTTTTTTTTGACGCCTCGATGTTGCTATGGCTTCTGTATTTTTGTTATTTATCTTGTTTTTAGGGTTCTGTTTTGTGTATCGGTACAGAAACTTTGGTGCGCGAGTCCGACTCACACTTGGCCAAATTATTTTTTTAGCTGTGTTATGTTTTTGGGGATATAAAGTTAGTTCTTATGATTTCGTTCTAAAAGTTATAGAGCTCTCTCCACTATAACTATGCTGTTTGATGCTGTTTGACGGAGTACTATGCAGTCAGTGCTATGCGATATCCACGAACTGCAATCTCTTGCAATGCAACGCATAGCTTAGTATATTCGGTTAGCATACCCATCAATTGCGTAGCTATCATAGGCAATGTATATGTAAACTAAACACGCTCCTTTTCGGTCCGCTCGTCAACGCACATATTTTTTATAATATTTTTGAAATTTCTCAATATTTTTCAAAATAAAAAACGTACCTTCTTCGGAAACCTTTTCATGATTAAAATGAATTTTTCAAAGATTGTCAATCAAAGCGGCGCGGCTGTAGATCAGGCGCCAGAACGCTGGCCTCTTAATATTGAGACCCAGGTTCGTTCCTCGGTTGGGCATGCAACAATGAGTTTTTCGGAATTTATGTGCATAGTATTTGTCTTCTTACCTAATACTTACCACTTGCTGAACGGTGAAGAAAAACATTTTGAGAAAATCTGCATGCCCTAAAAAGCGTGTAATTTTGCCGAAATTACGGCGATAAGGCTCACCTCACTCAGCGATGTCGCTGACCTCACCGCCCATCACGTTGGGACGTTAATAATCGTCGGTGAAACGCGGGTGAATCGAATGTGGACTGTGACTTGCATTTCACTCGGGGAATGATGTCATGACGATACCTCCGTGGTCTAGTGGTGAGAGCTTTGGGCTCTCAACCCGGAGGTCGTGGGTTCAATTCCCGCGGGAAACACACATAGTGGAAAGTCACTTTGTGAATTGTCCTCAGTTTGGTTAGGGCCATCGACAATAGAGGTTTAGTCTGTGGTTCGGGCATTGCAAGCTTGAATCACCTGATTGTCCGATAAGTTAGATGATTTCGTGCTTCGGAAAGCACGTTAAGCTGTTGGTCCCGGGCACTTTCTAGTGGAGTGGTCGTTACATAAACCACGTCAGAGGCCGTAAGGCGGTTTAAAAACTCTGACACCAGGGCTTGTCGGGCCGATAGGCCTTGCAGCCCACACGATAAGAAGAAGAAGAAGTCATGACGATATGTCAATCAATAAGATTATTTTAACATATTCTGATTTTGATTCTGTTATGCCGAATTCTACGACTCATCGAAGACATACAGAAATAAATAAAAAGCTAATAGTAGTGACATAGCATATATTTATTCGCTCGACTTTTAGTTATGTACAATATAAACGCATTGAAAATGAAGTAATTTAACGGAGTTCAAAAACTGGCTCAATTCTCCCTAGGCTTTCTTCCTTAGAAGATCTTGATCTAAAATATCCTCATGTAACTAGTACAATTCTGTCCTAACTATCGAAATACCAGCCAAAATGAGAGGTGGCTTCATAAGACATTGATTGAAAGCATTTGTGGACATTCAATGTTATTTATTATTTGACATTGTAATGAAAAAAAACCTGGAGTAAAGTGGGGGAGCCCAAAAGCAACTTACCATGGAGTCATAGCGATGCAATTTATGTAGATATTATTCTAGAAATTGGAATAAAAAAATGAAAATATGTAAAATTTTGCGAATTCAATTCAATTTAGTATTCTTTGAGATACCTAAATAACATATTTTTCGCTTTATTCGGAACAGTGCTTTTAATCATAATTTTATGTACTCAAAGTTTTATCGCATTTGGATTTGAGCTACCTTTTATAAATAATTAAATTATATTAGGCCCCACAATTCACAATTGTGTTAAAAAATTTTTTTATGTAAGTAAAATAAATTCTGAATTGTTGTAATTATTTTACCTACAAGCATTTTTTGGGAAGCGGATAAATTTGTAAATTTTCTTGTGAACAGATAAACTAGTAAGTTTTACTTGTAGTTTTTGATTGATATACTAAATATATACCGTACACATGACCGTACGTCATACATGGTGCGTTATTTTAAAGAAGATGTGATTTTGTTTTACTACCTAATATTTAAATGTTTTTATGTATTCAAATTATGATGACTGAAAAGTAACTACTTAGTGAAAAATTCTTATTTTTCACAAGAATTTTCCATTTTCATGCTACTGATCTGAAGTTTGCTTAAAATAATCTTTTACGTGTGATTCAACTAATGGACACCAAATTTATGTTTTCCATAAATTAAAATGTATCCTTGTTAATGAAGATTGCAATAGCTTCATATTATTGTGAAACTAACTAATTGCGACACATGATGTGATGACTGTTGCAAATGGAAAGGTATGCTGACGAATTTGATACATTGTTTTTGAATACATTGCAGTTGCAAGACACTTGCGATACCTAATTGGAAACGGTGGTTTTTAGGGTTTCGTAACCAAATGGTATAAAGGAACCAATATTTGATGCAAGATGGAAATAAACGGTAACTATTAAAAATATTTTCGGTTAGATTTATTAGATCGATTAGTTACGGCATAGTATTATACTGTGGTTACGGTTTCGGAAAATGCGTTTGTGTTTAGAAAAGGTGAAGAAAATAAAAATTCATGAAAGAAGATGAGTGACACAAAGTTATAAGAGGTACTAAAGGCACATCCTCCAATGTGAGGGGTGGGTTTGACCCTTCTTTCGATCGTAGTTCTCCGTGAGAAAGTTTGGAGACTGTATGTCTTAAATTCATGTACCTTAAAATAGGTTAAATTCCTCTATTGCCATGAAGTAGTTTGAAACGATATATACAAGAATGCAAGGGAAATGTATGTTTTCTTAAGAGAAGGTTAAATGTGTAAGTAAAGAAGTCTCATTGTTCTCACCGAACAAGTAAAGTCGGGAATCCTTGGGTGTTTTATATAATTTTTTTTTTAATACGGAAAGTTTTTTGTTTTATATAGTAAAACTTAAATAAACTTATAACCTACAAAAATAATAATTTAATATCTAAACTGAGCTATAAAAGAAAAAAAAACTACGAACTAAACCTACGTATCTAAAACAGAAAAATTAAATTAAGTAAGAAACTTTTTCAAAATTGCTTCCAAATGGGAGGGCACCCAAGACACTGGCTGCGTTACCCCGTTGGATCGCTAGGCTTATGCGTTGTCCGAGGTACGCGCCGCGCCGGCCCTTGGGTCACCCGAGGCGTCTACAAGGCGCGAAGATAATTCGTGGAAGAGTCGACGCGCCTCTGGCCCCCACGGCCCTAGGGTTTCAACCCCAAACCGCCCAAATTTGTAGCTGGCTCCCAATATATTTTATTTATTTTACACATATATTTATAAAACACACGAAAAAATAGAAATTCAAGTTTAAATGGTTCGATTTACCCAATTTTGGGTTTCGTAAAAATAAAAGTCATCCGAGGCACGCAAATAAGGGTACAAAGGGTGCACGCACGTTCTTTTATTCTGATTATGGTGAGAACGAGATTTCCTCTGTAAAGATGTTGGATTTACCTATAAAAGAGTCGACTCAAGTGTGTAGTACTCGCCCCAAGGGGGCTCTAAATAAATATTTTTGAAAGGGGCCGGCCAGCATAATAAGTGAGTGTTTACCTCGTCGTGAATTGCGGTTTTGATATTTCGTAATTTCTTTGTATAGTTTGTAACTAGTTCGCTAGTACGAAAAAGGATTTATTATGTTTGAAATATAAAAGATGACGTAATGGTTTTGTGAATGTTGAACTAAACTGATGATCAAAAGTGGCACAAGAAATCAAACCGATATGATTTTTTTTTGGTGAAAATAAGATTAAAGTTACGATACAAATTGGTTAAATATCTTAAAGAAAACAACTATTTGATGGCACGTTTTTTATAGATTGTTTACTCTTGATTAAATGAATTTTCTTATTTCATAAGTTACGAGTTGGTACAAGTCGCGCAACGAGTTATGAGTGCTCGGCGGAAGTGGTGGAGAACTAGCGCATGTGTTCACTCTCGCACAAAATTACTAAGTGCGATAGAGAAACAATGACTAGCGCAGTCAAGATAACCGCTCATAAACCGTTGCGACACTTGTATTTGCAATAAAAAAAATTAAATCATTATCTCGTCAACAAAGCGTCAGAAAATTTATTATATTATGTTTATGTTTACTTAGGGATTATTTGTGAAGCAATAGTACATTATTGCAAAGGCAGCGAGACAGGCAATTGCCATTTCGGCCGAGGCATATATAGTGCTTGTCTTTAAAAAATGCAAGGAAATAAAAAAGGGCCTTTTACATGATAAATTTACCTTTGTCGCTAAATATATATTATCTGGGATTTCAAATAGAAACTGCTTTGTTTTCAGCAGTCAAAATCTTCGATTTTTTGCTCTTAAAACCAGACGATTGTCGTTTTAGAAAAGTTGTTAAATTTCCGTAGTTCTTCAAGTCAATGCTGTTTTTAATATGAACTGTACATTTCGGCATAGAATAAACCGCCCATAATTTAGATAGATGGCTTTTTAGTTTTAGCAATTTCATTGAAATACGCCAAAAATACTGTTTCGGAGAACAATTTTGCATTTTTCTCGTTTTTCCAGAACATGAAATTTTCATATACTTTCACATATTTTTCTTTTGATTTCGTTGGAAGCAGGTTTTCCATCGCTAATTTAGCTTCCGATGTTAAATCTGGTGGAGTGCAGTCAATCTCCATTTCATTTTCATTTTCAGAATCATCGGAACTCATTTTAATTTATTATTAACCAAATAACAACGAACTCCGCTTTACCGCCAATTTTTTTTTATTTTACTGTTTGTGCCGAAAGGTAAACGCATCTGTGGCTATACAGCCACGAGAACGTAATGTGTACGATAGATGAAAAAGTTCTAAATTCAAACAGCACACCGTTTCATACAACATTGCCGGTACGCTCTTCGTTCCAAATTCAAAGAATGCGCCGGGAAGTGATTTTGGTTTTTCAGTCTACGTAAATATGATACTTCGCGTGTTCTTTATTCAAAAGTAATGATAATATTTCAGCGCATGTTTAAGAAAATTTTCTGTATAATAACTTTGGCCCGTGCCACTTTAACACCTCTTGAAATAACTTAGAGAAAAAAAAACAACGTAATAATAATAAATAAAATAAAATAAAATAAAATGTTTTCATTTCATACAATTTAGTCCATAGAGATGTTAATGTAATAACAATATCATTTTATTTCAGACCAAGTCCATATTTTGTTAGAAACAGAAATGCTTAAAACTATAATTATTATTTGTACACATTCACAATTACATTTTTTATTTAACATTAAACATTGGAGCTCTGGGACCCCATATGTATGAAGTTCCAGTGCCGCACTGGAGAAGGTTGCTGGGACTGTCTCTCACGCGCTGCATTAAGGAGGCTCTCTTTTGGGTAACCCCGACTTAAAGCAGTCAATACGAGCCAATAAAAATAATTATTATAATAAGAGAAGAGTTAATTATAAAATAAAACGTAACCTCAATAAATTAAACCAGCTGACATAACTGGTATATGTAGATTTTCTAGTTTACTACCCACTATTGTTTTTTTTGTCGATTGTACCTATGTTGATTTATTTTCCCATTTTTTTAAATACTTTTTTATACTGCTATAGTTTTTTTGTATTCACTACAGGTGTTCAAAAGAATATTATATTATTCCAAAGAGTTTATTCTTGTAAATGTTTAAAAGACCCGACCCTAATAATTTTATGGAAATATTTAGTACCAGTACACAAAATGTATTAGTCTTGATTTTGCTGTAATATCCTAATCGATATACAAAAAACCAGTCAAGTGCGAGTCAGACTCGCATACCTAGGGTTCCGTAACTCGACAGTTTTGGGAACAGTCAGGAAAAAAGTATTTAAAATCTTGCCCATAACTGTTTACCTATATGTTAACATAAAAAAGACTTGATTGTACCACAAAAGAGAGACACAAATACATATTTTTATACCGTACTCGAAATAAAACTCGAGGATGAAAAATTACATTTTGTCATTTTAGTATCGCGAATTTCTCAACCGTTATATTTTTCCTGTAATCTTTATATAATCCCAAATCACCATGATTATTTAAATTTTTTTTGATCCCCCAATTTTGGATATAAGGGGGCAGACATGCATTTTTGTGGTTTTTGAAAGATTTTTCGGAATTGGTGCCAGTTAATATACCAAAAGTATATATTTTAATAATTAAAAAAAAGATTTTTTTTTCACCATATTGTGTATTCAAGTGAATGCTATTTTTGTAGCAAATTTCAAACCTTTAACTTTAACGGTGCCAAAGTTATGAGGCTCTGACATACTGACGGACGGACGGATGGACAGACGGACAGACGGACAACGGAGTCTCACCATAAAGGTTCCTTTTACCTTTCAGGTATATTATTAATAATTGTTTATTATTAATGTTAGGTCTGCTACTACCTGATATAGGAATTATACGTCTGTGCCTACCAACAAGTATTGTAACTGCAGAAAGGAGGTCAGTTTTATTATATCATTATTATTTTCAAAGATTAGAAATAAAATAAAAAGTGTTTTTTTTTATACAAAGATTTATTTAATATTCTTTCATAATTTTTACTGGATTATTTTAAATGTTATTAAAGTAAAAATTTTATTCAAGTAGCAAAGTACTCGTAATGTATGTGTTTAGTTCTCATATTATGTATTATATTTTGATTCAAATGAAAATTAATTGTATTGAATCCTAAATATTGTTTAACATGTTATCTTATATTATGTAAAAAAAGATATAAAAGTGACTTTAATTTATGCAGCCAAATTCTTACTGAAGACTCAGTTAGTGCTCAGTAACAAGGTTCGATTACTCTTTTTGGGAAATTCGTAAATTATTCTTTTCGTGTTACTTACAAACGCAAGCCGAGCCTCGTGTCATTACTATGGAACGTCAAGATTTTATTTTGCTAAATTAGCAAAAAGTGTTATCGATCCATGTTACTGATCACTTACCAAGCCTCCAGTATGAGTTTGGCTGGATAAATAAAAGTCATCTTATATTATTATTTATTTTTCTTAGAAACGGTGGAGGTGTAGTGTGTTACGCACACACCAACATACGTCTGTGTGACTTACTTTATATATTTATGTCACAGGCATTTGGTTAAATCAGGCAGAAGAGAAGTGGTGCCTTAGGTTAGAAGGTTAGGTATGGCAAGTCGCGCCACGTATAGGCGAGACAGCCATACCTAACCTTCGTGGTTATTTTTATGACCACCATTTAAACCGTAGGCCTAGCCATTTAGTTAAGTCACTGAATTTAATCAGATGCCTTTAATTTATACAGCCAAACTCATATGAGATCACTTACCGAGTCTTCGGTAAAAATTTGACTGTATAAATTAAAGTTACCCTATATATTGTAATACACTATTTTATTGATTCATCATTATATATTATATAACTTCAACTTTTGACTTACATATCTTTTCATTTGTCTACCTTCTGCCACATAGTACACACTAACTGCTACGTACCTGTATGATAGTGGTATTTCCCACCGAATAAGTGTTCTCGACGTCCTTTAATCTCCCCTATCTACTGTTAGGAGTATGAGATCAATAGCGTTAGATTAGAAGACTTATTTGCTGATATTTGTTCCTGTCTGACAAGATTGCAAGGAAGACAGTAAGATATTATCCGTTCGTGTTAAATTATATTATCAGTTATTTTCAGTTCACTGGACCGCTCTTCCGGTTGTATTCGTTATATTTTCAGTCTACCGTCTTCAGACATTGAGATTCTCGGATAATCGCGTATGTATAATTGTGGGTTAATTAAATAATGTTTATTAAATTTGTCGGTACATATTATACATAGTTCTGGAATCGAGTCTCACAGTTTCTTCCGAGCTTTTCCCGACTATATTTTTTTGATTTAATTACAAATGTACAGTTTCCAGATTTTTCCCTATACTTGTAGTGTATGATGGTATTACTTGCCAAATTTTATAGTTCTAGATCAGGGTTTCTCAAAGTAGGGTACGCGTACCCCTAGGGGTACGCCAGTTGATCTTAGGGGGTACGCGATAAAATTTAAGTAGACGTAGACTGTTCAGGCTAATTTCTCATGAATGGACAGCAATACAGGAAGAATATTCGGACCCCCACGCTGAGCGGTGAATTCCTTTTGCCTTGCGTGACTACTTATTCACATCTCAAAGTAACATCGGAGTACCTGAATCTACTGAATGTTATATATGAATGAAGTTTAAAACTGAGGAAAAATGCTCCTAAAATAGACTCAATTTGTGACAATAATAAAGCTTATACATCGCACAAATTAAAGGCACATTATTATTTATGGCTGTATATATTTTTTTATATCTTATTTTCTTTTATAAGCAGTTTTGTAGGGGTTCCCCATTGTTTGGGAAATTTCATAGGGGTACGTGGGGCTATAAGTTTGAGAAAGCCTGTTCTAGATCAACGGAAAATACCCTATAAATTTTTATTCCCTTGAGAGTATCGAAATAAACGTTTTTTGCGGCATAAACAGCCGCATCTTTTTTTCACGTCAACTTACAAGTTTGATTTTTTTTATGCCTCAAGGGACTGTAGACTAAAGTATATTGTTTCAATTTCAACTCGATATCTTTACGCGTTTCCGATATAAGGGGTCTTAACAGACAGACGGACGGACGGACGGACGGACAGACGGACTGACAGACGGACAAATAAGTGATCCTATAAGGGTTTCATTTTTTCCTTTTGAGTTACGGAACCCTAAAAAAACTATAATCAGTTTTATTTTAAAGTCAGTGTTCTTTTTTAAATCATAAATTATTATTATGTAATCTTGTTTTAACGAATTAGCTTTAACATAAAGCATGTATTATAGACTGTTTTTGTTGTGCTAATTTCTCCCCCTTAAAAGGAACAAAGCCTTTTGTTGTTCATCGCTAATTTGAACAGGATTTTATGGAACGTTTTATTGACGATATCATGTCAGAATCTAATAGCATTTTCTCGGAAGCTATAATAATTTTATAGTTAAAACTAAAGAAGGCTATTCGCCTCAAACAAGGCTTTTGTCTTAGTTAATATTATTTTATAAGGCACTAGCTTTTGCTAGTCGCTTGGCTTGCATGGAAATGTCTTTCAATCTTTAAGTAGTACCAACAGTTTTTTGGCTTGACGGTTAATTTATCAACAAAACTTTTATACGTTCACTACTATGATAATAAAGAAAATCGCATCCAAATCCATATAGTGGTTTTAAATGGGACATATATACAGACAGTCAAACTATAATTTTTTTTAAATAGTTTTGGTCTCAGTACACATAAGGGGATAACTTTTCACCTCGGTACAAAATGCACATCATAATAATGTTTTCCTTACTTTTGAATAAAAGGTATGCAAAAATGTGTTATAGCAACTTGCGGAAATAGTTTATTAATAAGAAAGTCTTCAGAAAAAAAAGTAATTTAATGTATTACATTTTGTTTCCATTACAATAACAAACTTAAAAGCGTGTTTACAGTTTTATGTAATATGCAGCTAAAATGTAACGCATAAAATTGAATAATTTTCATGTGATCACCTAACTATTAACAATCAGTTTGCGTGAATTGCTATAAAACGTATTTATTCCATACTTTTTATTCAAAAGTAAGAAAAACAATATTATGATGTGCATTTTGCACCGAGATCCTCCGTTACCACCTTAATGCTTAAACCCATTTCATTTAAAATTTCGCCAAAATATTTAATGCTCAGACACCACTTTTTTATTCCTTTAATATTAATACTAGCCTTTGGCTAAATCTAAAAATGTTTTGTAAAATTCTTATTATGAACTCAAAAATAGTATGACAGTTTTATTTACTAACGTCTTTCATATTAAAAAAAACATATAATAGTATAGTTTTCTTTAGAAAATAATGTTATAATAGTAGTTCATGAAACTTGTTTAGGGAGGTTATTAAAACACGAGTGCAAGTTTAAATACGAGCTGTAGGTAAGTTTTTTAGGGTTCCGTACCCAAAGGGTAATCAACGGTCCGTCTGTCCGTCCTTCTGTCCCAGGGTGTATCTCATGAACCGTGATAGTGAGACGGTTGAAATTATCACAGATGATGTATTTCTGTTGCCGCTATATCGACAAATACTAAAACCGGCCAAGTATAAGTCGGACCCGCGCACTCGCATACCACAGACATGATTTTTTTGCCGTTTTTATAGATAATGGTATGGAACCCTTCGTGCGTGAGTCCGACTCGAACTTTGCTGGTTTTTATAGTATCCCACGGGTGTTTTAATACCTAGTTGTGTGCAGTTTCATACACTTTTATCATCTCTATATATTCCTGTTTTGCCACTCGACCAAGCAGCTATGATAACTGACCCTATGTGTTATGTTTATTCATTAACAAGAGATCAAAAGTGTTACCCTGGTATCGTATCGTAGTTCATTACCAGATACGAAACTATTCAAAGAATCTTCATAATAATAAAACTTCCATCCATCCATCAGCCTGTCTTCGTTCACTGCCGTAAATTGACCTTTTTAAGTTTTTTCCATTCTTGGGGTTTCTGTTGGAAGTGATGCCCATACTCACACATGCTGGGCAGGTAGATTGGTGAGCGTGGTGTCACAATCCCTGCACCAGTGACGCAGCTGCTGGTCATTGGTGATGGATATACCGCCATCAATCGGGAATGCTGGGCCAACTGTCTGCAACTGTTTGAAAAGTTGTCCTCTTACTCCCCCAAAATAAGTTTGAGGGTGTTTGCAAATAAGATGCTGGTACCTCCAAAGTCGAGCCCGACATCAGCTTTACCACTCAAACCTCTATTATATTTAATTTAATTATTTTAATATTTTAAGGTACTTGTAATAATAACAATAAAATATGTTAATTTTCGAAATATATTTCGGCCCACTTTGGGGCAGGCATAAGTCGAATAAATGACAGAATGTAAAAATGACATAAAAATATATACAACCTTAGGACTAATTAAGCTGCGAACCTACTTTTTACATTAATTATTTAAAAAAAAATGAAATACCAAAAATAAAAATTGTTTCGTTTGAAGAGCCATCTTGCGGTTTCCAGCTGTAACATCCCGACATTTATTTGGAATATCAGCGATACGTACCGAAAATCGCAAGATGGCACTGCTCGTTATGGCACCCTGGTCTTAATATATACATATATATGTAATAGTTTTGTGAGTCAGGTTCAGGTGTCCATAAATAGTCATCGTCTGATGTCAGTGTTGTTTATTTCAAAAATTTTTATATAGCCACATATATATATTTATTTCATTTTTAATTTAATTATTGCTCTTAACGTAATTATTCTGCATAGCAGAGTGCAAGAACACCTCTTAATAAATGGGTAACAAAGGAATTAAAAACTAATTATAATTTGTTAAGAATTGCCAACACTAATTTGAATGTCCATGCGAGGCCAAGCCGCAGCTCATAATTTTAAATACAGTTCGGTCGGTTTTCCTCTTGAAATTTCTAACTACACATTTCTAAATATGAAAATTCTTTGTTCTGCGGTACAAATGATGTGGCGCGATGTCTAAATCCATATTCTCGGCCAACTTTTGTTAATAATGGGCTTAAAACTGAGTAGTTTAAAAAATATAGAGGTTTAAATATCTTTGTATCGTTGACTTTGTGTGAACGTGCGATGGAAGTAGGGAACTGCTATCAAAGAATGATACCATTGAAGAAATTGACGATGAGCTAATTTTCGCTCTTATCACGATTGTATTACAGGGGAAAAGTGGGTCCCTGGAATTATCTCTAATAGGACATGATGCCAAAATGATAACAAATCAACATCGAAGATAAATCACAATAAACAACTTTTCCAAGAAAAATAAAATGTAACAGTTGCCAAAATTCGGAAGATATTTTATTCCTATTTTATTTTGTAGACAAAATTTTATCCGGAATAATCGAAGTATTTAAGCACAAGAATATTATGTTGTTCCACTTAATATACCTGATTAAAAATTACAACAAGCATAAAATATTGTACTTTTTACTTTTATTTAATTTTCTAACGCTATAAATTTGGTTTTCTAATTAATTTATGCGAAATTATTCTAGCAAGAATAATATAATAATTTAAAATTATGTTTGCAACATTGCGTGAAATTTAATTTATCGTTGTTTTAAAAATTAAAATGAAATATCAGCTGTGTTCTTTACAAAGAATTTTACCAATAAAAAAGGTTTAAAAAAATTAAGTCTGTCCTTTGAATATTTTAAATGAAATAGGTTATAAGTACTTATTGACTGAGGCAAAGACTGCATTTTTTTCCGTCTGTATGTTCTCTTTTAACACGAGAACTACTCAACGGATTTGGATCCTGTTTTCTGTATAATCATTGTAGACTTTAGTCAACGTATGGGTTCTAGGGGGTGTAAATAAAAAAACCGCTATGGCGAAAAATTTTGAGACAACTCAACGATTCGATATATATTTAACCTGCGCACAAATACAAGATATCTTGATAACAAATTCGTCCTGTTTCACTATAAAATTTTATTGACTCCAAACGGTTTCGCCTTACGGGCACAAGAAAAAATAACTGACTTATGGATATAATGAATATATTTTGCAATATTCCGCTTAACAATTCTTGTCATGCTATTTAAAATGCAGACTCGTGCACCGCCCGAGTTAGTGATGGACTTCCGCAAGGTAACGCCTATTTCAATCAATTAGAAAAAATAACGATTAAGAACAATAATATGATGGCATTACAGATGCTACATAACAGTTTTATACGAATGAGTATTTCCCGCGAGCTAAACCGCGGGCAAAAGCCAGTCAAACATATAAATAATAAAAATATTTCTAGTAAAAGCAAGCGGTGTGAACTTTGGCCTCTCAAATACGAGTTCAACTACATACAATGCTACAAGGCTCTTTTAGCGTGATAAACTAAATACTCCGTGTCACACAAATGAATTTCACAATTTTGAGGGTTCCGTACCTCAAAAGGAAAAGAACGGAACCCTTATAAGATCACTTTGTTGTCCGTCCGTCCATCTGTCTATCTGTCAGGACCCTTTATCTCAAGAACGCATAAAGTTATCAAGTTGAAATTAAAACCATATACTCAAGTCTGCAGTCCCTTGAAGCTGTGACAAAATCAAACTTCTAAGTTTATGTAAAAAAAATATAAGGCCGTTTATGCCGCAAAAAACGTATATTTCGACACTCTTTAGGGAATTAAAATTTATAAGGTATTTCCCGTTGACCTAGAACTATGAAATTTGGCCAATAATACCGTATTATACTACAGGTATAGGGAAAAATCTTAAAATGTATATTTGTAATTAAATCATAAAAAAACAATAGATAAAATTTCATAAAAAATTTATAATTTGTACCAACAAATTATTACGGAACCCTCGGTGGCGAGTCCGACTCGCACTTGTCCGGTTTTTTTTTGCAACTTCATGTTTGTGTAGCCTAAGGAACCTACGAGTATGTACCTGTATTTATATACTAGTGCAAGACGTGGGCAAAAGAAACTTGAATCCACACGACAAAAAGAGCCTTGACTACCGTACAGTGTAAGTATAAGCATTGAAATCTGAATAAAGTAATGCCTTATGAATTATGATTAAGGCGAGGCATTGATAAACTTTTAATTTCAAATCGACGCCTTAGGCGAGTGGAGTAACGGGGACTTACTCCATACAAATATGCGCTCAAGAACTAGATTAAATTCAAATTAAAATTGTTTATTTGTAAAATAGATACATAAAGTATACGTTTTACATGTCAAATCTAATCTGTATAAAAATAATATTTTATGATTAACAAATATGATACGGGAAATATAAAAAAAAACTTTATTTAAGTTGGGCTACAAAAGTTAAATGCATAAAATAAAGACTTATTGGAATACGAATATTATTACAACTACACCATGCAATTAATATATAAGTTGAAAAATAAACTGAGTAGACCCTAAATAAATATAATGCCTAGCAAAATATATACTAACATAAGTAAGAAATTAAAATATTGTATATACATACCTACATAATTCAATGAATAAATAAGTTAATAGATAAATTAACTATAAATAGATATAATGCCTAAATCCGCCCATTCGATTAATCTTGCTAAGAAGAAGGGCAAGAAACTTAGCAAGTCTTTTTTATCAGTATTTTTTTTCTGAATATGCCTTAATAATTTTACAGTTTTTTTTTAACTTATATAAAATAATACTAAATAATGTATTAAAAAAGGATAAAAATATAAAAGACAGAAGGAAATTGTGTCATGAGGAAAAAAAATATGTTTCTTAGTCTACCTGTCTAATGAGGTAGTAAATTAAAATACTAAGCAAAACATCATCCACCTGTCTCATATAGTTTATCACTTTTTTGATAGTTAGATTATCAACTAAGTAATAAATGCTAAGTTTAAGTTATACAATGTTCATGTCAATATGTAAAAAGAAATGTCAAAATAATAATAAAAAAACAATATAAAAATATTAGTCTACATATTAGATTATGCCTAATTTTCAATTAAAATTACAACTTTAAGTAATGTAATAAATCCAATCGACCACATTGAAATGTATTTGTAGACTAAATAAAAAACTTAGAGGCTTTATTCGCTCCCGTATAGAAATCTCTGTTTTAAAAGAGGTTTTCTAAATATTTTTTTCTCTGCTATGAAAATTAATCAATCAACTAAACCTTCGGGTAAAATGATGTCAATGAAATGCTTAATCTAGTATATATATATTTTTTTTTTTTAATTTAATTAATTAACTTTACATTAAATATTTAAATGGACCAGTGCTGCTGTAAGATCACATGTGATCTATCCCAGCATCACAATACGTTATACAGAGAAATTAGCCAATAACCAGTGTGCTAACTAAAGTACAAAAACTTTAACACCTATTTAATTTACTCAAATAAACCAACATAAGCAATAAAATTATACAATAACCATAAAATTGTGCAAACTTAGTTTAAAATCTTTACATTTATTTAATTTACTCAAATAAACCTATGCAATAAATTAGTATACAAAGAATTTAGCCAATAACTAGTGTGCTAACTAAGGTACTAAAAACTTAAGCACTTGTCACTCAAATAAACCAACTTAAGCAATAAATTATACAAAGAATTTAGCCAATATCCAGTGTGCTAACTAAGGTACAAAAACTAAATTACATATGTTTTTTTATTGCTGAGGAAAATGGAGATCCATGTCGCCAAAATTTCGTGGCGTCGCCTCTTGCGATTGTCGGCACTTGGTGAAACTTGGCTAACGACATGATGAATGAACACTTGAACACTTGTACTTATTTCACAGTTTATATCTAATTACTTGATTATCCCAACCAGTTTCGATATTACACCATTATCAAAGGTTTTTAAAGGGTTTAATTTAAACAATAAATTCTACGTTCGATTCGATTTCTGACTCAACCTGGTTTCCTCCTGTGTGTAATGTACACGTTAAAAATAAAGTAAATTACAATAATGTATAATGTTTCATGTCAGCCTTTAACAGCCGCATATTGGTCGTGACTTGAAATTTTTCTCAACACGCTAGCACCAAATTAACTATAAGAGCTGCAACAAATATGTACTCCGTACCAAGATTTTTAAACCCACAGCTTAACTCTTCTACATTTTGCAATAAAGACCATTCTTGAACAATCATGTCTCTACAAATTCATAGTCTAGTATTATAAAGAGAACATGCAATCCTGCAATGAGAAAATATACTCTTTTATTTTTTATAAAAGCTCAAAGGAAATGGGATTATAGCAAAGAAAACCTTATTTATTTGAAGCAGATTATAATTATGGTTTTAGGGTTCTGCAAAGAATTTAAATATTTTTTATTTTTTAACAGAAACTGTTTTAAGAGCCATTTCACAAAATTACGCTTTTTGTATGGCGCGTCTTTATGGACCATAGTTTTCTTAGAAGTGATGTTAATCATGTGTTTTGGTTTAATTAAATGAAATAATTATCAATAAAATTGGTCAGCATCATATTATTCTGACATGAAATTTTGATCTTTATTAACTTATTATGCTTTATTAAATACAAAATTGCGGTAAATTGGCAACCACAGAACAAAAGTACTGGCAACATAAAAAATAAGATAAAAATGTATTTATTTACTAATAAAATTAATCAAGGTTACATATTTATCGCCATTAAACTTAACTAGGTTTGTCTTGGCGATGCACTTTTAATCAATCGGGAAAATTTACTAAGTCTTTTAATAAATATTCAGGTACATTATGTATCAACATTTTATGAGTTATTTTATTTTAGTGAATGATTTTGCTCTTTGAAGTTAACATCAATGTCATCATTTTTCCGTAAACGAGTTAAGGGAGACAACAATCACAACAAAAAAGTTGTATATATAAGTATGATACATGGGTGGCCAAATTATTAGGGACAGTATAAATTAACAGAAATGTTCATGTTGGAGTGAATTTAATGAAGAAATAAGTGTCTTAATATCTATCAGTTAAATGTTTATTTGTAAGAGTGATTTTTTAAAAGCAACATTAAATAATAAATTATACTTATTTTAGTGTTATAAATAAAAAGTGATGACTGCACAACACAATCATACACACTTTTCAATTAATATTTGGTGATTCCACCCTTTGCTGCAATTACAGCTTCCAGGCGTCGTGGCATGCTGTTTATGTAGACTTTTGCCTCATAGACGATGAATTGACAAGAACTCCTATCTCAAAAACATGATTTTACAGGAAACGAAAAAACATTTCAGTTGCGTAAGTAAATACTTATGAAAAATAAAATTATTTAGTGGATTTATAATAATTACAAAATGAATGTATGAAATCAACTTAGCTGTGATTGCTAGTGCATACAAAATTCCATTTTAAGTTCATCTACGTAAGAAACTCAATTTACCAAAATTAAAGTTAGGAGTTCTTGTCACGTCATCGTCGTTATGCTGGAGATCGACGTTATGATGCCAAATTCTCATCAGGGTTTCAAACATTTGCTGTTTGGTGGTGATGACTTCTTTGGCAATCTCCCGTTTGCTCCGTGAGCTCCATAGATTTTCTATGGGGTTCATATCTGATGAATTTCCTGGCCAAAGCAAAACACACACGTTTTTATCAGCCAGGAACGCAGTAACACTCTTGGCTTTATGGAAAGGTGCCGAGTCGTGCATAAACACATGCTCTTTATTATCAGAGAACCATTCTTAAAGTTGAGGCAGAATCTGACTTTCAAGTACTCGCTTATACTGGTTTTGTCTCATGGTCCCTTTCACGATATAGAAGGGTCCCATGCCCTTGACTGAGATAACAGACCAAACCATTATGCTAACAGGGTCTTCAAATCTGTCGACAAGGCAGTTCGAGTGGAGCTTCTCTCCTGGCCCACATTGGACAAAGGAGCTTTTGTCCACAGAAATTTGAAAAGTCGACTCGTTGGAAAAGCAGACCTGTAAAATATTAACATTTTACAAAAAATACATAATTCAGGGCTCCAAAAATGTTATAATTGTTATATTTATTCGATTCCAGTCCTCAACAGTCAAGTCCAGATGTTTTCTGGCCCATTGCAGTCGCTTTTTCACCATGGCCTCAGTCGGACGTGGTTTTTTGACGGGGCGACGACCCATCAGGTTCTCTTCAGCTAATCGTCTCCGGACTGTCCTTTTAGAAAGGGCGACTCCTTCCTTCTTCCTCATTTATGATTGTAGTCAGTCATGCCACACTCTTTTTGCGATTTTGAAGACAAATGTGCCTGATTTTACGGTCATCACGGGGGTCTTTTTCTGCCACATTTTCCGACGCGGTTTACTGTTAGTGGCAGTTTATTATCAACTTTTATATTAAACCTGCTGACCGCTGACTTCGAAACACCTGTGTGTGCTGCTATCTTCCTCTGGGAATATGAGGAATGAAGTAATAGGGTTTCTATCTCCCATAATTTTCTTGGGGATATGTCTGAAGACAAATTAAAAGTGCCGGCCAAATCGAAACAAATGCATTAAAATTAGCAAAACGAATAAATTATTACCTAAATATGACTTTTTAGATGGTCTTGGATCAAAAAAACTTGCAAATAATTGTTCCAGAAAGTAATAATTGATCTCAATAATTTTCATCATTTAAGAGACAAATGACAAATTACCGCTTTTTTTCAAAAACAATATTGCAAACTCACGGTGTTGCAACATTTAATAAATATTAAATAATAGCAGAAACAAAAACACATCAGAAAAACATTCAAAATATAGTTATTTACTCACAAAATACATTTAAACCGAAAATTACAAAAAATAGGGACTGTCCCTAATAATTTGGCCACCCATGTACCTATATATTAACTGTCAATATGAAAGATTGGTCTAATTTTAATTCAACGTGTATTTCAATTCCTAAAATGGTAAATTAGGCACTAGAAATTTTAGATTACTCGTATAAAAATGTGAAATGGCCCTTAAAGTGGATTTGATAAATAAATAAATAAAAAAACAAACTCCATCTGTCCTAAAGGTCAACCAAGTGCACAACATTAAACGGGTCGTGAATTTAGATGTAATTTGCTTTTTCTCCAAAAGCATATTTTTTACTGCATACAAGTTCTTCGGACAAAAAAAAACAATCTGACCCGCTCTTCTAATCCACAGCAACTGTGTCTTCGTATAATTAACATATAAACTGGGATTCTACAACGCGACGCAAACTTTCTTTATAACAACAGCTTTATTCTAACTCATTAAAAAGAGCTGCAGAAAAAATATATTCAATATTATTAAGAAAATGAAGATTATACTAGGTTATCCAAATTATAGCAGAGGTATTTATTGTAAAGAGCACAAAAAAAAATACAAAGATGCCTAGAAGTGTTTTTTGGGTGGGATCATTTACATTTGGCTTAGTAATTTCTGCGACAAACGATGGAAAACGAAAAAATCATTGGAAATCAACCTTGGAAAGATTTATGCCCAGCAGTGAAGGAAACAGGCTCATGGGTGAATGGATGGAAATAGAATGCTGTCTTTAAACAAAACTACATACTCTAGTGATCATACTGAATAACTCTTCCATACAAACGGTATCATTAATCTTGACAGTCGGCAGTCATTTCGTTCTGCCCACTTTTTGCTCTGCTGTGTATAGAGGTGTTTTCTCAGCTCTTCCCTGATTGCTTGCGACGACGGTCGACATAGCTTTACCTTGCACATGGCTGACAGGTTTACAGTTCCGCATCGCAATCTGCTATCATTTTGGATCTACTCACAGGTCGTAGCGCTGATATTGTATGTATCAAGTTCACACTGTGACTTGCATATCACAATTTGATTCATGTCGTGACGATGTATTTTAAAAAATAAACTTTAATATCCAGGCTATCTACATAGTTCAATGTTGCAAAAACAAATACAAATTGAAAAAAATTATTATTGGAACACTGCGCTGCATTTCCTTCTTCTACAAGCTATTTTATTGGCCTCCAGGCTTATTAGGCATAAAAATATACCTTTTCCAATCCTTACTACTAGAACCAACTGCCAAGATACCAAGCAAGTTCCTTTAGCTCCCAATCATGAAAGTTCTCTGACAATATTCCATTAGAATGGGTATTTTTTGGGCTGAGATAAGCCTCATATCAATAAACGTCCACTCAAACATTACGAGCCAAACGTTTATAATGAAACTAGATTAGCTTCACGTCTTCAGGTCATTTATGCATATCATGCGTGTATGTACATATAATGATTACATTACAATCTAAAATTAGCCATATCTCTGTGGACGTTGTTATGAAGTTATTGTGGCGAGTGTGTGGTGAGAAGTGGTGATAACTTTATTGATTGTTTGAGCACAGAGTTGGTATTTCACGAAAAATATAATGAAAGTAAGTCCAAAAATTGTATTTTATTTACTGGAACTGCTTATAGGGTTGATCTTTCGGATCCATTTTTTATTATACTTTTAACATTTTATACGCGTTACTGACTTAAATTTTAATTATTAATTTATTTGTACATTCACAATTGAAATATTAATTTCAATTTATGAAATATAATTAGTTCAAATCCAAGCAAGCACATACGTCCGCTCACGGTTTGCTGTAACAGCCCAAAAAGACCAGGGTCTTTGCTAGGGCCAGTTACATTCAATTATAATATATATTGTCTCAGAGAGTGGTTTTTGTGGCATTTACCACTACGTATGCGGATAATCTAAATAATTAACCATTAAATGTGTAATGTTTGTATTTAAAATGCATCCTGCTTAAATGAAATATAAATACTTAGTTTTAGTTTACTTATATAATTGTACTAGCTCTTCGCCCGCGGCTCCACCCGCGTTTATTTAATCTCTGCCCCGTTTTTGGCTTTGGCGTTATTTTATCAACATCCTTATAGCCTATATATTGACCAGGGTCACTACGATGACAATAAAGAAAACCGAATCCAAATCTAATCAGTGGTTCTAGAGTTAAAACGGAACATACATACAGATAGAAATACAGACAGACAGATAAACAGACAGACATGTAGATAGACAGACAGACAAAAATTCTAAAAGTAGTAGTTTTGATTTCAGTTCAGTACCTACCAATAAGCCATTTCGTTAAAAGGGAATAAATAAAAGGTTAAAACTTTTTTACTACTTAATAATTAGTTTGGATTATAAAATTTGGTGAAATCGTTCTACTGTATTTTAATTATAAATTTATTAATTTTAAAATTTAGTCTCTTGTTCGCGCTTACGTTATGGTATTAGTATAAAAATTTAAAATCAATAGACAACTTGTCAGATTAAATTAAATGCCATCATTAAGAATGATTATGAGTACAATATTGATTTTGATCTAATACTAGCCTTTGCCCGCGGCTCCGCTCGCATTTACTCATACTTTACCCCGTTTCTGGCTTGAGCGTTATTTATGTACACCCCTTAGGACATATTTGTTGACCAAAGTCACTAAAATAATAATAACAGAAACCGCATCCAAATCCGTTGAGTGGTTCTCGATTTAAAATGGAACATACATACATACAGACTGATAAAAACTCCAAAATCTGTGGTTTTGGCCTCACTACAATACCAATAAACCATTTAATTTAAAATTTTGCGAAAGTATTCCAGTACAGATACAACCTTTTTACTATTAATATAAATTATTATTATTAAGTATAGATATATACAGGGGAAAAGTGGGTCCCTGGAATTATCTCTAATAGGACATGATGCCAAAATGATAACAAATCAACATCGAAGATAAATCACAATAAACAACTTTTCCAAGAAAAATAAAATGTAACAGTTGCCAAAATTCGGAAGATATTTTATTCCTATTTTATTTTGTAGACAAAATTTTATCCGGAATAATCGAAGTATTTAAGCACAAGAATATTATGTTGTTCCACTTAATATACCTGATTAAAAATTACAACAAGCATAAAATATTGTACTTTTTACTTTTATTTAATTTTCTAACGCTATAACTTTGGTTTTCTAATTAATTTATGCGAAATTATTCTAGCAAGAATAATATAATAATTTAAAATTATGTTTGCAACATTGCGTGAAATTTAATTTATCGTTGTTTTAAAAATTAAAATGAAATATCAGCTGTGTTCTTTACAAAGAATTTTACCAATAAAAAAGGTTTAAAAAAATTAAGTCTGTCCTTTGAATATTTTAAATGAAATAGGTTATAAGTACTTATTGACTGAGGCAAAGACTGCATTTTTTTCCGTCTGTATGTTCTCTTTTAACACGAGAACTACTCAACGGATTTGGATCCTGTTTTCTGTATAATCATTGTAGACTTTAGTCAACGTATGGGTTCAAGGGGGTGTAAATAAAAAAACCGCTATGGCGAAAAATTTTGAGACAACTCAACGATTCGATATATATTTAACCTGCGCACAAATACAAGATATCTTGATAACAAATTCGTCCTGTTTCACTATAAAATTTTATTGACTCCAAACGGTTTCGCCTTACGGGCACAAGAAAAAATAACTGACTTATGGATATAATGAATATATTTTGCAATATTCCGCTTAACAATTCTTGTCATGCTATTTAAAATGCAGACTCGTGCACCGCCCGAGTTAGTGATGGACTTCCGCAAGGTAACGCCTATTTCAATCAATTAGAAAAAATAACGATTAAGAACAATAATATGATGGCATTACAGATGCTACATAACAGTTTTATACGAATGAGTATTTCCCGCGAGCTAAACCGCGGGCAAAAGCCAGTCAAACATATAAATAATAAAAATATTTCTAGTAAAAGCAAGCGGTGTGAACTTTGGCCTCTCAAATACGAGTTCAACTACATACAATGCTACAAGGCTCTTTTAGCGTGATAAACTAAATACTCCGTGTCACACAAATGAATTTCACAATTTTGAGGGTTCCGTACCTCAAAAGGAAAAGAACGGAACCCTTATAAGATCACTTTGTTGTCCGTCCGTCCATCTGTCTATCTGTCAGGACCCTTTATCTCAAGAACGCATAAAGTTATCAAGTTGAAATTAAAACCATATACTCAAGTCTGCAGTCCCTTGAAGCTGTGACAAAATCAAACTTCTAAGTTTATGTAAAAAAAATATAAGGCCGTTTATGCCGCAAAAAACGTATATTTCGACACTCTTTAGGGAATTAAAATTTATAAGGTATTTCCCGTTGACCTAGAACTATGAAATTTGGCCAATAATACCGTATTATACTACAGGTATAGGGAAAAATCTTAAAATGTATATTTGTAATTAAATCATAAAAAAACAATAGATAAAATTTCATAAAAAATTTATAATTTGTACCAACAAATTATTACGGAACCCTCGGTGGCGAGTCCGACTCGCACTTGTCCGGTTTTTTTTTGCAACTTCATGTTTGTGTAGCCTAAGGAACCTACGAGTATGTACCTGTATTTATATACTAGTGCAAGACGTGGGCAAAAGAAACTTGAATCCACACGACAAAAAGAGCCTTGACTACCGTACAGTGTAAGTATAAGCATTGAAATCTGAATAAAGTAATGCCTTATGAATTATGATTAAGGCGAGGCATTGATAAACTTTTAATTTCAAATCGACGCCTTAGGCGAGTGGAGTGACGGGGACTTACTCCATACAAATATGCGCTCAAGAACTAGATTAAATTCAAATTAAAATTGTTTATTTGTAAAATAGATACATAAAGTATACGTTTTACATGTCAAATCTAATCTGTATAAAAATAATATTTTATGATTAACAAATATGATACGGGAAATATAAAAAAAAACTTTATTTAAGTTGGGCTACAAAAGTTAAATGCATAAAATAAAGACTTATTGGAATACGAATATTATTACAACTACACCATGCAATTAATATATAAGTTGAAAAATAAACTGAGTAGACCCTAAATAAATATAATGCCTAGCAAAATATATACTAACATAAGTAAGAAATTAAAATATTGTATATACATACCTACATAATTCAATGAATAAATAAGTTAATAGATAAATTAACTATAAATAGATATAATGCCTAAATCCGCCCATTCGATTAATCTTGCTAAGAAGAAGGGCAAGAAACTTAGCAAGTCTTTTTTATCAGTATTTTTTTTCTGAATATGCCTTAATAATTTTACAGTTTTTTTTTAACTTATATAAAATAATACTAAATAATGTATTAAAAAAGGATAAAAATATAAAAGACAGAAGGAAATTGTGTCATGAGGAAAAAAAATATGTTTCTTAGTCTACCTGTCTAATGAGGTAGTAAATTAAAATACTAAGCAAAACATCATCCACCTGTCTCATATAGTTTATCACTTTTTTGATAGTTAGATTATCAACTAAGTAATAAATGCTAAGTTTAAGTTATACAATGTTCATGTCAATATGTAAAAAGAAATGTCAAAATAATAATAAAAAAACAATATAAAAATATTAGTCTACATATTAGATTATGCCTAATTTTCAATTAAAATTACAACTTTAAGTAATGTAATAAATCCAATCGACCACATTGAAATGTATTTGTAGACTAAATAAAAAACTTAGAGGCTTTATTCGCTCCCGTATAGAAATCTCTGTTTTAAAAGAGGTTTTCTAAATATTTTTTTCTCTGCTATGAAAATTAATCAATCAACTAAACCTTCGGGTAAAATGATGTCAATGAAATGCTTAATCTAGTATATATATTTTTTTTTTTTTTAATTTAATTAATTAACTTTACATTAAATATTTAAATGGACCAGTGCTGCTGTAAGATCACATGTGATCTATCCCAGCATCACAATACGTTATACAGAGAAATTAGCCAATAACCAGTGTGCTAACTAAAGTACAAAAACTTTAACACCTATTTAATTTACTCAAATAAACCAACATAAGCAATAAAATTATACAATAACCATAAAATTGTGCAAACTAAGGTACAAAATCTTTACATTTATTTAATTTACTCAAATAAACCTATGCAATAAATTAGTATACAAAGAATTTAGCCAATAACTAGTGTGCTAACTAAGGTACTAAAAACTTAAGCACTTGTCACTCAAATAAACCAACTTAAGCAATAAATTATACAAAGAATTTAGCCAATATCCAGTGTGCTAACTAAGGTACAAAAACTAAATTACATATGTTTTTTTATTGCTGAGGAAAATGGAGATCCATGTCGCCAAAATTTCGTGGCGTCGCCTCTTGCGATTGTCGGCACTTGGTGAAACTTGGCTAACGACATGATGAATGAACACTTGAACACTTGTACTTATTTCACAGTTTATATCTAATTACTTGATTATCCCAACCAGTTTCGATATTACACCATTATCAAAGGTTTTTAAAGGGTTTAATTTAAACAATAAATTCTACGTTCGATTCGATTTCTGACTCAACCTGGTTTCCTCCTGTGTGTAATGTACACGTTAAAAATAAAGTAAATTACAATAATGTATAATGTTTCATGTCAGCCTTTAACAGCCGCATATTGGTCGTGACTTGAAATTTTTCTCAACACGCTAGCACCAAATTAACTATAAGAGCTGCAACAAATATGTACTCCGTACCAAGATTTTTAAACCCACAGCTTAACTCTTCTACATTTTGCAATAAAGACCATTCTTGAACAATCATGTCTCTACAAATTCATAGTCTAGTATTATAAAGAGAACATGCAATCCTGCAATGAGAAAATATACTCTTTTATTTTTTATAAAAGCTCAAAGGAAATGGGATTATAGCAAAGAAAACCTTATTTATTTGAAGCAGATTATAATTATGGTTTTAGGGTTCTGCAAAGAATTTAAATATTTTTTATTTTTTAACAGAAACTGTTTTAAGAGCCATTTCACAAAATTACGCTTTTTGTATGGCGCGTCTTTATGGACCATAGTTTTCTTAGAAGTGATGTTAATCATGTGTTTTGGTTTAATTAAATGAAATAATTATCAATAAAATTGGTCAGCATCATATTATTCTGACATGAAATTTTGATCTTTATTAACTTATTATGCTTTATTAAATACAAAATTGCGGTAAATTGGCAACCACAGAACAAAAGTACTGGCAACATAAAAAAATAAGATAAAAATGTATTTATTTACTAATAAAATTAATCAAGGTTACATATTTATCGCCATTAAACTTAACTAGGTTTGTCTTGGCGATGCACTTTTAATCAATCGGGAAAATTTACTAAGTCTTTTAATAAATATTCAGGTACATTATGTATCAACATTTTATGAGTTATTTTATTTTAGTGAATGATTTTGCTCTTTGAAGTTAACATCAATGTCATCATTTTTCCGTAAACGAGTTAAGGGAGACAACAATCACAACAAAAAAGTTGTATATATAAGTATGATACATGGGTGGCCAAATTATTAGGGACAGTATAAATTAACAGAAATGTTCATGTTGGAGTGAATTTAATGAAGAAATAAGTGTCTTAATATCTATCAGTTAAATGTTTATTTGTAAGAGTGATTTTTTAAAAGCAACATTAAATAATAAATTATACTTATTTTAGTGTTATAAATAAAAAGTGATGACTGCACAACACAATCATACACACTTTTCAATTAATATTTGGTGATTCCACCCTTTGCTGCAATTACAGCTTCCAGGCGTCGTGGCATGCTGTTTATGTAGACTTTTGCCTCATAGACGATGAATTGACAAGAACTCCTATCTCAAAAACATGATTTTACAGGAAACGAAAAAACATTTCAGTTGCGTAAGTAAATACTTATGAAAAATAAAATTATTTAGTGGATTTATAATAATTACAAAATGAATGTATGAAATCAACTTAGCTGTGATTGCTAGTGCATACAAAATTCCATTTTAAGTTCATCTACGTAAGAAACTCAATTTACCAAAATTAAAGTTAGGAGTTCTTGTCACGTCATCGTCGTTATGCTGGAGATCGACGTTATGATGCCAAATTCTCATCAGGGTTTCAAACATTTGCTGTTTGGTGGTGATGACTTCTTTGGCAATCTCCCGTTTGCTCCGTGAGCTCCATAGATTTTCTATGGGGTTCATATCTGATGAATTTCCTGGCCAAAGCAAAACACACACGTTTTTATCAGCCAGGAACGCAGTAACACTCTTGGCTTTATGGAAAGGTGCCGAGTCGTGCATAAACACATGCTCTTTATTATCAGAGAACCATTCTTAAAGTTGAGGCAGAATCTGACTTTCAAGTACTCGCTTATACTGGTTTTGTCTCATGGTCCCTTTCACGATATAGAAGGGTCCCATGCCCTTGACTGAGATAACAGACCAAACCATTATGCTAACAGGGTCTTCAAATCTGTCGACAAGGCAGTTCGAGTGGAGCTTCTCTCCTGGCCCACATTGGACAAAGGAGCTTTTGTCCACAGAAATTTGAAAAGTCGACTCGTTGGAAAAGCAGACCTGTAAAATATTAACATTTTACAAAAAATACATAATTCAGGGCTCCAAAAATGTTATAATTGTTATATTTATTCGATTCCAGTCCTCAACAGTCAAGTCCAGATGTTTTCTGGCCCATTGCAGTCGCTTTTTCACCATGGCCTCAGTCGGACGTGGTTTTTTGACGGGGCGACGACCCATCAGGTTCTCTTCAGCTAATCGTCTCCGGACTGTCCTTTTAGAAAGGGCGACTCCTTCCTTCTTCCTCATTTATGATTGTAGTCAGTCATGCCACACTCTTTTTGCGATTTTGAAGACAAATGTGCCTGATTTTACGGTCATCACGGGGGTCTTTTTCTGCCACATTTTCCGACGCGGTTTACTGTTAGTGGCAGTTTATTATCAACTTTTATATTAAACCTGCTGACCGCTGACTTCGAAACACCTGTGTGTGCTGCTATCTTCCTCTGGGAATATGAGGAATGAAGTAATAGGGTTTCTATCTCCCATAATTTTCTTGGGGATATGTCTGAAGACAAATTAAAAGTGCCGGCCAAATCGAAACAAATGCATTAAAATTAGCAAAACGAATAAATTATTACCTAAATATGACTTTTTAGATGGTCTTGGATCAAAAAAACTTGCAAATAATTGTTCCAGAAAGTAATAATTGATCTCAATAATTTTCATCATTTAAGAGACAAATGACAAATTACCGCTTTTTTTCAAAAACAATATTGCAAACTCACGGTGTTGCAACATTTAATAAATATTAAATAATAGCAGAAACAAAAACACATCAGAAAAACATTCAAAATATAGTTATTTACTCACAAAATACATTTAAACCGAAAATTACAAAAAATAGGGACTGTCCCTAATAATTTGGCCACCCATGTACCTATATATTAACTGTCAATATGAAAGATTGGTCTAATTTTAATTCAACGTGTATTTCAATTCCTAAAATGGTAAATTAGGCACTAGAAATTTTAGATTACTCGTATAAAAATGTGAAATGGCCCTTAAAGTGGATTTGATAAATAAATAAATAAAAAAACAAACTCCATCTGTCCTAAAGGTCAACCAAGTGCACAACATTAAACGGGTCGTGAATTTAGATGTAATTTGCTTTTTCTCCAAAAGCATATTTTTTACTGCATACAAGTTCTTCGGACAAAAAAAAACAATCTGACCCGCTCTTCTAATCCACAGCAACTGTGTCTTCGTATAATTAACATATAAACTGGGATTCTACAACGCGACGCAAACTTTCTTTATAACAACAGCTTTATTCTAACTCATTAAAAAGAGCTGCAGAAAAAATATATTCAATATTATTAAGAAAATGAAGATTATACTAGGTTATCCAAATTATAGCAGAGGTATTTATTGTAAAGAGCACAAAAAAAAATACAAAGATGCCTAGAAGTGTTTTTTGGGTGGGATCATTTACATTTGGCTTAGTAATTTCTGCGACAAACGATGGAAAACGAAAAAATCATTGGAAATCAACCTTGGAAAGATTTATGCCCAGCAGTGAAGGAAACAGGCTCATGGGTGAATGGATGGAAATAGAATGCTGTCTTTAAACAAAACTACATACTCTAGTGATCATACTGAATAACTCTTCCATACAAACGGTATCATTAATCTTGACAGTCGGCAGTCATTTCGTTCTGCCCACTTTTTGCTCTGCTGTGTATAGAGGTGTTTTCTCAGCTCTTCCCTGATTGCTTGCGACGACGGTCGACATAGCTTTACCTTGCACATGGCTGACAGGTTTACAGTTCCGCATCGCAATCTGCTATCATTTTGGATCTACTCACAGGTCGTAGCGCTGATATTGTATGTATCAAGTTCACACTGTGACTTGCATATCACAATTTGATTCATGTCGTGACGATGTATTTTAAAAAATAAACTTTAATATCCAGGCTATCTACATAGTTCAATGTTGCAAAAACAAATACAAATTGAAAAAAATTATTATTGGAACACTGCGCTGCATTTCCTTCTTCTACAAGCTATTTTATTGGCCTCCAGGCTTATTAGGCATAAAAATATACCTTTTCCAATCCTTACTACTAGAACCAACTGCCAAGATACCAAGCAAGTTCCTTTAGCTCCCAATCATGAAAGTTCTCTGACAATATTCCATTAGAATGGGTATTTTTTGGGCTGAGATAAGCCTCATATCAATAAACGTCCACTCAAACATTACGAGCCAAACGTTTATAATGAAACTAGATTAGCTTCACGTCTTCAGGTCATTTATGCATATCATGCGTGTATGTACATATAATGATTACATTACAATCTAAAATTAGCCATATCTCTGTGGACGTTGTTATGAAGTTATTGTGGCGAGTGTGTGGTGAGAAGTGGTGATAACTTTATTGATTGTTTGAGCACAGAGTTGGTATTTCACGAAAAATATAATGAAAGTAAGTCCAAAAATTGTATTTTATTTACTGGAACTGCTTATAGGGTTGATCTTTCGGATCCATTTTTTATTATACTTTTAACATTTTATACGCGTTACTGACTTAAATTTTAATTATTAATTTATTTGTACATTCACAATTGAAATATTAATTTCAATTTATGAAATATAATTAGTTCAAATCCAAGCAAGCACATACGTCCGCTCACGGTTTGCTGTAACAGCCCAAAAAGACCAGGGTCTTTGCTAGGGCCAGTTACATTCAATTATAATATATATTGTCTCAGAGAGTGGTTTTTGTGGCATTTACCACTACGTATGCGGATAATCTAAATAATTAACCATTAAATGTGTAATGTTTGTATTTAAAATGCATCCTGCTTAAATGAAATATAAATACTTAGTTTTAGTTTACTTATATAATTGTACTAGCTCTTCGCCCGCGGCTCCACCCGCGTTTATTTAATCTCTGCCCCGTTTTTGGCTTTGGCGTTATTTTATCAACATCCTTATAGCCTATATATTGACCAGGGTCACTACGATGACAATAAAGAAAACCGAATCCAAATCTAATCAGTGGTTCTAGAGTTAAAACGGAACATACATACAGATAGAAATACAGACAGACAGATAAACAGACAGACATGTAGATAGACAGACAGACAAAAATTCTAAAAGTAGTAGTTTTGATTTCAGTTCAGTACCTACCAATAAGCCATTTCGTTAAAAGGGAATAAATAAAAGGTTAAAACTTTTTTACTACTTAATAATTAGTTTGGATTATAAAATTTGGTGAAATCGTTCTACTGTATTTTAATTATAAATTTATTAATTTTAAAATTTAGTCTCTTGTTCGCGCTTACGTTATGGTATTAGTATAAAAATTTAAAATCAATAGACAACTTGTCAGATTAAATTAAATGCCATCATTAAGAATGATTATGAGTACAATATTGATTTTGATCTAATACTAGCCTTTGCCCGCGGCTCCGCTCGCATTTACTCATACTTTACCCCGTTTCTGGCTTGAGCGTTATTTATGTACACCCCTTAGGACATATTTGTTGACCAAAGTCACTAAAATAATAATAACAGAAACCGCATCCAAATCCGTTGAGTGGTTCTCGATTTAAAATGGAACATACATACATACAGACTGATAAAAACTCCAAAATCTGTGGTTTTGGCCTCACTACAATACCAATAAACCAATAAACCAATACCAATAAATATATACTTAATAATAATAATTTATAGATATATAGATATATTATATATATATAGATATATATATATATATATATATATATATATATATATATATATATCTATACTTAATAATAATAATTTATATTAATAGTAAAAAGGTTGTATCTGTACTGGAATACTTTCGCAAAATTTTAAATTAAATGGTTTATTGGTATTGTAGTGAGGCCAAAACCACAGATTTTGGAGTTTTTATCAGTCTGTATGTATGTATGTTCCATTTTAAATCGAGAACCACTCAACGGATTTGGATGCGGTTTCTTATATATATATATAACAATATCTCATCAAGCAAATAAATAAATAAAATTATTTTCTTCTTAAACGCAACCTGCGTAATTTTTTTTCATTTTATTATTAACATTAGAACCTTAGCCTACTGACAGTGCTTGTCACCAACTCGTAAGCTAAGACAGTCTTATTTTACACAACGTAGGTATTAACAAGCTAAATTACTGAAATAACTTAAGAACTTATTCATAAAACTAAATGCCTAAAAAAACTCTTACATATGTGCTATAAACTATGGTAAATTGCGCAGACATATGGCAAATTGACATTAAAAGTTATTTAGTGATGAGCAAATTTAACAGTGTACGTACCCGCGTTGTATTGCTTCTTGAATTACGAGCAAACTCGCAAATGATGACTTGCAAAGGATCATACTACTGCACAGCATTGCATATCATCAGAGTATTGCAAAAGTTCCTCGCTCATCATCAGTGTAAAAAAAACTAACTTGCTTTTATAACAAAACTTGTTTATGTTACAGATGACGCCACTTAAATTGTCGGTGCTGTTTCTCTTACACACGACATGCGAATCTGCCAAGATTCTCTACGTTATGCCATTCACGGCTACTTCACATTACATATCTCAGAAAGACTTGGCACTGGAATTAGCCAAAAGGGGCCACGATGTTCACGTTATTACAGCTTTTAAAGAAGAAAAGCATCCGCCGAATTATCATCAGATAATGGTCGACCTGAAAACTATTTGGGAAGTTTTGTGTATGAATTTTGAAAAACATAATCTCCAAACATGCATCTCCTAGGAAATGTCAAAGGTGTTCCGATTTACACTCAAGAATCAAACACCCACTTTTTATTTAACCTGTAAAATCGATAATTAAATGAAAACAATAGATACCAAGTAGGTTAAACGTATTGTTTTAACGGATTAGGATTATTCCGTTCCAAAATGAAAAATGTATGAATCACCGCCATTCCCGTAAAAATGTATGCCTTGAAGGGCCCATAATACCTCTATTCGCAGTCCTGCTCTAACGCTTCTGCTTTTTAACTGTCTATCCTACTCTAGTCAGAAGCCGCGGACGCAAAAACAGTTATTTTGAAATCGCGGCTACAGATGGTTTTTTCATTTTCATAGAACAGTCTGCAGCTGCTTTATACAAATATCAGTTATATTAAGCAGTTTCAGATCTAATTTCAAGTATTCATTGAATGCTTTCGGTTGATTGTACGGTTTGGAGGAAACTTTGTTAAATTTTTCTATCGAGAAAATTTAATGGAATCAAGTTTTCACAACAGCATGGACATAGCATTAGTCCTCAACTTTACCATATAATAATTTCAGAGTGATTGTTGCAGTATTTTTTTGGAATCAAAGATAGACTAAATAATGGTCTATGGTATAAAGCCTGACCATGCGAAGTGAAGTGAGGTATTATACACCCTGAAGGGCACACAGAGGTTTCCCTCGTACCATTTTTTTAATCCGTTTAGCAAATGGTAATTATCCAAACACCAACTGGTGCATACCTGAAAACAAACCGCCTAGGCCCCTTAATATTATGCTATAATTCCCCCTGTGCTTTATTAATACCATTATTTATTCTAACGCTATTATTTTCCATGCTATAGATTTCCTGCTAAGTAGAACCATTTTTCTCTTTGTTTAAGTAAGCAGGGGTCAGAATATCTGAATTATCATATTCAAAGTCCATAACGAGAATTTAATCAAAACATTGTTTTTCTTTCAGTCGGTAAAACACCAAACGTCTTTTCAATGCTTGAACAGAGCTTTGCTGAATTTCAAGACATATTATACAAAACGGGAAACTTTGTCTCAGAACTTGTTTTTAACTCAACACAAGTCCAACAGTTTTTGAAAGAAGACCATCAATTTGACTTAGTTATAAATGAAATGTTCTTCCAAGAGGCTCTTTATATGTTTGCGCACAAATACCAGGCCCCACAAGTTTTGGTAACTTCTTTCGGAAATTCTTTCAAAGCAAACTACTATGGAAGAAATCCCCTTCAGTTGGCTACTGTGTACCACGAATATGGAAAATCATCAGATCCAAGCAGTTTCACTGGAAGATTACATAACTTTTTTTACTGCATGTATGATTTGTACAACTTGAAATTTAAATACCTGCCCGAGCAAGAACAATGGGCGCAGAAAATTTTCAAGAATCTGCCGGAGCCTGTGCCTACGTTGGAGGAAGTAATGGCAAATGTGTCACTTGTTCTGATGAATTCTCACTTCAGTATAGATACTTCAACGGCATATTTGCCGAACTTCATTCAAGTTGCTGGTTTGAACCACGTCAAGACAACCACGGCGTTACCAAAGGTAATTTCTTTTTTAGGGGTTTGTAACTGAAGGGCGCCAAACGGGACCCTGTTACTAAGCCTCCGATGTCTGTCTGTCCATCTACCACAGGGATCTAGCTTCAGACGTAATACTATGGCTTCTACCATGACAAATAATTAAATTGAAAAAAAACTTTAAACCCAAGTGAGTTCCCATAGAAAAAACCTCGAAAAAGTAGCATATTTAGGGCCCGTCCGCACTGCGAATTTTCACCGCGCGATATTTACTCTCACGAATTATTTCCGTGTATAATTATATTTTATTTTATGAAAATTCGCAGTGCGGACAGGCCCTTATTGTTTTCAGTTCAGCTTTATCTTAAATACGGTAATACATACAAGTGTTAAATTTTGACAAATTGTCGTAAATATAAAAAAAAACAAATGATAAAAACTTGGGTTCCGTACTCATAGGCGCTACAATTTAGTGGTTTATTTTTTGAAGCCTTGATATTGGAACGAAAACTACATAAATTGTTGTTATTTACCATGTTCTTAGGGTTACCCGTAATGTGTGGTGATTTGTGATACGAAACACTTGGCATCTTTTTTTTTATTGTTTTCTTTTTCGATATAAAATAACTGAGCAGACTCGTTTTGCAAACGTACTTAAATCAATTACAAATTGGTTTAAAAAGAGTAAGGGCCTGTCCGCACTGCGAATTTTCACCGTTATGTTATGTATGATGGTGATAATGAGAAAATGGGTTATACTCGTATACTCGATTAAATCAGCAAATGTATAAAAAATGTATACTTATCTTATATATACATATTACAGAATCTGCAAGACATTCTGGATAATGCAAGAAATGGTGTCATATTTTTAAGTTTCGGGTCAAATGTTCAATCAAGGGATCTTAGTGATGAGAAGCTGCAAGCATTCTTGAACGTATTCAGTGAGTTGAATGAAACCATCCTGATGAAATGGGAAAACCCAAATCAGCCCAATATTCCAAAAAACGTAATTTTGAGGAAATGGTTTCCGCAAAAAGATGTTGTAGGTAAGTTGCATTTATTTATTTCATATTGGAACTCTAAAATTTTCATGTTCTTTAATATTGGTATTTTATATGGTATTTTATTATTAATAAATACTACGTCTTACAAGTTATAAATGCCCAAACTACTCGTGCATGTCTTCTTCTATTCTAGTCGCTAGACCTTTTTCAGGTCTTTATATCTACATATTTCTCTTTCCTTCAATGTTAAACCATACATACCCCGTAAGGAGACATCTCCACTGCATTTATTATCTACTTAGGTGCATATCTTGCTATACATTCACTACCATACAGATATGTGTTGGAGCCAACACTCCATTACGCTAATCGTGCCTTCGCAGTCCCACTTTGACTGCCCATAAAGGCTCTGTTCACAGTTCCTGAATTCAGTCTTTTTTCAATGTCACCAAAACACTTTGAACCCCACGTTTCAGATTTGCCTAATTTGGGGATCATCGGAAAATGTTTTAAATATATGAAGAAATATTTGTAAATAATGTAACCCTATTTTAGACATTATTTTAACTTTGTGTTTGTTACTCTATGTTATTTTAATTCAAATGTTTATAGACACCAAATAACAATAGGTGCATAATGTTTTTTCTAGGTAAACGTTTTACGAAATAACAGTTTATTGCCATTCTATGGTCAGGTATTTGTCTTATTTTTGATATATGATCTAGGTAGGAATAATTGTAATACAATTTTCACGCAAAAATTTCTGTTGGGTTAGGTTGGGGAAAAACTCTTTTCGCAAATAGTATGTATGAACTTATAATAAAATCTCTTTGGCTAAAGCATTTGTATCTGGCTAGTTTTATTATTATTAAAAAGTTTAAATTTTAAGAAAGATAATTCCTAATTCAAATTAAGTAAAATGTGTGATTTTCATTTGTTTTTCATTTTGTTTTACTGTTAAGATGAGTGAATCTAATGAAGAAATTCGAAAAATTCTAAAATTTAACTACAATAAAGGTAAAAATGCAACGCAAGCCGCGAATTTTTTTTTTATTATTATGGACCTAGTGCAGTGTCTGTGAGAGTATCACAAATTTGGTTTAAGCATTTTCAATCCGGAAATTTTGATGTCAAAAATGCACCTCGCTCTGGGCGCCCTGTTACGGATAAAATGGATGCCATTTTTGAAAAAGTGGAGCAAGATCGACATATCAGTAGTTACGATGTAGCTGAAGAACTGGGGATTGACCACAAAACAGTTTTGGTGCATTTGAAAAAAGCTGGGCACACAAAAAAGCTCGATATTTGGGTGCCTCATGAGCTCACTGAAAGAAACTTAATGAACTGTACTCATTTGTGATTCTTTATTACGATGTAATGAAACCGAACCATTTTTGAAAAACCTGATAACTGGTGATGAAAAGTGGATCACGTACGACAAGAGCGTGCGAAAAAGGTCGTGGTCAAAGGCTGGTCAGGCTTCACAGACTCTGGCGAAACCCGGGTTATCTCGCAACAAGGTAATGCTGTGTGTATGGTGGGATTGGAATGGTATTCATGAGCTGTTACCACCAGGCAGGACCATCGATTTTGAACTCTACTGAGAGCAACTGATGAGATTAAAGCAAGAAGTTGAGAGAAAGTGGCCGGAATCAGTCAACAGAAGGGGTGTGGTTTTTCATCATGATAACGCTAGACCTCACACATCTTTAGCCACTCAGCAAAAATTAAGAGAGTTTGGCTGGGACGTATTAATGCATCCGCCGTATAGTCCTGACCTTGCACCTTCAGATTTCCACTTGTTTCAGTCTCTTCAGAATTCAGAAACTTATCGCGGTTTTTTGATCAGAAGCCCCAGAATGGGATCATATCCCTACCTATAAGATGGCAGAAAGTTATCGAACAAAATGGCACCTACATACTTTGGTTAAATGTAAATAAACTTAATTAAAAATGGTTTTGAATTTTCATATAAAATGCGAAGAAACTTTTTTCAACCAATATTATGTTAATACTTATTGTTAGCAGCTCAAAGTGTGACAATACGAATATCAACGAATACTACTTTGAAATAAGTTTCTTAACAGCGCGCTTACGACGACGATCGCTGCATCGCCGGATAGCGCCAAACACAGAAATTTATACTTTTTATATATATACATATATAAAATATAGATACATATATCAGATAAGTACTTAAGGCCACATAGGCATTCAAAAATGAGATTTTAAAACAGTACAACTCCCATACTACAATAGATAGAGTTCTGAAAAAAAACATGTTATAAATGGCCTTCTCCAAAACGATAACAGATTCCAAAACCTAACAGAGCAACATCTCATTCGCAACATCGAAAAACATTGCAAAATGAAGTTCAAGTGAAGCTGAAGTTTTCAGTTCAAAACAGTAGTCCGTCATATTATTCACTGAAAAAAAAAATTTTGGTCGTAGTGCTGATGCTGGGCTCGACTGTGGAGGTACCACCATCTTACTCGCAAATCCTCCCGAAGTTATTCGGGGGAGAGTAAAAGAACAGCTCTCAGGCAAAACCATTGCCTAGGACCGATGGATGGCGGTATATCCATCCCCAATTGCCGGACCTTATAAAAAACAGACTGGTGACAGGAAGCGGCGTCGCTGGTTTCAAGGCAAGGGTTTCGGCACCGCGCTCACCGAGTATGGGCATTTCTTTCAGGAGGACCACCAAGAGTGGCGAAATCCTGGATTGACAGGATTTCATGGATAAATCCATGATTGAAAATCTGGATTTTTTATTGCTCGTATGTGTGAATAAGTTTTAAAGTTGTACCTACCTTTTGAATTAAGAACGTTTAAGCATTTCATTCGTTTTTTGAAGTATTCGAAAAATATTTATTACCTAATTGAAAGTTAAATGTTTTATTTTTTATGTTTTTAATTTTCACAATACGTGACATACGCCAATTAATATCATACATTAATTTCAAAAATGTTTAATATTCACATAGAAAGTTTAAAACATTTAAAAACCGTCTTTAAACGCAGTTTAATTCTGATTACCAAAAGTTTATATTTTTTGAATATATAAGAATGTATTGTAAATATTTTCTTCGTAAAATGTTGTACATTATGATGAAAACTATAAAGAAATACATTATAATTATTCAGAAGTTCTAGCACGGATTGCAAATTTATAGAGATGTAGAGATTATGATTTTTTTACAGCCCATCCAAACATCAAACTCTTCATCGGTCATGGTGGGTTACTTGGTCTGCAAGAGACAATAGCAGCAGGAGTTCCAATTCTCGGCATACCTGTCTTCGGTGATCAATACCTGAACATTCTTGAAACAGTGGAAAACGGATATGGGGAAATGCTAGAATACAAAAACATAAACGAAAACAATCTTAGAAATGTTTTGAACAAAATGTTGAGTGATAAAACATATTCTGAGAAGGCTAAACAGGTATCACTAAGATTCAAAGACAGGCCAATGAATGGCATAGATACCGCAGTATGGTGGATTGAGTATGTATTAAGACATAAAGGAGCAGATTTTATGAAATCACCTGCTCTGAACATGAATCTGTTTGCATATAATATGCTAGATGTTTATTTATTTGTTGCAGCAGTAGTAACTGTAGTACTTACTGCATTAATTTATTTTATTGCGTTGCTGTGGAAAATAATGTTTACAAGTAAACCCGATAAGAAACAGAAAGCTAATTAAAAATTGTATTTTGTGTAATTTCCGAATTTTATTCCCTCTTTGCTTTGTATGTTATTTTATTCACATTTTTCAATCAATTAATCTCGGTAATATGAACATACCAATATAATACTTCATTTTTTGGAAAAAATATCTCCAATGTACCTACAGAAATGTCCTTCTTGCAATATTATCACTGCTATAAAAAAATAATACAAGGAGAAGACAACGTACAGTACTAGAAAGATTTTCTGTACCGCATGATTGTTATACGAGTGCATAAAACGAGTTATATTACCGAGATATTTAGCTGCATGCAGCTATAGTCCGAGGTAATATGGCTCGTTTGTAGCTGAGTTCAACACTCTGCTTTTCACTTCGATTGTGAGGAAATGAAACTGTGATATTGTTAGCAAATATTTATTCCGCTTCTGCAATACATGAAATTCTCATAACTTTTAAGATATATTTGCTTAGATTTTGGCGGCAATATCTGCTGAACAATTTTTTTTGAGGAGTAAGTATTATTTCACTTTAACTTTCAGTAATATTTATTGCAAATTTAAATAATCAAACAACTAAATAATGTATGTACTGCTGAGAAAAAACAACAGCTCTTTCCCGCCACTACTTTTTTTTTTTAAATTCTGCCATCTATTGGGAAGGCAAAGATAACGTAGCTCAGACAGCCATTTTTTATCATATTTGTATAAGTCAATATATATCTTTCTGAGCATCCTCTGAAGAGTCCGTGTTCATCGCTGTCCTGTTAGTTAGCGCTAAAATGATAGAATCTTAGCGCGAACACTATTGAGTTTGAAAAGTTTGTCAATGAAGTTGTACTGTTTATTTGGCTGTTAGGCCTATTGTCATAGTATTAGAAGAAGTAAACACTTTTATACACTAGAACATAAAAAGTACTTTTAGTCCGCTTAAACCTAGCATAAACAAGAACTTTAAGAGCATGAGAAGTGAAAAATCTAATTAGTTATCTCCTTGCGATGTATAAATCGCCAAGTGTTTAAAAATATAGACATTTACTTCTATCATAAATTCATAATTTCCAGAACGTATGTACCTATCAAAAATTTTGAGTGAGCACTTTTTCTTCACGGTTTTTTATGAAATCATGGCAGACATGACAAAATGTCACTTGGCGAGATGGTTTTATCATGAGGGTTGCAACCTTAGAACATTACATTCTGTGTTGCAACAAGCCATGGCCAAAGCCTACCACCAGCTAAAATTAAAGAATTTATCAGTCTATTAATTTAGTTGTACCCAAGTATAGAATAGAATAAATTTTATTTCAGGCTGAAGCCCATAAGTGTTAGTAACAATTTGGCTTAGACTATGTTAGTGACAATATACTTATATAACTATATAATTAAGTGACCTCCCATCTGACGGCACTGCTCGATAACATAAGATGTGTCCTTACCCAGTGCTTCAGGATGGGATCGTCTACTCTTTCCGCAATTACTTTCAGGGGTCCACTGGCACTGCCCTGCAACCTGCGCATCAGGGACGCCACTCTGTTACGCATTATTCCGTGGAACCCATCGATGCGTGCTTCTGCGAACATACCTAATGCGCTACAGAAGCGTGGCAGCCCCAGTAGAACCCTGAAAGCATTGTTGTATCGAACCCGCAGGGCACCGTGGGTTCTCTGCGTGTACCGAACCCACAGGCTGCACGTGTAAAAAGATTGGCAATAAGCTTTAAATAGAGTTATTTACGCCTCTCTATAACATCGTGTAAACTTGCGGGCCAGCATATTGCATCGAACCGCCAGCGCCCTGCGTTCCAGCTCCATATCTAAATCATCTGCGAGATCCTCGAGAGAGATTATGCTGAAGGTTCGTGAATAAAATTAAAATGAATTAAAAAAATATATATATAATATTTTTTATAGCACACCGTGCGTAAAATGACCACTTTACGCTGCGCTTGCGTAAAGTCGGCATTTTCCGCACTTTTGCTATAAAATATTATACGATACTCGTGCGAGAAACTTTTTCTCGACTCGTGTGATTGCAGCACTCACCTTCGTCTCGTGCCGCAAACTCACACTCGTCAGAAAACGTTTCATCGCTCTCGTATCGTAATGTACTATTTCACTTAACAACAGTAATTTGTGCAACTGTGACATAATGGGAGCCATTTCGTAATAAGCTGCATGAGTTTCCCAATCGCTAATTTTGTCAAGTTGGACATAATACTTTATACTACGAACATCAAAACTATCTTCTTCATTTGAAATAATTTATAATCCTTTCAACTAACAATTTCATGAAACATTTTAAAAAGAAAACGCGGGAATCTTTTATTTATATTTGATCCTGTAAGCTTAAGCAAGGATCTTTGAGCGCAATAGTGGTGTAACCCACATATCATTTTGAGGTTATTTATAAATTTTTATCATGAAAAATCTCAAAATGATAAATGTTTTTTACACCACTTTTGAGCTCAGCATCTCGAAATGGTGGCAAAGCGCAATAGTAGTGTAACTCACATTTTAATTTTTGAGATTTTTTATTATAAATTTATCAAAATAAATAACAAAAAGGTACATGTGGGTGGGTTACGTCACTTTTGCGCTCAGCGCCTCTTATTTACTTATTGATGGCATTCTATGAGAACATTCGAGGCTGAATGGTGGAGATACCTTTGCCTAGCACAAAGCACAAAAAGAAAAATTAATCGGTTTACAATATGTTTGGCCAACTATAGCGTAGGATCACGATGTTATAATTATAGCATATATTATATTAGCTATTAAGGGCTATTATTGCCGGTAAGGGGGCAATAGCTTACGAGTAAGATTTGAAACACAAGCGATAGGCGAGTATTATAAACGTGTATCATACTTCGTTTTTCAATGCACAATGTGAGCAAATAAATGGAACGTAATTAAAGAAACAAAACAAACAATAAATTTAGATTAAATTTAGGCGGGCATTCTTTTCTTTTTAATTGCACGCATGTAGCCAACTTGACGGAAATAAGCTGCTTTCAGTTTGAGAGTTTGATTTTATTTCTGTCACTGCAATCTATGTTACACAAGAAAAGACTGGCAACTTTTTTCAATAAATTAAAAATAAGGCGTGGTACAACAAACAACAGTTTTGAAGCATATAAAAAATATCTTTACGGGCACTTGCATAGAAAAATAATTCAAGTGTACCACAATTAATCATGAAACAAATACTCGTATTTCTGCTACGAGTATATACGTAGATTTTGGCTCAATGAGGCCGGTATCAGTCTAAACCCAAAAAAACTGACTGCTTTTTAGGTATGTCATACAAAACAATATAAACGCCACAGTCATTGCTAATGTGGAGTAGCCACCCAAACCATGCTCCACCTACTCTCATGCCCTGCTTGCCCGAACTCCTGCACTTGGGACGACCTTTGGAAGGCTACGGCAAATGCAGTCGACCTGGCTACCTACTGCAGCTCATTTCTATGATCAATCTGTAACCTCGACACGAAAAGAAGAAGAAGAATATAAAAATATCATTGTTACATCATCCTTGCATTCAATATTAAAATAAAAATAGAAAGTATATTTATAAACAAAAAGCATTTTAAGTACCCGAGTCTGAAAAATTTCATTGTTATAAGTGAAATAAAAAAAACAAGAGGCAAAGGAATTATTTATTTATTTATTTACTAAGAAGTAATAGCACATTACGATACGAGAGCGATGAAATGTTTTCTGACGAGTGTGAGTTTGCGGCACGAGCCGAAGGTGAGTGCTGCAATCACACGAGTCGAGAAAAAGTTTCTCGCACGAGTATCGTATAATATTTTATAGCAAAAGTGCGGAAAATGCCGAATTTACGCAAGCGCAGCGTGCGTAAAGTGGTCATTTTACGCACCGTGTGCTATAAACAATATTATTGTCAGAGACTTGCATTTATAAAGAGTCTTGTATTTAAAAACGTTCGAGTAGTGTCAGTTCATCAATATTGTGCTTATAAAAGAAAAGCGGAACCGTTTACGTTGTACAAGTTAATTTATTTTCCAAATTGAGTAACAAACGGTTTTGATGGAAGACTAACAAAACAGGTAACTTGAAACAATAATTTAATATTTAACAAAACATTTTCCTTGTTTCCGTAAATTAAAAAACAACAACACTAAACAATTTACAAAATCTTATGTAAAGCAATAAATGTGATGATAAAATAAGACGAAGTAGATCTTATTCATAAATATTTTTCTCTCATAAATATAGTATATTTATATAGGTATATAATGTCGCCGGCATTTGGTTAAATCAGCCACTTGGTTGTAATTAGTTTTTCGGAAGTCCTGCAGCAGAAGAAAGGCGGTAGCTTAGGTTGGAAGTCTAGGTATGGCATGTCACGTGGTAATTTTTTTATGACCACCTAGAAATATGATTTAAACCAAAAGACTAGCCATTTAGTTAAGTGACTGATTTAACCAAATGCCGGCGATATATACACAGTATTTATGTATGTTTGTATTAGATTAAATTCTGTATTAATATATATTTTTGTAGGATACACAGTACTTAAGTATGTGTACAACTTTTAGAATTTATTATATACTAGCTTTTGCCCGCGGCTCCGCCCGCGTGTTATTCGATTTAACGACATGCATTTTTCCTGGATAAAAAGTAGCCTATGTGTTAAGTTAGGGTATAAGATATATCCATTCTAAATTTCATCCAAATCCTTTCAGCGGTTTCAGCGTGAAAGAGTAACAAACATACACACACACACACACACGCATAAACTTTAGCATTTATAATACATAGGTAACACTAAAAGTTTCCGGAACTGGCCACTTACATAAACAATATTTAAAAATTTATTGCAACATTTGAAAATAGAACTCTTTGGCTGTAGAATGCAGTTTGTTTCATCTGACTGTCTTTTGTTTTTACCTTGTGGCGCCATTTAAAAAATTGTGTGTCTGCATCAACATGGATTTAACTCGGGAAAATTTTCGTAGTATGATTTTCTACGATTTTAAGTGTAATTTGACAGCTCAACAGAGCATCGCTCGGCTTGAAACAGCTTTTGGCAATGAAGCACCATGCAAGACGACTGTTTATAGCTGGTTTGCAGAATTCAAGCGTGGCCGTATCAATCTCAGTGACGAATCTCGCGATGGTCGGCCGTCCACCGCTGTGACCAACAAAAACATCGATGCTGTGCGCCGTATGATTGAAACAGACAGGCATGTGACCTACCATGAAATTCGCGCATCCTTAGAAATAGGCATGAGTCAAATACAATCAATCCTACACAAACATTTGGGTGTGAAAAAGCTGTGCTCGCGGTGGATCCCACACAACTTGACCGAGGCTCAAAAAACGGACCGCGTCACTTGGTGCAGTGCCATGCTTACCAGATTCAACGAAGGTGCGTCAAATTTGGTGTGGGACATAGTAACAGGTGACGAAACATGGATTTATTGCTACGATCCCAAAACAAAGCAGCAATCGAGCGTATGGGTCTTTCAAGATGAGCCGAAACCAACCAAAGTGGCGCGCGTGAAAAGTGCATCTAAGCGGATGATTGCTTCTTTTTTTAATAAAACTGGACACGTGGCTACTGTTGCTCTAGAGAATCGTCGTACCGGTGAATAGTGACTGGTACACGACCATTTGTTTGCCGGAAGTTATTGACGAACTCCGTAAAAATAACCGTAAACGCCGTATCATCCTGCACCACGACAATGCTAGTTCTCACACGGCCAGACAGACAAACGACTTTTTGAAGACGAAAAATGTAGAACTCATGAGTCATCCTGCATACAGTCCCGACCTGGCACCTTGCGACTTTTTTCTGTTCCCAAAAATTAAGAACCAATTACGCGGTCAACGATTTTCATCACCAGAAGAGGCTGTCGAGGAGTATGAAAAACACGTTTCAGAGGTCACCACAGGGGAGTGGCACAAAAGTTTTCAAAACTGGTTTGATCGAATGAAAAAGTGCATAGACGCCAAGGGAGATTATTTTGAAAAACAATAAATTAATTTTGTACCTTTAATAGTATTTTTTCATATTCATTCCGGAAACTTATAGTGCGTCCGTAGGAAGTAGGATAAAACTCTAAACTCGCCCATATGTCGGTGCGTCAAGGTTCACGCGTTTTTGTTTGGAATTCAATTATTTCCTAAACTAAGGGTGTCCGCGGGTATGATTCCTGGGAAAAGTGGTTCAGTAGGGTCGGTAGAATATATGTGGTTTAATTTAATGGTCGCACTCTATTTACACCCGGTATATATATATAAATTCTAGTGTTATACTTAGAATTTTCGTGTGTATTTCTGCGTATGTAATGATAACATATATAAATTCTAGTGTTATACTTAGAATTTATATATATATACCGGGCGTAAATAGAGTGCGACCATTAAATTAAACCACATATTCTACCGACCCTACTGAACCACTATCCTATCCTATGTATGTTTGTTTCGTTTTAACTCGGGAACAACTCGACGGATTTAGTTGCGGTTTTCTTTATTATCATCGTAGTAACTCTATTCACTATAGGCTATAAGAGAAGTTAATAAAAATAAATGACAAGCCGAAAACGGGACGGGGACTGAATAAACGTGGGCGGAGCCACAGGTAGTAATTAACTAGCTAGTAATTAATAATTTATTATATACCTTTTTATTTAACAGTTATATTAAGGCCAGCTTGTATTCCATAATTTTTCCACATTTTCGTTTTTAAATCACGTATATTTCTTTATGTGCACATACAAGCACTTTTAATTTATATATCCTTACCTAGGTTTTGCTGGTATAAATCTCTTTCAGAGATAAGGTCGCCTGCAGCACATAAAATTAGAGACTGCTTTTGTTAATAACTCATATGTGAAATAAATAATATGAATAGACCAGACCTTATTATTTGTTGTTAATTTTAACTTGATACCTCAAGCCATTTCTGAGAAAAAGGGTCTTGGCACATGGACACACGACAAACAACAAAGATATCCTATAAGGGTTCCATTTTTTCCAGTACGGAACCCTAAAAACACTAATTAAGGCCCGTGTGCTAGATTCTACTCTATATTTTTCACATTTTACGAGCAACGAAATAAAATGTTTATTGTATGACTACGAAACAGGAATTTTTTACATAATTTCACAAAACTTCATCACTTTCAAAGCCTTTAATAAATGGAACTTTCTTTCCAAGCTTAACATTAATCCTTTTTATAACATTACAAATCGTGTACCGCAATCTGCCCTAGCTTGCACCTAATTAGCTAAAGTAGTAGCAGGGTAGTTTCATTACCGCTGCACACTACAACCTTCGCTTTTCACCACTCCTCACCTTTAATACCAGTGCAAAGAGTACTTTTTTATTTGGATTAAAAGAAAGGTACAAGTTTGTACGACTGAAACAAGGGCACAAGCCAGCTAAGTTCTTCAGAGCATCCATTGGTCGCGCTATGTTTCCCAGCTCGCAGAAACGTAGAGGGTTTTAGCAAACCAGATGATTTGCTGCATGGCACGCGTTGTTGACTTTAAAATTAAATGGTTTTACTTTTATGGCGGTTTCTAGATGAAAGAGCTTGCTCTTAGAAATTTTAAGTTCAAGTAGTGCATCAGGTACGCATTCAGAGGTATTTTTAGGGTTCCGTACCCAAACGGTAACAAGCGGGACCCTATTACTAAGAATCCGCTGTCCGTCTGTCCGTCTGTCAACTGTAGTTGTAAACTGTAGTTATTTAGTATATATAGGTATGTATATATTTATATGATATGTAGTTATGTTTATGTAAATATATTTGTTTATTGCTTAATAGTTATTTTACCCTAGATCGTGTTAGTTTTAGGTACTAATGGATAAGCTTTCTAAAAAATTACTCTAGTTGTTCTTATTGGTTACTTTATGTTACGCCTAAGTAGATCGATCGGTAGAAGCACTGGCTGTCATGCGGACAAGGCAACTTAGTTTGGCAGACAGGGTTACAATCTTATGGGTACCCACACATAATGATGAGGATGAATCGTTCCGTTCCCTTTCTCTTATGCATTAATAATAATAATTTTACGGTTTTGGTTTGTCTGAAATGTATATTTTCTTAATTTGTGTGTACAAAACTTTTGGTGTAAAATAAATTATGTTTATGTTTTTTATGTTTATGTTTTTATGTCACCAGGCTGTATCTCATCAACCGTGATAGTTAGACAGTTGAAATTTTCATAGATGATGTATTTCCGTTGCCGCTATAGCAAAAAATACTACAACCAGCCAAGCACGAGTCAGACACGCGCACTTCCATACAACAGACATGATTTTTAAACTGTTTTTATAGATAATGGTATGGAACCCTTCGTGCGCGAGTCCGCCTCGTACTTGGTCGGGTTTTTTAAACGATTTTTCAGTATGGCTAGCCGAAAGCTTCACCAGCGTTCATTTAAGTTTTGTTAACGTTCTTAAGAATTTGCCCGCTTTTTCATTATAAAATGCTACGGTTATTTGCAAATTATGGATTTTATTTTACAGTAGCGATGTTAAAAAGTCTTAAAAACACATATCGTCACGACATGAATGCCCAAGGGGTTGTCAGAGGTGTCCCAATGTGTGAACTGTGAAATGAAAGTCACAGTCCACACCCGGTACGCCCGCGTTTCACCGACGATTACTACGTCCCAACGTGATGGTTGATAAGCCCTATCGCCGTACTTCGGGTACAATTACACGCTCTGTAGGGCATGCAGGTTTTCTCACGATATTTCCTTTCACCGTTCAGCAAGTGGTAAGTATTAGATAAGAACACAAATACTTTGCACATAAATTCCGACAAACTCATTGGTCTGATGGGGATGAAACTTAAAACTGCCTTAAAAGTCTTTTAGAGCAAAAATATAAGTTACAGTAAAACCTAAATAAATTCAATCAGATCTTCGTTAACATCCAAATTCGATTGCGGCCTAATATCGGCCCCAACCGCAGAAAAGAGGCAAAGATTTTTTTCTTGAAATTTTAATAAAACAAGAAATCTCCTTCTTATTTTCCCCTTTTATTGCCCCAAGTTTTATCTTTAATTCTACAGACGTGCCATAGGAACGTCGTGATTACGAGGGGGAATGGGGTGGAAAGGAACAGAAAGAAAATATAATGGAGTTGAGTGGGTAGACCGGACAACGTTGGATCATTGTTGAATCTCATTTGAAAATGTAATCAGCTGCTACGGACAGATTGGAAGACGGGTTCCAATGATGTTGATATGTATTTTAAAGATCAACAAAACAAAGCAAACTAGTAAACAGCAAAACCCCAGTGACTGTCTAAAATATGTTGCCGGCCTAAAGTGGTGTCAAGCAATATAGTACATATGATACAAGTGAGCTGCGTTGGAGTTGAGAGTGTAATGTCTAATGCTCACTCACGCGTTTCATACGACGTTTTTCAACACGAGGAAAAATAATGAAATTTCAATGTCTTATTCTTCCACATAATCGAAACCACAGCTATGAATTGACAATTTTCTTTGAAAAATGGCGGCGGAGATTTTGTTTATGTGCGCGCAGATGGAAATAGAGGCACTGACCATCCGCCAAACAGCCAAATATTAAATATTAACAAACTGAATATTTTTTGTATTAATAACAAAATTTTTTGTTAATTTGTGGACAAAAATAAATATTTTGATAAAATTAAATTATAATTGTTTATATTTTACCTGAGACAGTTTATTTATTCGCAAAAACTTTACAATTTCTCAAGACATCAAAACTCTTAGCTAAGATAAAAAAAAAACTGCAATGTAAAAACGCTAGTGCGATAATGTAAAGTAAAAAGCACGCGTGTTTAATATGCTGCATCATGCATGACCCTAAGAACGCTGCAATAATGGCCACTTTATAAGCAAGTGTGTTAAAAAAGTAATAATAAAATGTTCATATTATTATTGTCTATCTATAGGTATACTGATAATAAGCTAATAAAAAGTAGTCGTGTTTGTTCATTGAATATTCGTTCAAAATTTTAAATAAAATTGAGTTTATTATTCTAAGGTAACTGGTATTGCACTGAAGCTAAAACTAAAATTTTTTGAATTTTGACCTGTTGGTCTATCTATATGCAAATTCCGTTTTAACTCGAGAACCACTCAACGAATTTGGATGCGTTTCTCTTTATTATCCTCGTAGTCAACATTTTGGCAATAATAAAATAACGCCCGAACCGAAAACGGAGGAAAGGCTAGTATCATATAAAAAGCTTAAAAGTATTATAGTTCAGAGAGCAATAAAGGTTTTGAAGAAAAAAAAATGTGGCATTTTTGGCGGGATTCGTATTTAAGACCCTATGTATTAAAACCGAAAATGTGAACAGTATTTAAACAGCTTTTAACGTACAAAAAAATCACACGTTTACACCTCACAGTAAAATAATGTCCAAAAAGGATTGTGGTTAGACTGCGGTTTTAACACAAAAATGTGCGTTTAAAATAAAACGAGGACAACCCGACTAATTAGGTTTGGTTGTTAATTTTTAACACGATTAAAAACCTTTCCGCTTGAACACGAAAGAAAATTTCTGTGAAACTCTGTAAAAATAGAAAAAATCTGACAACAAACTATTTGAAAGATTTTTTACATTGTATTTTTAAGGTTCCTTCAAAAAAGAGAATAATCCGTAAAATAAGCTTGGCCTCTCCATAGTGGCCTTTTATCTGACTATAATACTCCCATTTCATCATTGCACAGGAGAAGACTAGAAACAACAACTCGAAAGTCTAACTCAATGTGGTGGGATGGTACCACGTGTCTCAAAACTTGTACATACACACTTTTTTTTTAGAAATAAGTTAGATGTAAATACTTTTTTTTTACTTATCTGTTTAATTTTATTACTTCAATGTGTTACTGTTGCCGGGCCCGAATGGCCCGAAATATATGTCAAAATAATTAATTTCAATGTGTTTTCTAAGTTTTATTCATATAAATAATCATAAATCAAAGACAAAAAGTCAATAAATTACATTTATTAACTAATATATATTATTGAAAATTTTATTGAAGCTTCATGCGTGAAGCTCCTTCTATGTTTATACTTACGTCGACGCCGACGGAACGAATATTTGTCATAAATTTTTGATTTTGACAAAATCAAATCAAAATCAAAATATTTATTTTGCAAAATAGATACATAAAGTATACTTTCTACAAGTCAAAGTTAATTTTAACAATATATATATCTTTAGAATATAAAAAATATATAATAATACGGGACATGAAATATACACCTACATAAAATAGAGGAATCTAGGAATAAAAATATTATATATACAAAATGCAATGAACAAATAAGTTGATAAATAAATACGCGAAATACATACAAAAAATATGAAGGTTGGGCTACTAAAATGTAATAAAGTTATACACCTGCATAAAATGTAGGAATAAATATATTATAATATACATAATGCAATGAACAATGTGTTGAAAAATGAATTCGATTAGTATTGCTAAGAAGAAGGGCAAGAAACTTAGCAAACAATCCTATTTTCAAAAAAACATATGATACAAAATCATATACATACTTACTCAAGTAAAGGCATAAAATAAATATAAGACTGCAGGAATTATGTCATGATAAAAAATGTATCTTAGCCAATCCGTCTCATATTGTCTATTACCTTTAACAAAGTAAGTTTACATATTAATTAAATTTAAGCGTTTAGAGTAATCATACAGTATTAAAATATGGTAATTATGAATTACAATTTTGAATAAGATTATTATTATTATTTAGTACACCATGCTTCAGTATCGTCCAAATAATCATTGATTTTATAATGAGCTTTTTTAAGTAGTCCCTGCTTAATATATAGTTTAAACTTATTTTCAGGCAAACTAGGGACCTCCTCTGGAAGCTTATTGTAAAATCTTATACCATGTCCTACAAAAGAGGTACCTACTTTGGCAAGTCTTAATTTTGGAAAAGCTAGTTTCTGTTTGTTTCTGGTTTTAACAGAGTGGTGCACACCAAGCCTTGGGAAATTATCAATATTTTTTTCTGACATATCTAATAACTTGATAAATAAATTCACATGGGACCGTAAATATATTAATTTCTTTAAACTTTTCTCTCAATGAATCTCGGTACTTCATGTTATAAATAGACCGAATTGCTCTCTTTTGCAAGACAAAGACTGCTTCTATATTCGCGGCTTGTAATAGAATTTGACAACGTTTTTGATACTTGTTTTTATATTGAAAAGTATTTAAATTGTCGTGATGCGTCTTTTATGTTATACTTACATCGACAAAACCTGCATGAATATTATGGACAAAATATAAATTGATACGAAACGGCTACCCACGATTAATAGTCAGTTTTGGATTGACTAATTTCAAGGTATTCGTATAGTTTCTTCGGGATTCTTATCACTATGAATCTAAACCTTAAACGCATGATTTTTTCTTTTTGCATGAAACTGAAATATATGCTAGCAAAATACTTAAATGTAAAGGAAAAAATAATAAAAATATATTTTCATTTTATTACGGTATATTTTCCAAGTAAAATTAAAAATGTATAGTTTTTCAAATTGACTTAAATATATAGGTAATATTTTTTTTTTTATCTATGATCCTACCTGAATAAGCTTTTAAAAATTGGTATTATTTCAGAAAAAAATCAAATTCTTACGTTTTTTTTTTCCAAAAGGTCTCGTTACGACATCGTTACAAAATAAGTTTCAAAAAATCATATAAAATCAAGGAATAAAGTTTGAATCAAATGCATTGAACAACACAATGCATTTAAGGGCTAAACCACGAATCTTTTAGTAGTAAGATAAAAATTGCGGATTTTTTCTCATAAATTCTTGATTTTTCAATAGAATTTTAACGCGTTGGAGATGCAACCCTAAAAAGTTGTTACAGCAAGTTCTCATCTCTCTTACTCTATGATTTAGTACGGAATTCTTTTTGAGCAAAGAACGTAAATCCAGTGCACACACAAATCACCGGCGTCTCGTCGAAATAAATGGAACTCATGTCCATATAGAAAATTGCTGCTCTGCACGGGCAATACTGGAGCCGTTCTCATGAGTCGGTTACAGAGTGGACAGTCTTGGTACAAGCGATATACCTATGTGCATTGCAAGAACGTATAAAAAAATGGCCAAGGGCGTGTTGGACCACGCGCAGTGTCGGGTTCCGTAGTTGCCCAGTACATTTTTTAAGTTGTTGTACTAATACAGAAAGCAGGTGGTAGAGCTGATGCCGGGCTCGACTGTGGAGGTACCACCATCTTACTCGCAAATCCTGCAAATTTATTCGGAGGAAAGTAAGAGAACAGCTCTTAGGCAAAACCAGGCGGCCCACCATTGCATGGGACCGATGGATGGCGGTTTATCCATCCCCAATTGCCGAGCCTTATATAAAACAGACTGGTGACGGGAAGCGGTCTCACTGGTGCGAGAGTTTCGACACCGCGCTCACCAACCCGCCAGTCCAGCATGTGTGAGTATGGGCATTTCTTCCAGGAAGACCACCAAGAGTGGCGAAATCCTGGAAAGGCCTATGTCCAGCAGTGGACGAAACAGGCTGATGGATGGATGGACTAATACAGATAGCGCCAAACTTCTAGTCCGCCCGGAAGTTGCTCTCCCGAACATCGGCACATACATTGTCGTGTTTGGAGTATAATACTACTTTTGTGAATATTTTCACATATCCATAAACAACCGTTTTGCCGGCAGGGGGGACACACGACTCTAACAAAAATTAGCACTTTAAAGCTTAATATTTTACCACCAAGGAATGCCTAAATCGAAAAATGGTTTTCACACACCCACGATGTTTTTGAACGACCTATCTAACGACACCCCTCACTATGGGATAGACGAGAAAAAAATCATCCTCAATTTACGTGTATGTACCTTTAAATTTCTTTTTTCATGATTTTATTATACCGTTTTGTCTGCGTGATAATATGTATGTATACCAATGCTAAATTACAGCTTTCTAGTACTAATAGTCTCTGAGCTTAGCCGCAAACAGACGGACAGACGGACATGGCGAAACTATAAGGGTTCCTTGTTGGACTACGGAACCCTGAAAAGGGTGTGTTGTGTAATGTGTATGATGCTTAATCCTACAGTTTGCTCAGAAAAAAAAAGTTTATGCATATATATTTTGCAAATTGAAGCACTTCATATGTAACCTAAAATAAATTCAACATTATATTCATGTTTTGCAAAAAGTAATATCTAACACAATTATAATAAATACACTGACAAGCTAAATTTAACGGTCGGTTTCCAAAATCCCAAAAGGTCTACTCGTGCAGTAAATATTGTAATAAATTAAATTACGAATACTTTTGCGAAATTTGATTGTATTTAATTTAATTGTATTGTGAAATCAAATATTTAAAAACATTACTGGGCAACTGTGAAACCCTACACTGTGCGTAGCCCGACACCTACTTGGCCAATTTTAATACTATTTCTGAATATCGTAAGTGACGACTTTGGAAGAAACGTATTTTCCTCAACATCTCTTTATTTTAAATATATAGGTACACTACATTCTTCGCATTTTCTCTGGTCACTCTGAAAACGTTTTCAATTCAATTCAGCAAACCAAAATTATTTTTTTGCGACTGATCCGATAAATTTGGATGGTTTAAATTCTATATTGAAGTATCCATGCTGTTTGGACAACTAAAATCCTTGAGTTGGGTACTCGGTTGCTTACAGTCTGGCCAAATAAAGAACCTGGGTCATTTCGATTGATAGACGTGATACACCAACGAACATTCCAAAACATATGTTTAAAAGATATTGAACCGTAGAAAGTAGGTTGTTTTATTTCACGAATTCGGAACATGGTTGCGGTCTGAGGGTTAGACATACAATTAGACATACGTTAGAACAATATTTTTATATAGTTTTGACGACTTTAGTAACAAAGAAAAGTTTTTGCTCATTTTTATAAGCATGCGATCTAAATTAGAAACAGGTACTTAAAGGACCTATACAGTACCATAGACGAAAGGCAGGGATATAGCGACGAACTCAACCTTCCCTTTACTGGACCAGTTCTTATGTCAGCATGCCGAAGCCGTTCGGCTCTACTTCAAGGAGCTTGCTGACTGACCGGGGGAAGTGCACAATACTCACGATCACGGAGAGTTAGTGCAGGACTCATCGTCCCCGCCACGAATTTAGAATTAGACCATAAGTAGAAGAGATAAAATAATTTTTTCATGTGTCAAATATTTATTATATTTATTTAAGGAAAACAAGCAGCTATTCTATAATACAATATTAACGATACAAAGTAAAAGTAACAATAGCCTTAAGAAGTTTTCCCCTATAAGTAAACATTATAATCAAAACAGTGCTGGATAGAAGAAGGTGGTAGATACAGATAATTTGCAAAATTGCTTGTCCAAATATATATTATATTAGAAAAATAGATTTTTATCTCTAAAGTAACAAAATTATTTTATTTTACTTTAAAATGAAGTGGAATATATCATTTTATATTTTAAAAAATAAAGGAAAATGTGGTTTACATACAATTATGCATAAGTTTTCCACCTTTATACCCATTCCTTGAATATACCTACTTACCTATCAATTTCATTCCGCATAAAAGGTGAACGTTTTCTATATTGACTTCACTATATCTGACCGGGAGGCCTCTGAAGATTTGAAAAAAAGAAAACCGAGAGAACTACAAAAATTCAACTTACAATAGAGCCAGAATCGGAAAACCAGAACACCCAACAAGCTGATGATCCTTATATACCATTGTCCCATTAATTTGAAAAGGTTTATTTACAACTGCAAGGTATTGTTGCTGGTAAGCAACAGACTTTTCTATTAATATTGCCAACCATTTTCCATGATACGTACGAGTGTCTCCACATCATTTTGACGACAAAAAATCTATATAAACAAACTCTACGAAGCCATAGATAAATAGTCTTCATACTCCACCTCCACGAACTTTGCTGAGGCTGTGTTCACTGCTTTTTCTCATATAAAACTGTTTATTTAATATAATTTTTTAGTAAGGCTATTATTTACTTATGCTACCTAAAGTATACTTTTTAAGATTACTTGATACATAATTTAATATTTTTTTGTAAATTGTGTTAATTTTTTAATTTAATTTTATAAGATTTTATTATTATACTTATATCAACACAGACCACGTTAATGTCGCAGACAGCTGGCCCGTCTACAGCTGCCGGTAGCCAGGTGTCGTCGGAGGACGTGCAGTGTCCGGAGTGTAACAAACCATTTAAGGGGCAGAGAGGTCTAAGTGTTCATAGGACAATGGTTCACAAAAAAAACTTGCCAGTCCTGATGAACAGATAATAGCTTCAGACAGTCCACATCTTTGGAAACAACTGGGAAATTTTAAGAATAACCTTCCAGTAATCAAGAGAATCCAACGTGGCGCCCAAACATCAGTGGCATCCTCTCTGTGCCAATGTATAAATACAGTCTTGGATAATAACAACGAAGACAGCTGGAAGCAATTGCTTACTTTTTCATACCGGACACTGCACGTGAAAAGAGGTGGGGGTGTTGGCGGATCCTTGGCGCAAAAGATCAAGAATAATTGCAAACAGCCACAGAATTTTGATTGACCACTTACAAACAGTAATCAAGTATCATATAATCGATTGAAACAAATTGAATCAAAAGTCAATGATGGAGATGTTCGAGGGGCCGCTCAGTTACTCTTCTCCGATGACACGATCGCTCCTGACACACCGGAAACTCTTTCGGCTCTCGCTTCAAAGCATCCGCCTCCAGCAGCGACGACTCACCTGCCGGACCCACCCGGTCCATCAGACCGCACGCCCGAGGCAACAGCAGATCAGACACTGGGAGCGTATTTTTGAATGATTCGAATTTCAATTCGCATACGAATCCGCATGATTCGCATAGGAAAACTTAAAATCAGTATTTTTGAATATTCTTTCCGTGAATTCTGCAACGAGTGGTTTTCTGATTTCTACTAGTAGAATCTACGCAAGAATGACATGACTGACCTTGAATTGACAAGTGAAAATGTTTTGATGCATATTTAAATTATTTATGCCTATCCATTATATTTATATATCTATATCTATAATTTTCATTTTTATTTTTTATTTGTGTGGAATAAGTTCTGTTGTAAAAATCCTTTTGTATGCTTGCTGCCAACCTATTTCGTGTATTCTTTCACCACGGTATTGGTTGGCTGGAAGAAACCTCTTGAACAGGTTAGCTCGCCTTTGAGCATATTTTTATTTGTAATCTTAGTTTGAGTTTCTATGTATGTACAATAAAGGATATAATAATAAGATAACATATAAGTCAAAACAGACAACAGAAACGAAAACAATCAAAAGGAAAGGAAACAACAACGTGAGAACGAAAACGTCGATGAGAGACTGACATTATAATTTAATTTACGTTCCGTTCATCTACATTCATTACTGGTATTTAAAATCAACGAAATATTGCTGTCTGGTTTTTATTTTTACCACGTAAAACGAAAACCGTTACAATGATTTCTACTGTTTCAAAAATACGGAAAATCATGGCCAATCGAATTGAATTTCGCACGTGAATTGTTTTCGTGCGTGAATATACCTATGATTCACGGTGAGTGATTCAAAAATACACTCCCTAGCAGCTATTATGTCGTTCCGGAACGGATCGGCCGGCGGCCTCGACGGTCTCACGCCACAATACTACAAGGACCTGGTGGGCGGGATCGTCGTGGAAGCCGGCCGGACCCTCCTGAGCGCCATCACGCGGTTGGTGAATCTGATGCTGTCGGGTAAGGTGTGTGAACAAATCCTGGACGTACTGTATGGCGGAAATCTTATAGCTCTTAAAAAAAAGATGGTGGCTTAAGACCCATTGCGGTTGGTAATACAATCCGCCGCGTGGTGTCTAGGGTTTGTTGCAAACACATTTTGCCGGAGTTGAGCTCGAAATTCGAACCAGTGCAATTGGGGTTTGGGATCAAGGGGGGTTGCGAGGCTGCAGTACACGCGGCTTGCACATTCCTTTACAACGACTCAGGTGAAGTCCTGCTGAAGGTGGATGTGCGGAACGCATTCAACACGGTGGACAGGGGAGCCCTATTGACTGAAATCAAGGAACACATTTCGCCACTATACCATTACTTATATCAGTGTTATTACAAACCATCAAACTTACTTTACAAGAACCATCTTTTTTAGTCATCTGTCGGATGTCAACAGGGCGATCCACTTGGACCGGCCATCTTTAGCTTGGCCATCCACCCAGTCATATCGTCATTGATGTCTAGGTTCAATATGTGGTACTTGGATGACGGCACCATAGGAGGCGACGCGACGTCAGTTCTCAGTGATTTAAAGACTCTTATTTAAAAATTCTAAAAAATTGGTTTACTCCTCAACTTCTCAAAATGCGAACTATTTATTTCTGATTCCGTTTCATCTTTAGAAAAAGACAACATTATTTCAAAATTTAATACATATGCACCTAACATTAGAATTTCAGATAAAAACTCGCTTCGCCTCCTTGGTGCCCCAGTCCTTGAGAAAGATGTCACTGGGTACGTACACGATCAAGCGGCAAAATTTAAGGATTCATCGGAACGCCTCACCAAAATAAATCCACACATGGCCCTTTTTATCATCCGTCATTGCCTATTCGTACCCAAGTTGACATACGTACTTCGTTCGTCACCTTTGTGGAGATTCAATAGTCTACTCGAGCTACTTGACAACGTGCTTCGGGAGACCCTGACCGCTATATTGAACTGTGCACTTGATAATAGGAGCTGGAGCCAGGCTACACTCCCGGTCCGTTTCGGTAGCCTGGGAGTAAGACAGATTTCAAGCATTGCACTCCCCGCGTTTCTGTGTTCCGTTTACAGTACGCTCGTCCTCTACGGTACAATCATAAACCCGTCACTTGGTGACATAGAGGCGTCGTACTTGGCAGAGGCCAGAAGCGCTTGGACGCTCGCTTGCCCCGGAAAAAACCTGCCCATCGCGTTGAAATACCAAAAATCATGGGACGAGCCGATTTGTGGGCAGGTCCAGAAGCATCTTCTGGACACAGCATCCAGCATCACAGACCGTGCTCGTCTTCTCGCAACCAGTGAGCGTGAGGTTGGTTACTGGCTGCATGCGCTTCCTTCCACACATATTGGCACACTGTTAGACAAGACCACGTTTAGGCTCTCCATCTGAAGGGCCCTTGCAACCGTCAGCGTGCCGGCCATCCTAGAGCCAAATGGTATTGCGCGTGATGATGGAAAGAGGCCTGACGGAATGACGCTCATTCCGTGGCAGAACGGTCGCTCGCTCATGTGGGACGCGACTTGTGTTGACACTCTTGCCATGTCTCATGTGCGATTGACCGCTGTTACAGCTGGCGCAGCGGCAGAGTGTAACAAGCGGCGCAAATATGCGGCTCTAGGAGAGGGTTACATGTTTGTGTCGTTTGGAGTAGAGACGTTCGGACCGTGGGGACCAGATGCGCGACAGCTCTCTAAGGACATAGAGTCGCGCCTGGTCGATGTTTCGGGTGACCCAAGAGCTGGGGTTTACTTCACACAAAAAATCAGTCTCGCTATTCAGCGAGGCAATGCCGCCAGTGTCTTGGGCACCCTGCCTCGTGTTAGCGATGACCTGGACAAATTATTTTTTGTTTTGTTTGGATACAAATTATACAAAGATAGTAATTTTTTTCCGACGTAAGATAATCTCGATGCGTGAATTCGCAACTAAGCTCGAAATGATCCCTTTTCTTTGTCAAATCTTTTCGTTTTTACTCGTTTCTCCGAATCTAATTTTATGAAGACGCTACAATAAACCTCAGGTTTTACTATTCTACCAACAATTAGCTCTAAACGAGATTATCCTTAGCCGTAACACAGGCGACAAAGAAATCCCAGCCGTCGCCAGCATTATGACTGCCATTTTATTTTCGCTAATTTCACAGCTTCGCGGCACCACCGCAATAAATTACTGACAAGGAAATGAGCTCGGCAACCGGATGAAGGAAAAAAATGCTAATAAAATTGTACCTTGCTTCTTAACCCTTGCCATGTCACATAACGGGTTTTGTTCAGATTCAAACGCCTAAAATAGAGTCAATTTCTATTAATTATGAGATTTTTAGCACACATTATTTTTGGAAGATATATCAGGAGATATAGAGTTCGGTTTCTGTTCAAAATGGGAAACTTTTCTTGTCTTTGAATGAAAAGTAAATTAAATGCGTTTTTTGTTATTTCACGATTAGTATTTAATAATAAACAGGTTTTTTTGCATTATAGTGTGATGTTTGGTCAAAGTTTGAGTGAACATACGTTCATTCATTCAAACCAACATAAAAGCGTGTTTAAATTTAAAGTTGTTGTAGACATCAATTTACCTCTAGCCCGGGAGGTACCGTTGCAAATACAAAAGTCATAGTAAGCCAGCTGATATTGACATCGATCGTAGATCTCACATGACTGATATGTGAATCGACCGTCAGCTGCTCAAGTAGCGGTGGGTTTGGGTGTAAGAGGTTGCGAAAGTGGTAAAAAAAAGTGATAGTACGCCGGCTGAAACTTTTCTCACAGATAGTTGACATCATACTGAGCTGAAAAAAATCCTTAGCAGACGCACCCGCGGTGGGTCTGGATGTGAGAGGTTGCGAAAGTGGTAAAAAAAAAACTAACGAATCCACGATGCAGCAGACGATTTTTTTTCAGCTCAGTATGATGTCAACTATCTGTGAAAAATATTTCAGCTGGCGTACTATTACTTTTTTTTTAACACTTTCGCAACCTCTCACATCCACACCCACCACGGGTGCATCAGCTGACGATTTTTTTTCAGCTCAGTATGATGTCAACTATCTGTGAGAAAAGTTTCAGCCGGCTTACTATTACTTTTTTTTTACCACTTCCTCTGCCTCCCACACCCACACCCACCGCGAGTGCGCCAGTTGACGCTTAGTTCTTTTATTAGCCATTCCAGATGTATTGAAAAATATGGAAATCAATCGGCTTAAAATCACTACCTAAAATGCAACGTTACCGCCCGGGCTACACGTTATGCATAAAATAAGACAAGTTTGCTGGAAAAGCCTAACTGACATTTTAAAAAACTATGGTCGTGAAATGCCTTTGACGTGACGATGATGTTCATATTAAAGGCTGTGTATGCTACAAACTAGATAGACGCCAAATTGTTATTAACATAATCGACGTTAAGAAAGAAAAAAACTCGTCCCCTGAGGGTTCCGTACATACAGTTTAAAGTACCAAAGTATTCCACAAGCAGTTTTTAATGACCAAACTAACTTGACATTAGCGAGCCATATAACAACATCTATGAAAAGAGTCTAATTAAGTTGGTCGATAATGTCTTCTTAAATTCAGGTTTTTTTTTCTTGACGTGTGCTATAATTGTAAACGGAATATGAAGTTTATAAGTCTACTGGAAGTACTCTATAGATTTTCGTGGTGAGCTAACTTGTATGAAATTGATTACATAAAGGGCAATGAAAATACCCTTTTTAGTTAGAAGTCTGATTTTTAACAGCACTATAGGGTCGTATCAGCACTATGGGGACCTAAGGGTTTCGTTTTTTTTCCTCTGAGTTACAGAACCCTAAAAAATAAAAGGGCCAGTAATAGCCTAGCTTGCAACACGTTTAACGACTCAGTCAACGGAATAGGAAGTGTAACATCTACTGTGTTTCGTTCCCTATTCCCAAATGCTTAAGGTAGGGAGAAAATTAATATAACCCTACAGGATTTCAACATACGCCGACCAAATCCAATTAAGCGAACATACCTGTGAGGTTTTTGCTCTGAATTGTGTTAAATGCCTACGCACCTGCTGGCGTGAATGTGTTATTGGACTTTTTGGAATATCTACATTCGTTTTAGCACGAACGGAGGTATATTTTGACATTATTTATCAAGATTGTTGTTTAAGATTCCGGATTCGTAATATTTTGTTACCAAATTATAAGAAATTATTATATCGCCCAAAAACCAACTTTTAGCTACGTACAATGTTTACAAATAGTTTACAAAAAGTATACATACAAACTTATATTTATTGATATTACAGTGGCTTTAAAATAATAGGATTCTTCATAGTCATGATTTTACGATCATTTTGTTATTTTTCATATTCTAATCTAAAGTATCATTTTGCGTATTTCACGGAAATGACAATTGAACCTTGGTCCTGACCACTTACCGCATCTCCAGTATGAATTTGGCTATATCATTGAAAGTCACCTTATATACTTATAATATAATTATGGGTAATTTTGAAAGGAGGGGTATACCGCCGCTAGAGGAGTTAATCTCATTTGCAAAGCTAAACTAACATTTTTCAACTAAGCTTAGCCAGTCCGCTTTGCGCTCTTACAGTTGGAACTTGGCTCTGGACTCTGAATTTTAGTTTAATTAAATGGAAACAAGAGAATGGTGGATCCCTTTCGTCACTCCGTTCCGATGGTTAGTTTTTATACGCTTTTCTGACTATCGAGTTTTTGAATTCAGTGTTGCCATAATTTTTTTGGGAACTTTGTCACAATTTTTCTTTTAAATTACATAATGAAATGTGTTACAAAGTGGAAGTTAGTGTAAGTAACAAATAAACAAATACATTTTGTTACAAAATAAAAATCCAAGCTACATTTTTGCGGTTAATGTTCACGAATAACGCAAACATACGACCGACGGTGTTCCTCGTAGACAAAGATATAATAAGAGAAGTTTCCGCGTAAAAACCCTTTTGAAATTTTATTGCACTGTGCTAGAATCGAAAAGCTTAAAACTATACTGGAGCACTCAGTTCCCGAAACAAAGCCACGCCAAAAAACTTGACCTTTAAATTTTTTACCCTGTAAGAGTAATAGAGATAGAATCACTCTCCGATTTGAGTTGTACAGTACTGAAATTCCGAAGTGATATTTTTTCAAGGTTTTGAACCCCTGAATGAAAAACAGAACCCTTATAGCATCACTTTGTTATCCGTCTCTCAAGATCCTTTTTCTTGGGCCCCGTTAGAAATACCAAGTTGAAACTAATACTTCCTACATGACCCCATAGTGCTTTTGAAAAGCCAGGTTTCTAACTCCACGCAAAAAGAAAATATTGCCCTTTATGTAAACCTCACCACAAAAACCTATGGGGTACTTCCAGTTGACTTAGAAACTTTAAGTTCCGTTCACGTTCGACGGCATGTACGGAATCCTCAGGGAACGAGTCCTACTCGCGCTTGGCCAATTGTTTTACGATATGATCGGTATTCACGTATTTTCAATGACTTAGAACAGGGATAGCGAACCTTTATGGATCGACGTGCCATTTTTTCTAAAAAAGTGTTTAATGAGGCCATATATATTTCGCGACAGGCGATTGTACTCACCCGCACTCCTACCGTGTCGCGTGCCTTCGAATAACTTTGACTAAGTGATTATTGGGAAGATAATAAAACAAAATAATAACAACTCAAAACTCCTCAAAAACTACCAAAAAAATATTTTGTCGCGTGCCATTAGTTCGCCATCCCTGTCTATGAAATTGCTTATTCCGTCTTAGGGTTCCACTCAAATAAGAGTGTGTTGTCAGTAATTCTGCTTGTAAGGTGAAAAACCCACAGATCCATAAAAACATCCGTTTGTTTGGCAACCCAGCGTCACGTTTTCGAATGTATTAAAATGGATTTTCGTTCGTACCAGAATTTATGGCTGACTCCTCTTCCGCTTTTTCGAAATCTATTACGGTGTTCGCCCGAATTATCTACTTGGAGGTAGAATGAACAATATTATTTTTAAACTGGAGTATCCCATTCTGTGGTTGTTACAAGTGTTGGTTAAGGGTGAGGTTCATTTCTGAGTTACCAGCCTTTTCTTTTTGTAATAACATATAATTATATAAAGTACGCCCTTGAAAACCTTTTATCCATAAATATGATTTTTCATTTCAATTCTGCACCTACATATAAACTTTTTATTAAATATATCCAGTAGATATAATGCCATGGATATAAAGATCTACAAACACCAAAGCTTTGCTGCCTGTTAGGTTAGATACTGTCGCAAACAAAAAAATAAACGTTTTCGTTTCCATAATTCTTCACGTTATTCATTCTATTGGATACTTATTGACGACAAACATAGAATCTCAAATGCAACACAATTTCAAATCCTTTACGTAAACTGCGGAATCATAACAAAGTAACCGACGTCAATGTCTTACAATAACTTAGTTGAAGACTCTCAGCAAACATAGCAAGACTCGGCAATCAAGTTGCTGACTCACACCGTTTACTTATCAAACACTAACTTGTCCGTCTGAAAGCAATTCAGGGCGATTTGATGCAATAAATTGATGAGTTACTCTTTTGTTTCTCCGTAGTTCTTTGGAACTTACTGCGGGAGCCTAAATCTCATAGAACTGATCATGAAATGATCATTTCATAGAATTGATAATTTCATGATCTGAGGTGCAATTGTGTAAGCCAATCGTATTCAAATTCGATTGTCATTTGGCTATTTGGCTTAGCAAATAAGCCCGTTTGACAATTGAAATCGTTAATACGATTGTCTTGTTTTGTTGTTGACAACCAAAAACGTACGGTTTCAATTGTCAAACGGGCTTATTTGCTAAGCCAAATAGCCACATGACAATCGAATTTGAATACGATTGTCTTACACAATCACACCTCTGATCAACAATATTGATAAGTATGAAATAAGATGATAGACTTCCAACAAAAAGTCAAAAATAGGTGCGACCATGAGCGAATAAGTGAGGGGGAACGTGTTAGGTTTCTTGTGATCATAAATTCGGGAGCTAAGCGAAGCGGAGCGGAGCGAGCCGACCCCTTCAGTTTTTACAGATTTCACGATATTTGAGCAGATCACGAAATGATCAATTCTACGATATGGCCACGACAGATACTTTTACAAAATAAGATAAAATCTTGGGTTCCGGATGATTTTTCCAGATAAACATGATTGTTAAGATTGCGTAGAATTGAAACTAAATCGTGCTTAAACTGTTTAAAATATAACCCTCGATTTTTATTTTAAGAAATTCCGTTAGTTAAAATACTGAAAACGGAACATTCTGTAAACAGAGCATGTGCCCCCCCCAGCTTAACTGAAAAACTGGTTAAACTGGCTCCTTGTATTAGAAAAATTTTACTGAAATCCACGATAAAGTAAAGTAATTGAATACAATTTTGTTTGACTCGTTAATTGTCTACATCTATCTACATCTACAATATTATCCACACTTCTACATCTACATCTATACTATTGTATAAAGAGGAAAGATTTGTTTGTTTGTTTCCAGATTTTTATTACGTGTAAAAATATGATCCTGCCGCAAACCCAAGATGCACTAAATCAACACGTTCTTGGGGGTGTGGTGTTTTACTCTGACCAAAAATAAGCTTAATATTTCGCCAACGGATTCTTATATCGAAAAATGGTTTTCACACACGCATATTTTTTTTACGACCTATCTAACTATGCCCGAAATAATGGGATAGAAGAGATAAAGAAAAATCATTCCAAAATGAAGTTCATGGGAGATAACATAAAAAAAAAAAATTTCGCGATTTTTTTTTACTTTTGCCAGCGTGTTTAGGAATTAAGGAATATTTTCGCATGTAAATCCAGTAAATTCAAGTGACCAACTGCTAAAGATAATACGTTGTTTTATATTACTTTGTTCGACTTACCCTACATTTGAGAATTTATTCTTTTAGTCTTTAAGAATAACTGTATTTAAGAAAATAAAATGTGTATATATAACTACTACGTATAAACATATATTAAGTATTGTTTAACGATCATTAGGAAGGAGCGGTCACTCCTAATACAGGTTCTGCGAACTTAACAGGGGTGTCCGATGACTGTGTCATATTGACTTTACTTAATAAATGAAATTTTGTTTTGTTTGTTTGTTTAATACATATGTGTGCCCATACCAAATTACAGCTTTCTAGTACTATGTCTCTGAGCTAAGCCGCGGACAGACGGACGGACAGACGGACATGGCAAAACTATAAGGGTTCCTCGTCGGACTAAGGTACCCTAAAAAACGTCGTCACGTCAGGTAAAGAAGTTTTAGAGTTGATTACGAGTGTGAACGGTCAATAAAACAGTCAACACGTACATCCTCTTTTTACCGAGGATTATCACAATCCTTCGGGTCCAATTACACATTTACCTCGTAGAGATTTCCTTCAACATCGACAAGTGTTAAATATAGTGCACATAAATTCCTAAAAATGCATTAGTATACACTAAAGCGTTTTTAGGAATTTATGTGCGGGACCAAGCAGGATTCGAACTAGGTCTCAAATTATATTCTCAAAATTTAAAATTTATTTAAAGAAAACTATGGTGAGCAAGTGGAGGCTTAAGCTTGACCGAGCCGCCCTAATTCGAATGGTCCAGAATACCATAACAGCACCTAATTGTCGATTTTTTTGAAAGGAATATTTAAACACTAATTCTTGTACTTTTATTCCACATATATTTATTTTTATTCTAACTTAGGCTACCGGTTTCGTATTACACATCATCGGGCCAACAAATTATTAATTATTTAACATGACAGAAAGAAAACAAAAGAAAACATTTTTAACAAGCAAATATTATTATTATTTATATTTCAAGCAAATATTATTATTATTTACATTATTAATATTTCTATTCTGTTTTCTAATTTACATTAATATTTCTCTAAACTGATTTTCAAAAAATAATTTCGTTTTAAAAATAGCACCTGAAAGTTAAAGAACAGTATGTATCTTCATGATTTAGCCTTTATTTTCAGAAAAAATATACAAAAGGGCCTGTTACAATTTATGGTTGGTTCGAATTTAAAAGGACTATGGCGACCAAATTGGCGACATGTTTATGAAGGGCAAAGACAAAAGCATGCGAAATAGAAGAGCTTATATGTGAAAGAGGTGTGTTAGAATCGTAGCAGATGGAAATTTGTGATCTCTGCCTACCCTGGGAGTCAGACATAAGAATATGCATGTATAAAAAGGCTTATATGGTGTTCCCAATATAACTTACCTTCTAGTGTAATCGAATAACCGCCCCTTAAGAGGAAAATCGCAGTTAAATCTAGTTCTCGGTTAGCTTGTCGAACCGTCCCAGTGTCAATTAGCCAACAGGTCGGTGGCACGACAGCAGGTGTCAAGTGTGGTAATTAACTAGGAGAGATCCACAATCCACCTGTGTAACCTTTGTTTAGACGTCCAGCTAACTGAACCATGGACCGGACTGAACGATTAGGTTACCGTTATAAAGTGATTTCGTTCTCAAAAGCATCAATAATGATTTATTTTCTTAATCTTGAATATTAAGTACTTAATAAATTTTTTATTAAATAAATATTTGGCTCTTTCAAGCTTTTCATTGTTTTTATTTGTAATAGATGTATATAGATATATATAAAAAACACAGAAAAAATAAATTCAAGATATATTTTTTCTGTGTTTTTTATATATATATATATATATATATATATATATATATACATCTAGTACTTAATAAATGTTGTTTATGGTACTATTATACGCTTTAAAGTTGTTGTTGTATGTTAAAAAATCACAGCTTTGGTAGAAAAGCGTTATTTACATTAGATTATTGTCGCGTAGTGCCCTAAACCATATTTGTTGAATACTTTTCTTCAAAAATAAGAAAAACAATAAAGCCCCGTACAAAAAAAAACTCGAAAATATACCATTCTTTTAACGGTATTTGTGTGTAGTCTATCTTAAAAAGGGTAACACATTTGGTCAGATTATAGTACATTTGCCTTTCCCAAATTTCGCCACTCATGTCGGTCCTCCGTCCTCGTCATTCAGCCACCCCACGCAACGTCCTTCAGGTCGTCGGTCCAGCGGGCACGAGGTCGGCCTACACCACGTTTTGCTGTACGTGGTCTCCATTCTAAAGCCTTTCGGCCCCAACGGCCATCATGTCGGCGACAAATATGGCTTACCCACTGCCACTTCAACTTACTGATTCTGCAGGCTACGTCGGTTACTTTCGATCTCCGACGGATCTCCTCATTTCGGATTCTATCCATCTGAGATACCACAAGCATAGCCCGCTCTATAGCTCGCTTAGCAACCTTAAATCGGTGGTAGTTAAAGTACTCTAACTAAAGTAAATAAAAATATGATAAAATAAAAGTCTTCTACTGACAACGTGCCGAATTGTTTGTCAGGCGCTCATTATTTACCTGAATATTTTTTGGGTTCCGTAACCGTATTGTTTGTTGGTTCAGAACCCTTGGTGCGTAAGTCCGTGTTGTATGTGTACCTTATATATTTTGTTAGCAATGCAGCGTCACAACTTTATCGGACAATTAGTCCCTCCTTAGCTCCCGCCAAAAACGTTCAACCCCGGTATACCTCAGCTCAAGTCGTTGATGGATGATGTAGAGAGAACTGAGCTACAAGTAACACTACTTGTTTATAAATACATTTTATCTGCAAAAGATTAGTAATCCCACTTTTCGTTCCTATTACCATGGGAATAAGGGTAAAAAGTGCGTTTGCACAATTTTTCCCGATGCATGTATACAAACATAATGTACGTCCACAAAACATTTACAGCTGTGAAAACCGCAGACTGGCCTCGGTTAGGGTTACCAGACGACAGGACTTTTCCTGACATGTCAGGAATTATATTCCTTTTCAAGGAAATTAGGAAAAATAATTGTGCAGCACAGCTGTGTGTGATAAGCAGGGATAAGATATTCGGATCGATGTATATCTAAAGTTGAAAAAATGCCAGAAAAGTTTGCAACTATGGAGTAGGCTTCTTAAAATATTATTTATTTATTTAGTAAAAATTCCGGAAATTACTGAATTGCTTAAAACGTTACGATGATGTACCTAATACTTAATAGATGTTACCGTAAATGTATGTATATTTTTCAGGCATTGTATACAATTCCTAGGATTTTTTTAAATGACAAGCAGATTTAGGTCAAGCAGCGTAGAAGGTCAAAGAATATATCTTCGAAACGTGATGCGCAGGTATTTATAGTTCCTCACCCTGAACCTCACCAATATAAATTATTGCCCCTGTTGCGAGTCGCTGTCAAAAAGCTGCCGACCACCCTATAACGCTCACAATTATTCGTTAGGTATCATGGTCTTTATAGAATACTTACATGTATATATACAAAGGCCTGAAAACCCAACAATTCTACGTAATCAATCAACCAAAAACATCTAAGCTTATCTGTTTTGTAGCCTCTTTAATTAGACAAAAAAATGAAAAAAATATTTTATTCACTAACGTCAAATGGCTGCTCTTTAATTAACCTGCCTACCTATGTATTTTCCTATCTAAAACAGCCATCTGTATAAGTTGGAACAAAGGGGGAGAATCGTCATATTACCGGAATCCTAGCCCGACCTTAAATTTACAAATATTATTTCATTCGTTCATTGTGCGCAATAGGATTTGTCAAAAAATAAAAAGAATGAATAAATGCTTAAAATTGTATTGGGTTTGTAGCAAAAACTTTTGACAATCGTACTGGCTCTACTACATTATTATAAAACCTTTATGTAAATTTCAGGCAATTTATTGAATTATCAGGAACTCACGCTATTTGATCTGGTAACCCTAGCTTTAGTCCACCCGGGGCGCGGTGTGAATGATTCGATTTTAAGCACACTAGTTTAGGACCCGTTAGGGAACTATTTACACTTTGCTTCGTTTGACGTTCTATTTGGTGTACAACCAGTTTTGGAAAGCCTTGCCAATAGATACATAGTGTATTGCAAGTCGTGTCTTCATAAATTGATGATATATTTTATGAGTTTATTTAATTTGTCTAGCTACTTTCTTTGAAAATTAAAGGGATGAATTGAAAACTCTATTCCCTGTAGCAAAAAAGACGAACAAGAAGTCACTGAAGCCCCTAAAACCGATACATTTACATTATCACCTTTGGTTTTTAGCGCATTTCAATAAATGAAAGAATGGGTCCCCGGAGCCAAAGCGCGCGGCGAGAATTCACTAATGGACACATTGATAAAGTATCGGATAAAGGGGCTTCCTTGGAACCGGAAACGGTTACCTGAGTATATCATTTCGTTGTATTTATTGCTTATAAAGAGGTTCGAGTTGGGAAAAAAGTTACTTTAGATAAAATAAACAATAGAAAATGTTTATTTTTTTTTGTTTTTGAACACTCTTTTTGTTTTTTGGTCATTATCCTTACAGACGGATTTAAGCAGAGAAACGTAAAGTTGTCTTTAGATATATTCGAAATATTAAAATATTTAATTCTTTACACACAAATTTTATAAATTAATCAGATAAATTCAAAAATATTAAAGTGTTCAATTCCTTACACACATAATTTATAAATTAATAAAAACTAAATGAGCGCACTCTTTTGCACAACGTTCATACTTAACTGATTCATATGCATATTCTTTATTGTATACAAAACATAAAATTAAACATTGAACTTAAAGATATGTACATGGGCGAGCTTATCTCAAAAAAGGCATTTCCTTCAGAAAACCCGGATTGATAAATGGAAATCATAACAAATAGATATACACAAGTGTACATTGAAATATAATAGTAATATAATTACACCATATAACTTGTAGCTACTACTTGAAAAATTTAACCGTACACATAATTTATAATAAATAAGGTAAAAAAATTACAATTATATAAATAAATACCGTAATATATATACACATGAAATTGAAGCACTCTTTTAGTTTATTAAAAAAAATAACGAATGAACAGTCTTTGATGTTCTGAGGTAGGGAATTTCATAATCTGATCGCCACGACGGTGAGTGAAGGACTAGCCAAATACACAAGGCTTGTTCACAGGATTTTAAAGAGGAGAGAGTACTTGAACGAGCCGGCCTGTCTCTAAAAGACAGCAAAACTTTAAAATGTTCTCAAAGATAAGAAGGGGGGGGGATGATGACGACGCTGACGGATTTGCTAAAGCAGGAGACATCAAATTTGCGTGAAGTCAACAAAACATTACAATGATGTACTTACAAAAAACGTCGATGAAGGCAACCTGAAGCTACAACATTTAAAAGCACAGTTCATATTACATCGAAAATATGGCAGCCCGACCAACCCTTTGATATCCAAAAAAGTTTTAATTAGCCACATTTTATTAACGTTACCGCCGCAACGTTCATGAATTCCATTGAAATGAAATAACTGAACGTACCACCAAGCCTTATTGCCAATTCTGCACATATTTTGTAATATGAAATTTACCTTGCTTATTGATCGGAAAAAAAATATGAGTTTCTTGTCTATTATCCACGTAGAAATAGTATATATAGACTCATACCTATCTCCTAGAGGGTAGGCAGACCATTGACCTTTAATATTTAAGATTACGGAAAAAAAATGTAGGCCTCAAAAATTATGAGTAACGATGATTTTTTCTGTATATAAGCCCACAATTCACGTAGAACATATATGAAAAACAAAGACTATGACTGATGCTGGACCCAGGATAAGGCCCGAAATATATCTCACTATCAATTTTAACTTAATTTCATTCAGGATATCTATAAACTTAGAAAAAATTCAGGGCCATAAAGAATAGTGAATAACAACTCTTTTTCTGTCTATACGCTCACGATTTACGTAGAAACGACTAAAAATGTTTACATCTGGTTTTCACCAGTTTGTAGCATACTATCCTATCCTATTTTTCAAAGAAAATACTAAAATAATATATTTTCGATTAAAAACTTTCATTAATTACTAGATGGTTCTCCTTCTACGTTTATAAAGATCAATAAACAGTAAATAAAGAATTAAAACTAACAACAATTTTCAATAAAATCCCTGTGAAAAAACAAGATATTTATGAAACACTGAAACATGCACATTTCGTTGATATTACAAAAGATGTTAAAAATACCAATGTAGCAACGCCGGTTGCTAGACATAAACAAAATTGTTCGACATTTTGTGCAGCTGTGAGCTGAAAACCTGAAAGTTGGGTCATTAATAATTTTGTTTTCGTGCAGCCGACGCCGCCGTCGCGGGTTAATGTTTCAACGGGCTTATTATTGGGAAATTTTGTAATGACTGTTAATGTAGTGGGGTGTGCTGATCCGATACCTGGGTATTTAACCCTGAATTTTTCCCAGAATTATAAAAACAATAATGGGGTGATTCACAGCCAACTCCCACTACGTTGCGCACGATGGTTGTTGGACCTTGATAAATTGTTCACTTTATACATATTTCACATAAAAACCCAGATTTTCGTTCAAAATCTAAGAACTCTTTTCGTAACAAAACAATATATCGTGCAAAACAATGGCAACGAAGATATATTTCACTCAGTCTCTCGTAACGAAATGTATAAAACTGTATTTTAGAACCTACAAACTTGAAAATTGCCAGGTAAACTCCATAAACCATGCAAACACCGACATAGAAAAGTATATGATCGTATTATCTGAGGACCGAAAAGAAGGGTTTTATCTGACGAGTTGGCAGGCCGAGGCTTGCCAAGGCAATACCCGTTTCCGCCGAGGTATATAGTGCTATTCTCAAACAACGTTTGGCAATAAAAATACGTTTACAATAGAAAAAGAATAATTGAAAAACTAACACAAACCCGGATATACCTTTGCTTTCATTAATATTATTAAATTATCTATCTCCACGCTACCACGGATGCTTTCTTTTTTCAAACGAACTCATTTTTCGATTTATTTACATTAAAGTCTTGCAACATATAACACCCACTTATCGTCATGACATGAATCCCCGAGGGGTTGTCAAAGGTGTTCCCGAGTGTGAACTGTGAAATGCAAGTCATAGTCCACACTAGATTCACCCGCGATTCACCGACGATTATTACGTCCCAACGTCATGGGTGGAGAGCCCTATCATCCTACTTCGGGTACAATTACACGTTTTTTATGGCATGCAGGTTTCCTCACGATGTTTTCTTTCATCGTTCAGCAAACAAGCGGTAATTATTAGGGGATCAAACCTGGGTTTCAAAATTGAGAGGCCAGCGTTCTACCGCGTGAGCTACCGCAACTTACAAAACTTTTTTAAATTTCTCTTTTAACCATAGCCATTTTAAAAAGAAGAAGAATACAAACACGCAGTGTGTTTAAAATCGTCTACATGGAATAATGCTACATGCCCAAATAAACATAAAAAAATAATTTTAAGAAAAGGTTTTAAAAACGAGCTATTGGCTGTACAGGATTTTTCCGGCTGGCCTTTTTTTGTCGAAGCTAGTAAAAACGGATTTTCATGTAATAACTTTTCCCCAGGGCAAAAATGGATTGAATACATTTATCTTTCCCCCAGAGCAAAAAAGAGGCTTTTCCCTTCTCCGTTTTTCAAAAGAAAAGCAACCATTGCCAAACATGTTTAAGAAAAGGATTTTGGGATACAGCCATTTAAGATTGTTTTCTTTTACCGTAGGCGGAACCCTGCGCAAAACATTAGTAAATAATAAGTCATACCAAGCCTCCCCATATTAAAGATGCCACCATCTGTGAAACAGAACTGGCTTGCAATGGGCCTATAGTGGTATGGATAGCAAAACAGCTAAAACATATTAGTAGTGCACCCTGTTGATTAGTTAACACACGGGGTTCTAGCAAATAAATATTTCAGTATATTAAAAAATAGGAAAAATTATAGGTGGTAGAGCTGATGCCGGGCTCGACCGTGGAGGTACCACCGTCTTACTCGCAAATCCTCCCGAAGTTATTCGGAGGAGAGCAAGAGAACAGCTCTTAGGCAAAACCAGGCGGCCCACCATTGCCTGGGACCGATGGATGGCGGTATATCCATCCCCAATTGCCGGGCCTTATATAAAACAGACTGGTGACGGGCAGCGGCGTCACTGGTGTGAGGGTTCCGGCACCGCGCTCACCAACCCGCCTGCCCAGCGTGTGTGAGAATAGTCATTTCTTTCAGGAGAACCGCCAAGAGTGGCGAAATCCTGGAAAGGCCTATGTCCAGCAGTGGACGAAACAGGCTGATGGATGGATGGATGGGATTAAAAAATGTTCCAAGCAAATATGATAATTTGAAAGATTACATTTTTCTTACATTTTACGTATCATCCATGATAATACTTTAGGTCAGTTTACGCGAAATTCTGAATCGGCTTTTACACGATTGCTTTGCTACGTGCCGATCTATTTAGTCAGTTTTTGTTAGAATTTTTGATACTTGAAATGAAATATGAAATAATATTTATTCATCACCAATATCATGGAAAAATATTAAACAAGAGATAAACAATTTGCTTATAGGTACATAAATAGCAGTGTAGGTTAACGTTCGAAATCAAGCTAAATCAATTTGTGTTATGGTTTCCAGCGCCTTATTTTGGACTGAGTTTGTAAAAACAGAAAACATTACAAAAAAAAATTTCAATAAATAATAGCAATGCAGAAAAAAAGACACTTACTTATATTGCTGTTTACATTTTCATGTGAGTTATCTAAAATTTTCAGCGCCCAATTTACCATCATACGAGTAGGAAAGACTTTTAAACAGTTGAATAGGTACATGTTCAAGATAGACCCATCTTTCGTATTGAATGTATCACATTTACAAATACTAGATACCTTATATATATACTAGATACTAACAATGTTTAATCTCTCACACCTTGTTTATGGAATACTAATCACATTGTCAACTTCAAAGGGCTAAATCTTTCATTGAAGGTCATAACTTTGCTGAAAAAAAATGCCAAAACTTCAGACATATAAGCTTTTTGAAACGTTTTATTACAATTTTTATTATTTACCACATTAACTGTCAAAAAAAGACTTCCGTTAATTATTCCGTTTAATGTCGCCAGTTCACTACATTTGTTTTTATGGAATAAAACATAATTACAATCAAATTCAAATTTAATGTCACAATAACTTTAACCAATTGAATTTTTCAATTTCATTGACATGTTTGTTTAATTAGATCGAAAAATATACTTAACACCAAAAGCGTACCTTGGTGAAATGGCTCTTATTAATTTTTTAATATAACACCAATGAAAAATTGCCAGATGATCATTTCTTAGCTGTATATTATTTATTACTTTTGAACGGGATTGGATATAAGGTTTACTTGGAAAAAACCTTAAAAACGACACGCCACGATGAAGCAACCATCACGCGACTAAAATCAAAGAGTAAGGCAGCAAAAGATCAGGGTTCAATGTTCGTTGGAACCCACAAGACCACTTAGACAACTTAAAGAATGAGCAAAGCTATTAAAACCTTATTACTCAGTAAAAAAGGTTAGTTTTGATGAGGACATTAATTTAAGTTGAGGTCGACTCGTGTGAAAGATTGATAGTCCTTCACGATGATCGATTTAAGTTATTGTAAGTTGAAAGTTAATTTGATCGTTCTAATTACGAGTAAATCTTAAAGGTCGATTAGGTTCGCTTCAACATACTTCAAAGTCATCTTGCTAACTTTAATTCCATTTGTCTAAGTTAAAACTTGAGTTATTTTTGTTTGAGAAGTTTGCAGTTTTACCAAGGATGTTAAAAGTTTGTTCTGGGTAAATTTTTGATGCATTAATATTAAGAAAAGTTTGTTTTAAAATTGTGGTGTACTTTATGGGACACACGAACTTCTTTTTGTTTTCTTTTTGTGATTTAAGATTTGTTTGATTCCTTTACTTAAAAAAACTAGGGACTAACATAATTACAAAAACATATCAAAACTAGTATTACTTGGCCAGCGCAAACGAAGTCACGAACAAAAGCAAGCAACCAAAACAAATATTTTCTTTGGTATATTTTTTACATAATTATACTCGTATGATTTGTAGCGAACTCCATCGCTTGGGAAACTCTGTTTAAAAACCGGACAAGTGCGTGTCGGGCCACGCGCATTGTAGGGTTCCGTAGTTGCCCAGTACAAACTTATAATCCGCTCGGAAGTTGCTCTCCCGAAGAACGGCATTTTGTGGTGTTTAGAGGGAACTAAAAGTTTGGCGCGACCTACACTCGTAAACCTGCAAGGCCTACTTAGCTGTGATAGTTTTTCTTTTAACTTCATTATATATACTACTTCTGTATTTTTTTACATATTCATAAGCAACCGTTTAGCCGGTAGGGGGGGGGGGGGGCACTTGACTCGAACAAAAATTATCACTTTAAAGCTTAATAGTTTTCATATACCCACAATGTTTTTGAACGACCTATCCAACGATACCCCACACAATGGGATAGAGGAGAAAATCAAAGTTCATCAAGTTCATCCAATTTACGTGTAAAAAAAATTTTCAAGGTTTTATTTTACCACTTTGTTGACGTGATTAATAAGTATATTCATGCCAAATTACAGCTTTCTAGTACTAAATAGTCTCTGAGCTAAGCCCCGGACTATAAGGGCTTCTTGTTGGACTACGGAACCCTAAAAAAGCATTACAAGGGAAAAAATTAATTAGAAACAAATACCCTCAAAAACTCAGAAGGTGTATGAACCTGCTTATAGTAAGCCAGCAATTTATCCAGTTTGTCCAATGACATCTATCATGGACAAACTGGATAATACTCTTCCAAATTTTATTGATACTTGATATGCACAATCGAAGAAAAATCAATAGAATCAATCAAATCAAATACAATAGCACAGATAATATACAATAGTAAAAAATTATGACAAGTGGCTCAGTGGCAATTTCTTTGATAGGACTACAGCTAATATTGAATGCTCAAGAGGGCGTTGTGTGAAATTCAAGTTATTTTCTAGAGTTTTGGATTTTGACATTATCTATATTTTTACAAAGAATTCTATTACACATTATATATAAATCTCACACAAAAATTTATATGATAAACAAAACTATTTTCTTTCACTATAACTATGAAATCCTCCAAAAATGCGAATGCAAAAAGTATTTTGAACGCTCTTCATGTTGAATCATCCAACAGATAAAGCCACCTTTATCCCTTTCTTGCGTTATCACTTGCAACCATTTTTCATGTCTTTGTTGGGCTTGAAATAGGTATTAGAGTGACGTCTCTACATCCACATACGTCATAGATTACAGAACTATGTGGTTCACTTCTCTATATTTTATTTCTGTAGATATAATAGGTTATTTCCATTATCAAAAAGTTCAGTTTTACCGAAGAAACAACATAGAAAGATATGTAGATTATGTAGTAAAAAATTATTAAGAGAAATGTTAAATTCAATATCTATTCGAAAACAGATGACAACGGGGAGCGCAGGGGTAACAGGTTTGCTCCATATTATGTGTCAGCATAATATTTCAAACGAGTAAACGTGTTTTCTTTTTCTTCTTCTTTATGTGTACAGCTTTATAATTTGCTGAAATAACACAGCTTTAATTAGCAAGCAACCTAAAATACCCTTTAAGCTCAGAGTATAAATCATTACTATAAGCCATAAGTAATGTATACTACAATGCAAATGAAACAATTCAAGCTTTTAACTAGTTACTTAAAAGTTTTAAATACTGTTGACCTTAAATTAGAATTGTTCTGTGAAAGTATCTTCGAATCTTCTCATAAAGTATCTGTTCTATACAGTACGTAGAATTTACATAGTGTGGCTGTACTATATTCCATTGGCTGTATGTAACTTTACATAATCTATAACGTAATTTTAATTTGTCAATAAATTTAGTTTTTTTTTTCATTTTATGTGGGTTTTGGATTAAAATAATGTCACGTGACCAAAGTGTCCAATCTATCAAAATTAAATATTAGGCGTTTCCTACGAGTATGAGTGAGTCTCCGAGTAAACTTTTTCTTTATTCTATAACCCTACCCCTCGCTCTTGATGCGATTTGATGTGTTTCTTTTTAAATCTTTCCTTCCTTTATCATGTTACCTCTACCTCTTTATTGTAATGTATGTACATATTATGTATGTAGATATGTATATACTAAAAAATATGCAAAAAGACTTCTATAACTATGACTTTGCATCTATTTTTGACCATTGTGAGCAAAAAAGGTGCCATCTTATGCACACAACGATGGTATTTTCCAGCTCTGTTAATAAATCTTGCTTATATGGGTATGTTAGAAAAGGTTGTTTCAGTGTAACCCTATAAAAGTGTATTCAAAAATAGTTGCAAATTGATAATATGTAGTACAAAATAACAAACTCTGGGATTAGACAGGAAACGGATCAGACATTCTTGTGTTATTTCCAATAAAATTACACAGTACAAATAATAAAACATGTGCCTGCGAGTCTTAATGGCAATAATGTTTGCTTTACAACAAAACCAACATAATCAAAGAAAACATAAGCTTTTAGCCTAACTCTTAAGGTTGTAAAATAAAGACGATTATAGTTTAGCTGATACGCCCAAAGGACTTTGGTATGGCAACGATTTAAAATCAATTAAAACAAAAAGGTCAAACTCTGAACACACGATGTTCATATTTCTTTTGTATTTGAATTTGGAACTTTAGTCATTAGGAAACATTTCGTGGTGGGTGAATCCAACTTTTGTACATAATAGCTATTTGAATGAACAAATAGAGAAGTTATTTAATTTGCGTCGAATGAAGTCGTATTTACAAATCATTGTGGAACAGAAAGAAGAAATTGTGAGAGAAATTTCTTGTAGATAGAGCATTAAGAATAATTTTAAATCCCGGTTGCTAGATGCGGCGGTAGTAACATGCGATGTCAGTAGAACGCCAAACTTTGTTCTATAAAACCCGAATTCTAATTATGTCATTCGAGTATTCACCGATGTATAGGTAGTTTTCGGAATTCATGCGGCTTAGTGAGTTTTATTAATTTGTTTTACTACATAAAAACTAATTAGTAAATTAATGAAAAATATTTAAAAGTAATTTAAATCAATAAAGATCTTCAAAAGAGGTTCGGATCACTTATTTATTGCGCAAACGGAGAAAATGGAATTTCCTCTATATTTGGTTTTGTCTATCTTCCAAGACACGAGAATAAATCAAATCAACTGCGAAATCTTTATCGAATAACAAATTTTTAAACTTATTCGACACGCCATGGGAGTATTAAAGTTCTCTAACCTTATCGGTTGTGGGCTTGTAGCGACGTGACACAATCGCGTGAAATCGACGACCTTTTCATGGTTCAGTCAAAGAAAAAAAATTCCTAACTATAAGGCTCTACAAAAAACCTTGTAAATTTTTCGCTGCCGATTCAATATATATCTACAGAAAGAGATTATACCGATGAACACTGCCCTGTATGTGAACAAGTTATATTCAATAAAACCACATAAATGAGGTCAGTTTTTCGAGTGTGCGTAGATGACCAAATCCAAAACTATAGGTAGGATAAATGGTCAAAGGAATCCCGGAGCTAATTTTGGTAAAAATCAAAATGCACCATTACCTTAAAAAAAGAAAGCTGGCGGAGAATTGAACCCGCTTATTTACAAAAAAAAACATACGTGTATTATTGCACCATCCGATATTGTCGCTTTTAAGGATCAAATTCTGTGAAATAATCTCAAAAGGGAAACTTTAGCAAAGGGCTTGGAAATACTATTAAATGTTTTTACATTAGTTAAATAACTGATCAATTGTTGAAACGACCACGCCTACTTAAAAAAATTAAACTTTTGTGCTTTTTATAGATTCGAAACAAATTTTGCTAAGAAACGCATTTATCCTGAAAGAAGAAAATTGTCTTTGAAAGTTCAGAAGAGCGGGTTTGTATATTAGTGGGCTTATGTTTTTTTTACTAACACTTTTTTGAATAATAATAAAAAAAAATGTTTTGCCATCGTAAATTTTTTAGCACATTTCCAAGAGAAGCATCATTTCAAGCCGGTCATACAGATCTATACCAACGGAACCTCTACAAAGTGAAAGACGTACTCTTGCTACTTTTTAAATGTCACATAATTTTAAGTACACTTCCTACCCCTTGTAAGTTTTACTTTTGTGTACTGTTTCTACCTTTTGATTTTGCTGCTTGTCAAGTATGCAGTGAAAGGAACCTTGTGTTAAAAGTAATGTCCTACGTGGAAAAAAAAATGAAAATATTTCCAGGGTAGGTCATGTATCGTTAAACGATCACATCAAAGAAGAAAAAAAATGTATCATCAAATAATTTGTTCACATCCCAGTACAAAGTGGTTCAATCAGCTGACTTAATCTCTATAGAAAAACGAAAAAAAGTTCGCGCAAAAAAATTTTTTTCGTTGGAAGTTGGTCTATTAGGGATACTCTATCATCTTTCAAATTTTTTTCTCTTTGAATTGTAGGACCTTCTATATCCCTTTGGCTGGAACCTTATGTTTCGAATGCATTTTAGGATTTACGTTTAATATTAAGCGAAATTATAAACTATTGCAATGTGTGTTATTCTTTCTTTTCTGATGGGTTGATTACATCATTTATGCTAGTGTGCTGTTTTAGAAACGAAGTTTATTTGATAGTCAAAAGTAATTTAAAATGAATCAAAGTAAAATTTACAAACCTGATCGCTGCTTTTCCAATTTACAAGCGAACGAAAACTTGTTATATTATTTTTATTTCTCCATCTTTTAATGGGTAAAATTATATTAACGTGAATGACGGCATGTTCTTGTGATAATTTTGTAGAACTATAATAATATTAGAATAATGCAAATGTATAAATCAGTGCTCTCTCGAAATTTGCAGTACTCCAATGGGGTGCAACATGTGGACCTATAACTGATTATAACATATTATGTATACCATGTAGCTATCCATCCAACCATCAGCCTGTGTTGGTCACTGCTGGACGCAGGCCTTTCCAATATTTCGCTACTCTTGGTGGTCCTCCGTCCTCCTCATCTGGCCGCCACCCGCAACGTCCTTCAGATCATCGGTCCAGCGAGCACGAATATGGTCTACGCTACGCTTTGCTGTACGTGGTGTCCATTTTAACGCTTTTCGGCTATGCAGGTATCAAATAAATAATTATGAAATATGTAATCCTATTATGAACCTTGGCTCCGAAACACTCGTAAACTAAACTCCATTGTATATGATATACAGTAATACCCCGCTTTACGCGACCCCGTCTAACGCGGATTTGCTATAACGCGGTTTTTAAATTTTCGCGCTAAATTGCCCCGCTTTACGCGAGTGCACTGATTGATCACCGAATTGATATTTGATTGGCTATTAACTTACGAGCGGCTGATCGCGCCACCTCGGATGTTATTTATCTACCTTCGAACTGGGTTCGATCACCGTAGAAGAGCTGTAAGAATTTGTAGCGAGTGACGGTGAGTCCCTCAGCAACCAAGATTTAATAGAGCTTCAAAACGAGCCTGTCGAAAATGAACCTGTTGAAGATATAGTTCTGTCATCAAGTAATATTCAGGAAGCGTTGTCGAAAATATATTCCGGTTAGAACAGTGTTGCCTGTTATGAAGAAATTTTGATGGAGCGGAGGCAAAAACCACTCAGAAAACATTACTGTTATTTTAGAAAAAAATAGCACTTTATGATGTTATATTCTATGTTGTTAACTTTATGATGTTAAATGCCTGTTTCGTCCATTGCTGGACATAGACCTTTCCAGGATTTCGCCTCTCTGGAAGCCTTTTGCCTTGAAGATTTGCCTGCCCTGGGCAGGAGGGTTGGTGAACGCGGTGTCAAAACCCTTGCACCAGTGACGCCGCTGCCCGTCACCAGTCTGTTTTATATAAGGCCCGGCAATTGGGGATGGATATACCGCCATCCATCGGTCCCAGGCAATGGTGGGCCGCCTGGTTTTGCTTGGGAGCTGTTCTCTTACTCTCCCCCGAATAACTTCGGGAGGATTTGCGAGTAAGATGGTGGTCTACCACCTCAATATGTTATATTAGTTTTAAGTAACATATCAATTACATAATACTTCTGTGTACAAATGGTTTAATTGTAATTTCCTAAAATGATGATTAGTTTCTAATTAAGCGATTTGATTCTGAATTTGATGTTTTATTAAAACAGACTTAACAGACCCCCTTATACGCGAAATTTGCTTTACGCGATTTTCCCTGGAACGCATCTCTCGCGTAAAGCGGGGTATTACTGTATTGAGTTTTCAACCTTAACAGCTCATTTACGTTTTTTTTTATGGCCAACGAATGCTTTTTGTCATCGATTTCTGCGTTTACGTTGAGAAGGTCAAAAGTCATAATTTTTAAAAAGTCTATTTCAGGTGCTACAGGCAAAATTTACGTTTGATGTTGACTGTAGCCCGTGAAATAAACACTACCCGGCGAGAATGTGGTGCAGAATCGCATGCTGATGATGAGGAGGGTCATTATGACCCTATATTTCGTTTTAAGTTTTTAGATGTTTTTTTTTTTTAGTGTAGTTTTATGTTTCAACATTTTAATAATATAATATTTTAAGATTTACTATAAAAAAACACATTGTACGGTACGAGTCTTAGAGTTATATTATTTTTACTAAATGCACACAAAATAATCAACTTTTGCAGAACTTAAAGTACTAAACTTTAAAAAAATTATATAATAAAGTTTTTCTCTTTCTACTTAAGATTATAATGCTAGTTATAAACGAGATCAATTCTTTGAGATTACAAAAGTGACAAAAATCAGTCTTCCATTGATGTGCTACATTCTTGGCAGGTAACTATGTTCTCCAGAAAAATGTATTGTTCCTTTAGAAACATGGTTAGTTTTGCGATGCCTAGCATAGGGACATACTTGACACCTTTTTCGTACACCTGGTACTCTAACAGCAAGTTTTTCTGCAGGTTCGCCTCTAAATTCTCTTATTCTTTTATCAGAAACATTCTGCTTCCGCTCATATTGCTCCCGTTTGACATCTCTCTTTGCCGTCGGTTTCCATCGTAATATACTAATGTATACGTTCCAACTCAAGCTCCTCGTAGTTAATTTTAACCAATATCACCAAAAAATATAATAAATCGATTAAAATAACCAAGAAAAATGACACAAAAGTACTACGTCGCGTATGATGTAGGGTCATATTTAACTTATTCTACGTTTGCGCACGCGTAGCTCTTTTAGCTAAGGCGCCGGCCGACTGAAAAACGGTGTGCAGCAGACCAGGGGGCATCATTAGCGAAAGCTATTGAGACAACTAATAACATACGACAACGTGACAAAAAAAAAGGCAAACGTTTGAGAATGAGCAGGGTAATATTGACCAATCCCCATCCTCGCCAGGTTAAAAATTATGACTTTTGACCTTCTCTATGGTTTACTAGTTTCGAGCACTAATCAAGAGGTCGCAGGTTCAAATCTCGTAGGGACACATTTGTGCTCGGTCCGCGTGCTTCGGAAGGCAAGTTATGTAACATTTGTACTCAAAGTACGGTGATAGAGCTTACCACTCACTACGCCCGGGGCCGAAATAAAATTATAGTCCGTAAAATTTAAGAGAACTAGTGTGAACCATGACATGCACTTTCTTGACACAATCTGCACTTTCTGTTGTGACAATACATAAAAAAGTTATATATTCAAAAAACAAAAGCCTGTATTAATAAAAAAATAAAAATAAATTAGTTTATTCCAGTCAAATATTTCACAGTTACACAAAGTACATTGGCCATATCTTAAAAAAGAAAAGAAAATTATTACCAACAAAAAATACATGATAGTTCTACAGGTTATTAATAAATATTCTGTGAACATTTTATTATAAAGCGCGAGCAAAAGGAGAATGAATCATTAGCAAAATTTTAAAATTCTGATAAGTTCGATTTTTTTTATGGATACCGTTTAATAAACTAAGAAGTTGCACAGACAATGTCTACGTCTTTTTTACGCACTTGTGAATTTTGGATAGTGTCAAGTAAAATTCTATAGGTATAATTGTATAAAATGAAACGATACAGCTTCAATTTAGTATATAAATCTACGTACGTTTGACAATGGTAATTTAATTGGTACAATAATGTTTAAGCATGAATTGAAATAAATTCGTCCACATTCAGCTCACGGTTCACTAATGAGAACTGATACCTATTCGTAGTTAAATTCGAATGACCTAAAACGTAGTTTCGATTTTTATAAATTTTTCTTTAAATGTATCAAGTTCATTTTTTTTCACGAATCATCAAAGAATGTTTAAAGAACAAACTTTTCTTATTTTAGTATACAGACTAGACTACATCAACAAGTAAAAGGTGAATGCCCAACTTTCTTGATCTGTTGGCTTCAGACATGATTACAAAAAAAGTTATTAATTTCTCAATACTCACGCTAGTCCTCCATAGGGTTAGGATACAGAAAGAAACTACAGATTTCCTTCTGCTACGATCCTGATATACTTCATTCTCCTCCTCCACATCCATCACTTTAGTCATAGAGTGACTTTTTCCGTATTTATGTTTCATTTTATGGCAAATTTGTTAGTATTATAATATGTATTTAGACGAGTAAAACGCGATGTATTATATCACACTATATATAGGTATAGAAGACACCCGACGTTTCGAGACAATTGCATGCCTCGTACCTAGTCTACGGGAAACTGAGTTACTTGTTAGTTTCATCTGTAGATTATGTAGCTTAATGTCCACTGAAAAAAAAGTAAATTGAATAAGATCTTGTTAACCGTAAAAAACTATCATAACACCATATGAGCGCAACAAGATGTCAGTTTCCTGTACTAACTCAACTTGTTTACTTGATCATAAAAACATTAGAAACAACCAATACGTTAGTTAAAGTAGCCAAAATTTTCGCAAACAAGACAAAATGCCTCTTGTTTGGAAGCTATTTGTTTCAGTGTCATTTTACATATTTGATCTTACCTATCTAATGCCCGGGCTAGTAACTTTATTTTGACTTATTTTCTTTTCATGTACTTCACAGAGCCTTACACCTTTTTGGTCGTGCATTCTAAACTAACCAAAAATGTACAGATTATTTTTTTATATTTATGAATAATTAAGCTCCTCGTTTTGGCCCTCATTTAAACAAGTCAAAACCGAGCCATTCTCGTTTAGATTAACAGAACTACTTTTGTCCACAAAGGACTTATTCATAAGCGCAAGGACTTTTCCATTCAGCTTATCTGGGTCGAGACCGACAGCGGCAAAAGTAATTTCTATTATAAAATATGACTTCCTGTAGCATTTGTAGCTCCTCTACAGACCGCAGTGCTAAAATAGTGGATTTTATTATAAATCGAACCCATACACAAAGATTAAGGGTTTACAATAATATTAATTTAATCTTCGACATACCTCCTATACTTAGGTTGGGGAAAAAGTTTATATGAAAATTCAAAACATTTTTTATTCAAGTTTATCTACATTTAACTAAAGTATGTAGGTGCCATTTTATTCGATAACTTTCTGTCATCTTTTAGGTAGGGACATGATCCCATTGCTATAGAAATTCTGGGGCTTCTGATCAAAAAACCGCCACAAGTGATTTTGGCAGTCCTCTCGTGATGTTAACCTGACACTGCCTAAAGAATTCTGAAATGACCGAAACAAGTAGAAATCTGAAGGTGCAAGGTCAGGACTATACGGCGAATGCATTAATACGTCCCAGCCAAACTCTCTTAATTTTAGCTGAGTGGCTACAGATGTGTGAGGTCTAGCGTTATCATGATGAAAAACCACACCCCTTCTGTTTACTAATTCCGGCCGCTTTCTCTCAACTTCTTACTTTAACCTCATCAGTTGTTCGCAGTAGAGATCAGAATCGATGGTCCTGCCTGGCGGTAACAGCTCATAATGAATAATGCCTTTCCAATCCTACCATACACACAGCATTACCTTGTTGCGAGATAACCCGGGTTTCGCCAGAGTCTGTGAAGCCTGACCAGCCTTTGACCACGACCTTTTGCGCACGTTCTTGTCATAAGTGATCCACTTTTTATCACCAGTTATTACGTCGTAATAAAGAATCACAAATGAGTACACGGTTCATTAAGTTTCTTTCAGTGAGGTCATGAGGCACCCAAATATTTGGGCGTAATCATGGATCAGACTTTGTCGTGGGAGAGTCATGTTAAGGAAGTTAGCCGTAGGATGTACGGTTCATTTCACTCACTGAAGCGCCTTAAGTACTTCTTGCCTTTGCAAACTAGAATCACTCTAGCCCAATCTCTTCTTCTGCCTCTTCTCGACTATGCTGATGTTGTGTTATTCGACAAGCTGGAACGTCTTCAGAATTTGGCTATCAGATTTATTTTTGATTTACGAAAGTTTTACTATGTGTCTGAGTTTTGACGTAAACTGAAGTGGCTTCCAATGCGTTATCGGAGGTGTAGTCATATCCTATCTCTACTATATAATGTCTTGAACAACCCTTCTTCCCCCAAATACCTAATAGATAGATTAAATTTTCGCACTGATATGAGCAAAAGGAATCTTCGGTCCTGTTATGATCTTATGTTATCTTTCCCAATTCATTACACTGAACGTTACTCTAGGTCTTTCTCAGTTGACGCTGTTCGACTTTGGAGCGATCTTTCACTCTCTCTTAAAAGTCTTCCCTCAATTGCTTCTTTCAAATTCAACTTGAAGAAGCACTTTTTGTCCTCTCAGCAGTCTTAGCTACTAAATATGTATATATTGTAAGTATTTATGTAGTTTATCATAGTCAAATATACATATATATGCATATATATGTACTAATTTAGTACGGTATGTTAGTATTTAGGGTGTTAGGTTAGGCATACTTTTAGGTTAATAAGTGTATGTAGATTATCTTATTTACAAACATAACTCATTTATATTGTACTGGAATTAATTTTCAGCGCCAATTTGTACATATTTTCTCCATTTGTGTTTTTGGTTGACTGGAAGAAATTTCTTTCAGAAATAAGTCCGCCTTTTTCATGTACTTTCAACATTATGAATTGTATTTATCTGTGTTTTTTTGTGCAATAAAGCGTTTATCATTATTATTATTATGTAGGTACACTTTTCAGTCACGGGCCCATAGGGACCTGGTCATTTGAAAGGCATTCATGGGGCCGAAGCCAACATTGAAGAGGCCTTAGTACCATTTAATCTAAATGTGAGATGGCCGCATCCATGGAGGTCTCTCCCTCAATGTACCATTGGGATACACTAACGGAAAGTCCCCCATAGTTGCCAAACTATTGCCAGGAAGGAAGACTTGGAGTGGGCTATGAGGATGGGATGCTAGATGGGCCGGATAACAGGGCTATGGAGTGAGATAACGGACATCTGCCTCAAAAATCTCTCACAAATTTAAGTCTGGCAGATGGTGACTTGCTGCTTGATGACTACCCAGAAGGATAGCCGTTGTGGGCCCCCTATCTAGCCACCATGGGGTGGCCAGGGGGCAACACTATTTAAGCAGCTAAGGTTGTCGAGAGGTGAGTCTGCGGGGCGCAAGATCCTTATACAGTCAAGTGCCCCCGGCGTTATGACATTTTACACTTCCAACCTGGAGCATAGGTTCCGCTCTTGCGACTCCACTCTGGCCGGCTGGTTAAGGCAAGCACAGAGGCGGGGAGGTGTGTCGCTGTGTGTATGTGTGTGTAAGTGCATGTGTGTGTGTTTCCCCTGGAGGTAGGGTCCGAGGTGTCGCCACTCACCATCGGCTCGCCACAAGCCGCCCTGCGGTGACTGCTTGCACTGTACGTACCAGAGGGCGAAGGGGTCGACACACCCCGACGCCATCTAGACGCACCAGTGGGCGGTGGGGTCGTCACATCCCTACGCCGTTTTATTATTATTATTATTATTATTATTATTATTCATATCGAGCTTTTTTGTGTACCCAGCTTTTTCAAATGCGCCAAAACTGTTTTGTGGTCAATCCCCAGTTCTTCAGCTACATCGTAAGTACTGATATGCCGACCTTGCTCCACTTTTTCAAAAATGGTATCTTTTTTATCCGTAACAGGGCGTCCAGAGCGAGGTGCATCTTTGGCATCAAAATTTCCGGATTGAAAACGCTTAAACCAAATTTGTGCTACTCTCACAGACACTGCACTAGGTCCATAAACACGCGGCTTGCGTTGCATTTTTACCTCTTTTGTAGTAAAATTTTAAAATGTATCGAATTTACTCATCACTTCACTCATCTTAACAGTAAGAAAAACAAATGAAAATCTCACATTTTATCTAACTTAAATTTGGAATTATCTTTTTTACTTTATTTATTTTTTAAAATTTAAACTTTTTAATTATAACAAAACCAGCCAGATACAAATGGTATAGCTAAAGAGATTTTGTTATACTCGTAAGTTCATACATACTATTTGCGAAAAAAGGTTTTCCCCAACCTATTATAACCTTAGGTAATATAAGGAAAATGTATTACATTATATTACGAGTATCTGACAAAACCTATTCTTGACAGACTTTTTAATTCAAAATCTCGATTTTTAGGGTCAAAACAAGCATTATTTTGTCAATGTATATCTTATATTTATTGTGCCTTTATCTTGAAAACTGTGTGTTATAGAGTTTTATATTCAAAGTATATAAACCTGCAACCCTAATTTTACTCGTGTTAAGGTTCGGAGTTTTCATAACACAGTAAGACTAGAGCGAGATATGGAGTCGAAGTTTATATTAAAATTAACCTAATTCTAACACTAATTGTTAGGTGGTAGAGCTAATGCCGGGCTCGACTGTGGAGGTACCACCATCTTACTTGTAAATCCTCCCAAAGTTATTCGGGGGAGAGTAAGAGGACAGCTCTCAGGCAAAACCAGGCGGCCCACCATTGCCTGGGACCGATGGATGGCGGTATATCCATCCCCAATTGCCGGGCCTTATATAAATCAGACTGGTGACGGGCAGCGGCGCGGCGTCACTGGTGCAAGGGTTTCGATACCGCGCTCACCAACCCGCCTGCCCAGCGTGTGTGAGTATGGGCATTTCTTCCAGGAGGACCGCCAAGAGTGGCGAAATCCTGGAAAGGCCTATGTCCAGCAGTGGACGAAACAGGCTGATGGATGGATGGATAACACTAATTACAACTCAAATAAAAGCATGTGAATCATTAACAGCTACATAATATATTATATATTATGAGACCATTAATCGATTTCTTTTTAGGGTTCCGTAGTCCGACAAGGAACCCTTATAGTTTCGCCATGTCCGTCTGTCCACAGCTTAGCTCAAAGACTATTAGTACTAGAAAGCTGTAATTTAACATGGATATAAATGTTAATCACGGCGACAAAACGGTAAGATAAAATCTAGAAAAAAAAATTTTTTTACGTGTGCCTCTCATACACGTAAACTGGGGATGAATTTCTTTCTCTCGTCTATACCACAGTGTGGGGTATCGTTGGATAGGTCGTTCAAAAACATTGTGGATGGGTGAAAACAATTTTTCGATTTAGGGATCCGTTGGCGAAATAATAAGCTTTAAAGTGAAAATTTTAGTTACAGTGGAGCGTCTCCCACCACCCTTGATGGCTAAACGGTTGTTTATATAATTGTGAAAAAATTCATAGAAGTAGTATATATAATGAATTTAAAAGGAAAACTATCACAGCTAAGTAGGTTTTACAGGTTTATGAGTACAGGTCACGCCAAACTTTTGGTCCCCTTTAATGTATGGTACTAGAAGTTTGGTGCGGTCTGTATAGTAGACCAACTTATAAAATACAAATACAAAATAATACAAAATGTTTATTCACTCCACCATATTTATCTAATTACACTTTTGTAGGGACTTCCTTTTAAGTATAAAAATACCTGTAACAGGAAGCCCCGCTCTTCTATAACTTAAATTCGTTGACATGAAATTTAAATTGAAAAACATATTAAGTACCTACGAACTACAAAAACATGAGATAATATAAGTATGTACATTAAACATTTTACATTTAATTTTAAGTTTTTAAAACATACAAAAAAGGAAACAATATTTTAAAAGTGTATGAGTGAGAGGGTGTGTGTGTCTGTGAGGGTATGTGTGTGTGCGAGGGTGTGTGTGAGTGTGTGGATAAAAGCGAGTGTAATTGTGTAGGTGCGTGCTTAATTAACTTTGTTTGCTTTATCTTATATGGGATTAGGTGTCATGTTGCAGTAGAAGCTCTGTTTCGTCATAGGTTTGATTTTGCAGCCATTTCGACAATAATTTCTTGCAGTCAAAGCATAGCAACGGATATATCTCTAAATTTTTATTTATTTGGTTATATAGATAGCCAGACAAGTGATCATATTGTCGACCAGCAAAGCATGTTTTGAATTTTTTGGCTTTGACTACTATATCTTTTCTTCTTCTAGTAAGAATTTGTGGCCCTAAAGAGTTATGCTTTTTTAAGATAGCTGCTAAAATGTATAATTTCCTGATTGTTAGTAATTGACATGCTGCATATAATGTTTCTTTAGGAAATAATCGTGGTTTAAAGAGCATAACCTTTAGCAAAGAACGTTGTGCCCTTTCAACCTCTAGAAATTTAGTTTTTGTGGCACCTCCCCACACTGGAATACAGTAGACTATAATTGATTGGACCAACGATGTATAAATTTTGATAAGTAAAGTTTTCGGTGCTACGTGTCTCAAGATCTTAAATATCCAAATTAATTTTCTTATTCTGTTATTCACTAAGTCAATTTGAGCGTGCCATGAAAGCTTTTGGTCTATCATAATTCCCAAGTATTTGGTCGAGGTAACTTTATTAATATAGGGACAGGCACATTGTCGATTGCCCATATCATTACAACGGTGAATTCTAATTTTAAAGTCAGTGTCGGTTTGTTTTTGTTCATATATAGTAAAGCACATGTAGTTCGTTTTTTGAGTGTTTAGTGTCAGTAAGTTTTCTGAAAGCCAATTTGCTATCCCAACTAGTCCTAGTTCTACTCTTTCATGAACTTCTTGCCATGAATCACCCGTAAAAGCTATTGCCGTGTCATCTCCATAAGATGTTATCTGGGCATAGTTTATTTTTAAATCGCACAAGTCGTTGATATATACCAGAAACAATGTTGGACCTAATACACTACCTTGTGGTACGCCGTAGGTTATGTTAGAGTCATCACTGAGGTGTTGGCCAATTTTAACTACTTGTTTCCGGTCATTCAGGTAATCTTTGAACAGTGCGAGCGGTGAGTCCCTGATGCCAATATGTTCTAGTTTTTGTAGAAGAATGGGGACAGAGACGGTGTCAAATGCCTTCTTGAGATCTAGAAAGACAGTTATGCACTTTTTTCCATTATCCAATTGGTTGACGATAAAAGAGCTTAAGGCTGAGACAGCATCTTCTGTCGATCTGCCTTTTCTAAAACCGTACTGTGTTTCTGATAGTATATTGAATTTTTCCAGATAGTTAAGAAGTCTCTTGTTTATTAATTTTTCCAGTATTTTTGAAATCGAGGGAAGTACAGAAATTGGTCTATAGTTATTAGTATATATATATATATCTATAGTCTGCCAAAATGTACCTGGCGACTACGGGACCCTACATTGCGCGTGACCCGACACGCACTTGGAAGGTTTTTTTGTATATGCTACTGGCTAGTGGCGTGAATAGAACTTTTGCTGGAAAAGCAATCAAGTTTGACAATTTAAAAATTAAAAACCGACCTGAAATAAATAAATGTGTATGAAATCATGTACTCTTGGGTAGGCAATGCCTACCCCGACGTCATACAAATAATGATTTATCAAAGTGACATTTAAATTGTTTCATATTTTTCATCATCGAACGAAGTAAATCTAAAGCAACTTGGAAAATTATTAAAAATAATAATAACAAACTAAATAACAACCACATCGATAAAATTGAATCCAAACACAATATATTTATAACTGATCCTACAGAGATAGCGAATGCTTTTAATAATTTCTATATTGACCAAGTGAACACAGAACCCAAAAAAAGACCAGAATGCAGTAATAATGAAAAAACGTACAAATCTATTTTTTGTCACCAACCGACAAATGTGAGGTAGAAAAAGAAATAATTAACTTGAAGAACAAAAGTAGCGTAGGTAATGACGAAATCCAAACAAAAATCATAAAAATATGTCATCAAATTATAAGTAAACCAATCACATATATATTTAATTTAATGATAGAACAAGGGATTTTCCCTAATGGTCTCAAAAGGTCCATAGTAAAACCTATTTACAAAAAAGACGGTAAAACAGACATGTCGAAATATAGGCCTATCGCGCTTATCACGATATTTTCTAAAATATTTGAGCGTCTAATATATAAAAGGCTTTACGCATTTTTTGACAAACAGAATATACTTGTTAAGGAACAAAACGGGTTTAGAAAAAACAGGTCCACTAATCTGGCTATATACGATTTTTTAAAGTTGATGATTGAAAGCATCGACAAAAAACATCAAACTGTAGCTCTTTTTTTGGACATGTCAAAAGCTTTCGACTACGTGAGTCATAAGCGTCTTTTATCAAAACTTTATGATTGTGGAATAAGAGGCATAGCTTATGACCTACTTAAGTCTTATTTAGATGACCGTAAACAAGTCTGTAAAATAAGTCGACTTTGCCTAAAGACCAATACAGAAAGAATTTTTACATCCAATGTTAGATCAGTAAAGAGTGGAGTACCTCAGGGCAGTATTTTGGGTCCTCTCCTTTTTCTCATTTACATTAACGACCTACCGAGTCATGTACCAAAGCCAGTGATTCTCTTTGCTGACGATTGTACTGCTATTGTATCATGTAAGGACAAAAATAACCTAAACCATGAAATAAATTTAACCTTGGATTCCATAGTTAACTGGCTCAGCAATAATGACCTTTTAATAAATTTTAGTAAAACTAAAGTGATGCAATTACATCATACACAAAACATTCCACCCATATTAAATATTAAATATAACAATAATGTGATAGAGGTAGTGGATAGTATAAAATTTTTAGGAATCCAACTGGATAAGCATTGCAACTGGAAGTCTCATGTTGCAAAGCTAAAGAATAAAATAAACAGCTTTGTGTATCCCTTAAGACAACTCACAAGAGTAGCGTCAATAAATGCAGCCATAACAGCATATCACGGATATGTAAATTCTATAATCCGATATGGTATAATCTTTTGGGGCAATAGTAGTGACTGTATACAGTTTTTTAGGATGCAAAAAAAATGTATCAGGGCAATTACTGGAATAAAACCTTGGGACACTTGCAGACAGCACTTCAAAGATTTGAAAATATTACCGTTCCCGTCGCTTTATCTTCTCGAATGTCTTATGTTTGTCAAAATTAATTACACAAAGTTCAAAGAGACGCAACATGTATCAAGGCGGCTGCAACACAGAATACACTTAGAAATGCCCTATTCAAAGTGTAAATTACGTGGAAAGAGCATCTATGCTATGTCTGTAAAACTATATAACAAGCTTCCAAATACAATAAAATCTTTACCTATTGGAAAATTTAAATCGATTTTATTCAAAACTTTGTTACAAAAATGTTATTATGACATAAATGAATATTTAAATGATGTTAATTTTTTATCATAATGAAGCCTAGAGTGTGTTTATCTATGACATTCAAACGGTATTTGACAATAAAATTTGTATGTATAATCTATTTTATATTGTTGTTTTGACATTTTACTTGACATATTGTATTAACTTTCTCATTGTGTAGTATTCCTGTATTTTTTAGATTAGTTTATAATTATAATTTGTATGCTTAGTGGCAAAAAGCATTGAGCCAAAGTGACATGTTTTCTAACTTATTATGTAACATACTTTTTACAAATAAACGATTGATTGATTGATTGATTGACCTTCTCATTGCATTTCCAGCAAAAAATTCAATGCACGCCAATGCTACTGGCCTAATTTCTTTTTTTTAAACCAGTTTCTATTTAAAAAATTACATTGATAATAAAACAAAAGAGTAGCACATTTCAGCTTAAATATATTCTTACATAAAGAATTGAACTTATTGTTAACGAAATGGAAATTGGACATTATTATAACACAGTATATTGCTATTGCAGCATGAATAGTCAGCAAACATTCTTTTTGTAATTATATTTGAATTTAGAGTAGTTGAATTTTGAAATTAATATCCACCGACTCCGTGTCTCGCTTGAGTCTTACCGCGCTATAAAAACTCAGAACCTTGGTTATAACAATAAAAATAAATTCTGCTAAAGTTTCCAATAAAATCCGACCAAATCGAGATCCCTTCAACATAATAACCGATGAAGTCCAGAAAAAGCTGGCAACACTGTCACAAATAGACATAAAAACTCGGGCTAAGGTATCTACGTGACTGCGATATGCCCGTATTTAATTTTGAAACGGAAGAGACCGAGAGATTTTAATGAGAGATCAGGTTTTTCAATTATCCCAGTTCTTTTTACCAACTTTTACGTCAAGTTTAATCTACGGGGCTCTTTTTATGAGTGTTACAGAGATTTTTAAATATGGAAAGGATTTTTTGTCGCCTTCAACCGTTGGACTGGACAGTTGGATTTTTATTCACATTGTTGCATTTGCAATCATTAGTGTCATTTATCAGAGTGTTATGCCATGTGTATCTTATGGAGTTATTGCTCTGACCTGTTTTATCCTTGCAAAAAGCATTTGGTAACAATTCTACCAGCGTGGTATTCGTTTTTGGTCATATCTTAAAAACTACGTGCTATCTCGGGATGAAGTAGCTTATAAAACATAGTTGATGCTTGTGATTGTTGGCACTTGGTGGAAACTAATACACATTGTGTTTATTTAACTCTTGTAATTATCCACAAATATTTTATTCTATATTACACCTAACCAGTTTTATAATAAAGCCCTTGAGAATGCTAAATAGCAAAACCGGTTGGGTGTAATATAGAATAAAATATTTGTGGATAAGTAGAAGACAAATTGGCTTTTTGGTTTTTGCAGAGTTATAGAAACTAATTAACTAACTTTCGTTTTGATACTCGTTTATCCCTTTAGTTTTCTATAAATTCTTGTATAATTTGTGTATATACGTATAAGTTTTATTTAAGAGCTCTATATAAATAGTATCTAGTTGAATGATTGAGCAGCAAGTGTATTATTTTTTATAAAATTTTAATAATATGACGATTTCAATGGAGTGATTTGAATATACATTCCAAAACTACTTAACTAACATTTTAACATGCTCTTAGCGGACAAGTATTTCGCAATTAGTAAGTTTATCTATAACGAAGTGGCCTAAAATCGAGAGATCCCGGGTTTGATTCTCAGCTTCGGTTGGTTTCCATCCCAAATATGTATTTTATATTTTCTTTCGGAAGATAAATTGCCAATATCAACTCCACGAAACTAGTTATTTTTAACAGTTATGTAACAAAAAATTCCAAAACCTTTAAAGCAACCATTTCCCAATCCTCATGTTGTAGCACAAACACCATTAAATTGAACAACACTAAAGGTAAATGGCAAATACGAACAAAACCTCACATCAAAGAAAGCTTAGCAACCTGAAGATTATTGGATTTATTTATTTTCAGCTTTTTCCAGGCTTCTTTGCTTTCCATTGGGAATTGAAGATAAAAGGACCTCTTATGTTTCTTTCTTTTATGACGTATATATCTTCACGTTAGATTTACTTTGTAACGACTTGGTAACTCTTAACTGTTGTTTCAGAGATACGAGCAAATCTTTATCTGTACTTCCTAAAATTTATTTGACTGTACATCGAAATATGTTTATCACACTAATATTATAAATGCGAAAGCTTGTATGTGTGTATGTGTGTATGTTTGTTGCTCTTTCACGCTGAAACGGCTAAATGGATTTGGATGAAATTTAGAATGGATATAGCTTATACCCTAACTTAACACAAAGGCTACTTTTTATTCCGGAAAAAGGCATGTTGTTAAACTGGGCGGAGCCGCGGACAAAAGCTAGTCTTTACATATATACTTTACGTAATGATATTTTTATGATTAATATTATTGGTATGTGACCCGTATTTATTAGCAAAGGCAAAATTTGTCTGAATGATTGAAATAAAAGACAGACGGACTCACGGAAATCGAGGCTTCGTTTACGGTTTCCACTTTTGATGGAAACCTTAAAAATCCGTAACATATTTTTGCGTTGCACGTGTCAGTCAATCAGGCACACAACTTTTTTGATTCGTATAAATTGGCAGGTTGACGGTTTAAAAATTGGATGGAAATTTTTGTTTTTGTTACCGCCTGTACCTTTTAAGGAGATTGCAAGGGGCTGCAAACTGATTTGAACATTTCTATACCTAAAATCCTAAAATTCATTATTTATTTTGTCAAGGTTGAGAAGTTGTGTCAAAAAGTGTATCCAGCTTAATGGCGGCTTCACCCTATCGAATGCTAGATTGGTTCCCGATTAAATTTAAATTGTATTTTACTCCAGCTGGTCATCTTTTTAAAACAATTTTCATTTCGACTTTGATACTATAGGACGAGTATACCAAATTATTTTCAAACTATGCCTATAACTATAATGAATATTTGTGCGGATCACTCCCAATTTATGGTTCGATAACTTTCATAAAAATATCGATGTTCCATAATTACAATTCCTGACAGGCTACCTATTGTTCTTATTGCGGTGTGATAGCTATTCAAATTGTTTACAACTAGGGAGTTTAAGCTGCTGGTGACTGTTCAATAATTTACATAGAATGCTACCTCCAAAGCTGACCGCCAAGCACATGTAACAAGTCACAAGTAGAACAACAATTTGGCCGTTCTTGACCGTTGTACATGTTTACGGCCTATGAAACACGGACTCTATCCACTAAAAGAGATTTATTTTCACTTTATTTAGTCTTATTTTGTTGTGCCAAGTCGAGTTGAACAAATGTGCTGACTTGAGTGGCCAGTTCTCTCTGTCTTCGTTTATTACCTGTGTTATTAGTTACTACACGGGTTCTTAGGCGTTATAAATGTTTATTTTATTTTGGAAACTGAACAATCGTTAACAATTTATTTTAAATGTTATATAAAAATATTTCATAAATACATATTACCTGAATATTGTGAAGCATTGCAAGATTTGCATTACTAATTTAACCTATTTTATGATTACCTTTTTTCGTTTCGCTGGCATTCGAATCCAAAAGTAAATTTTTGAATCTAAATTCATCTTTTCGTCAAGCTAAAACAAAAAAAAACGGCCAAGTGCGAGTCGGACTACCATTATCTATAAAAACGGCAAAAAAATGATGTCTGTTGTATGGGAGTGCGTAGGTCCGACTCGCACTTGGCTGGTTTTAGTATTTGTTGTTATAGCGGCAATAGAAACACATCATCTGTGAAAATTTTAACTGTCTAACTATCATGGATCATGGGATACAGCCTGGTGACAGACGGACGGACGGACGAACAGACAAACGGACGGACAGACAGCGGAGTTTTAGTAGTAGGGTCCCGTTGGTTATCCTTTGGGTTCGGAACCCTAAAAATCACTTTCTTGGAGAATTTTTCGGAAGAAACATTCCTGCAGTCTAAAATTTTTAATGTTTGAATTTTATTGATAAAATCTTGGTTGTTGCTTAAATAGAAAGGCTGCCTAACTTCAGGTATGTAAATTACATTTCAATGTAAAACTCTGTTCAAGTAATGTCTGGCTCATTTTAAGACTGAACTGGTCTTCGGCTACTACGATTCGAGTTATTCAGTAGCTATCCTTACTCCAGCCTTTCCTTTTGAACTTTAACCTTCTCGTCTTCCTATTCTATTCTGCTCTACCGTCGACCACTATTGAGGTACCCGGAGGCCGTACCTGTTCTACCTTGATAGCCGCCTGCGCTCATTGTGGACAAAATCGATGCCAGGGCGGCTTATCTCGCATTATTGCGCATTCGAAATATCAGTCATTAGATATTTGTTTAAAGTTTAATATATGCCATGCGATGGAAATTAGAGTGATTAAACCACATCTAATAGAAGCTATAGGATATAAGGAATGCTCTTTATATGTTTTCAATCAATAAAATCAATACATATCCGTACAAAATCTCTTTTAAGATCACCCGCAATCTGCCTTCGCAATTTTTGCGCACGGGCAAGAATTGAGGGCCTGTACTGTCTTTTTGTAAATACTTTTATAAACCAGAACTTTCCATCCTTCTTTATTGTAAATATTGCTACTGAACCGATGTCCTATCTTTTATTTTACTCCTGCTACTAGGCGGTGTTAAGGGCTTGTCTTTGGTCTTTCAACGGTTTTTGTTTTAATATGCTGAGTCAACTACTTATCTGATCAATGTAAAACTTGGACACGTGTTTTTTTCAGACCTTTGTCTTTCCGTTGTCAGGTTGGTTACCTAATTGGACACATTTCAATCAATCGATTTTATTTTTGAAAATGATGCCTTTTAAGTTATTAATTCGTTAATTGTCTAAACGGCTTGATTTGCATGTCTAAAATTATTTCTATAACAATAAAACATGGTTTATTTTCCGATGTCAGGTAAAAAAACTCCTACATCAAATACTTATTCGTAAATTCCAGTTAACCTCGAAAATTCACTGATTTTGCGTGTCGGCAGCGCGTGAAGTAAGCGTTCTGATGTAGACTTTTTGACAACATACTGAAGTTCAAAATCAAAGGCCTTAAGGTCTGCTCTACAACCGGCATATAACTATACGTACAATTAGCCAGCACGGAATTTTGCAGATAGAATAACACCTTCCTTTGTGTTTTGTGGTTTAAGACGATTTATTATGGATTACATATCACTAAGAACTACAAGAGCTGATTACTAAAGGTCACGTGCGTGACTTATTTGCAAAAATGTTATTTTTATTTTAGAACTGTCAAGAAAAAAAATGTTTGTTTGATTTATAGCGAAATCCTTAGAGTTGATGCTTGTGATTGTTGGCACTTGGTGGAACTTTTGATACATTTTTGATTGAAAAACACTTGTACTTGTCGAATGAATCGCTTGGCATGCCAATATATTGTACGTAAACAACCAAAAAACCCTTTGACAATGCTATAACAGCGAAACCGGTAAGGAAAATAATATAAATAAGTGGCATAATATAGCATTATCAAAGGGTTTTTTGGTTGTTTACGTACAATATATTGAAATGCCAAGCGATTCATATATTGTACGTAAACAACCAAAAAACCCTTTGATAATGCTATAACAGCGAAACCGGTAAGGGAGATAATATAAATAAGTGGCATAATATAGCATTATCAAGGGTTTTTTGGTTGTTTACGTACAATATATTGGCATGCCAAGCGATTCATATATTGTACGTAAACAACCAAATAACCCTTTGATAATGCTATAACAGCGAAACCGGTAAGGGAGATAATATAAATAAGTGGCATAATATAGCATTATCAAAGGGTTTTTGGTTGTTTACGTACAATATATTGGCATGCCAAGCGATTCGTATATTGTACGTAAACAACCTAAAAACCCTTTGATAATGCTATAACAGCGAAACCGGTAAGGGAAATAATATAAATAAGTGGACAAGGACAAGTACAAGTGTTTTTAAATCAAAACGAAATCCTTAGTTTGCTTTGTTTTTTGAACATTCTTTTTTCAAACTTTTTTGACATGTTTCTATAATGTTAGATATTGTGTTCGTGTACACCTATGTACTCAAGTATTTACCAGTCACACATATTCAATCGGAGGGTGATCAATCAATTACAGTGTAACAAACAACGACAACGGTTAACCATACCTTTAAAACAAATATAATATGTAGTTATTATTGCATTGACTGTATTTATTTTACAAAATAGTCAAATAGGTAGCGAAAAAGATTATAATTCTTTGCATTTTGCCTTTAATCAAGAGAAATGAATTGTACCTTATAGCAACTACAGTAAAAAACTACCCAAAAACTTGAATGGAGGAAATTCTTTAAAATTTGTATCGAAATGTTAGCACATTGCAAAATAGACAATCACAAAAAGATCCGAAAATTGTTTTATAGGATGATATTGTTAGAAGATCTTTATGTCAGAAATTCATTATCTATATCTTCTATAACGATATCTTCTTTATATTCATAATACAATTATAAAAGTCATATCTGTACGTTGACTTTTTTTTGCGGAATTTTGTATGAAATGGGTTATTATTATTGTACTGAGGCTGAAACTACAATTTAAAGTTTTGTCTGTCTGTACAAATATAATAATACAAATATATACAATATTACAAATATAATATAAATTTAAAGAATTTTTGTCTTGCTACGTTTTAGTAACTCGAGGACCACTTAACGGATTTTATTGTGGTTTTCTTTATCACCATTGTAATGACCCTGGTCAACACATAACTTATTAAGGGTGTTGATAAAATAATCATCCAATTGAAAACTGTCGCTAATGGTTTTTATCTTACGCGCAAATAAAATATGCATTGATTGAAAGACACTTCCACGCGAGTAAGTCTCGGGGAAAACCAGTATTTTAAAGTAATATTTGAGGTAAAAACTATTATTTATATCAAAGTTCATCGCTTAATATTCAGTGCATCACAAGCAACGAGCTATAGATACTTATTTCGTCGTAGATCACAAGATAGAAAAATCAAATAGAAATCTCGATGGACAAACTGTATAAATTTCTGGGCTAATAAGGGTTTCAGCAGAGTCCGAATTTTATTTTTATTTGAGATTTGTGTTTGTTTGGTTTTCCAGTCATATATTCAAATAATCTTTTCTATCTTAAACTATTTCTATTTTTATTGATAATTGTGGCAAGCATACAAAATACAATTCAAGCTTAGGGTTAAATCGTAGGTATTGCTAGGTTGCTCTCACGTCAAAATAAATGAAACGTCATGCCCAACTGTGTTGTGAAACTCAGTGCCAGTTTGAGTTTTGCTGGTTTCCCTGACCTCGTTTGAAACATTTAAAAAACGAAACTTCGGAAAAACATTTTGCCTAATTAATGAAAACTCAAACATTAAGTCAGAAGTGAGGCTTTAATGAGGAAAGATCTCTCGTCAAATAACGGAAAGCCTGTCCGTCCCAAATTTATTTTTTTAACCTTCGCTTTTGCATTGGATTTACGAAAATTTCCGCCTTGGTAACCTTAATTTTTACTCCGAGTTTAAGTGCTTTTTACTGTATAATTGGAGGGCTAGCAATTTTTTTGGTAGGAACGGCTTTGAAATCAAAAATTTACTATGAAGAACGAAAACCTTATAAGCTTTGCTTTTTGTCTGTGTAGGCACCCATCAGTCCCAGCATAATTTTAAAATGACGAATTTAGTTTGGCTTTCAGAACATAGTTCTAAATGTAGAATTTATCATTTAAAAATTCATGCAGTCCTAAATGAAGGGTACTTTTAAGCAAATCATTTCTGAAAAAAAAAAGCTACGTAAAGATTACGGGACGGATTTGGATAGGGTGGTCACTGTTGTGTAGCATAATGTCCTAGAAGTATTTTAGGACATATAACTTTTGTAAAATCTTAAAAATGAATAGACTTTAATATTTTTCTTTCCCCACTAGGTGGCGTTATAGGTATCTAAACCACGATATCTTTTACCTTAGAATAATAATGCCTAGAAACTGAGTCCGCGCACAATAAGTGAAGCGAGTAAAACCAAGCCATTATGGCTCAGTTCGCCGGCCGGCCTGTCAGTTCTTAAGGTCAGCCCTTAGTACTAAGGGCTCTCGGATTTTTATTTTAAAATGAAGTTTTATGCGATCAATGAGTATCACGACACATCAGAAAAACATAATAAACATTTTAACATAACATTCCACCTGTAAGTACTGCAATTCTCCTTGAAACTTAACGTAAAATAGTGACTAAAATTAAACTACGTAGTTTTCGTCAACGCCATAGCAGTAAAATGTTACCAGTAAAACAAAAAAAAGTGCCAAATCGAGCATCCGTCCATATTATTCGTAAACATTAGTGTCTAAAAAATATGTACGTAGCTTAAATTAGCGTGGTACGGAACTTGAATGAGCGAGTGGTGGTATTTCGATTTTATATGTATACAGGAAGTTAAGATGACGTTGTGGATGCCGAAAACTGGCGAAATTACACATTAATACGAAAAACTTTTCGTAAAAAATCAAGTAATGTTTGCATAAAAATTTGTTGTTTTATATAGGTATATTTATAAAATATATTATGGAAAAGCTGTTTTTTTTTCGTTTCGAGTGTTGATTCCGCAAAAAAGTTGTTCATATAGGCGAGTACTATTGCCAGTTTCCGGCCTGCGCAACATCATCTTAACTCCCAGTATAGATTATTTGTGATAAGATAATATCATTACATGACAGAGTATTTATAAATACTAAATTTAACACTAATAAACTGCGTTGCGTAACTATGTATTACCAAGACATAACAATCCTGAGTCCTTAATACGATAGCAGGTAACAGTTCCAATTTCTCTACTTTGGTAAAAAGGTTTACTCTACTTACAACATTGCTTATGCGCTTGTATGCGTGCCAGTGAATGTAATAACATGATCCTTACGCACACATGAATTATGATTTTGCCTCATTTTGGACAGATCGGTTCAAGGAAACTATCATTCTTGGCGTTATTATTCTAAGCCTTTTACAATGTCTTGACAAGTTCATGGGGTATGCAACTAAATGAAATCACGTATGAGGATGCCACCGCAGAGTTTAGGAATTCAACATTTTAGTATTTTTAAATATTCGTCAGCATGAATAATAGAATATGAAAAATGCATGAAGCATTACTATGCTACGAATGCGAGCTAAAATAATATGACATACTTCTTACTTGCTAGCTCATATTCTACCTTTTCTATCTATCCATTTTGCCTTTTAACAGTTCCAGCGAAGACATAGTTTTAATTGGAGGACTTCCACTCTACTGAAAGTCTCTTAATCGCGTTTTTGCATTTTAAATTAATGATACTTAATTAAAGTGTGGCAGGAACTTCAGTTCAGTGGGGCTTCACAATTATGTAGGTTTGAGGACGCAGTTTAAGAGGTGCCTCAATAAAACAGGGGAGGGCGAATTTAAATACACAAAGCCCTAAATTGTGACCTTCCTATTGCAACATTTCATTAGTTTTTGCAAGACTTTATGCAATATAAGTAAATACAGTTGTTAGACGACATTGCAAGTTGTTGTAATATTAAAAATAAGTGTGCAGTGCGTGTCTTACACAAACACTCTCAAATTTTAATGAAGAGAATATATTTTTCTCAGTTTTCCGGCAAAAGTGATTCGATTCTTTTCCGTTGTTGTTGATTATTAATGTATGCAAAGTGGGCTCTCCTAGATCTGCTTGCTATTCAAAAATCGTTCATCTATCCATTTCTGGGATGAGTCCTGCGACAAAATATACCTTCCAGTGTGAATATCGTCCAAAAAAATCGCTCAGTTATAAACAAAATTGCCGCAAGTCATAGGGGCCGTCCATATATTACGTCATTCTAAATTAGGGGGGGGGGTTGGTCTGCGGATGACGGTAAATGATAGATGGGGGGGGTGTTTCGAAATTGACGTCATGGATGAATCGAGCCAAAACGAATATCGGGAGGATACGGAGATATTACCCGTGATCCAGAATTTAAAAGAATGGGTGAAAACTCCGTGGGAGTTATCCAAAGAAAAGTAAAAAATAAGTAGTTATATTATATCAATGATTATTGCCAAAGTAAAAATAATAAAAGGTGATTCTATAACCAAGTGTTTTAATCATATTAAAAAATCCTTATTATTCTCAAATCTGCAATGTTTTATTTTGTCAAACTAGTAATGACGTCAATTTTGGGAGAAGGGGGGGGGGAGTCATTAAGAAATGACGATAGGATGATTATAGGGGAGGGGGGGTCTAAAATCTGAAAAAATAGATGACGTAATTTATGGACGGCCCCATAGCCGTTAGTGCGTTGTTACAAGGTCAAAAATACTAAAATTCGCGAGAAAATTTACAATCTTAAAAATTTTGTAATTGTGTTTTTATGAGAATGCCATGGTCTTGTAGAAGTATTTTATAATTTAGGAATAAGTAATTATTGTTGATGTGTAACGTACTAAACACTATCAATCTGTAAGGTTATGGTATCAATTCGGTGTAGCACGACTTAACTTATTTGACAGGACTAAACTTAATTTAAGCATTCTGTCTTTTTCTTTCTGTATCGACAAGACAAGGACAGGACGCCTAAAATAAGTTTAGTCCTGTCAAATAAGGTGTGTTACACCGAATCGACACCAATGTAACTTAGGAGAACTACGTTGGTGGAAGCCGATAAAATTGTAAACTCGCAACGATGCTTTTTTCGTTACCTTCTGCACTTAAGTTATTGCAGAATTACGTGCGCCTTACATGAACAGTACCGTTGCCTACATAGCAGGATACTCATTTGTACACTATTTTAACCTTCATTGCCAGGCCAAGTAATGATCAGGCTACCCTTTTGTGAGCTATTTTATTAACCGTCATTATCAGACCAAGTAATTATCAGGCTATCCTCTTATATGTCATTTAAACCGTCATTACCAGATCAAGTATTGATCAGGCTATTTTCTTGTATGCTATTTTTAACCGTCATTACTAGACCAGGTAATGATAAGGCTAATCATTCGCAAGTCATTTTGACCATTTCTCGAGCCCTGTTAAAGATTATTGTACATTTGAAACAACATTTATTTTTAATAGTATTATATTCATTTTTAGGTAATTAGTTTGTCTCAGTTTTATGGCTTGCACCATACAATTGTTTGTAAATAGTCTATGTTGAACACATACTTAAAGCAAAATAAATACGTCATTTTGAGCGAACAAAAAATTTAGAATTCTAGTATTATACCGAGTGAAAAAAGCATGCAAATATTTACTTTCAGTAAATGGAGACGTAGACTCTACTGCAAAACGTTTCCCTAGAGATGAACCAAGACAAATCGAACTTGGTCTTAATATAGTTCGTGCAAGAAGTTGCATTGTAATTTGTCCAAGTGCAAATTGGACTCATGCACAAAGGGTTCCGTACCACCATACAATATAGAGACGTTACCCTAAAACCTGGTAAGCAATAACAATTATTGATTTCGTAGCAAAATCAAGGCGACACAAAACTAGCCACTAAAATGATAGCGCCTGACAAACAAATCAGCTCCCGTTGAGTAAGGAACTCGAATATTTATTATTTGCTGTTTTACTTTAAAATATATACAAGAATATAATTAAATTTAAGACTTTTATATATTACTGTCTCTAAGATAGAGCTCAAACAAATAATCTTAAAAAATGCTAAACTATCGAGGCTTTTGTATAGGGACGCCTCTTGTGTTTAATTTATGTTTTTATTATTTGGCATGATAGAAACTATAGTAACACGTATTTTAACATTAAAATTTTCAACTGTCAAACTTAAAAGCCGTAATCAGCTGAAGCGTAGAATCCCGTGACAGACAGACGGAGAGATAGCGAAAGCTTAGTAATAGGTTTCCGTCTGGCAACTTTTGTTTACAGAACCCTAAAAATTAAGTAAAAGTAAAAGATAAATATAAGTAGATCAGTAAAGTCTGTTTTAATAGAACAACAACAATGTATTTATTTTAATCTTGCATCCTTAATATGTTATATGTTATATGTTTGTATATGTTTATTAGGATGTAGTGTAATATTATAATTTATTGAGTATTTTAGTGACAAATAATATATCTATTTAAAATTGTATCTATACTATTCTGACATCATGGCACTACCCCCAACAACTTCCCCATTGCCAAAGGTTAGCTGGTAGAAAATACTAAATAGTATTAAGCTCGCCTGTGTACAAAAATTGTATAGTGTGCAATAAAGAATTTTATTATTATTATTATTATTACATATTTATGTATGTAGATACAAAAGAAAATAAGTATGCATGTTTCTATTATAACATAAGATTTATTAGTGTAATAAGAACGTAATTTTAATTAAGATCTTCAGATTTAAAGACTCCTACGAACCATAACTAAATCTTCCACGGGCATCGCCTAGTTAGGAAATAAAATAAAAATAACAAACAAAAATCTATTTCTATGAAAGTGATACACATACGTTACATTAACCAAACAAAATAAAATTCCTGATGTTGTTTCTTTAATAAACCAGATACTGTTCAAATTGAAAAACAGACCCTTAATTAAAAGCATTATAAACAGTAATTGTAATTTAACTGAAAAGGATTTATCAAGTAATAACATTCTTGTCCAGTTTATACCAGTGGTAACTAACAATATAAACAGTGTAACATTCGTAGCCACGTAGCGCGGTAGAGATACTCGTAGTTCGTAGCAGTGAATCACGATGTTTAGTGTCTCGCTCGTAGCAGTGGCGTAGCACGAGCACGTATTTCGTAGAGTGGTGCTACGGCGTAGCAGACTGTTTGTAGCTTGGAACGAGAAACATGTATTGCAAACTAACTCGTACAAGCATTTAAAGCTTTTTAAGTAGAACTCAAGTAAAGAGGTAAATAATCGATGCAGTTTCACGATGCACTCGTATCTAGCTTTACTTAAGAACGGTACGTGGTTGTGTTAATTCAGATGTTGCATAGTTTAAAAAAAGAATAACATATGATTTAATTTCTTATGATAGTAATAAATATAATTAATGAAGATGGAAAAGTTTATACATTCACGAATTATTGTTGTTGAATACATGCCAACTGTTTTCCTCATGCCCACTCTTGGCATGTGACTCTTTGATAACGACAGTGAACGCCGCAACGTCATCCTAAAAAAACTTGCCTTAAAAATCCCAAAATTTTACCTTTGAAATATTTGCCATAAACATATGATTTTTTATTTATTACTGTCCGTTACATTTTGTTTGCGATAAGGGTAATCGGAGTCTTTGGTAGATGCAATTTAATTCTTATCCAGTCCGAGGGTTTTCAGTTTTTGTATATAATTTAAATAAAATTTACTTTATCTTAAGGCTTTACTTTTAAACTAAGTTTAAATATAATACGTGAAGGTACTACCATTTTTTTCATATGTATTTAGTATGTCAGACCATGCGAGTTTTAATAGTATTATATTTAGTGGTATTTGTATACTTACTACTTGCTGAACGGTAAAGGAAAACCCTGTGGGGTACACCTGCATGCCCTTAAAAGCGTGGATTTTTGCTCGACCTACAAAAAAGGCTCACAGTTGGGACATGAAAATCTCCAGTGAAAAATAAGTGCTACGGGCACTTGACTGTTTTTATTGACAGTACACATTTCAATACGTTACGTATTGAAGTTAAAAAGTTATTTCTGAAGTGAAGCCGTCGATGGCAAACAGATATATTGTCACGAAAGTTTTTTTTGACAGACGCCTTAAATTAAGTACACATTATCTGTTCACAACATTACATTGACTGGATTTTTTTTTTCGTTTGACATAAATGCATTTTGATTTTTGAACGGTTTACTTTCATAAAAGCATCTTCCCATCACAGAATTTACAAAACCTTCACGGTAGTTTACGCAAACATTTTCTATCTTAACTCTTGATCAGGTATTTACCCTATAATACACTGTGGAAATATTCAGGCGTCTAAAAGATACTGTTGATAGTGATACCTGAATTTCAGGTTATCTCACCCTTAACACCTTCGCGAAAACTCATTTAGGCAGGCTAGCAACCGAAAATGCTTATATGAGAATAATAATAAACTAGTAAAAAGGTCGTGGTACATTAAATATGATCTAGTAACTTTAAATAAAGTGGGTTATTAGTATTCTCAGGCTAAAACGACCATTTTTGAATTTTGATTTGTCTGTCTGTATGTAGGTATGTGCCGTTTTAACTAATGACCACTCAACGGATATGGATGCGGTTTTTTAATTATTATTACTATCGTAGTAACCCCGGTCAACATGAAGGCTGTAAGGGGTGTTCATAAAACAATGCGGGTGGAGCCGCGGACAAAAGTTAAAGCTTATATATAAGAACGTTTTTATAAATGCTGCACTCTGTATTTGCCCATTTAAAATCTACTAGATCGATGGTAAACATAAACCTAGCTATAAAATAAGCTAGCGTGAAATTTATATACACATGGCAAAGTCAAAATACTGATATAATTATCGTAGGTTCATTGGAAAAACTCATTAACTTACAAGAATATACTTAGGAGATAATGAGCTATAAAGATATGGCAATTAGTGACGAAAATTCATTTTTGACAAAAGTGTACTTAATGAGTTTTGCCAATCAACCGATGTTATATACCATAGTAGAGTTAGGATAGGTGATATATGTTATGGGTAAAGCCCGAAAAATGCGACGACGAGCGAAGCGAGGAGTAGCGTGTTCGGTTGAAATGTTAATAAACATTGGGCGTCGAGCGAAGCGGAGCAGAGCGAGGCGACCGCCGAAATTTTTTATAACATTACCCGGGTAAACCTAGGCTTACTCTATCTTCTAATATTACCCGTAACATATAAAACTTCGCATGCTATAGAAAACAGCTTCTACATTCTGGTAATCCACACAAATAATAAAGTAGTAAAAAAGTCGTGCTGTATAACGAATATTTTTCAAAATTTTAAATGAAGTCGGTCGTACCATTTTTACAATTTTTGTCTGTCTGTCTGTCTGTATGTATGAATGTTATTTTATTCGAGAACCACTCAACGGATTTATATGCGGTTTTTTCGGACCCTAGTCAACATATTACCCTGGTCCATTTAAATATTTAATGTAAAGATAATAAATTTAAAAAAAAATATATAGACTTTATGGATGTTCATAAAATAACGCCCAAGCCGAAAACGGGGCAAAGATTGAATAAACGCAGGCGGAGCCGCGGGCGAAAGGCTGGTAATAGAATAAAAATTAACATTATCCCGACTTGTATTCCTGAAGAGCTGTCAGTTATGGTCCAGTAGCCTTAGCATGAAAACATTACGATTACGTTTAGTTTGAACGTATCGCATCTTTGTATGAAATCTGATAATCGCCCCTAGCGGTCAGTAACGGAACTTATTAGAATTCCATACAAAACCGCGTTACGTTCAAACTAAACGTTACCGTAATGTTTTCATGCTAAGGCTACAGGTGTCAACTGAACAAACACCCGTAAACCCTTAATCGAACTTGTTCCTTTGGTTGTTCGGTTTAAAGTAACACATACTACTGACAAGCTACCTGAAGCTTAAATACAAATATATAAACACAAATATTTTTATTTACATATAACTGGGCACACAATAAGAAATTTTACCATAGTAGGAATTTTTAAAAATGTCAGTATCCAATATTAATATCTTATGTTCCAATGAATGGCATTGTTATCTATTGTTAAGTTCGACCGCTAAATGAGCAGTACATAACGAAACGCATAAACAACAAAATATTTTATGTTAATAGCAACTTCACCACCTGAACAAAAAGGCGAAAATTGGAACGCCAAGTCGCCAACGCATTTCAGATTCCATTTTTGAAATTGGAAGTGGCAGCCATTTTGTTTGTCCGCTACAGGATGATTAAGTGATGGCTTTTGGATCTAATATCGTATACTTCTCTGTGTTATATTCTAGATATTTTATAAATTTGACCCTGCTTACTATTTAGATTTTTGTGAAAAGTGTGTTTGATAACGAATCCGGCCGTGTATATGGACTTAGATTTAGCGGGAATAAGAGATACAAAAATGTAATGTATGTAATTTTAAATGTTACTTCAATAATTACCGTAGATTGCAGCCATACAATTTTTTTTGTAATTGTAGGTACTTACTGGTTTTATTGGAATTATATATGTAAGTATAAGTAAACATAGTTATTTAGTAAACAACAAATGTGTGTTTAATTAAAGTTTCAATGAGATACATGAACTTTTTTAACTTAAATACTGTTTTTCTTTATAACATGCAAATAAAATTATGTAAGAATCTTAAATCGTTTCACCCTGTATCACACCTGTACTTTGCTGTCGCTTTCAATTTCAAAAAATTGTATCTGGAATGCGTTGCCGTTCAAATTTGAGCTTTTTTGTTCATGCGTTAAAGTTGCCATATTAACATAAAATATTTTGTTGTTTATGTGTTTCGTTTTGCACTGCTAATTAGTGTTGGAACTTAATAAGTACGTAATAATTAGAACAATAAGCTCTGACGCCGATTCCGACATTTTTAAAAATTCCTACTATACTAAAAGATTCGTGGTTTAGATTCATAATACTATTGAAGTTACTAATAAATAGTCAGGCAAAATCTGACTGTATAAAAATCGTGAGTAGCCGTTTCAATAGTATTACACAATAAGGAGTACGAATTTAGGAGTACAACCTACAAAGAAAACAGCTTCATCTTGTATTTGATATGTAACTGTTATTACTTTTTTTAGCTCTATTAATTAATTTAAAAATAACAGTTACATAAAATAGGTGGTAGAGCTGATGCCAGGCTCGACTGTGGAGGTACCACCATCTTACTCGCAAACCCCCCCGAAGTTATTCGGGAGAGAGTAAGAGAACAGCTCTCAGGCAAAACCAGGCGGCACACCATTGCCTAGGACCGATGGATGGCGGTATATCTATCCCCAATTGCCGGGCCTTATAAAAAACAGACTGGTGATGGGCAGCGGCATCACTGGTGCAAGGGTTTTGGCACCGCGCTCACCAACCCGCCTGCCCAGCGTGTGTGAGTATGGGTATTTCTTCCGGGAGGACCGCCAAGAGTGGCAAAATCGTGGAAAGGCCTATGTCCAGCAGTGGACGAAACAGGCTGATGGATGGATGGATGGAGTTACATATCAAATACAAGATGAAGCTGTTTTCTTTGTAGGTTTTCGTGCCTTTCCCCTTTCAGCATGTGAGGAACACAAGTAAATTATTATTAAAACAAAAAAATATAAATATTAAAACACAAAACATAAAAGAACAACAAAGTTAGGAAAAAAATAAAGTTAGGGTGTGTATGTGTGTGTGTGTGTGTGTGTCCCTAGCCCTGCGACTGCGGTCTTAGGCTTGCTTGCTTCAAATAAACTCTGTAAATAATTCCCTACTTAACCCTGAAACATTACGGGAGTAAAGAAAACTCAATCAGAAGTTAGCTAATACGGACGAGCGCCGAAACTAAATCTATCAGAGTGGTTTGTCTCAAATTACACTTGTTTGTTTTCTGATTTAACGCGCTTATTAGTGGGAAATGTTTAGTCTAAGCTGAGCTTCTCACCTACGTACAAGTGACTTTGATTTGTACAGGCAGATTTATTGTGAAACTTGCAGGTAATCAGATCAGTAATTAAAAACTCCCAAAACAAGATTTCCACTTCCTTTTATGGGAAAGGAACACAATATACACTTTATTATAAAGTGTGCTGAAATACAAAAATTCAATAAAAAAAAAAAAGATTTACTTCATTTAACAAGTATTTTAAGCGTCAATCTTACGGACACGCTTTAACTGTTTGTTTCTTAGTTTTTTTACTAATTACTGATATTATTTTATTATAAAGAGATAAGTGAGAAAAGTACATTTATTGAATCGTTCTTGTTTCTCATTACATAACATTGTTTTTAACTAACCGTTTTGGATGGATTTTGTGTTATATTTTAACTAGCTGCACTGTAAAAAGAACTTTATTTGATACTGCTTGCTCTTCGTTTGGCCCCCCAATACCACATTTCATAAATTTCAAGTTGTGATGATTAAGGCTTGGCCCATGGTGCACGATAATTTTACTGATTGTCGAAACGCATAATCAGTGAAATTTCGAGGTTTTTCTAGATTTTACGAAAAATTATTTGATGTAGGAGTTTTTTCATCTGACATCGGAAAAAGAACATGTTTTCTTGTTATAGCAGTAATTTCAGATATAAAACTCAAGCTGTTTAGACATAAAATGAATTAATAATTTAAAAAGGCATCATTTTCAAATAAAATCTATGAAGTGAAATGTATCCAATTAGGTAAACGACCTAACAACGGAAAGATAAAAGTCTGAAAAAACACTTATCCAAGTTTTACATTGATCATATAAGTAGTTGACTCAGCATATATAAACAAAAACCGTTGCAAGACCTTAAGTATGAGATGCAATGTAGCTCATTTTCATTTGTGCCTAAGTATCGCTTAGTGACATTATTCCAAATCAGGGAACTAAGGGTAAGTCTGAATTTATATAAATTTTCTATTTATGATAAAACAAAAACCAATGCGGATTTGTTTGTTTCTCTAACTAACATCTAAATACGTGACATAACGGGAAAAAGAAAGAAAATCTGTATTTAATTCAGTCTTCAATTAAAATGTATTTTCACAGATCTGCACTAAAAAAACCGGAAGGTAAATATTTATGATAAATTAATATATAATATTGGTTTTCAGAATGTACTATTTTGTTCAATTTTTATTTTTTTGAATCTGTTAGATCTTTATTGTTTATAAGTAAGAACACAGCTTATAGCAAAAACTTAAATAAACTAACTATAAATAAAACAGAAGATTTAATAAGAGAAACTAAATAATCCAAAAAAAAAACACTAACCTATACACACACAACAATCACAAAATGAGTAAAAGTAAAATGTTAAATTATAAATAAATTTGGCAAAACTTCTAACAATAACACTTAGGTTATAATCTAACGTGATAAATTATTAATCATTTAAATTTTTCATGATATATAAATTCTGAAACCAATGTCGGAGCTTTGGCAAACTGGGCACCAAAAAATTGCTAAGCGGAATGAAATTTTGTAAATTGTTTAGATTTTTTGTATTACCAACCGGAACAAACCCAATCTTATCTGGGTCACATATGGAGTGAACGCCACTAATGACTCCGATAACGTTGGGTACACGGTAAAAAACACAGCCTGTATGTTATTAAAAGTTTAAACACATTGGTTTACTCATTAGGGGACGCAAGTTTTGTTTAAAGTTTTAACGGAACCTGAAGTTTTAATTAAGTACGTAAAGGATACTGAAGCAAATAATTCAATAATTAGTTAACTGTGCAATTGTTAAAATTAAAAACTGACTTTTTGGACACATAAGTCATCAAAAGTGGCGAAAAAAATTATAATATTTTTATGATTGAGTTTTTTATTATTTAAAAGTTATGTGATTTTGTAAACAAATATTTTAAGTACAACATTTAAATCAAAATAGTTTAAAAAACCTTGAAGTAAAATACCAAATATAAAATGAATATTATAATTACAAATATTTAAATATTAAAAGCTATTCTCGTATGTACTACAATTACAATAAGTAAGTACTCACTTTAAAATGAGCCACTTGGCGCCAAGAGGAGACCAAAATATCTTGCAAGCTAATTTGATCATGAATACCTACTATTCAAAAAATCAAACCCTACGAACCCTATAAACAGCCCATACATTCAAACCCTGTCACCACATCAATCGTTTCCTCATAAAACTATTTCAATAAAATCTTTTCGTGACGAAAGAAAAAGAAATCGCCGTACGACGTGAAAACTCGCTGCGTCACTCCATGCTTCTACCCGTAAAATGACCTCATTTTTTCATCTACCTCTAACTTTACCGAAATATCTTGGGCCTTGACGTTCCATAGAATTTTTTTCTTGTTGTATATTCTTATCTACCAGCTGGATAGTTTTGTAATGCATAGAAATTTTAAGCGGAACATGGAAAAGCGTCTCTTTTAACCAGGGAAAATCAAAATTTAGTAATTATTTATTTTTAGAAGCAGGAATGCTGGTCACCTTGGCTTATTTTCGCATGTGATATTTTTTTATGCCACGTCTGTTTACTTTGTGTTGTGCCTGTCATAGATACTCGTATATCTCATTCTCGAAACTCCCACCGTTAAGTTAATCTAGAGTCTTGTTATTTAACTTTAACATATCTCGCTATCGGTTTCCAAGGTATTATGATTGGCTAGAAATTATGTGTATCGCGATACCTTTGTAAGCGATAGAGATAGATCTTGAAGTTAAATAATAAAGCCACTGTATGCTTGTTTATGTACGACAATACGTCTATGTTGCATTTGATCGAGAGTCACTCTGGTCAAAAAGCTTTGATACATTTTTTTTAAACAGTAATAAAATAAAACATGCGTGGTTCATAAAAATGCGGTCATGTTCACAAATATGTCGTTCGGACTGTACAAAGCGATTTCACGACCCAACTGGTCCGTTTGGTTCCATGTCCGTATTTTATCAAGATCCAAGATTATTGATCCTGAAACCATTAGAAAACTTTTGTGCTTGTCATGAGGATCAATTTGGGATATTTAAGAATAGTAAATCACCTTTTTTGGTTCCGCCAAATAACGATATGTTGCATACTAATTGAATCTTCAAATACCTAACATGCTAGGAAAGGAAACAGGTAGTTATTAAATACATACCTTTTAGGTCAGTTTCTTACGGGACTTAAAAGCCTGATAAATAACCTCTTATAAAACTTGTAAGAGTAAGAACAACAGACAAAAATTAAATGGTAACGTTTGTTTGTAAATAATACAATAATAAGCTAAAGGAAAGTGTAAAACAAGACACTATGGCCCCTTCAAATGCATCTGTTACCGTGACTTTATAATAAATTATTAATAAGCAACGTCCATAAATTACTCGGAAGGCTCATTTCCTTAATAGGGTACTATTATCATAAGGAAATATTACCCAGCTATTAAACTTTCTTTATGAATAAAACATAAAATGATACATTTTAAGAGAGATTTATTCAGTACTAGCTTTTGCCCGCGGCTTCGCCCGCGTGTAATTCTGTTTAACGACATGCTTTTTTCCGGGATTAAAAGTAGCTTATGTGTTAAGTTAGGGTATAAGCTATATCCATTCTAAATTTCATCTAAATCCGTCCAGCCGTTTCAGCGTGAAAGTGTAACAAACATACACGCACACACACCCTCACACACACACAAACTTTAGCATTTATACTATTAGTGTGATATTGTGATGGTTTATCTAACGAAAAAAGCAAATAGGACGCCACCCAAGCATCGCCTTGTGCTACTAAACTTAAAACGTATGCACTACTAATAATAACACAGAACAAAATCTACTTATTTCTATGGAAGTACAAAAAAGGCGGAAGGAACTTTACAAACCAAAAACTGAAGCACCCATAGTAATCCTACTCGCGTATACGCATGAGGCCGGCACGCACACAATCACATCATAGTAAGCCATACAAAATGAAAGCAAAAGTCTAGGGTCTGGTCTGCTCTCCCCATCGCAGTGTGATATATATGCCGCTGGTAGCCAATGCGAGGGTATACCGTACCTGAGTCTTATTTTGTGTCGATATATAAAATAAATATATTAAAAACCGGCCAAGTGCGAGTCGGACTCACGCACGAAGGGTTCTGAACCATTATTTATGAAAACGGCAAAAAAATCATGTCTGTTGTATGGGAGTGCGCGGATCCGACTTGCACTTGGCCAGTTTTAGTATTTTCTGTTATAGCGGCAACGGAAATATATCATCTATGAAAATTTCAACTGTCTAACTATCACGGTTCATGAGATACAGCCTGGTGACAGACGGACAGCGGAGCCTTAGTAATAGGGTCCCGTTGGTTACCCTTTGGGTACGGAACCCTAAAAAGTCCCTAGACTCACTCGTTACTGCCGCTCCGCCAAGACAAAGCACTGTACACAGATTTTTAGTATTATATATCCCGAAATTCCGGCCGGCCGATGCTTTATTTTCCATAGTAAATCCACTCACATACTTTTTAACGGCCCGCCGCCATATTGCTATGCTTTAGTTGTTTATTAGCGGCGACTCCATCTGTCTTTTGTCTTTTGTACGTACTTTGTTGGTATTGATTTCATTAAATTGTGCATGAAAATGTTATTTCAATAGAATAAAATAATAGAATAGAAGAAATAATGTAATGTAAGCTTAACTTAAGTACAACATAATAATGTAATAAAAAAAATATAACACAAAGAAATGGAAAACAATTAGTTTCTAAATACGAAAGCTTTTCAATAGCTGGGCTGGGCAGGCGGGTTAGTGAGCGCGGTGCCGAAACCCTTTTACCAGTGACGCCGCTGTCCGTCACCAGTCTTTTTTATATAAGGCCCGGCAATTAGAGATGGTTATACCGCCATCCATCGGTCCCAGGGTTTGCCTGAGAGCTGTTCTCTTACTCTCCCCCGAATAACTTCGGGAGGATTTGCGAGTAAGGTGGTTGTGTCTCCACAGTCGAGCCTGGCATCAGCTATACCACCTCTAACCTACTTGAAGTATATATACCTAACGATATGTCAATAGATAGTATAAATATATGAAAATTATAGTAGATTAATAAGGGTATGTTTAAATATATAAATAGATAAAAAAGTATATGGATAAAACATAATGTGTTATTGGTAACCACAAGAAGAGCTCCTGTTTGATCGTATGACAGACTTCGTAGGTAGTCTCTGACACGTAATTTACAATCAAATAGATGTGAAGGATGAATATTTAAGGATTTATTAATTTGATTAAACATAAAAACTGACAGAAAGCATTGGAATCGGTTTGTAAAGCAAGTTGGAATTTTTACATTTCTGAAAACAATATCAACCCGGCTTTTGGTTCTATTTGAGGTTAATAAGTTAATATTATTGTGTTGTCGAGTGAAGGTTAAGACTTTAGTAGCTTGATATAAGCTTAAGGTGTATGTTCTAGTTAGCATGAAGTGACTTACTAGAAGGGCTCGTTGGGCTCGTTCGAGGTTAATAATATGAGTGTTGGCAGAGCCTCCCCAAACTGTTAAACAATAATTAAGTATAGATTCACACAATGTATAATAAATCATTTTAATTATTTTAGGTTCAGCTACATGCCTTATGTTTTTGATAATGTACATCAGTTTGCGGACACGGGCAGTAACCGCCCTTATATGTTCCTGTAAAGACAGGTGTTTGTCTAATTTGACAATTATAATCAGGGGGAGTTGCACAGAGTGGGCAGTAATAGAGAAGGTATTTAGTCGAGGCTGTGTTTGGGGAACTATTTAAAAAGATATGTATTTAGTTTTACTAATTTCAATGATAACTACAATGATTTAACTGACCTAATTTATATTTAAATATCACAAATGTATTTTTATTTTATTTTTGCACATACAGTAGTTTGAACTTAAATGTTTACGACGCTGAGTTTTCTGGCACGTCCCTGTGCCAGTGCATCTGGACGTACTTTATATTATTATACACAATTTTATAGCAATAAAAGTACTTCTAACTTCTAAAATTAATATCCCCGAGTGGATGTCACAGTTGATTCCTGGAACAGTCAACAACCCCCCCCCCCCCACTCACCCACTTTTCGCCAACAATTTTTACGTCCCAATGTGATAAGGAGTGAGCCCTATCGTCATACTTCGGACAAAAATACACGTTTTGAGGGCATGCAGGTGTTTCTTACAGTATTTTCCTAAACCATTCAGCAAGTGTTGAATGTTCACATACTTTGCAAATTTATTCCACAAAACTCATTCATATATTCTCTTCCGGGAGCATTTGAACCTGAATCGTAAGACTGAGAGACTGACAATAAATTATACACAAATTCTTCTACTTTTTATTCCACATATATTTATTTTTATTCTTACTTAGGCTATCCAGATAGCATTTTAAGTGACCAATTGGACTTAAATTTTTCGCTTCTGACATATTTTAAATGATCAGATTAATTTATCAATCAAAGTTTTCATGTTTAATTATTGTAGTTAATATTTTATATTATTTGAATTTTTTAAACTCATTTGACTTCATTTGTAGAAGTGTATCCTGACATTTAATAGAAAAATGATATTGAAACACAACATATTTATTGCCGTTATTTATGGAACCTTGAGGTAGACCAATTTTGAAACGCAAGCTGTGGTGATTCACCTCTGTTTATTTTATATTCGCTTGCTAAAAATGTTTTTTTCTTCTAAATTCTTATATAATGTTTACCATTGCGATAAAACAAGCAAGCTAGCAAAACTAGGCGACGCGAAACTAGCCTGCACTGTATAGGAATTAAGGAATATTTTCGCATGTAAATCCAGTAAATTCAAGTGACCAACTGCTAAAGATAATACGTTGTTTTATATTACTTTGTTCGACTTACCCTACATTTGAGAATTTATTCTTTTAGTCTTTAAGAATAACTGTATTTAAGAAAATAAAATGTGTATATATAACTACTACGTATATACATATATTAAGTATTGTTTAACGATCATTAGGAAGGAGCGGTCACTCCTAATACAGGTTCTGCGAACTTAACAGGGGTGTCCGATGACTGTGTCATATTGACTTTACTTAATAAATGAAATTTTGTTTGTTTGTTGTTGTTGTTAAAACAAACAACGACAAAACCCCTTTCAGCTTCAAGATGTAACTCAGTCAACAGCTATACAATTCCGTAAAAGACGTAGCTATATGAGCAGTTGTACTTCTGCTATAGTGACTTACAACACAACTTGCAACTGAGAAGTCTTCAAGCTTCCTGGTGGCAGTAGTGTGGGACATTGTTGTGTCCTACTCGCCAGGGAGGTTTCATATAAGACACGTCATACGTTTACATAGCACAGACACAGTGTCGTCTGTATGTACTCGTATATTTTATGTAAAAAGAGTAGCAATTATTGAACCACATACTTACTTCAAGTTTCTGATTTCGGAAAAACCGGCTAAGTGGTACTTAAATTACAAATAAGCGAATCACAGCGCTTGCTTTCATACTAAAGCATCGCCATGAACAGCGGACGTATTTTATTTTATTTGGAAATGTTGTTCAATATTTTCATTACATTATTTGGATTTAATTATAATATAGACAAATAATTTAATAGAATATTGCATCTCTTCGTATTTCTTTATTATTTATGTATTATTATTATTATATATTTTTTTAATTTATTTATTATGTTATTATATTCCTATAATTTTTCATCTACATAAGCAAAAGATGGATAAAGGATAGATAGTGAAATCTTTAGTAACAACTTTAGGCACAACGTATCTGCATTCCCCTAATCTTTGCAGAAACTAACTAACATTTTGAGCAAGTGTGCTCTCTTCTCTCAAACTCAACCGGCAGTGGCCAAACTTTACCAAAGAATTCCCTCCAAAAGGCTCCAAGTTTCACCCAAACTTCACAAATGACACCGAGGAGACCGCGATAATTCACAAGCTAATGTCAAAGTTGGAACTTGTCCGGAATTTTTACTGAGAAAAAAAAACGAATTCCCATTCAGGGGCAAGGACTGTGAATGGCCGAATTTTCCGTCGGAAGGAAGTCGTGAGAAAGACGTATTCTTTTTTAACTGCTGTTCTTAGATTTGAGAGGAAGGCTGTGGCATAAAAGTTGGAATTAGGATCGTTTTATTGAATGAATAATCAAAACGTATGTAGTTAGGACTTAAGCGCTACGTAAGGAAAAAAGGGATTTTATATAAGATTTGTCAAAAATTGTGCCGTAGGTGTGGTCAACAAAAGAGATAGGTAAAACCAGTAACCACTCTGTTCATAAGACATACTGACGAGTGATAAAGGAGATGAAGAGTATTCAATATAGTTCAATTTAATATGTGTATGTATTGACCAAGTATTTTACATTTCATCTATCAGTCACCTGTAGATCTTAAGATTAAAGTGTTTGCGCTGGGTTGGACTGGTTACCTATATCTTTTGTTGACTGTACAGCTTTCCAAGAGAAAACAACTTTGGGTTTGGGACAGCTTGACACGAGTCAACTCGACACGAATAATAATACCAGAAACTACGTCTAAGAAAGTTGTTTGTACCGTCGGAATGAATAGTATCGTCCTCTTATAATATTGAATTTTGTCTTAATGTATTGATAGAAATTTATATTTGTTGTTAAGTATCAGTTAACCGGTTATTGCGAGCCAAGGGCATGGTTAATTTTTCGCAGAAAAAGCGAGCCTGTCTTTTATGCGCTGGCTAGACTACTATAAATGTGATGTGCAAGATTGAGATAGAAAACTTTTCTATTATTATCAGATAACCGATATGTGTCATTTTCTCAGCAAAGGAACGCTTGTCCAGTTGAAAAAAACAATGAACTTAGGCTTCTTATGTAAGTATAATTATGTAAATAAGCGTTGTAGATAATTATGTTTTCCTGCTTTGTATGGAAATAAAAAAAACAAATACTTCGGAAAAAATTAAATTATTTATTTTAACTTATCGTTTTTTTGCCTGACCATACAAATCATCGTAATGGGGAGTGAAGTATCTGGTATTATTATTCGTGTCGAGTTGACTCGTGTCGAGCTGTCCCAGACCCACAACTTTACCCTTACTATATACCAATATACTCGTACCTACTGATATTAACTAACGAAGAAAACTCCTCTAACACAGTTTCCGCCCGTATTGCGATTGTAATATAAGTTAAAAGCGGGTCAACGGCCTTTTTATTCGTATTATATTAAATTAAACAAATTTAAGAGAAAACCTGAAACCCAGATACAAACTCTCAAGATAATCTTTCGTGAAACCGCATACGTATAACTTTTATTACCTTGTCGCTTGCGAATATGTTACCAAGTATTTTTTGCTGAACTGAGTTACGTACACCTACGAAACACAGAGGATGCATTCTCAAACCTTTATCTCGGGACTGAAACATAAATCTTAGAAAAACAAGTATAAGATTATTATTCGAAATAAACACATGAATAAATTAAAAATACATATATATATGTATAATAATAATAATAAACCTCCTAGGGTCGACTTCTTTAAGAGGGATTTAGTATAAATACGTATATATGGGTATTTTCATGGGTCTTTTTTATTTATATTGTTTTATCTATTGCTTTTATAAAGAAAATCCGAATTGTAACATCTATGTATGTATATTAGAGTGGTTCTTATATTAATTTATATCTGTGTTATTTTATTACGGGACACCCTTTCAATTTGCTTTTTGTAGCTGAAAATAAATGAAGATTTTTGTCATTGATTTTGGTGTTAAGGCCCCGATTTTAAATTCCAAATATCGAGATTTTTTTGTATTTATTTAAAATCGTAAATAATACGAAGATTCTAAGGATATTATAATCCTGATAAAAAATATATTCTGTGATCATTGTGACATGGGGTTTTAAATAAATTATCACATATTGTATAGCTTCGGTTAACTATATCAGGGTTTTTATTGGTAAAAACATAAAAAATAAAAATAACATTACTTTAATATAATTAAACTTATCTATACAATCTAAAATCTTAAAATTACCTAAAACGTATAAAAAATATATATCTATATCTACACTATATCTTGTGTCTCAAGCGTGAAGAAAATATATATTATATAACAGATTGTCTAGCTGGTTATTTACTTATTTCTCTCTCCGTTGGTTTTGGAACGCCACCTGGAACCGAGAAATGTCAAGGTCTTTTCCCTATAAAATACATCTGAAGTGTTTTTGTGTGGCAGGATCTGAATAATACATACACTTTACTTTTAATACAACACCCTTCTTTGTTTTATTAGGAACCCTCGAAACCTTCGTCCCAACAACGTTTGGAAAAGGTTCTAGGGCAAATAAAGTACTTGCGTTTATAATATGACTTCCTGAGCCCTAAATATAATGACTGGTCATTAAGGTAATTGCGTCGGGTCTCGTTCCCAGAACAACCAACTTATGATTGTTTTTCTAATTTTAAAAACTATAAACGCGCTTTAATCTTGTTATGCACGATCATTTACAACGTATCGCATAAAATAACAGAACAAATTCAAATAATTTCTTTTTCAATAAAGTTCTGTTTTATATGCGTTTAATCTGTTTTCAGAGTCAAGTTTACCGCACGAGTGTTTTCTATTAATTTATTTTTTTAGTTTTGTTCCATTACATAGTGGGCAGGCTAACGGAACTCAGCTCATACAGCCATGTCTGAGGTATGTTTAAGTTTTAATTTATCGAAAACAGTTGCCAGTCTTATCTTATGTACCATAGACAGACTTGACAGAAATTTGCTGGTTTCAGTTTGATGCGTTCGTAGGCTGCGTTCAATTTGATCAAATGAAATGAAAACTGTTTAGACGATATTTTGAGTAGGTAGTAACTTTACAAATTTTAAATTCTGATGAAACTTAATCAAACAATTCAGGCCTGATTTTTACTTTTTTTATTTCTTTTGATAATATATAGTTACCTAACAAGAACGATACTGGAATCTGGCTAAAATAAACTTCTTGGTAGGTAAGCTCATTTAATCTTAATATGAATAAGAATATTTTGATTATATATGCCAAAAGACAAAAAGTTTTAATATGCAAGTTCACTTTAGATACTGGCCACTTGCATTCTCTGTGCATTATTTAAAAAAAATACAATCTTAACGATCGGTCTTCCTTGTTAATAACATTCTTTCTATCTATAAAATGGACAATTCCAGGCAGCCATTGTTGTTTACATTATTGGCATGAGCTGGTGGAGTCGAATTTTTGTTACGTATGACTGAAAGCTATAGGTGGTAGAGCTGATGCCGGGCTCGACTGTGGAGGTAGCATCATCTTACTCGCAAATCCTTCCGAAGTTATTCGGGGGAGATTAAGAGAACAGCTTTCAGGCAAAACCAGGCGGCCCACCATTACCTGGGACCGATATCCATCCCCAATTGCCGGGCTTTATTTAAAACAGACTGGTGACGGGCAGCGGCGTCACTGGTGCAAGGGTTCCGGCACTGCGCTCACCAACCCACCTGTCCAGCGTGTGTGAGTATGGGCATTTCTTCCAGAAGGACCGTCAAGAGTGGCGAAATCCTGGAAAGGCCTATGTCCAGCAGTGGACGAAACAGGCTGATGGATGGATGGATGCATGACTGAAAGCAGCATTCGAACGTATAAACTGAAAGCAGCTTATTCCCATCAAGTTAGCAACTTAAGCAGAAAGCAACTTAAGTTAGCAACGTTAGCAAAGAAAAAAAAAAGAATGCCCGCCTATAGTTCATTTGGAGTATTTATTGTTTGTTTGTTTCTTTAATTACGTTTCATTTATTTACTTACACTATGCATTGAAAAACGTAGTATCATACACGTGCGTAAGGGCAATGACTTACTCGTTACGTTTAAAACCCTCGCTTATCGCTCGTGTTTCAATCATTCCTCGCAAGCTATTGCCTTCTTTACGCACTTGTAGCATAAACTACTATTGTAAAATATACCTGTACGTTTTATAGGTCAAAGTTAATATTTACAAAAACAATAGAATATGAAAAAAATAATAATAAGGGAAACACAAATGAAAAAATATACGAATAAAAATATCATATATGTATATTATGGTGTCCCAGGCTAGAAGGGCGAATTTTTTTTTCGTATTTTGTAACGCATACCCTCTGTTTTTTTTCTATTTGACCCTAATAACTGGAATATCAAACATTATTGCGATCGGATAACGATAACCCGTGCCGACTTGATGTCAAACTTTGAACACTAAGATTAGTATGGGGAAACCATATTGAGATTTTAGAACTTAATTTTATGCGGTAAATAAAACACTCATGGTAACTATTATGTTATATTTATTAGGTATTCATTAAAAAGGCTTTATTTAGCAAATTTTCTTTTCAAAGTTTGCTTTTTGAAGGTCAGGGTACACTTGCCTGTGCTCAGGCAAAAATTGCTTTTGTTCCTCTTGAACAGTGATTAAGCCATGAAAACCTTGCATTAACTTCACTGCTCTTTCAGCGGCATCGTTTACTGCTCTGAGTGTGAGCAGCTTCTTTTTAGCGTGCTGAAATGCGGCATTATTGGGCCATGATGAAGGTGACTCTTGGAGATAACTATCATCCAGTTTGAAGCGATAAAACAGAGACTTGCTTTTGATTGACACAAAGTTATCTAGGCTTTTCTCGTAAAGGGGGCCACAAAGTTCTTCTTTTGATGGGATGTAGCGCTTATTATGAGCTGATTGATTTTCATTGGCTAAGTTAGCAACCATTTTTGATTTGGTCTCTTGATCTACATCATCATCAAATAGAGACAAGATAGACACTTCATCTATCAAGTACCATAAATGTTGGCAGAACTTCTGTAAAGCCGCTTTTAAAATACTTTTGTCTATTGTTTCGTAGTTCTTCATGGCTTTCAGAAAGCATAGGCCTTGTTAAGGTGCTTTTACTGCTAAAACGCATTGCAGCCAGGGCTTGATATAGGATGTCACGATGAACAGACAAACGTCTAACAGAGCTTCCTTTTCTTTCTTTGAAATTCTGAACTGGGAACTAAGAAGTGATATTTTTAGTGAATAAAATGCTCTCGCCATCCATCGAGCTTGGTGCATAGCGCCTGGAAGCCGAATCTTAAATTTCTTCTCTCTATCTCCGCTAAGAAATATTATTGAAAGTTAAATATTGGATGGATTCGATTGATGGTTCTTGGTGGAATATCATCTTGAATAAATTATACACAAATTCTTGTACTTTTATTCCACATATATTTATTTTTATTCTAACTTAGGCTACCCGTTTCGTATTACACATCATCGGGCCAACAAATTATTAATTATTTAACATGACAGAAAGTCATGTATTTGTTTTCTTTCTGTCATGTTAAATAATTAATAATTTGTTGGCCCGATGATGTGTAATACGAAACCGGTAGCCTAAGTTCGAATAAAAATAAATATATGTGGAATAAAAGTACAAGAATTTGTGTATAATTTATTCTATTAATTCTCGATAGTCGTCTCTAGCAATGTCTTTAGTTAATTCAGATTATAAAATTCTAGCAGTTTGTGAATTTTTGAAACATTCAGGCATGAAAGCCTTTCTGGATAGCTCTGTATTCTCTCCGGCTCGATGTTGTTCTAGTTTTCCCGGAACTTTTTGAACAATGGAATGTCAGGGCTTGTAGTGATTTTTGATTCAAATACGCCTTTTAACACCAACTCGTAAACATGATGGCGACATGCAAAAATAAGCATTTCTCTATTCAGTTTCTGTTCAAGAAGCACACAGGCGCCATTAATACGACCTGTATTTGAAGCAGTAGTATCACAACAGAGAATCTGCGCTTTATCTTCAAGATTCCAGTCAACAATAGCGTTCCAAACTGCCTCGGCTTGTTCGCGCCCTGAAGAGTTGTCCAATTTTGGCACAGCAAGAAGTTTTTTTTTATTATCGTAAGAAGTTAGTATCGGTAATCGTTCTTCTTTAGATTTGCGTGCATTTAAAGCAGGCAACAGTTTTCCATCCCAGTGGACAGTAACAGTATCCGGAACCTCGTTTTGGAAGTCAAATTTTATTGCTTGGGCGCGCTCAGTTCGCTTTTCCGTGCGAATTCTTTGAATGGAGCACTTGCTGATGGGAAATTCGTCAGTGTGATGTCCTAGTGCTTCAATAGTTGCTTCAATAATAAACACAGAATTTCTCATACTTATCTGTCATCGATCTAGCGCTGCTACTAATTTTGGAGTAATAAAACTTTTTCTCATATAAGTTTTATTAGAATCAGGCCGTGTGCTCTCAGTTAGGGTGTGCAAATTTTCTTGTAACTCCATTTGTTGAGAATCACATGACAAATCTTCTTGTACGGGTTCATAAGATGATGTCGAAGGCGTCAGAGATGAAAAATATTTAGCACGCCGCTTTTGCTCCTCAATGCTTCTAAGTCGCGCCTTTTCCTCTTTTTCGGTCAGTTTTTTGTTTACACCAGCTATGTGACCGGGGCGACCTGGCTCTCTCTGTCGCTGTAGAAATATCCTGTCTTCGTTTATCTTTATTAATTGAAGCGCATCGGCATGTGCAATATCAAACAAATTGTCTAAGTTTGCAACAAACTCTTGACGACGCTGCTCAAACACATCTTGTGTTTTTTTTGCATTTTTTTGCAAATCTCTCCAAACTTGGTATAAAGTAACTAGTTTCTTCACACAGTTAGGTATAGATTTTGTCGGTGTACGTGCTTTTTCCCAATAGATAACGCACTCACGAATAGTAAGATTTGCGCTTTCATTGACACTTAAATTCACTTCACGAATATTGTAGAACAGAACTGCCAGCACTTGTCTATTAGAGGGAAGTTTTGAACCGGTAATTTGGTGTTTTACGTCTCTTATTAAGAATATAATAATATCCTTTTTTGAACTGCGTCACCCCACTGATATTTTGATTCAACGAAAACAATGCGATTACTAATAAAACAAACAAGCAATAACTTGTACATTGATATTTTAGCTGCCGCGCGCCTAGTATGCAAGTACTGACATGTTTCGATGCAAGTCGGCACGGGTTGCCGTGGTTCTAAGTACATGAAACTTTATTTACAATAGTTTTGTCATCATAAGAACGTAATTAGAGGGTATGCGTTAAAAAAAATAACCCTGATTTTTTTTGGGACACCCTAATCATTAATGTATATACAAGGCCTAATATATACAATACATTATGAAATGAGCAAATAAGTCCATCCGCCCATTCGATTAGTTTTGCTAAGAAGAAGGGCAAGAAACTTCGCAATATTATGTCTTTTTTAAATTTTGCAATTATTCCAGTAATTTTTGTTACATTATCTTATTCTATACAATGCTTTACTAGAAAAGCCTAATTGACATTAAACCACATTTATTGATTACTTTTTATTAAAAAAAACATACATTGTGCGTTCGGAAACGAGATCCGTCACAACCACTTTAAACGATACATCATTATTCTGAAGCAATTTTGCTCTGATGTAGGAGATTTGTTTAAAGTTTATAGCCAAACTACGCCGATATCTTAGATAAGATTTGTAAGGTTTTGAACTATTTAACGTTTATATCAGCTTGCATTGCAAATATTACTTTTCAACCCTCTTGGGTACTATGGTGCTGGCAGAATACCACCGTTGTAGGTTTACCTGCAACATATTGCTGAGCCAGGGCCAATATCATTTGAACAGTACTCGTACATGCTCAGATGAATAAAACAATCTGAGCGTACATGCGCTATTCATAAAAATGTGTCTCTATTGTTTTTTATGATAAATTTTAATTTTAATTTTCTCTGTTTTTTTTTCTTGTGTCTATTTGATTATGTTTACTTTGTAAATGAATAAACGCTTTTATATATCTAATTAAATGTGATATTATTATTAAATGTGATATGATAAATTAGATATTCATAAGTTTGTTTTGCTTGTTGTAACCTAGTCTTATTTGAATTACAGTAAAGTGGCAATAGCTCTCATACCGTAACAAGCAACTACTATATAAAATACAATATACATGTAAATGTCGTAGTCAATCACAGAATTTATTATTTCATGATCTTATCGACCATATCATGAAATCTGTTAAAACTAAAGAGGTAGCCTTGCTCCGCTCCGCTCTCTCAAACCTAACACGCTACTCCTTACTTCGCTCGTCGTCTCACTTATTTTGGACTTTTTGTTAAAAGACTATTACAAATTTCTTATTTCTTACTTCAAGATATGACTAGTTTTGCGATATGGCCACGAAACGTATATTATGTATGCAATATTTTGACAAAGCCAAGAGTGCGTGTTGATAGGGGCGTAACCTGTTGCTTTCTTGTAGTATTAAAATATTTAATAATAATGTTCATTTTATGCGATAAAGAATTAGGAATAAAATATCCATGTTACCATCTAATGGCCGCTTACTTTGTGCTTACTTTTAGCAATGTTGCACAATATAACATCACATAAAGATTCAAATTGATAAATTACTTGTAGTTCCAAAGTACACCATAGATTTGCGAGTATTTGAGTGCCGAAAACAATCTTTTTTTAACCCAAATCGACACTACACAACACTTGCACTACGAGTGTACTCAGGAAAAGGTACACATTAGTAGACTGTACACTGTACACAGTCTGAAGACGTCTTTATCAAGGGATTTTCATCCTTCATCCTTTGCAATAAGCATTCTGACATTCGCGTTAGATGTTGAACGGTGAATAAAGGCGTTTACTTGCCAGTGTTGAGTAGTGTCGACAAACACGTAACGCTTGCGGCATTTGTCAACTTCACCTACAAGCTACTAAAGATAGCCTCAAGCCCTCCCAAAAGTTCCTCGTCTAAGTCCTTGGTCCATTGATATAATGATAAAAATACCTTGATCTATGGGACAATTTCATCTGCAAAATACTTAGTACTCGAGTGGACACGGAGAGACTTGCGATGCGAAACCTCTACCTTAATGCTATAAGGGTGTATTTGGGAGTTTCCAGGATAGAAATAGTAGGAATAACAAGGCTTAAAATCCATTGGTAAAGTCGAGCTAGGGGCCGAACAAGTTACGACGAAGAATTCCAAGTAGATATCAAAGAATTTAAGAAAATTTCATGGCCCAGAAATATTATAACAGTAGGAGTCTTACATAAAACAACTTAATTCTATTAAGATGGCTCCGACATATGAGAAAGCACTTTGTTAAAATAAAAAAAAACATAAAACATTGGATTGGCGTGGTATTGTAAATTCGTTTTGATGATGAAATAACGCAAAGCGCAAAGTCTAAACATTTCGCTTCTTCATTGTAATGTTTACTTGCATGTAAAATTATATTTAAACATTTAAGGATATCATTAAAAGTATTTGCATTGATTTAGCTAAAAACATAAGATAATTTCATTCAATCATATGTTTTAGGTTATTGATCACGTGATTTATCATTAAATATTATATTATTGCTCCATACTCCTATACCGGGTGTAATCGTTAAGTGTGACCAGGCGATTATTCCGTAACTATTACAGATATCAAAAAACCTTTCCACTAGTCTCGTACTAAATGTATGGGAGTGTTTAATGTTAAAATTTTGGATACTTCTCGTTTGATGTAGATTTGAACGAGAAAGTCGTAGCAGAGTACAGATAGCACAACGAGAGTTGGTTGAGGCGAAAATAGAACTCACGCAGACACATTTCTTGAGTTTGGAGTTTTTTTTATTTATAAATAATATAAATTAAAATGAAGGAGGTTCTGATTTCTGTGCAAGAAGCGTTTGCCTCATTTAAGAATACACAAAAAATTCAGTTTTGACTCATTGAGCCTGTGGTTTTAGCCTCAACTCTTACTGAGCGACATATAACTTTATTGAGTGAGTAAATAAAATATATAATAATACAATACACATGTACTGTATGTAATTTTAATAGGGATTCACATAGGTTGCATGCATCAAAATAAGAAAATAACATGGTATATTTTTCGTTTTATTTAGACATTAAGATTCTGAAATATTCTGTAAAAATATCAGAATTTTCTTCCTGGTAAAGGGGCACTAAAAAGGATGAAAGTATTTATATAATAAAGCCAATGAATACGGAAAAAAGATCGTTTATACTTTCTGTCGCGATTGATGAGGATTCTCTTTTCTATGGTGTCTTGTAACGTGACGAATTCCATTTCTACATATAAATCGTTTGTGTGATTAAAGATTCCATTGAAAATTTTAAAATTTCAAGTGCTTTGATAATTTACCTGTTTGGCAGTTGGTGACTTCCTTTACACAAGTTATATCTATACCGCTATTTATAACAACTATATGAGGAATTTGGTTTATCAAAAAAAATAGGGGTTTGACTTACAAAAACAGCCACTTCAAAGTCAAGTGGTGGATTAAAGTAACCAGATAGGACAATACAAACGCCAAACCATTTACTAAGAAGCTTCATTTTACCTACTTGTAAAGGTATAAACATAATAACAAAAGAGGACCGACTTCACAAAAAGTAAATCACCAAATCCTTAAAAATAATAAGAAAAAAAGCGAGCGGCAGACAAGAGAGAACGCCTGATTTGTCAAAAGATTTACAAGTAATATTTATCCACAACCCTGACAAATTTGTTATGCAAATGGAAAGCCTTACACTTCCTTAATTATTTCTCAGGCCTACTCCGGGCTCAAAGACGTTGTAATATTTTATAACGCAATATAAAATGTCGTCTTTGTGAAAAATGCCCTCAATCTTTACAAATTTTAATCTTAAAACGTCACAGGTTATAAAAATAAAAAGTTCATTATAATAAGTCTGTGGGATTTTATACCGTCTTGACAAATTACAACAGAAATCTTGATACCGGCTCGCTCCGAAAGCCTGTTCCTAAAAAATCGCGGTGCTTTACTGTATCCGTGAAACGCCCCCGTTCTCTCGTTATCTCGTATAAAAGAAATCAAGTAGAATCTAAGGATTACACGCGTGTAACATTTTATCGGAAGGAGGAAAGTTTTTCAAGAAAGACATTTTAGAAAGTTGCTAAACCTTCTAAAAGTTTTATCTTTTTTGCAGTAAAAAAGGGAATCTGAACGCACTTTGTTTTGAGCTTGTACGATAATGGTGTGATAAGATGTAACACCGTGGAAAGCTCCGTTTATCCACTTTTTGAAAGTAAATTAGTGTAATTTTTTTAGCGTTATAGGTAACTTTAAAAACCCTTATGTTTTACAAATAAGCTCTTATGTTTCAACTATTTGAACGTTGTAGTAGGTCATTTTAGAGCAATCGAGTATTGAGGTCCAAAACATACTTTAGTTCGTGAACTAGAATTTCGTCCAAAAACGAATTTCTTAAGCCAACGTTAAAGTGACGGTTGAGTAGGTATTTTTTTCAGTAACTTTGTGCAAACATCAATCCTTTTACCCATTGGTATGCCGGTTGTATGGGTTGAATGCAAAACACTTACCCCCGCTAGGGTTCAAACTGTCCAGCAAAATTAGACAACCAAGCGCATTGAAAATCGTCCGTATAACAACTCAATAAGGGTCTTATTTGTCTTTTAATTGTTTGGGTCGCTAGTGGAGTTCTAACCGTGAAACTTTTTCTGTCGCAAGCATTTATTCCAGTCTCGTAGTTTTGCAGCTTTGCGTGTTTGAGGTTTGAAGTATTTTTCGGTCGAGCCTGTTTTTCATTAAAAAATTTTAAGTTTTTATTCATCAACTAAAAAAAACTTTCGTATACCCAGACAATTATTATTTTTAATTGAGGTACTTTCCATTTTTTAATAGAACATAATGATGGATTAATGGAGAAACTTTAAAGGTATTAGATTGTAGAATTTTAGTTTTATGTTTCTTTCGTGTTTAAAACTTCCATTAGTTTCTCAATTCTAAAGCTTAGTGATGAAATAAGTTTTAGTTGAATTTTAGGCAAAAACGCATTTTTTGACACATAACAGAAACCAATTTCTTCTTCATCAATATCTTTATATACCTGGTAAAAATATGTTTTTATATATTATCTTATACGATACGGTATAAATTGTCAATCAATAAATTCGTGATGTGTATAATGTGTGTATAGATAGTTTTACTTTTTATCCCTAGAGATTTGGCGGTTCCTTATAAACTACAAAAAACGTAAGCATAATTATACATATAACGACGCTGAGGAGAAAAAACTTAGTGGAAAAAAGTAACTGCGAGTATTGCGAATAACAAAAACCTATTTAAAAATATATTTACACCAAAGAAATACATTCATCTCTTCTCTCTATAAGTACACATTCAGAATGCAACATCTTTCTGTCTGGGAGTTTTGAAAAACGCTAACGGATTTGGACCGCACTTTTTCAAATTATTTAAGAGTTTCTTGAGGGAGGTTTGAGGCTATCTTTCAATACGCTATGAGAAACAGGAGCTGGGTTAAGATTTTTTTAAAGTTCGTTTATTTGGTTTATACGTCTAGTATGACTAGCGTACTTGTAACATGTGATTAAAGTTTGGTGACAGGGCATTGTTTTAATGTACCTTTAATAAGATATCGAACAAATTTTTCGATAGTTTCCCATCGTAATTACGCCAATAAAGTACTCAGTTTTAAAAGTTAAAACTTTAAAAGTGTAATTAAGTTAGTACGAAGTACCCGACTTTACTCGGCCGGAATAGTTGAACAACAAAACGAGGGAAGTTACCGACTTTAGCATTGTTTTTACAACATTTTTGTACTGGCGTACTGGAGTATTAGCTTCCATAACCTGCATATTTTTATGAATGAGGTAGACTGCAGTTTATTTCCGGTGACAGAATAATTTCCTGAAAAAGAGGAGTCTGTTAGTATTTTCCTGTTTCTTCTCTCGTATTGACGTTTAAGAAAATTACAAAAATAAATAAAATTTGTATTGTAGCTCATTTTGACGCTAGAGTATTATAATGTATTTTAATGCTCTCAGATTCTGACTCGGCACAAAGATCAGTTTGACAAAACAATTGGAGTTGCTTGTTGCTTGCTCTCAATAGTATTCAGTGTGACTTTGACATAATGAGAGCCAATTTTGTTCGTTTCGTAATAGGCTGCGAGAGTGTCCTACTGGCTAATTATGTACAGTTGGACTATAAAAAATATTGTGTTAACGTGACATTATTTATTATTCTTTCAACTGACATTTCATTAAAAATAAGAAAAAGAAAACGCGGAATTCTTTTTTCTTACCCCGTAAGCTTAGGCAAGGCTCTTTATTTAGGCTAATTGTCCATAATTTGGTACCTATTCTGTGTCATTCAAAGTTGTATGGCAGAGATACCTTTGCCTAGCCCACTGACCTCTATCAAAACAAGTACCACTGGATTGGCTTTTGACGTCGTGATAATGAAACAATTTACAGTGAGCGACGTGAGCGTACTCTGGATGTTACAGATATATAAGCTGCTATCAAAATATCGGGTGCCTACCCTCAGCGGGAGCCCATGTCCTATGACCATAGGGGTGGGCGATGCCAATACTTGAGGGAGTTAGTTCCAAATTTGTTCTATCGAATCCAATCAAATTTTTAATTTGTTCCGTCATAATGGACGACGGACATGATTTTACAGGCGACGTCCAGCCAGCGGGACACTTTCTATTTATAAGCCTCAGAAACTTCATATGGGTGTCAAACGTTAGTTCTACTTCTCCGTATTATGTTCTAAGTAAAAACCAGTTTCTAACACCTATTATTTCTATAATAATTGGGTTTGTTTTTTTTGTTCTAACGTTTGACACCCATTTGGAAGTTTATAAACAGAAAGTGTCCCGCTAGCTCGAGGTCGCCTGTAAAATCGTGTCCCTCGTCCATTTATACGGAACAAATTAAAAATTTGATTGGGTTCGATAGAACAAATTTGGGACTAACTCCCTCAACTACTGGCATCGTCATAGGACATGGGGTCCTGCTGAGTGTAGGCACACTCAAAATATCTGCCACGGCTGCAATGGGAGAGTGTATTGTGTATATCCCACAGAGTCTCAAGTCAAAGGTCTTCAACGAGTGCATCTTGCCGGAGATGACCTATAGCGCCGAAGTGTATGGTAGCAAATTTAAGGTAGCAGACTGAAAATCAGTAAGTTGAAGTGGCAGTGGGCAAGCCATATTTGTCGCCGACATGATGGCCGTTGGAGTCAAGGGCTGGAGAATGGAGACCACGTACAGCAAAGCGTAGGCCGACCTCGTGCCCGCTGGACCGACGACCTGAAGGACGTTGCGGGGGGCAATTTGGGAAAGGCCTATGTCCAGCAGTGGACAAACACGGGCTGATGAATGGATGGATGGATGGACTAAAGTGGCAGTGGGCTGGTCTTATCTGGCAAAGAACCGAAAGAACCGAAAAGAACCGAAGACGACGACGACGACGACGACGACGACGACGACGAGGACGACGACGACGACGACGACGACGACGACGACGACGACGACGACGACGATGACGATGATTGTGTGTATAGATTACAACATATGAACTAGTTTGGCCTAAGACCTACCCCGGCTCTTAATTAAGTTGTATTTCTTAATACTTGGAAGCCCAATTCTACGTATCTCCAGTACTACATCTCTCAGTATTAGGGTTAATTCCGTGCGGCGACAAGGTACGTAAACTCTGTAAAGGTGCAACGGTACAGTAACTCCACTACGCTTTTCGTTCTGAAATTTTCGCTTCGGGTTTCTTGAGGAAACGAGTATTGGACGGAATGAAGCTTTCAATTTTCAGGTCCAATTTTCAGTCAAAAGTGGAGTAAATTTTAAAAGATATATTGAATGGTTTGATCAATGGATTTGAAAGCAATAATTTTATTTTTAGTTTTTAGCAGTTTAAGTCTATCAGGTCCGTTTTCAAAGGTACAAAAGTATGATACATAAGCTGACTTTTGTTTATATAGCCAAATTCATACTGTGGACTCGGAAAGTGATCAGGTCCAAGGTTCAATGACCCTTTCTATGAAATACGCAAAATGAAATTTAGACTTGATGTTCTAATTAAGTCGAGGTTGTTCTTGGACAAATAGAGAATATAGAGATACAAAAAAATATTTTTCTTATTTTGTAAACAGGGTCATTGAAACTTGGTCCTTACCGCTTACTGAGTGTCCAGTGTGAATTTAGTTTTATAAACGAAAGTTACCGTATATTACGTGTAATAGTTTATTGTGTTACGTTCTTTATACGTTTTTAAAATATCAATTCTATAAACTTTCGCGATTTTTACACATTATTAACTTTTTATTGGGGTCTTACTCGCGATAACTAACAACATACCTTAATATTATAGATAAGTTAATAATAAGTTATCTTCGGCATGAAGTTCAGTCATACAGAAATTCAAACCTCGCGATTTATCTTCGAATATTTGCTTCGATACTGTTAGTGTTGTGAGTCGTGTGTGACGAAAGAAACAATTAATTAACAAAAGAAAAAGTGCGGGTAGGAAAAAGAAAAATAATGTGCTACCTACCGCCGGCTCGCCAAGGACATTTTTGCAGCTACTCTCGTCAGTTAGCTTGTGACCACGACAGCCTATGGAAGCGTCGAAACGTCAAGCACATATCTATCTATTAATGTATGTTGTTAGTTATCGCGAGTAAGACCCCAATAAAAAGTTAATAACTATCAATTCGTAAATTACTTAATAGTGAGGTGGAGCAGGAGCAGATGGAAAATCAAAAACCTCTTATTGTTTAACAATACTTATCTAAAAATACGTTATAAAATTAAAGATTACATCTAAGATATTCTTATTATGTTTCTTAGTATATTATATTTCACAATTTTAATAAAAAAAAGATCTGGGGGCACAGCAGTGCCCCCACCAACTGGAGCTACAAAGGGTCAGTTCTCTCGAAGTAGTTCAGGCCATTTTCGATCCCCTATAACTTCGTTGTGGATAAAACTAGGAGCCTGAATTTTCAGTAACTTTAAAGTAATTTTAACTTTGCGAACCTACCGTATTTTTGTCTAAGTACCTATAAAAGAGTATTTGTTTATGATTTATTTAATACTTGTTTTCACTATTGCACTTGCACAACTCTTTACTTTACGTAAGTAGTACAAAATGCAATAACGATTATAATTGTTATTTAAATAAAATACATGTGTTTGTATTTCTTAATATAGTTGTTAGCTTTAAGTTTCCCATGCAACAAATGTTCGTTGTTATCAAGACGTACATAACTAGTAACTAGTTAATCTTTTATTGATCTCATGTTTTAAATAGCTCAAGCTCACTAATGTTGTTATGTTTTTTCGTAGATGTTTCAATCTGATAAAAATATTTTAGTTTTGTATATAACAATTAACTAAATTTGTTATTTGTTAAAAAAAATGTATCATGTCAATAAAGAATACAGAAATAAATAAAAAAAATCAAATCAGTACCCCCGCCAAGTTGAGCTAAAAAGCGGCACGGCCGTACTATCCTTTTCTCGACGAATTTCAGGCCATTTTCGATCCCTTATAACTTCGTTGTGGATAAAACTAGAAGCCTGAATTTTCAGTAACCAGGCAGGCATTGCATAAACAACTCACTGACTGACCGATCATCAAAACTCTAAGGCACTTCTAGCAGACATAGAAGCTTCAAATTTGGAATACACTTAGTGTTTAGTGTATAAATCAAGGAAAAACTAAAATATTTTGTTTAAGAATTTAATCTATGTATACATCTTAGAATAAAAACTTACATAGTTAAATAAACTAATTACTTACAAATAATTATTAATCTAAAATATAACGAAATAAATCTAAATGCTGTAAATAAAAAACTGGGTCCAGGTCGCTGCCCCTCGGTAGGGTGCCCAGAATGCTAGCTACGTTACCTATCTGGATGGCCAGACTAATTCTCTGGCTGAGGTAAGCACCAGCCCTCTGATCACCCGAGACGTCGGCCTGGCGCGATGAAAGTTCCTTATACAGGTTGTAAATGCAAAGTCAAGAATCCCTTTAGGGTATGAAAGTATACACGATTCTGATGTCATGATAAAAAAAAAGTATATACCTTGAATTTTCACCAAAAATCCCATAATTTTTCTAAGCTATGGCTACGCAGCTCACCGGCCTCCGCACACACCTAATTGCACCCCGCAACCCGCATCCCTCATCCGAGTGGCCGGCGACCAGTGAGGGTGTCCACGCGATTACTGTATTTTGAGTAAAGAAAATCGTCTTATTGTGAGGTGCTGGTACTTTATTTAGAGATCCCAGTATTTAAAATAATATCTTTACCGATCATACTAACACACCCTTAAAGGATTCTTGCCTTTGCTTTTACATCCGGTAAAGATATAGTTTTCGCGCCTTTGGACCCCACGGGCCCAGAGTCACATAATGTACAAGTTATTTAATGTGGCATATTTGCGCCGCTTGTTGCTTTCGGCCGAATCCGCCGCTGCACCAGCGGCTTTACAGCTTTCCCTAACATGGGAGGCCGCCAGCGAGTCTACGCATGTCGCGCCCATACTAGCGGCCGCCCATGTTTCCAGGGGATTAATGACATACCATCGGGCCTCTTGCCATCATCTCGTGTAATCCCCGTCGGTTCTAAAACGGACGGGGTGTTGATGGTGACAAGGGCCCTCCGGATGATGTCATTTAAGCTGGCATGGCGGGAGAGACGGCCGGCGCTGCGTCGATATGAGAGTCCGTGGAGGCCGTATTGGTCAACGTCGGTTCCGCAGGGGCAGCGATGCGGACATGTTAGGGTAGTACCTAGCCGCAGGCCGATGGTGATACTGAACGATTGGTCGTCCATTAATGTACCTATGTTAGGCGAAGGGAGAGCCCGTAGCCAGTATCCAGACTTATGTTCTGAAACGGCAAGGAGACGCGCCCGTTCTGTGTCGCTAAGGCAGGTTTCTAATAGTTATTTCGCACTAAATAATCTAAATTAATATCTATAATATACTTATGAGATACTTTGTGTTTTCATGGGATGGCCAAGTCAATCTATTTATTTAAAACATAAAATATTTTTAATATTGATATGGTCACTATAAGATGTTGTTAGGATATCTAATTATGTAATAATAATGACTTAAGACAGAAGGTCCCTTTAGTAGGGACTGAATAAATACTTGGATTTACATGGATCTCACAACTTTTTACGGTAGAAGAACCAAGCTGCGAGACTTGGTTTTCTTACAAGTTTTGTTTTTGATGGCATTAAACTTACATAAGTCACTTTCATAAAATGACGTTTTTCTTTTATTATACACGTTATACTAAAGTATGTTTCTAGGACAGCCGGAAAATCGATCAGTGACCCCAAATATTAAAATTATATAATAGGACTCACTTTTTACTGTGAAAGGAGGCACAGGTCGAGCTTTCAATGAGATTATGACTCATCACGGCGGTCAGTCGAGTACTGTACTTATATTAAAGTAAAAGGATAAACTATACGTATACGTATCCCTCTCCATACACTTTTTCATCGCTTACGCTTCTTCTGCTTTTCATAGTACGGAGACCCTGTACTATGAAACGCGGTAAGAAGCGTTAACGATAAAAAATTAAATGGAAAGCGATACGCACCCTTCGTTTTATTTTGATGCTAACATGATATAATTCCATAGACAAACTATTTGTCTATGATAATACTTACTTTTTTCCTCCTACCTTTGAAACTGAATTTAATAATCACCACCTACTAATCGTAGCATGGCGGGCCGACAGGGCTCCCCACGCATCACGCTAGGACATAATAATCGGCGCGGCGGGAAAACATTATTAATTGGCAATAACTCCAAATAATGTTTCTTATATAACCACAATCAAATGTATGCCACATTCTACGCAATAAGAAACATCCTACATAATTTTACAACTCATATTTCCGAGTAAATAAATAAATAAAAGCCTAAAATTATTTCTAGGCAGTTACGACAAAAACAAAAGATGTTAAACACAATGGCTGCTTTAATGAAAAATAATTTCAATAAAAGTTCGTTTGCAAAAAGGATTTTAATTACGCGTTCATTTATTATTTTCATTTATGAAGGTCTTTTAGGATGTTCGTTCTGTGAAATGTTATTCAAAGCGATGTTTTCGTGATATAGATAAAATTGTAAAATAAGTAGATATAGGTGTACTAGAATGAACTTGATAACATATCAAACTTAATTTTTAGAAATTAGAATACCACATAAACATTTTTCTGATAATTACTAGCAATTTAGTCGAAAAGTTATAAGCCCGAGCACGCAAACAACCAAATATCCACAAATATTCATTACCTATACTAATATTAAAGTAGTAAAAAATTCGTGTCTATACATTGAATATATATTTCTTTTATTGAAAGAAGAAAGAAAATAAATTTATCTGCGTGTTTAAAAAAATACTTAAAGCTAACACAGTAGAAAAGGTTTACTTGAGTAAAGAGTAATCTATAGATAAAAATAACAACACGACAAAAGGATGTAGCTCAGCTATGTGCCATCCAAAACATGCTGTGGTTGGCACTGGTTTTAGTTACCTACATTACAATTGCAATTATATGTATAATAACCAAACCTACCATTTTTAGAATTTTTGTCTGTCTGTATCTACGACTATGTTCCGTTTTAACTCGAGAACCACGCAACGGATTCGGATGCGGTTTTTTTATTGTCATGAGTGACAGGGCTATAGGGGTTGTTAATAAAATAATGCCCAAGCTGAAAGCGGGGCAGAGATCGAACCAGCCAACCATTACCAAAAAATTTGCGGAAAAAATAACATGTCAGATTATACATGAAGGGCACAGGAAAAGAAATGTCTAGTCGACCACATGCGTAATAATTTCAGAAAGAGCTTATTATAATTTCTGTGAAAATGTGTTTCTTTCTTTCATATTCTTTCATATTCTTTATTGCACAGAAAAGTAATACGTACAAGCAGTCATAAATTAAACGTGCTATAGGCGAGCTTATCTCTGAGAGAGATTTCTGCCAGCAAAACCTAGGTGCTAAGGAAATATTAACTAAAAGTGTGTGATCAAATGTGCACACATAAAGAAACAAGTGATATAAAAAATAAAAATGTGGAGATAATATGAACTTAAAACTACCATAAATATACCTAACTTTTAAATAAATACTTACATAATAAATTAATTAATAATTACTTAAATATAAAAAGAACAAACATACTTAAATACTGTAATATAAACATGAGCATAAACCTACATAACAAAAGTATTCATAAATATATGTTTAAAACAAGAATTTAGTATATACCAAATATAAACATAAATACATACAGTGTATATACCTGCATACATAATAAATAAATATATATTTTAAAGGGAAAAATATTTATAAATAATGCTCTTTAAGCTTCTTCTTGAATAGGCTGATCGTAGGACAGTCACGAATCGTATGCGGTAGGGAGTTCCAGAGTCTGATGGATGTCACCGTGAAAGAATTTCTAAAAGCACCCGTGTTATGACATGGAGTTTTTCTTTTCGAGGATTGCAACAAAATGAGCATTTTTTTTTTGGCTTTTATTTCGCAACCTTAGAGATTTACTTATTTACTATCGATTTAAATTTCTAGGTGATTTTTTGGAGTCACGCACCCAAAATGTGCAAAATTTGGCGGGACTATATCACTAAGCCTCCGCTGTCTGTCTCAGGGGTCTACACCTTCAGCCGTTAAACGAGTTTATAGCCAGTTGAAATTTTCACAGAATACGTATTATGTTACTATGGCATTTATCAGGGCAAATAATAAAAGAATTAAAACAATGGGTTCCTCATACAATGTACATTACCTAACGTAAAACAAAAAAATAATCAAAATCAGGGTTCGTACTCAAAGTTATTTGTCGGACGCTATCATTTTAGCGGCTTGTTGTTGTTACTTACAATAATGTAGGTTCCGTACCCATATCGGGTGGCGGTACTGAACCCTTAGACAAATTATTTTTTAATAATGTACCTATATATGAGCCCCTTCTTTCCCTGTATCCTTCAAATGCGAAAAATATAAGCCAGTTTCTATACTAATAAAAACATTATCTATGTTTTCTTGTAGCAATTATATTTCAGATCTTTTGAAGTTCCAACCTTTGTTACGCAGAATACCGAAACAACACGTGACCGTTACCAATGTATCTTAAAACAAATCCTTGTTAAAATACAAACAAGACACCTATCTAACCTTTTTGGACAAAGCAAACGAATTTGTTGCTGTAAATATGAACCTTAATACGTAACCAGAAGAGCGGAAAATGGTTAAAAGAATGGAGATTTATTGTAGTTTTTACAATTTTCCGGCCGGTGGTCCCCACTGAGTACCTAGGGAGACATTTCGGGAGATATCGCAGTGTTACTTCAAAGTCAAAACCTTTTCTGTAGGGAAATCTCAAAATGGGGAATAATTAGTACTCCTAGAAACGGTTTTTTATCATTTTCTACCAATTTATTTTATGTAAAGAAGATAATTTTACTGTAGGCTTTTTAATTTTTAAATAAAATCATAAATATTGGATTTAAGTAGAAAACCATGATATTTCTATAACCTATTTTATGAAAAAAAATCAAGTTGATCTTTTAGCCGCGCTCTTGAAAGGAACGCTTGAAAACCAAAAAAAAGAGGGTAGAAAACATTTTTTTTTTGACAAAGTATAAATTAGTACATTGTTTATAGAATACAATACAATACAATACAATATAACTTTATTTGCACACCACACAGAAGGAAACAAAAATAATATAAATTACAATAGCCAAATAACGTAGGTACAATCAGGCGGCCTTATCGCTCATAGCGATCTCTTCCATACAACCTTTGGGTAGAACCTGGTTTAAAAGAAGATTGATGAATAGGCGGTACACTAATTTTAAAATAATATTTAAATATACTATACAAAATCTACATTAATAAATTAAAAGAAAAATAATAGTCTATTATAGATAAATAACATAAATAAATATATACATACATACATATATTAAATAAATAATAAATAAACTTTAAGAGGAATGTAGATAGTTCAGTGGTCAGAGTGAGAGGTAGTGTTCTTTTACCAGTCTCTTAAAGACTGAGAGGGAAGATGCTCTTCTTATAGATAGAGGAAGATCATTCCACAAACGGACGGCTTGTACTGAAAAGGAATTGTCATAGAAGGACGATGAATGCATTGGGGTAGCCAGGAGTAGATTTTGAGAGGACCGGCGTAAGATACGGTCATGAAAACCATGAAGAAACTGAAAGAGAGCTTTGAGGTATGATGGGGTAGTAGGATTATTTAATACAGAATATGAATAGGAAGCCAATTTATTAAATTAAATTAATTACTAAAACCTAGATAAAAGATCAATAAATCAAATATATATTTTTTTCAATATTAAGATAGTCCTAATTTCTTCAAAAGAACCCTTGAAAATCTAGCTTTGTTCATGTTCTAGGATCAGGTACAGCCTGTGAAACAAAGCATGAATCCTAAAACACAACCTACTAAACTTTTCTCTTCGTTCGTGACATCGAATGTTTCAGAAACCATAAAAAATCAATAGTATTTCTCAATCCCACCCCGATCTCGAGACCACACACACATGGACCCTTCAATCCCACACAAACTGATATAGATTATCAACCCTTAGCCCTTGGTTCCACAAAGCCTTTATCGGGACTGAGCCCAGGAAATAACGGAAAATACTTCAAAACAAAGACCAGGATGGGTAAGAAGATTAAAGTACCGACATTACGTTAACGAAACAAGAAAAATAAATAAATATGAATTCTTTTCGTTTGGTATAAAAACGTATCGTCACGACATGAATCAGCGAGCGGGTGTCAGAGGTGTTCACAAGTGTGAACTGTGAAGTGCAAGTCACAGTCCACACGTGGTATACCCGCTTTTCACAGACGATTATTACGTCCCAAACGTGATGGATGAGCCGTATCGCTGTACTTCGGGCTCAAACGTTTCAAAGCAAGCAGATCGAATTCAAATTAATGTGCACTGCGGGTATAGTCTTATGCGTTTACAAGACCTTCGAACACCGAAATATCGTCTCACCAAAACTGGAAATTTGCTTTTTGTAATGGGACCGCGTATTTATAATAAAATACCTGACTTTAAAAATAAACTCAAAACATTCTTAAAAAGCTTACTACACTGTTAGCGAGTTTCTTGTTGAGTAAATTATCGTTACCTGTATTTGACATAAGTAAATCTAACAATTTAATTTTAAATTAACTGACATACTTACCTATATATGCTTATTTTTTGTATTAATTTGACATTTCAATTTACCAATATTATAATTAGCTAGAAAATAATTTTATTTGTTAAAATATTGAATGTGTTTTTTTAATAACTTAGTAATTAATACTATTATTGTACAAACTTAAAATATCCTGTATATTAACTTGACGATGTAATTCACTGAATAAATGAATATGAATATTAATATTGATCCCACGACCTCTGGGTTAGCAGGCGCTCTTTTACTCGGCCACTCATCTATTCGATATGTGACCAGAATATTATTTTAACGGTTGAGGAACATTTTCGGACGCTTCTGTAGTTTAAGGTAAAAATTATTGTTCATGTAACGGCTCAAATATAACGGACTGCTAGAAAATTTTAATTTACTACATGTCATTCGTAGACTGAAAAATGCACATACATAATCTAGCTAATAAAAAAGTCCGCTCGTTCACAAAAACTTCACATGTAGGTAATTAAAAAAATTCCTTTTATGCATTAAATTTTAAATATTTGCATAAAAGGAATATTGTCTTTTGTCGCGGACAAATCAGCCCGGAGTTAAAACTATGAAAAATGTATTTATTTGTAATGGTCAACTCAGCTCACTGGCCTATGTTCGCCTTAGTTCCATGATGGTACTATAACTTCGACGGCCACTTGAACACTTGCAAAATATTGAAGTTGTCCGGTATAATAAGTTAAACGAATGAAAATGTACTATTCAAAATGTCCTTTTACTAAGTAGGCATATTATCATTTTTGAAGGACTAAATAACACACTCAAAATAATGTTTACCTACTTTACTCTCGTCAATATCAAGAGCAGTAATTACATCAACTCAAAATGTCAATATTGTCTTCATAAACGTTTCATATCAAAGTCAGTAGAGTCAAAGTTCAATTTAATATATTTCACCTTGATTTTGTGTTGCAAAGTCAAAGTTAGGGAAAACATTTTCAATATCAAGATAAAAACGTTTGAGAACGTCAGAAATAATTCGATTCTTAAGCAAGGGGACTTCAGTATTGGGGGCTCGCCCCTTCTGCTCGTTATTTCGAATACGTGCTCCATGTAACGTCTTTTTCCAAGCAAAATATGTATTAAATTGCTCTTCAAGCTTTGGCCATCGAGACAGTAATGTATTCAGCCCCTCCAAGACAAAAAAAAATGACAACAATTACTCGAACATTGTCTGATATTTGGAGAGAAGACACAATATTATTTAGCGCGCTATTCGCAGCGACATTTGAATACTTTTGAAGAAGGTACTATAGATGTAATGCTCATTTGTAATGTCTTGAAATTTTTTATTATTTCATCATATTCTTTTACAAAAACATCTCAAAGTTATACGAATAAAATCAGTTGCATCAGAGTGTCATCAGTTTAAATTATTATAATTACATAGGTTACTCAAATAACAGTAGCTATAGATATTAAAGAGTATGTTTGTACACAAGACTTAATTAGCGATAACAGTTAACGAAGTATTATTTTAAGTAGTTACGTTTGTTCAAAATCCAACCAAATAGCGGCCAAATATATTTAACTCCAAATTTCTTCAAAATTGTAAGTTTGAAATGTTGTTAGTCTGAAGTGCTGTCTAATGAGTTTCTGACGACTCCATTAACATTTTAGGGACGAATATTTACTTCGATATTGTTGCTGTCAATCTGTGGATAATTGAAACACCGATTCTTTCTTGGTTTTAAAAAATCTTTTTTCGTTCGGAGTGATTCTATTTAATTTAAATTTTAGATTTGGTTAACAAAGGAGGCTTGAGTCTCAAGCTTTGTGTGATATCACAAGCCAAGTCTAGAACTCAAATGTTGTGGGTAACCTCAGTCACAGTGTTACGATGTGTTTTGTGTAGTTGCTAAATCTAAATAATTTAATATAACTATGGTACTAGATATTTTTGCCGCTTCGAAATTTTCGGAGAAAACGTGTTTCTATATAAAACATTATATTATAAATATTTTATTTATTTATTCTAAATAATAAAAAAACCGGATATATGCGAGTCGGACCCACCTTTTTATAAACTTAATTACAAATGTATAGTTTTCAGATTTTTCCCTATACTTTTAGTATAAGACGGTATTACTTGCCAAATTTCATAGTTCTAGAAATACTCTATAAATTTTGATTCCCTTGAGAGTGTCGAAATATAGGTTTTTTGCGGCATAAACGGTCGTATCTTTTTTACGTTAACTTAGAGAAGTTTGATTTTTTCACATTTTCAAAGGACTTTAAACCTGAGTATATAAGGTGACCTTAATTTATGCAGCCAAATTTTTACTGAAGACTTGATAAGTGCTCAGTAACAAGGTTCGATGACCCTTTTTGTGAAATTCGTAAATTATTCTTTTTGTGTTCCTCACAAACGCAAGCCCCGAGTCAATTACTATGGGGCGCCAAAATTTTATTTTGCGAAATTAGCAAATAGTGTTATCGATCCGTGTTACTAGTCACTTACCAAGCCTCCAGTATGAGTTTGCCTGCATAAATTAAAGTCACCTTATTTATATAAATGGTTTTAATTCCAACTCGATACCTTCACGGCTCAGCCCGCGTGTTATTCGGTTTAACGACATGCTTTTTTCCAGGATCAAAAGTAGCATATGTGTAAAATTAGGGTAAAAGCTATATCCATTCTAAATTTCATCTAAATCCGTTCAGTCGTTTCAGCGTGAAAGTGCAACAAACATACACACACACCCTCACACACAAACTTTCGAATTTATAATATTAGTGTGATAGGGTGAAATTAAATCAACTGACCAAATTGATATTGGAGACTCGGTTAGCGATCAAGAACTTGGTTCAGTAATCCTTTTGGCTAATTTCAAAAAATAGTTTTTTTTGCTCCCTTACTTGTTGGGCTAGTTTAAGTACAATTCCTAGTGCAGGCACGATGGGACAAAAAAAGATTTTTTCAATTTCACCTGGAGGGTCATTAAATCTAGTTCCTGATGACTAACCAAGCCTCCAGTATGAATTTGGTCAATTGATTTAATTTCACCTAGTATAGGTAGATTAGGTAGTGTTTGCGAGATAAACCATCAAGAAAGGGCTACGAACCGCGTGGACACATATCTACACCTATAGATAGATCTTCCATTATAAAACCACAAGCTATTTGCCCGTGACTTTATCTACTTTGAAGTAGAAACTCTAACCTTAGCTGTATCTAATTATTTAGTAATTATAAATATAATGAAATATATTAGATAATATTGTCAGATTAAAACTAAACACAACCACAATAATTATTTACAAACATAAAGGGGCTCCAAGCATAGCATGCGCTGTACAGTATACAGTGTAACGATCTGCAGCGCTGTTATTCTGCCATAGCCAGGTGATGCACAAACACAAATAACGGTGCAAGAGTTCTTTATACATACATACATTTATGATAGCCAATACTTTATTTTAATACGTACGACTGGACGTACCACCTACTAGGAGGAAAAAAAGTTTTTTACTTTCTCGTATTAATAATAATCGGATTAATTAATTAATTTGAAACTTGTGTGTGTTACCGTCTTTAAGAAACAAATAACTTCAAAAAAATAGTTTTCAAGGTTTCTTGTATAGATAACCCCTCTGATTTTCACATTTTTTTAATTTTTATTATTTGATGTGATAGAAGCCATAGTAATTCGTATTGCGTGAAAATTTCAACTGGCTACCCTGAAGCTGTAGACCCCTGTGACAGATGGATGGACAAACAGACAACGGAGGCTTAGTAATATGGTCCCGTTTGGCACCTTTCGGGTACGGAATCCTAAAAACACGTTGAAATAATGTCACGAGGATATAATGTTGGCTATTATTATAGTTATTGATATAAAAAATAAAAGACAAAAAAGTCGAATATTCTTTAATAAGTGTATTTTAATATATCTTACAAAATAAAATATTTAAATGTTGAGACGGAAAAAATCGTCAGTGAAAAGAGAACTGACTGTTCCAGTGACGACCCACGTTCGTTTACAACTCTGACACATCCTCTGGTGGTACTTACTATTTATTTCCTTAAGTTCATATGTATTTCGTTTTTAGGGTTCCATACCCAAAGGGTAACCAACTCAGATCTCAGATGATGTATTTCTGTTGCCCCTAAAATTATTATTAAAGGGGGCTCCCATACAACAAACGTGATTTTTTTGCTCGTTTTTGCTTGATATTGATAACGGCAGCAGGCAGACGCTTGAAATATTCACAGAATATTTAGTTAGGTATATTCACTTTAAAAATAAAAAAACTAAATTAAAATTAAATTAATATTTAAGGGGGTCTCCATTACAACAGATATTATTTTTTTGCCGATTTTCTAGATAATGGTACGGAACCCTTCGTGCGCGAGTCTGACTCGCACTTGGCCAGTTTCTATTTAATGTATGTATAGGCATATTCTTAATTTATAAAAATGGACCCATTATCCTTAAAGCTGTTTGTGAATACGTTTTCAACTTTTAAGTGAATTAAATTCAGATACGATTATCTTTAAGTATAAAAGAATAAAGTTTAAATAAATCTTGCCAAAGAATAAAGTGGGTACTTGTAGTTTTGTCTAGACTCCTTGCTCAAGTACGTGAGTGGCAGTTTTATCTCACAGATCTTCTTTTGTATTTAAGCACAATGAAATTGAATTCGAAGAACTTACTCGACGCAAATCGCTTAGAGTCTGAACAAAACTAGTAAAGCAGTAATACTGCCTCATGCCATCCCAGCAATTAAACACTAGTAAAACAAAAAGGAAACTAATTAACCATTACAATTGGAATATTTATTTGCGACAAGCCCTAACGTCTAAATTAATACATTGGCAACGGGACAATAAAGCGCTTTAAATAACCTAGTTCTTATTCTTTTGTGCAACCAACAATTATAAATAATTTGGCTAAATACGAATCAGTCTCGCCTGCAAATAGTTCTGCACTATCACACAATACTGGTACCGAACCCAAAAACCATTATGATAAACAATACAGGTAGATGCCATAGCAAGATCAACGTGACAAAAAACAAAACGCTAAAATGATAGCGCCTTGTTTGGTTATTGGCTTACTACACGTTTAAGCTAGTTTCAGACTACGCTATACTATTGTGCCATATAGTATAGCAAAGGAGGACCTAATATAGGGCTTTCAGACTACGCTATAACATGAATGCATATAGTATATAGCTCATAGCACAACAATATCGCGCACCATATATTGTCATGGACACGTTCACACTGTACTGTACTTTATATTATTGGCTTAGTATACGCTTACTATATTAGGTCCTTCTTTGCTATACTATATAGCACAATAGTATAGTGTAGTCTGAAACTAGAATATATAGTAGAGTACAGTATGAACGTGTCCATAACAATGTATGGTGCGCGATATTGTTGTGCTATAAGCTATATACTATATGCTATTATATTATAGCGTAGTCTGAAACTAGAATATATAGTAGAGTACAGTGTGAACGTGTCCATAACAATGTATGGTACGCGATATTGTTGTGCTATGAGCTATATACTATATGATATTATATTATAGCGTAGTCTGAAACTAGAATATATAGTAGAGTACAGTGTGAACGTGTCCATAACAATGTATGGTGCGCGATATTGTTGTGCTATAAGCTATATACTATATGCTATTATATTATAGCGTAGTCTGAAAATAGAATATATAGTAGAGTACAGTGTGAATGTGTCCATAACAATGTATGGTGCGCGATATTGTTGTGCTATGAGCTATATACTATATGATATTATACTATAGCGTAGTATGAAACTAGAATATATAGGAGAGTACAATGTGAACGTGTCCATAACAATGTATGGTGCGCGATATTGTTGTGCTATAAGCTATATACTATATGCTATTATATTATAGCGTAGTCTGAAACTAGAATATATAGTAGAGTACAGTGTGAACGTGTCCATAACAATATATGGTGCGCGATATTATTGTGCTATGGGTCATTATAAGTATTTCAACAAAATGTCGGAAATAAATGTGGCGACGAGCGAAGTGAAGCAAAGAGGAATGTGTTAGGTTACTTGTGATCATAAATTCCGAAGCTGAACGAAGCGGAGCGGAGTGAAACGAACTTGTAGTTTTAAAAGAATTCATGTTATGGCCAATTCTACAATTAGGCCACGATATATTTTATTTAAATAAGAACCTTAGCCTACTTAGCCGCCAGCATGCAGCCCGTGGGCAGTGGCATGCATAGAACTTTTTGCTGTAAATGCAATGAGAAAGTCAAGTTGAACAATGAAAAAATATGAAAAAATTTAAATGTCACTTTGAAAAATCATTATTTGTATGACGCCAGGGTAGGCACTTTCTACCCTAGAGTACATGATTTCATACCAATTTTTTTCAAGTTAGTTTTAAATTGTTTTCATGTTATTTTTATCGTCAAACTTGACCTTCTCATTGCTTTTCCAGCAAAAAGTTCTATGCACGCCACTGCCCGTGGCTGCAGCGGGGTCGTCCACTCGGTTGTATAACAGCAGATAATAGTGCACCAATAACGCTAGCCTACGTCTCAGCTCTAGGGAGTCTACCCCTACCAATCTGACCACGAACATGGATGAGATTAACTAGGGATAATACCCATACATTTTTTTATACAGATATCAAGCAAATTTACGACTCTTTCCACCATGAGCTTGTATTTAGTCTTATTTGGGTCCCAGATGATTGCGTTGAACTCTAATTTACTTCTCACATAGGCATTTTATAACGCTACAATGGGTCTCGGACCCTTAAATCTATAAGTTTGTCTCATTACAAAGCCCAGTGATTTAAAGGCTTTTTTAAAAGTCAACTCAATGAGTCCGTTCACTGTCAAGTGTCAGGTCTCGTATTTGTGAGACTCGTGCGAGCGGAGTCCCAATCAGAGGTGCAATTTTGTAAGCCAATCGTATTCAAATTGATTGTCATATGGCTATTCGGATGAGCACATTAGCCCGTTTGACAATTGAAATAGTACATTTTTGGCTGTCAAATGAATACAATTGTCTTGTTTTGTTGTTAAAAACCAAAAACGTACGATTTCAATCGTCAAACGGGCTTATTGCGTAGCCGAATAGCCATATGACAATCGGATTTGAATACGATTGGCTTACACAATTGCACCCAGGTGGTGTGCGAGACCTGTAAACGTCACGATCTTAAACTTAGAGCCATTGAACTCCAAGTCGTTGCGTTCACTCCAGAGTCCAGACTACTCATGTCATGATCTACCCAGGCATTTCATATTTCTGTTAAAAGTAAACTTTATGATCATAAGTAACCTAACACTCATTGTTAACTTTTGGTGAAAGATTTTCGGTTTCATTTTTACGATCTGCCCAATTCTACGATCTACCAACGACGTATTTATTATGACAACCATATATGGGCGTCGGAAGGGTGGGACAGAGGGGTGTAGCCCCCTGGAAACGGAATAGGACAGTAAAAAATAGTACTTAAGTACACATACAGCGGACATATGAGAGACAAGATCAATCGGCAGTTCGGCAGTTTTGTCTGCTCAAATAATACCTTTTTTTTATTTTTATTTTATTTTGCAAATATAAATATAAATTTATATCTGAAAAAGGTCGCCCCAACCTAGACTTTCCTCTTCCGACGCCCATGCAACAATAAACCACATCAAGGAAGAAGATTTTAAGCATCTTATATATACAGATATACTTAGGTTCATGAAAAGAAGCGGGAGATTTGAGGGGGGAATGCCCCTGGGACATTAGGATACCATAGCTCCAAACAATGGGAATTGGATGGAATAGCTCCAAGTGGAGAGCCGACCATCCGCCTGAGCCCACCTCAACATCATCATCATCATGCAACCATAAATACATTCCTATCAAAAAACCATTGTGAACATTAAACATGCTGTTTAGAATATGTTCTGTTACATGATTAAAACAAAAGTCGAGAAAATTTATGAACTAATGTCATTTTCATCTTTTTTCTTAGCACACAATTTATATCAATTAAAATAGGTCACTGAGTCACACATCAGGTTGCTTGTTGTGTCGTGATGTTATTTGGTTGCTGAAATTAGATGCCCAATAATGATTGCTGAATTTATTTTACAAAAGAAAAAAATATATTTATCAGGAGATTGGTCAATAAGCACACAAACAAATATAATTATAATTATATTTATTCAATTAAAGAATTAATAAGACACTTTATTGTACACACATCGAATCGAATATACGCAGTATTTGTACAAAGACGGGATTATTACCTATAGCAATTTCTTCCAGTGTTGAAGTTGTCCTATAAACATATTATTTTCTTATGACTCTTCCCGAAAAGGGGTCTGGCTTGACCATTTACAAACAAAAATATAACAAGTGAGCACACAAACAACATCTTCGTAGAGCCAATAAACGGAAGGTATCATTCTCATCAAGTAGGCTGTAAATCTCCAAGAACTACCTCGGTAAGGCGTCGCCGTGATGTATTTTACACATTAACGGGATTGTGCCACAACCACGAGACAGTGTCTAGCTACCTAGTACCCTCCATGGTAGGTACATATCGCTACACGAGCTAGATGGAACAAATACATAAGAAAATAGAACAGAAAACATTAAATTATCATGTGAAAAATATGATATTATAACTTAAACTTAGCATTTATTAGTTAATAATCTGACTATTGTAGGTGGTAGAGCTGATGCCGAGCTCGACTGTGGAGGTACCACCATCTTACTCGCAAATCCTCCTGAAGTTATTTGGGGGAGAGTAAGAGAACAGCTCTCAGGCAAAACCAGGCGGCCCACCATTGCCTGGGACCGATGGATGGCGGTGTAACCATCCCTAATTGCCAGGCCTTAAAACAGACTAGTGACTTTCTATTATTTCTTCCAGGGGGACCGCCAAGATTGGCGTAATCCTGGAAAGGCCTATGTCCAGCAGTGGACGAAACAGGCTGATGGATAGAATCTGACTATAAAAAAGTGATAGACTATATGAGACAGATGGATGATGTTTTGCTTAGTATTTTAACTTCATTAGACGGGTAGACTAACGTGTATTTATTTCCCTCATTTCATCACCAATTTCCTTCTGTCTTTTATATTTTTATCCTTTAGTTACTAAAGTTTAATACATTTTTTAGTAAAATTTTATATAAGTTAAAAAGACTGTAATAGTATTAAGCCTTATTGAGAAAAAAATATACTGATAAAAAAAAGACATGATCTTGCTAAGTTTCTTGCCCTTCTTCTTAGCAAGATTAATCGAATGGGCGGATTTAGGCATTATATCTATTTATAGTTTATTTATCCATTAACTTATTTATTCATTGCATTATGTAGGTATATACAATAATTACATTTTTACTTATGTTAGTATATATTTGGCTAGGCATTATATTTATTTAAGGTCTATACAGTTTATTTATCAACTTATTTATTAATTGCATTATGTATAGTAATATTCTTATTCCAATAAGTCTTTTTTTATGCATGTGTATAACTTTAGTGGCCCAACTTAAATATAGTTTTTTTTTTATATTTCCCTTATCATATTTGTTTAATCATAAAATATTATTTTTATGCAGATTAGATTTGACATGTAAAACGTATACTTTATGTACCTATTTTACAAATAAACACTCTGAATCTTTGAATCTATCAAGGGAACAGTGGCGAAGGGTCCATATAACACGATTTCCATCGGCTTGTTTAGGAAATGGCATCCATGCAACTTTCCTTTTAATCGTGCTCTTCGCTTTGTTAAACATTTCCTTAAATCTCAATAAGAAAAATCCTTTTAACTGATAGGTAGTTGCAAAGTACATTTTTTTTTATTCTCCTTAGTTACTTTTCTGAGTATGGCAATTTTTATATCCGGCTTCCCTTTTTAAAATGTTTACCCTTCGCCACTGCAAGGAAAACAATGTCCTGTAATTATAAAATAACAATGCATAAATTAAGTATAAAACATAAAAAATATAAACGTAACCTGATCAATAGAAAAAAGCACACTTTAAATAAGAAACTTTGAAAGCGCTGGTTTTTAGCTTTACCCAAGAATAGCAAGTGTAAATTAAACGAATAAAGCACGTTTACAGATGGCCAATTATTTCTTTTCTTGAAACAACCATGTGAATACGTCACAGCACAGGTGAAATACAAAGTACCTACATAAAACTTTTTAGAACGCATACATTTTCAAAAACTCCAATTCACGATTTATTTAAACCATGACTTGTATCGGTTTCTGGGTATTTTTGCTACGTTACAAATGAAGTCCTATAAAAATCCATGCGCAGCGCTGTCTCTTCGTATACTTATCTGGTTTAATGGGTAAGAATTGATTAAGTATTAGATTTTTGGAAGTGACTAAAGGGCCGTTAGCGGTTCTATAATTTTTTAAATTCTTTAGCTAGTGGAATATCTTTCTTAGCACGAACTGATAAAGTTCAATTTGCAATGTAAAGTTCGAAAAGAGAAGCGGTCCTTTAATTATACAAATTATTGAACGGCAAGTCATCGGACAGTGCTCGGAAAATGCTTTTTTCTGCATCTCGTGAATTCTGTTAAAACTACGGGGGTCGCCTATCCCATAGCGGTGGAATAAAATTAAAACTTAGGCAGCCGCTAACGGTTATTTAGTCACTTTCTAGATTTTTTCACTCATATTATGTCGTCATGTAACAGATTTTTTACAGTTAGGTGAAGAATGACTAGTGAAAATTTTCAGTAAAACAAACAAAGTTAAAGTTCACAAAGTTAAGGTGCACTAGATCCATCGCGTAAAAAGCGACGAAATATCTGAAAAAGTACGTATTTGAGTAGTGCGGTAAATCAATCGAGTAGAGATTGAGTAATGCTGTGTTTTAAAGGAAATACAAATTCATAAGAATTTTTGGAAAAAAAGCTTCGGTAGCTTTTAGAGAATGGGTGTACAGAATATGTTTAAAACTGTCAATACTGTTATTTTTACTTACGGACAACGGATCAAATACCTTCAGACGGACAACAGTTTTGAAATGAAAAAACGGCCTTCACTTTGTTTCTCTATCACATTTTGAGCTTTGTCGTTTTCTTGGAAAAGGCCTTCTTTAAAACATGTATTTTTTAGAACCCTATACTATACTAACTTTGGGAACAACGATTCAAATCTCATTTTTACTACCTACGTCGTCCTAAAAGTAACTCCTTTAGCACAAGGGAAGCCATACACAAATGGTGAATCTAATAAACTAGCAAGACCTATCCTAACCACCCATCTAACAGATAACCGTCTAGTCGAAGATCAGAAAACAGAACTGACGCGGCCCGAGTACACAATAATAGGATTGCTGGCCGACCGTGTTACTACCATTAACTAAGACACGGATGCTTCAAGCATGTTTTTTTTTTGGAATCCAGTAAAGATCTCCCTTTTATGCTATAAACATGGTAGAGCGTAGACATTGGGCAATAAATACATAAGTTTGCGCACAAGTGTGCGAAATTGGGTTCCGAAAACGGTTACGCCGTAAATAGGAGTAGGTAAAGAGGAAAAGCAGTCTCTTTTGTGTTTATTACATCGTATCATGCTTTTTAAGAGTTTTCATATCAATTTAGTCAGCCATATTTATTTTTGAACTGCTTTTTGCGCTAGGTATGGCAGCATCTTTGCATAAAAGTAAATTAACAAGATTGTCAGGCATGCAAGGGATTTTAAACTCTTGTCCACACCATAATTTCTTCGTATCGTTCTCGATACAGTAGTAAATAAAAAATATAAGTTACTTGTAATAATAATAGTAAAAACGCTATTAAAAGGCATTCAGTAGTTTTTGACTTGAAGTGGATTCATTAATAACATTACTAAAAAAATGGTTTTTTGATAATTAGTAACCTACTTTTAGGTTTGTATCGGGCTGGTGAATAAATTTGTTATTTAGATTTACATTCAAATACCCAGTCCAAGGGCAAAGTTGTACCTTACCCAACACCTGGGCAGACCCGACCTATCACACCACGAACACCGCTAAACTTTACAGTACTCATAAAACTCAACCTACATTTGCGCCAACCGTAACATACTGTAAGGGCACATGCACATACACGTTGCTTTAGAAGCATGCTTTTATCGTGTGCTAGCTGTTTTTCTAAGTTGATTCATATTTGAAATGAGTATTTCTACACAATACATTATGAGTAATATATAATACACTGCAGATGACTTGCGCTTAGACCCAGACAGCTGAGACAGGTGGTATGGTATATCGATTCCAGAGAGTTATTTGTGAAATTGTTTTTTGATAATCCTGCATTTTCCCAATAAAGCATTTACCTGTGGTATTCAAAATATTAAAAGCTTTTTAACACCATCACAGACTATACATCCCCTAAACATTACGATAAAAATGTTTGTCCCGAATTTTCTATGTTATTTTCTTATGAAAATTGCAGCCAAAACACTTTTTCTTTATGCTCGAACTCTTTATCGTATCGTCAACCGTTTCAACTAACACGCACCAGTAAAAGCAGAGAGTGAACCCTTCCTAACTTTGCTTAAAAATTCAATATGGCTAAACGTACCCGGGCCAAAAGATATATCACGTGAAAGCAATTTGAGCACCTCTCTACCGTGCACTAAACGTTATTTATGGTAAACCCAGAGCGCACTTACTGAATTGCCCATATTGAGTTTCAAAAGATTTTTCGGCAGAACGAGTTGCGCTGGGTGTCTCGTTTATTTATTATGACAGCATAATATACTGAAACCAGCGTAAAACAAAACTTTTATTTACTTAATTAAAAGGATACTGTGAGTTCACATCACATCATAAGCACAAGTTGAGTTTTCGATGACAAATTATGTGCCAGCTTGGAAGAATAACACAGTGCCAGTTACCGAATGAAGAAAAATTTGCTAAGCAAAAAGAATCGAAACTTGAAATTCTCGAATGTAAAATTGCGGATATGACTCATAAAATTATCAGGACTTCCCCCGGCGTCCACCGTGGATAAGAACTCAGTGCAGATTTAAAAATAAGTTTGTCGGTTTATTTAAGACTAGCTTTGGCGCGCGGCCCCGTCCGCGTTGAATGGATTTTCGTGGAAATAAGGAAAACAAAAGAATAAGATTTTTTTAACGACAATATGCAACGATAGCCATGTTTTACCAATCAAATAAGCCCAAACTCGAAGAGTCTGTTGTTGTCCGTTAAGAAGATCCCGTACCCATATTCCAGTTTTATCATCAGACCCTGGTCACCATGTTTCATCAAAGTGCTAATAAAGACCAATCAAATAAGCCCAAACTCAAAGGGTCTGCTGTTATTCGTTGAGGAGATCCCGTACCCACCTTCCAGTCCCATCAGCAGGCCCTGGTCACCATGTTTTACCAAAGTGCTAATATATACCAATCAAGCCCAAACTCGAAGGGTCTGTTGTAGTCCGTTGAGGAGATCCCGTATCCGCTTTCCAGTCCCATTATCAGACCCTGGTCACCATGTTTTACAAAAGTGCTAATAAAGACCAATCAAATAAGCTCAAACACAAAGGGTCTGCTGTATTCGCTGAGGAGATCCCGTACAATAACTTCTAATTACTACCAGTAGGAAAGTAAATTCCAAAAATCTTTAAATGACGAAAACTTTTTTTTTCAAGATCCGATTGTAATGAAAAAAGCCTATATTCTATTCCAAATTAAGCCCTGTACAACTGTGGAAATAACATTAAAATCCATTTGGTAATTTAAGAGATGTGCGTGAACAAACGGACAGACAGAAAAGAATTCTAAAAATCGTTGATTTGTGTTATATTACTCTTCTTTAGTCACCCCCTTTACATTTCTATTACTTTTCTTCAATGTTCAGACACAGTGGTTTCTACTGTTTTATTATATTTATTGAAGGTACGCCACCGTTTCAGCACAAAATTTGCTAATCTTTTTCTCTGTTGTTTTTCGTTATAGACCAAAATTTAGGACCTCTATCATCTGGTGGTACTGATATTTTAAAAGGCGCCATTTTGTAAAAATTTTCAATATTGTATTTGTTTTAAACATATCAAACATGGACAGATGTACAAAGTTATCTTCTTGCCTTAAATTATACCTACACCAAAACTATAGAAGTCTCAAACTTTAGTCTATAACGAAAAACAACAGAGAAACGGGTTACCAAATTTTGTACCAAAACGGTGGCATGCCTATGCGACTTGTGGACGCACAAGTGTTTCTCCCAATCCCGTGGGAATTTCTTAAAACTCCATAGTGGATATCTATCTACGTTAAACAAGAAACCAATAGTCCAAATGAAATTTTCCTAGATCCAGCCGTTTGGTCCAGGCGGTGGTAGATCAGCCCGTCAGCGATTACAGATCACAGATTATTTTTCCATTAGATATAAAATTGTGTACCAGATTTTTTGGATGCATGAAGAAACAGAAAGTAAATGAAATTTATATCATTGCGGTACAGAAAATCAGAAAATAAACTTTTATCAAAAATAATAACAACCGACTTAAAATTTTATAGCAGACATTCACTAAAAGTTTAAAATAATTAGGTACCATACTGACCGATTGTACCAAAGTAACACTTTTGGCGACTTCTTTCTTTCTGAAACACGTGTTCTCTAGAAGTTGGCACTCTCACATTGGTTTTTGTGTTCTATACTATGGGGATTGTACCGAATTCTAGATAACATATGTTTCAGAAATCAAAAAGTCGACAAAAGTGTTATTTTGGTACCAGTGGTCAGTATGTACCTAATTATTTTAAACTTTTTAGTGAATGTGTGTTATAAAATTTGAAGTCGGTTTTTTTTTTTTTTTTTGTTAAAAGTTCATCGTTTTCAAGCTTTTTAGTGTTGACGGGATAAATTGTGAAAAATGGGTCGACTACAGTGAGCTCTCTGATTGCTGTCCCGTGGCATAATGACAATTTTCAAGTTATATCCTGCAATGAACCCACTAACACAAATCGATTGCCGCCAATGAGAGTTATGTGCTCTCATTCTTTAAGGAGTTCTATAGTGGTGAGGCCAGGATCGAAGGTTAGTGGGCATATTGTCAATTTTCAAGTAAAACCCTGGAATCAGCAAACTCAATACAAAGTGATTGCCAAAATCTCGTGTTATGTACTGTCATACGTTGAGGAGTTCTATGGTGATGAGGCCAGGATCGAAGGCCAGGTAGCATAATGCCAATTTTCAAGTAATATCCTGCAATGAACACACTGATATAAAGTGACTCTTGAAATCTAGAATTATTTACGGTCATCCGTGTAGGAATTCTGTGGCGATGAGGCCAGGATCCAAGGTCAGGTGGATATATGTAAACTTTCAAGGAACACTTTGCAATCAGCATCCTAGTATAAAGCGTTTACCGCAATATCGAGTGCAATGCTGTCATCCGTTGAGGAGTTCTGCTGCCTATCTCAGAAGACGATGGTAGATCACGACCAAACTAAAATGGGACCCACCTGAAAGCAAACCCTTCCTGAAAATAATAATCAAATCGGTTAATATTTGCCAGAATTATGGAAAAACATATCCAAAAAAAAACTCGTATTGAGAACCTCCTCCTTTTTTGATGTCGGTTAAAAAGTGAATCTGGACGTGAGGAGCTTCGAACCGGGATTCGAACCTGGGACCTCTCACTGACCGGGCGGTAGCTCTACCAACTGAGGCGTCCAGTTCTCAGTACGACCTGCGAATTTACGCATGTGCTTTCCCATACCACAACGATATTTATACCAATATAATCACATATTAGTGAGCCTCTTGGCGCCTGGAGGGCGCTAGTTTATCCAAGACAAGACTAAGACTATTACTTATTGCCATACCGTCACCTGTTACAGCATCGGGTAGTTAAGAAATACACATTGTATAGAAACTCTGATAGCTATAAATTTCAATATTTTAAACACTTATCGATTTATCGCAATCCATCCATTAGCCTGTTTCGTCCACTGCTGGACATAGGCCTTTCCAGGATTTCGCCACTCTTGGCGCTCCTCCTGGAAGAAATGCCCATACTCACACACGCTGGGCAGGCGGGTTGGTGAGTGCGGTGTCGAAACCCTTGCACCAGTGACGCCGCTGCCCGTCACCAGTCTGATTTATATAAGGCCCGGCAATTGTGGATAGATATACCGCCATCCATCGGTCCCAGGCAATGGTGGGCCGCCTGGTTTTGCCTGAGAGCTGTCCTCGGGAGGATTTGCGAGTAAGATGGTGGTACCTCCACAGTCAAGCCCGGCATCAGCTCTACCACCTAATATCAATCAATCGCAAGGAGATAACAAATTAAATTTATATCATTGCGGTATAGAAAATCAGAAAAGTAAATCTGGACGTGAGGAGCTCTGAACCGGGATTCGAACCAGGAACCTTTCGCTTACCGGGTGGTTTCTCTACCAATACAAATAGAAAGCCTTTTGGCGAAGGCTCGGTGTTTTCCCATCTATATATATTATGTACTCGTATTTGTCCGCTTGTGGCATAAAGCAAAACTAGATATAAGATGAAAAAATATGTATGGCATAATAATGTGAAATCAATATTTGTTCAAGTAGATCACAGATTATTTATAGTCCAGGGAAAATAACGAGTAAGTCGTACTGACTCATTTGTACGTAATTTCATTTATTCATCAAAAGCTGAAGATGTTTAATTACAGGCCATATTTTGTATTTGCAGTCGATTGATGAAGCTATTTGATCTCGGAAAATTGGTTCCAAAAGTTTAGTTATTTGCCTCATCCTCTGGACAATGATTTTGTCTTTCCTCGCTTTTGAAGCATTAAAATTCAAAATGTCTGATTCATAAAAGAGACTCTGGAGTTGAAAGAACCCTTCGCTTTGATTTCTTCCTTTGTTCTTGTAATGAAACGCCATTTGTGGACGCTCGTCTAAAAGCCGACATAATGACAACCTCCTTTGTTTTATTTCCTTTTATTGTCTTTTTTTGATGTTTTGTTCAACATTTAATTATTATAGGTGTTTTAATACCCACGGTAAGAACTATGAGGGACAAAAATTACTCATGACGGTAGAGTGGTCCTTAAAATCAAAAAGTGTGCTTTAAATAAGTACCATTTAAGTTTGGTCATGATCTGATGAACGTCTTAATAGATAGATAGGTAGTAGAACTCCTCAATGAATAATAGATTACCACTCTATTTTGATGCAATCGTTTTGTAGTAGGATGTTGATTACATGGTGTTACTTGTAAATTGTCATACTGACCTGACCTTCGATCCTGGCCTCATTACCATCGTCTAACTCCAGCAGTATGACTCCACTCACCGCAATCACTTTGTGTTAGGGTATATATAGGTATACTAATTTCAGGGAGTTACTTGAAATTTTTCATTAAACCTCCTGACCTTCAACCCTGAAACTCCACAATGGATGACAGCACGAAATTCGCGATTGAGATACTTCTTAGATGCTTCTTAAACATTGTGATAATTCCCACGTAACCTTTGTTTTGTATATCATCGATGGGTTTACGAGACTACCCATATTTCACTATTTAACCTGTCAACATTGAAAACGAAAACATAGTTACCGACTTCAATTGTAACAGCAAACTTTCAATAAATAGTTTATAAATAGTTCAATAATTAAGGCGACTCTATTCGCCTTAACTCCCATACTAGCGCTGTTCGCTGATAATAACCTTATTGATTGGTACTTGCTTATTTTTTTTCTTTCTCAGCATATCCCATACAATTTCCATGACTTGAACTTAAAACATTTATCCAAATCAAATACATACTAAAGTTACAAGCGTATAAAGTCCTGGATCTTACAAATATTTTCATGAATTTTTATGTACCGTAATGTCCTAAAAGCGATACAACAAATCAAATAATTTTAGGTTCACAGCATAGTATATTTTATACTTTTCAAAAATACTTTTGTTTTATTTCGATTTTTGGGATATATCTCCTGAAATCATAGGAAGACTAAAAGCCATTCTCGAGTTTTTTCAAGACATGAATTTTGTCTCGCGTTAGCTTGTGTTCGGTTAGTTCCGTACGAGCTCGGGAAATGAACGTTCGGGCCAGCCAATAACAGTCAGTCAGTGCTCTTTATACCGAAGTTGAATGTAGAATGAAAGAGCAAGCATAGGGACCCCGTGCGCGACTGACTTCAAGCCGCCGGCGACAGGCCTCTTATGACCACTAAATCAAAAATTATAAAAAAGAAACTAAATACTGCAATGTCAATGAGATCTAACATAATACCAAATTTCAAATTCCTCCTATACATAGTCTTCGAGAAAAGCCCCTGTGACAGACGGACGGATACGAGAGTGATCTTATAATGGTTCCGTTTTTCTTTTTGATGTACAAAACCCTAAAATGAATCCTTAGCTCTATTTTCGTTTAAAGCTTTCTTTATTTTATTGTCGTACATAAAAGGCAAAAAAATAATGAGTGTTTAAAACGAGCTTTCAAGCATTAAACTAACCACATTTTAACCTTACACCACGCGAACGAAGTCGCGGGCGCAGCTAGTCCTGAATACATATTTACATTACTAATATAGATCTGTTGTATATAGATAGATACAGTGTGTAATAATGATGTACTCAGAAAACTAAGCCACATGCTCTACTGATCACACAGGTAAACTTTTGTTTTATGACTCATTTTTATCTTAACCATAGAAAATGACGAGTAGGTATTGAGTAAGTTTTAGTAGTAAGTTTTTTAGTTTGTTTCAAAAATTTATATACTAAATACACTGGGTGAGTTGACGAGTTACACATGACGAAACTATTATTTCATTGATCACAAATTACATATGTCATTGATCAACGATCATAGAACCATACTTGTACAAAAATTAAATAGAGAACTGTTGTATGTACTCCTAGTCTCCTAGGTATTTAAAATGGCGCGTAATTAAACAGACTTCTTTTTAATAGCATTATTCGCCTCTAAAAATCTTAATTGCCTTCTAAATTACTAAGTCAGCCACAATCAACGCGCGTCTGAATAATACTATCTTAAGTAAAATCTGAAGGACAAGTAAAAATAATTGTTGATCATTATTTGACGCTTTCTTTGAAAGATTTAGTTGGCGATGTAAAAAAGACGAATTAGTTTTTTAGAGGCTAACTCATTTTCCCATTGCTTAGTAAAAAGAGAAGTTTGATCACGTGGCCAAAAAAATATTCTGTGGCTAGACTTATAACTTCCCATTTAAAATTCGCAAGTAAATGAGCATACAATAAAATTATTTGCGCTTCTTTAAGATTATTACATTTATAAGAATAGGATTTTATTAAATGGTAACTTTGTGAACTAGTAATTAATTTAACCGTAAATGTTTTCATAGAATTTACCAAAAAATTGTGTATACCCAAAAAGGTTTTGTCGTTATTTCATGGCTGTGCACGAAAACTACAAGAATCCTATTTCCTCTAGCGTTTATCAAAATGATACTAAACATTATTACAACTTATAATATATACTTATAATATAACTTATAATTATAACTGAGGGGAAGAAACTCTTGGGGTAATATGCAAATGGATAAAGCTTAGCATTAACGCGTAAATGCGTAAAGAAACCTTCTAAGTACGACAAATGGCAAGCGTATGAAGAAAAAGACAGACTCCCTTCGAATTAAAGTCTAAACGTCGCACCTTTGAAATTGCTGTTTTGTATGGAGAATTTGAAGAAAACTCAGTTTTCAGTATAAACGTTTTAGGAATGACAAATCCAAATTTTATAAAATAAATTAAACATTAAGCTAACAGAAACTACAATTAAATCTTTGAAAGTTACGGAGACTGAGAAAAAGGGTCTTGACAGACGGGCAGACGGACAACAATGTGATCGTATAAGGGGTCCGTTTTTTTAATTTTGAGGTGGAGAACCCTAAAAATCAGCCGAATGGAATTTTTGGCTTGAATGCCTTATTGCTCCTAAACGGCTTGGTCGATTTACTTAATTTATAAATTGATTATTAAGTAAACATGTTAGCTATAAGTGGAAGAAGGGATTTTTTCGATTAAACAATTTTATGAAAAGTATTATTTTCTCCTATTTTGGAGACGCAGCGATGATCGTAACAGCCATTTACGCGCTGATATGAACTTTATTTCAACGTTGTTTCCGTCGATATTTGTACCGACAAACATAAAGCTGCTTATATGGCGTTATTTTTGAAAGTGGTCAGTAACCTTTTTCCTAACTATATTTGTACCAGGTAAGCTGTTGACTTACCCAAAAATTCGGGCAAGTGCGCATTAGTGAATTGTTTTCTTTTTGTCATCTAGTTAAAAGTATGTTATGGTGGTAACGGAGGACCTCGGTACAAAATGCACATCATAATATTGTTTTTCTTACTTTTGAATAAAAACTTTGCAATAAATGCGTTTTAGAGCAATTCGCGCAAACTGCTTGTTAATAGTTAGGGATCACATGAAAATTATTTAATTTTATGCGTTACATTTTAGCTGCATTACATTACAACTGGAAACACGCTTTTAAGTTTGTTAATGTAATGCAAACAAAATGTAATACATTAAAGAACGTCTTTTATTTTTTGAAGATTTTATTATTAATAAACTATTTCCGCAAGTTGCTTTAAAACACATTTATTGCATACTTTTTATTCAAAAGTTAGGAAAACAATATTATGATGTGCATGTTGTACCGAGGTAAGAAGTTACCACCTTAAGAAATACTTCTTCTACCTTTAACCCTAATCAAATTAGGTATCCGTCTTGAAAGTAATAATTTCATTTATAGCATTTTAAATAACCTCAGAGTACTCGTTTAATGAAAAAGTCTAAGAAATATGACGTTTATTTATGAATATTAAAACGATAAAAACTTTTCCAACGAGTCTCCATTCCCGCAAACTGTCTGTTCTTCGTATAACGTCTCTTTGTTTCGTTAACTCAGAGTCCATTTTTGATTATCAAGATACCGAATTAAAATGGTTAATGTAAGGTACGTTTTGAAAGTTATATCAGGTTTATTACCCCAGATGCCGAGGTTAACCAACGTTGGTTTTTTGCCTAATTATAAGACAACATTTAACCCGGCAGACAGATCCGTCGAAGGCAACATAAATACCGTACTGTATATATTTATACTCGAATATTTAGGCCTACGATTTGGGGCCGTCATTGGTACCGTGGGCCGAAATATATCGAGTTAAAATATGTATTATTATTTTTAAAATTAAAATTAAAGAAAAACCAGCCAAGTACGAGTCATACTCGCGCACGAATGGTTCCGTGCAATTATCTATGAAAACTGCAAAAAAATCATGTCTCTTGTATGGGAGTGCACAGGTCCGACTCGCACTTGGCTGATTTTAGTATTTGTTGTAAGAAAGACAGAAATACATCATCTGTGAAAATTTCAGCTGTCTAACTATCACAGTTCATGAGATACAGCCTGGTGACAGACGGACAGACGGACAACGGAGCCTTATTAGTACTGATACTGAGTATTGAGACTGAAATAAACAATTATTCCGTACAGTATTTTTATAACGTATGACATACACTTCAGTAATTATTTCCTTGTCATCAAATGGACGAATTAGTGAAGTAGCTGGGTCGCTTGCGATAACAGGTAGATGTTTGGGGCAGTCGAAGATTTACATGCAATTTGCATGCCTTTTGTATACAAGAAGTGTGCGCCTTGTTTACAAAAGGCATGTAACAACGTAAAGCAAGCGGCAGGCCTGATCTTTTGTTGTCATCAATAAAAGAAGTATTGGTGTATCCGTCGATGGTACGATACACAAACATGCGCCTGACATCGAGGCACTGGAGCGTTTTAAAAATCTTAACGGTTTTCGTTACAAAATTATGAGGTAGAGTAATCAAAGTAATTCGCTTTTTTGACTACCCACTCCATTTTACTTCAATAAATCTGTAGAGAAAAATATGTCAGTGATGTGAGTTTTCTTGCGTATATCATAAATTCTATTAAAACTACAGAGGTCGTCTCCCTCCGCTCCGCTTTGCTCAGACTAGACCTTTGCTTGTCCCAGAATGGGACAATAGATTTTTGAAGAATATGAACAACTGCAGGTACCTCCAATAACTTTATTTTACAGACTAAAGACCAGTTTCTGAATTAAGAAAGTCTCGCTAAGTGGATACATAAGTGACGAATTGGCCAATCACAGCGCTGCATTTGAAAGTTAAGCACTACTTAACTAGAAATTCTCAATTGTGAAATCGGGGATCTTCAAAATCTCCAACAGGACTGAATATCCAACCGACTGATTTGATGCCTCGTTCCCCAGGTTTTCCGCCAAAACTCGATTGCTGTGGCGTTCTCTCATTGGTTTATCGTGTTCAACTCTGATTGGTGGATTTTTGAAAGATAACCAAGTGACAGCGGTAGTGTTGCTATTTTAAAATAATACCGAAATACTTAACAAAATGTTGACAATCCTTAAAAATCTATTGAAAATCATGACAGATTGAAAAAATAATACTTTGTTTAAAAACGAGCAGCTGGCTTGGCTGTACGAGTATGGCATAAAGTTTGTCGTAGCGGGTAAAAATAGATATTCATAAATAAATTTATGAAAATCCATTTTCCTCTAGGGCATAAATGGATTTTTAAACATTTATTTTCCCGTGGGGCAAAAAATGGCTTCTTTCTTTTCTTCCTTTTTCAAAAGAAAAGCGACTATTGACGAGCATGTTTAATATAACTTTTTAATTTGTAACATTATTCATGGCCAAGCTATGAGGTCATATACCATGTATCGACATAAGTAGAAACATAAATACAACTTCTATAATCCAATACATAAATCCAAATACAGTAAAGTTTTCTTATAATTCAAAGCTTTGGTACAAAGGTATTATTAAAATCGTGGTACTTAAATGAACGTTTCGTGTCGCGTGGATATCCCTGGGGTATAATTAGGAGCAAAACCAAATCTACTGGTAATTAAGCATTTTGCTATTTAATAGTACATTTGTTTACAATTATCATTTAAATTTATTCAAAGCTTGTATTTTGTTTAATCGAGTTTGTCAGTGTATTTTGGGATATGAAAACCAAAAAAAAAATTAATTAAATGAACAATGGTTGTTTTTAAGACGAGTATCATTTTTAAGGCAATGTAATGACAAAGTAAGCATTGAAAGTCTTCTTCTCGTAAAGAAGAAAACAAAAGCATCATAAGTAATGTATCATATTATTATAGTTATACAGTTCATCAATTTAGAACACCCTTCAAGTCATTTAAAAACAAAGTAGAATAGTTTCCCAACTTAAACATAGATAACACTAGATTTAATTCTCCATGTAACCCCACAGTATCTTCAACTTGTCATTATACTCAGCCTTACGAATCTCACTTACACACCATATTGTTGCATACGCAAGAAGTATGTATGTGTATACTATGTATTATGCGGTAACGCAACCGATCCACTCACACATTGACATGGCTTGATGTCAACCTTCTCATCACAGGCGGAGTCGATAAATTGCACGCTTGGCGAATATCAAGCAGATGCTCGATTACGGTTGGTAAAACTGCAAGAAAGCCGAAAGAACACGTTTTTATTGGTGTTGGAACGCTCAATTAGCGAAGCGATAACAAGAAGATGCAGCTTGATTTAAACAGAACTCCCAACTAACACACTGGGTTCAATATAAGTTCGATATCATATCAAATTTTAACCCAAGGTTAGAAAGACAGCTTAGCTTGGGTTCTATATCGCTAAACTGGCAGCCGTTTGAATTGTAGAAGATTATTATGAAACTTATTTTGATTTGATAACTATGAAATATGATTAATTTTGTTGTAAATTCTTATTCATAGCCCTAATTTGATCATATATCAACGATTTGAGCATTAAAAAAATTACATGCATATTACTTCTACTCAAGAACAATTTTTCGATGAAGATTACAAATTTTAGAGCGCATGAACAAAAATTCGAGTTTTCGGAATCTGCTACACGGTTATATTATCGTTAATTATTTCAAAATAATAAATAAATATGTATAATTTGTACATAGTAACACTTACATAATTGTGTATCGTCTTAAAAGAGAAAAGCCAAATGCTATTTAAATTAACAGTTTAAAATAGTTGAAGTGAGTGCAAATAACTTGCAGTTTAGGTCACCAGAATCGAGCGTCCGCTCACACGCCGCGCTCCATCCGCAGACCTAACGTCAGCCCCTACATAAATTTATAATCAACCTCGCCTCCCCTAAATTAAATTAAATTATGCGTGCCACTGGTGAAACCTAAACATTTATATTCTTATATAAAAAAAACGGCAGAATAGAAGCAGCTGTAAATTTTAAGTTTTGAAACCATTTAGACGTTTCGGAACTTCCTAAACTAAACTAACTATTATCTAAATATGGTGGCCATATCGTACAATTGATCATTTCTTGAAAATTATCAAAAATATCGATGTAATGAAACAATAAAATTACGATAGACTTCCAACAAAAAGTCAAAAATAGGTGCGATGACGAGCGAAACGAGGAGGAGCGTGTCAAATTGCTTCTGATCATAAATTCAAAATCCGAGCGAAGCGACCCTTTTAGTTTTTACAGAATTCACGATATTTGCGCAGATTATTGAATGACCATTTGTACGATATGGCCACAACATATATACATAAAAGAATACCCTGACGGACTATCCAACCAAACGGCTGGACCTAGGAAAACGAAATTTGGAGTGTAGATAAAGTTTCCTTGCATGACTTCGACATCTGCTAAGAAGGGATTTTAGAAATATCATACAGGATCGGGAGAAACGGGATCCACCCGAGCAACACTGAAGGCGTCCGCTAGTAGCTTACAATACCTACCTTGGTGTTGGTTGGTCCATCTATGCCGTATGAATAGCAAGACTACCTATAGGTTGGAAATAGATCCAAAATTAAACTACGATCCAAAAATAACCTTTTTTCATGATTAAATATTTTTATGTCATAATGAAATACACTTCCGAGCAGTTGCAACGGTTGTCCGCCTTCTGTGGCTTAGTGGTCGGGTCCCCAGGGGTTGAACTCTCTGTTCCCTCTATAAACCACGGCAAAATTGTAAAGGCCAAAAGGCCAAGCATAAAAATGGTCAATTGAAAAAAAATGGTTGGGACTCGACCTCGGTTTACCAACACGGAGTTCACGACTAAGCGACTCTATCGAATGGTACAATGATGTACATAAAATGATTCAAAAAACTAACGACGCAAATTTGGTTTTAATTAAAATCGGGCCTGAAACCCCTTTGAGCATTTTTCGCTGTTTTCTATAGTTTCGGATTTGGCTATCCACGCCTACTTGAAAAACTAATCCTGTGTACTAAATAAGGCTTGAAACAAAAAGAAATTCAGGACGAATTTCTTTTCCTTCCTTAAATTTTGTTAAACTTTGAATCAAAATTCGGGACAGAAGATGTAGTCCAATATATTTTATTTGATCTCTTTATAGACTATAAATAAAGTAATTCCACTATTATAATATAAATTCGAAAAGAGTGGAATTTCAAGGCACCGCCTACTGTAACATGTGTCTTAAGGTCTTCACAGTAAAACTAAAATAGCCATATGACAAAAAAATCACCCGTGACTATGATAAAAGAAATTTATGCAAAAACCCAGCCCAATATAAAAGAAGAACTCAGTGAGTCCTTAGCCCTCATAATGCAGGTGGCTGAGTTAAAACGTGTTTATATATGAGGCACCTAATTAAATAAGACGCGGTTGTAACCCATCTTTATGGGTAATTCATGGTTAAATGGTGCGGAAAATGTGCTGGGTTCAGCCGTTCAGTCTTTTACACGCATATTTTACAGTGCAAAGAGGGTGCGGTTTGAATGGCTTGACGGAAACTGAAAATATTAAATATAAATTATTATTATTATAAAAACGTGCTCTTTTATTGTGCTTTAAATTATCTCACATATCTTAATTTTAGATTTCCTATACATAAGGTGACTTTAATTTATGCAGACAAACTCATACTGGAGGCTTGGTCAGTGATCAGTAACACGGATCGAAAACACTTTTCGTTTATTTCGCAAAATAAAATCTTGACGCCCCATAGTAATTGTCTCAGGACTGGGCTTGCGTTTGTAAGGAACACGAAAAGAATAATTTACGAATTTCACAAAAAGGGTAATCGAACCTGGTTACTGAGCACTTTACCGAACTTTTAGTAAGAATTTGGCTGCCTAAATTAAAGTCATCTTATTTTTTTTTTCCCTTCATGGATTTCTTCGAAGTAATTCCACTATGATAATATTAGAGTATTATTTGGTCTATGATATTAGACATACGAAAATATGTACTACTAATAGATGTCGCCACTTGTTTGAAAATTCATGCAAGGTGGTATCTAAGGCTTCCGGAGAAAGAACGTATAAAAATTCCGATAGGCTTAATAGAAATGGCTTCCTGGGAACAACCATAAAGATCATTGATAGTTCCGTAAATGTGAAATTTAGATACTTCTAGTTTTATTATTATTAGGGTTCCATTACAGAATGGTCGGTGCACGCAAAAACATCATCATCAGGGCCATGGTGGCCATGTTGGACCATTTTTTACAGTGCCCGTTTTTTTGCTCTTATCGGTGTGGCCAAATACGGAAGCGGCAAAATCTTCCGCACAAGTTAAATTTGAATAGTCTGTTGCATTCGGAAAGTTGCGTTATATATTTACTTCAATGAATACCACGGTGCTTAAATTAAGGCACAGGCGCAAAGGCACGCCACCGTTTTAGTACAAAATTTGTTAATCCATATCTCAGTTGTTTTTAGTTATAAATCAAAGTAAAAGGCTTCTATTCATCTGGTACTGATATTTTAAAAGGCACCATTTTACCAAATTTTTGAATACTGTATTTGTTAAAAAGATATCAAGCTGGACAAATTTACATACAAAGTTATTTTATTGCCTTAAATTATACCTATACCAAAATTTTACATTCCAGCGAGATAGTAACTTTGTAAATGCCTGTATGAAACTATAGAGGTCGCAAACTTTAGTCTGTAACGAAAAGCAACAGAGAAACGGGTTATCGAATTTTGTACTAAAACGGTGCTATGCCTAAGCGCCTTAACCAGTACGCCCTTCCTGTGATGGCGTATGGCGCTGAGACGTAGGCTGAGATTCAGAGTGCATTTTGAGTCCGAACTCAAGAGGAACTCAATCTTACAAACGTCACTCTAGTATGAGATCATGTCGCTTTTTGACGTTTGTAAGATTGAGTTCGGACTCAAAATGCATTCTGAATCTCAGCCGTAGAATCTTACAAAGGGCTTGATCCACCAGTTTAAGGTCGCTCAAAGAGCTATGGAGCGGGCTATGCTTGATCTCTGATGGATAAAATCCTAAACGAGGAGATATATCGGAGATCGAAAGTGACCGACATAGCCTGCCGAATCTATAAGTTGAAGTGGCAGTGGCAGGCCATATCTGTCGCCGACGTAATAACCGTTGGGACCGAAAGGCTTTAGGATGGAGGCCACGTACAGCAAAGCGTAGCGTAGGCCGACCTACGTTGGACCGACGATCTGAATGACGTTCCGGGTGGTGGCTAGATGAGGAGCACCGCAAAGAGTGATGAAATATTGGAAAAGCCTGTCCAGCAGTGGACTATATGACAGCCTCATGGATGGATGGACTCCGTCGGGAGAGTGCAAGGTCGCGACGATCGATGCCTCCTTTCGCGTTTGTCAGCCAATAAGCTAAACCACGATTGTGGTGGACCCCATGGATCAAGGGTTTCAAGACCATAAAAGTTATGCTAAAATACTGCCGAACATTTTTTTGCGTGTCTGTCTTTCCAAAGTACAAATATAATGATGGCTATTTGACTAATACGCTCGCAAAGTCACTCGCAGACTCTTAAATTTTAGGTCCATGTATATTTTTTTGGTAAAACAACATTAAACATTATTAATGCATTGTTGTGATGATAACAACAACAACAACATCAAAAAATGTCAGTATACTTTCATTAAAACATATCACCGTTTGTTTTGAGAGATCCACATATACCACTTACGAACGCTTCTTCAACTGCACTCAAAGATACACGTTAGAAGCAAGTATTGAAGTAACTTTTGCCATTCACGTTTTCAGAACGAAGAAGCGAACTAAAGTTAGTAACTTCGCGATAGATAACACTGACGTGGAACCAACCGCTTGCACTACACAAAAGGGTGGGCCAATTATCTATAAGACTTTTGACTGAATTAATTTACATTCATATTTAATACATAAAAAACGGTCTAATGCGAATGGGACTCGTGGCTTGAGGGCTGCGTACATACCGTTTAAAACACCAAGTTATTCCACAAGCAGTTTATTTGACCAATTTAACTTTACACCTACGTTCTATTAAGCTCTTTGTACACAAAGTATCTAATCAAGTTGGTCTACGCTTACGTCTTGAATAATTAAATATAGATAATTTACTATTTTTTCCCTACATGTATGCTATAAGACCTAGTTCCAACCGGATTTTCAAGTTTCTAGGTAAACTAGAATTTCATGATATTCATGGTGAGCCGATTTGCATGAAATAAAATACTTATGAAAAATAGCTTTTTTCGCGTTGAAATAGGAGACTGACTTATTTCAACTTTACGAAAGTCAATAATACTACTTTTAGAAGTTATGTACCTGTGTATCAGAAAACAACTAGTTTGATAAATCACAATAATATTATAAATTCGAAAGTATGTGCGAGGGTGTCTGTGTGTGAGTGTGTGTGTGTATCTTTGTTGCGATTTCACGCTGAAACGGCTAGACGGATTTGGATGAAATTTAGAATGGATATAGCTTATACCCTAACTTAATACATAGGCTACTTTTTATCCCGGAAAAAGCATGTTGTTTAACCGAATAACACGCGGGCGGAGCCGCGGGCAAAAGCTAGTTAATATATAAATTTTAGACGCTTTTTCTCGTTTTCTGTTGTACAGAAACGCGATTGAAGAAATATAGCTTGACAGAAATAATTATTGAAATGAGGTCTTCATCGACGCTTTTTCTCAAACTTTGACAAATAAGGATGACATACAGACCTCAAGGATATTTTTTAGATATAAATTTTGCTAGTTTTTAATTTGGATAGCTATTTTTATAATAATTTATAACCGACATTTTGCTATATTTTTCCGGAATCCGTCTCTCTTTCACTACAGGTTATTTCGCATGGAGTAACAGTGAACTTTGCAAGCGTGGTATATCTTCTTAAATTTAATAACTGAAGTAGCATTATGCAATGTCTTGACGCCCCATGGAAAAGTATCTCGAGTTATTTTATCTATTTTGATATGGAACTCTAACAGACAGATGAAAAAACAAATTCCTAACAAGGTTTCCTTTTCCCAACTTTTATCTTTTAAAATTGAATTTCTAACGAAGTAATCATCAGCAAAAAAGTGTAAGGTAACGTCCATTTAAAACGTGGCACATTTAAGGGGAAGGGTCTGGCTGGACACATTTTGATGCATTTTTTATTAGTCACTTAAAGAGTCACATCGGGGCAGAAGGGAAGTATCCCCGCATAATACCTTAGCGTCATGAGGGGCGGGGATTTTAGGAAAATGCGTCATGTATGATTTGGCCCGGGACAGAAGGTGCGCGGGAAGTTAGCTGTCTGTCACTAGCTTAAAATCCCCCCGCGCACCCCCTCTTCCCTTACTCATAAAAGCACTGATACCACGTGTGTGTGTGCACCGTGTACAGATTTGTCGCTGAACTTACCAGAAATCAACATAACATCTGAGGGCCCGTAGTAGGGAAATTTCTGCTAAGGACGTTGAGTGAAATGGGTGGTAGCGGTTATCTTTTTTGTTTCTGCTTTAATGAGATAGATATCACGTCATCCGAAGATCATAAGGAGTTTTGGGAAGAATTAATGTTGTTGTTTAAAAATAACAGTTGCTTGCGAGAGTAGATTGTAGCACAAGTAAGTCTGACACGTGCAGGGCTCACCTAAGGCCTTGTCCAGACACACGCGCGAGAGCTCGTGCGTAAGCACTCCAATACATTGCGTCCACATGACTCGCAAGTTGGTTCGCACGTAGGTACGCGCGAGTCATGTGGACGTGTATTGGAGCCTAGTACTTCGACTACACGCGAGTGCATGCGCGCGAGCTCTCGCGCGAGTAAAACGCGGCATGTAGACAAGGTCTAAGTTCACAAGAGACTGGACTTCAACTTTAAGTCCGTACAGTGTGTGGGTGATAACGGATTTGTCTACGGATATGTGTGGCGCAGCGCGCAATGTACTCTCGCGAGACTCACGGTGATGAAGAAGACCAAGCTATATGAGCAAGCTATATGACTCTATTAGATCCCGCTTCACTCATATAGCTCTGTCCCCTTCATAGCGAGAGCCTTGCGTGAGTGTAAATGAGGTATGAAGAATGCGCAGAATCGCGACGCCACCGCCATCTGCAACTTAACTTCAAAAGTTACTAGGGCGCAACCAGGATATAGACGGCTCCTAAACATTCTTGAAAGTTATTGTTTCGTTTGTTAATGTTCCACCGTTCCACCCTATAAAACGGTACACATAGCTAGTTTAACTGCGGCAATAAATCAACGATTCGTTAAGGAGTTCTCGGTTTTACGGTTACTTCTGTAGAGAAGCGGGAATTTACATGATTTACAGATCACCGTGTTTCAGCTGCGGAATTAAAGTGCAGAGAAAAAAGGCTGTACCATGAACTACCGAAAAATAATACGTAGGCTTTCTTTTTGCCCGTATGGCAATTTGGCAATATTACAATGAAAAGTAAGTCACAATTATGTCAACGGTTATTATATTATTTTAATAGTTGTATTTACCACTATTTTACAAATCAAAAGGCGTATTTACGAATAATTTCAATAAAATTATTATAACTGGCAGACCAAATATTTTTCGATTTCTTCTTTTTTTGTATAATCTTGGCCGTTGCCGCACCTTTAGACTTAGGATGAAGTGCACTCACCAAAAAACTAGAAGAGTGACAGTAGGCGAGGCGTTAGTCAGTATTTCCAAGGGCTTCCGCAAAAACCTACGGAAATCGGTAACGGAAGAGTGATTGATGCTACCCAACTGCATGTAACCTCTCCCCCGGTACGGCTACTCATAACGTCATGCTGGGATACGAAGAGTTGCTTGATGGCATGGTTTTGTCTTGAGGGTAGGGCATAGACAAAGTCCAATTGTCGATGAGGTAGGGCCAAGCGACGGTCGAAGCCTACCACCAGTAAATAGTGATTATAGGTCGTCTCTGCAGAAGGGGCCAAGATCCATGATCTTATGACCCTCTATAATACAGAGACATAGAAAGTCGGGATACATTTTATAACCCCTTAGTCTCCTTTTATGACACACACGGGAACTCATGGAGTGACAATTTTGTTCTTAGATTATGAACATACAACGGATCCCAATTTTATAAATAAACGTAATTGATTGACTTTTTGTCTTTGAATTATGATAATATATGAATAAAATTAAGAAAAAGCATTAATATTTGTTAATACTACGAGAGTGTAAAGGAGGTAATAGCTCGTACGAGGAACAGTTTGAAACACGAGCGATAAGAGAGTGTTTTAAATGTTACGAGTAAGTTATTGCCCTCACGCATGAGTATCATACTACGTTTTTCAATGCACAGTGTAAGTAAATAAATTAAATGTAATTAAATAAACAAAGAAACAAAAAATAAGTACATACTCCAAATGAACTTTAGGTGGGCATTCTTTTTCTATTTCAACTATTGCCGACTTGACGGAATTAAGCTGCTTTCAGTTTGATGCGTTCGAAGGCTGCTTTCAGTCATACATAACATGAATTCGACTCCACTTATTCTACATAATAATGTAAACAACAATGGCTGCCCGATATTGTCTATTCTTTATATACAAAGAATGTTGATAACAAGGAAGACCGATCGATAACATTGTATTTTTCTTAAATATTGTTTGTACAGAGAATGCAAGTGGCCAGTATCATTTTGCAAACTTCAAACTTTTTTTCTTTTGGCATTTTAATCAAAAAGTTCTTTTTCATATTACGATTAAATGAGGTTACCTACCGAGAAGTTTATTTTAACCAGATCCTCCTAGTTACCTATATAAGGTGACTTTAATTTATTTAGCCAAATTGTTACTGAAGACTCGGTAAGTGCTCAGTAACAAGATTCAATGACCCTTTTGGTGAAGTTCGTTAATTATTCTTTTCCTTACAATTCCTTACAAACGCAAAACGATTTTATTTTGCGAAATTAGCAAGAGTTTGGCTGTATAAATTAAAGTCACCTTATACATATTATCAAAAGAAATTAAAAAAAATAAAACATACCTCAGACATGGCTGTTTGAGCTATGTTCTATTAGCCTTCCCACGGTGTAGGGGAACAAAACTAAAAAAAATAATTAAAAAAAATGAAAACATTAAACACTCGTGCGGTAAAGTTGACTTTGACAAAGGATTAGACGCTTATAAAACAGAACTTTACGAGCACTTGCATTGAAATAGTATAATTCATTACAAGTGCGGAAAGCCTGTTGGAACTCTTTGCAAATGACGGTTCCGCACGTGTACTGAACAACTATTATATTTAATACAGTTGCGAAAAAATTAAGAAATTTAATAAAATAATAAAAACACAATAAACTCAACTAACTAATCATTTATTTCTTATAAAAGTTATAATTCACATATACATTGAAATTGGTACAGTTTTTTGTACAAACTGGGGAAGTTTTAGGTTGAATATTTACTGTTTGAGACAAACTATTATTAACTTCGTATGATTGTTCATGTATATTTGTCAAAGGTGTTATACAATGGCGTTTGCTAGTTGATGGAATTGGATCTGGTGAATTATCATTATCAACGAAGGTAGGTGGACGAACGTCCTCTTCAGTATTGTCATGTGAAGGAGACGGACTGGACTTTAAATTAATGGATTGTGTGATTTTTTTCCCAGTTTCTAGTTTGTTGTTTAATGAATCAGCAATATAGCCTTCTGCAACTTTGTCTGACTTCCAACCTCCTAGTCGCTTTAAGGACGTCAAATTGGCTCCTGAATCTGCCAATAATGTAGCAGAGGTCCTCCTGAAGCTGTGCCCAGTATAATACTCAGCATCCGGCAGACCAAGAAACGTAGCTATTTCTTTTGGCATATTACCAAATTTGTTTATCCCGATTGCTTGAGCTGTACACTTCCCTTTTTGATAGTTTTGGAAAAAACGGTCGGTTTTTGCTTTTTGAGACCGCTGATTCATATATTTTTGCACTATTCTGAGAAAATCTTCTTCAACAACAAAGCTTCTCGGTATCTTATTTTTTGTATCCGGAATCTTGATTAGTAGCATTTTCCATGGGCTTCAATATCTTTTAAAGTAATATTGGCTAACTCCTCTCTGCGGCAAGCTCCAACAACGCCAAAAATCAGCGCAACCTACAAAAAAAGGGATTTTATTAATATTTTTTTAAATAATATATTGACTGTATTTTGCGATTTCGTAAACTGAATACTAAAGAAAAATATCCGTTCCGTTCCGTTCCGGTGACTCATCCAGCCAGCAGTTCTGCTGCAAGGGTGCAAAGACCCGAGACACCGGAGAGCCACGTAGTATACAGGTGGGGTCTGTAGAGAGGCAGCTGCAGGATCGAGGAGTGACAGGAGATTGGAGGCCCACCCGAATTCAAGCATCGTATAGTGAGCATGTAAGGATTAAATAGATACAATAATTTGTGTGTTATAAATATGGATACGCTGCGCTTGGATATGTGGATTTGCTCGGTGATAAATGCAGAGTAGGTAATCCACTATAATTTAGTATTCATTTGTAGTCTCGGCCCTGATTGTCATTCGCGTTCCGATTCTGTATCTGTTTCGGGTAGGTTGTAGATTTCTTCTGCTGTCTTTTACCAGGAACCTGTCTCCAGAAATTCTTTTCCAGAAGCTTCTGTTTTGTCGTGAAAATGTTACATCTTGGAACAGGGAATTAAGCCAGGTGTATATTGGTCGTCCAGTTTTCCTTCGTGATTCTGCATAGTTGTAGGCTGCGTGAAGCAAGTGGGGTTGTGGTCGCCGTTGAATGTGACAAAAATAAGAAATCCTACGTAACGGTAATTCCTGTAGTCAAATGGTGTGTGGATCTGTTGGTTAGGGGTTTGTTGACGGAATCCTCTATAGATTTTGGGGTTAATACATAATTTGTGTGTTTTATGGTCTGAAATTTAATTTTTCGACCACACTTTTAATTGATTTAAATCTAACTGTTTATGCTTACATGTCATTATGTGGTCTATTTGTGATCTTTTGTTACCTGTTTGCCATGTTACTTTGCATGAATTCCTTCACCAGGTGCTATTTATTACTACGTTGTTTTGTTAGATAAAATCCAATAGGACAGTCCCATTGGAATTGGATTTCTCGCGTAATAATGTTTTACCTATGTATTTATTCTGAATTGATTTTATATCTTCTTTGCCGATGTGTGCATTAAAGTCACCTAGAAATATAGAGTATGAGTTTTTGGGAATCCTACAAAGGAAAGTTCCTATGCTCACAAAATTGTTTGCTGTATGGGATGGCAAGTGGGTATTTATAAAGAATAGTTCAACAGGGCAGTCTCTATGGGAAGTGAAAATTTTAATGTGAATAGCAACAAGATTAACATTTTCTTTGTGAATGTTTAATTTCATGTTAAACCGAATTGCTAATAAGGATTGCTGTTCCCCGGTATTCTTTTGGTTTGGATCCCCCGCTTAGAATCCATGTGTAATTCTCAGATTCATATTCTCCGCTAGCTAAGTGTGTTTCTTGGAGGCCTGCTATTGTTATGTTCCTTTTAGAAAGTTCTTTGTCAATTCTTATTTTGTCTTTTCAGAGTAGCACAACCCCTGACGTTCCACGTGGCTACTAAAAGTGATTCACAGTGTTTACGTTGTAATATAGCCGTAGGAGATGGTCGAATTAGTCTTTGTCCTGTTCCATCTACCAGGTAGTTTTCAATCAAATTTATTTTTGTTGTTCACGATAATGACTGCGGGGAACCTTCGGTAGACGCTGCTGTCGTGCCAGAAGTACACCTCATGTGTTATGTCAGAGGGCTCTCAGGCTGCAGCTCATGTGTTGGGCATCGGCTAAGTTACTCACGTGATAGTGTAAGTTTTGATTCGGGGTCCTGTTTAGTAGTCGTTGTTTGTTTTAATTCTGGAAGTTTTTGACTTTAAGCCTGCAGTGTTCAATTCCTTTTGTTTTCGATTTGTTGTTAATGTTTCCTTGGAGTTACTATTGATTGAGACGCTGTCATAGTGGTTTCTGTCGTAAAAAATGTGAACGTTTCCGGTAACTGGATCGCCCGTTGGTTTGTAAACAATAGTTGTATGCGATGTACATGTACGTTGACCAAGTAGAATTCAGCCGCTGCTATTACGATATCTTCACCTCCCCAGAACTTGTCATTGAATTGGGGATCAATATAGTTGGAGATTTGCTCTTCTGGGGTCAAGTTTGTGGGATTCGGACTATCAAACGTGTTATTCAGTAACGCTAAATTTATTCTGCTACTGTCCCGGTTTTCAGAGACGAAAGTAGCGAGATCTTGTCGTACCGCCCGGTGATCGAAAGTTAGTCCCATGACGGAATTTATTTGATGTGCAATAGCACGATAAATGCAGTTTCCATCACCCACCATGGATATATTGGTTATTGTATTTGCCATCTGTGTAGTTTGGAACTGCCGGCTCCCTAGAAAAAATAAATTTCTCCGAAAAGAGAGAGAGAGATTTATTGTTCTCCGCTAAAGTTACGACAATATAAGTCACAAAATTTTTGGAATCTTTTGGCTTGGCATGTGTTTGGGTCGACTTATTTTTCGTTTGCTATGTTGTTACTGAATGCTTCTTTTGTAAGCTACCCTTTTAAATTGTTTTACTATGCTTGGCTTTTGTAATGTTTTACTGCCCGTGATTTGCCAGAAATGTTCGGGATGTTTTAAGGAATAAGACACGGTTTAACGAATGATTTACTTACGTTTTAGCCAGACATGTTAAGATTTAAATCTGTACGAATGGATATTTGTAACTAGTTTTGTATTATTGAATATGTACATTCATTAGGTAGTAGATTCGTGATGGATGACTTTAAAGTAAATTTCCTGTGAGAACACTGGTAATTTTAAATTACATAAATACATACAATCTATTTCATATATACATAAACACGTGGTTTAGATGCGCCTAGTTTTACTGCTGACTTGGTTTTCCTGGAACAAGTTTTATATGGATAGTATTAAATGTAAGATTAAGCATTGGGGTATACGGGTTGTGTATGTTTGCTTGTCCAACACCAATAGCTTGATCTCGACCTGGGTTGACAAAAAGGACAAAATATTCTACCGACCACCGTATACTTTGTCTACAACTTGAAAAGATCTCACCAAATTTTAACTGCTCGCCACTAATCACTCTTTCAGCGACCGGCGGCGCCTCGGTGTAGTATACCTATACAGTGATCAACGTTCAACCGGCACCCAATTAACTTAACACAGCACTATAATCCAGTTTTATATTTAGAAAGTACTATTTGCCGACTTCAAATCGAACTGGTCACAACAAAAATCTATTGTTCTTCACTTTGGCCTCAATTGAATAAAGGCACAGTAGAGCTGGCTCTGAGCAGGGCTTTGCGCCACGTGTACTGTACACGACTTGTTGGGACGACGGCTCGCTCGCAACTCCAACTGAATACTAAAGAAAAATATAAGTATTTATTAATAAATTACCTTTGTGGCTAAATAACGATCATCGGGAGCTTCGTTCAAAAACCTTTCCACTTTATTCGATGTTAATATTTTCGACTTCTTACTTGTAAAACCGTCTGATTGTCGTTTTATGAAAGCATTTAGTTTTGGGTATTCACTTATATCTACGTTGTTCTTATTTTCAGCATAATTTTTATCATCGAAAACCTCGACCATAACGTAGGTTTTAATTTTGCTGAGAGTTCGGAGAAGTATGCCAACGTAACATTTTCTGAAAAAACTATTTGCTTTTTTCTCTTCTCTCCACGCAATAAATTCGTCGTATGTAGATATGTAGCGACTTTTTGACTTTTCCTGTAAAATGTTCTCCGAAGCATTTTGTGCAATTATACTGAGTTCCGGTGGCGTTAATTCAAATAAAATATCGTCGAAATTACTCATTTTGTGCAATAAACAACTAAACTCGCAAAGAACATTTTTGGAAAGTGGCACCAACCAAAAAAATATTTTTTTCTTCACCCATTCTGGTTAGGCAAAGGGAACTATGCCCATACAGCCAAGTCTTCAGTGGAATTTTTTTATTGATATGAAATGAAAATGAAATTTAATGATATGAAATGAAATGAAACCTAACCTGACTCATTGAATCAAATCATTAAATCTGATATTGAAAAAAAATAGTAGCTTCTTTTTAGAAATATTTGCATGAATCATAAAAACTTCTATGAATTTTTTTAGTAAAAACTTCATGCTTGGTTTTTTCTTTTTAATAGACATTATTTTGACAGTTGGGAAAGAGAACGCATGAGTTCGGAAAAAGTGAAGAAAAATCTCGAGTATGTAATAGCCCAGAACCCGAACGCTATACGTCCCTGCAATAGGCCACTTTTTGAGCAACTGTATTAAAAAAAAAATGCGAGATATATTTCGAGCCATTCGGGCCCGGCATCAGTCACAGTGAAGTAATTAAAAAAATATAAATTTATTTACATCTAAACTATTTCTAACAAAAAAGTAAGTACATATACCTATATACAAGTTGTGAGACACGTGGTGCCATCCCACCACATTGAGTTAGACTTTCCAGTTGTTGTTTCTAGTCTTCTGTTGTGCAACGATGAAATGGGATGGCACCACGCAGTAAATGCCGGTCGTGTCTATTTGTTTGAAAATAATGAGATTTTGACGGTAAAAACTGATTATTTAGTTGTTAATTTTAGATGTTAATATTGCTTGTTCAAGCCTGGACCATTCTGTGCACCAAGCGACTATGTGAATGAACTCTCCCACGTTTTGAGCTGGATGTCGGTCAGGGCTGGTGTAAATGATTTTAAAATACGGACTGTAAAACACTGATTAAATTTTGATTTGTGGAGACGAGTATGTTTGGGGATGGGTAATGTGTTGTTGGCGATAGAGTTGGATTTGTGTCTGTGTTGGTTGATTCTTATGATCCTAATTTTAAAATTTACATACTTAATAATAATTTTAAATGAGATTTTTGGTCGGAATCATTTCGTAATTCATTGTTTTATTAGCAATGATTTTGATATTATTCTGCATTTAAGAACTGCAAGATTGAAAGTACATTTATTTCATATTAGTCTCGATAATAAACTAATCTGCTGTTATTTTTTTCCGATCCGATAGATCCGGACATATGTTTTATAGTTGCAGAGTTAAAAGTTACAACTTTATGGAGTAACAAACCTTTGGATTTATGTTATTAATAGCCAGGAATTATAAATGAGGCACTACTTTTTTATTATGGGAAACAGAAAAATACTTAAATAACATTTAATAAAATTAAATTTTACTAAAATAATAACAATCTAAAACCTTTAAATGACCCTAAATTTTTTCCCAAAATCACCACCGTCGATCGGCAAGGTCCCCAAAAGGCTGGAAGCAATGTCTCGTTTCATATCACAGAAACATAAACACATCGTCACGTCACGATATGAATCCCCAAGAGGGTGTCAGAGGTGTTCCCGAGTCTGGACTATGAAAATTCACTGTCCACACCCGGCACACCCGTGGTTCACCGACGATTATTGCGTCCCAACGTGATGCGTGGTACTTCGGGTACAATTACACGCTTTTTAGGGCATGCAGGCTTCCTCACGATGTTTACCGTCACCATTCTGCAAGTATTAGGTAAGAACATACGTACTATGCACATAAACTCCGAAAAACAGATTAGTACATGCCCGACCGGGGATCGAACCTGGATGTCAAGATTCAGAGGCCAGCGTTCTACCGCCGCTACCACAGAATACAACTCACTTAAGTTCAAACGTTAATCGTAATTCTCTCAATAGTACAACCATAACAATATAGCCAAAACAACAATGTTCCCGTTTCACTCAGAACACGTCGGGTTATGATATTAACTTGAAACATACACTAAACTGCAACGGAGACTGCACCCACTCGTAACATTAACTAAGACAATGTTAACAAAACTTTACACGAGGTTATAGCCCTGTTATTTTGTAAACATATTCAGTTAATTAATTCAGGAGCGGATGCGATGTGGTGTGTAGCCCTCACACCCTGGCACTCGCGGTGAATCTGAAAGGAGTAACAAGAGTTCAGAAACTCTTTAAATTATGTAAGGAGAACTGGTTAAAATACCTATATACGTAAATAATGTAATTTTAATTTGATTTTCTAAATGTAATCCATGAGATTTATAATATGTAAATTATAATGAAATACCGACCTTAACGCTCACGTATTACCAACTGTTTCACCGAGACAATTTAGACATTTTCAAGGCGAGTGTCGTTATTAGGACGTGAAGTTCACCGGTGTCGTTGTCAAACGGCCACTGAATTATATAAAATTGTTCAAGATCTTTGTAAATTTGAACAACAAATTGCTAAATCTGGCTAAGCCACGGTTCTTAGTTCGGACTATAATACAGTTTGTATGTATATTGTATGCATTGTAAATTTGGAGAGTACATCAGGGATGTTCCAATGGACAATGGTGATGAACCGTTACACTGTACTGCGATTTGAAACGACCGACAGTGCTTCTTCATCGGTTAATATTGTACTAGTATTATATTATCTGTGGTATTGCATCGCTTTCTATCTATTGCGTACAATCAGGCCCGTAGCTAGGATGTCATTTCGGGGAGGGAGGGGGGGGGGGGGGGTCGGGCTCTAGACCAGAGACAATAAGTAACCACTTTATTCTAAAATAAATGTGCCATAATACTAGAGCAATACAAATTAAAATCCTTAAAAAGCAACCGAGGTCGTTGATCATTCGAAATAAAGCGCGTGACGAAAATAAAAATAAAATTGTTGTAAATATTTAGTAGGTAAGAGTATGAATAACACGGTAGGTTGGCTAAGACCAATAGAAATTTGGGGGGGTTTGAACGCCACTTTGCAAATGCAACAGAGCAGAGTGCAGCACTGCACCGCAAGGTTTATTTGGTCAGACAAAAGCATTGCATATACCTATACATACATACAATGTCAATGACCTAAAACTTACAATAATTCGGCCAAGTGCGAGTCGGACTCGCGCACAAAGGGTTTCGTAACACCATACAATATAGGTACGGAACTCTTAAAACATTATTATAATTAACAACAATATATGCCAAAGCAATCTCAAAGCAACAAAAACAAGTCAACGTAAAACAAAAAATAATCAGGCGCTAACAAATGGTAGCACCTGATTATTTTTTGTTTTACGTTCCAGTATGTAAAACAATCTAAAAATCTTATACTAGGTATGTGTTACCGCAGTTGAAACAAACAACGTTAAAAATGCTACATTTTCGATATTTGTATGGTCCTCCTTGGGCTTTAATTTTTATTACTATTATTATTATTTGACGCATTAAGGGCCATGATATTAGGCCGTAATAATCGTGAAAATTTCAACTGACTACGTATTACGGCTATAACAGTAGATCCCTGTATGACAGTTGGACTGACGGATAGCAATGGCTTATAAATAGGGTCCCGTTTGACACCGTTCGGGTTCAGCAAGTATGGTTTCGTGCTTTTTTTTATGTTGAGAACACCGCGTTAATTTTCCCGTTACTTAACTTTGTTATGTGACTCACACTATTTATGATTCTAAACTTTTAGTAACATTTTGAAAACCGGTCTGTACAGTTCCACACGAAGTCCTTAAAATAAACGCTTAAGTAACTAAAAAGCCGTAGTAAAGCCAAAGTTCTCTTCAAAAAATATTAAAAGTTAAAATTTTAATTAAAAACTTCTTTGCGTGCCACCAAACGAGTCCAATTAAAACTATGTCTTCTTCGTCGCCGGTGAACGGAGGTCTAGCAAACTGCTGGATAATTGCTCTTGAGAGACGTTTTATTATGCTTGTCAAATCAAATATTATACTTGCTACCTCAGAGGTAAAATCACAAGGATATTCTGTACTATGGAAACTTGGTTTCATGATTTAAACTATTTGAAACCTAAGATAAGATAAGATAAATTTATCAAGCTTTCTTGTTGTATAAAAGGTGTCTTAAATAACAAAAGTATCAAACAAGAACCTATATACATTTAATTTTTAGCCGTTTTTTATTTGTTTCAAATTTAATCAGCTTGTAGACTGGTGCAGTTCAAGCTAGCTGCATTTGTAAACGATTTTAGCTACTATGAGGCAGCAATACATGTCATTATATTGGAAAAACTGACTTCTTATTAATTATAAAAAGCTTAAAAACAATTAGATTATTTTAGCTTACAATTCATAAGATAAAAATCCTTTATTTAGGACTGCGGAAAATCAATTTGTATTATTTTAGCACGGAGTTGTTTTTAGGCGTTACTAAAGAATCGACACCTTAACGGCCATTTCTCAAATTACTAATGCAAAATTTTAAACGCCTAATTTATCATCTTAAAATAATTATTATTTATTTCATTCAATATAGTTGAATACATGTTAAAAATAGACCTACATTCCGTTGTGACAGTTATGTATGAAATTTACAAAAACTAATTTAGTTTTTTTAACAGTAATCAATCTCCTATACCTCGTTTACGGGTAAATAATAACGTTAACAACTTCAAACAGCTAATCTTTCATTCAAATTCAATAACTACGCTGAACAAAATTGTCATTGCAACAGACATACAAATTTGTCGTCAACTAATGTACCAGAATAATGATTATTTATCAAAGTTATTATTTAAAAAGTTTCAAAAGTTTTCCTTATTAATGCATTCCAGTTTACCACGATTTTGTTGTATTGAATAAAACTTAAGGACTATCAAAATTGCACGTAAGAATAAACTACTATCTTAAAAAAAAAATTCTGCAAATGTATTAACATCACTCTTAATTCCAAGAAATTACGATGCACAAACACGCACCATACAGATAGCATAATTTTCTAAAATGGCTATTTATGAACATATAGTTTTCATATTGTAAACAGTAAAGCATATTTTCTGATAAAATGAGATTTGAGAAACAATAATTCACAGTTCCAAGACCATAGTTGTTTCTTACATACAATGAATGGGCTTACACTTCACAGTTACCACCTAATGAGTGTGCTGTCCCAAAAAGCGTAAGAGTGAATGTGAGGCGTACATCAGTGTATTCAGAGACTTCCGTAAAATTTATGGAAATCGCTAATGGATGGATAACTGATGCTAGCCAACTGCCTCCTAATACTCTCCTGATACAGTTTTTTTATGATACGCCGTGCTTATTTGGAATAATCAATGGTTGTATGTGTATCTCAGTTTACGCCATTCGAGGTGACTCCTTTCGTGCTACTGTAAATTAACTTAATTCATGGAAAATTGCAGCAGCTTGGCAGAATAGTAACCTCATAATTTAATATTTTTCTATCCCTCAGAAGTCCTTACAAAAACGTCACGCAAATAGCTCTTCCTTCATGTTTAATTCTACTGAAAAGTAATTCTAGATAGTGGGAACACCGTCGCACGTCAAGTACGGTACATCGTTAGCCGAAGAGTTCGCTTTTGTCTCATGAGAAACGAAACGCGCTTGTTATTCTCACGCTTTTGTTGCCGGCTGTACCGCCCATGGCTTTCTTTTTACTTATTCAGTGCGTTTGTTCTTGCGAAGGGAACTGAACTGTTGTTTGACTGTTGTCGTCAAAAGTGTTGACAGACTGTTTCGATTTGTCGCTTCTGAATTTGAAACAATGGTCTGGAAGTCCGACTTAAGGGCCCGTAACAAGGGTTAGCCTTTGATTTACTGTGATCTGAGTTTTTTGAAATTGACTTCCTCTCAAAAACAGGCGATTAATTTATTTTTTCGAACATTATACGTCAAATTATTACAATGACTTAATACCAGTTTAATGATGTTTACTTAAATTATATATGTCTGGCAGTTTCAGTGTGAAGTAAGAATAACAATAAAAAAGGCGTCAATAAATATTTTGCGCCTGATTTGTTTTTTTTTTGTTTCAAACTATAATTCTCAACAGTTATAAAAGAACATAAATAGTTAAATTTAAAGGTCTGAGTTTTCATTGTGGCAAAGCAAGCATACAATTTTACCAAACTTAAATAAAACTAAAAAGGGGGTTGTGTCTTATAAAACGATTGTTAAACTTGACAAGATTGTTGCATTTAACACCTTCAATCTGCACGTCAATGATTTGTTTTAAAAGGTCGTAAGTTTATAAAGTAATACAGAGTCTTCCGGCACTAAAATTCCTTTTATACATGACGACACGATAAGTGTCATAAAAGATAAATTTAAAATTGAAGGTAGTCAAAATGACGACTTTTATTTATTTTTATACTTAATTTTAGTATTAAAAAAGAACTACTTTTAAAAACTACTAGGATGTATGAAATATCTGTTCGTTTTAGAGTTTAATAAAGTTCCGCTTCTCGTGCACTAAAGACGTGCTGTCAGTCGCTCCCTCAAATAAAAACGAATCGTGTGTCTAATCCCAGTTTACAGTGTTCAAACATACTTATTCATATACTGCTGGTGCCGGCGAGTGCTACTGACTATAAATTGATACTAAATAATAAGTTTTAAGTGCAGTGCAGTTAGAAACGCGAAACCTTTTTAGGTTATCTTATCTGTCAAACGCTCAAGTACGGACCAAAGACAAGAAGAACCGAACAGGGCTACCAACTACTCAACATATTGAATGACTGGCTGCGTTCACGCACGCGATTGTGTACCTTTTTGTGTTCCTTTTTGCGCATCTGACCTGCATCGAAATCGACATTAATTACGTTTTCGAAATAAATTGCGTTCAGAAATTTTTGTAAGATGACTTCCGAACTAAGTAAAGAAATGTCATTACTTTTCGAAAAAGTAAAAGAAGAGCTTCAGAAGCAAACGAATGAAATTACTGAAAGTATAACCACAAGAGTTCTCAGTAAAATGGACGAAAAAATGCAACCTTTGATAGAAGAAAATGAAAAACTAAAAGTCGAAATAACGCAACTAAACAAAAAAATCGAAAACTTGGATTTGAATGCCAGGAAAAACAACATTTTACTACACGGAATTTCTGAATCGTCCGACGAGAAAGAAGATAACTTGATAAGTCTTGTTTCACAAACTATTAACGATTTAGGTGTCACCTTAGAAAATGGCGAAATAAACAGAATTCAACGTCTAGGCAAAAAGGAAAACAACTCGAAAATCAGACCTATACTTCTCTCAACAACAACACTCCAAAAGAAGATCCAAATATTGAGAAACAAAAAGAAAATGAAACCAAACACATACATAACTCATGACATCCCAAAAAAATTCTTACAAGAACGCAGAGATAAATCAAATCAACAGCGAGAAAGTGTAAAAAGAAAAGGACCTGACTCTGAAACACCAAGCCCAAACAAACCAGACCAAAATGCAAATACCAAACAGGACCCCAAAATTAAAAGAATGGATGCATTTCAAGTCATGCGTGAAAGATCCTACTCCTTATCAGACAAAAACACATGGAGAAACTAAAGAACAACTAACAACCAAAACCGGATTCATACAACAAACAAAGCTACAAATACAACAACGAAAAATAACTCTCCCACCACGGCTGGTCTCCGCGGGAGAAATAGACCACCACCCTCTAACAGAAAACAATAAATTATTAAATATTGCAACACTCAATACAAGATCACTAAGGACATCTGAAGCCTTATTAGAACTAGAAGAATCACTAAAGAACATAAATTGGGATATTTTAGGAATAAGTGAAATGCGAAGAGCAGGGGAAGCAATTGAGGAACATCCAGGCTATGTACTATTCAATAAAGGTGAAACTGGAGGACAAAAAGGAGTTGGTTTCTTAATAAAAAGGCACTTGAAAAGCTATATAGAAGATATCATCGGAGTTTCAGACAGAATTGCAATCCTAAACATCAAACTACCCAGCTATAGAAAAACATGGACGATAATACAAGTTTATGCACCAACTGAACAAGCTGAAGAACTGGAAACTAAATCTTTCTACAAACATCTATCCCAAATAATAAGAAAATACTCAAACAACCTGATTATCCTTATGGGTGATTTCAACGCCCAGGTTGGAAATAAAAAGAACAAAGATGAATCTCCACTGGGAAATTTTGGTTATGGCAAACGAAGTGTCAATGGACAACGACTAGTGGATTTCTTATTAGAGCACAATCTGACTCTCCTGAACAGTATCTTCAAGAAAAACAAAACAGATAAGTGGACTTGGATTTCCCCAGATGGAAAATATAAAAACGAAATAGATTACATTATAAGCAACTTTCCAAGATCATTTACAAACACATCAGTGATATCAAAATCAAAACTAAATTTTAACACTAACCATCGTATGGTCAGAGCATCACTTAAAATAGAACCACCCAAAAAGCCCAGAAAACACATAAAACCTTCAAACGCAAACGATGTAAATGAAGAAAATTATAAGGACACCGCTCAGTCTTTGGTGGCAATAACTACGGAGCTATCAGACAACAGCAAAACTGATGTCAAAATTACCTACGCTAAATTAGAAAATCAGCTAGCATGCCACAAAGTCAGGAAAACTGAAAAGCAAAAATATCAATTAAGCGACTCGACACTCCAACTTATAGAAGAAAGAAAACGCATATTAACTAGCCACCTCAAAAAAGAAAACACCAAACTGATAACAGAGTTAAGCAAAAACATCAAAGAAAGCATTAGAAAAGATCGTAAAACTAAAAGACTAAAAACTCTAGAAAAGCACATATTGACAACAGGAGGAACAAGAAAGGCTCTGAAAGAGATACGTGAATACAACAAAGATTGGATACCAAACCTTAAAAACAAACAAGACACTATCACAAACAGAAAAGACATGAACACACTAGCAACTAAATTCTACCAAAACCTTTATTCAAACCATATTTACAAACACCCAGAACATGTAAACAGAAGTACCAAAGTAACTAAAACCAGCCAAGAACCTGAAATCTTACCGAGTGAAGTAGAGAAAGCCATACTCAGCCAAAAGATGGAAAAAGCACCAGGCCCAGACAAAATCTCAAATGAGATACTAAGAGGAACTTTGAGCGAACTTGTCCCTATACTCACAAAAATTTTCAATGAAGTTTTAATATCTCAACACATACCAGAACAATGGGAAACATCCCACATTACTCTTATACATAAGAAAGGCGCAAAAGATGACATAGGAAACTACAGACCAATAAGCTTGATGTCAAATATTTATAAAGTATTCTCCAAAATCATCTTAGAACGAATTAGCACCACATTAGATGAAAACCAACCAATGGAACAAGCTGGCTTCAGAAAGAATTATGCTACAATAGATCACATACACACCGTGAAGCAAGTTATTGAGAAATACAATGAATATAACAAGACTCTATACATGGCTTTCATTGACTATACCAAAGCCTTCGACAGTATCAGCCTTGAGGCTATATGGGAAAGTCTAGAAAAACAGGGTATACACACAACATACATTAAAACAATCAAAACCATATACTGTAACAGCAAAGCAAAAATACAACTTGAAACATTAGGCAATGCCTTTGAAATAAAAAGAGGAGTCCGACAGGGAGATCCTCTGTCTCCCAAATTATTCTCTGCAGTGCTTGAAAACATTTTCCGAAAACTTGATTGGGATCAATTTGGTCTTAACATAAATGGAAGAAAACTTAACCACCTCAGGTTTGCAGATGATATTGTCTTATTTGAAGAAAACCCAGAATCTTTACGGAAAATGATACAAGATCTAAACAAAGAAAGCGAAAAAATAGGACTGACAATGAATATAGACAAAACAAAACTACTGACAAACTCTATAAACATGGAAATTAAGATCAACAACAAGCCACTTGAGTGTGTAGACGAGTACACTTACCTAGGCCAGCTCATTTCTCATAAAGACCAAACAACTAAGGAAATAAATAGACGAATAGCCAATGGATGGAAAAGGTACTGGTCATTGAAAGAAGTTATGAAGTCTACACATCTAAGTATTGGGGTAAAACGGAAAGTGTTCAATACATGTATACTTCCTTGCATCACATATGGTTGCGAAACGTGGTCACTCACCAAACACCACAGAGAAATGCTCGAACATTGCCAAAGATCCATGGAAAAAAGTCTGATAGGTATCAAAAAACAGGATAGAGTACGAAGTATACATATAAGAGAAAAAACTAAAGTTGTTGACGTGCTCTCCAAAATAGACCAACAGAAATAGAGATGGACAGGTCACATGATAAGATGTACCCAAGATAAATGGAACAAAATTGTCACAGATTGGTACCCTAGAGATGGCAAACGGAGCAAAGGAAGGCAACAAAAAAGATGGGAAGACGAGTTAAAATTGACAGCCGGTCCTAAATGGAGAAGAGTTGCTCGAGACAGGAAACAATGGAAGATGTTAGAGGAGGCCTTTGCCAAGAGGCACACTGAACTAAGAGATATCCTATAAATACAGAAATAAACTCAAAAATCACAACTCTTAGTTCAGAATAAAGGGCTTATTGATTGATTGATTGATTGAAAGTTTGTACAGATCTTAATTCATTTTTGCTCAAATAATCTTAAACCTCGACATGAAAGATTTTCTTAGAGCCATATTTGGCTATTTTATTTCTCAATATTGGAATGATTTCTGAAACTTGTTTCGAAAAGAGTTTGCATTGTGTTCTTGGCGGAAGTATTATTTTTTTAATATATGTAGTATTGCTAGATTCTCCATACAAACACAAAAATATATGGTTTTGCAAGGACTTCCCCTTAAAAGTCGGGATTTTTAATTTTATGACACAGGTTTTATAAAATTAAATTGAACTTTGGGCGATTTTGACTTGGCCCTTTTCCAATTACTGGACCACCTTACATTATATTATTTTAACGATTTTTTTATCATTACGATAGGCGTTAGATGAACTAGTTTGGCGTAGAATGGAATAAAATAGAATAGAAAAACGTTTAATATTACATCCAGTACATGAAACGAGATAGTAAAAATAAAGATACAAAAGAACAAAGAAAACACAAACATAAACAAAATTTTAAACAATTTATTATACAAAATTTGTCACATGCACTGTAAAATATTAAATTGGCCCTGGCTCAGCAAATGTTGGAAATTAATCTCGAACGCTGGTTTTCAGCCAGTACCATTGTACTTCTCATAGTACCCATACCAACTAAAAATAAAAATAGTCGATGTTGACTTGCCCAATTAAAAACTAAATTAATAAGAAAGTTTGTTTACAGATGATAAAAGTTAGTATGTATTTGGTAAAAAGTACCTAATACAGAATAGGATGTCAATATGGTGTCAATGCATATAGACAAATAGGCGCCTAGGGAAAATTTGTTTCACTGCAAAGTTTCTGTAGTAGACTTTTACCACGGGGTAGCATCCAGGCCATGCGGCGCTGGGAATTCTCGGAAAATTTATGCAATTTATTATGATTTTGTATCGCTCTACGCACATTTTACATTAAATGATACAAACAGGCTGGTAACCTTTTGTGTTTCAGTCGTCGTGTCGTGTCGTTCAGTGTAAACTCTTCACGACAGCTCCTTCCGTCACTAAATCTACAACGAGCTGAAGCTATGAAATTTTTAATATCCTCAAGACACGCTGAACCTGTGCTCTGGAAGGTCGTCTCTTCAACATTTTATGAACACTTAAACCTAAATGAGATTTTTGTCTCATCTTTGAAAAAGTGTGGAACTGTCGTAAAGGGGACTTTCTCAAAAAAGAATTTTTGATGGAACAGAACAATTGTGCCCTAATTGCGTTTATCATATACAATTTTAATGGGCAATAAAGGGAACGATTTATTTCCTTGGCGTGAGTTTTATTTTATGAACGTTTTGGGTTGGTTGTTAAAAAGCGTTTTGTTTCAGATACAGATTTAAATGTACCTGTGGGTATTAAATGCAAATAAATACTTTATACTCTTGAGAATAGTAGTAGATTAAGAAACCCTTTAAAAATTCACTTACCCATTGTAATAGATTAGGAGGTCACGACAAATCAAGTAACGATAAGGAAAATAAATGGCTGAGTTTGGGTTCACAGAATAAAGGGCACTTCTCTGATACCAAATATGTCGGTCTGGCTGCACGAAGTGGTTGCGTTATCTAGAATACAGATATCATAACTATGTAGTTTTCTAAGCACTATAAATAGATTGCGCAATCACTTCGAACAATCAGATCGACATATTCGGCATCAGAGAGGTGCCCTTTATCCTATGAGCCCATCTTCAGCCATTTCCCTTATTGTTACCAGATATGTCGTGACCTCCTAGAATATAAATTTTTAATACCTACTCGTAATTTCCTAATGGAAAGCATTTTTTATGTATTTTCAAAAAGTCTGAAAACAAATATAACCAGTAGAGTATGTGGTTTGATTTTCTGAGCACGTCATTAATACAATATGTATAAGATATGAAAGAGACTTTCCAGTTAAAAAAATTATGATAAACAAGGTTTTTATATGAGCAAATACTTTAGTATATAGTTTTGTAAATTTTATTGCATTTGAGTATTTTAACAGGGATGCTATTAAAATTACTTCCGAACATTTCGTTTCGATGGGTTCATCAGTTCGATTGAAGGATTTAAGGAGTCAAAAATATATTGCACCTAATATTTTTGTTTTTTTCCAAATGACTTGACAATATTATTAGCAAGTCAAAATAATTAATCATTTGCGTGGGTTTGTTTGTTTGGGAAAATAATTCTACACGATCTAGAAAAAAAAATACTTTATACAAAGTGCTTTAATGCTTATCAGCTATTATTTTACATATCCCACGTGTGTACTTTGTTTTCTCGTCTGAATCATTGATCTGCATTTTACGTAATTTCAAAGCTTAAACATAAAAAGCTTGTAGATATAAAAGCCCGGGCGGTAGCGTTGCATTTTAGGTAGTGATTTTACGCTGATTGATTTCCATCTTTTTCAATAGATCTGGAATGGCTAATAACAGAACCAAGCGTCAGCTGACGCACCCGCGGTGGGTGTGGGTGTAGGAGGCAGAGGAAGTGGTAAAAAAAAGTAATATTACGCCGGCTGAAACTTTTCTCACAGATAGTTGACATCATACTGAGCTGAAAAAAAATCGTCAGCTGACGCAACCTCTTACACCCACACCCACCGCTACTTGAGCAGCTGACGGTCGATTCACACATGAGTCATGTGAGATCTACGATCGATGTCAATATCAGCCGGCTTACTATGACTTTTGTATTTGCAACGGTACCTCCCAGGCTATAAGAAAGAATATTCACTGTATATAGTGATTTCTTAATGCGTTCATCCCTTACTGGTAACGAGATAAAACCAAAAGCGATTTCTCTTTATAATATTTTGTACGTATTTATTATTATAATTTATTTATTAGCATAACATTTATACAGCATTACAGAGACTAATTACACAGTATAAATTAAGTAGGTAAGTTTACATTTTTTGACTTAGAAACAAGACTTTCTTACCCACACTGCTAGTTCCCTTATATGTAAGCAACTTTATCGCATAGCTTTTTTGTAAAACACAAGAATATTAGATAAAGAGATCATTGAGTGTCTTTCGAATCAATTTTTTTTATTATTGTAATTTTTGTTAAATTTAGTAGACAACACCGTTTTTCCATACTAACTCTGGGACAAACTCGTCTACTCACTGAACATAAATTTTACAAGAAATACAAATTTTATTTAATATATTTTTACTACGAAATGTTGCTAAGTAAGATAAAAAAAAAACATTTTTGGAAAACTGGCAATGATCTAAAAAGTGGTTTGGGAAAAAAAGTTTATTGATCACATATATCTAACGAAACATGAAACATTATAACAAAAATCTACATACAAAGATACAAACAAAACATAAATTAACCATTCGAACTTTCACAAAAACACAAACACTCACGGACAACATAGAATAATTCATCTTCAAATATATTGACCTGTGGCCTTATAAGGTATTTGAGTCAAAGATTCAAGATTCAAAGATTCAAATTGTTTGTTTGTAAAATAGATACATGAAGTATACGTTTTACATGTCAAATCTAATCTGTATAAAAATAATATTTTATGATGAAACAAATATGATGCGGGAAATATATAAAAAAACTATATTTAAGTTGGGCTACTAAAGTTATACACATGCATAAAATAAACAGACTTATTGGAATAAGAATATTATTATACCTACATAATGCAATTAATAAATAAGTTGATAAATAAACTGAATAGACCATAAATAAATATAATGCCTAGCCAAATATATACTAACAATAAGTAAATAATTTAAATATTGTATATACATACTACATAATGCAATGAATAAATAAGTTAATAGATAAATAAACTATAAATAGATATAATGCCTAAATCCACCCATTCGATTAATCTTGCTAAGAAGAAAGGCAAGAAACTTAGCAAGATCATGTCTTTTTTTATCAGTATTTTTTTTCTTAATATGGCTTAACACTATAACAGTTTTTTTTAAACTTATATAAGCTAAAATAGGTACAACAGAATATAGCTGCAGACGTTAACACAAGTGATAAACAACTTTCCAACTTTTACTGTATTTTCTAAGAATTTCACATCTTAATACCACTGGAGAGGCACAACTTGAAGGTCAGCCTACATGTTTTATCAAAGACAAGTGAAGATTATTAAAGATTTAAGAAAATACTTTCACATACATAACCTCAAAACAAAAATAATTGTAGAAAATTTCTGCTAAACAGTGACATCTGTTTTGAAGTACAAGAACTTGATACTAACCGCGAGACCGCGAGAGAGCAGCCACGGCAGTGCCAATATCGTTCCTACTCACTGCTAGAGAGCGGTAAAAGCAGTTTTAAAAATGAATTGCTTAGCTTGTCGTAAGCATGTTAACATATCTGAGCGCATTAAATGTAGTACATGTATAGGTGTTTACCACTACAAGTGTCTCAATATTAGCCCTACACAATTTAAAACAAAAGCACATGATTACGATATTTCCTGGCAATGCCCTGAGTGCCAAATTGTAACGAAAAAACCTAACCATGACAATACTCCTGTTAGAAGTAGTCACTTGGCCGGCATGAATGCACTGAATCTCGATGAAACAACGTGCTCTAACATTACCCAGAGAAAAAAACCAAGTACCAGTTTGAATACCACATCCTACATTGATGCTGAAAATAACCTATTAGTGGATGAAATATTGGAAAATACTGCTGTAGGATTAGAAACAATACCATTTCAACTAACTGCCAAGTCCCCCGTTACATCTAAAACAGGTGCCATAACTTTAGACCAATTTAGTAATCTATTAGATTCTAAACTTGAAAAAATTAAGGCTTCAGATATTTATTATACTACTCCTTAGAAAAACACAATATCCTCGATGATAGCCAAAATGATTTCAGGAAAAACAGATCTACCTCATTAGCAGTATACAACTACATACAAATAGCACTTCAACAGATAAATGATAAAAAACGTGTTTTTGGTCTACTTTTGGATATGACGAAAGCTTATGATAAAGTGTCTTTTAATATATTACTAAATAAGTTATATGGATCAGGCATTCAAGGTCAAACATACGAATGGTTCAAGTCATACTTGCATCGACGGAAACAGATAGTACAAATAGAACATCTAGATCCGGAAAAGAGTGAGATAAGAATAGTACGTTCCGAAGAAAGAATTCTCTCAAATTTATTACCCCAAGGGAGCGTCTTAGGCTGTGTACTATTTTTACTTTATATAAATGATCTCCCAAAAGTTCTAATTAAAAAAGTTGCTTTTCCAATTCTTTTCGCAGATGACGTTTCCATATTGACAAATTGTGATAAAGATTCTGATCCTAAAATTATAATAAATGAAAATCTTAAACTTATACAAAACTGGCTTCAAGATCACAACTTAGAAATAAACTTCAATAAAACAAAAGTCATGCATTTCAGACCCTATAAAACACAACCATTTAATATTGATCTAAAATTTGAAAACACAGTTATTGAACTTTTAACTTACTTGGTATTAATATAGACACGAACTTAAATTGGAAAAACCACATAAAAGTTACGAAAGCCAAATTATCTGGATTTACCTACGCCCTGTTCGAGATCAATAATAGCACCAACACAGAAACAGCATTATCAGCTTACTACGCGTACCTACGCATATTCGTGGCTTAAATACGGAGTAATATTGTGGGGCAAAAGCGTGGATGGTAATGATCTGTTTCTAACTCAAAAGCAATGCATCAGAATAATTGCCCGGATTGATAACATACGGATTGATAGCTGTAAACCGTATTTCATAAAATATAACCTTTTAACCCTACCCGCAATTTATATTCACGACATATGTACATTCGTATTTACAAACCGTGAAATATTTTTACAAATAAAAGATACGCACAATATTAACACTCGTAACAAAAATAAACTACATTTACCACAATCAAGATTAACAATGCTGAACCACAGTCCATATTATATGGCAATAAAAATATTTAACAAGTTAGCAGAAAATATAAAAAATGAACCTAAGTTGACCAGCTACAGTAATAAACTCAAAACATATTTGATACAAAAATGCCCATACTCAATTGATGAATATTTAACTCAGTCAAAATAAATAATTATATAAAATAAAAAAATAACATACGTAGGTATAAAGATAATATACATGATAACTACATTAAATTTTGAACAAAAAATATCGATGCTATATCCTGTTATTAAGTATTTAAGATGTAAGGAAGAATGTTAAAATTTACCTTATTTTTAAGTTTCAAACTCAAACTCAAACTCAAAATATTTATTGCAACTAAGTGTACACAGATGTTACAATTTTATAAGAACTTAATAACTTAGCTACCCTTATCAGGTACAGCAACACTACTTATACTATATATTATTACACAATTCTTTTTCACTGCTATAATATTTCACAGTGTTTTAATATCTAATAATCTTTTACAAAATGTTTGCATAAACAGTAAACTTAACTAACTTAAACAGTACTTAAAAGGTAAGAGATCAGAAAGCCATATCACATTAGTTTTCATCAGACAGAAAACTTTCTACTGTGTAGAAGCACCCTTCTACTAAATATTGTTTCAATGTTTTTATAAACGCGGATTCATTTTGTGTGGTCTTTATAGTAGTTGGTAATTTATTAAATATTTTAACTGCCATATAATAGGGACTACAATTTAACATTTTTATTCGCGACGGGGGCAAATATAATTTATCTTTGTGCCGGGTATTAATTGAATGCGTATCTTTAATTTGTGGAAATAGGTTCTTGTTTTTAAAAACAAATATACTTATATCAAAAATATATATACAAGGTAATGTTAATAATTGAAATTTTTTGAAAAATGTTTTGCAGCTCTCGGTTTCTTTTTTTATATGTATCTACCAGATATTTGCTGTGCTATCTTTTTGTACACTTGGTTTGCAATAAACGTTTGACTTTGACTTTGAAAAATAATACTAAACAATATATTATAAAATACAGAAGGAAATTGTGTCATGAGGAAAAAATATATATATCTTAGTCTACCTATCTAATGAGGTAGTAAGTTAAAATACTAAGCAAAACATCATCCACCTGTCTCATATAGCTTATCACTTTTTTATCGTCAGATTATCAACTAATAAATGCTAAGTTTAAGTTATAAAATTTTCATGTCAATATGTAAAAAGGAATGACAAAATGATAATAAAAAAAACAATATAAAAATATTTGTCTACATAAAAACAAACGATTTGAAAAACACATCGTCATAATAAACAGTACCCTGTGAGTAGTCCTGTCTCCTAATTTAAGTATTGCCGAAATTCTTATTTACCCCATTCAACAACAAAACGTTAAAATATACCTCTCAAAACAATACATAGAAAACTATTCATAAACATCTACAGAAAATTTGCACCAGTTTGTGTTTATAGTAGAGATATGTTCATAGGATTGTATGTTTGTATTGAAATGTGTGAATTGTGAATAGAAGAAAGGTTAGTCCTTTTCTTTTGTCATATAATGCATTATTGAAACAACATAAATATTAGTAATACAACGTTAAATTGATTGGATTTTCCTGGACTCAGTACAGTAGCTTTTTTACGGGTCGATTGTGCAAGGTAGCGCAAAAGTAATGTTATATTGTTGGTCACAGCCAAGTGCGTGTCGGGCCACGCGTAATGTAGGGTTCCGTAGTTGCCCGGTACATATAAGTTGTTCTACTAACACAGACCGCGCCAAACTTCTAGTCCCATACATTATAGGGGCGAAAAGTTTGGCGCGACCTGTACTCGTAAACCTGTAAATCTTACTTAGCTTTGGTAGTTTTCCTTTTAAATTCACTATATATACTACTTCTGTGAATTTTTTCACATTTCTATAAACAACCGTGTGGCCGGCAAGGGGGGGGGGGGCGACGCTCCACTCTAATTAAAATTTTCACTTTAAAGCTTAATATTTCGCCAACGGATCCCTAAATCGAAAAATGGCTTTCACACATTATTTAAGGGAAGTCAGCGCCATCTAGTTTCATTTTCAGGAACTAATAATATTATTATGATGTATTGCAAAATCCATTATTTGTAAAGACTGAATATTTTAAGTTGCATTACAAGTTATAAATATCAATTAAAAATAAATCTCTAGTAAAATAAAAATTTTAAAAAATTCTTTGACGCAAGTTTTGAACCTGCGTCATCGTGCTTGCAAGACATGTGCTTTGCCAACTGAGCTACTGAGGTTCCCATCCTAGACCGTAGAATTTTCCGCCATACATGTACACTGAATTTTTTGTAAGTATTTGATACACCATCGAGTAATGCACATATTGGACACTCACGAGGGCGCGAGATGGAACTGATATGGCGCTATCGTCACGTCACTACAATACGTGTTGCTTAAAATACGTATATAATACAAATACCTAGCACAAAGGAACTCTGCACAGTTTTCAGCGAAACTGAAGTCATTGTACAAGAAAATACAATAATAGATCTCTTTACGGAACAATAATCACGTGTTTTTATAATATTTACATTTGAAGGTGCTTTATATTCATTATAAAATGTATTTTTTAAAACAAACGTGAAACAGCTACAATATCATCTTTTTCTTCATAATCATGTTAGTGTTACTTAAATAGTGAAAAGATATAACTTGATCGGCTAAAACGGTAAGAAGAAAAAAATAATTATTCAACGGATAACTAGCTTAAAAAGTAATTTTATAAAACAGTAAAAAATTAAGTATATACTTTCGTTTAAATAGCCAAATTCTTATCGGAGACTCGGCAAGAGGCCAGGACCTAGGTTTAATAACCTTGTTTTTGAAATACGAAAAATACTTGTGTGCCTGTATATGAACTTGTTCAAGAACAACCTTCACCCACATAGTATAGGAAGTCTATATTTTATTGTGCATATTTAACAGAAAGGGTTATTGAACCTTGGTCTCAACATATCGTTGAAAAATATTGCGGGGTGTGAAAACAAATTTTAGATTCAGGGATCTATTTGTGAAATATTATGCATTAAAGTACTAATTTTTGTAAGCGTTAAGTGTCCCTGCGGCGTATATTTAACTTTTTGCTGGAAATGCAAGAGAAGGTCAAATTTGACGGTAAAAATAACATGAAAAAAATGTATATATATAAATATATGATATTAAATTAGTTTCGTTTACTTCGACCGGGGGCAGGGATGCCAGCTAAACAGTTATATCCAAAAATGTATGGCAGTAGTATCATGTTCATCCATGGTAGTATATGACAAAGTTGAAAGAAAAACTATCACAACTAAGTAGTTGACGAGTATTAGTCGACCAAATTAATTTTGCAGTTTCGTTTCATATACATATTTTGTAGGTTGTGCCAAGTTTGTAATTTTTATTTGAATCATTTAAGTCTAATAACTTATTTGAATGGTACGGGACCCTCAGGGCACGAACCCTACTCGCCCTTGACTGGCTTTATTATTGATTTATTCTATGTATTCCTAGAATAATTTTTTTTAAATATTGCAGGTTAACAAAATGGCGGGTTTTTGTTTTTGGGCTTTGATTCTCATGTCGATGATTTACCAGAATGTTTATTCAAATCAAAAGTGAGTATGGGTACAATGAGAATTATTTTAGTTATTTTCCAAATATTAATATTTGGTTAAAAATTTTATTTAAATATTTGGTTTAACGACATGTTTTTTTCCGGGATAAAAAGTAACCTATGTGTTAAGTTGGGGTATAGGCTATATCCATTCTAAATTTCATTCAAATCCGTCCAGCCGTTAAAGCGTGAAAGAGTAACAAACATACACACACACACACACACACACACAAACTTTCGCATTTATAATATTAGTGTGAAGTGTGATGAGATAACATAGCCTTGTCTTAATTCACCACAAACGATTAAGGACCGCGCTACTTAGACACCTAATTTTTCAATTATATTGATATATCCTACAGGAACCATGCATTTTTCCGGGATAAAAAGTAACCTATGTATTAAATTAGAGTATAAGCTATATTTATTCTAAATTTCACCCAAATCCGTTCAGCCGTTTCAGCGTGAAAGAGTAACAAACATACATACACCCACACGCACAAACTTTCGCATTTATAATATTATAGTAGGAAAATGTTACGTACATGCTCTCTTTTACTTTCTAAAACGGAGCCAGTCGTGTAAAAACCTTATAACTTTGTTTTGTCTTTTCTAACATGAAATTATTTCAGTTTTTGGAAAAAGTCGTGACTTGAACTATCAACCATTTTGAACTAGAATCAAAATGTGCTACCTATAGTATGTCATGTCAACATTTAGTTCCCCCTTTAGTAAGTATTATGGTTCCGTTATCGGCGTAAACGTCAACTTTACGCCTGTGTATGAAATGACATATATAAACAGCAGGCGTGTAAAAAAACACAAAAGACTTCCCCAGCAGCTACCGCGATTATTTTATCTAGAAATTTATTCTTTCAAAACACCTACAGAATCAGTAACGATAAAATTAAATGCCTTATAGAGACACAATAGTAATTATATATTGAAAGTTTTTTTTTAAATAATATTTATAGAATTAAGAAATAGTTCTGGTAGTTAAGCAATAATTTCATATTCTGGAGAAGCTACATTATGAATCAGAAAACTATCTATCTACTACTATACTAACTATCTACGTAGACTTAAATTGAAAAGATTAGCTTACATTTCTCGATAGGTATAAGTACCAAGGTTATTTTATTAATTAACTAGCACTATTGTGCTAACGGTACTTTCCATTGCTATTCTCATAGCGGCCAAATAATAAGGGCGGAGTTAGGCATGTAGTTATATATGTACTAGCTTTTGCTCGCGGCTCCGCCCGCGTCGAAGATATTTTTGTGGAAATAAGGAAAACAAAAGAATATGATTTTTCAAACGAAAATTTGCAACGGTCACCATGTATTACCAAGCTGCTAATAGATACCAATCAAATAAGCCCAAATTTGAAGGGTCTGCTGTTGTCCGTTGAGGAGATCCAGTACCCGCATCCCAGTCCCATTATCAGACTCTGGTCACCATGTTTTACCAAAGTGCTAATAAAGACCAATCGAATAAGCCCAAACTCGAAGGGTCTGCTCTTGTCCGTTGAGGAGATCTCGTACCCACCTTCTAGTCCCATCAGCAGACCCTGGTCACCATGTTTTACCAAAGTGCCTATAAATACAAATGAAATAAGCCCAAACTGGAAGGGTCTGCTGATGTCCGTTGAGGAGATTCCGTACCCATCTTCCAGTCCCATCATCACACCCTGGTCACCTTTTTTTTACAAAAAAAAATATTTATTCTGAAAAAAAAAATAAGAAGTGAAAACAAATTTTACCAGTCGGAGTTTGAAACCGCGACAATCGGCTACGCTACGGCGGCGAATCTTCCATGTTTTCATTGCGCTGCTCCCTTTTGTCATAGCGTAATGATACATAGCTTAAAACCTTCCCGAAGAAATGTTTTATCTTTTAGTGAAAACTGCATCAAATTCCATTGAGTAGTTTCCAAGTTATAAGCGAACGAACAGACAGACAAACAGACGTTGTATTTTATATATATAAAGGTACATAATTGTATAGATTAAATATACCCTTTACTTTTGTTCATGTACGTGTATTTACTTATTAAATATAAGCAAACCCAAAACCTATTGTAATATATTGTTCCTCTTTTAAATTTATTATTTATATTATTTTATAATCGTGTGATAAGTGTATTTATGTACCTATATTGCAAAAATAAAGTATTCATTTCATACTAATTTATTCATTTTATTTCATTACGTATTTTTACTCATCACGACTACAACTCGATTGCTTGTTTTCAGGCCCATATTGTCAGCTGTGGCCAAGTTTAAAGTTCGAACAGCTTCTCGGTAAATATTTCACTAATATTATCTACTACTTATAATATTAAATATATATTTATTGAATTTATTAATTCGCGAAATCAATTCGCGCCTGGTTGACAGCTACCTAAACTTGTTAATTTGAATGGCTATTTACGTATTAGTAATAAAAAAATCAGAATGCTCTAAGTTAATTTTTTAGGAAAGTGCAACTTTACAACATTCTTACAGCCATATTTATCTCACACCCTTTTACAGTCAGCTAGGTTTTTATTTATATGAATTATGAAATATGTCAATATAATCTTGCATAATACCGAACATTTTACTGAATGAATGATTAAACCGTTATTTTTTATTTCAGATTATTTTCGTTAGGACTGTGGCCTGAGCCTAAGGCTGCTAGGATAAAATATTCAATCGTCCAGGTAGATCTAAAATATTACAGGTACGAAGAAACACTTTTATCAATAAGGCACACTATTACGGAAGCGTAGCTCATCTATGAACACGACATCATCACGACACGCTCAGTGTAGGTTTGCTGTACGCCTCTTTGCTGCTTACACACAAAACTACAAAACTCTGTTGACGGAGCCTACTGTGACGGAGCTGCATCTAACGCGACGTGAAAAGCAGCAAGCAGACGTACTGTCAGCAAATGGCTAGCCCGATCATCACCTTAAGAACCCGCTCCGGATTTTTCGTCTGTTTGACGCGAAGCATTATTTTAATTATTTTTCCTGTCACTACCAAGATGTTTTTGTAAAAATTAGGGACATACACCAGTCCATACTGGCCATCAACATGAAGACCTAAAATTTATTTGATTCAATTATTTCTCCTTTGCGCCTTATTTTGATACTTATATATAACGATTCGGAGCGGGCTCGTAAGTAATAAAATAACTCGCAAAAGAAAAACAATTCAATCAAATAAATTCTGGGCCTTTATTTAGACGGCCAATATAAAGTGGTGTATGTCCCTAGTTTATCCAAAAACATCGCGATAAAGGCCAGAAAAATATTTAAACATAGGTATTGTTTTTCATCAAAGTTGTCGTCGTCGCGGACCGGGCGAGGGAGGGATATAATTTTGCGGTGATCTACAAAGCCACAATTAAAGGCCGGTGTGATCCAGATATTGATTTGAATAGAAAAATACAAAATAAACTACAAAATATTTATAATTATGTACCTTGATTAGAGTTCTAAATGTTGATTAAGAATTTTTACTGAATACAAACCAAAATAAGGTCCAAATTTAGACTAAGATCCGATTTAATTAATTAGGTATGCAAAGATATAACTTCAAACTTAGTCAAATTAAACATATGATCACAAAAAACGAGTATCCTTTTTATTTCTAAATAATTTAAGTTATGATATTTGTAATTCATTATTTAGGTATACTTTAGCGCGTTTGCACGCAACGACGACGGAGATATCAATACGGGACTAATCGAGTCGTCCAACTGAGTGCGACGCACGTACCCGGTACCAGCAGTAAAAGTTTCGTGTGCAGTGGAATGCTAGTGTTGTTATATTATATAGGTACTAGGGATAATGCAGCGAATGCTATATATATTATGCCTTCTAGTTTTTGTTCGCCAATAGTCATTCACGTTCAACCATAAAGTTTTTTTTTATAACTCTAAATTGAAATATAATTCCAGAAGTGCAAATTTCAATTGACCAACAAGTAACTGATAAACCTGAAAACGTCATACAAAGTCATAATAACAAAAGCGTATTCGTTCCTTAACGGTTAAAACAAAATAAAATGCGGGGCTAGCTGCGATCGCCACATGCAAGCGACAAGGTTTTGCAACAGATCTGGCGAGCCGTTTGCTGATAGTACACAGAGCTTATAATGATGATAACGCGTCTACGAAGCTACGCTTCTTGCATTCGGGTGTAATATTTATAACATAAAGTTCGTATAGTAAGAATCGCTACGCCCCATATCTAAAATACGAGTTATTTTTAGGGATCCGTACCCAAAGGGCAAACAGGAACCAATATGGCGAGACACCGTTGTCCATCCATATGTACGAGTATGTCAACAGAGTCATAACTTTTGATCCATTTAACTAAAATTGTTGCACAAAAATAGCATTTATTAGCAATTACAAAAAAAACAAATTATGTATTTATTTATATTTATTTAATTTATAACACTTTTTGCAGATACAATAAAATCAATACAAAATATAAAACAATCAAACATGGTGTACAAAGGCGGCACTTATTGCTAACAGCAATATCTTCCAGGCAATCTTTGCAAGCAAACAGAAAGATAGTTGACAGAATAAAAAGGAAGGAGTAAATGCTAATCAGTAATAAAAGATCAAGTTGAAAATATATATCTAAATAGACTTATCTAAGACATAAACTTACATAAACAATACATGAACATACTTAATTCAATTGTGCTTAAATTTTGGTACAGATATTCTGTCTCACCTAGTCCGTTTGAACTGTTGCATGCACCACCCATCTGCTGGTGGTAGCAGACCACCAAATTAACGCCACTTACTCAAGGGTGGGTCCAGGGGGGGCACAGGGGCACGTCCCCCCTCCCCAGACGGTTCAAAGAGCTCCAGAAGGAGCTGGAAGATTAACACTATACCGCTTTAATAATATTAGTTTCTTTTTGTGTCATGCTTTTAAGTACATTTGCAGCATTTTTGGCCTACCGGTAGGACTAAAAGACATAGTACAATAATATACGGGACACTATCTGTACCTATTTGGCCTTCGTGCCCCATCCAAAAATAAATCCTGGATCCACCCGTACCCTTACTAACCTTTCTTTAGTAACTATTCAATATTTTTTTATTAGTACAATCTTTTATTTAACTTCACTGAAGTGTTATTTAGTACGTCTGGGTCAAATCTTGCAAATTCATTTTTTATTTTGCACACACATTTGTTTTGAGTGACAATGCAAAAGTGACAAATAATTATGGCTGACGCGATAAGATGGGGATACATTAAAAGGGTAAATCTTTACCTCCGGTGCAAAATACAATATCATTTTTATTGTTTTCTTTACTTTTGAATAAAAAGTATGCAATAAATGCGTTATAAAGCAATTTGCAGAAATAGCTTATTAATAATAAAGTCTTCACAAAAAAATCATGTATTTTTATGTATTTTAATTTTGTTTGTATTACATTAACAAACTTTAAAGCGTGTTTACAGTTGTAATGTAATGCAGTCAAAATGTAACGCATAAAATGGAATATTTTTTTATGTGATCGATCACCTAACAAGTGGCTTGCGCGGATTGTTATAAAACGCATTTATTGCATACTTTTTATTCAAAAGTAAGGAAAACAATATCATGAAGTGCATTTTGCACCGAGATCCTCCATTACCACTTTAATGGTCTTGAAATTTTCATGTAATTTGTGTCAGGGATTTCCCGAAAGGGGTTTTAGAGGTGTTTTGGGAAATGCAAGACATAGTCCAATTATTAGTATCGATTATTTATTAAAATAATGCAATTAAATATTCTCTTTTTAAGTTATTTCAAGTTATTTTGGAGTTTTATTAATCTTTTTATATTTATTTTAGTGTAAACCTCAAAAATGCGCCTGCAGAAACCCGCATTCTGCTAAATAAAATGACAGCAGATTCTATTAAAAGCCTGTGGATCGAGTGCGGACGAGCCGTCATACAAGACGGAAAGACACATATCAATATACAAATTTCTGTGAATTCCCCGGATATGACGTTAACCTGGGAAACCAGTGAGAAGTACATCCTTGATATCAGGAAGAGTAAAAACAATGGTAATTTGCAGTCTTCTTGGAATTCCGTAGACCACAAAAAAGAACACCTTTTTGCTCCTAGAAGGTATCGGAAAGGAAAAAAAAGTAGGACTGTCTACAAAAAGAAATAAGATGCCATCAAAAACAAAACATGTAAAAAAAACAAGTCTCGCAACTTAGTTCTTCTACCGTAAAAAGTTGTGAGATCCATGTAAATCCAAGTCGGTTAATTTATTCAGTCCCTACTTAAGGGACCCTCTGTCTCAAGTTATTATATTACATAATTATCTAACCCAAAGTGACCATATCAATGTTAAAAATCTTTTATGTTTTAAATACATAGATTGACTTCGCATGAAAACACGATGTATCTCACAAGTAATACATATTATATTAAATTAGATTATTTAGCGCGATTGTCAAGTCAATCTACTTATTTAAAACATAAAAGATTTTTAATATTGATATGGTCACTATAAGATGTAGTTAGGTTAGCTAATTATGTAATAACTTATGACAGAAGGTCCCTTAAGTAGGGACTGAATAAATTAACCGTCTTGGATTTACATGGATCTTACAACTTTTTACGTAGAAGAACTAAGTTGCGAGACTTGTTTTTTTTACAAGTTTTGTTTTTGATGGCCTCTCATTTCTTTTTGTAGACAGTCCTACTTTTTTTTCTTCCCGATACCTTCTACGTACAACTGCAAATGCAACTTTGTATTCTTATATATTTATATTGGATTACAAAGTTATTTATTTTGGTGTATCTAGAAAACTGGACCGAAATTGCAAAATATTTTAGTTTTTCCTTGATTTATACACTAAACAATAATTGTGTTCCAAATTTGAAGCTCCTATGTCTGCTAGTAGTGCCTTAGAGTTTTGATGATCGGTCAGTCAGTCAGTGAGTGAGTGAGTGACAAAATTGAGAAACTTTGCCTAGTTATAATTCTTAAACTACTGGTTCAAATTGAATGAAATTTTAAATATACCGTGTTCATACAATGCCTGTTTGGTTACTGAAAATTCGGGCTTCTAGTTTTATGCACAAATATTTTATAGGGGGGTCGAAAATGGCCTGAACTGTTTCGAGAAAAGGATGGTACGGCCCCGCTTTCTAGCTCACCCTGGCGGGGGCACTGCCGTGCCCCCAGATATTGCTTTTCATCTTACTGAGACCTATAAGGAACTTTCCCTTAATCTAGGAATTTTATATCCAAGAAGGTGTCATAGAGCATACAAATAAAAATATCGGAAAATTACTTATTTCTGACGTAAAGTTACTCGTACTTACGCGTCCAAATACTAACTTAAGTTTGGTCGTTAAACAAACTCCCGACTAAGAAGAATCGATATTCTTTAGGAGTGACTTTTAGGTTGTTGACCATTTGGCCTTTACTTAACCTTACCGGACCAAAAAAGGAAACGCCGAAAACGATCACTTCTAGTAAAATTTTAATCAACATTCGCAGGGGGCAGCTCAGGAAGGTGTTGATGATTTCTCTATTTCAGAGACTTGTAAGGGGACTTGTCATAGACTTTCTTCCTTTCATCTTGACATTGTCACTTCATTATTATCTAAATTTTAAACTGAATAAAGCCTTATATTCGTAGGTTTGTCTTTAATATGTTAATTTATTCAGTTTATTAAGTATCTTAATTGCAATTATCGTGCCAAACAATAAAATGGAAAAATATCTGCGGCCCAATCGTTTCGATGTTGACCCATCGTCCAACAATGCTTCCAAGGAATGGCGACACTGGCTCAAAAGCTTCGAAAGCTTTCTAGAGTCTAACGAGTCTGAAGACAAGGTAAAACTTCAACTCCTTACGAACCATGTTTCTACCGAAGTGTATGAATTTTTTAGCGATTGCCCCACTTATCAGAGCCCTATTGATGTCCTAGAAAAGACTTACATAAAACCGAAAAATGAAATCTACGCTAGATACGTATTAGTTTCGCGAAAACAACAAGGCGATGAAGACATACACCAGTACTTGCAAGCCTTGAAAAGCTTGGGTAAAAACTGTGAATTCAAAAAAACTGACGCAGAACAGTATCGAAACGAGTATATTCGGGACGCCTTCATAGCTGGCATTACATCGACAAAAATTCGCGAAAGACTTCTGGAAAAATTATCAATGACCCTAGAAGAAGCATTTAATCAAGCAATTGCATTGGAAATGGCAGAAAATAACAACCAAAAGTTCATATCAAAACCAGCATATTATGACGCAACAAACCCTTCAGCTAGCGTATCAAATGAAACTAAATCTATGCCTGCCAATACCTATTCAAACTTTTCTGAAACTGTCAACGCTGTCACAAAGTACAAAAGTGGCCAAAAATCAACAAAACGAAAGTGCTTTTTTTGCGGAGGTCAAGTACACACGCGGATAAACTGCCCAGCACAAAATGAAACCTGTCAACTTTGTTCAAAAAAAGGACATTTAGCTAACGTTTGTCGTAGCTCAGGAGCTAGCATGAACGCGACCATAGATGACCCCGTATTAGCTACATCACCAACCTGTTTAAAAAAGCAACCATCAAAATACTCGTGAATGGCCATGAAGCGGATGCACTTATTGACTGGGGAAGTTCCAAGAGTTGTATAAACAAAAATTATACTGACAAGTATCAAATAAAGAGAGAAGTTTGTAACGAAATAATAGCCATGGCCTCTCTAAGCCAAAAGACTAATGTCAATAGTCGCTGTCAAGTCGAAATAGCTATGAATAACAATATCTACAGAAACTTACCTCTACTTATCGTAGACCAACTATGTTCAGACGTTATAATCGGCCACGATATCCTCTCTGAACATAGTAAACTAGAAATGGCATTTGGTGGCCACAGAGATTCTCTTAAAGTATGCAGCGTACTTGCCTCTGGTGTTCCATCTGTATCACTATTTTCAAATCGATCTCCAGAATGCAAACCCATCGCCATAAAATCCAGAAGATTCTCTGATGATGATAATAAATTCATTGAAAACGAAATTAATCAACTTCTGAAGGACGGTGTAATTGAAGAAAGCAAATCACCATGGCGAGCTCAACTGCTCGTCACCCAAAACGAGAATCATAGGAAACGACTTTGCGTTGACTACTCTCAGACTATCAACAAGTTCACTGAACTTGATGCATATCCGTTACCAAATATCGAAGGTATGGTTAATGATGTTGCACAATATGTCATGTTTAGCAAAATTGACCTCAAAAGCGCATACCATCAAGTCAACATAATTGAAACTGAAAAACCATTTACTGCATTTGAAGCTTGCGGCAAACTTTACCAATTTTGTCGAATCCCATTTCGTGTGACGAATGGCGTTAGCAGCTTTCAAAGAACAATTGACTGGTTGATTAAACATGAACAATTACAGAATACTTACGCCTATTTAGATGACGTCACTATCTGTGGTAAAAATCTAAAAGAACATGACGAAAATCTGCAAAATTTCATGAATGCGGTCTCAAAGTACAATTTGACTATCAACACAACGAAATCGATTTTTTCGACTGACACTATAAATCTCCTGGGATATACCATACATAATAAGACTATAAAACCTGATGAAGAACGACTTAAGCCACTTTTACAACTTCCAGTGCCTTCAGATACAGCTTCTCTTCGCCGAGCCCTTAGCATGTTTTCACATTATGCAAAGTGGTTACCAAACTTCTCAGAGAAAATAAGCTGTCTCACGAACAAAAGTACGTTCCCATTGAACGAAGAACAGATCACAGTTTTCGAAAACATAAAGAAGGATATAGCTAAATCTACTGTCCATGCTATACAAAACGGAATCCTTTTTACTGTTGAAACTGACGCTTCAGAACACTCCATCGCAGCTACCTTAGCCCAAGAAGGTCGACCAGTTGCCTTCTTTTCGAGAACGTTATCCGCACCAGAAATGCGTCACTCAGCTGTCGAGAAAGAAGCTTACGCCATAGTGGAAGCATTAAGAAAATGGCGACATTACTTAATAGGTAGACCTTTCCGACTAATAACTGACCAAAGATCGGTATCATTCATGTTCAACCAAAGACATTCCAGCAAGATCAAAAATGAGAAAATAGAACGTTGGCGTCTTGAATTATCATGTTTCAAATATGATATAGTGTACAGACCCGGAAAGGAAAACACTGTAGCTGATGCTTTTTCAAGAGTTTGTTCCTCTATTTGTCAAACAAATCTACACAAACTACACAATTCTCTTTGCCACCCTGGCATAAGCAGAATGATCCACTGGGTGAGATCTAAAAACCTGCCCTACTCTGTCGACGATATTAAGAAAATGATACGTGCTTGTCCAACCTGCGCTCACATCAAACCCAATTTTCATAAAAATCAAAGCACCTTAATCAAAGCAACTTCTCCATTTGAACGCTTGAACATTGATTTCAAGGGACCACTACCCACGGTTAGTAACAACCGATACATTCTAACCGTGATTGATGAATACTCCAGATTTCCGTTCGCCTTCCCTTGTAGTGACTTATCAGCTGCCACTGTCATCAGACACCTACTCAGCTTATTCTACATGTTTGGCACACCTGCTTATATTCACTCAGATAGAGGCACAGCATTTATGTCAAAAGAATTAAAAGATTTCCTTCACGATCGAAATATAGCAACTAGTCGCACAACGGCATACAATCCACAAGGCAACGGACAAATTGAACGTCTGAACGGCACATTATGGAAAACAATAGAGTTGGCATTGCATGACAAAAACAAGAGTGTTAACAACTGGGAAAGTGTTTTGGACTTGGCCCTTCATTCAATAAGATCATTGTTATGCACAGCCACAAACACCACACCTCATGAGAGAATGTTCAATCATAACCGAAGAACTACATATGGTGAGTCAAAACCGACGTGGTTATCCACACCTGGGCCCGTTCTATTGAAGACACATAATAGAAGCAACAAGTATCATTGTTGTGATAAAAAAAAACACTTGTACTTTTCCACAGATAATATTTAATTCTACACTACCCAACCGGTTTCACTATATAAGCATCATCAGGGCCTTTTTTAATTACATAATTTTATATATAATTATTTATTTAAACAATCTTTCTGTTGCTAGATGTCCCTGATGATGCTTATATAGTGAAACCGGTTGGGTAGTGTAGAATTAAATATTATCTGTGGAAAAGTACAAGTGTTTTTTTATCACAACAATGTTTGATAAATTCCACCAAGTGCCGACAATCTCAACTATCAACTTCCAACAAGTACCAGCCCATCGTCGAGGAAGTAGATTTACTAGAGTCAAATCCTGACTATTCATATGTAAGACTACCGGATGGGAGAGAGACTACAGTATCTAATAGACATTTAGCACCTACTGCCAACAACGATGATTACATTTTAGATGAGCCCCAAACTACTCAAGATCCTGAAGCAAATGAAGGCCCTATCAACTATGAATCTCAAGAAGAGGAACTAGTTGTCCAACAACCTCGTCGCTCTACAAGAACTAGAAAAGCTCCGCTTCATTTGAGCGATTATGTAGATACATGAGTTCTACGGCTCCGGAGAATGTCATAGACTTTCCTTTCATCTTGACATTGTCACTTCATTATTATCTAAATTTTAAACTGAATAAAGCCTTATATTCGTAGGTTTGTCTTTAATATGTTAGGACTATTACTGCTGATGACCTTGGGTGTGTGTATCTCAGTCTCATCCCGTTTAATTAAATACGTAGTCGGTTCTTAAATACTGTCACTGGCCATTTATTTTAAAAATAGAACACCTAGAAAAAAAATGAAATGGTGTTCGATTTTCACATATTTTTTGATTAATAATCTGCCAAATCACAATTACATTCGTTCATTTTTTACGATGGAGTGGACTCGCAAAGAGGACCGAGTAGCAGTAATTGCATTGCATCGTTGCGGCCATCCACCGAAGACGATATTCAACTTGCTTCAAAAATTAAAATTCACGAAGAGGTTCGTGTACCGTACCATCAAGAGGTACAATGAAACCTCTAGTGTCGATGACGAGAAAAGAACTGGCAGACCTCGTTCCGTTAGGACTCCAGGGGTCATCAAAGCAATCAAGGCGCGTATTGCAAGAAATCCCGTCCGCAAGCAGAAACTGATGGCTTTGGAGATGGGATTAACCAGAAGTACCGTAAAAAAAGTACTCAATGAAGACCTGGGACTACGAGCTTACCGAAAACAGAGTGGACATCTTCTGAACGCGCGTCTGATAGCTATGAGAGCCAAAAAATGCAAAGTTTTGCTAAAGCGGTACGCGAGAAACAGACACCGCGATATTCTGTTTAGAGACGAGAAAATTTTTAATATCGAAGAGAAGTACAACAAACAAAATGGCAGGGTGTACGCTACCAGCTCTGCGGCCGCTGGAAATGCCATTCCTGGAGTGCAGCACGGCCATCATCCATCATCAGTCATGATTTGGTTGGGAGTGTCCTACTATGGCCCTACTGAAGTGCATTTTTGTGAAAAAGGTGTCAAAACCAGTGCAAAAGTGTACCAAGACACGGTTTTAGATCGAATAGTAAAAGATCTGCCCCAGACACTCTTTGGAGGACGGCCATTTGTGTTTCAACAGGACTCCGCACATGCTTATAAGGCCAAAACAACTCAGGAGTGGTTCGAGCGCCAGAATATCGAGCTAATAAGGCATCAAGATTGGCCCTATACTAACCCTGACCTCAATCCACTGGATTACAAAATTTGGCAGGAATTGGAGGAGAAGGTCTGTTCTAAACCTCACAAAAATTTGAGCAGCCTAAAGTCATCATTGATTAAAGCAGTGGCCGATATCGACATGAATATGGTCCGTGCTGCTATTGATGATTGGCCGCGAAGATTGAAGGCTTGTGTGAAAAATGGTGGCAATCATTTTGAATAAATTTTGTGTTTAATGTAAGCTAATTAAATTACCTTTTTTTAAAAAGAAACTTTTTTTGAATATCATGATTAGTTTTCATTTTATAGCCAATTTTGTTTGAGACAGAATTTAAGGACCGACTAGGTATATTGTTAAAAATTAAAAATACTAATTTTAAGCCATCTCATCATTCCAGGTGGTTAATAAATCATCAAAAATATATTTTTTTACTTTCATGACATCTGTATCAAACAGGACCTTATCGCGGCTTGTTAAAGTCACTCAGAGCTTCGTTCTACACGGATCATTACTTACGGTCCTAGTCAAGTCCATTTTTATTTTCAGGATCAACATTACAAGTCTCCATCAAGGCTGATACTATTTACGGAGCTCGCCACGCTTTGGAAACATTCACACAGTTATCTGTAATAGAAAAAACAACAAAAAATGTTACATCTAGTTGCTGCCTAGTCAGTATGATATCTTGGGCCAAGATTTCAGATGAGCCCGCTTTTAAGCACAGAGGCTTACTGTTGGATACTTCCAGACACTACTTTTGGGTTGGTAGTATAAAGAGAACGCTAGACGCCATGGCGGCTTCAAAAATGAACGTTTTTCATTGGCACGTTACGGACTCGCAGAGCTTTCCATTGGAGTCGGTTAGAGTCCCTGAGCTAACCAGGTAAAGGTGAACAAGCTTTTGTACGTTTAATCAATTTTCTTATAATATCTTTGGGTTTAATGGTGATATTTTTTGTACATTGCAATCGGCAGCTCAGTCGATTGTTCCCCAGATCCTTAAGGGGGGAACGTTTCGAGCTCAGTGCTTATGATATATATATAACTTATGATTGTTTATCTTATTTTTAAATAAAATGTATGAAATAAAATAGTTTCATGTTATTTTGAGACTATTGTTTAATAATTATCATGGGTTTTTAGCAGAATTGGATAATTATTGGAAATTAGCATTTTATGGATTATAGTTAGCGTGAATGTCTGTCCATACCAAATTAAAAGCATGTTTTAAGTTGGTGTGGGCATTCATTTACAACTTAATGTTTAAAATTACAACATTTTGGTTGAGTAGCCTAATTTACATTAAACTATGGTCGCGAAATGCCATAAATCACATTTATTTATTACTTTTTACGCAAATTAAGAAAAACAATCATAAGTTGTGGATTTTGCACAGAGCTCGAAACGTTCCGCCTTACTCCACAATTCTTTCCCAAACGCAACTCTTATGGTTGTTTTTCTTGTTCTTTGATAAAAAATCAATAAATAAATGTGATTTATTGAACTACTCAATGGTTAAATATCTATTTAGCTTTTTTAACAAAGTTGTGTTATTTTTTGCACCACTTCCACGCTTTAAAGTGTCAGTGCTTCGATGGAATACGTTTTGGTGAAAAGTGAGTGTTTGATTATTCAGTTGATACTCGAAAAACCTTTGTCAAAACGATATACAAGCTAGACAATTTTAGGAGGACTCCTTTGGTCGCAGCCTTTATTTTAGAATGAACAGAGTTCTAACAAACATTCCTTAAATTTTGATTTAATTTATAAATGAATACTCGGTATTATTGAACAATAGAACGCCTAGCATAAAATAGTTTAAATAATTTAAGTTCTTATAATAATGAAAATAGAGCAAAACAATAGTGTACCAAGTATTTTCTTTCAGAATTAATAATACAAGAAGTTCAGTTTCTCAGAAAATCATACTTCGGCCCAATACAATCCCCTTCCCATTTGAATTATTGTTACATAAAACAAGGGGTACCATAGAGTTTATCTTAAAATTTCCATCTTTTAAGCGAACATTTCATGGAAATCTATCGAATTGCTTAACAGGTATGGTGCCTTTAGTCCATCACGGATATACACACAAAAACACATAAAGGATATAATAGAATATGCTCAAAGCCGTGGGATTCGTGTTATGATTGAAATAGATGGACCAGCTCATGTTAATGCAGGATGGCGATGGGAAAGTAAAGATAATAACCCGAAAAGTACAAATAAGGTACGTACAGTCTCCAACACTTCTCAATTTGCACAGATTAGAAACATTTCATGACTTCGCTATTAGTTTGAAAAAGCCCCGATCAGGGGCCCTATTATTTGTGTTGTCGATTCGGTGTAACACTACTTAACTTATTTGACAAAACTAAACTTAATTTTAGCATTCTGTCTTTTTCTTTCTGTATCGAAAAGACAAGGACAGGACGCTTAAAATAAGATAAGTCCTGTTAAATAAGTTTAGTGTTGTACCGAGTCGACACCAGTGTTATTTTTCTTGAAGCAGTGAAAAATCTTACAAATACTAGTTCCACAGTATTTATTTATTCCTCTCAGTGACCGGTTACGTTTAACACATCTTTAGTCTTAAGAATAACAAGTTATTTCTAGATTTTATAGGGATTTAGTTTGTTTACATTCACAGTTGCAACAATGACAAATCTATAAATTTTGTTCTTTTAGGGATCCGTATTTTTGATAACTTGACGAAACAGATTTATAAAGAATTCCTTAGTCCACTGCTTGAATAGGCATACTCAAGGCACGCCATAAGGTCGTTAGGCAACCAGGCCTATCATGGAAGAGTGTTGGTTATCATAATACTTCCCTTTCACCGCGAAGGTCTGTAGCGTTTAGTCCAGCTGGATTGATGTACATTCTGCCAACAGTCCGTTGCAAGACCCTCGTCTGCTAGGCGACAGAGTTGCTGTGATGGACATTCCGAGAGCCACTTCATAATAAGGTGGCTTATCCAGCCAAATTAATAAAGCAGACTCGGTAACTAATCAGTGATAAGTGCGTCTGACCCATTTCACGACATTTTTGAGAATGTAATATCAGAACCCTGTTTAACTTGAGATTGAGTGGTGTTCCCATAAGTGTATACAATGTTATTTTGGATTTTATAAAAAATATATGGGCTGTTGTTTCACAAAATGGAAAGTTAATTTTACTATACCACTGATACCGATTAAATAACAGTAGAAAAATAAATATTTGGCCTATTATTATAATGACGTTTTTAAATACCTATTTTTTATATTCATTCATTCGTGACATGAATCGGTGAGGTGTCAGAGGTGTTTATAAGTGCTACCTTTGAAATGAAAGTCACAATCCACAATATTAAGTACCTATCTAAAAAGGTTTAAAGATACTTTATTCTTACTAAAGACAATATGTCACTTACATAAGAAGAAATCTTAATTAATTATAAATAGAAAATTAAGAGAGAAATACATGATTAAAATTTTCTAGCAAGATTAATCGAAATGGCGGGGTAAGGCTTTGTTTTATGTATTTTTAGGTGTTTATCTTCTGTATCGTCCTTTTTTCTTAAATTAAATTGTACGTTTATTATTTATATTAATATAAGTAAGCCCAATATTTATTTGATTAATTGAAATAGGCGTTACCTTGCGGAAATCCATCACTAAGTAAAGGATATATGAATATAATTTGCAATATTCCGCTAAGCAATTCTTGTCGTGCTATTCAAAATGCAGACTCGTGCACCGCCCGCCCGCCCGCATAAAAACATGCAACAAGCAAGCAATACAAGCAAAGCAATCTTAAATAACAAGCAAGAAAACTTATCGACACGTGTTTCGCCTCTGAACGAGGCATCCTCGGGATGTGTTGCTAGCCCGGCTTCTCCGCAGCAACTGATGTGTTGCTCGCCCAGCCGCTCCGCAGCAACTGATGTTGAATTTTTATTTATTTATTAAATTTTATGCTTAGTATTTTTATTTACTTCAATTGTTTTATAAAAATATACGTATAATAAATGTATTTGATGTACTTTAATGATCATTGTTACATTGTATTCACAATATTTGCAACCATAAAATATCTGATAATGAGTCATAAGCTCGAACTCCTCCTTGCACAGTTAAAAAAGTGAGTCCAATCCGTTTTTTCAATATTCATAAAAAACCTTATCGTGAATGTTTCAGAAAACAGAACTTGATAATAATGTTGATAGTAATATGGTGCTGGAATGTAGTATGAACGGTCAATTTAATGTTGCAAACCAAACTATTTACAAGATCCTGAAAAAGCTTTACGAAGACATTGTGGAATATTTACCCAAGCCGGCGTTGTTTCATATGGGTGGAGATGAGGTGAGTTTATTTTATAAAATAGACCGGTGACAGGCAGCATCGTTACTGATGCAAGGGTTTCGGCACCGCGACTACCAACCCGCCTGCCAAACGTGAGTGAGTTTGGGCATTTCTTTCAGGAGAACCGCCAGAGTGGCGAAATCTTGGTCATGAGGGACCGAAACTAGTATTATAAATATCGGTAGATTACATGCCTTTATTACAACTGGTACTACATTGTAGTAACCTCTAAAATAATTCATTTTTAATATTCCACGATACCGGTTTTTAAAAAGCGGTAACCGATTGCTGTTACCTTTTTGGATGCAAAATTGCAATGCACAGAATGGCAACGCGTGCATATTAAAACTTATTTGTTCGCGATTCTTACTGCGAGACACGTAGGGCTCGTTTGTCGTCCTAAAACAAAGCCCAAATCAAATTTAAAAAATATATTTCTCGTATTTTGAAAACAGGGTCATTGGATCTTGGTCCTGACCACTTACATAGTATCCAGCATGAATTTGGTTGCATAAACGAAAGTCAACTTAGATAACAAATTTATGAAAATGGTTACCAATTGAGGGTAGCATGTATATTTTAAAGGTATTTTTTTCAATTACCTCTTGTTGAGGTCACCAAAACCAAAACTATGACCTAAATTCATAATGTCACGGTTAAAGTGGGAGGGGAAGCTGGCGGGATTCGAACCTGACGATCATTACTTAGCTAACTGCATAGACGTGCCTACTCTAGGAAACCACAGGATTCGAACCTGTGAACTGCCCAGTGTCACGGCTTCAGTCGGTAGAACAATGACTTGTCTCAGGGTCTAGGGTTCGATCTTGTTGAGCAAGTTAGGGCGACATATTTCTAACTGGAAAAGGGAAGCACAGACAAACAGCAATAGCTGTACATAAGGGTATATATTTTACCAGACAGAAAGGAAGCTTAAAGGCTAGAAATAAAAAAATTATCAAGGAAAATCTAATGGATAATCTTTGTATATCACACTACAATGACTCAAAAAAGCTCCTTTTGTAAAGCCTACGAAATGCTTTTACGACTAGTAGATGACCAAAATTTATGAGCATTTTTAGTTTTTGTGCAAGATATATAAAATAACATAACTATGCTAGAGAAACTAAATCGACATTAAACTATTGTTGCGTAATGCTATAAATCACATTTGTTTGACACATTTTATTCTAACATAAGAAAAAGAATCTCAAGTTGTGCGCATTTTTTTCTACCCTCACAGCCAGGTTAAATTTAGCGTACCTTATGTTTTGTTTGGTGCAGGTTTCCAAAGAATGTTGGACGTCGAACAAAAAAATCTCCAAATACATGCAACAAAACGGTTTATTCAATAATGAAGATGGATTTCTTAAACTCTGGGCACAGTTCCATAACAAAACCTTGAAGATATGGGATGAAGTAAATGTGCACGACAAGACGAAAAAGCAGCCTGTCATGCTATGGTCTTCCGACCTTACAGACCCAAACCACGTGAAGAGATTTTTGGACCCAAAACGGCAAGTTATTACAAATCCATCACAAAACAAATATAAAATATTATTATTAAAATTCACGCTGACATATTAATTTATTATTGAATACCGGTTTAAAAATGATGGCCGTGTGACAACGTCGTCGTCGGTGAGCGCCGCGTCTTGCCTTGAAAATGCCAAAATTGTCTCGGTGAAACAAACAATAATAAGTAAAACGTGAGTATTAAAACCGGTATTCAATAATGATTTTAAAATAAATATAAATACATAATCACGACATGAAAACCCAGGGTGTCAAAATGTGGACAGCGAAATGCAAGTTACAGCCCACACTCGTACACCCACGTTTAACCCATGCCATGATTATTACTTCGTCATTATATAGGTGTAAATAAAATAATGTCCAGGCCGCAAACGGCGCAGTACACTGTGAAAATAGAAATACCACTCACTCACTCACTCACTCACTCATCGAGAAATATTCGTGATTATAGGAACAAACTGAAATTTAGTAAGGAAGAAATCCGTTCGAATTTAAAGGAAATTTTGTTCCTCAAAAGTTGTTCTTTGCCATGACTATCAACGACGACGTTCCAATCGTTGATGACTATCAAGAAATCACACCCTTTCGTTGAAAATGGCCGGCATTGACTTGAGAAAAACTGCTACTCCCACGGTCACTTTTATGTGGCAGAGCCTTTGCCCGCGGGTCCGCCCGTGTTTTTTCAAGCTCTGCCTCGTTTTCGGGTTAGGCGTTATTTTATGAACACCTTATAGCCTATATGATAACAAAAAAACCGGTCAAGTGCGAGTCAGACTCGCATACATAGGGTTCCGTAATTCGACAGTTTTGGGAACAGTCAGGAAGAAGGTATTTAAAATCTTGCCCATAACTGTGTATTTGTTAACTAAAAATATAATTGATTTTACCAGAAAAGGAGGCTCAAATATTTTTATACCGTACTCTAAATAAAAGTTGTGGATGATAAATTCAATTTTGTCATTTTGATATCGTGAATTTCTCATTTCTCATCTTTACGTAATCCCAAATAACCAGGATTTTTTTCATATTTTTCAGTTTATTAGTTTCGGAAATAAAGGGGGCATGCATTTTTCTGTGGTTTTTCAAAGCTTTCTCGAAGTCGGTGCTAGTAAATACAGTAAAAGTGTATATATTTATAATCAGATTTTTAATATCTACCTACAACTTGATAGCCATATTGTATTTTTATAAAATATATTTTTTATTTATTTTACTTTATTTTATTTCTCATTTGTTATCAAGTTTTTTTAAATTGCTATATTTATCCTGTAATTGGCCAGTTATGGCCTAAAATCTTCATTATTTTCATATTTTTCGGTTCACCAGTTTCGGAAGTAAGGAGGGGGGCATACATGTTTTTGTGGTTTTTCAAAGATTTCTCGAAATCAGTGCCAGTAAATACAGTAAAAGTATATATTTTTATAATCAGCTCTATAATATCTACAATTTTATACCCATATTGTATTTTTATAAAATATTTTTTTTATTTATTTTACATTTTTATTTATATTTCTCATTTGTTATCAATTTTTTAATCGCTATAGTTTTCTCTAATTGGCCAGTTATGACCTATAATTGTAATTTTTTTCATATTTTTCGGTCCACCAGTTTCGGAAAGTTTTTTCTGAGTTCCTTGAAATGTATTGAGTATAATGTAACAGTCTAGGATATCTGAATAAACAGTAAAAAAGTGAAACAAATATTTAATTCCATAACCCCGGTATAACAATACATACATACAGACAGAGAGACAAAAAATTCTAAAAATTGCAGTTTTGACCCATTTCACTTGAAATTTCACAAAAATAAATCTACGGTGACGACTTTTTTACTACTTTATTATTAGTATAGAAGATATAGATTGCACGTCAGCAAAGGTTATGTTTAAAACACCAGCTCCACCACCACCAGAGCATCCCAAATTGCTGGGCCTTATAAAAAACCAGTGGACGAAACAGGCTGATGGATGCATGGAAATATATTGTACCATATCAAACCATTAATTTTACAGATACGTCATCGAACAGTGGGATCGTTTACTCGAAACAACGGATTTGTTACTATTGGGCTACCGTTTGGTGTTAGCACCGTTCCAGTATTGGTACTTGGACTATCCTGAGTACACTTGGCAACGCATGTACTCATACAATCTCCCTTCTCATCCGAATATGTTGGGAGGGGAAGTCGCCATGTGGACAGAAAATGTTGATGAATTAAATCTGGGTACGTACACTTTTACTTATAGACTAACATGAAAAAAAATTAATTCATAGCATATACCCTTTGCCTGTATTCAATCTCAGCCCCATTTTCTAATTGCGCGTTATTGTCGATCGCACAACAAAAGAGATAAGCATACTTAATCTGAAAAAGCCCGCGTCAGGAATCAGGAAGAGAGTGGATAATGCTTTTTTTTCAAGGAATAAAATCCTATCCTACTTCCTACAATCCTACTATAATATTATAAATGCGAAAGCTTGTGCGTGTGTGTGTATGTTTGTTACTCTTTCACACTGAAACGGCAGAACGGATTTGGATGAAATTTAGAACGGATATAGCTTATACCCTAACTTAACACATAGGCTAATTTTTATCCCGAAAAAATGCATGGTTCCTGTAGAATAGATCCATATCATTGAAAAATCAGGTGTCTAATTAGCGCGGCAATTTTATCGTTTGTGGAGAAATAAGACAAGGCTACGTTATCTCATCACACTTCACACTAATATTATAAATGCGAAAGTTTGTGTGTGTGTGTGTGTATGTTTGTTACTCTTTCACGCTGAAACGGCTGGATGGATTTGGATGAAATTTAGAATGGATATAGCTTATACGCCACCTTAACATTTAGGTTACTTTTTATCCCGAAAAAAAGCATGTCGTTAAACCGAATAACACGCGGGCGGAGCCGCGGGCAAAAGCTAGTTACATATAAAATCACACAAGTGCGTTTAAAAAAAACGCTATGCTATCGTATAGATAATAGGTTAACATGTGAACATAATCATAACAGTAATCATTGTTATTTTTACTTTATTAGTTTCGATAGACTGCTTGTTTGAAATGAAAAAAAATAGCCTTCACTTTGCAATTTTTTTCGATGGAGCCAATTTTTCTCCATCGTGTTTTGGACTATTACATCTCCTTGAAAAAGGCTTTGTTTACAACATGCATTTATTTCGAAACCATATCTATTGTAGTTTGGGAGTACTACTTGTTCAAAAACTCCGTTTTTACTACCTACGTCGTCTTAAGAACACCCCTTATTGCCTATAATATTGACCAGACAGACAAAAATACAAAAATATTTAATTTTGGCCTTAGTACCGACAATACCAATAACCCGTTTCATTTAAAATTTTACAAAAATATCTAATGTACAGTCATGACATTTTTACTACTTCATTATTAGTGATAGATAAGGCAGGGAAAATTAAATTTCAAATAGCTATCACTAAATAACTACTAATATACATAAGTATATGTTAGTAATACTGATCACTTACCAAGCCTCCAGTATGAATTTAGCTGCATCAATTGATATCGTCTTGTATATAAGGTGACTTTCGTTTATACAGCCAAATTCATACTAGAGAATTTTAAGAAACACGAACAATTTTTTTTTGTTCAATTGCATCCGCCTATCAATTAGTATAGGAAGTCAAAATTTTACTTTGCGTATTTCACAGAACAGGTAGTTGAACTGAACTTTGGTCCTGACCACTTACCGAGTCTCCAGCATGAATTTGGTTACATAAACGAAGGTTATCTTATATGTTAGGTGAAATTAATTCAAACGCCCATTTTTTTATTGGATGTTTGGTTTCTAGACCTACTTACTAAATGATGTCGTCGGTTTCCCCTAGATGGCGTTAGTAGTAATAGCAAAAATTAGTACGGCGAATTATGTAATTTTACGCACGCTAAACAGGCACGTAATCTATAATATTTTGAGCAGGCACAAAGCCTTTTAAAAAAATTTAGGTTGTATTACTAAAATGTAATAAAATAATCAGGAATCCTTTCACGAATTTACAATACTGGATCCAATAACCCTACATAAACAGGGTGTTAAGTAGAGAATGTTTTTCTTCTAAATGGAATTACATCCAATAACCCTAAATAGACAGGGTGTTAAGATGATAACCTTGGAACACCACTTATCACTATAAAACTATGGGGTCAAATCTGTAATCGCGAAAACAAAATCAGCTGTTCCATAAAAAAGTTAAATACCTACTCGAAATAAATGTAAGAAACGGCTGTTTTTTTTATCTAGTTCCCATTATAAGTTTATGATATTTGTGGGTAGAACACCCCATTTGAAGGAAAAGAGTTATTATCTTAACCTCCCAGTATATAAAACGTACAATAGTAGGAAATTATTTCTCAGAAAATAGAATTTGGATTAAATGTTAAGCCTCTCTATTTAAATATAGTATTTGTCATATCTATACTTAAAATTAAGTAGTAGAAAAATTGTGTCTGTACATTTGATATTTTTTTTTATTTTAAATTGTGTTGAAGCCGAAGCTACCATTTTAAGAATTTTTGTCTGTCTTTATGTCTGTATGTATGTATGTTCCGTTTTAACTCAAAAACCACTCAACGGATTTGGATGCGGTTTTTTATTGTCAAAGCAATTTAAAAAATGATATAATATGCTTCTGTTCTTCTTTTTTTTAATTATTCGAAGATTTTTATGTAAATTACTTAGTTAAGTGTAGTTACACTGCATTAAAAAAATTCTGAAATATAGATGGCGCTTTCAAAAGACTTGAAAATATTATGATCTCTTGGCTATTGATCTTTGCTATGATCACACTTATATTATAAATGCGAAAGTTTGTGTGTATGTTTGTTACTCTTCACACTAAAACGGCTGAACGGATTTGGATAAAATTTAGAGTGGATATTGCTTATACCCTAACTTAACACATAAGCTACTTTGATTCCGGTGAAAAGCATGTCGTTAAACCGAATAACACGCGGGCGGAGCCGCGGGCAAAAGCTAGTTCAAAATAAATTAAAGCTCAACTTTGAGTTGTAAATAAGATTGACAGTCACAGAGCTCAACGTTGCTCTGTGACTGTCAATCTTATTTTGCGCATATGCTGTGTTTGTTTTGGTACAATTTTTGTCTCGGATAAGACTACCTGAACACCTGTTTGGAGACTACCTAATAATTGACTGTTTTGACACTGATATCTACCTACTGCAAACAAAACTGCTTAAACCTGGTACCATTAAAAGCAAAGACTACGGTTTTTGGTCCCGGGGCACTTACTTTTGAAGTCTTTAGACAACGCCATCTGAGTGATTTTTATAGAAGCTGTTCAGGAAAATTACTCATTATTGAAATGAGATTTTTTTCTCATACTTTGACAAATAGGAATGACATTACATACATTATCTTAACGATATTTAATTAGATGGATTAAACAATATTTAATTTATTTAAGTTAATTTAATATTAATTTAAAACCGATATTGTGCTATTTTTTCCGGAATCCGTCTCTGTCGGGTTTTTCCACATGGAATAACAGTGACCGTTGCAAGCGTCACTATCCTCTGGCTTTGAATATTGGAGAGACGTGGTGCGTCTAAATTGTCAAAGACTATATGACATTTCAGATGAGCGCATCTGGCCACGGGCGGCAGCAGTCGCCGAGCGTCTGTGGTCCAATCCGAATTCTACGGAGCCACAAAAGAGCACGAGGCTGAGATTGAACCGTCATCGAGACCGCTTGGTGGCGCGAGGATTGAACCGGAAGATACTTACTCAAAATCTGTAGGTTTCTACTAAGATATGTAGATCCTTCTCGCGTAATATAATTATGTTGATAAAATATTATTATATTTTTAAATTAAGTATTCACTAAAGCCGATTTTGAAAGTTTTAATTTTAAGCTAAGAAACTTACTAAAAAACGTAATTTAAAATGACAACACTATTTTTTGCTATTCTGAAGGGCACACCAACTAAAATTAGCAAGTCTTACAACATTGTTGTGATAAGAAAACACTTGTACTTTTCCACAGATAATATTTAATTCTACACTACCCAACCGGTTTCACTATATAAGCATCATCAGGGGCTTTTTAATTACATAATTTAAACGATTATCGTTTATTGCACGGACATCTAGCAACAGAAAGATTGTTTAAATAAATAATTATATATAAAATTATGTAATTAAAAAGCCCCTGATGATGCTTATATAGTGAACGATAATCGTTTATTGCACGGACATCTAGCAACAGAAAGATTGTTTAAATTAATAATTATATATAAAATTATGTAATTAAAAAGCCCCTGATGATGCTTATATAGTGAAACCGGTTGGGTAGTGTAGAATTAAATATTATCTGTGGAAAAGTACAAGTGTTTTCTTATCACAACAATGTTTGATAAATTCCACCAAGTGCCGACAATCTCAACTATCAACTTCCAAGTCTTACAACCTATTTTTTTTTTATTCAATCAAATGACAGCTCTAAAATGTGCCTTGAAATTACCAAAACCAGTTAAAATCACTAAGTTGAGTAAATTATGGCTGTCAAACTAAAATTTTAGTTTGACGTTTATAAAATGGTGACTTGAAAATGACTCTTCGTTTTAACCATACCTAAGTTTAATTTTATGTATGTCAAACTAAAACTTAAGCCTTCAAAATCGGCTTTAACGTTTTGTTAAGATTAATTTTTAAAATTTAAACGATTTGTGCAGTTTTATTTCTGTTTCCCATGCATAAAAATCACGTAATTTTCAGTTCGACCTTTGTACCGAAAAATTAAAAATCTATCTCTGTCCTCTTTACTAGATAATAATAAACTAGAAAAAATGTCGCGCTTGTACAACTACTACAATTTTTAGAATTTTTGATAAAACGATCCAGAATGAAGTCTTTAGTAAACTTCCCAACTAGAACGACCACGCATGACGAAAATCTGCCTCGACCCTATATCAATGTACATAAACCTAAATTCCCACCAAAAACATAAAACGTGAAACAGGAACAGAGTTTAGTACAAAGAATTGAAGATTAAATTAGGTGGAGTTAGTGGAGACTCGGCTTATGGAGGTTCCTTCTATCATAACATAAGCACAACTAATGTACCTACAACGTTCTTTACTTGTTTTATAAGAATGTTTGTTTGGGTCCTTGCTACTGAATATGGGATGATAATAAAGCCTCCGAAAAACAAATTAAATCCCAGCGAACTGCTGCACACTGTAATACTATCTAAGCAGCGGTAAAATTAGTTAGCGAAAAATATACTAATTTAACTGTGTAACATCTACCAACAAAATAAATAAAAAATAGCAAACTAAAATTCCTCACGACCACCTGGTTTAAATAATGAACCTCCGGATAAATTACTGAACTTCCAAGAGAAATACTAAGTTAATGAAAAAAATGTTCATGTTGAGTCAAAAACAAGCTGCGGGTACGAGCGTAGCGAGGAGGAACATGTTAGGTTGACATGTAAATACATATTGAGAATTGAGCGAAGCGGAGCAAAGCGGAGCGAAGCGAGGCAACCCTTTGAGTTTTAACAGAATTCATGATATTATTATGGTCAGGCAACTTTGAATTTTTATTCGGAGATATACGACTAAAAAAGCTGACAATAGTTTTCGCTGAAATATATTTTCAGCTGGTGAAATAGTATTAAGTCAGCTTTTTGATGTATTAAGTTTTTGGAATTTTCAGTATTTCATTCGGTAGTTTTCGGTAGCTGGTAGTTTAATTATTAGCACAGAAGTTTTCGGTTACTTAGTATTTAAAGCAGTTACATTCATAAATTGAACATCCTCATTTTTTTTTTAGTTTTCGGAGCTTTATTATTAGCCCTGAATATGTAGCACTTGGCGAGTTTTCACAGCATAAAGTTTCAACGTTTTAAAGTTACGTCATACATGAAAATAATTGACTATGAAAAGTTCTCTATTTCAGTAGCAAGGACCTTCTGAAACTTCTTTATAAAACAAATGAAGAACATTATTGCAGTTATGACTGAATTAAACTCGATAAGCTGTTGACTAGGATGATGATAAAAAACCGCCGAGTGGTTATAGAGTTAAAACGGAACATATATACTTGCCAGGTTCTATACTATATTCACTAGAAAGGACCCTCACAGACGACACGTTTCGAGCCTAGTGCAAAATGCATAACTTATTTGTTTATTTATTTATTCATGAAATAAAATCCACAGCACTTTACAGGACAAATATAAAAATAGTAACTATATGTACCAAAACGAAGGCCAACGGATTTCTCTTTTGTTGCTTTAACATATTGGTGCTTGAATAAGTACACGCACCGTCCGTAAAATATTAGATAGTTATGATTACTTATCTCATTTTTGAGTAAAATATATGAAATAAAATAGTTACATCTTATTTTGAGACTATTTTTCAATATTATCAGGGGTTTTTAGCAGAATTGCGTCATTTTATGGATTATAGTTAGCGTGAATGTCCATACAAACTTAAAAGGGTGATTTAAGTTTGTTTCATTTACAATGCAATGCATAAAATTACAAAATGTTGGTAGAAAAGCCTAATCGACATTAAACTATGGTCGCGAAATGCCAGAAATCACATTTATTTAGTACTTTTTGTCCAATAATAAGAAAAACAATCATAAGTTTTGCATTTTGCAGCGAGCTCGAAACGTACCGCCTTAATAAGACTCCATGTTGCCCTTCGGGTACGGAACTCGAAAAACATAAAACGTAAGTAATCAAAAGACGTTAAACTATATGACCACAAATCTCTACGATTACCTACCCCAAATTGCAATTCCCCTGTTAGGAATGATTCTCGGGTTTAATGTCCTGTCGATTAAATTAAAAAACACAAAGTAAAGAAGCAAAGTTTATTAATATGAAAAATAACACAATCTTAAATAACTACATCAGCTCGTTACAAATATAAACAAAAAAAACGCGCCCTTCGCGATAGTAATACAAAAACAAAAACAAAATCTATGCAGGTTTTGTCACAAGCTGGAATATCTTACAGACTACAAAATTGCAACAGTTCAGAACTGAAACTACCTCAAATGAACCTACATTATAATTTATACAACTCAATATAATAAATAAGAAGTAAATGGAAAAAACACAATCTTAAATTTCTACAGCAGCTCGTAACAAACATAAAACGCGCCCTTCGCGATATTAATAAAAAACAAAAACAAAATCTCTGCAGGTTTTGTTACAAGCTGGAATATTTTACAGACTACAAAATGCAAAAAACAAATAGTGCAGCACTAAAACTGCTTCAGTTGAAACATGAAACTGAATACAAAAATATATGCGATAGTGATAGTATGTATGTTGAAATCATCTGTAACAAAAAAATTAAATATCTTTATTTATGTGTCCCGAAAATAAGTAAGATCTTTTGGAAACAACAAACTACATTTAGCAGAAAAGTTGTCAAAAATACGTCGTACACTATAGGTATGCGGGTTCCGTCAATGCATGTGGAGTCATCGAATATTTTCTGTTTTTCCTTGGTAACTACTGTGATTATTCATGTGAATACATGCATCAGCTCATCGGCCGAGCAAAGCCCGAGTAATACTGATAAACTGACAAACACCGAAGCTAATAGGGATTTAATTTCGTGAAAAACCCTAAGAAATTAATAATCTCACTCTGTTTATACTAACTTTTGATTTGTGGATGCATCCGCTTCGGCCGTTTTGCTGAGCGGCGGCATCCACGTCGGCCAGAGTGGCGCTGGTGAGGGCAGCCGACGACGCGTCATATTCACGTCATCGGGCGACGACGGCAGCGCGGGCATCGGGCGTGTTGCGGCCTGCTGCCGTTGGCAGAATCTTCTGCCTGCCTGTTGGTATTAGGAAAATAATAATGTTGAAAAATTTTAATGATTGGGTTCGAACCAGGAAGCTGTTGGAAACGGGGAGAAAATAATTCTATCTTTTGAAAGTATGTAGCGATTTTGTCTAAACTTAAAAGGATTTTATTCTGGCTCGTGAAATATATGTAGTACTTAGGCTGGCGTAATAATGACCTTATTTTAAAAACGTACATAATATAGATTTTCCACAATATTATGCAGTGCTCTGCGGTTCTTTTTAATTTACGTTTGATTCATATTACAGAGCAAACCACGTGGCTAATCGACGTTCTTTAATATGGTAATAATCCTGTAAAAGTCTACGTGGGGCAGGGTTCTTCAGTCTGAACTTCGTAATGTTTCATTATTTATTACATTCAAAACTATTATCGTGATTTTGAGACGCAAGCCTAACAAAAGCCTTGGTATGAAAAAACTACGTTCCAACAGGAGGAGAAAGGGGGCTCCAAACAAAAGCTACGTGAGAAGTAGTGGGTAAAATAGGACAAATTTAAACCACGTGTTTTATAGAAGCTCCCATGATGGTATAAAAATACAGTCAAAACAGAATTTCTGGGGGTTCCGATAGACCTTCAGATTACAAAAACTATGCGAATAAAATACACAGGTGGTCAAACAAAACACTTACCATACCGCGACAGGCCACGAAATGTCATGGAACCCTCTGGCTCACTGAAACAAAGAACAAAGAGATTAAAGTTATTCCGCAAATTTACTAACGAGGTCTGTACCCAGCATTGAAAGGCTATGTCGAAAACAAACTAAAACTCAAAAGAAATGCACACAATTGAATGAATTTTAACATGTTCAGACAGCCACGTTGTTATGTAAAATGGCGGTCACCCAAAATGGCGTGATGGAACGGAGAAATAAGAAAAATCCATCCATCCATCCATCCATCAGCCTGTTTCGTCCACTGCTGGACATAGGCCTTTCCAGGATTTCGCCAATCTTGGCGGTCCTCCTGGAAGAAATGCCCATACTCACACACGCTGGGCAGGCGGGTTGGTGAGCGCGGAAAAAGAAATAAGAAAAATACTCACGTTCAATGATGTCGCCCGAATGCGACGAGCGTACGCGCGTCCGGGGTTTATATAGGGACGCGCCGCGCCGCGCGCCAGATCGGCGCCGCCGGTGCGGTTTGTCCCCCCCTCACCCGTCATCTAGGAAAAAGAGTACAAGTTTGATTTCTTAAAAAAATTATAATATTTTCCAAAGTAAAGAAGAATCTTTGAGATTTTTACTGAGACCCGATTTTTATTTCGGAAATATTGATTTGTTCTCAGTTTATTTCGTAAAAGCTTTTGATGGTGACTTCGTCCGAGCTTAACACAGATTTAAGAAAGTGCATAAGCCATTATAATTGTCTCTGTCTAAGTTGTCATTAATTTAACAATGTAGTTAAAATCATAACTTACCCATTTCCAGGGTACCTAGCATAGTAGACCATAAGCTCGATATACACTGTCTGTCCCTCTCTAAGTAGATCCGCAGAGTGAGACAGAGCACTGTATCAAGCACTATCGAGCTCGATGTGGTTTGCTATGCTAGACTAGCACGAGGAGTTAATGTGAAAATCTCCTCCTACAGGTCTAGCGCATAACTGAGTCTGTTCCTGAGGCACGGGAGCGGTACGGTAGGGGTGACAAGTGAGGCAAGGGGCTGACGCCCGGCCAGTGTTGGCTTGTGCACCGTAATTACGGTAAATGCACCGTACTCAGCAAAAATTTACCACCTAACGTTGAAGCAGAAGATATCTACCGTAATCCGCAAAGGTCTCGAAATCAGAGCCGTAAACAAATAAATACATTATCTGTAAACAAATCGCATGTTTATGAACGCATCCATACGAATGAGTTGAATTGAAGGTCGGGCGGGTCGAGTTTATGTAATCTGTAGTCGGGTACTCCCCACAAGTGTTGGTGAAACATCGATAGTTTGAGTTTCCGATAGTATCGATAGTTTAAAAAAATCCTTCGATTTATCGATAGTTAATCGATAGTTTTCTAGGTGTTTTATCTCAAATAAAAAATGTGTTTTACCGTAGTTTTTTGTTTTTACATTGATAATAATAAATAAATTAATTAATTTTAAATTGTTAATAACTAAACCAATAATTAAATAATAATAATAATAAATGATTTTATTCCGGTTAAGGCAGCCATAATTTTTGAGTTTTTCGAAAAAAAGCAAATTGTGTCCTATAATGGTTATTTCATTAAAAGTAGTTTACCGTTATTTTTACCGTTTTTCTCCGGGCCCAATCACCGTAATTTCTTAGAATCTACCGTATTTTTTGAGCAGTATCACCGTCACCCAGATTTTGGACATGGCAACACTACACCCGACTGAAGTTACGTGTTGTTTCACGTTCCGTAAACACACCCCTCCCGTACCACTCCCATACCTCAGGAACAGACTCAGTTATGCGCTAGATAGACCTGTAGTTATTATAGTTTCTAAGTTATTTTCTTTTTATTTTATTTTTATTTTATTTACATAAGAACTGGTTATGAATATTTAAAAAACGGATAAGTCTCTTTTTCGTCGTAACAAATCATCATCATATTATTATTACAAAGCCCTATAGTTAATTACTCTTATAGGACAGAAAACTTCATCCAAATACGTTCATTAGTTATTATCACGTGAATAGTGTGACGTCAAATTACTTAAAAGATTAATTATTAAAGGTCTACTCAATTACATGCTTAGAAATGGTAATAAACTTAATAACTAAAATTTAAACTTATACTAAATGCGGCCGTTTTTAGCAAATCTTAAAATCGCAAAGATAAGCCTCCCCCACTGATTAGGCAGGAATTATCTGATCTGGAATGGCTCATATTTTTATGTAATTCTCAATGAACGATAAAAATTATGGTTTCGATTTTCGGCATGCTTGTACGATTTATTTAAGACTTATAAATAAACTTCTAAATAAACGTTTTTTCACCACATAATGTCTAATGTAATGATCCTTATACGTTTTTTTTTTATTTTATTTTGAATCGTATTTTTGGGCACAAAGTACCTACTCGTTTGGCGATTTCAATTCATTGCCCATAACTTGTAAATGTTCAGTTATAAACTTTTGCTTCTTGACGGAAACTTGTTGTTGTCTTGTTCAAAATACCCTTTATTACAATTTATTCTAAGAAAAGTGACAAATTACTTTTATTGAAGTTTTGGTTTTCGCTCACCATTCGCGTATTAACACGTATGCATATTTGCGTTCAGAACACGGCGTAGCGTGTCTACAAAGCGGGAAAATGCTACTTCGAAGCAAATAAACATTGATGAGCTGGCAAACATCCTGAGCAAAAAACAGCGAAGTGGGTAAAAGTTGGCGCACGATTTCGCCCTTCAATCCACCAAACAGAGACTGTGAATTTTTGACATTTTCAATATGTTTGCCGATATCTATACGAACGGTGTTTTAATTCAATGCTGAGCTATGCCCGCATTTGGGCAGAGTTTCTCTTAGTTACTACAATTTTCTACCTGTTTTTTTTAAATTTATTAGGGTCCTTTAAGAAACGGAAACCCGTGTTTGTACTTGCTATCTGGTCCTTGGCATAAAACGGCTATGGTCGACTATAATTTTTAAGGATTCCTAAAAATCTCAAAATGAAAAGTTGAATCTCATACCTTATTTTTTTTTTATTTTAAATTAGTGTTTTTATCTTTTTTATTTATTAACTTTAAATCCTTCCTACGGCATCAGAGTGCTGTTAAAAATATCGAAAAATTGTTATTGTCCTTTACGTTCTCAATTTCATATATATCAACCTTAACAGATTAATAAAGACTCACAATTAAAACTTATAGGGTACTTCCATTTGACCCAGAAACTTGAAACTCCGTTCGCAATAAGTTTAGTAAGACCACACGTCAAGGAAAAAAATCTTAAAATTATCAACTTAGTTATTTAAGATGACATTAGGGACCAATCCTTCGATCAAATATCGAATGACCAACCTAATTAGACCCTTTCGGTTTAAGTGTCAAGTTAAGTTAATATTTGTGTTTTAAACGGTATTACGAACCCTTAGGGTACGTCTCCTACTCGCACTTGACCATTTTTTCATATTTTTTTTTTGTTTTTAGAACAACAACAGTGATTACACCAAATATCACTAACACCATACTAACACAGTGTTGTTCTCAGATTGACTGTTCATACAAATAAAGTGGGTTTAACGTACGATTTAGATGACATGGATTTTTAAACTAATTGTAAAACATAGGTATGATAAAACATAGAAGATTTTAAAACAAAATTCAGAACATTAAAGAAATAACCAAAGATACATAATTAGGATTATAAAATACAGAAAAAATTACATTATAAAGGAATAAATGACCCAAAGTTTGTTTGTGTGCGTGTATGATAGGGTGTGGGAGAAAGGGTTGTTGAATGTTAAAAGTGTTTAATGCAATATAAGAATCATTCACTAAAATCGAATGAAGAAGAACTTTGCTAATTTGTAAAACAGATGAACAAAATAAGTCGCAGTCATAATAGTACATTATGATACAAGTGAGCTGCGTTGGAGTTGAGAGTGTAATGTCTAATGCTTACGCGTTCCATACGACGTTTTTCAACACACTTGCAAGGAAAACTAATAAAATTTCACTGTTTTATTTTTCCACATAATCGAAACCACAGCCCACAGCTATGAATTGACAATTTTCTTTGAAAAATGGCGGCGGAGATTTTGTTTATTTATTTATTTATTTTTTCCTTTCATCCCGTTCAGGGACAGGCAAAGGTATCTAGAACCATAAGAGATTTTGTTTATGCGCGCGCAGATGGAAATAGAGGCAGTGACCATCCGCCAAACAGCCAAATATTAAATATTAACAAACTGAATATTTTTTGTATTTACAACAAAATTTTGAGTTAATTTGTTGATTAAAAAAAGAAATTGTTCATTTAATAAATGTTTATTATCTTTAATACAGTTTAACTATAAAAACTAAATAAAAATAAAATATATACCTAAACAAATAAATAAAATACCTATAAATAAAAAACCTCATCTAAATCGCTGCTCCGCGGCAAGGTGCCCAGTATGCTGGCGACATTCCCGCGTTGAATTGCTAAGCTTATTCGTTGGCCCAGGAATGTGCCAGCCCGTTGATTAAAATAAATAATTTGATAAAATTTAAAATATTATTTATTATATTTTAACTGAGACAGTTTATTTATTCGCAAAAACTTTACTATTTCTCAAGACATCAAAACCCTTTGCTAAGATTAAAAAAAAACTGTAATGTAAAAAACACTAGTGCGATAATGTAAAGTAAAAAGCACGCGTGTTTAATATGCTGCATTATGATGACCCTAAGGGCACGTTCAAGGAGAGGCGTCGCATCAGGCGGCACGATGCGCAAAGCGAGCTGCGTGGCTTCAAGCGTTTTCTCCGTTTATGGAGAGGCAGCGCGTGTCGCTGCCCGCCGCAGTTGACGCGTAAAAACAAACATATGGTAACTTGTAGTTTCGTTTATGAACGAGCGGGGCATACGGAATAGCAGTTTACGCCGCTGCATCCGCCGCGAATTCCGCAGCGGCGCACTCGGCGTCGTTCACTGCGGCGTCGGTCGTCGACAAGTGGGGAATTTTCGAATGTGCACCCGCCGCGCTGTAGTAGCAGTCGACTGGACGTGAGACGCAGCGAGGGTATGGAGATTGGAGACACGTTGCGTCCCACATCAGAGAGCGACCATTCTACCACGGGATGAGCGTCGTCCCATCGGGCCTCTTGCCATCGTCACGTGCGATACCGTTCGGCTCTAATATTAAAATGATAATTATTATGAAACTTAAGCATCTCGTAAACAAAAAGAAAGTATCCGGAACAGTTTTCATAATATAGTGTGTGGTAGATGGTTCTAATAAATAGCTGCATTGATATATAAGCGTTTTTTATTACTTTATTGATTTACCCAACTTAAATAATTGATATTTAATGGACATTGGACCGATTAACCACTACAGCTGAAATCGACTATTATGAAAAACTTTGCGCTCTAGTCGGCACGGGTTAATGACAGCGTAGAGAAACTAAATTTTGCACTCGGATAGTCTATGATAGTACAAATAAAATCAGCGGGTATGCGTAACAGACCTTGAAAAAAATTTTTGGTCCATTAAGGCGCGAATTATACAGAAGAGACGTAGGGAGGACGTATTACGGTCAAAGTAACACAATATAAACCTTATTAGTACGTGGCATAGCGTCGGCGTAGCGGACGTCGCGTCGCCTGGAGGCACGGACGAAATTCTCCTTACGACAAAAACGACGCTATGCCACGTACTAATAAGGTTTATATTGTGTTACTTTGATCGTAATACGTCCTCCCTACGTCTCTTCTGTATAATTCGCGCCTAAGGGACAACCTTATGTATGTATGGACTTATAACAAGGAATCTAAAATGTCGCCTATGATTATCCCCTCTCACTCGCACTGTATGTCTGTCTTCACTTCAGTCGCACACTTATGTACTGCATGCAAAAAAGGTAGTCTAGATTTGCCGCTAAAGCTTACTCTACGCGTTCCGTCCGTTTCGTTGACCCATTGTTACTTGTTTATTGTTTCACTTGTTTTTGTTATTTTTTGTTGTTATTGTTAATAATTACATACTGACCGATGGTACCAAAATAATACTTTTGCCGACTTCTTTCTAACTGAAACACATGTTCATGTGTTTGGTTTCTGTGTTATAGACCATGGGGAATGCGCTGACTTAACACGAAAAAGGTATAAAAAAGTAAAATGTTACTCATAAAAATAATACTAGAGAAACAATTTTTTTGCTGACTCTATCACAATCCAATGCAGACACAAGTACATGCCGCCATTTCAGATTCCTTTCTTTATACTATTGTCTACCTTAGTTTATTAGTGTTATTATTAGTCACTCATTAGTTTAATACATTTTATTATTAATTGAATACTTCTTAAGTATACAATAACCATTTCACCTCACCTTTGCCTAGCAAATTTTAGCAGTTATTGAGAAATTTGCTAGGGAAGATCTTGGGTGATTTTAAAAGGGATTTTCGACGGATGATATGTATTGAGTTTTTTGATTGAAGAAGCGTTCCTTATTTTTTATAGTATTATTTGATTAGATTTTGTCACTCCACTTTACATCGCGTCACATTTATCATACTATACAATCAAAAGTCAAACGACTGAGAAATAATGCCGGAATAAAGTCAAAGTCAAAGCATTTATTCAGTAAATAGGAACAATGTTGCACACTTTTACACATCAATTTAACAATAACTGTTAAATAACTATAACTATTTTAGTCCGAACTTAAAACTAAACATAAAATACAATGAAAGATTAATAGGTAATAATAAGTCAAGAGAAACATACAATTTTTAAGAATTAAAAATGGATTCTTGTCATTAAAAAGGTTTGCTACTGAGTAGTAAGATTTCTTAGTTAAGCTAATCTTAATATATAGGTAGTTCTTAAATTTGTTGTCATTAAGGCTTTGGATTGTCTCGAAAATTTTGTTGTAGATCTTGACGCAGTTAGTAACAAAGCTTTCCAATATTTTGGTTAATCGAGTGTATGGTACAACGAGTTCATTTCTGTTTCTGGTGTAGTAACATATGGATATATTTGTGTTGAATGTAGTCATTGAGGTGTTTTCTGGCATACATAATGCAAGTATAGATGTAAAGACTTCCATCCATCCATCAGCCTGTTTCGTCCACTGCTGGACATAGGCCTTTCCAGGATTACGCCACTCTTGGCGGTCCTCCTGGAAGAAATGCCCATACTTACACACACTGGGCAGGCGGGATGGTGAGCGCGGTGCCAAAACCCTTGCACCAGTGACGCCGCTGCCCGTCACCAGTCTGTTTTATATAAGCCCTGGCAATTGGGGATGGATATACCGCCATCCATCGGTCCCAGGCAATGGTGGGCCGCCTGGTTTTGCCTGGGAGGTGTTCTCTTACTCTCCCCCGAATAACTTCGGGAGGATTTGTGAGTAAGATGGTGGTACCTCCACAGTCGAGCCCGGCATCAGCTCTACCACTTTTGGTTTAGTGGACTGTAAAGGCATTGTTATAATGTTTACTTCTTTAAAGACTTCCTTAAAGCTGTGCCGAGAAGGCAGTCCGAGTAAGGCCCTTATCGCTCGCTTTTGTAAGATAAATACTCGGTTCGCGTTACCCCATAGCAATATTCCGTACGACATTACAACAATAGCTGAAATACACTGTTTTTGCAGTCTCAACGTCTGTTAGTTTCCTTAAATTACGTACCACAAACGCTGCCGAACTAAGTCTTTTACATAATTTGTCTATGTTCGTGCCATCTTAATTTTCTGTCCACAACAAGACCGAGAAATGTCACTTTGTCTTGGAATGCAAGAATTTCATTATTTATTGCAACTGTACTTAGTGTTTCATCATGTCTCAAAATAGCCATTCAGTATGATATGTCATGCAGTATAAAGTGTAGCGACTAAATTTTACCAAATAAAAGCAATAGAATATAAGGAACGCTTCCTATAGGTTATTAATCAAAAAAGTCATCACCATATCCGTAGAAAATCCGTTTTAAAATCACCCGGAATCTGCCTTAGCAGTTATTCCGCACGTGACGGTGACAGATTAGCCATCCTGATGGCGCCCTTTAGCTTTTAATTGATTATCTATATACTAATAATAAAGTAGTAAAAAAGTCGTGTCTGTACATTGAATATTTTCGCGAAATTTTAAATTAAATGAGTTATTGGTACAGTGGAGCCCACATCAAGCTATACACATTGAGTATAAGCTGACCTCTAATTGTGCTGGAAGCCTATACAATGAGAGGTCAGCTTATACTGAAAGTGTTTAGCTTGATGTGGGCTCCACTGTACTGTACTAAGGACGAAACCACAATTTTTAAAATATTTGTCTGTCTGTCTGTCTGTCTGTCTGTATGTTCCGTTTTAACTCGAAAACCACTCAACGGATTTGGATGTGGTTTTTTTATTATCACCGTAGTGACCCTGGTCAACACATAGGCTATAAGGGGTGTTAATAAAATAACGCCCAAGTCGGAAACGGGGAAAATATTGAATCAACGTTTTCATAAGTCAAGAATCACTCAACCAATTTGGATGCGGTTTTTTTTATTATCATCGTAGTAACCATGTTCAACATATAGGCTATAGAGGTGTTCATAAAATAACGCCCAAGCCGGAAACGGGGCTAAGATTGAATAAACGCTTTTATAACTCGAGAACCACTAAACGGATTTGGATGCGGTTTTCTTTATTATCATCGTAGTTACCCTGGCCAACACATAGACTACAAAGGGTGTTCGCAAAATAACGCTCAAGCCGAAAACGGGGCAAAGATTTAATAAACGCAAATGGCAAAGACTATTGTTACATAAATCTATGGGAAATCTGATTCGAATTTATATCCGAAACCCACGCGGACGAAGTCGCAGGCAAAAGCTAATCGAAAATAAAAAAGGAAGACTAGATATAACCAGTTGTTTTATTGCAAAAAGCCACATAACTTGAGTTATCTAACAAATTTTTATCTCTATGGTTTAATGTTACAAGAACATAGCATTATTAAAATGTTAGCTTGGATTAAGGCGAGGTGCTATGCTACCCCGATTTAACTAAAACTAGAAATATTTGACGCCAAGTGTAAGGTTGCTGAACAGACTCAAAGCGTCAAAAAATGCAATTCATTGCTGAGAACACTACTAAATAGAACAGAATATAATAAAAGTTTTTAGTATTGGCAAAAATAAATTGCAACTACTTGCCCCTTGAAAATAACATTTTGTTGCGGAATTCTAGAATTTTAGGCGACTGGGTCAATCAACTTTTTTAACCCAAACTACTTTTTGGATCATGTCCATGCCAATAATCAACCAAAAATGTTCGCTTACTAGATCAATAAGTAACATTTCGAAATTAAAATTATATTAAGAAAAACGGTGTTGTCTACTGAGTGGCCCCCTAGTTTTAGTGAAAATTACAATAATTATGAAACATTATTTGATTCGAAAGACACTCTATGGTCCCTTTATCTAATATCCTTTTAAAATTATATAATTGCGGTATAGAAAATCAGAAAAGTAATATTGTTTTATTTAATAAAAAGCTACGCGTTTAAGTTGCCTGTATAGTAATATAATTTTTAGGGTACCGTAGCAAACAAGGAACCCTTACAATTTCGCCATGACCGTCCGTTCGTTCTTAGTTCAGAGACTTAGTACTAGAAAGCTGTAATTTGGCACGAGCAGAGAATATAAGGTATTACTATCGAGTATGCATATCAATGTATTTTTTATATGTTTCCTTAAATTTTTGTCAGTTACACTAGCTTTAGTTTGAGTTCTTAGTCATGCATGTAACAAAGTATTACAGTTATTCATACATCACGCTTGTATTTCAGAATAAACCGACACTACTATATAAATAAGAGTATTTATAAAAACTCTCAGGTGTGTTATGAAAATAGTAGGGATGACTGCGTTCTTTAAATACTACAAGGCATTTAAGACAATTTGTCAAGACAGATAGACGTAATATTTACCAAGGCATTATATAATAAAAATTTCTTATTCTTCGAGATAAAATTTGTACGTAAAGTGAATTTAAAAAAATGTTTATAAAGACAATAAGGTAAGAAGAAAACTATCACAACATATCTTTATACGGGTTGTTACAGTAGGATTTTTTTTGAAATGTCGGAATCCACTTAAGATCTAATCTTCCAATGAATGGCATTGTTATCTATTGTTAAGTTTGACCGCTAAATTAGCAGTGCATAACGAAACGCATAAGCAACAAAATATTTTATATTATTAGCAACTTTACCACCTAAACAAAAAGGCTCAAATTTGAACGCCAAGTCGCCAACGCATCATATTGCGTTCCATTCCATTTTTGCAATTGCAAGTGGCAGCCATTTTGTCTGTCAGTTACAAGATGATTAAGTAATGGCTTTCAGATCTTAATATCGTATACTTCTCTGTGTTTTATTTTGTATATTTCATAAATTTGACACTGGCCTACGTTTAAAGAATTTTGATGCTTAGTATTTGGATTTTTGTGAAAGGTGTACTCGTATACAAATTGGTGTTAAATTAAAGTTTCAAAGGGACAAATGAACTTTTTTAAACTTAAATACTGTTTTTTTTATTAACATGCATATAAAATTATGTAAAAATCTTAAATCGTTTCACTCTGTATCACACGTGTACCTTGCTGGGCCTTCAATTTCAAAAAGTATTATCTGGAATGCGTTGCCTTTCAAATTAGAGCCTTTTTGTTCAGGCGTTAAAGTTGCTATTAACATGAAATATTTTGTTGTTTATGTGTTTCGTTGTGCACTGCTAATTAGTGGTGGAACTTTTTTATTTCTTTATTAAGGAGCTCCAACTGTATACTCCGATTTCAAACATATTCTTAGTTCTATACATTTGTCCTGCAGAGTGATATAAATAATAAGAGCACACAGCCCTCACTTATAAATCCGGTACAATTTTCAAAAATAATAAACCTTAATTAAACAAAATTAAAAACATGCCGAATTATATGAGTAACTACAAAAGCAGCCACAAACAAAGCTTGCATAAACAAATTAAAACTTATAAATTACAAATTAAAAAGAAAAACATGAATTAGGCTTAAAGTCTAATTATTTGATTAAAAATTACTTCATTGAGAAAAAAACAAAAAAAAAATTATAAACTGTTCTCATAACTCACAAAAATAATTGATATTCCTATCGGCGGTCTTACAAGTCAACCATGTCTTAGTTTTGTTTATATTCAATTTAAACATTGCCAAGGAATTGCAAAAGATATCAATGTCGCTGTTATTATCATAAACTTAACAATATAACAATGCCATTCATTGTAAGATAAGCTCTTAAGCCAATTCCGACATTTACAACTTTTACTACGAGGCCAAATCAGATATCGCGAAAAAAATCTGCTGTTTCATACGTTTCGGATAACGTCTTACAGAAACGTTCGGACTTTTACCGTATTTGCTTGGTAATTTTAGGCTTTATTTTATCGATAAATCTTAGAATTTACCATAGTCTTAGTTTTTAAGATGGCATAAATATGTAAATTAATGATTGGTTTGATAAATAAAGAAATAATAAATAATTTATTCATGTATTTGCAGCTAACAATGGCGGACCTTTGGTTTTCTTTAGTCACTTTGTCGATGGTTTCCAGCAAGTTTATTTATACTCAAAGTAAGAATCTAATAGCACATTATTGATGAGGACGCAAAATAGGCAGTTGTTGGGCGAGTATAAGCTATTCATTTGAATTTGGGCCATTGACAAGCATGTGTCTATGTTAGAAAATAAGAATAAAAATACCGGCCAAGTGCGAGTCAGACTCGCGCACGAAGGGTTCCGTACCATTATCATTAAAGACGGCAAAAAAATCATGTCAGTTGTATGGAAGTGCGCAGGTCCAACTCGCAATTAGCTGGTTTTAGTATTTGTTGTTATAGCGGCAACAGAAATACATCATCTGTGAAAACGTTAACTCTCTAACTATCACGGTTCATGCATTATCTATAAAAGCGGCAAAAAAATCATGTCTGATGTATGGGAGTGCGCAGGTCCGACTCGGACTTGGCCGGTTTTAGTATTTTTTGTTATAGCGGCAACAGAATACATCATCTGTGAAATTTCAACTCTGTAACTATCGCGATTCATGAGATACAGCCTGGTGATAGACGGACAGACAGAGGGACAGACAGACGGATAGCGGAGCCTGAGTAACAGGGTCCTGTTGGTTACCCTTTGGGTACGAAACCCTAAAAAGATATTTCAATGATTTTTTGAAATGAGAATTTTAGAGTCGCTCATTTATATTATAACAAAAAATCCTAGTCGCACTTGACCGGTGTTTGCAAAAAAACAAGGTTATTTCGAGGACACTGAGAAAAGTATATTTATAAGTAAATTATTTTTTCAGACAAGAGTTCAGTCATCTGTTCTCTTCTTTTCAATAGAGTCCAACAAATTTAATTTGTTCAACTTTTGGGAAAATCCGCTGAGGGCCTATATCAAAATTTTTGAATACGTTTTCTCTCAGTTGCTATGCAGATTTTTTTTTTTTTTTTTGATTGAAAAACACTTGTACTTGTCCACTGATTTATATTATTTTCCTTACCGGTTTCGCTGTTAAAGCATTATCAAAAGTTTTTGGTTGTTTACGTATAATATATGAATCGCTTGGCAAGCGGGTACCAAGCGAAACCGGTAAGGGAAATAATATAAATCAGTGGACAAGTACAAGTATTTTTCAATCAAAAATGTATCGAAAGTTCCACCAAGTGCCAACAATCACGAGCATCAACTCCAGAAATTATTTATTTTTAACTACGATGAGAAAACTATGCCATCTTGTAATAACCATCATGTTTTTGTTTACTACAACCTCCTTGTTGTGGAGTTAACAATGTTTCCTTTCAGGGCATCACCTTGGAGACTATGGCCTCAGCCTAGGTTCGCCGAAATAACCGATGAAAGTATACAGATTCATCCCACATTATACAGGTACAATTTCTTGACGCCCTTTTCTATAACACACACATTTTTTTTACTGACCACTTGCTGAACGGCGAAGCAATGACAAATAATAAAAATACAATACAAATTATTGGTAAAACAAAAGTAATTTACATAATTGAGTTGTTGGAATCACTTTTATAAGCATACAATCCCGGCAGCGTTACCAAATCGTACTTTTTAGTACGAAAATCGTACTATTTTACTGTTCGTCGTACCTTCAGCGTACCTTGCTTTAGATCGTACTATTTCATACCTTTTTACAACTTGACCCCTACCCCAAAACGTATCAACTCCGTGCTCGCAATAAATTTAAAAGATAATCTAATTGCCTTGTCTATGGTACCTTACTGCGCTTGTTCTATCTCGACTATTATAAAGAGGTAGAAATATCCGATTCTTAGATGCTAGTGAGGATCATTCGACGTAAACAAACGTTTAAAATTTGTGAGCCTACAGAGGATTTAAAATTAATTTTCTTTCAACTTTGCTTTAATTTGGGCATTACTAGCCTAAATAGTGTGCATAAAGCGGCACTTTTCTGCTCCAGGCCAATGTAATGTAGAAAAGTATATATGAAAAACCATTATTGCCCTGAAAACAATGCAATAACGGATTTACATACATAATTTCCCGCCGCGCCACCACTGAAGTCCTGCGTCAGTATTTATTGCCTCTGGAATATGAACTAAAATGCATTAATCCAGAGGACTTCAGTGCTGGTGCTGACTCTAAAGCTGCAAATCCCAAGTGACCCGTACATAGAAAACTAGTTTTACATTACCCTATAAGCGGGCCGATGATAAGCCATAGGCCAATCAGCGCTATTTTTATTCCGGCAATCAATTTCAAATAAAGAAAACTGGATAAATATACGTTAAATCATAATTATGCAAAAAAAACTTGATCAATAGGCGCGAATTTACGCAATAACTATTTGTGAGAATTTATTGTGTTTCATAAAAATGGATTTTAGGATCGAAAGTGACGACATTATCACACCCGAAGAAATAAAAAATGTAGCAAATGCAGTAATAGATAATCTTTTGCCTCCAAAATCCAATGATAAATATTTGAAAATCTATGAAAATTTCATCACTTAGAAAACCGAAAAATGGATGAAAACATTTTCCAGGAGCGTATTTTCGGCTTATTTTAGTGAGCTATCGAATAAAGTTTAGTAACTGTACGAACGTTACTATTCATTTTCTTAACAAACATTTTTGGGATTATTTTGACTTCAGTTCTTTATTTGGAAGTTGAAAGAAAAGCAGATTATGGAAAGTAACTTTCTGCCCTATGCAACAATATACTATTGTGAGCCTACAAAAGCTATTTAAAAGAAAAATATTCAATACTTTTTAGCTGCATGTACATAGCTGTTGTTTTATTTAAATATTTTTCGCTGAACTTTTACTTCAAGCCATATAAAATGTGTACGTGCACCTGTCTACAAACAAGTTTTAATAAGAAAAATTGCGTACAACGATTTTCGTACTATTTCTGGGATCCAGGGCTGCTATTCCGGCATTATTGCGCATTCGCAATATCAGTCATTAGATATTTGTTTAAGGTTTGATATATGCCATGTGATGGAAATTAGAGTAATTAAACCACACCAAATAGAAGCTATAGGATATAAGGAATGCCTACTATAAGATTACAAAAAAAACAACACTATATCTGTACAAAATCCCTTTGAAAGTCATCCGCAATCTGCCTATGCAATTTTTGCGCACGTGCCAGAATTGGGGGCCAGATACTAATTTGGAGACAACTACTGGCAACACTGAATGCCGGTACCAAGTGACTCCGCTCTTCTGTAACTTCACTTAATTCACTGATTGTGAATGAGATAATGTATTTATTTTTATTTGTGTACGAAGTTTAGCAATAAACTCACCCCCACCTCTTCGAGTTACAAGCATCACAACGGCTTATGAGCGGTGACCTTGACTGCCCTAGTCATTGTTTCTCTATCGCACTTAGTAGTTTTGTGCGCGAATGAACACATGAACACATGCGCTAGTCCCCCACCAATTCCGCAAAGCGCTCATAACTCGTTGCGCGACTTGTAAAAAACAAATTTCCGTACGAGTGTTACCACTTCTGGACACGATGTCGTGAGAATATCTATTTATACTGTCAGTGGAAGGAGGTAATAATGTACTTGGTCTTGCTTTTGAATTTTTGCTTTTCAAAAAAGATGACAATTTTTTTTATTTTTTTTGACAGGTTAAATCTTGAAGATACACCAAAAGTAACACACCCGTTGCTAAAAAAAATGACAAAGATATCTTTTCAAAACCTGTGGAGCGAATGTGGCAAAATCATCGATACTGGTGCTACACATGTAATTTTCAATATTTCTATCAAATTTTCTGAGATGACCTTTAATTGGGCCAGCAGCGAGAAGTACACACTAGATATCGCGATGAGGGTGAACAATGCAAACGGTATTTTTTGAAGACATATTTATCCAATTTGAGGCGTTATTTGTTTTGTTTTTGAGTTTGTATATAATCTCGTTGCATGGAAGGTTTTCTCTATTTATCTACTTATGATGACATAATCGAAAACAGATACTTGTTGTTTTCTTCATGAGTTAGGGCCAGGGGCCACCCATCCCCTTCAGCTAAAAACCCTAGTTATGCCAATGGACATTTTCAATACCATTTTAAGCTTGAAAGAGGAGATGATGTTATGCAAGGAGTCACGGAAAACCAACTGTGTAGCAGCTGGCGTATAGCGCTGGCTTATTTTGAGGTCATGAGTTACAAGAGTTCTAAAGTTGCTGATTCCTTGCGTGTAGGTACTGTCGCCCTATTAATCGTATTATTGCGTTTTGTGTCACATCTTTCACCTGCATGTTCAGTAATTCGATGAAATGTTGCTGATTTATTTAACTGAAATCAAAACTGCCAAAATTAATTAATTAACTAAAGATTAAAAATATAATGGTATCATATCTGGGATGGCCTGCGTAGTGTGCAAACTCAGTTTACGTACTGTTTAAATATAGGTATTTCCGTGGACAGAGATGGCACAAATTGCTAATTTACATCGGTTACTACTTTGTTATTACCATGAAAGTAAAATTTTCATCTCTAATTTTTTTTTCGTCCGATACCTTTCGTATCGACAAATACCCACATGTATACCTAAACAAGCACCTATGATCACACAAACTAATGTATTAGGTTCGGCATATGGTCCGGAAACTATATGCAAAATACGCGAGTAACTTTAATATTTTTGAAACATCAAAACCCCGCCTGTTACTATGTGGGCTGATGACGTTGATAAAACTGGGAAAAACCTGAATGTGATTGGCCCGGGACAGGAATTGGTGATGCTTATATCCAGCAGTAGGTGGAACAAGCTGCATTTGATGATAATCAACCTTATCAACATCATCAACCTCACTTTAAAGCGTTTTATCGTCACTAGTTTTTAAACAAGTGTCACAGCGATTAATACTAAACTATTTCAAAGTATCAAGAATTAACAAAAGACATAGTATAGAGCTTAAATAAACTAGTGATTATTTTAAGGATCTAAAGGACCCGATAAACACGTATTATCCTGAATATTAAAGCGCCAATAATCTTGTTTTTCAGAAACGAAATTGCAAGTTTTTATTAGTGCCGATACCGTGTACGGTGCTCGTCATGCGTTGGAAACCTTCACCCAGGTAGCTTTAACAGAAAAATCAGTCGACAACCGGTATTGTAGAATAAATATTACTACAGGCGCTAAGATAAGGGATGAACCGGCTTTCAAACATAGGGGACTTGTTTTTGACACAACTAGACACTTCTTTCGGGTTAGCAGTATAAAGCGAACACTCGACGGCATGGCGGCTTCAAAAATGAACGTTTTTCATTGGTACATTACGGACACAGAGAGTTTTCCATTGGAGCCTGATAGAGATCCCGAGTATTCCAGGTAAGAAAAAACACGTATTATGCACTGAATAATATTATCTTTATGTACGTTATATTTTCCTAAACTCTTTATCGTCAGATATGAGGTTTCTTTTGCCATGCGAAATATAATAATACCGCTATAAGTCTATTACTAATCTGATTAAGTAATAACTAATTTGACATTTTTAGTATTTATTATCCTTGCGCTTTGATTAAAAGAAGCTGAGCAGTATGAAAAGTCAGAGAACAAAACTGCCAAGGCCAGAAAATTTAAGCCGAAGTGGAACTGCTTGTTAGCAATAACAGGGCTTACAAAACTTATAAACAGAAACTTTACAGGTATGGTGCATTAAATACGTTACAAGTTTACACCAAACAAGTCATACAAGACATTATAAAATACGCTCAAGTCCGTGGTATCACTGTCATGTTTGAAATTAATGGACCAGGAAGCGTATACGCAGGTTGGACGTGGAGAAAGGTAAATACATTTAAGATTTCTCAATTTTTACTTTTTCATTCCAATGTCTGTACATAATTCTCCACTACCAATAGCAAACCACAACACAATCGGTAAATTACAAAGAATAAGTGTTTACATGTTTTTTTCCATATAAAATGTACAATCTGTGTAAAAAAGGTTTCTATCATCTCCATTACTAAAAAACAATCATTCTTCAGTTATGGCAGAATATTGGCCTCAGACGTCCCATGCTCGTGGAATATCAGTCGTTGTTGTCAAATTGCGCGGTTATTATGTAGCCAGACGGACGCTTCCACAATAAAATATCTAGAAAAGAATTTCCTATCTAAGGCGTTCATATGAAATTTTTATATATACCCATAAAATTAAGGGAAAGTAAAAAAAAATCTACAGTTTATAGTTTTATTGTTTAATCTTTTCAAAGAACCTTCTACTAGCATTTGCACAAAGATTCATGCGTCTAAACCAATTTTAGAAACACTTTTTCCAGTCCATCTCAGACACCTCTTCTACGGCCTTCTTGGACGCTGTTAGTACATCTTCCGACGATGAAAACTGTGTGCACTTGAGTTGATTTTTTATATAAGAGAATAAAAAGAAGTCACACGGTGCTAAATCAGGGCTATAAAGAGGGCGACCCAAATGTTATCCAGGAAGTTCCTCGTTTTGAGCGATGAGTGCGCTAGCGCATTGATGGTGAAGCAGTAGCCCGCGGAGCCCCGTGTTCATTTACTTGTTGCTCACAGCAGTAAATGTTTTTGGCAAGCATTTGAGCAATTGATAATAATACTTCGACTTTGTAAAGGAACTAACAACAAATACTCCGTCAAATTGAAACAACTAGCGATTAAAATCTTCCCTGCGCTTCTCGATCCCTTCATTTTGGTAGACATTAGTTCGTTTTGAAACAGCCAAAATGTCGTCGACTAGCTTGTCGACTGGTCGACTTGTTTCTAGAAATCCATATTACCTGTTCTTATTCTATGCCCTATTCACATCGTTGAACATGCGTGATACTGAAGTTAGCTCGTAATAAATATGGAAGGAAATTTTGAAATTGGAACGTTCGTATTTTACTTTTAAATAGTCGTGTTTTGAAAATAAATTATAACTGGGCAGTATATCATACAAAAAATACTTTCCACGAAAAATTTTGCGAAACCTGGTTATTAGTTTTCTGCAACAGGGCTAGGCTTTCTATTTTCCTGGTCAGGCTTCAATTTAGTAAGGACGTGTAAAGACGCCTTCATAAAACATAAGCGTTTTTAACGTTTACGTAAATTTTCACAGAAGATTTGTCAATGGCTGTTTATAAACAACTTGGTGAAATCGTTTCCAAAAAGAGGAAACTGCCAGGAATAAGTCCTTGATCATGCTACACATTCTAATAAAATACCAACCCGTATAAAGCAATGACTTCGTATATTTCAGGATCTCAATGGAAAAACGGTGGTGGAATGCTCTAAGGAGAGTCATTGCAATCAGTTTAATGATTTAAATCATACAATTAACAAGATTGTTACAGATGTTTACAAAGACATTGTGCAATACTTGCCTAAGCAAACATTATTCCATATGGGTGGCAATGATGTAAGTTTTGCTTGGGTTCTTATAAAAACAGAAACAAGCGTAAATACTTAAAGCTTTATAAGAAAAATTTATAAATAGAAAAGTTAATGGAGTTTCGCACGTTAACGCCTATTGTTTTCATCCACCTGCAGGTATCCAAAGAATGTTGGAATCAGAACTACGAACCCGAAAATCTTATGGACCATGAAAGTTTCGAGAGATATCAACAAGGGGTTCTCAAAATTTGGGAACAATTCTACATGGAATCTTTAAAGATATGGGATGAAGAAATCTGGGCTGCTGGAGGCAGGATGAAGCAGCCAATCATATTGTGGTCTTCTGATCTTACTGACCCAAACCATATAGAGAGATACTTGGATCCTAACCGGCAAGTTACAAGAAAATGGGCTGACTTTGGTTGATGTTATCAAACTCATACTGGAAACTCGTTAAGTGGTCAGGAACAAGGTTAAATTACAATTTCTGTGAATTACGCAAAATTTGATTTCGACTTACTATACTAATTGAGTTGAGGTTGTTCTTGATCAAGTATAGGGGCACCAAAAATAAATTTAGTTTTTCCCAAACAGGGTCATAGAACCCTGGTCTTGAGCACTTACCGAGTTTCCAGCATTAATTTGGTTATATCATCCAAAGTTACCATATACGTATACATGTATAATTGCCATAATTTGATCCTTATAAGCGGCACAATCGGATGGTGCAATAACAAATACACATGTGTTTTTTTTATCAACGGTTTTGTTTCTCAGCTAGAGGTTTTATTTTTCAAAAATTACTTAAATGATGCAGTTTTGGTTTTCATCAAAAATGACCCCGAGACTCCTTTGAGCATTTTTCGCTATTCTCTATGGTTTCGGATTTGTTTGGCCATCCAGGCCCACTTGAAAAGCCTACCCTGTATATTAGATACCTTTTTTTCACGCAGTTCTTAGGTTTCTTTAATAAGCAAAGCCTGGGTTTTTTGCATCCGTCCATCTGTGATATAACCAAAAACAAATAAACCCTTTATCCTGTAGAAGCCCAAGAAAAAAAGATTAAGAGGATATGTCGCGCTTGCAAAAGTCACTGTTACTCCATGCGGAACGCCCCGCAGTGCGAGAGGGACGGATTCCGGAAAAAATAGCAAAATGTCGGTTTTAAATTAATATAAAATGAACTAAAATAGCTATCAAAATTTCCAAATGAAAAAATTTAGATATCGTTAAAAACTATCTAGTAAAATATCGTTCAGGTCTGTATGTCATTCCTGTTTGTCATACTATGAAGAAAATTGTAGAAGAAGACTTCATTTTAATAATTATTTCTATGGAGCGAAAGTTACACAATCGCGTTTCTGTAATGAACAAAACTAGAAAAAGGTTCCGAAATTTATGTACTGATTTATCAAATTAGTGGTTTTATCTGAAACGCAGTTACACAACTTGTGATTAACTTGTACAATGTGCAAAAAGCTATTTCTTTTTCCACTTATCTTTGTTCGTACTGATAATGAATTTTTAAGCAAATAACTACAATCACGGAACCCGTATATTTTAAATAATAGTTTTTTAGACATCTCATATACCGTTAGACCGTTGATTAGACAAAGACCTATCCCTTCCCGAGAATAACTCTGCTGGGCCAACAGTAGGTGAACGCAAGGCATAAACTGCTGGCCAGCAACCGTCTGTGGCATTTAATCTCGCTATAGTATGTCTGTGGCATTTAGTCTCGCTATAGTATGTCTGTGGCATTTAGTCTCGCTATAGTATGTCTGTAGCATTTAGTCTATTTATGTGTGGAATTTAGTTTAAAAAAGTGTGTATCATTTAGTCTAGCAATGTGTATGCTATTTAGTATAGTTATATCTGTGGCATTTAGTCTAGCAATGTGTATGCTATTTAGTATAGTTATATCTGTGGCATTTAGTCTAGCTCTGTCTATGGCATTAAGTACATTTAGTGTACACTGGTTTATGGCATTTAGTCCATTTATATGTATGGCATTTAGTCTAACTATAAATGTGTGGCATATAACAATGCATGGGCCATTTATTCAATTAAATCTACTAACGTATACGGTATAGCTGTTTGTGTGGTATTAATCTAGCTTTGTGTGTAGAAAAGCAGAGTAGAAGCTCAGCTAGTAGGATCACTTCGGACCCTTACTTAATAAGGTTAAAGTTGGGACGTAAAAATCGTCGGTAAAAAGAGGGCTCATACACCCATATGTTGACTGTTCTAGTGACAATCAGAATTACCTCTGAAATCTCTTTGGATATCGTGACTATGTATGTTCATTCATCCTATATGTGTGACATAGTTCTTTCTAAAGAGAGTGTAGACACTATTACGAACATGTGATGTTGAAAGAAAAGCTACAAATTCAGCGCCATTTCTTTACAGATTTGTCATTGAGCTATGGGATCGTGAGAATGATGCACCAGAGTTGATACGTTTGGGCTATCGCGTTCTCGTAGCGTCCTCTAGCTCTTGGTTCCTGAACTACGAAGCCTTATCTTGGCGACAAGTCTACTCATATATGCTTACTCCTGATCCTAACATATTGGGGGGAGAAGTGGTCATGTGGACTGAAAATATCGATGAAACTGAGTCTGGACAATACTACATAGGTACGTCTGGTACATATTTGAAATTAGTGATTTACTTTCTTTGTGCATACACTTCAGTTTTTATGAAGAAATGAGTTCTTTTGTGATTGTAATGGTACTCGTAGCAAAGTTATATTTTTCTTTTAACTTGTATTAATAATAAAAAAATATTAATTTTCGAAATATATTTCGGCCCACTATGGGGCCGGCATCAGTCGACTGATATTAATACAAGTTAAAGGAAACTAAAGGCTTTATATAGCTAAATTATATATATTTATTTAAAGTTATATTTTTGAGATATAAGCAAATAAACATATATTTCAATTTGAGAGCCTCTGTTTTTCGAAGTTAAATTAAATTACAGATCTATCATGTTCACTTTACAATGGATATACGCCAATGGCGGATTGCCATTAGTAGATACGTTATGTTATGACATGTTTATATTATAGTGCTGTCCTCACCAAAATATCAAGTTAAAATTGCAGTTCTGTATATATAATGAAATAATTTGGCCAAGTGCGAGTCGGACTCGCGCACAAAAGGTTCCGTACCACCACATATTACCGGCAAGGAACCCTAAAATATTATGATAAATAACCTTTATGATCTTAGTGCCATCTATCATCTTACAAATGAACCTCGGTGCAAAAAAGATGATAAGTTCTCTTAGCGCCATCTATTACCTCGGTAAAAGCTGTCAAACAAGTCATCTCAGATTGCGCTAGTTAACATGAGGTTTATTATATGGGGACCTTGGGTTAAACTTTTTTTATTATTATATGTCATGATAGAGGCCATAGTAACAAGTATCATGTGATTTTTTTTTTCCTTTATGAACTTCAGACCCCTGTGACGGACAGACAGACAGACATCGGAGGCTTAGTAAGAGTCCCATTTGGCACACTTTGGGTACCAAATGTTTACCAAATACAACAACCATAGTTTATTAAAGTAGAAAAAGATTGACGCAGACATGCAAGTTGTAAAATCGAACAGTAAAATAATTAATAATGACACAAAAAATTTCAGATGGTTGTATCTGGCCCCGGGCGGCTGCGTTCGCTGAGCGTTTGTGGTCTAATCCAGCATCCAGTGCCCCTAATAGTGACACGATATTAAGACTCGAGCATCATAGAGACCGTCTGATGAATCGAGGGCTGAGCCCTGGGGCACTCCAACAGAATCTGTGGATCAATCCCACACAAAGTTAAAGGGATTACAGATGTCCTAAAGTATTAACCGTCTGCTGAAAGTAAAAGACTGTATTTAACACATAGTTTTCTTAAATTTGTTTATTATACAGGTAAATTTGTTTATTATATAGGTGGTTAAATAATAATAGTAAAAGTAAAACATAGGTATTACAGTGGAGCCCGCATAAATCTATACACATTGAATATAAGATGACCTCTCATTGTACGGGAAGCCTATACAATGAGAGGTCAGCTTATACTGAAAGTGTTTAGCTTGATGTAGGCTCCACTGTACTTGCCCATATAAACAAGTTTTTCAATTGAAGCTAAAATATTATAATTTAGCAACTCTTTTTCACGACCTTTCATACAAATTACCCCATCAGGCGCCTATGGTCTTCTATGAAAAAGTGAAAAAAAAATTGAGAAGTTAGTCTCCAAAGAAAAAGTTGTTCATATAGACGATTACTACCCTATGTTTATAATTTCTATAACTTATTATTTAACCTTATAGGCGGTAGAGCTGATGCCGGGCTCGACTGTGTAGGTACCACCATCTTAGTCGCAAATCCTCCCGAAGTTATTTGGGGGAGAATAAGAGAACAGCTCTCAGGCAAAACCAGGCGGCCCACCATTGCCTGGGACCGATGGATGGCGGTTTATCCATCTCCAATTGCTGGGCCTTATATAAAACAGACTGGTGACGGGCAACGGCGTTACTGGTGCAAGGGTGCCACCGCGCTCACCAACCCGCCTGCCCAGCGTGTGTGAGTATGGGCATTTCTTCCAGAAGGATCGCCAAGAGTGGCGAAATCCTGGAAAGGGCTATGTCCAGCAGTGGACGAAACAGGCTGATGGATGGATGGATGTATTATTTAAACCATTGTTTATTTTTTTGAAAAACATCATAAAAGGAAAAGTAAAGGGAAAAGAGGAACAGAAAGACCTAGACGCACCTTTACTGAAGTGAAAGAGAAAGTTAATGGTAATGTCGTATCAAGAGATCAAATCATTAGCAGAAGAGAAGAATGGCAATCACTTCACCGACAAGACATTAAGTTTTTGGGGTTCCGTAGTGTTCAGTAGGGAACAAGAAAGAAATAGTCCTTTGGTTTGAACACAGGATAATTATAATATAGTTTTGACACGATTACAATAGTATGCACTTAGGTAGGTAAACACACGTATTGTCTGAATGACCGTTAGTCTGGCACTGGCGATCGGACACGGCCGCAAGGCGAAACTGCGCGCGCGGCGTAGACACGTAGTCAACGAGGAACCCCTTATAGTTTCGCCGTAGCCGTCCGTCTGTCTGTCCGCGGCTCAGCTCAGAAACTCTTAGTACTAGAAATCTGTAATTTGGCATGGGTACACATATTAATGACGCCGACAAACGGGTAAAAAAAAATGTATAAAAAAATTTTTTTTCTCAAAAATACATTGTTATATTGCCATTACATACTGTAAAGACACAATTTCACATGTTTTCTTTTAAAAACTATCCTTGTCTATGTTTTAAGAGACTAAGGAGTTTGGCGATCATAATTAAGGTTTTAAGCGGCCAATTTTCTAAGAAAAATAAAATGAATTACAATTTCATGTTTAAAAAATAATTAAAATGTAGGAAATACTCAATGCTTAAAGACGCGCTTACTTAATAGATTAATTTTCTTAAATATTTTTTTTTCGTTGAGTGATCTCGTTACAGCAGACAACTGGTAAATAGAACTAATTAGCAATCCAATTATTGCAGAAATGTTTGCTTTATTTTATAACTGCAATAACAATAACAAAAATATATAATTTTTACAACAGTTTAGCATTCTAAGACATCAAATAAAAAAAAGGATGTCATCTCAGTATGACGCATACATATCCAAAATTGAAGACAGTTTTATGTCGAATCCACGCTTGTTCTGGAAACATGTAGCGAGTTTGAAGACTAAGAGTGGGTTCGAGCCTAGCGTTACCTACCAGGATGAGAAATGTGTAGGTGAAGCGGCAGAAACTGCCTTTTCGCATTTCTTTTCTAGTGTTTTTCTTACCGACACACCAAATCTTAACTCAAATGAGACTAATCGCCTCAATTTGGTTAAATCGGCCAACTACGTCAATATCTCGCACATTACTGAAAATGATGTTGTAAATGGTTCAAAGCGACTTAAGCTTCAAAGCTCGATTGGACCAGACTCTATTCCTCCTTATATTCTGAAGGCTTGCAGTGATGTGTTATCCCTTCCGATAGGTTACTTACTAAACCTTTCTCTGAAAACGGGTAGGTATCCTTCCAAATGGAAGCTGTCACGTGTAAGTCCTATTCCAAAAACTAATGACGCATCAAAAGTTGAGGACCATCGACCCATAGCAAATCTTAACTCCCTGGCTAAGGTCTTTGAGTCTATTCTACATAGGAAAATATCTGCACAAATAAAACCTTTTCTGTCGGACTCGCAGCATGGTTTTAGAAGCGGGCGGTCGGTAGATACTAACCTGCTTACTTTTGTGGACTATGTCTCCGAACACATGGAGAGGGGCGGACAAGTGGATGTAGCTTATCTCGACTTCAAAAAGGCGTTTGATCGCGTGGATAATGACGTGCTTTTAGATAAGTTATGTTCATTTGGTTTCGCCCCTAGCCTGCTTTGTTTCCTGGCTGACTACCTACGTGATAGACAGCAAGTCGTTAAGTATGGCTGTTATACATCCCAACCGTACCATACTCGTTCAGGCGTGAGCCAGGGATCAATCCTGGGTCCTTTGTTATTTATTATTATGATAAATGACCTTGACCTTGTCCTGAACCATGCGAGTTGTTTACTGTATGCGGATGACGTAAAGCTATTTCTCTGCGTAAAGGATATAACCGATCATCGCTTGTTGCAACAAGATCTTGACTCAATACTTCAATGGAGTACTAGAAACAGGCTCCACTTTAATGCCTCGAAGTGCAACGTTTTGTCTTTTACCCGTAGTCGACAACCTCTTCACGCAGTCTATACGCTCGGCTCTGAAGTCATTGCTCGTGTTGAGTCTATCAGAGACCTGGGTGTCGTTTTCGACTACCAACTCACGTTCCATGAGCATATAAAAAGTCTTGCGGTAGCATGTTATCGTCGGCTGGGTTTCATACTACGTAATGCAAAATACTTCCACGATGCTAAAATAAGCCAGATTTTATATACAGCGCTGGTTAGAAGCAAAATTGAGGCTAGTTCTATTGTGTGGAGTCCACACGAGAAAAAGTATGCCCTTATGCTTGAAAATATTCAAAAAGCATTCTTGCGATTTCTCTACAAGAAAAAGTATGGTTTTTATCCATTTATGTATCCCACCAAGTTTCTCCTGGGCGTGCTAGGATTCAACTCTCTTGAGGTCCGACGAGCATGTGAGTTGATGGTGACTGCATGCTGCCTACTTCGCGGAAATTCTGACTGCCCTGAGCTGGTAGCTCAGGTCTGTCAATTTTTTGTGCCAAATAATTATCTTCGTGCCCGCTCACACAAGCTCTTGGCAACGTCCTCCTCATGCTCCGTGGCGCGGAGGGAGTCCCCACTGATGCGTGCACCCCTGAAACTCAACGCGCTCTTGGTATCAGAACCACTGTGTGATCTTTTCTCTGACAGAATGACGGATGTTGTGAGGGAATGTTTGAAGTTTTGCGAGAGTGAAGCCTCAATGACGATGTCCTTAGATTCTAAGCCTTAGACCATAATTTTACTTTGGTTAATTTTTGTTATTATTTTTCTCAACTATTTTATGTGGATGTCAATAATTTATGTAGATTAGTTAACTTTCTTTTAACTTTTTAATTGTACAGCGAATTGGATTATTCTGTAATGCTGTGCAAATTTTTGATAAATAAATAAATAAATAAATAAATAAATTTTATAGGTATATTTAAAACCATTGAATACTTAAAACTTAACCTCAATGAGCGTTTTTCTCGTTGTTTTTTTTTTTCTTAGTAGTTAGCGTTCCTCTAGATGGCGTTGTCCATGAAGAACGCTGTATGGCGGTAAATACCTTTGCACAGCTGGCAATAATAAAAAAAGTACGTAAAAGCGGGAATTCATGTTTCTATAAATTTTAATTGAAGGTGTTTTGTGCAAATAAATTACAAATTGAGTTCAGAAAAGGGCTCTGATATACATTGTACTCCACTAATGCTTTGCTGAAGAAATCAATAACAATAAACATGACTAATCGCCCAAATATGACCAAGTAAGTAACTTTTAGTATTTCCTTGTCAGTTTAATTTATTTGATATAACTGATTATCATGAAAAACATGAAAATGTCTCATTTTATTTTTGAGAAAGTCTATACTTGCTATGACCATTAAATAGCAATTTATTTATTATAGCTGGCCTCGTTTATAAAAGTATTCACCCAACGGGCTCGGACTTTTAACTTACTCGTCCAGGATTGCTTATTTCCTGGTCTTAGCAGAAATGTACTATTACGGTACCTCCCTGCAGGCAAGGTGGGGATGATTTTTTTTTTCGTCTATCTCATAGTGTGGTGGCTTTTCGTCCGTTTAAATTGCAGATAATTGTTTCTTGTGATTGTTGGCACTTGGTGGAAATTAATACACATTATGTTTATTGAAACTCTTGTACTTGTCCACAAAATATTTTATTATATATTGAGTGTAATATAGAATAAAATATTTTGTGGATAAGTAAAAGAGTTTCAATAAACATAATGTATACGGGTTACTTTATTTATTAAGGCCTTACCGCTGGTGCACGATAATCCTACTGAGTGATTTTGAATTGCAGTATGTTGTCAGAAAGTCTACATTAGAACACCCGCTTTGCATACTACCAGCACACAAAATCAATGAATTTTCGAGGTTTTTCTGGATTTTACGAAAAATTATTTGATGTAAGAGTTTTTTCACCTGATATCGGAAAATAAACCATGTTTTCTTGTTATAACAGTAATTTCAGGAATAAAATTCAAGCTGTTTAGACATAAAACGAATTGATAACTTAAAAAGGCATCATTTTCAAAGTTAAAATCTATTGAGTGAAATGTGTCCAATTAGGTAACCGACTTGACAACGGAAAGATAAAGGTCTGAAAAAACATGTGTCCAAGTTTTACATTGATCATAGAAGTAGTTGACTCAGCAAATTAAAACAAGAACTGTTGAAACACCAAAGGTAAGCCCTTGAGAAACGTTATAGGCTGTCCGAGATATGATATGGGTGGCAGTTCAAAATTGACAGTTACAGTGATGTACCCTAATGAAATATAATCGTTTTTTTTTAGTATCGAGAAAGTTAACAAGGGCTATCAAATCGATTTTTTATTTGATTGTTCTTTGATTATCCAAACTACTTTTTGTTAATTACTAAACTAATTAAATTAAACGAAGCAATAACTCCAGAGTTTGAGAGTTCAAAGATTTTTTTTTGTTTTTCTCGGAATTTCGCCAATACCAAAACAAAAAATCAACAAAAACTGTAACAAACGTCAAAACAAATAGCACGTGAAGCAACCGCAACGAAAACACAAACCGCATACAAGGTACACTCATACTCACGCGATCGTTTAGGATGGCCGCACTGATTCATCGATATATCTTCGATTATGTTGTGTCAGTACCTATAGGTTAGCGTTCCGATTCAGGCATCACGTAGCAAAAAGACATTTTTATTTACTGAATATTTTCTTCGTTAAATTTAACGAATACACTGAGATTTTTGTTCCGATTTATAGAGGCATTATTTATTGGTTTTTGCAATAATTATTTACATTATTTCTAAAACCTATTATTTTCTTTTGTGCCTGGATGTATGTAGTATGGTGTGAGTAGTTTAGGTGAAACGGAAAATTACGAACTGTCACCCATATCATGATATCTCGGACAGCCTATAGTAGAACACACTTCGAATGTAAAAACAATTGAAATTAAAAGTCAAAATATTATTAAAAAATATTACTTGGAAATAAAATGTATGGTTATCCCAGCCATTCCCATTCGGAAAAAGTTGAAAACAGTCCAAAATAGTTGGATCAAGAATAAAAATAACTTCGCGCGATCTATTATCTTATTTCTTCGGGTGACCATGATTTCTTTGGACTTTAAGAAAATCTTTAAAGGGCTTCAACTTTAAAAAATAATTATGAATATGATTTTGAATGGTTTTAATAAAACCAGTTAATATTCTTCTACAAAATACTAAATTATCGGGGTTAGGTTAAAAGTCACCCTGTATTGCAGATGTTTTTTCGATTCAGGGATCCGTTTGCGAAATATTATGCTGTAAAATGCTATTTTTTGTTAGAGTCAAGTGTCACCCCCTGCCAGCTAAACGGTTGCTTTTGGATTTGTGAAAAAATGCACAGCAGTAGAGGTAAATAACGAGGGTAAAAAGAAAACTATCACAGCTAAATAATCTTTACAAGTTAACAAGTAATATTTTACCAACATAATTTTGTAGTTTTGTTTCATACATTTCCATACATTTCATATATTATTGTAATTTTAATCCGAATCATTTAAGTCTATTTAACTTATTTGAATGCAACGAAACCCCTAGGCGCGTGTCCTACTCGCTCTTGACCGGTGTTTTTTTACTACGATTTATCAATAACTTAACGTGGATCTGCTATTTTAACAAACAAAAAGCCAGATACAGTATACAGCTGCAGCCTAGTACAGTATATCAACGTTTGATCTTGAACTACTCCTGTAAAAAACCCACCTCCAGCCTCAATGTCTGTCAAATGCACGTTTTTCGGGAGATGATATCATTAGATTATGTTTCAGATGGAATCATTTTTAAGAATATTTGTAATCATAAAACTTGATAATAATCCAAAGGATAACATCACTATTCACATACTAACTTGCGGGCGCAATCAACCAATAAATTTAACCAACGCCAGCTTATACTTATTTTTAGTAGCCCAACCTTAATATTTTTTGTATGTATTTCCCGTTTTTATTTATGAACTTATTTCTTCGTTGCATTATGTATATATAGTATTTTTATTCCTAGATTCCACTATTTTATGCAGGTGTATATTTTATTTCCCGTATTATTATTATATTTTTTATATTCTAAAGATATATTATATTGTTAAAATTAACTTGGACTTGTAGAAAGTATACTTTATGTATCTATTTTGCAAAAATAAATATTTTGATTTGATTTAAATTTAAAACTATAATATAAAGACTGCAATGAAAAACGAAAATCACATAAGGTATGTAAAAACTCTCGAAACAAAATTTGATCAGTAAAACAAATGGTTAACTTTATTTAGGGGACTAACAAATAAACATACAGAAAGCACAAAAGCTCTAGACTTAAAAACGTTAAATTAATCCAATCACTCCTACTTTAACAAGCAATTTAGTTGAAGGAACCCTTAAAATGGTTCCGTATGCACAGATCGAGCAGAATAATTCAGGAGCTTAGCTAAATTAAGCGCGCACATCTCGGCTTATCCTGCGACACGGTCCGTCAGCGCGGGACGAGCCTAATCGGGGTCTACACGGAAACTCCATTTGCATCGGCCCAGCCTACGGTGGGCCAGGCGACACGGTAGTTTAAGAATGTACGGAAAGTATTTGTTGTTTCAAAATTATAGTAGTTGTGGAGATTTGGGGATATTTGTATGTATTGAGGTGGTAAAAGAGAATCCCGGTACAAATTGCACATCATAATATTGTTTTCCTTACGTTTTAATAAAATGTATGCAAAGGCGGAAATTGATTAGTTGAAATTCTATCATTTTATGATTTACAATTTGATTGCATTCGATTAACAAACTTAAAAGCGTATTTATCGTTATAATCGAATGTAATCAAAATGTAAGGCCTAAAATAATATAATTTTAATGCGAGAACCCTACTATTAGTAATCAATTTCCGCTAATTGCTTTATAACGCAATTTTTGTATACTTTTTATCCAAACATTATAAAATTAAATATAATATAACATTATTAAATTAAAATTTAAATTCTAAAAGTTCATTTGTAAAATAGATACAAATACTTAGTATACTTTTTACAAGTCAGAAATTAATCTTTATAACACAATAGAATGTGGTAAAAAAAAAATACGGGAAATATATAAAAGAAAAAATATTTGGGTTGGGATACTAAAATGTAATACAATTATATACCTGCATAAAATATAGCAATATAGGAATAAAAAATATAGTTGCATGCCTAATGCAATGAACAAATAAGCTGATAAATAAACTAAACTAACCATAAATAAAAATAATGCCTAACCATCCGCACCATTCGATTAGTATTGCTAAGAAGAAGGGCAAGAAACTTAGCAAACATGATGTGCATTTTGCACTGGGATTCGGTTTTACCACCTTAACGTAGGTCCTGTTTGACGACCGAAAGTTTTGACTATCGAAGGTATTTATAAGAATATCTATTGTGAAATATTAAATACAAATATGATTTAATATAATAAATATAAATAGTATAATACAAGTGTTGTGTATAATCATCATCATGTTGTTATCCAAGTTTCACCAAGTGCCGACAATCGCAAGTATTCATCACTAGCCTTTGCCCGCAGCTCCAGCCGCGTTTATTCAAACTCTGCCCCGTTTTCGGCTTGGGCCTTATTTTGTGAACACCCCTTATAGTATTTATGTTGGCCAAAATCACTACGATGATAATAAAAAAAACTGCATCCAAATCCATTGAGTGGTTCTCGAGTTACAACGGAACAAAACAAAAATATTTTTGAACACTATAAAATATACTATGCTGGGAACCTAAAATTATTTGATTTATTGTATCGCTTCTGGGACATTACGGTAAATAAACATTCATCAAAATCTGTGTAAAATCCAGGACTTTTATACGCTTGTAACTTATGTATGTATTTGATTTTGATAAATGTTTAAGGTTCAAGTCATGGAAATTGTATGGGATATGTTGAAAAATAATAAGCAAGTACCTATCAATAAGGACATTATCAGCGAACTGCGCTAGTATGGGTGTTAAGGCGACTCTATTCGCCTTAAGTACAATATACCAGTAACTAATTTCATTTAAAATTTCAAAAATATACTCGATGTACAAACACGACTTTTTTACTACTTTGTTATTAGTAAAGATAGATATGTACTTTGAATTTTATTCGTAAAATAGTACATTACGATACGAGAGCGATGAAACGTTTTCTGACGAGTGTGAGTTTGCGGCACGAGCCGAAGGTGAGTGCTGCAATCACACGAGTCGAGAAAAAGTTTCTCGCACGAGTATCGTATAATATTTTATAGCACAAGTGGGGAAAATGCCGACTTTACGCAAGCGCAGCGTGCGTAAAGCGGTCATTTTACGCACGGTGTGCTATAAAATTATTTTATATGTGACCACCTCTGTAGTCGAGTGGTAGAGCACTCGCCTGCTCACCCAGAGGTCGTGGGTTCAATCCTCATGGTGTACAGTCTGCGTGCTTCGAAAGGTACAATAAGCTGTTGGCCCATTTGTGCCCGAAATACGGCAATAAGGCTCGCATTATGTTTGGGTTGAAACAATTTTTGGTTAAAAGCGAGTGTACCAAGGTGTGGACTCGTATTTCACACTTTACACTTGGAAACACCTCTGACACCTCGTTGGGGATTCATGTAGTATCGATTATAATCGCGGGTTGAATTGTGAAACTACCCATTATTGCAAGCGCGTTGCTCATATGAAACGAAGGTCGAGGTGATATTATAACAATGTTTTAGTAGTAAACTGTCAGCACCCTGATACAAAGCAATTCTTGCCATCGCGAATAGTGTGCTGTCAACCATTGAAGAGTTTCAGATTTGAAGGTCAGGTGGCGTTATTTCAATTTTCAAGTAATAATCAGCAATCAGCACACTCACATAGTGATTGCCAAAACCTTGAATTATGTGGCGTCATCCGTTGAGGAGATATATAGTGGTGAGCCCAGGGTTGTAGTTCAAGTGGCATAAGGAAAATTTTTAAAGTAATATCTTGTAATGAGCACACTAAATCCGTCAAGGAGTTCCACGGTGATGAGGCCAGGATCGAAGTTAAGGTAGCATTAAGACAATTTTTAAGTAATATCCTCCAATAACCACACAAACACAAAGTTATTGCCGCAATCTCAAGCTTTGTGCTGTCATCTGTTGGTATTTCTAGGCTGATGAGGCCAGGATCGAAGGTCAGGTGGTATAATAACAAATTCCACGTAATATACTGCAATAATCAAACCTACTTAAGGTGATTGCTGAAATCTCGAGCTATGTATGTAAAGAGTTGTATTGTGATGAGGTCAGGATCGAAAGTCAGATGGTATAATAACAAATTCCACGTAATATACTGCAATAATCAAACCTACATAAGGTGATTGCTTCAATCTCGAGCTATGTATGTAAAGAGTTGTATTGTGATGAGGTCAGGATCGAAAGTCAGATGGTATAATAACAAATTCCACGTAATATACTGCAATAATCAAACCTACATAAGGTGATTGCTTCAATCTCGAGCTATGTATGTAAAGAGTTGTATTGTGATCAGGTCAGGATCGAAGGTCAGGTGGTATAATAACAAATTCCACGTAATATACTGCAATAAGCAAACCTACATAAGGTGATTGCTGAAATCTCGAGCTATGTATGTAAAGAGTTGTATTGTGATGAGGTCAGGATCGAAAGTCAGATGGATTCATGACAATTTTCAAATAACAGCCTGTAATCAACATCCTGGTACAAAGCGTTTACCTCAATATCGAGTGATACGCTGTCATCCATTAAAGAGTTTCACTGCCTATCTCCGAAGACAATCAATTAGATCAAGATAAAACTAAAGCCGGTTGGACCTACTTGGAAGCACAACCTTTCAAACAAAAAAAAATAATCTTACAAATTGGATAAGAAATTACGGAGTAATGGAGTAATATATCCAAAAAAAGACTAAGAAAATGCAGTCAAATTGAGAAGCTTCTCTTTTTTAAAGTCGAGCAAAACTTTGCAAGAGGTGTGTCAGGATCATTGTACATGGAAATCTGTAGTCATCTTTGTTAAATAAAACACTTGTACTTGTCCACAGAATTGTCAGAAATCACAGCCATCAACAATCTGCAGTCAGAATAAACTGATACATTTTTCTCGTATGGGAAAAAATCATTACTTAAACCTGGCTGTAATCACTATTTCAAGCTAAATATTAGCAAGATTGCTAATATCAATGCTACGTTCCTTCGTGGGTAAAAGTGCTTCGGACTTTCAAATTACAAGAAATTATCATTAATTTCGTAGGAAAATAATAAAAACTATGAAATAATCAACTGAATACACAAAAAATATTCTTCAGAATTGACCATGCTTCAAATGTAACATACAATATTTACAAACCCAACTCGGTACACAGCTAATATTTAGATAAGCATCCATTCGCAAACCCTCATATGGGCACAAAGTTATGGCCTAAATAGATAAGAGGGCCGTAAAACATGCTTGGCCCCTCTTTGTCTTTGTAAGGATCAAAACAAAGCTAAACCACAAGAATGGAGCAATTATTTTACTGGGTATTTGTACAAGGCGATCATATTCATACTGAAAACTGGGTAATAATCAGGCTTACACATTTCACAAAGTCTGGAAAAAATTGCTTCTTGTTTTGTTTGACTTGTCGGGTTGTTTGGATTGGGTTGGGTTTGTATGTACCTACAGGAGCAAAAAACTGATGCCTCACTGCATGTTTTTAAGTATAATCTTCTATTTATGATTTACTCTTATTTTAATTTATGTATGGTGTTAACTAGATAACCTTTTCCCTTCAAAAAGGTGCTCTCATCCATCTCATCAAAACACCTGTTCTATAAAAAAGTTAAATATCCACTCGACCAAAATTTATGAAACAGCAGATTTTTTTTTTCACTCTTGATCTATCAACGTCCAGTCCACACGGTTGGACCTAGAAACATGAAATTTGGACTGAAAGATCATTGCATGAGGTAGACATCCTTAAGAAGAGGTTTTAGTTAATTCTCACAGGATCTGGAGAAACGGGTTCCACGTGAGCAACGCTGCAGGGCGTCCGCCGGGAATATATAAAAGGAAACTCTGACTGACTGATCTATCAACACATAGACCGAACTGTAAGACGTAGACATCAAGCATCGAGCTCTTATTTTCATGTTGACGCTAAGTGGTCGCTCTTGAAATTCAATATAATAATTTCGATAGCCACTACAACTTTAACAGAAAAAAAAACTCGAAAAATAAATGTATTCCACTTTCAAGCTGCATATATAAACACGAATCAGCGCATTATGCTCTGCAGAGAATAAATTACATATTACGCAATTTTTCAATATTGTAAGAGGTGGATCAGATACTTTCTTGACGAAGCATTATCAGATTTTTTAATGATAAAACACAAGAAGGTATTTTGTGTTTGTGGATTTCGAAAAGGCTTGCGATAATGTGGTGAGGGATGACTTAAGGATAACACTGTCCATGCATTCAGTAAGTAGCCACCTAATACAGGCCCTAAAATATATCTATGAAGAATTAACAGGGCATACACTGAATGGTTTAATATATCGAGAGGGCTGTGTGGCATCACCGTTGCTGTTCAATCTATTTATGGACAGTTGTTTAAATTATTTAAATGAGCGTGAATGTGGACCGAGCTATGATCGTGCCTGGATAGCTGTTGGTTTAAAGATAAAAAGAAATATTGTGTCAAAGTAATTAAACACAATTATTTTCAGCTGGTCTAACATCAGTTAAATTCTTTATTAAATAAATATTTGGCTCTTTCAAGCTTTTTATTGTTTTTATTTGTAATAGATGTATATATATATATATAAAAAACACAGAAAAAATAAATTCAAGATATATTTCAGGCCCTACTGGGCCCGGCGTCAGTTGACAAATAATTATACATACAATGTCACTTACATATTTACAAAAAGAAAGAGGTTTATTTACAATACTAACCTACTTAATGTTACTAACATATTTACAGAAAGAAAGAGGTTTATTTACAATTGACTGAATTAATCTATTTATAAATTTTCTGAGAAAGTGGCAGAAAATTTATAAATAGATTAATTAAATTCGCAATTTATACCCACTTCAGTAGTTCGTTTAGTAGATATATACTATACTATATCTATGATTTTTCCCCATGGATACTGAAGAATAATTTGACAATAATTTCGGGTTGGTAAACCTTTATTTAGTTCCATCCATCAGCCTGCTTCGGCCACTGATGGACATAAGCATTTTAAAGATTTGGCTGGGCGGGCGGATTGGTAAGCGCGGCGCCGAAACCCTGGCAACAGTGACGCCTATTTTAATTCTGCCTAATTATTTTACTTACTTTGTGTAAAACTTATGCAAATTTATGAATTTAGTATTTGAAAAGAACATCAAATTGCCACCTTAATTAAGGAGCGTTTAAATAAAAACGAACAAAACACTTCTTTTTCTTTATTTTATTTTACAAAAAGAATCATCATAAGCTTTCACTAAACAATTTTTAATTTCATCCTTTTATTAAATAGGTGAAACCTCCTATCAAATTTGATCGAAGGGTAAAAACGAAACTAAGGAACCCGGAACCACTGTCAGTAAAAGGTAAAGTATATTTTATTCCATTTATACCTTAAATATTTCTTACAGTATCTGAAATGTCGCAAAATTAATTTGGAAGGAGCAGAGTGGTTTTTGATAAAACAAATTAGGTTTATACTTCCCCAATTCTTAACTTCAGAAGAACACTTAGGCATTAAAAACATTACTTAAGATTTAAGTTCTTTTTCGATATTTTTTGTTGTTCTTAGTTCTAATGTCGATCTCAACTTTATAAATTAATTTATTAGAGACTAGCTTTTGCCCGCAGCTCCGCCCGCGTTATATTCGGTTTAACCACATGCTTTTGTCCGGAATAAAAAGTAGCCTATGTGTTAAGGGTATAAGCTATATCCATTCTAAATTTCATCCAAATCGGTCCAGCCGTTTCAGTGTGAAAGAGTAACAAACATACACACACACACACACATGCACAAACTTTCGCATTTATAATATTAGTGTGATTCCTGCTTCATAAAGAGAACAATGTGTCGCAAATTTTATCCAGAAATACATTTTAAATAAATAGCCATCTATTACAAAACCAGAACTATGGATAGAAAAGTTCAGACTTATCAATTTATTATGCACACTATGCCTACACTATAGAAGTATAAGAAAAGTGGTTTTATAATCTCTCCGAGCCCAACCGTCCGCGTGCTTCTGGCTTGCTTCCAATGCCTCGTTTTTGTACGATGAAACTTTAGCTAACTACCGTCATAGGCGGATGCGAATAACCTTAAATCTAATATAGGGATGTCCATATTGTGATCCTATATAATATGATCACACAGGTGATTTTCCACTGAGAAGTGGTGAAGTTAGGCTGGTAGACCAATTTAAGTTTGCAACGAAATACTTTTCATAGTTCGTCTCCGTCGTTATCCATATAACCCAATTTATTAAAGGGTGGTATATATTTATCATTGCTTGTTAAATTATTAAGAGTAAGGGTCTGTTTAACTACTTACTCTTTACCTGCCTGATAGTTTAAGTGTCACATATCGCAAAAAAAATATCAGATATATATTTTATTTATTTATGAAATCTGAAAATTACCTATATTTATATACTAATGAAGAAATGAAGCTAAATTTTTATTTATGTAGACTTTTGCTATGTAGGTTTATGCTCATTTATATATTACAGTATTTAAGTATGTTTATTGTTTTTATATTTAAGTATTTATTAATAAAATGTATTTAATAGGTAGGTTTATTTAAGCTAGTTTTAAGTTCATATTATCTCCACATTTTTATTTTTATATCATGTCTTTCTTTATGTGCACATTTGATCATGCACTTTTAGTTAATATTTCCTTAGCACTTAGGTTTTGCTGGCAGAAATCTCTTTCAGAGATAAGCTCGTCTATAGCACATTTAATTTAAGACTGCTTGTACGTCTTTTTTGTGCAATAAATACTAATGAATATGAATAGTTTATTAGATCATAAGAATCACGTTAAGTTGTTAGTTTATAACTGCTCGTGGAATAAGTTTGTGTTTTAAATGGTATATCCCGACCCCTTAGAGTACTAGTCCTTCTCGCACTAGACCATTTTCTTTTATTTGGTCCTGATTGCTTATTTAGTCCTGTTATCTTAGCTGTTACCAATAATTTAAGTACTAACCGAGACCAAAGCAAAAGAAGTCAATATTAGTCACTGACAGAACGGTATAATAATGATTAGGGTCAATCGCAGCGCAGGAAAACTATGTTTTATTATTTTTACATCGTTTAAAACGATTATGACAAACAACGTAAGTACTTGTATAACGTTTCTAAATTTGTTCTAATTAGCTCATTGTAGGAACGTAGTAGACAAATGTACTGATTCTAGTTAAGTATCACCAGAAATTTACAAAAGTTCACATATTTTTAGACAATTATCACTGCTCCAGGTAATAAATCTGGGAACATGATAGATGAAACTTTGGCGAAATATAATTTAAAGAAAACAAACAAGTGGTTTTGTACATATTATATTGTTTACCATATTACATTATCAATTATCATACATTGTACAATATCCTTAAATCGAACTCGTAGGAACGTACAGTTTGAATTGTTGCTGAGTTCGTATTTATGTTAAAATAAAAACGAATTTATGGTATACATTACATCATTACAGTTTATTTCCTTTCAGTTATCGATTTTCGATAACAATTGAGTAATATTGCTAAATTGATACTGTAGGCTAGGTAAGTGATCAATACCAAGGTTCAATGACCTTGTTTGCAAAATAAGAAGATTTTTATGTGCTATATAAGGTGCTCTAAAAATATCTGCCACGGCTGCAATGGGACATGGTATTGTGTATGTAGATTACAATTATGAAGAAATTTTGTACCCCGGAATGTTTCTATAAATTTGAGAAAATAAAGTAAATAAATAAATTCACAAAAAGTCACAAACTAAAAGTGATGTGTCGTTTCATCAATAAAATATCTCTTTTCAACTGTTTTGTGCAATGCAAGTAAATCAATTTTTACTTATACGCAGATTTTTTGTATGAAAAAATGTATGACGTTATGTAACTAAATATAGACTCAGGTCGAGTACTTATTCGTCTTTTATTTATATATTATTTATCTATATATTTATTTAAATATTTATTTAATATTATGGCCATAGTAATTTGTGATCATCGTCTAGTATATATTTTGGTAGGACCTCTACATTGTATTCATAACGGTTAAAATAAACAGAGAAATAGAATTTTGATCCGGACACCGTAATAAATGGGTACAGGTACACAAGTTCAGAATTTATCAAATGAAAAGAGAGAAATCGTAAGATTGAAGTATTTCATGCGACTTAGCTGGATAAACCGCTCCTTCAGGAACAACAGGTTTCAGCAACTCCCAGGACTCCAACAATTACACTGTATTATTATTATTACAAACCGTATCACCGCATAACACTTTAATTTGACACGCTTTGATACAAAGATGATATACACCCGCGCAAACACGAAAATTGACGTAAGCCGAAGATGAATTCAGTGTGTAAACATAATGTGTTATATGATTATTTTGTATATGTGTGTTAGGTATAATATTGGGGATATATATATGGTTTTATAAAGAATATTGAAGGGTCGTCGATACTCGTAGCGTAGCTGCAGCTATAATTAAAATTTGAGGGAATTCGGGATTCTTTGCAAATCCAGAATGAAGTGGGGGGCCCTAACGATTTAGAAACGACCTCCCTGCCAACCTTTAATAGTCGTGCCCACGTATTACACAGAATAACACGCTTCCAAACAAAATCCAGCGCCAATCTAAACTACCATTCAAACCCTAAGTCCCTAGAATTTTACTCATTCATAAAAAAAAAAAAACCCATTCAAAACATCACCAATTTTCACACATCTCTCCTAAAGACCTGGCCAAGTCAGTTTTAATGTGTTGAGTTTTTACTATCGCTAGTGTATTCGTAGAGAGTACGGCTGGGTTCTGTGGCTGGGTGTATATAATATATGTCGCCGCCGTCTGGTTAAGGGGCTATGTAAATTGTATTTTTATCATTCTCAACTTACTAAGCTTGACTGGTGAACGTAGGGCTCCTACAAGATACTAACAGATGGGGTCCTGGTACGGATCAGGCCAGCTGTGGTTTCCGACACAAACATAAAAGTAAGGCTTCCCTCCACAGCTAACTGCACACCTGGCCCGGTCACACACCTAAATGCTTTACCCTTGGAAAAACTCTACGTTCCTAAACCCCTTGGTTCCTAAAATAATATTAGATACACAATACTCCATTTTCACAAAAGGTTCTAAAATAAAACCTAAAGACAGAAGTTTGAAAACAGTCATGTGGAAATTTTCTGCCCTGGATCTCGTTGATCTAGCTATAAATAAAAAAGGAAAGCTATAAAAAAAAGAAACACCTGTATGAAGAAAACCTAAATATAGGGAAAAAGGTAAGAATTGTTTCTGCTGGCTCCTTCACCTAAAATTGTCGTAATTTCCACAGACCGTCTATACTAGATCAAAATATAAGTATCTCTGCCAGACGAAGGAAAGCTAAAATAATATAATATAATCTCCTTCAGGACCTAGATAGCTATAGGGATAAAGGATAAATATAAAACGTGTTACATAAATAAATTTCTGATGTAGATACTTGATATTTATAAATATTGTACACCCGCTATTTTCGCGACGCCTCTATAGCGAAATAGTCATATTTCGTTTCTATTGAGTTTCATGAGAAAACCGCTGCGGGTAAAATTTAAATTAGCTAATTCAGTTTTACGCAATTACGAACGCACTTCACCAACGCACTTTCAATATATTTAAATAACGAAGCTTTATTCGTTGCAAATCCGCACTTTCGATGTAGGTACACGATACTCGACACTCAACCCGTTACGCGGCTCGTACGATTAGACTTTGGTTCGCGCGTGACGTAAATATTAATATCCTTCCGAGGTTTTATTCCGCGATTTGACGACCCGTTCGCGCTTCGAGAGCAACGCCACTCTCTGATCCGCGCTTGACTGTCCTTAAAAAACCCTGATTTCCTTTAAATCAGCTCCTTCTCCCACCCAGATTATTTCAGGTTACGCCCCCGTAGACACATTAATTTTCTATTTTATTACCTGTCAAAACCTATCTGAAGTGTATTTACCAATCTGAAAAAAATCCTGTCAAATCAGAATTAATGCCTTGATGGCTCTATTTTTTGTAATGGCGAAGAACATAGAGGTAGGAATAATATTGTCAACAAGTTTCCAAGATGCAAATGAGGTGGAAAAAAATAGAATAAATAAAATTTCATATATTTCTAGATCAAAGAACTTCGTTCCTGTTTTTATGCTTTGTAACCAATTCTGAGCTCTCTTAGGAATCCTTTCATCAATAAAACTGGAAGACAGTACCAGTCAAAACTCCTAAATTATATGTATATATTGCCTATGCCTGCTACGCCGCTTCCTACCTCAATGTAACTTTCTGGGAAGTGCTCAGCTCTCTAAAAAATATTAACATGTTTCTGAAATCTAACCTTTGACGTCCTGTCCAAATGGCAATAAATTCGTTTGGTTTATGACCTGAAAACTTTGAAAAAAATTATATCGGCGCCACAGGAAAGCTTGCCCACAGAAAGAGTGTAAAATTATCGTTTCCTCTTCAAACAATACGACACTTATGTCGCTATGGCTATAAGGTTACAAATGTTATGGAATCCATACAGATTTGGCATAGTCGAGTCGACCGTACCACTTCTTAGGAAGCGCAATGTATTCCAAATTTAAAACATCGCAAGGGATTAAAGAAACATTCCATTTTGAAGTCAAATACAGCTGACATAGGATCGAAGTCGATATTATGATAATAAATTTTGGTCCCGCCCCTGGCTAAGTTAGTTGAAATTCACATTTAGACGGGGCCAGTAGTTAAATAAATAATTGAATATTATGAGTAGGTACTGTAGCCAAAAGTATCAACTTTGGTTGCTACAGTTAGATCAATCAAATATCGTTATTATTGTAATCTATACACATAATACACCCTCCCATTGCAGCCGTGGCAGATATTTTTAGAGCACCTTATATACTTGTTCTAGGACAACCTCTACTCAATTAGTATAGGAATTCTAAATTATAATTTAGCGTATTTCACCAGTTTTTCCAGAAGCCAGTGTTCTCCAGCAGATGCACAGTTAACAGAGATTCAAAGCCTCAGGATGCCTACCATGGTCTCGATACTCGGTAGCTACAGCGTAAAATATTTTGTACCTATTAAAAATTCTGGTTCCTCTCGTAAACCGCTAGGGGCGCTGTACAATTTCTCATAATAATATTTAAGGCAGTCGCTAGGGATGTATCCAGGCCTAAACTCAAGGTAGGCCCCAGCTGGAAAAGAAAGTACAGTTCGGGCCAGTAGAGAAGACCCCCTCCTGCGTACCTCCGTATCCTCGACGAAGCTCCATCTATCTTCTATTCTGACTCAAAAACGGATTGGCGCTTTCTGCACTCGTGCTGGAAACAAACTGTCATGCTGGTCCAAGTTGTTTTCCAGGCTTGTAGGTATTAACCCGTTTTTTATTATGGATGGAGAGTCTCTGGATGCAGTCCTCGGGCTAGCAGTCGATCCCGTTGGCGTGAAAGTCTTGATTTCGTTTCTGCATACCTATTGGAGGCGGGATCAGACCACATTCGCTCAGCAAATGCTGCAGCGCGGGGCCAGATACGTTTGTCTGAAATATAATACGTATTAAGACTTACATATTAAGGTTACATAACTTACATGTTAAGACTTACATATTAAGGTTCTTAGTGGTAGAGTCCGTAAACTCATGTACTTTTTTAGGATTATAAATAAATTCAGTAGTGATAGTTTAAAACGAAACATACTCGTATACTTTGCCATGTGTCAAAGTATCTTGTTCTATGGCATCACTTATTGGGGTGTGGCTGCCAAAACGATATTACTTCCATTGGAAAGAGCCCAGCGAATGGTGCTGAAGGTAATGTTAAAAAAGCGCCTTAGGTTCAGTACAGAACTTCTTTACAGGGAAGCAAAGGTTTTGACTGTAAGACAGCTTTATGTTTCTTCATCGATACTGTCACTCTTAAAATCAGATCCTTCAGTAATAACTGATAACTTTTCTACCAGACATCCGCCTACAGTTTCAGTACCCCTGTGTCACACGGAATTTGGCAAACGTTTCGGATTCTTCCAAAAACCACGCTTATTAAATATTGCTAACAAATCCATCAAGTTACACAGTTACCCCAAATCAAAACACAGATTCATATTAAACGACTTTCTTCAAAAACTAACATACATTGATACCGAAAACTTGATCGAAACCACAAAATAAGTCCACATCACTCCACCAACCCATACATTCCTTGCAATCTGGTCTATAATAAATATCATATAAGTTTCTTCATTATGTAGATTAATTTTAAAACTATGAAGCAAGATGTTCTTATTTGGATTTTGAATTATTTATGTTTATTTTTGATTTTTCCATGTATATATAGGTAAGTAGTAAAATTTGCTTAAAAATGTAATAAACGATTAATTATAGGATAGAGAAACTGTCGCTTAACAATAAGGTTTAAGATCGATTATGTATAACTTGGACCGTACCCTGAAAATCAGAATAGTCTAGTCCAGGGTACATTTGTAATACACCAACTTATGTTACTCTCTTTTCTATTTCAATAAACGTATTTGTATTTGTATAATGTAAATTCCAACAGTGAAACCTTAGTCCGTTAATTTTTACACTGTAATCAAAGCCTGTTTAGTTTTTTTCATCATCATTCAATAATTTGTCAACAGACTTCGATAAGGCAACATCCTTCTCCTATTCTATTGAAATTTAACAACGACAGCAAGCACTCTAAAAAAACTCCAATAAGAATAAAATACGTACCTAGAGTTAATTCATCGACAACTTCCGTCCACATGGCAACTTCGCCTCCCATCATATTAGAGTGTAAAGGTAGTATATGCGCGTAAATATTTTCCCAAGTGGAGTATTTAGTATCACCCCACAATCCGTGGTCCAAGTACCAAGTTTCTGATGCCGACACTAAGCGATAGCCCATACCCAGTAACTCGTGCGCATCTCCCTCACGATCCCATAGTTCAATGATGAATCTGTATCATAAATAAAAACTGATCAAGTATGCGCGAGATCACTGATCTTGCTTGTATAGCGCTGTATTTTTTTATTTTCCACATCTGTTTGAATTTTTGAACGCATGATTTCAATAAAGTGGGTCATTATGTCTGTTTTCTCAATAATGCAAATGATATACATACCACTCTTTAAGACCACAAAGTATTTTTATTATGTACCCTAATACTTAAGCCCCATTTTCAAGAGAGAAAACATATTTTTGCAGCAACAACTCTTGAACTACATATGATGGATACAGAGCTATCCATGGTAAAATTATATCCGTCTTACCTGACATCTTAACCTGACATTCGGATGAGAGCAGCACTTTAATATAAACGTTTCATGTGCTACATGAAATGACATAACATAACATACATGACCTCCCATCCTAAAGCATTGGGTAATTGGGATTAAAACACATCTTATGTTATCGAGCAGTGCCGTCAGATGGGAGGTCACTTAATTATATAGTTATATAAGTATATTGTCACTAACTTAAGCAAAATTGTTACTAACACTTATGGGCTTCAGCCTGAAATAAAATTTATTCTATTCTATTCTATCATACGAGATGTAGGCATTAGTTCTCCGTAAATTCACTGTCAAGATGATACATCTGTTAAGCATTCTTTCTTTTCCAGATGTGGCTATCACAGGAAGAAACGCAGGTAACACACACGAATCATATGATAGAAGTTCTTTTTCTCCTTTCTGTGTATGGAACCCTTAAAATATCCCACAACTCAATCGGTTTAGCCTTTCTTGAGTTATGTCGACACCGACCAACAGACAGTACTTCACTATAATGGTTTCCATATTTATATGAAACCCTGCGCAGTGCACACTATGTAACAACTTTAGTGAAACCATCGATATATAAGGTGACATTTAGTTATGCAGCCAAATTCATACCGAAGAATTGGTAAATACTCGGTATCTACGTTCGATGGCCCTTTTTGGGAAATATTTTTCTCCTGCTCTACAAACGCAATCCGTATATTGATTCGTGATCATGATAACTTACCAAGCCTCCAGTATGAATTTGGTTGCATAAATAAATGTCATAAGGTGACTTTCGTTTATACAGCCAAATTGATACTGGAGACTTGGTAAGTGGCCAGGACCAAGATTACGCGAAATACCAAAAAGAAATTTGTGCCTCGCTATACTAGCTCAAAAACAACCTCGACTCAATTAGTACAGGAAGTCGAAATTTATTTTACGTATTTCACAGAAAAGGTTGTTGAAATTTGGTCGTGGCCGCTTTCCGAGTCTTCAGTATGAATTTGGCTATACCGGGTGTAAATAGACTACTACCATTAAATGAAACCACATATTCTACCGACCCTGCTGAACCACTTTTCCCTAGAATCAAACCCGCGGGCACCCTTAGTTTGAGAAATAATTGAGTTCCAAACAAAAATGCGTGAACCCTAACGCACCGACATACGGGCGAGTTTAGAGAGAGCGTCGTCGTCCGTGAAACAGCTTCAGGTTTCATTGGAAGTTTTTATGATCAAGTAAACAAGTTGGCAGTACAGAAAACTGACATCTTGTTGCGCTTATATGTAGTTAAGATGTTGTTTACGGTTAACAAGATCTTGTTTAATTTACTTTTTTTTGTCAGATCCCGTTGGAGCGTCATTCAAGTCTATAAATAAATTTGTATGCCTTTTTTACGAAGAAAAGCCGTTTTAATTTACACACCGGTCTGGATCCAAGTATTTTCTTATGTGACGAGGATTTGTAAGTTCAGATGACCACAGCATCACTGGCTGATTCGCCCCACCGCCACCTTGTATGTATTCCTCATCCCATATGCCGAGGACTTTATTGTGAAACCCTGCCCAGATTTGATAATACCCCTCATCATTTCTGACAAAACCATATTTTGTCATGTAGTTAGTGAGTATCTCATTCGTTTCCCAGCAATTAATGTCAACCTAAAGGAAACAGAAAATAGATTTACCAAATTAGTTACTAGTCAAACTGCTGGATGGAGGCGTTTACAATAAAGTCTAACTTCAGGGTGCAAAATTGACTGCAAACAAATTACTGAAACTTCGTATTCACTCGTCAATCATAATTAAAAAGAAAACAGCAACTATTAAAAAAACATGGACTCACACCCTGAGGGTTCCATTCCATTCTGATAAGTTAATAGACCTCACTATAATAAAAATTACCACAGACGTACGAGTATAATACCTATATAGTAGCAGACCTAACATTAATAATAAACGCATAGAGTCGACGCGTGGCAACTTTAGCTCAGTGAACTTCGGGCTCTTTTAAATATTGCTTGTTTCGAAACAAAATATAGATTAGTTTAGGAATTAAGAAATATGTTCCAAGCATAAGCCAGCCAAAACAACCCATTTTTATACGTTTCTTCGTACCATGAAGCATAAATGTAGCTTATGTTTTTGGTATTTGTTGTTAGACTATACCGGGTGTAAAAGCAAAGCCAAGAATCCTTTAAGAGTGTGTTAGTATGATCAGTAAAGATATTATTTTAAATACTGGCATCTTTAAATAATAAGACGATTTTCTTTACTCAAAATACACTAATCTCGTGGACACCCTCACTGATCGCTGGCCACTCGCATGATGGGTGCAGGTTGCGGGGTGCAATTAGGTGTGTGGGGAGGCCGGTGAGCTGCGTAGCCATAGCTTAGAAAAATGATGGAATTTTTGGTGAAAATTCAAGGTATATTTTTTTTCTCGTAATGACATCAGAATCGTGTATACTTTCATACCCTAAAGGGATTCTTGACTGCATTTACATCCTGTATAGCACAAAAAAATTCCCAATTCTTAACTTGTTTAGTTTTTGAGATTGACCCCGTAACTACAGTGGTCTAAAATTGTCAATTTTAATGGCCCCCTATTTCTTTATTTTTGGAGATGAAAAATAAAAAATATGTCGTTATAGACAATGATACCTCATATGCCGGAGTAAGAAAAAAACATTTTTTTTCGGCTTTTTTTTCATGTATCGGTCTCCCCCTGAAAATTTATTTAATTTAATCTTTCATTCAATATTCGGTTTTGGGTCAACATTTTACATAATTATTGTACATTATTCCTTTTGCGAGCTAGAGATCCGTGACATACGGACGGACAGACGGACAGGCAGCCTCCGTTTTGCCCTTTGGGCGCGGAACCCTTAAAAACGGAAAAGTGCGACTTGTGCATTGAGAATTCCGTAAAGTTATATCAAAGTGAACTTTAATGCTTTGAACAAAAGATACAGACTTATTATTACGTACAATTTATTTTTGAAGAAACTGTAAAATTTAGTGGTCAAAGTTATTTTACACGTAATTGAAAATTAATTGTATGTGTCAAATGACCTTCATTGGTGCCAAATTTCAAGATTGTCTGCAATCTTGAAATTTGGCACCAATGAAGGTCATTTGACACATAAAATTAATTTTCCCGGGGATGAACCACATTACACATAGGTTTTGACGATCATTCAGCGAGTGAAACTTTTAGTATGAATTGTCGTATATATGTATCCTTATATAAATATAATAGTACACTGATAAAAATGTCGTTTTGGTTTCATTATAAAATAGGATTACATGAGTTGAAAATACGGTGAATTCTTTTTAAATTAGGTGATAATTGGAAAATATTATGCTGTAATTAAAACGTTTGAGGAAATAATCGAGTTTTTAAGGTAAGTAACGCAATATTATGATGACAGATCACCGTAAAAATTGGTCACAGAAAATAATATTATCATTTTAGTATTACATCATGCCTTCCCCATAAAAGAGGTCCGTCACACTAAGTATGCTTACTGTCACCATAAAAGCTGTGACGGAGCGCATAATTTTGTCTGCTCCCTACAAAGTCATAGTGACAGTGCGTCATATCATAACGCTAGCAGCAGCAACAGTAGTTTCATCGTATTTTGTTGTGATGTCCGTATGCTCTCTACTTTACGTGAATCATCATAATTTCAGGTGAATTCACTTAATTTTATGATTACCACTTTTCTCAGTGTATATTGACCATGAAAATTGTCCAAAGTGCTTTAAATTCGGTAACAAGGAGCGTAACAAACTTTCTTTTAAAACAATTAAAAAACGTTGTACAGTGGAGACCTCGTCAATTTAGACAGTTTGGACTTTGTACCTATCTTACATCTATCACTGTAGAGGCTAATTTCGTACTGTAAGTGTATATATAGCTTGATTTGGTCTCCACTGTACATTATTGCAGTTAGGACACCGAATTTGATCTCAATTCTTTTTTGACAATCCTTTATGCCTTTGTACTAAACTAAGCCCCTTTTTCACATTAATGTTTTTGGTAGGTTTATATTATACACACAATTGAAGCATTGAGAGCAAGAAAAGACTATCTTTCCAACACACAATTGATTTTCGCTTTGATTGGTCCCAGTAGTGGATCTATGCAAGGTAGGCTAACAAGCTAGACTAACCTCATCTCCGCCCATATGAAACAATATTGGCTTAGGCAGGTAGTCCACAATGTCTCTGTAAAGCAGCCTCAGGTCTTCGTAGATTCTTGGATTTGCAGGATTTAATTGACCAACGTTGTTATGGCAAATCATTACTTTTACTCCATCTCGATCCTGAAAATATTTGATGTTACTTTAATGTTACTACTAAAACTTTGATATACTCGTACATTTATAATAATTTATAATTAAAATAATTGATGATTTTTAAACTGAAATGGGATACTTTTCTATTTATACGGTTATTTTTTTTAAATCCAATCCTAATCAGTATCAGGCGTTCATAAATTATTAAAGGTTATCCAGCGAAATCCGTCCTGCTACAACGTTTTCATTTTACACGTGTTTATCCTGCTAAGCGGAAGCGCGCTGCTCTGAAAACTCGCGGCTTTGAGGTGTTTTATTTATTATTTTTGAATTAGAGGGATGGGTTTTTAATATGACGGCCGTTTTATATAAAAAAATTTAAGACGTTTATTTTATTAAAAGTTTTATTGTTCAAAACTTAACATAGCTCAAATGAAATGATGTTTAGATCATCGTTAAGACCTATTTTTGCGATTTAAATGGATCAGAGAAAATGTAAGTAATCGTGTATCAAACAGCTGAAATATCAAGATCAAAGAGTGAAATAACATATATTTTTCACAAAATTTTATCCTCGTTCTTTTGGTTTAGAATTAATTTGAAAGGAGACGAAATTGGGGTCCCCTTAAGAGTATGGCATACCCTAGGAAAAAATGTTATTACCCATCCAACACAAAAAGGCCAATGTCAAATACTTTATTAGCTTTTGATAGAGGCCATTATTCATTAGCTAATTGACCTATTTGTCTAGGACGCGTAATACTAATAATTACGCGCGAAACAGCAGATCGGAGGGTTTTTAGCTAATACTAAAATATTTTGTTGAGAAAAAATACTGGATTTAAGTAGAAAACCTTTATATTTCTATTACCTATTTTATGAAAAAAAAAACAAGTTGATCTCTTAAACGCGTTCTTGAAACGAACGTTTGAAAACCAAAAAAAGAGGGTGGAAAACATGTTTTTTTTTACAACAGTATGAATCTTAGTACATAGTTTATAAGTAGATAGCCTAGATAAAAGATCAATAAATCAAATATATTTTTTCCAACATTAAGATAGTCCTACTTTCGTCAAAAGAACCCTCGAAAATCTGGCTTTTTTCATATTCTAGGGTCAGAAGTAGTGGGAAAGAACCCATTGATTTGACATATCTGTGGCCGAGCGACAGAACGCTCGCTTGTTAACCCAGAGGTCGCGGGTTCAATCCCCGTGGTGCACATTAATTTCTGGTTAGTCTGCATTCATTGAGAGGCATATTAAGCTGTTGGTCCTTTTGTGCCCGACGTACGGCAACAGGGCTCACCACCCTTCACGCTTGGGACGTAATAATCATCGGTGTAAAGCGGGCATACCAAGTGTTGACTGACTGTGACTTGAATTTCACAGATTCATGTTAAGGCAATAGCACATGTTATGAGCTATCGCCACGATGAGAACTCGCCTAATTCAGTGACAAATTTTCAGTAAATTCAAACGCTTTTTTCCTTAGGAACATTGCGTAAGAGAATTGCTGTCGAGGTACAAAAGCTATGTAAACAGAAAATAAAAACCTGAAAAAAATTTTTGTTTCAGGCCCTATGCCTCAACTATACATTAAAATGTAGCTTGAGTAGCTTGCCTAATCCACAAGTTTTCATTTCTGTCAAGGTAAAAAAAATAAAAATCTATGGAGATATCTTTTCATTCTTATTCCGAAAAGCGTTTAAATATATTTTTTATTCCTTATTTCTAGAGATGTGTGGAAAAAAAACAAATTTTAAGGATATGGGCTGAACAGCTAGAATATATTTGCCTAGCAATAAATAAAAATACTAGCTGTCAATGCCAAGTGCAAATGACATTTTTTATTAAGCTCTATGGTCATGCCATTTTAGTAAAGTAGTTGCTGGCATTGGTACAAAAGGCTTTTGTTGAAAAGTCCAAGATTAAAAAAAATATTTAAGTAGGTACAATTCAAATTTTTGGAAAAGGGATGTATGCAAGTCCCTTAGCTTTTTAACTACTTTCTAGATAACTAATGAAATTAGCGGGTTAGTATTTTTAAATGTTGTGGATTGTCAGGGAAAAACGACGGCCTGTTAAAACCTACTCGAATTAAAACTCAGTTGACATGAACCCTGGATTTTCCCATATTGGCCGCATCCCAACGCACCTATGCACTACCGACAGGCGTTCATAAATTAACAATTTTGTCTGGTTCTAACACTGGTTACAGGATAGTTTTAGCGATAGAGACGGCCATAGAAGCAGTGGTGCTTGTTGTCGATGACAAACAGGAAGCTAATATCACGGCAGAGAAACTATTTCATGATACACACTATACAACCCAAGGCATGAAAGTCTAGCGGTGGACGTAAATAGCTGCACATGGGTACCATTCGCCTATTTTTTAAATATTAATGTGCTATTTTTGTCTGCTTTTTGGAATAAATAGACCACTTTAAGAACTTAATTTGAATAATATATATTATTGTGCTTTAAAACCAATTTTATAAGTATTTTAGTATTTACAGGAAATGACGTCATCACATTAGGTTGGATCACTATTCGCATCACTCCGATAGAAACCCACTCGTTTTAAAACGGAACCCAATCAGTCAAAGTGACAGACGCGTCAGTATCAGTGTTTCCAACAGCAACAATAATTTTGCAATTTCGACCTAGGTTGTTCTTTTTTAAAAATTTCGATTCTGTCTGATAGAACTAGAGCATATTGATATCTACCCAACTAGGGTGAGTTCGAACAAAAAACCATTAATCTACATTGAACACCTAAATCAGGTTCACGATCAGCAATAGATTTCTGTTAAAATAAACTAGCTTTAAGTACCTATTCGTGCAATGACCTCTGTCTAATATAAATAATTATTAGTGATTAATAATAATTTAATGAGTAATTCTTATATAAATAGGTTTCAAAGTTGACCCTAAACTCTTATTATTTGTTGATAGTGATTATTATTATATTATTTGTTGTTAGTTCTCGAATTCTGAAAATTATTGGTAAAATACCTATTAAAACAAGGTTTTTTGATAAAGTTGGTAACATTTACAATTTGTAGTCTTTCGAAAGCGTTCAAGAAAAAATACGTCTTAGGATGCGTTCTATGAAAATGGAAAGAAGATTGAGTTAATAAATAATAATAATACTGAAGATCAAGTTAATGTCATAGCTTCTTTTTTTTCATTTAATAAATGTTACGTTATGTATATACCTTTATGTATATTTTTTAAGTATATGTGTTAAACAATGAGAGATATGTATGTATTATGATATTATTATGTTAATTTTATGTTTCGTGTAAAGAGCACTCTGCAATTTTTGTTTGCATTTACATTCCTCCTCTTTATTATTAATTTTGTTAATATATTTTCTTTTTATTTCCACCCAAAGGTTGCCTGGGAGATATTGCTATAAGCAATAAGTGCCGCCTTTGTACAAAATAAATGTCCTTTATTTTAAAATGTCTTGTAAAATATATATGTGAATGTACAAAAAGATAAATAAAAATAAAGTTATGGACGCTTAGTTTAAAATCTGTCTGCTAAAAACTGTTCAGGAAAGCTATTCCTCGAAATGGTTTTTGAATCATAAATATTGGTGAAAACAAGAATAGGCCAAATGAGGAGCCAATCAGCGCCTACGCATGAGTACGTACGCCCGCCCTACGCCCTGCTCCTCCGCCACAACACCTTATTTTTGACTTCTACCTCACTTCGCTTCGCATGATCCTGTTTTATACCTACAAATACTGCAACAATCACTCTGAAATTAATAGATGATAAAGTTGAGGACTAATTCTATGTCCATGCTGTTATAAAAACTTGATTCCATTAAATTTTTTCGATAGAATAAAATTACAAAGTTACCTCCAAACCGTACAATAAACCGATAGCATTCAATGAATACTGAAATTAGATTTAAATCTTTGCATAATATAACTGATATTAGTATAAATTAGACTGTTCCATAGAAATGAAAAAACCATCAGTGTAGCCGTTATTTCAAAATAACGGATGTTTTTGCGTGCGCGGCATCTGATTAGAGTAGGATAGACAGTTAAAAAGCAGAAGCGTTAGAGCAGGACTGCGAATTGAGGAATCATGGGCCCTTAACGGTCACCGCTAGACTTTCATGCCACAGGCTATACCTGCCGCCTTTCCCATCCTGCATAAACATGTGCTGGTCCATCGACTTCAAGCACTACACGAATACCGCGTATCTGCGCCAGCCGGACGATTTCTTCGATTTTCTCTCTAGTGTATATTTGTGATGCTCTGAAGGCACCAGTACTGTAAAGCAAAAAAAAATATGTACAGATTTTTATAGGGAAGGAAAATTTTGGGGTCAAGAAACAGAAACCAGAAACCCTTATATAGTCGAAACAAACGGCACCTCTGAAGTTATTTTATGTCTCTGCCTTTCTCTCTCTTTCTTCTATCTTTATACAATCCACATAACAGGCGCAAAATACGTAAAAAATGAAATTTTCAGAGGTCTCCTAAGGATTATTTTTCCATTATGTGAAAGATTCAAATCATGATTTTAAGATAGTGAAAAGATTTCTCATATCCTTGAAAACGATAAGTATTTTTTTTCAGTTCTGTATTTACATTTGGTTTTCTATAAAAACGTGTATAAAGTTGCATTTCCCAACGCCCACTTCGCCTTAAGTTTGGAGAGATCTGTATCTGTAACTGTTTAAATGTCAACCAGTGAACGGTTGTCATTCGCCGAGGCAGCGGCTTAACTCAAAAACATTTGAGCCAAATTATATGACATTTGGCATGCAGTTAGAGTTATCTTAAAATCCTAGGAAAACTAATAATATAATCACAGAAATTTGCCGCTGACGTCAGTTTTAAAAATATTATAAAAATTCCTGGTTTGTGTTAATTGAAGCGTATAAACACTTAACAACATTGTGTTTTCAAAACTGTGCATTAAAGGTAGATTCATTATTTATTTCGATAGATAATTATTTGTAATTTTTATTTATTATACATTTTTATTAAAGCACGAGAATATCCTAAATATAAAAATTTGTTTTATTTTACAAGTATTTCCTCTACTTCGATGACGGAACTTAAATCTACATATTCACGTGCGTCTTCCTTATTTTAAAAACACTAAGATCTAAGTAGTGTTTACCTGCTCAGTTCAGGTAGACTAAGAGACTCCAATGGGAAACTCTGTGAATCCGTGATGTGCCAGTGGAAAACGTTCATTTTTGAGGCAGCCATGCCGTCAAGCGTGCGTGTAATAGCTGCGACACTGAAAAAGTGCCTGGCAGTGTCCAGAAGGAGTCCCCTATGCTTGTAGACTGGTTCATCCTGTATTTCAAGATACAACATAATAAATACAACACTCGTACACTCTCATTCCACGGAAGATTTTTATGTCCCAACCATGGAACTAAAAAAAGGGCGGAAGGAACTTCACTAAAAAAAATACTGAAATACCCGTAGTAAGCCACATTCACTCACACCATATACAGCCTATTTTCTATAGTAACTCCACTCACACAGGTTTAAACCGTCGCCATTGCTATGCTTCAGTTGTTTATTAGCGGTGACTCCGTCCGCCTTTTTTGTACATTTATGGTCCCAACATGAGCTTTTCACCATACGAGTACTTCGTCATGAATACCCGCTTAGGTCTTGTAGGTTATACATGTTTAGGATTTCTAGCAAGTAGTAAGTATATAATGCTATGCACATAAATCCTAAAATACTCATTGGTACATGCTAGACTGGCCGGATTCGAACCCGAGATGACATTGCTTACCTGAATATCAGCAAATGATATGACACTGATACGACACTTGTTATCGTTTGTTATGACTGTTGTTGTCAACTGTGTGAAGGTTTCCAAGGCATGGCGAGCTCCATATATGGTATCAGCTGTTATGAAGACTGGCAATTTTGTCTCTGAAACCATAAATCAGTATTAGCACTAACAAATATACGCTATAAACTTAAAATTAGTATTCTAAAGAGGTGTCTATGAGTTTGAATGTAGGAGGTAATCTCCGGTACTACTAACACGATTCTGTTTTTTTTTAATATTCTGTAATACGAGTAGGAAACTGCATTGTCCTTGGATGCTATAGACTGTTGTTTGTTCCCTTGGGACGAGCAGTTCCCTGGGGATATAGCCATTATTTACATTCGCACGGATAATCTCTGGAACTGGTGATCCGATTTTGAGGTTCTTTCACTTTCATAATGGTTAGACTCTTCACTTGGACAGGGATTGTTTTTTCCCTGGGGATGGGCAGTTGCCTAGGGACAATAGCCATTAATTTATTGCCTGCGTGTAATCCCTGAAACAACCGAAGTTATTTTTAAATTCTTTCATTTTTATAATGGTTAGACTTAGGTTAATAAAATAAATGACCCGTAATAAATAAATTTGCCCGTGGCTTTGCACGCGCTAGCTTTTGTAAAAGATTACAAATATTAAACTCGTTTTAAATAATAACTTTTGAAAAGCAAATGCCATGCGAGCAGAGACAAGACTCCATTTTGCTAAAAATAGTTTTAAAATCAAAAATTAAGTTTTTAGGTAGTCCTACCGAAGCTGTTAATATTTTTCAGACCAATAATTTTATAGTGCGTATTTTAATTTGACTTTTAATTCTCATTAAAATAATTTAATAAGTCTAACTCCCCACAAGGAACAAACTACAGCCAATGTTAAGTTGAAGAGCCTTTTTCAAAATCGGTTCAGTAGTTCCAGAGATAATCCGCATGAATTTAAGCAAGGTATGTCCTTAGGGAACAAACTATAGACTATGTCCAAGTAACAAGACCTAACTTAACCATCAAAACAGTGGAAGAATTTACAAAATCAGTTCATTGCCCAGTTCCAGATATTACCTGCACGAATTTCATTAATGGTTTCGTCCCTAGGGAACTTCCCGATCCCAGGAACACAATATACCCAATAGCACGCAGGGATAATGTAGCTTCTTATAGTAACATTTTCAGAATCGGATTATGTAGTAGTTCCGGAGGTAACCCCTACATCCAAAGTCAAAAACATCTCTTACTATAATACTGGTGTAGATAGAGGTATAAAAAGCGCAGTCTTCTTGAGAACATGCAGATAAAAAAGAATAAAACTCGTCGCTTTACTTTGAAGGTGGCATTTTTTTATGTAACAAAAGATCTTCGAATATAACAGAAATATAAGATAAACTAAAAATTACCATTTTGATTCATCACATTAAGTCTGTACTTCTCACTGGTATCCCACGTCAAGGTCAAGTCGGGAGATGTGACGTCAATTTCTATAACGACTTGCCTTTTTCCAATTTCATAGTCCGAATCACCACATTCGGTTATTATGTGACTAAATGCCAACTCTGACATGGTCTTCAGCATTGAACGAGTTGCTTGTGGACAGCCGTTGAGATTTAACCTAAAACATCGAAGTGACTGTGGGTACCACCAATCCAGCCCGCGGTAGCTGACTGGACATGTCCTGTTTCTGGCCCGCCATAGTTTATTGAAATTGCGAACAGATCGGAGTCCACCCCTGAGCCACGCGGCAAAGATATTCTCTCCCACCGGCTAGTCCCAATACGAAAATTTACGCGTCAAAACTACTGAATCTTTGTATGATTAGCTATCTAGGTCTAGGCCCTTGGGACTTACTCTCAGTGTGGCCCTTAGGCTAAAATGTTTGGAGACTCCTGATGTAAGTTGACTATAAATTTGTGATGTTCTGCAAATCGGTTTTGCTCACGCATTTTAAATGCAATCTCTCCGTATCCCACATACTATTAAACACATTCTGTTAGCAATAGTATTTTTTGTCTTCCAACGAGGCATCATCTGGTTTGATTTTTGTGGCCACTAGCTTTGAAAATGAGAGACCATTTTAGTTAAATATTGCAATATTTTTTATATCCATCGAAAAGTCGATAATGCACTTTCACTCAAAAAATACATAAATTTACAGTATTTACATCATTATTATTTCAATGTGATAAGCTTTATAAAATGATTTTGAGTGATATGGCCAAATTCATACTGGAGACTCGGTAAGTGGTCAGGACCAAGGTTCAAATAACCTTCGCTGCAAAACATGAAAGTCATGAGAAGCCATACCGGGAGAGTGGTTGCAATGGCAGTTCGGAGTAGTCGTTTGTCTGTTATTATCTGTTACCGACTTGCGTAGATTTTATGGTAGATTTGCGTCTCCCTTTCACTCCCAGCTTTCTTGTCGCTTTCCACCAAGCGCGATAGTGGCAAAACGTAAATACAATTTATGTATTAAAAAAAGTTGTGTAAGCACTACGTACGTACCTGTAAAATTCGGGTTCTATTGTGACAACATTTGTGCCCAATTTGGCACTCCTAGGCTTAGGCCATAACTCTGGTCTGAAAAAAAAAGCAATTTTGAAAACAAAACTACAGAAAGCAAGGGCAAATATAAAAAAACACAAAACCCCAAATAACATTTTACCCATACCCACCCACACACCCCCACACACGCCTACACACCCTGACCTTCAGTGTTTCACTGTAAGAATCACTAAGGCGCAAGATGCTTGACTGTTAAATGAAAATTTGAAAAATTTGCACTTTAAAGCTCAATATTTCGCCAACGGGTCCCTTAATAAAAAAATGGTTTTCACACACGCACAGTGTTTTGAACGACCTATCTAACGATACCTCACACTATGGCATAGATGAGAAAAAAAAATCATCCCCAATTTACGAGTATGAAAGGTACCCTTGAAAAAAAAATTTTGATTTAATTTTACCGTTTTGTCGGCGTGATTAATATGTATACTCATGCCAAATTGCGGCTTTCTAGTACTAATAGTCTCTGAGCTAAGCCGCGGACAGACGGACAGACGGACAGACGGACATGGCGAAACTATATGGGTTCCTTGTCAGACTACGGAACCCAAAAAATTTCGCGAAAATATTCAATGTACGACCTTTTTACTACTTTATTATAAGTATAGATAAATTTAAACGAAAGCGTTTGAAAAAGCGCAATTTTATGTTTTAGATACAGAAAGGAAAAGACTACATGTTTGTGCCCTTTGGCGTGGAGACTCTCGGGCCATGGGGACTACAAGCGTGACAAATCTATAAGGAGATCTCGTCGCGCCTGATCGACGTTTCCGGTAACCCAAGGGTATACTTTGGTCAGCGGATTAGCCTCGCAATAGGCAATGCCGCCAGTCTTTTGGGTATCTTGCCCATTGCTCAGTGACGGTAGCAATTTGGCCAGCATATTTTATTTGTTTTATTAAATTGGTGTCCAAAATTTCATTTTTATATATTTTTTGTATAATATTCAAATTGTCAGGTAATTTTAATTTTTAATGAGTATAGTTTAGATATAAATTGTTGTTTATAACAGTCATTTTTGTTATTTTTACTTTAATAGTTTGGACGGACTACTGTTTTGAACAGAAAAAACAACCTTCATCTTGCAATCTTTTTCAATGCAGTCTACAAGGAACCCATGTTCGTCTGTTCGTCCGTCTGTCGTCTGTCCGCGGCTTAGCTCAGAGACTATTAATTAGTACTAGAAAGCTGTAATTTGGTATGGGTGGGTATACACATCACGCCAACAAAACGGTTAAATTAATCATGATTTTTTTTTTTGCTTTTGGTTATCTCTCATACACGTAAATTGGGGATGAATTTTTTTTCTCGTCTATCCCATAATGTGGGGTATCGTTGGATAGGTCGTTTAAAAGCATTTCTGAATTAAGTGATCCGTTGGTGAAATATTAGCTACCCTTCAAAATCATATTCATAGAATCCATGTAATGGTCACTCGAAGAGATAAGATAATTAGATCGCGCGAAGTTATTTTTATTATTGATCCCACTATTTCGGACTATTTTCAACTTTTTCCATATGGGAATGGCTAGGATAACCATACATTTTATTTCCAAGTAACATTTTTAATAATATTTTGACTTTTAATTTTAATTGTTTTTTATATTTAACATATGTTTTACTCACGTACCTTAATAACCTCTAAAATTATCGGGGTTTGTTCGCTAAACGTTGATTATGGATATGTGAAAAAATTCTCAGAAATGGTATATATAATGAATTTTAAAGGATAACTATCACAGCTAAGTAGGCCTTACAGGTTTACGAGTACAGGTTGTGCCGAACTTTTAGTCCCCTCTAAACACGACAATGTGTGGGCCGTTCTTCGGGAGAGCATCTTCCGAGTAGGGTTACCATTTAGGAATTTGAAAAGTCGTGACATAAAATTTGACATTTCGATAAAAGTCCGGGCTTTTTAGTCAGAAAATGGAAACATTACTCACTTAGTTACAGTGGTATGGTAAGCACGGTAGCAGACGCTCGCATTGGTTTTTTTTTAAAGTTTGATTATTTCACATTAATTATTTTATTTTGAAGAAAATATTTAATGCTTGATTTTGTTGATTATTTGCAAATCTCACAATAGAAGATTTTGTTGATTATGTTGATTGTTAAAGAAGATTTTATATTTTGTTTTTTAGATAAATAAGAAGTTATAAAGATATTACTATAGACTTATTTGATATTACTTAATATGTAGTTTTATTACTCATATTCCAAAATCTGCACAAATTAAAGAGCCGGACAAAGTCCGGATATGTCCGGACTAATCCGTATGGATGGTAACCCTACTTCCGAGCAGACTAGAAGTTTGGCGCGATCTGTTATAGTACACCAACCTATAAAAATTTACAAAAAATATAAAAGTTTTTAGATTACTGGGCAACTACGGAACCCTACACTGCGCGTGGCCCGTCAAGCACTTGGCCAGTTTTTTCTCTATCGTGTTTCGGGCTCTGTTATCGTCTGTAGTGTCTACCGTAGCATGTGAGTTCTACTGTTTTAAAATCTCATTTTTTACTACCTACTACCGATGATGTCTTAAGTCATTTTATCCCCCGCTTACACAGCTCAGCGACCGTAGCATGCTTTTACCGCGTGCGAGTGGCACATCTCACTACGCCACTTAGCCTTTGTTTTGACGACTGAGGTGGGATTATATCGCTTATTTTAACAGATGAAAGCGTGGTAAACGAAATCGCACGTTATCATGCTACGGGCGCTGGACTTTATAATTTCTATCGTATACCTATATTTAAAAAGAAACAACGTTTTTGTGAGTTATCCTATGAGAATTATCCATCAGTATTAATTTGTGCCTTCTTTCATCTGGGTAATCAGGAAGTACCGTTGTACTTATGTTAACAGAGTCCGCCGCGGCCTATGGGGACGATTTGTAATTATTTCTTTTGCGTTTTTCTAATTCTAATATTTTTTTTTTTGCATTTTGGTTCTTTTATTATCCATTAATCGTTCATCCACCAGCCTGTGTTCTTCCACTGCTGGACATAAGCCTTTCCCAAATTTCGCCACTCTTGGTGGTCCTCCGTCCTCCTCATCCAGCCGCCACCGGCAGCATTCTTCAGATCGTCGGTCTAGCGGGCACGAGGTCGGCCTACGCTACGCTTTGCTGTGCGTGGTCTCATTCTAACGCATTTCAGCCCCAACAGCCATCCTGTCTTTTATAATTTAATATATATAAAGTTGCAATACGGTCACTGACTGACTCACTGATTGACATGGTTGTTTTAGTAGAAGGGGGTGTTTTACACTAATATGATGTAGGGGGGGGTTGTAGGGGGTCTAATTCAGACTGGAGCAAAAATGAGAAATTTTGATTTTTTTTAATTTTAGGGGGGGGTTCGGTCGTTTTCCCAAACCCTGTTTTGTATAGGATTCTTGTATGGGATTTGGTTCCTTCGAGCTGGCGCAGCCAGCGAGTACAAAATTACTACCGGGGGGGTTGGCGGGCTGGCGCAGCCAGCTCGCCCACCCCCCCGGTAGGAATTTTGCCTATCGCTGGAAGAAATTCATACTGGCTACTCGGTCGTTTTTTTTCAAACCCCCCCCAATGTTTGCTACCATGTATGGAAATTGAAGTAAGTGTATGGGAACTAAATTCATACCGAATATTCGGTGGTTTTGATTGATACCCCCCCCGCATCCTCGGTACTATCCATGTAATATGACGTATTTGTATGGGACAAAATTCATACTGGATATTCGGTCGAAATTTACGTAACCCCCCCCGCATTTTTAGTACTATCCATGAAAGTTGACGTATTCCTATGGGACAAAATTCATACTGGATATTCGGTCGAAATTTACGTAACCCCCCCCGCATTTTTAGTACTATCCATGAAAGTTGACGTATTCCTATGGGACAAAATTCATACTGGATATTCGGTCGAAATTTTCGTAACCCCCCCCGCATTTTTAGTACTATCCATGAAAGTTGACGTATTCCTATGGGACAAAATTCATACTGGATATTCTGTCATTTTTATCGAACCCCCCCCGCATTTTTAGTAGTATCAATATGAGTTGACCTATTTGTATGGGACAAAATTCATACTGGATATTCGGTCGAAATTTACGTAACCCCCCCCGCATTTTTAGTACTATCCATGAAAGTTGGCCTATTTGTATGGGAAAAAATTCATACTGAATATTCGGTCAAGTATGACATTTTCGGACCCCAAAATTTTCGGAACGCACCCCGGGGTCCGAAAAAAAAAAAAAAAAATTATTTTAAAATGTTTAAAATTTTTTTTTTCTTTTAGCCATATCTCCGCAATGGTTCGTCTTGGAACCCCCAAACTTGGACCCCGGGGGTCCAAAAAAAGTTTTCTTTCATTTAAAAAAAATTTTATCCGAGGCGCGAAAAAATTTTTGTTTTGGCCATATCTCCGTGACGGTTGGCCTTGGAACCCTCAAACTCGGACCCCTGGGGTCCAAAAAAAAATCTCTTTCTTTTCAAGGGGTCCATTCTTTTTCGGCCCATATCTCCCAAACCAATGAAGATAGACCCCTGTTCAGGGGGTCCGTTTGAAAGGGCTCGCCGAGATCTACCCGAATATGCAAAAAAAATTTTTGACATTTTTGACATTATTGCCATTATTTCCCAAACCAATGAAGATAGACCCCTGTTATGGGGGTCCGTTTGAAAGGGCTTGACGAGATCTACCCAAATATGCAAAAAAAAAATTTGACATTTTTGACATTATTGACATTATTTTTTTAAATTGCTATAACTTCGAAACGGTTGGTGCTACAGCTACGCGGTTTTCACCATAGTGAATGGCATCAAAACGGCCACAATTTGGCAAAAAAAAATTTGACATTTTTGACATTTTTGACATTTTTGTCATTTTTTTTTTTAAATTGCCATAACTTCGGAACGGATGGTGGTAGCGCTTCCGGGTTTGCACTCGAATGATGAGTATCACGGGCTCTTCCCGAACGATGACATTTTTGACATTTTTGACATTCTTTTTTTTAAATTGCCATAACTTCGGAACGGATGGTGGTAGCGCTTCCGGGTTTGCACTCGAATGATGAGTATCACGGGCTCTTCCCGACCGATGACATTTTTGACATTTTTGACATTCTTTTTTTTAAATTGCTACAACTTCGGAACGGATGGTCGTAGTGCTTCCGGGTTTGCACTCGAATGATGAGTATCACGGGCTCTTCCCGACCGATGACAAATTTTGACATTTGACAACTGTCAAAACAATGTCAATCGCCTTTATTCAACCGATCGCCCTGAAATTCAGTTTCCACACGTTTTCAAAGTTGCTCTTTGTATTACAATACGTTGACATACTTACTCGGCCGCAGGCCGAGCCCGGAGGAAGCGGGCGCGAAGCCGCAGGCTGAGCGCACGCTTCCGGAGGTCAGACATTCCAGAACTATGACGAGGGTGCGCACCGCAGGTGCGCGGCCGAGTCATCAAGTCAAACAACATGACCCTACCGTTCACCGAGGGACGATGTCGCGCACCGCAGGTGCGCGGCAGAGTCCAACAAAATGCCCAATGACTCTTTTTCACACATCTTCCAACCGATGACAGGTTTTGACACTCGACACACATCCCATCCTCTGTCAATCACGGATTTTATACAGATTGCCAATACTTCACTGTAGTTAAAGTCCAACACGTCACTAATACAAAGAAAAAAAACGCACATCAAAAAAACAACAACAGGCACAATGATCGCGGGCTGCTTGCAGCCCGCGCACCACGCAAAACACTAGTACCTACTTATAAAACTTTAAATTCTTTTTTGACTGTACTTTTGGCCAGGCCATCGACAAAGTCAATATCCAAAATTTCCAAAACCAAAGTCCCAGCATCTAGACCTGAAAAACAAAACAATTTGGTCAAAAAATGCATAAATACATGTGATAATATGTAACCTTAGGGCCGTGGGGTCCAGCCACGAAGATTATTTTCAAAGAAATATCTTCGCGGCTGGTCGACGTTTTGGGAGACCCAAGGGCTGAGGCATACCTCGGGCAGCGTATTAGCCTAGCCATTCAACGGGGGAATGCTTCCAGCCTTTTGGGGACCCTGCCGATCGACGGCGGTGATTTAGAGAAAATATTTTACTTAGTATAATTGTTTCCTTTTTTTTGTACGTCTTAGGTAATTTTAAGATTTTAGATTGTGTAGTTAAGTTTAATTTTATTGTAATATTATTTTTATTTTTTCTGTTTTTACCAATAACTGATTCTATGTGTGGTTGTAACATCGCATTGGCATCTTTAAATTCAGAAGAGGCCAAGTCGCTACATAAATAAGTTAACTGTGGAATTAAATTAAAACGTGGTTTAAGTTTTTGTTGTAACAGTTGGGGTGATATAGTCACTGCGTGACCAAACACCTAAATGAAAAAATATAAATATAAACCGGACAAGTGCGAGTCGGACTCGCCCACCGAGGGTTCCGTTAAAGACTATATATTATTTATGATTTATTTACAAATGTAGAGTTTTCAGATTTTTCCCTTTACTTATAGTATAAGATAGACTTGCCAAATTTCATAGTTCTAGGTCAACGGAAAATACCCTATCAATTTTGATTCCCTTGAGGTTGTTGGAATATACGTTTTTTTTGTGGCATAAACGGCCGTATTTATTTTTCACTCTAACTTGGAAGTTTGATTTTTTCACAACTTCAAGGGACTATAGACTTGAGTATATGGTTTTAATTTCAACTCGATACCTTCACGCGTTCCCAAGGTAAAGGGTCTTGACAGACAGACGGATAGATGGACGGACGGACTGACGGACAGACAGACGGACAACAAAGTGATCCTATAAGGGCTCTGTTTTTTCTCTTGAGGTACGGAACCCTAAAAATCGGCAATATTTGTATTACATCTATGTATATTTATAAAAAAATAAAACAACGATCATAAGTTGTGCGTTTGGTGACGAGAATAATCGCAACCACCTTAAGAAGAATAAGGTTTCATCAGTGATTTCCTTAACCCAAAGTAGGACTACTATAGTAGATTATTAGTAGTCGAGACTTTCGAACAAATGGACCACAGAGGTTGTCTATTATGGTACGGCATAAGCTAGAACTACTACAGTAAATAAATAAAACTCTGGGGTTGTCAGAGGCGTTCTAGAGTATGAACGGTGAAATGCAAGTCACATCCATACCCGGTACACCCGCGTATCACCGACGATTACTACGTCCCAAAGTGATGGGTGGTGAGCCCTATCGCCGTACTTCGAGCACAAACACCGAGTCTCACAGTTGACACCCGGGTACACATCTAACAGCCCCTCGGGGATTCATGTCGTGACGATATGTCTAACTTCATTCGTTAGAGTGATAACTTTTTGCTGTTTTTATTAATTCTATTTTAGGATTGACAAATATTTAAATGACGATTTATCTATTAGTAATATAAAACAAAACAATATTCGATTTATTCCATAAATTATAATTTATTAGATAAATTGTAACTCTGCTACCGAGTAAAGGGATCTGAGTCCTTTGTTGCCTGGGTCCATAACCTGTAAGTATTTATAGAATAAAATTATAATAACAAGGAGGAAACGCAGTTTATGATTGTGAGTTTCTATATTCAAAAACAAAACAGAAGACAAGTCAAAAAGATTTAATTTTTTTTAAACAGGGAGTTTATTAGCACAATAGAATAATTTCGATGGAATGTGTTTGATTATCTTTTTGCAACAATGAAGTACATTTTATTATTTACACAGATATTTCGCACTTTAATTTGTATTTTATTGTTTATTCGTTATTGTTAAAAGATATTGTTTATGTTTCGTTTTCTTTTTAGGGTTCCGTGCCTAAAGGTAAATAGAAAAGGAACCATTATTGGTAGGCTCCGTAGTCCCTCCGTATGTCACAACCACATATATTTTGAACGGTTAAAGATAAAGACTTGAAATTTGGCCCAACAATTTCATTAATTTTCCCACATAATATGGATGATAAAAATTCGATTCCACCAAAAACATAAACGTGAAAAAGGGGCCGAGTTCGGTTCAAAGTCAGTGCAGAATTGTCAGCTTCGCCGAAAAAAGAATTGATATCTAAATGAGTGCGAAGTTGACGATAGTGGGGCTAAACGGGGCCTTATCGTCTAACTTCGATATCCATTGCAACCGCCTTCAAACATGCCGTGATTGGCTAGAAATGACATCAGACATCATTTCTGGCCAATCACGGACGGTTTTGAGGGCTAGCTATGGATATTGAAGTTAGACGATAAGAGGGCAGGTCTAAATGACATTTTCTTACCAAATCAAACTATTTGCATTTTTGTCCCTAAAAATGTTAAACTTACATGTCAAACCGGTCAATGTGCTTATACGTGGGACGCACTATAAGTTTCCGGAATGAATATGAAAAAATACTATTAAAGGTACAAAATTAATTTATTGTTTTTCAAAATAATCTCCCTTGGCGTCTATGCACTTTTTCATTCGATCAAACCAGTTTTGAAAACTTTTGTGCCACTCCCCTGTGGTGACCTCTGAAACGTGTTTTTCATACTCCTCGACAGCCTCTTCTGGTGATGAAAATCGTTGACCGCGTAATTGGTTCTTAATTTTTGGGAACAGAAAAAAGTCACAAGGTGCCAGGTCGGGACTGTATGCAGGATGACTCATGAGTTCTACATTTTTCGTCTTCAAAAAGTCGTTTGTCTGTCTGGCCGTGTGAGAACTAGCATTGTCGTGGTGCAGGATGATACGGCGTTTACGGTTATTTTTACGGAGTTTGTCAATAACTTCCGGCAAACAAATGGTCGTGTACCAGTCACTATTCACGGTACGACGATTCTCTAAAGCAACAGTAGCCACGTGTCCAGTTTTATTAAAAAAATAAGCAATCATCCGCTTAGATGCACTTTTCACGCGCGCCACTTTGGTTGGTTTCGGCTCATCTTGAAAGACCCATACGCTCGATTGCTGCTTTGTTTTGGGATCGTAGCAATAAATCCATGTTTCGTCACCTGTTACTATGTCCCACACCAAATTTGACGCACCTTCATTGAATCTGGTAAGCATGGCACTGCACCAAGTGACGCGGTCCGTTTTTTGAGCCTCGGTCAAGTTGTGTGGGATCCACCGCGAGCACAGCTTTCTCACACCCAAATGTTTGTGTACGATTGATTGTATTTGACTCATGCCTATTTCTAAGGATGCGCGAATTTCATGGTAGGTCACATGCCTGTCTGTTTCAATCATACGGCGCACAGCATCGATGTTTTTGTTGGTCACAGCGGTGGACGGCCGACCATCGCAAGATTCGTCACTGAGATTGATACGACCACGCTTGAATTCTGCAAACCAGCTATAACAGTCGTCTTGCATGGTGCTTCATTGCCAAAAGCTGTTTCAAGCCGAGCGATGCTCTGTTGAGCTGTCAAATTACACTTAAAATCGTAGAAAATCATACTACGAAAATTTTCCCGAGTTAAATCCATGTTGATGCAGACACACAATTTTTTAAATGGCGCCACAAGGTAAAAACAAAAGACAGTCAGATGAAACAAACTGCATTCTACAGCCAAAGAGTTCTATTTTCAAATGTTGCAATAAATTTTTAAATATTGTTTATGTAAGTGGCCAGTTCCGGAAACTTTTAGTGTTACCTATGTACAAATGTTTACTAGCATAGAACGTTACATTTCATTTAAAATAAAAAATATATTTAATTACTGATTACTGATATATATAATTAAAAGGTTAGTACATAGTTATACTGGTTTATTTCACGTAGATTATATTTTTTTGGATATTGGATAACCAATTTAGTACCACGGTCGTCAGTTTGAATAAATTGTTAAAAATCATAGCTGCAGAAATGTGCAACGTTCTTCACTTGTTTTAAAAGAGTGTTGATGGTTCCCTGTAACTTGACAAGTTTTCTTAGTCCATGTAACCGTTGAATTGAAACCTTAGGTACGAAAACTTGCCAGGTTCTATATCCCAATCTTCCACTAATAAATGTTAGGAAGTGCCTCAGCTGCCGGCGCGGCGCCGTGTCCCAAATTGGCTGCCGGCGCCGGTTGCTGAATTGGCTGCCGGCACTAACTTTAGAAACATTATATAGGTATATTAAGTATAGGGCTAGGAAGGAGAGGATAAGACGTAATTTAGGGTCTCTAAAGTCATAGTAAAAAAAAAATTCACCAAAATTAAAAAAAAGGTACGACGACGAGCGAAGCGAGGAGGAGCGTGTTAGGTTGACATGTAAGATAAAATAAGGAGCCGAGCGAAGCGGAGCGGAGTGGAGTAACTCAAATTTGTATTTTCAAGTCAATGAATTCATCGATATCCAAAAAAAAACAAATTTAACGTCCTTATTATGGGAGCCGGCGGCACCGGCAGCCGACATTTTTGATCTCGGCTGCTGGCAGTAATGTACAATGGTGGAGTCACTCCCTAAATGTTAGGGTTGAATGGATGTATGGGTGAATGTATGGATTGGACTGAAACTTTGCACAAATTTAGTTCAATACCTGAAATAGAAAAATGGCTACTTTTTATATCATAAATCAGTTCCCATGGGGTAGCAAGTTTATTAAAAGGTGAAGGAAGGTGTAACTTACCGGACACTGATATTGACAACATATTTTGTTTTTGTTTTAACATTTTAGGGTGATTTGCAAAAAACTAAATAAACGTAGTTGGTTATTTAGTTTTCTACAGATCTATTCGGTCAGAATTACTGTCTAATAATACTTGAATTTTGTAAAACGAACACATGAAAATACCCATGATTTATCTACCCACTACATAGCTATTTATTAGGTTACTATTAGGTTTTCTCAATATGTACTTTTTAAGTACTTCTAAACAGTTAAAAACTTTTGTGAAACCCTGTAATTAGTAACTTTTTAACATGTAAGTTTACCACTATTGTTTAAAAAACAAACTGTTATTTAAAGAAGCCTATTATTATTGAATCTTGGGTATCCGAATAAAAAAATATTTAAAAAATATTATTCATTTAGAAAAGTGATGTAATCGCCGTACCTACTCAACCGATTCAGCTGAAACTAAACACAAATGCAGTTCTGAGCCAGGAATAGCACATCACATATGTCACTTTTTATCCCAAAAATCAGTTCCCATGGGATGGCAATAGGGTATCAACTTTCTATAGAAAAGTAAATATAAGAAACTTGAGGAGTAATAAATTTATAAGTAACATTTATCTGGATCACTTATGTGTGTGCATAGGTACCTACTTACCCTTTTTATAGTATATTTGGTAAAAATGCAAGTCAATATGGATGTTTTTAACTAACAGAATGTTTGATATCACACCTTTGCTGGTTCACAACAGTCTGATTAGAAAACAAATTGAATAGTTCCTTTATAATAGTTTCGGATGTAAATGTTACAAAATCGCTTACGACTTTCCTATTGTCTTCTCATCTACGTGTACTTACACAAAAATTAAATCATAGGCGGCATTCTGTCCGTATAGGAAAATTATATTATTTATAAACAGATTAGTGATTTCCGAACCAAGTTGAAATTTGATATGTTTTATAGGATTTCATATAACAAAGGCGCAATTTCAGTCAATAGGAGGAAGTAAAATAAGTATTGAACTTATAATTTATTTAAATAATTTAAAAGCAAATAAAATAACCAAAACAAACACTATCGAGACATATTTTGACCTATTTTGGGGCTGATATCGAATGTTTAATAATTATAATACTAAATATTAGAAAATAATTATAATACTATAATACCGAATTCGCTCTGGACCGTTTTCTCATATTTGTCATTGTTTTGTTTACACGAGGCGCTTCAATCACACAACTACCCAGAATTACGTAACAGCGAGGAACTACGAGTAATATTCGCAATGTTTACAAATTTAATGAAAATGTTCACAAAGAAGGGCTTATATCATTGAAATTACAGTGTTTTGAAGTCGCCGTCAAATGGCGTAAAATGCATTTTCGAGAAAAAGTACGTTAAGGCAGACACATTACGCGATCATATGAAACTATTCCTGTTTTTGCAAAAAAAAAACAGATATTTAACGATAAAGCGAGATTAAAACAATTACGAAATTCTTTCGGCAAAAGGTCAAAATTAGGTGCGAATGACAGGCGAAACGGAGCGAGGAGGAGTGTTAGGTTTAAAAGCGGGCTTTTTCCCAAAGAAGCAGTTTTTTCAGAATACCTAAAATGATGTGCCATTATTAGAATTTTAAAATTTCATAAAAATCTTTAACTCAATAAATACCAAACCTAGGTCTTATTTATGACAAATGAGCGGTTTAATTAATTAAGTATGCAAAGAAACAAATTGACACTCGGTCAAATTGAAGATATTATGACAACAAATGATTTTCCCTTGATTATTTTTCAATAATTTTAGTTACGATAATTGTAATTAATTATTTAGGTATATTTTCACGTGTTGGCAACATGATTTACTGTTGAGCGACAGAGAAATCAATATGGGATGAATCGTGCGAGTGAGTGAGACGCACGCACCCGGGGTCACCAGCAGTAATTGTCACCTTAAGGCAAAGGTTGAACTTGCCTTTGGTTAAATTTTGGGGGTAAGAATTTAATTTCATGTAAGCATATCGACACAAGAAAAAAACACCGAACATTTTAGTAGCTGTTGACCTCATCTTTCTTATAGGTCTAAACGCTGTAGTGACAAAAAAAATGCAAATTTAAATGACGAGATAACTTTTCGTTGCCCTTTCCAAGAGGTGAAGTATCTGAACTTATTTAACTAGCAGCCTAGCTATTCAATTGGATGCCGCCTTTTAATTAACGAGCAAGCCATCCAATTAGGAGGCTGATTTAACCATGTGGCGGCGACACGGATACAATATTATGTAATGTGAAACTGTTTTATAATTAACTGAATTGTACTATTATGATTGTATATTTAATTATTTATTATTCGGAAAATTTTGACCGTGTTTCGCTTTTTTGGCCAAAATAATTTATAGACGGTTAGCAGAAGCACAGTCAACCGGGGTTCAGGAGCCACAAGGAAATAAACTGGCGCTCGATGCGAGCAATACCGCTTTGAAATATAAGGTGACATTAATTTAAATAGACTCATTCATACTGAAGACTCGGTAAGTGCTCAGTATCAAGTTTCGATGACCCTTTTTGAGAAGTTTGCAAAATATTTTTTCGTATTCCCTGCAAACTCTAGAACAGCCCCGAGTCAATTAGTATAGCAGGCCAACATTTTATTTAGCGAAATCAGCAAAACGTGTTATCGATATGAATTTGAATTTCGCTGCATAGATTAGTGTTACCTTGTATATCCCGTTGCAAAGGTCTTGCTCCCTTTGCTCTTAAGATTAAGTACGTGCGCATAGCATTAGCATGAGCGATGGGTGCGGAATGTTGGGTCTGTGAAGACCCTGCCGACACCACGCTTACTTAGGGATGTCAATTTTTTCTAAAAAAGATGAGTGGAGAAAAAATCGATATAAAAAAATCGGTACAGGAAAGATCGATTCACAAAAATCGATTCAAAATCGGAACAGAAATTCACATAATTAGCGTTAATATTTTTTTATTTATGTTGGTAATCTACGTAAAATTTTTTTTACTGAGTTTATTGTAAGTAAAGTTAGTTTTCTCATAAATAAAAGATTAATAAAAATATTGGTTAAAGTTTATTGCCAAAGTAACTGAAATGCACATACATAACATTATTATTATGTTAATATTTTGTAACAATATTTCTGAGTCTCAATTACCTACTCCAAATTCCTATCTTCAAATGTAAGGCTCTTTATGATAATTTTGAAATCAAATACTTGCCGGAAACGTAATTAAATATAGGTACTCTTTAATTGTATGCGATTTTTTAGCAAAAATTTCCGTGAAGCCGCAAAAGATCGTATCCACGTTTCTGCGGTTGAATGGATCGATTCAAAGATCGAATCGCTTGGAAAAAATCGATGTTCTGGGCTCCGATTAATCGATCTTCGATTAAATCGATTTGAATCGACATCCCATAGTGGATTCCTGGCAAGGTGGTCGGACCGGTCCGTTTTCTGGTAAATCTAAATTCCTTGGTTTTTTTTTTCGATCGTATACTTTTATACGATCCTATAACCCCACCGAGCCATTTTTTCTTCACGTAATGTAGAAAGAGTGTCTGGCAATTAATTAAGGGTAATACCCACGCTCCGCATACACATTAAATGATGTACTAACTACGTACAAACAGCTGGCAGCAGCTCTCATTACTGCAACAATTTGTCACGGGCGGGGAAAGCTTTTCTAAGTAGTTTTCCAACTCAGCATGGTTATATTTTTGGTGCGTTTATTATTGTTTGTAAATTTAATTTCGATGTAAATTGTTTCGGATAATTAAGCTGCTTATGTGGTAAATTCTATAACAACTTACTGCATGGAGGTGGCTTTTGACTGATGGATAATTTAATTTTACTTAACTCCTCGAATGCTAAGTCACAAATCAGGACGACACAATCGATTCCATTGTTATATTTTTATGAACGCATGCCATATATAAATTTTTTATATGGTCCTTTACGACCAATTTAACATTTGTTCGTTTGTGTTATTATGTGTTCACGTTATATGCGTAGATTTATTTTCCACGTCGTAGCAAGTGATCTTGCTACGCCGTAGTGTAACATTAACAATATTGGATATGCATACACTAAGTCTAAAATATCTCATATAGGTAAATATTCCTTGAATCATTTTCTCCCTAGCGGTCAGCCTCAAACAAGGCACGAGGACGGATGAGGCACATCGCTGCCGATGTGCTACAAGCGTCGATCAGCTCCAACATCACGGCCTTTCAATGTCAGCGTAGTGCTAGCTAACTGCCAGACCACGCCAGTATACATGATGTCATCCGGTGGGCTCTTGCCTCCATCAATATGCCAACTATTCTAAAGCCGAACAGCATAACGCGTAACGATGGCAAGAAGCCCGATGGGATGACATGGAAGAATGGCAGAGCTTTGGTGTGGGACGCAACGTGTTTTGACACACTAGCACCGTCCCACACTAGTGTTATGCCTCCTCTACACGTAGACAGATGCATCAGCACATGGATCAGCAGATGTATCCGTGGATTAATACGCGAGCCAAACACACGTCTGTGGGTCAATCAGTCTGTGTTCATTCTCGAAAGACGCAAGACGCATCAAAAATGGATAATAAGACAGTAGCGGTCGCTACTATTTATTTATTTAGCCTATATAAGTAAAATAAATGCAAAAAAAGAAAGTGGTGATGCCATACATGATATATGCTATATTTAATAAATATTTATTATATATTTAGTACGATATTTATATAAATAACGAGCAAAAACATGCGTGCGCTCTCGTTGACAATCCGCACAATACTGATGCATCCGCAGACGTGTGGACGGTCGCCTTGCGTCCTCGCTGAAATCCTTTGATCCGTGCCCCCAAAAACCGACAACAAACGGCATCTGCCGATGCATCGTGTCTGCGTGTAGTACATAAAGTCAGGGCTGGTGCGGCTGCGGCAGCGGCCGAGGGAAATAAGAGGCGCAAGTATGCAGCCCTAGCTCGGATCGCATATATGCGCCTTTGGGGTAGAGACCCTCGGGCCGTGGGGTCCAGATGTTAAACTCCTTTTCAAATTTAGTTTATTTTTACTTTAGTTTTTATAAGAGTTTTAGGTTTCTTTTGGGTTTAGGTAAGTTTTATTAATAAGGTATATTCAATCCTTGACGGGTTATGTTCTAAAACATATTTTTTATTAAGAGGATATGTCGTTTTTGTGATAATTGATATCATTTGATGTTTACTTCCACTGAAACATATTTCTTTTTCAACTATGTCGAGTTGCGAAATGCCAAGTTTGAACAATCCTACTCTCCACCTCCTGTTGCCACGGTCTGCCAACTACGATACTGCTTGTTATTTGCTGTGTTTTCGCTACGTAAGGGAAGATATTCAGTGCGAGTGCTTACGCTTAGTCGGGGAAACCTAACACCGAAGTGGGGCTTAAAAGAAATCACTGTTTTTGTAGTTGAATACTTCTGTTTAGATGGGCTGTATACTGAGCTTATATAATTTATTGTGATATTCATCGCTTTTTGGAAACTTAATATTTTAGAGTGCATTATAAGATTAGAAACACACTCAAGTACGAAAAATATAAAAAAAACAGTCCAGGATTTGAATCTGTGACCTCTTGCTCATAATGCAAGTGCCACTTGTAACTACACTCTAAAATATTTAGGGTTGTATGTTGGCCAAAACCGAGTTATTGGCTCTAAGCCGGAAGTTGTAAGGAAGAGACGCAGTTTTTTTCACTGTACTCCAAATGGCTCGCCGATAAGGGTAAGACCAAATACTGAGTTATACTCCAATAAAATTCCGATTACAAATTGTATAGTGTAATGAATGAATGTTGATTAAAAGAACGAACCTATCCAAAATGAAACTTGGAACCTTAAGGCGCAATAATGTCCACCTCACAACGAAAGAGATAGACATATAAATAAAAAGTCCGGGTCCGAGGATCAAGAAAAGGTTGAATAATGCTGTTTTTAATTAATAAAATTGTACATAAATGAACACGACAGCAGCGTTTTAAAAAATAACGCAATTCTATGTTTTAGATATGTTTATCTGTTTACAACAGTTATTATTGTTACATTTACGGTACTTTATTAGTTTGGACGGACTACTGTTTTGAGCTGAAAAAACGGCCAAGCGCGAGTCGGACTCGCGCACGAAGAGTTCCGTACCATCACACTAATATTATAAATGCGAAAGTTTGTGTGTGTGTGTATGTGTATGTTTGTTACTCTTTCATGCTGAAACGGCTGAACGGATTTTGATGAAATTTATAATGAATACAGCTTGTACCCTAACTTAACACATAGGCTACTTATTATCCCGGAAAAAAGTATGTCGTTAAACCGAATAACACGCGGGCGGAGCCGCGGGCAAAATCTAGTTGTCTATATAAACGGCAAATAATTCACGTTTGTTGTATGGGAGCCCCCTTTCATATTTATTTTATTCTGTTTTTTAGTATTTTTTGTTGTAGCGGCCACAGAAATACATCATCTGTGAAAATTTCAACTATCTAACTATCACGGTTCATGAGATACAGCCTGGTGACAGACGGACAGCGGAGTCTTAGTAATAGGGTCCCGTTGGTTACCCTTCGGGTACGGAACCCTAACAATAGCCTTTACTTTGAATTTTTCTCGATGCAGCGAATTTTTCTCTATTACGTTTTGGGCTGTCGCCTTGGAAAAGGCCTCCTTTTCAGAACCCTATCGTTTGTAGTTTGGGAGTTCTACTGTTTTAAATCTAATTTTTTACTACATTTTATGTTTCCTTAGAAATATGGATAGTGGGAAGAATTTGCTGTGAGCGAGTAGCTGGTTTCAATTTTCGATATCTGTGTGAAAAAGCGAATAATATCGGTAAATCTGTCTACGATGTGGTTATTATGTTTTACCTTTTATTTCGTACAATTCTGTCTCATTTATAGCGTTGTTACTATTTAAAAACCTTTGTACTTAAGTTTTATTTAATAGGTGAACATTAACTTTTATGGTAGGAATTTATAATAAAATCCATTCATCCATCAGCCCGTTTCGTCCACTGCTGAACTTAGGCCTTTACAAGATTTCGCCACTCTTGGCGGTCCTCCTGGAAGTAATGCCCATACTCACACACGGTGTACCCTTGCACCAGTGACGCCGCTGCCCGTCACCAGTCTGATTTATATAAGGCCCGGCAGTTGGGGATGGATATACCGCCATCAATCGGTCCCAGGCAATGGTGGGCCACCTGGTTGTGTCTGTCTGCGAGCTGTCCTCTCTTTGGGAGGATTTGCGAGTAAGTACTAGGTGGTGGTCCGCAGTCGAGCTCGGCACCACCTCGGTTCACCATGCTTTGTTAGATATTTCATTTTTATAAATACGTAAAAATGCTATTGGATAATATTCTTCCTTTAAAATAGTGAAAGAGATTCAGATTCAAAATATTTATTGCGTGCTATAATGTAAGTACATAGTATTAACAGAGGCAGTACAGGTGTGGAAAAAAACATTATAGCGCCCTGCAAGGGCATAGCAAAGGTTTACTTATAACTAAATACGTACCTAATGTTAAGCTGTACAAGCTTATATTAGTAGATAACTTTTTCAAAATATATTGATACACCATTGAATTAAAATTTTAAAATAATATTATTGTTTTAAATAAATTGAATTGTAACTAGTGATTCAGTATATAATTAGTGACATTTTTATCTTTTTACAATTTTTGGGTATATTAATAGTAGTATTTGCAAATTACCAAAACGTGTCTCATATAAATTATTAGGTACTTAATTATCTGAATGGGTTATTCTACATTTTAAGCTATTTATATATTATATTTCTATAACATTGCTTAATTACATTTATTTAACATCAAAAAACTCCTGCAGCGTGTAAAAACATTTTTCAGACAGATACTCTTTTAAACATTTTTTAAATTTATTAATATGCTCATGTCTCTCATTTCCTTAGGGATATTATTATAGACTTTTGTACACATTGAAAATGGACCGGAAGATACAATTTTCAATTTTGTAAGAGGAGGGGCTAACCTACTATGTGGTCTTAAATTTCCTGCCCGAGAGTATATTGGGAAGAGTTTTCTTTAACGAATATGCTTACTTCAAGAATATGTACATGTTAAAGTTAGAATTTTATGTTTTTTAAAATATTGCCTACAGCTTTCCATTGAGTTTATGTTGACTATAATTCTAACACATCTCTTCTGGAGACGGAAAAGATCTATAGTATTGGTACTATTTAGTAGTATTGATACTATTTGCACTGCAAATGCTTTGGTGCGTCTAGTGATATGAAACAAAATTACATATACGTAGTATATAGTATTACATAGACAGTGCACAAAATATTTCACTGAAAATTATTCAATTTCATATTAAATGTTATTATAAAATGGCTCCGCCTACAATTCCTCAAACTCTATTTTCTGGACGTATTTCAAACAGATTTTTTTCATTAAATAATGCGTGCTTGAGGATTTTTTTTGGAAAATTATAATAAATACTTAAACAAAGTAAGGACTAGGTCAGTCGGAAGGACTCTAGTCGCTCAAACAGACCTGGGTTCGAATCCCGCTGGTCGGTCGTGCATACACTTTGGTCGTTTATAGTATACTTACCACTTGCTGACGATGAAAAAAAAACTGTGAGGTACAGATAGCGCGCGAGTTCATGTCCATCGGGGCTAGAGGCGACGCGCGGGGGCAGCTCGCCCCGCCTTCACCCACCTCGCCGCATTAGTCTGCAGTCAAGTGTTGTCGTCGATGGTTGTGACGCGCGCTTTTCGATACCAAAAATTAGTCGCTATTGAAAAGACGGACTAATGGAAATACGATCGGCAAATTCTTAATTGAAATCAGCAACGGCGAAGATACTGATTCCGACTCTGCTCTGTCGGTTGTCTTTGCATCTGATAGTGATTAAATTGCATTTAAAAAATTTTTCCTCTATGAGCAATAAACAAGTAAGTACTTATCACATTTAATTTATTTCGTAATTTGCAAAATTACCTTGAGTTACAATAAACCCAATTGACAGCTGTTGACAAAATCGGTAGTAAGTAATTATCGACATTACCAAAATTGATTAGGTCACATCACTACCGCATTCCTCAGGATAGACATGAACTCGCGCGCTATCTGCAGGTAAACCTGCATGCCTTAAAAAGTGCCCGAAGTACAGCGATAAGCCTCATCCCCTAACACGTTGGGACGTAAAAATCATCAGTTATAAGAAGCCATACGAGTATAGGCCGTTACATTCCACTCTCGGCCACATCTATGACACTCCCTTTAGGATACAATGTCATCACGAAATAAGGGAAATGATGATTGGTTGTAAATTTGTTATACATACTCATGCACACCTGTCTCGCAAAGGGGTAAGCAGAGACTCCAGCTTTCCATCTGCTACGATCCTGACACACACTTATCAATCTAGTCATACAAGCTCTTCTATTCCCGGTACTTTTGACTTTGCTCTTCTTCAGTATGTCGCAAATTTGGTCGCCGCACGTCCTTCTAGGACGTCGAGCTTTATGTTCCACTTGCGGACCATAAATTTCTTTCGTCACTCAACTTACGTTCATCTTCTTTATTTTTCTAAACCCCGAGGCATTCCTTTTTCTACTCTAGTCACTTCATCATTTTTCAAGTCGCAACGATTACTTATGTCGATATTTTTCACTTTATAATTAAATGTCAAACCCATGATAAGGAACGCATTTCGACTGCATTCACTTACATTTAGCTCACTAAATTTGTTTTGTTAAGAGTATGGCATAGGCTAGGAAAAAATGTTATTAACCGTCCGACACAAAAATGCCAATGTCAAATACTTTATTACCTTTTGATATGGGTGAAATTCTCCCGAAGTTATTCGGGGGAGAGTAAGAGGACAGCTCTCAGGCAAAACCAGGCGGCCCACCATTGCCTGGGACCGATGGATGGCGGTATATCCATCCCCAATTGCCGGGCCTTATATGAAACAGACTAGTGACGGGCAGCGGCGTCACTGGTGCAATGGTTTTGGCCCCGCGCCCACCAACCCGCCTGCCCAGCGTGTGTGAGTATGGGCATTTCTTCCAGGAGGACCGCCAAGACTGGCGAAATCCTGGAAAGGCCTATGTCCAGCAGTGGACGAAAAAAAGGCTGATGGATGGATGGATGGATGGGCGATTATTGGTAAGCTAATCGACCTACTCGTATTTCTCTAGGACGCGTAATACTAATAATTACGCGCGAAACAGCAGATCGGTGGGTTTTTAGCTAATACTTAAATATTTTGTAGGGAAAAAAATTATACATTTAAGTAGAAAACCTTTATATTTTTATTACCTATTTTATGAAAAAAAAAACAAGTTGATCATTCTTTCATTCCGCATTCTTTTGAAAAAAAAACATTTGAAAACCAAAAAAAGGGTAGAAAACATTTTTTTTGACAAAAGTATAAATCTTAGGACGTTGTTTATAAGTAGATCACCTAAATTAAAGATCAATAAATCAAATATATTTTTTTCAATATTGAGATAGTCCTAATTTCTTAAAAGAACCCTCGAAAATCTGGCGTTGTTCATGTTCTAGGCTCAGGTACAGCCTTAATTTCAAATTAAACTTGAAGCTTAGATCTCAGACCAATTCTCGTTCACGGTATTTTAAAAGAGGATAGTGTAGATGCATTGAATAGGATACTGCTGTATCTAAAGAACCAAATTATAAAGGAAGCGCAACTAAATGCAGATGGAGGCTCAAACGGGGCGCAATCCGTTTTCAATCGGATATTTCTTATAGATTGGAACCGAGAAGCTTTATGCAATTCAATTCAATACTTACATACACATAATATATTCATGAAAAACTAGTTGTGCTTTAGTGAACTAGTAGATCATCTATTATGCATAAGACATATTTTTTTTTGTAGAACAATAACGCTTATAAGATGATTTGGATATCTGAGACGAGATATTATGATTTAGTTGACTAATTTTAAATATTTCAGGATTCCTTAAAATTCAAGAACCCTATAGAGTAACCTTGATATGTGCTGCTCTCGTCCCGTTTGTCCATCCGTAGCATTATACTCAAAGTTTGGAAAGTATAAAAACGTTGTCTTTAAACAACGCATATACAGGTTGAAAATAACCCCTCTAGCTTTATTGAACTCTATGAATCAGAATCACTAATAGAACACAAAACCATAAAAAAGAGAAAATCCTTTTTTTCTTCTTTTTTTGGTTTTCAAATTTCGAAAAAATGGCCAACCTACACGACGCGACATGTGACTTACAATTATAGACCGTATATATTCCCAGCGGTAAACATAGGTTTTGTAGAGCGTCGTCTCTGTCACCGGAGTATTAGTGTTTCTTTGGTGGTCGATATCTTTTTTTTTTTTTAAATTATGAATCATGACAAAAGTAACAAAACACGTAATTTTTGTTTCGAACATAACACAGTTTCCTTTGTTTTAGCGGGAGGATTCATTTTCAACCGGTATGTAGCGCAGGCAGACCGACTTAATGGACATCAGATAATTGCTCCAGGTCTTTTGAACTCAGCTTCAGCTATCTCCGTTGAAGTAACCTCAAAGACCAACAAACAGTACAGGGTTTTTTAATTAATTATTCCTTCAGCTTTTTGGTGAAAAGTGAATAAACGTCGTGATAATAAATACAAGTAGTAATAATTATTAATCAACATTACAAAGTTGTGGTATAGAAACGCAAAAGAAAAGTAAATCTAGTTATGAGGAGCTCTGAACCAAGATTTGAACCAGGGACCTCTCGCTGAGCGAGTGTTTAATAGTACATTACTATACGAGAGCGATGAAACGTTTTCTGACGAGTTTGAGTTTGCGGCACGAGCCGAAGGTGAGTGCTGCAATCACACGAGTCGAGAAAAAGTTTCTCGCACGAGTATCGTATAATATTTTATAGCAAAAGTGCGGAAAATGCCGACTTTACGCAAGCGCAGCGTGCGTAAAGTGGTCATTTTACGCACGGTGTGCTATAAAATATGTAAATGTCTTAGTATTATACCTACTACGAGTATTAATAAATATGTGAGAAGAGAACAAAAATAAATTTAGTAAGAAACTGAGTTTTTTTGAGACTCAACAAAAAAATTCACGTACCTATATATTTTTTTACCTCCAAAATGTAGTTATCTTTATATTATTTCCTACTAAATTCAAACATTCCTTAATTTAAAAAAATATTATACGGGTCCCTTTAAAAGCCTATAAAGTGACTCCTTTAATATTAGCAAGGCAAATAACTATAAATCCAGATTGTAATCATTGTTTACACTTCGTTATATTAAAAGACAATTGCCCATTTACACGGGGCCTGGGGCTGGGTACACAGCAATATTGCTTAAATTATTTTTGCTCTTACATATTTTGGCAAAGTAAACCCAAAGAGGTTTGTTGATAGATAGAGGTTTATATAATTATCTATGTTACCGTATTATTTATTATCTTATTATAATATTTTCTCAAATATTTTACGTTAGTCGATTATGCAGTCTTTCTTGTATAAATTAAAATTTCTTCACGTAAGCATCTATCTATCATGTAGCTTTTTTATTTAAGATGATGTATGAGTACTTTTATAAAAATAATTGCTTGGAAAATCGTAGTTAAACTGTATGTTGACTTAACCTAATTAAAAATAAAGTATAAATTATACAACAAGACATTTTTTTTTCTTCTTTAGAAACAACAGCCTTAAAACTGCTATCGCTTAGTTCCTGACAATTATGTGACCTATTCTCGTATACAAGCTCATTTAACTTTTATCCATCTGCGTTAAAGGCTATTTTGCAATGAAAAGTTTTAGGTTATGGCAGCTCTAAATCTTATATTTGCTACATGAGAATAAGTGTCTATGTCTCACTTAGATGCTTCATCTTAACGGTGTACCTAAAGGTACTGTTCTGTTATCAAAGAAGTCAATACGCGTGATTGCTGTCACTTTGTGGAACTTTCGATACATTTTGATTCAAATGCAGTTGTACTTGTTCACTGCATTATTTTAATTTACCTGACCGGTTTCGCTTTGATTGCATTTTCAGAGTGTTATTTATATTAAATAGTTATTGCTGCTATATTAGCTTGTTTACGTGCAATATATTGCAGTTATTAAATTGGGTAACATGCTCTAACGTTTTCTTTTCTTGACCTCTTTTCCACCCAAAGGTTGTCTGGAAAAAATCACTGACATCTATAAGGCTGACAATCGTAAACTATCGTGAATTGACAACATTTCATTTTAGTTAACCATTTGTTTTAATTATTTAAATTGAAAGTCTGCGTAAAAAAGAAGCCTATGTATTTTTTCATTTTGTTTTATTTAATGTTTTTCCTTCATAATTTAATGTTTTCTTATTCACTCATTCTAAAAGGACGTAAGTCGCATCTGAGGATTTCAAAAGCCCATGTTCATTGCCAATGGCATATTAAAAAAAAAAGCTTTACCTGTTTATGTTTGCTAACAAATGGCATGACAGTTGATTTTTTTAAACAAAATGAACTTAAAAGCAAAGAAAATTGTTTGTAGATTCCTGTGCTTACCAGATTTTTCGTTTTTTGAAAATATTTCTTTATTTAATCACGTTTTAATTCCGAAAAAAAAATATGATGATGAGAAAGCCCATATCTCGAAATGGTTTTTAATTTTGCATCAATTATTAATTTGTAATGTTTGCGATTGTTTTCTTCTGTAAGTTTTCTTTTTAAATGGTGCACAATAAAGAATGATTTGTCTTATACTACGTTAAAAGGTCTAATTATTATATAAGAAGGAATAAAGTATTCTCTATTACTATCAATATTGTAACATTAGTTGCCCTGCAAATTCCCAATACGCATAAGACCGTTATAAAATGGCCGATCAGTCGTCCGAAAGAGTTATAGCTATCCTATTGTCGAGGGTACTTTAAACTATCGTTCCGAAGTGCAGAATTTAATGTAAATCGGAACTCAAAAGAGCACTTATTTCATCAAGCTACTTCTAGTATTAATTGCTTCCCCAGGCTCATTGTAATTCAGTTCTTTCGGAAAGACATGCAAATGACGCTAAACTTCGCAATCGCCCCACTTCTCTAACCGAAATGCGAAAACTTTTGCTAAAAACACAACGGTTTTGGAATAGAAATGTCTGTTTTCAGTTTACAATAACGCGCCCGTTCGAAGGTTTGAATCAATGTGTTCTATTTGTGTTATGTATTGCATTTGTTTTCCGTTGTCGGAGGAAGTTGTACAACTATTGGTGGATATTGCCATCTGGATGACTGCGGCATTACTCGTTTGTAAATGAAAGAGAAACTTTAGGTATTCCGCTTATTTAAACCCTTTATTTACTAAATAGTTTCGTAAAATACCGTATTATAAAATGCAGCGTAACAAAACTCGCTTTTGAGCTGCCAAATTGGCGAAGCCTGCCCGTCGGGTCCCGTGCATAAATTTTGCCAACGAGAAGATGTCTGACGTCACGTTTTGAAAAATGAATGTTTAAGATGTGACGTCAACATCGATAAAACGTGTACAGATCCTAACGTTTTCTTGAAATATTTACTTCACGTAAGGATAAAAGATCTTTAAGCAATATCGAAGGAAATATTTAATTTTTTATCATTGAAATTACATTGGGTTGACGTCATAAATGTTAGGGAAACCGACAAAATCCCTTTAAAATCTGTGTACTTAAGGCAACAGTAGAGTTTTAGTGGAAAACCTGAACACAAAATAATATAGATTATATATATTAATTTAAAGAGATGGGCTTTAGATACTCTAAAGATAAAAAATCGCAAGAAAGACAGATATTTTTGAAAAAAAGTCATATGGCCGGGATTTGAACTCGTGCTAAAATAATATACAGAATTTATCCTATTAGCTAGATTATTATTAGATTATTTATTTATTCAGCAAAAGACATACAGATTTTTGTTTGCAAAAAATTGAAGCCAAACTGCGTAGCAGTTTATCGGCTATACTCTCGGTACATGTCTGTTTTTATACACTATTATATATTTATTTGCGTACAAGTAAGTAGTATTAAGACATAGTTTTTTAAATTTAATACATAAGAACAACGAACTGAGACGAAGTACGGGCGCCTGCTTAATAGGGTACCATTGGCAGTTGTTATATCAGTATCATAACTACTGGCGTCCGTACATAAAAAGTCAGAAATACAAAGAATATTAAAAAATATCTTACAATCATTATTTATGTAATGTAATTGAGTGAAGTAGGCACTTTGTTAAAATATTTTTAAATTTAGTTTTACTTATTTTACTATTTAAAGTTTCGTCAACGTCCCCTGGTATTGAATTAAATATTTTTGGTATTAAGTAGGCACCCGTTCTTTTTCCATAATAGTTTGTATACCTTGGTACAATATCTTTAGATTTCAGTTTACTTTTGCCACGGGTTGGGTACCCATGGGTTTTTTTAATCTTTAAGTGAGATTTTTGGAATGTTTCCATGGCTATTAAATATTTTATTTTAACGTCTACTGGCATAATTCTACAAACTTTAAATAATTTTTCGTAAACTTTGTTACAACTCAACTTTTCTTTTTTACTAACTAGGCACTTCAAAAATCTCACTTGTAGTTTCTTTATTTCATGTAAGTATGTAGGAAAAGTTCTCCCATAGCTGGCCAATCCGTAGCTCAAAACCGGTTCTACAAGCGCATGATAGACACAGTATAAAACAGAACGATTTACAAAATACTTGAGATTATTGAACTTTGCTAACAATATTCGTAGTCTATTACAAACTTTTTTTATATGATATTTCCAGTTTAGATCTTTATCTATTGTTAACCCCAAGTATTCAATTTTGTTTACCTTTTCCATGTTCAAGCAATTACAGTCTAATATTTGTGATATGAAAAATATTAAAGAATCATAAAACAAGATGATTGTTTATATTTTTATTTACTAGCCAATTATTATGATATCACAAAATCGCAGCAAAATTAACCCCAAAATCATTGCCATAAAACTGATGTCGTTACAAAATTTAATTCACAAATTTCCGATTGGACAATTTGGCTAATTATTTCGATAGTGCAAAATGACCGTGCATTTTGTATCGTAATAGTATTGAAAATATTTAATGCTATTGAAGCAACGGGTTATAACTCTTATGCATTCAGTTTTAAGGTATATCTTGGAAGCAAAAATAAGATTGTAAAGTTATAATGGCAGAACCAGAGGCACACGCTCACTGACATTATATTACAATATGTAAAATATAATGTTAAATTAAATGTGACAGTTGAAATAATGCTCAGCTCATTAAAGTCACGGTTTTGTTCACGGTTTTATTTCAACAGTATTTACTTTAATCAGAAAGATAACCAAGCGGAGAAGCCCAATAAATGATCGATAAAATTTACTAACGATTTACGAAAATGTGTATGAAAATAAAAGGGTGTAAGGAAAGAACTTTGTCACATTTTGAGGAAGGGCTAAAGTAGATACAAACACAATTATTTCAGCCCCTCTTTAAAATGTGACAAAGTATGTTCTTTCCCTGTTCTAGCTCAAGCAGGAGGTTTAGCACCTTTATATAACGATCTAAGAATATTTTTTAAGGGTATATTTTTTAATATTTGTTAGGGATTTTAATTTAAGGGGCATAATAGGACCCTCTCCGACTGGCGTAAACTGAAAAGGACACTGTTACTACAATACAACCGAAGCATCCTGGACAGTAAGATCCAACTATCTCAGTGACGGATTTTCCAGCAGGCTTGAGCCTAAGGCGGCAGATTTTAGAGAATTTGGGGACTACATCTTTGTTTGTGGACAATAATGATTATTCAATTACATTTACCGCTCTTCACGTCCGGATTTACTTTTTTCCTGCTTTTCTATACCTTAATGATATAATGTTAATTTACATTATTGTAGATAGCATAATTTAACCTACCGCGTTATACAGTATATTAAGATGATAACCTTTTTCCTTAAAACGGGTTGTTCTACCCATCAATATGAACAACTTTTACTGTGGGGCCAACTCTGAAATCGCGATAATAAAATCAGCTGTCCCATAGAAAAGATGTACATAAAAATATATAAAGATACAAAGAATACCTGGTCGACCTAAATCTATGAAACTGCAGATTTTTTTGTCGGGTAGAACACTGCGTTTTAAGGAAAAAGGTTATCATCTTAACACCCAGTATAGCCGTACATTAATTAATGACCTTTGATTTGCTCAGAAATATACACAAAAATCTATGTATTGTAAAACTTTAACGAAATATTTGAATTTCAAAAATAGGACAGGTAAGGTCGGCAAAAATTCAATAGCCTGTACTTGGAAAATATGTAAATCCACCACTGATCTAACTGAGAAATGCTTCCTCTTCAATTGGTAGTAGACTTCGGCCGTGGATTGTCAATACCCTACCTGGTGTCTTCACCACGCTGCAGTGTTTCTGGGCGAACGCGTTCTATCCGGGTTTTATCATCGCTTGCCATCAAGCGCGAAAAACACTGAACTGATTTACATGCGGTTTTCTCTGTTACCTAGAAGATTTATGAAAGATTTCAGGGTACATATAATTGCTGTGCCTAAAGAAGCTAAGAGGTAAATACTTTGGTGAAGTTAGATCAAAGAAAAACGGCTACGCCCTTTGCACATCGACGCAACGAAAATGCGAATTGATGACGAAACGAGAAAATAGTGAGCGAGATGCAACATTAATAACAACGCGATATTTTTACATATTGAGACAGATTTTATCGCAGTTTCGGAATCGCATTGCAGGTGTCAGTGAGATTGGTCGGTGCCGCGAGAAAAAAAAAATTTTTTTCACGGTTTACACTTTTAATTTAAAAAAACCTTAATAATTAATGTTATACAGTACAGCAATCTGCACTATCGCTCAAGGGAGCTAAGCAACGACCTTTTAGTGAATCAGGTTAGAGAAATGGTGAGCCGCTGGCAAAAGGCCGTTACTAGCATCGAACTGGCTAACTATAGTCCGATAGAAATGGGTTTGCAACAACTTTTAATTCTCGAGTCACTTTATTGTTAGAGTTAGCCATATTCAAGTGAACCGGATTGTTTTCTGACAGATTTGGGTCGAGGTCGAGGTATTTGTAAACTGTATAAAGAACTCAAAGACGAACCACTTTCGTAAGTGTGTATAATTATACAAGCTTAATCATTTTATAACAATTTCAACAATGTAAATAAACTATATTATATTTCTTATTGACATTGTTGAAAATGTTAAAAAATTATAAAGCATGCTTTTTTACTTCAACATAAGTTTGAAAAAGTGATTCGTCTTTCTTCTCTTTACGTAATTTACATAAGATACAAATACCATGATCAATGGAATTAGAAATGAACACTTCGTAAATATAAATAGCCAAACAATAGTACCCATTATAACAATAAAAATTGTCTCGGAAATAAAAAATATTTTTTTATTGATTTTATTGGTATTTCCGCAGGGCTACTGTGAGAAGCTCCAGACTTTTTTTTTTTAATTTTGATGACATAAACAAGGCATTACACTCTTAGATTACGCGTACTTCACGAGTCACGAGACGAGTACCTTCTGCGAGTAATTAATTTTATTGTTTGCTTTTTCAGACAATGGAACTGAGGATTTTTCTTTTAGAAAATTATAAAATATTACAGTGCAACGTGTTAGGCTATCCTTTAATTAATTAGGACATTGGTTACATTTTGATAAATAAATATTTTATTCCATCAATACCTGCAACTGAGAGGGAAGTATTAATTTTGAGAGATAGTTATTTTAATGTTCACAGTTGCAATCTAATTCATCGATCCATTTAATGTCAATTTATATAGTTCAGAAGAGTACTAGTAAAAAAAAAATACCTCCGATGCAGAGACAGAGATGTTCAATCATTTAGATGACAGTCGAAAACCAAAATTTTTTCGAAAGACAAAAAATCGGAATGAAATCGGAAACATGCCTAGTAAAAACTCGTTTAACTCACCAACCAAAATGTTGCGTTCCAACGAGATAGGAAATTACAGTGTGTATGACAGGAATACTGAAACGATCGGCCTTACAACTCTTACGAATTCAAAATATTTCAAGCACCGAGGATTCTACTGTGTACTTCATGTAAAACTCAAAATGCTAACTTATTCACACCTCGATTTTCCTACATTGAGGTCAAAGGGTGAGGGTTGCAGACAAACAAATAAATTGTCTTCAAACCCAAAATATATTTAAATGTTATTACTTCTATGAACTCACTGCTCCTTCTTACCATTTATATTATCTCACAACTGAATAGATCTTCTTAGAAACATTCCTCCCCTAATATTTGATCGTCTTATTAAAATAAATGTTTTTAATAACGATCTGAAAATCTTTTTCCGTATACATATAAGGATAATGATATTTTGTGGGGAGAGATATTTGATGTCGAAATTTCCATCATTTCTGGAACACAATGTTGTGGTTGTACACATGTCAACGTAAGGAATTAGGAAGATTTTACTTTTTATATATATAACGGCATTTTAGGCGAAGCTAGTTCCTAAATGTTTAACTACTGGATATAGATAACTTTTTATACAAAATTTTGGTACAACATGAAGTGGAAAAAAAAATATTCATACGCAATTTATACTCACAAAATCTGCCCGTTTGAGCTGGCAATTATTTATTAGTCTGTGAAATATTCCGTTGAAATAAAAACAAGTATTTAGAACGTTTGTTGAGGCAGTTCTACTTAATCAAAATTTCGCTGGAAAGAGTATTTTTTGTAGTTTTTAATTTTTCTATGTGATATACATTTTTTGTAAGCTAACATCTATATATTGTATGTACATGTTAAAGTTATATTAATATTATGCATTAAGATTTATGTCAATATAGATACACACACTTACAAAAAGATTAAGAAAATTGTTTTTATATTTTCCTTCTATGTTTTTCTGTAAAAGTAATACTTTTGGTGATATTGTGATATTGATAAGATATGCGTTCCTCGCAATTCTTATCACTGTTATCGTTTCACTTTACATATTTGCTGCGGATTATTTTCTAATGTTACTAGGGGTCAACTGTAAAATTTAGAAAAATAAATACCATTTAGTAGATACAAACACACGGTTTAATATTTTTAATAATTCCTTTTTTACGAAAAGGACACACTACATTTCGAAGCAGTTGCATGGCTCGTCGTCTACAGGAACCGTCTACGTTTATCATAAGGTGACTTTCGTTTATATAGACAAACTGGCTTTTGTCGGCGGCTCCGCCCGCGTGTTATTCGTCTTAATGAAATGCTTTTTTCCGGGATAAAAAGTAGCTTATGTGTCAAGTTAGGGTATAAGCTATATCCCTTCTAAATTTCATCCAAATCCGTCCAGCCGTTTCAGCGTGAAAGAGTAACAAACATACACACACACACACACACAAACTTTCACATTTATAATATTAGTGTGTTTCATACTGACGACTCGGTAAGTAACCAGGAACAAGGTTCAATGACCCTTTCTGTGAAATACGCAAAATAAAATGTACACTTCCTATTCTAATGGATTTGAGATTGTTTTTGAGCAAGTATAGAGGCCATTCAAAATATTTTTCGTATATCGCAATCAGGGTCATTCAACCTTGGCCATGACCATTTAGCGGAGTCTCCAGTATGAATTTGGCTTTATAAATGAAAGCCATTCTAAATACATTTTGCTTATTTTTTATCAATTAAGTATAAAACATGTAAAGAATGTTATTTACATTAACGTTTTGTGCTTTTTATTTACTACGCCAACAACGGTAGAAATCTGCGGCCTCTTCATTACCCCTCTGGGAGATTAGCGTGTTATGTACATAAGTAAAGTAATAGGTAAATTACTAGACTCTCTTTTTATTACGACTGATAATTGTCTTTTCGACAAACAAAAATATTTTTAAGACAATTTTTTAGGGTGCTGTAGCTCAAAATGAAAAAACGTACCTAAGCCTTATAGGATCCTTTGTGGTCCGTCTGTTTGTCTGTATATCTGTCTGTATTTTCTCGGACCCCGTTAGAGATATCACGTTGAATGAAACTAATTCCTCCTACAGAAGTGTACATCCCCATAGTGCTGTGAATAAAATCAGACTTCCCAACTCAAAGCGAAAAAAAGCTACTGCCCTTTACGAACCAAAAAATTTCATACAAATCGGCTCACCATGAAAACTTTAATAACCTTTAAATAATTGAAATTCTTCTTACAATTAAGTTTTATAGCACACGTCTAAGAAAAAGCCTGAAAATTATCAATACTTAATTATTCAAGAAGAAATAAAGTTCCAACTTAATTAGACCCTCTAAATACTTAAAGCTTAATGAATCGTAAGTGTCAAGTTAAATTGGTCAATCATAACTGCACGGGTGATAAGTTTGTGTTTTAATGGTATGTACAGAACCCTCAAGGCACGAGTCGTGCTCGCACTTGACCAGTTTTTTTAAATTAACCGAATCACAGTTAATTTATCCAGACTCAAATACTACTTATAGAAAGATATACAAACAGACACGAAAGAGTTTCCATGTCCTTTTTAGGGTTCCGTACCTCAAAAGAAAAACAGAGCTCTTATATGATCAAGTTGCTGTCCGTCTGTCTGTCCGTCCGTCCGGCTGGCTGTCAAAACCAACAAGAATCTCGAGAACGCATAGAGGTATCGAGTTGTAATTAAAATCATATACTCAAGTCTACAGTCCCTTGAAGCTGTGAAAAAAATCAAACTTCCAAGTTAACGTAAAAAAAAGATACGCCCGTTTATGCCGTGAAAAACGTATATTTCGACACTCTCAAGGGAATAAAATATATAGGGTATTTCCCGTTAACCTAGAACTATGAAATTTGGCAAATAATACCGTCTAATACTACAAGTATAGGAAAAATCTCAAGACTATACATTTGTAATTAAATCATTAAAAAATCATCGAGGTTAAGCAACGGTATATAATTGTACGGGTGAGCAAATCTTTTTGTAGATTTTGGTAAGCTTTTACTAATTTGTACGGAACCCTCGGTGGGCGAGTCCAACTCGCATTTGTGTTGTTTTCATACTGATAGTAACTACGCAACACTTATTACGTAATTTATATATCTACAAGTTCCTTCATATATTCTTCTTGTTATATGTGCAAAGAAAAATACAAAATAAATCTTCGTATACTTGAGGAATTATCTGATAAACCACCTAATTGAAATTATGAAAGTACTCGTATATCTATCTAAGCTCCCAAAATCCTCATAAGACGCACACCTATACTATTATTTTCTAATTAGGCTTATCCACCCTACTCCGTTTGGCGTCTCGGCAACCCTGTCAAGCCAGCCCCTACCCTCTTATCGTCTTATTAAAATAAATATTCAGCGGGTCTTGTGTTCTGACACCACTACTACAACCACCAAATTAATTTTGAAATGAAAGGGCATTTCATTCAATATTATAACACCCCGATAACATTACAAAGATAACATAGATTATTATGGATGAATAATAATTATTAATAATTATAATAATAATTATTATTATTCATAATTGTGAAAGTAACATACAAAATTTGAAACCAATAATAGTCAAATAGGTACTTGAGCTGAAATTAAGGGAAGAGCGATAGACTCCGCGGCCATACAAAACGAGATAGCTTCTCATTTGTACGCTAATGCATTAAATCACACAAAACTTTAAGTTACTTCATCTTTTGCACAACCTACATGTCCTATTTAACTTTAAATTTCGGATAATAAACACGCATAAGAAATACAAGCACTTAAAAATCTGTGTTTTAAGCTCCAAAATATTCCATTTTCATATTCGATTTTCTTAAGCATTTCTCAAGCAAAATCGTATTTCTTTTAAAATAGGACTCGTGTTGGTTCATAAATATTTGTAAAATGCAATCATTTCGTATATAGAACGTATAGGATTTCAGTAATTAGCTATGCTCTACCGTTCGAAATCGCGGGCGCAAATTACATAAATCCGGCATCGTACTCTGTCGCATCAGGGGTGGGGAAGACATGCGGGGGGATCACGGGACGAGCGATTATACTCGTTTCACTCACCTTACTCGCTTGATACAGGTGCAATTGATTTATCAAAGAGTTTTTACGTGTAGGTTAGTGGAAAAAGTATTGAGTTGTTGAGTACTTACGATTTATTTATTTTTTATAAAAAAAGAGGCAGGTGGGCAACTAAAAAGTATTGCATTTCGCTAAGCCCCTACGTATTACAAACACTCTGTTTTAGGTTTGCAAAATAATTTTACTTTATACAGGGGTAAAAATAATTATGTAGTCCCTTCTTATTCTGAGAGATTATTCCATGGAACTAATAGATCACATACTAAAAGGGAACTGCGGAAATAAAAGTAACATTCAGTTAAAATTAATACTGGGGCTAAATTTAATAACTAAAGTATGGCCAACGAGACGAGATGAAATACGTAAACAATCGGACCGTTACTGAGAATAATGACGTCAGTTGGTCGACGACAGCTGTTGTTGCGTGGGTTGTGTGGTTGTGTAAGCAGTCAGTACTGCAGTTACCAATATTTGGTCCGCCATTTTGTGAACAAGTTCATTCCTATTTGGATTGCGTTCGAAGAGATATTATTTCGTTTACGTGTTTGTTTAGTTTTTTGTTATTATTAATCCGTTACTGTTAGTTTTTCTTGTTGATTTTCTTGTTGATTTTTGATTGATTGACAACATGACTGATATGATAATACATTTTTTTTTCATAAGTACGGCTATTTCGGACTCTTTCGACAAATCATCTTTGCTTTATACAGACGACAAGGATTAGAATAGGAAGTTCAAAATTTATATAAAATTTAATAAAATAAAAATGTTTTGAAAGCCTGAAAGTGTGTTTACATTATTTATTTCGTATTGTTGGCCTAAATTTAAGTATCTATTACGGATGATCGGTGAAGTTCAAAAGTAGATTTTCGTTTAACTGCAAAGGAAAAAATTGGTGTAAAAAAAATTAATAAAATTATAATCTTAAAGAAATATTGAATATATTAATAAGCATAAACGAAAAATTTCAATATTAAATGTACATAAGGACACTTTATAACTTGACCCTATACAGAAGTTAAGGGTACTCTATTCGCCCCAACTCCCATACTAGCGCAGTTCGCTGATAATATCCTTATATAAAGGTACTTGCCTATTATTTTTTCTTTTTCAACATACATCATCCACGACTTGAACCTAAAACATTTATCAAAATCAAATACATACAAAAGTTACAAGCGTATAAAAGTCCTGAATGTTACACATATTTTGATGAATGTTTATGTACAGTAATGTCCTAGAGGCGATAGAACAAATCAAATGATTTTAAGTTCACCACATAGTATATTTTATACTATTCAAAAAAATTGTTTTTTCATTTCGGTTTTTGGGATATTTCTCCTGAATTCATAGGAAGACCAAAAACCATTCTCGAGTTTTTTCAAAACATGAATTTTGTCTCGCGTTAGCTTGCGTCTCACAGCGTGTTAGATTAGTTCCGTACGAGCTCGGTAAATGAACGTTCGGGTCAACCAATAACAGTCAGTCAGTGCTCTATAACCCGAACTTGAATGTAGAATGAAATAACAAGTATATCGACCCCGTGCGCGACTGAATTCAAGCCATCGATCGACTACAGTGCTCTTAAAATAGTTATGTCGTCGGTTTTGAGAGATTTTTTTCTGTCAAATCAACAGATCATTTTATACAAAACAGTGAAATACGGAAACATAAGTAACATTCAGATAAATAATACTGAGACTTAATTTCATTACTATGGAAAAGGAAAGCTACGTTTATCGGCAAAAAGAAAAAAAAGGGGTAATAAAATTAACAAGTGAGTATAAATATGTATTGTATATTAAACTAAGATAGAATTCCTAAAAAAAACCTCTAAGGTATGGAGCCTTTCTTCCTACCGATCAAGCTTTTGATGCGGATACCTAAACATTTATTAACGCTCATCACATTGAATTTCATACAACCGAAGCATTGTAAGCCTTTTGTGTCCGAACTACAGCATTGTAAGATTTGGGACGATATAATCATTCATCTGAACAACCTGATCGACAAGGCAGACAGTCTTGTTTTAGATCTCACCAACAATCACGCCGAGCTCTTTAATGCAATTGTGGCTAAGTTTGTTGGAGGGAAAAGAGTTAGTTTTGTCTCAAGAGGTAAATTTTGTTATTGGAAAGTAATAAAAAACATCACTTGTCAATAATAAACCCTTAATTAATTTTGAAACTTTGTTTTTTCAGGTTCTTATCAAGGGAGATGTTTTGGTGCAGTGACTTCTTTCAACTCTGGTGACATACATTGTCCACTGCAGAACAAAATATCAAGTGAACTTCCAAATGTGTTTACCAAAAAATACAGAGAAAAGAAGTTAAAGCGAAAAGAATACATAAAACAATACACGGAAAAAAATAAAAAAATAAGGCATAAACAAAAAAAAAAACAAATTCTGGTTAAGATTATGGGTTACACGATTTGGAAGAAGATATGCCAGAACAAATCCTTAAAGAAAAATGTGCCGCTTTTGTTAAAGCGCTGCAAATAACAAATCCAGAAATTGCAGCATTAGAAAAAGCCACAATCAAACAAGCTGAATGTCCTCAATGGCTTAACGAAAGACGAAAGAGGATTACTGCCTCATCATTTGGAAAGATCTGCAAAATGAGAAAGTCAACATCAGTAGGGTCCACCATCAAAGAATTGTTGTATACAACATTCCAAGGCAATAAAGCGACCATGTATGGTAAACAAAATGAAGATCGCGCCATCCATGACTTTGAAAAGTATACCGGTCTAAAGGTAGATCGATGTGGTCTTTTTGTTGATCCTGTGGATAGCTTTCTGGCAGCTAGTTCAGATGGACTCATAGGAAATGAAGGACTTGTAGAAATAAAATGCCCATTTGTAGCCTCGGACATGAGTCCTGCAGACGCAATTCAAAAGGGATTGATCACATTTTGTAAGGTGACTCAAGGCATAGAACTGAAAACAGAGCATAACCATTATTATCAGGTCCAAGGTCAACTTCATGTGACGCAAAGGGCTTATCGATATTTTATTGTTTGGAGTTCATATGGGTTGCTTTACCAAAAAATCAATAGAAATGACGCATTTTATCACGAAAAAATGCAAACACCTCTAAGAAATTTTTACATGCAGTGTGTTATTCCAGAATTGATTGATCCTAGAGTACCGAGAAATATGCCTGCTAGAGAACGTATTGCTATTAGTTAATTTAAAATATAAAATAAAGAAAAAAAAATCATCATAACATCACATTTTTAATATATTGTGTTATCATTGTAATTATTGTCTGCACTTCTTGGAATTTACACGAAATATCCCATAACTACGTTTTCTTAACTAAACATCTGGATGGCTCCGCATAAAAAAATTACAAGAGATTACCTTCCACACAAATATTATTTTTTTCAAAATTACGATGTTAAAACGTGCAATAATATCTGGATAATGAATATTTTGTTTTATTTGTCTTTTAAAAGTTAATTATGTGTACATACTTCACATAACATATTTTTCAATTTACTTCACTTTTCTTTCTGTCAACGGTCAAAACATATAATATGAGAAGTACATAATTAAGTTTACAGCCTGTATAGTTCTATAAAGAAGAAGAGCACAAAATACGCGGTGAAATGGTTTTGGAAACGCAAACTGGTGATAGTACTCGTCTATAGTAACAACTTTTACTATGGAAACAACAGTAAAATCACAAAAAAAAACAGGTGTTCCATACAAAAGAATAATGTCGAGTAACATTTTGGGCGAGTAGGTAATATATGATTATTTTTCACGATTCGAAGATTGGCTCTACAATAAAAATTGTTCGTTAGAGGAGTACTACCGCGTAAATATCAATTTACTTCCTCCTTTGACCACACAGTAACTCTCCAAAATATTTAACATATTTTAGTATCCTACATTCGTCTGTTTGAAACTATTATATTGAACTCTTTAGTCAAAGCCGAATAGGAGATCATTCATTTGTTTATTTTGAATTAAACAATCAAAAGCACTAAAAACGAAGGTAAGAAAGGATGTACTGGTTTGGGTCCAAGCTGTGGGTACAAGTTGAACAAGTGCGGGGCGCGCGGGGAGGGCGCGCTCGTGCCGGCCGCGAGTGACCGAAACAGCTATAACAATTGGGAAAATCCAAATCTCGCGCGCGAAAGATTTACCGTCTAACCTTAAAAACATATTTAAGTATGTAAGAAATTATATACACGTATTTTACCGCGATTTCGAATCCTCACTCTTATATATATATATATTACATCTATATGTTATATTACATCTTATATACTCTTAAATAGCATTATATTGCAATCCTATATATCCTACATATCAAACAACTAAATTTTTCAAATATGAACTAAAAACTGGGTTAGTACGTTTTATAAATAAAAGTTGTTATTAAAGAAAAATCTAGTGTAAATGGGACGTTTTGGAGCTTAAAACACGAGTTTTCTGAGTATTATTTAGTTGTATTTTTCAAACATGTTGATTACACTAAATTTTAAGACTGCTAGGAAGTACTGATTGGGTGATAGATAAAGTTATTTAATTTATTATTTGATTTTTTTAAGGTTCCGTACCTCGAGAGGAAAAAACGGAGCCCTTATATGATCACTTCGTTGTCCGTCTGTCTGTCCGTCTATCAAGTCAAGTCAAGACCCTTTATCTCGAGACCGAGTTGAAATTAAAACCATATATATAACCAGGTTTACAGTCCCTTGAAGCTGTGAAATAATAAAACTTCTAAGTAAAAAAAGATACGGCCGTTTATGCCGCAAAAAACGTATATTTCGACACTCTCAAGGAAATCAAAATTTATAGGGTACTTCCCGTTGACCTAAAACTATGAAATGTGGCAAATAATACCGTCTTATACTACAAGTATAGGGATAAATCAAAAAACTATACATTTGTAATCAAATCATGAACAATGTAGTTTTTAACGGAACCCTCTGTGAGCGAGTCCGACTCGCACTAGTCCGGTTTTTTATGGCTAAGCATACAAATGAGACGACAAATCTTTTTGTATGGCATCAAAATCTGACGACCCTCTTCCCTTAAGGCGCATAGGCACGCCACCGTTTTAGTACAAAATTTGATAACCCGTTTCTCTGTTGTTTTTCGTTATAGACTAAAGTTATAGACCTCTATAGTTAAATACAGACATTTACAAAGTCGCTATGTGGCTGAAATGTTAAATTTTGATATAGGTACAATCTGAGGCAAGAAAACAACTTTGTATGTAAATCTGTCCAGTTAGATATCTTTAAAACAAAATTAATATTCAAAATTTTGGCAAAATGGTGCCTTTTAAAATACCAGCACCAGCTGATAAAGGTCACATAGTTTGGTCTATTACGAAAAACAACTGAGAAACGGATTATTAAATTTTGTACTAAAACGGTGGCGTGCCTAGGCGCCTTAAGGCAGCCGGAACAGACGCAAGTACCTATAAAAATAATCATGTTTCTCTTATTTAAAAGGAGATAGTCTTTAATTAAAAAGCGAACTGAAAGTGCCACTAAGGATTTTGTTTCATCCCTTTGTTAACAGTCGATCCAATATAGCACAGAACAAATAATGGTTATACATAGTGTCACATTAAAATTAATTACTACTCGTATTTAATAACATTGTATATGTTTTGAAAGTATTAAAATAATATGTAATACTTTTTGTACGAAGCGTCATTTAGATAATCTTTGAATAAAAGCGTAATATGTAAAACCATTTACGTAAACGCTTTCGCATGAAACGATGTCATAAAACTCTTGGATTCAGAAATAAGGCTGCTTTCTTCTTATTTAAGAGCGTATAAAAATAAGCAAAAGCTTAAGCGCACGTTGTACGAGTGTATAGGTAATTGAATCCTGTAATTGAAAATAAATTCAAGTATAATACGAGCAAAGCAGATGTTCGTCTGACTCAGAGAGATATAAAACTGAAAAGCTATTTGAAAAGTTACGCTGGAGTTATTAAATTGAATGGGTCACAAAGAATACTCGAACAAACAAACAGTAACAAAAATATTTGTATTTACAAATTACGGTTAACAATTTTCGATTGACTGAGTATGAGTATTTATGAGAGTTTTTACAAATGGAAAACTATTCATGTTACTTAAATTCTTGTAATACATTTCCAGAATCTCTAAACAAGTCTTAACTTATTTTTATAAAGATTAAATGCAAAGAAATTTTGTGAATCTACTATACAACACAAATAATGATACATCCTAGAAGAATGCTTGTATTCCAGTAATAGCTCTTCCCAAAATTAGAGCGTGGACATCATGAGTGCCCTCATAAGTATTAACAGCCTCCAAGTTCATAACATGCCTTATCACGTGATACTCGTCAGACACGCCGTTCCCGCCCAACATGTCTCTAGCTGTTCTAGCTATTTCCAAGGCCTTCCCGCAGTTGTTTCTCTTTAAAAGGGATATCATTTCCGGCGCAGCCTTCTCTTGATCCTTCAAACGGCCGACCTGCAAGCAACCCTGATAGCCCAGACTAATATCCGTCATCATGTCAGCCAATTTCTTCTGTATTAGCTGGTTGGAAGCGAGCGGGCGCCCGAATTGTTTTCTATCCATCGTATACTGGCGGGCGATCCGCAAACATGTCTCCGCCGCTCCTAAAGCCCCCCAGGCGATCCCGTACCTCGCGTTATTGAGACATCCGAATGGCCCCTTCATGCCGACGACATTCGGCAGTAAATTCTCCTCCGGTATAACAACTTCGTCGAGCAATATCATGCCCGTAGCCGACGCTCGTAGAGAAAATTTGCCATTGATTTTCGGCGTCTCTAAACCTTTTTTGACCTGAGCCCGTTCGACGATATAGCCCCGAACCTTTCCTTCGTCGTCTTTCGCCCATACTACTAAAATATCTGCAATCGGCGAGTTGGTAATCCACGTTTTTGCCCCAGATAATTTGTAGGTTTTAGTGCTGGAGTCATATTTTGCTCTTGTCACTAATGAACCGGCGTCGCTGCCGTAATCTGGCTCTGTAAGGCCAAAACACCCAATCAGGTCCCCTTTTGCCATTCTCGGTATGTACTTTTGCTTTTGTTCCTCTGTCCCGTAGTTGTATATAGCTCCCATAGCTAAACTACTTTGTACACTTACAGCAGATCTATAAGATGAGTCTATGGCATCCAGTTCTCTGGTGAGCAGTCCGTATGTGACGTAGGAAACGCCGGCACATCCGTAACCTTTCAGCGTACATCCCAAAACACCAAGCTCTCCCACTTCCTTGTAGATCTCCTTGTTGAATACCTCATTTCTGTTGGCATCGATGATTCTTGGTAGCAGTTTCTCGTTGCAGTAAGATCTGAACGCATCACGCATAGCTTTTTCATCGTCTTGTAGTTGGCTCTCCAAATTCAATGGATCCTCCCAGTTGAAGATTGTTTTTGCATTTTTGGAGCATGTTGTTGATAGAGCTCGAACACTTGTAGAATTTTTTAGTAAAGCCGACACTAAATTACTAATTTTATTCACCGGCACGGCCATTGTCACACGTTACACAATTCACTCTGATAAATAATGATAACCAACAAGTTTTATCAGTAGTTTACTCAATGTGTTAATCAGTTCTTTTGCTTCTGTTTTCCACTTGAATTCCTTTATACTGCCACCTTTAGATTTAAATTACTTACTAAATCTGATTATTTTTATTTAAAAAAACAACTCCTCTTTGACATCTCAGCCTCGGCACTGACCTAAACGAGTAAACATAGCAACAACGCCCACGCATCTATCAATACGGCCAAAAAGTATCTACTGAAAGAATTGACAGCACTCCTAACTCATAGTAATAAAAGCCCTTTTCGATTGTACAAGCAGCTCAGTAAAGCTTGCAACAGATGTATAACGGTATGTAACTAACTTCATTCATGTTGTTTACGTTCTCTTACGTCATGCGACATTTGTGTGCGTGCGTGTTATCATGTTGTGATTTATTGTAGTGTGTATCTTCCAAAGGTTTTATCTTGTTTGTTATAAATTCAGAATGTGACTAGAATAATATCTTATAAGTAATTAAATAATAAGCAAGTGTAGGTCAACAAAAGGTAAAATTAATAAATACGGGGTTGATTTCACATGCTAAACTATATCGTATGTTAGTTTTCTTTTCTTAGTTTTCTTTGTGTTTATATCTATACCAATAATAAAGTAGTAAAAATTATTAGTTATTATCATTGGTACTGAGGCCAAAATATTTTCTTTTTTTAAATATATTTATATGTATATTTTTAGGGTTCCGTACCTAAAGAGGAAAAAACGGAGCCCTTTAAGGATCACTTTGTTGTCCGTCTATCTCTCTGTCCGTCCGACCGGCCGTCCGTCTGTCTGTCAAGACCCTTTATCTCGGGAACGCGTGGAGGTATTGAGTTGAAATTAAAACCATATACTTACTCAGGTCTAAAGTCCCTTGAAACTGTGAAAAACCCAAACTTCTAAGTTAACGTAAAAAAAAAGATACGGCCGTTTATGCCGCAAAAAACGTATACTTCGACACTCCCAAGGGATTCAAAATTTATAGGGTATTTTCCGTTGACCTAGAACTATGAAATTTGGCACGTAATAACGTCTGATACTACGAGTATAGGGAAAAATCTGAAAACTATACATTTGTAATTAAATCATAAAAAATATAATCTTTAACGGAACCCTCGGTGGGCGAGTCGGACTCGCACTTGTTCGGTGTTTTCTGTTTTAACTCAAGAAGCACTCAACGGATTTGGTTGCTTTTTTTATTATGATTTTAGTGGCCTTGAGGCCTCTTTGTATAACTTCAGCATCTATCGCTATCGTTTTCAAATGTACTGTAATGTAGGTAGGTAGACTTAGGTAATATATTGGTTTATAGAACTCTTTGGGATTGTTAGGCAATGGGTAATCTTTATGAATATTTTATCCATCGTGTTGATAGACCTATCTATGATATTCAAAAAAAAACATAAGAGACAAAGAATGAGCAGAGTTCTAGTCCAGATTCCGATTCTGAGCGTCCCCTTTAATGTGTTGAGTGATCTGTAAAAGTCTATGATATGTATAAATAGTAAAAAGTTGAAGAACTCGTTTAAATCCATATCCTATACTCGTATATAAATGATATCACGATACATTTCAAGCGATAACGATATATATTGGTGTTATTGGACAATAAGAGGGCTGGACGATAAGGGGTGTTGATAAAATAACCGCCAAGCTGAAAACTGTCGATAATAGATTTAAAAGATACATTGATTGAAACACACTCCCACGCGAGCGAAGCCGCGGGCAAAAGCTAGTTGTGTATTTATATAATAAAGCAAGTGCTATACTATATCATTTTACATTTTACTATACCGTAACCATAGATATTAGGCAGTAATGAAGGCGAGACCAAAAAGCTTGATCCGGGGAGATCGCTTTTTATGGACTTCTGCCGAACATGGAATAAAATGCATGTAAATGTTGTCCTTTATGGAATTGTGCAGTAAAAGACCACAAGTAACTATGATGATAATAAGAAATGCATAATGCCATGCGAAGTAAAGGTAATGACCAGCTGAAATTCACATATTTTTATCATTTCAAATTGAATCCGTAGGTATTCAAAGCAATATTTGATTAAATTCGATAACTTTGGCCACCGATTAGAGAACAAAACTTCTGTTCATATTTCAATAGTATGTCCATGAGAAATGTACAATTCTGTGAGTTTTTTTTCTAAGATGAGTGACATCCAGGCGCTGCACACGTAATCATAATTAATAATAATAATTACGTCTCATAAATACAAAATTATACTTTAAAACCTGAAATTTTGCAAAATATAGCAGAATTTGTTTCGTTCATATCGACTTTAGGTCCATCCAGGGCCGTAGTGTGTACCTGGATGGTCTTTCCTATCTATCTCGCTCTAATATACGCATATAAATAAGGTCCTACAATTCAAAGTGAAAAAAAATAATTTAGGAGCTGATAGAGTATCCCCAATAGACAACATTCCAAAGAAAAAAAAAATTTTGCGTGATCTTTTTTTTTTCACCGCCTTTCCATAGAAATTTAGTCAGCTGATCACTGGTCAGTTAACGATACATAAACTACCCTAGAATTATTTTCACTTATTATTGTAGGACCTTATATAATGCTCTTTCTCTTATAAAGGGTGTTTTTTTTAGAGGTATAGAACTTTGAAATGGAATAAAACGAAGATGATTTTTTTTATTGATATGAAATTTATTTTATTCGAAAGACAATCTTCTGGCATTATAATTTAAATATGACTTCTGGCATATGTCCGCCATTGCTGGCTCGGACGTAGTCTAATCTGGAGGTCCAATTTTCGATGACTTTTTCCAACATTTGTGGCCGTATATCGGCAATAACTCGCCGAGTGTTGTCCTCCAAGTGGTCAATCGTTTCGGGCTTATCGGCATAGACTTTTTTCGTTCATCAATTGAACAACCATGATGTGCAGGAGTTGTGGTTTCAACAAGACGGCGCAACATGTCGCACAGCTCGTGCCACAATTAATTTATTGAAGGAAACGTTTGGTAACCGCATAGTTTCACGTTTCGGACCCGTGAATTGGCCTCCAAGATCGTGCGATTTAACGCCACTTGACTATTTTCTGTGGAGATATGTGAAGTCGCAAATCTACGCCGATAAGCCCGAAACGATTGACCACTTGCAGGATAACATTCGGCGAGTTATTGCCGATATACGGCCACAAATGTTGGAAAAAGTCATCGAAAATTGGACCTCCAGATTAGACTACGTCCGAGCCAGCCGTGGCGGACATATACCAGAAGTCATATTTAAATTATAATGCCAGAAGATTGTCTTTCGAATACAATAAATTTCATATCAATAAAAAAAATCATCTTTGTTTTATTCCATTTCAAAGTTCTATACCTCTAAAAAAAACACACGTTACATTGCCAATCTGACGATAGTACATATTAAATCTATGATCGTAATAGTCTTATTTATTTTTGTTCTATTAAGGGTTCCGTACCCAAAGGGTGCCAATCGGGACCCTATTACTAAGTCTCTACTGTCTCTCTGTCTGTCTGTCCGTCTGCTTAATGGGGGTCTATAGCTTCAACCGTAATGCCTATAGATAGAAAGTATGAAATTTCACAGAATACGTGTTACGACGCTCACACTACACACACAAACCCGCTTATATATACACGTCACTAGTACAACCACAAATAAAATTAAAAAAATAATCCTAAAAACTTACTAGAAATAAAAATATTATAAACTAAACTAAGTAAAAATTAATTTATATTAAATGAAAGACTTTATTCAAGTCATCGGTGTCACCGGGCAGGGTACCCAAGATACTGGCTGCATTGCCGCGTTGTATTGCTAGGCTTATTCGTTGGCCGAGGTGAGCTCCAGCTCTTTGATCCCCTGAAGCATCCACCAGACGCGATGCTATCTGTTTGTAGAGCTGTCGAGCATCGGGCCCCCAAGGCCCGAATGTCTCGACGCCAAACGGCACGAACATGTAGCCCTCACCAAGAGCTGCATATTTGCGCCGCTTGTTGCGTTCGGCCGCTGTAGCCGCCGCGCCAGCTGTGACAGCGGTCGACCGGACGTGAGACGCGGCGAGTGTGTCGACGCAAGTCACGTCCCACACCAGGGAGCGACCATTCTGTCACGGGATGAGCGTCATTCCGTCGGGTCTCTTGCCATTGTCACGTGCGATGCCATTTGGCTCTAAAATAGCCGGCGCGTTGATGGTTGCAAGGGCCCTCCGTATGACATCATTAAAGCTGCTGTGACGGGGCCAGCGGCCGGGATTGCGTCAACATGAAAGATCGGGATGGCCCAATTGATCGACGCTCATGCCACAGTGACTGTGATGACTATCATTCGTCTTTGTTCCAAGTCGCAGACAGATGGCGAAAGTTGTCCTGTCTAAAAGAGTACCAAGATTGGTGGAAAAAATGGCATGCAGCCATAAGCCGGACTCACACTCACCGGTAGCCACAAGACGAGCACGGTCTGCGAGGTCGGGCGCAGTGTCTAGGAGACGTTTTTGGACCTGTTCGCATAGAGGCTCGTCCCATAATTTTTGGGATTCCAAGACGATGGGCATATCCCGACCAGGACAGGCAAGCGTCCAAGCATTCCTGGCCTCTGCGAAGCACGACGCCTCTACATCACCAAGTGATGGGTTTATAATGTTACCAAAGAGAGCGTGCGTACTACTAGGACGACAAGAATGCTGCTGGGAGAGCGATGCTTGAAATCTCACGCACCCCCCGTCCACCGAAACGGACGGGAGTGTTGTCTGGCCGATCATCTAATGAACAGTTTAAAACTGTGGTCAGTGATTGACGTAAAACCATGTCAAGCATGTCTAGTGAATTCTGGAACCTCCATATAGGTGAACAGTAGGTGAGTTTGGGAACAAACAAGCAATGCCGAATGATACACAAAGCCATTTGTGAATTTATTAGGTTCAGGCGCTCAGATGATTCAGTGAATTTGGCAGCTTGATCGTTCACAAACCTAGGCACCGCGTTTTCCAGGATTGGGGCTCCAAGGAGGCAAAGCGAGTTCTTGTCTACAATTTTAATATTCGTTGCCAAACTAACAAATTTTGAGATACTTAATTCTTTAGCAGTCTTTGGAACATGATCAGAAACTAAAAGCTCACATTTGGAAAAAAATAGTTTGAGGCCTAGTTTTTTAAAGTCACTCATAATTTTCTCAAAATCGTTTGAAACTGTAGACGCTTCGCCTCCTAAGGCCCCATCATCTAGGGATCAAATATTCAACTTAGATGTAAAAGAAGATATAACCAGATGGATAGCCAGGCTGAAGATGGCTATACTACTGTATATACTATATATACCATACTACTATATGTACTACTTATTCGGTCAATTACTTAAGTAAAATCAAGCTGACCCTACTGTAAAAAGCCTCTTTTTCGCCCGAGTCGGAGCTTTACCGCTGCACCGAATTTCTGCCCTGATAGTTCCACTCCTCAGATCCTATGGTCATAGGGCAATAATACAGCTAACAAACAGACTACATTTTACATGTATATAGATAGGTAGATGAAGAAGAAAATACACAACTTTAAACCTTTTGCTTTTCAAAACAGTTTGAAGAAAAATAATTTTCTCTAATAGACTAACTCAAACTGAAAGTACACACTTCTACTAAGCAACAACTAACAAACGCTAACTTTTTCTCCTACAACTTTAAATAACTTAGCTAAGTTACACAGAAAACTTTGTTACGGCATTACACAACCTAAGTTCGTGCACTACTCTTATACCAATTATATAAATGGTACCAACCAAACCTTGTACATAATGTAACAAGGCCACAAAGCATTAAGTGATTAAGTTCAGTCGAAAACCCATTGTCTGCTACAAAAGTTCCTGGTTCGATTCCGGCCGCAGGACTTCATAGGATTTAGTGATGGATCGACGCTCGTTCTAAAAAGTCCTGCGGGCCTATTATGTAACTCAGTGTCGGTTGCCAACCATGGTTGCTATTCACCAACAACAGATAAAAATTAACTTCCGAAATAACCTTCAATGGGTATTGAACTATTTATGAACTGTGACGTCATTTCAAGTGCGAACGTATCCTTAGATAAGCGGATATGTATGTTTTTGACGATAGGCACTCGGTTTGGCATCAATGGGTATTGAACTATTTACGAACTGTGACGTCATTTCAAGTGCGAACGTATCCTTAGATAAGCGGATATGTATGTTTTTGACGATAGGCACTCGGTTTGGCAACTGAGTTTACGATACAGAATCAAGGGGCTGCTCTAACGATTTTGTTTTTTAACTGTCTATCTCGCTCGAATCAACTGCCGTGGAACGGCAAAACCTCGGTTATTTTGACTTTTTTTGCAACATTTTTACGTAGTGTATAAAATCAATGAAACTTCCACGCAAATGAAGCCGCGGGAAAAATATAGTGACTACTATATTAAATATTGAAAATGGGGTGACAAGGTTGTAAATGCCCAACGTCATCCAGGAGTCAATCACACCCTATGTATTTTCAGCATACTTGCCAGACAAAGCGCCTGGGATGCTGCGATACGATAGCCATTACACGACTGGTGTGTTTCCAGCAGCAAAAGTGTAACTTGAAACCCTTAAATGACTCTTCTAAACCTTATTTATGTGCAAAATGTTTTATTGCTTTATATATCTACTATTTTCTAAATCATGAAGAAAACACTGAGTACAGCGAATCTCAAAATCGAAGAACATTTTTTTGCTTTCATAGATAACCAGATAAAAAAAATATTAAAAGCCACGGCGTCACATGATGTATATTTTTCAATTAAATTGCTGTTGTAATTTATTCAAAAGGCGAACGCGCCCTTAAATCCTGAGCACATTAAATAAATAATACTCTTCGCAGCGTCCCCATTGTCACCCCGACGACATCTAGGAGATCGGTCGGGTCTTATCACGCAATTGGCGACAATGGCTGCTGGGGACACTTATAGCGGCTGAAGAGAGGTAGAGCCGCTGCAATATAGCAGTTCTTGGCGTGAATAACGTCTTACAAAACAGGACGCCAATTTTAACCTTTACCTAACGAAAATGGTAGAGATTTTGAAACGGAATTACTTAAAATCTCTTCAGTTATAGTTATAAAAAGAAATATTAACCCTTAAGTTTTCCAAAATGTCTCTAAAGATGGGCTCTAAAGATATTCATATTATAAATGCACTGCCATGACTAACAGACCACGAACATAAAATACAAATTTGTATAAGCATCGTTATTGTTTTTTTTTATTTCTGTTTTCTTTCAACAAGAAAATATCGACCGACGGTGGAAACTTAGATATCGAATTATTAAACGCCATTGGGGAAACGAGTTATTTATATTATATTTTTCATGAGTATTCATGTGATAAATATTTTATTAAATCTAAAACCCTACTTCGATTTGCTTTTTTTTGTACTTTTTGTATTTGCTGCTTTTGATACGATAATTTATTTTGAAAGTAATTATAATGTATAATTATTTCAGAAAGTTATACTATAAGTAATTAAAATAAACTTTCATATGGCATCCACACCGTCTGTTTTGGTCGAAAACTGAAATTTTTATTGTTTATTTTCAAAAATTGCAATCTTTAAGCTATAATTTGAATCCTTAAACTGCTCTAGTGGCGAATAATACAATTTAGCTTTCCACTGTCGATATGAACGTCGTTGTGTACATATAAATGGTATCGTAAAATTATAATTTGACTTTCAAATTAATTTAGTTCCTATTATTTTTTTAACTACTTGTGCTCAGTGAACGAAAAGAATCATTCTGGGAATCCTTAGATAAAATTGAAGACGCTTGGGTCCTTCTCAAAATAGGATTATTTTTGATGGATAAACACTTGTGCAAATGTGTCAACCTAAAGATTCCAAAACACTCAAGGAATATTACACAACCGATTTCAAGCTAAAAATTCAACACCTAGTGCAAAAACTGAACTGCAAGACACGAGAAGGTAGAGGGACAAGAATATGATGGCGGGTTATATGGCTCTTTGTCGCCACATAACTGGTTACTATAGTGCTGGTAAATTTGGCTAACCAATTGTGTACTTCTGACACTTTTGTACTACGATTGCTTGATCATTGCACATGGAACATGCTGATGGCCGTTTTGTTTGGCACGCAAAATATATGGCTGTGAAAGAACCAACCCTAGTGTGACTACGCGTGCAGATGCTAATTGCAGTTTGATAATTTCATACTTAGAAATGTTACAAGAAGAAGGCCTGAAGGATCGGCACCCCTTAATACGTCCTGCTGTAACGCTTTTGTTACATAACTGACTATCTAGCTGTAATCAACTACCTAACACGTAAAATTTCAGTTATTATGATTTTGGACTATGTTTTAAAAGTAGTAGTGCTAATCCTACGTCCATCTTTTTGGGGATGGAAAAGTACCTCCCAAGGTAAATGGACTCCACAATGGTCAAACTTTACGGCGGTTTGGTCATAATTAACGCGATATTATTTTTCATTTCAATCAGTATTTTTGAAACGGAAGAAGACGAATAGTTTTTTTCTTTATTCTACAAATGTACGAGTATGTCTTTAATTTTTAAATTAACGTTCCTAATCCAGTTTTAAAATAAGGAAGAGTTATTTGGGCTCTACACCATTGCAAATTCATTGTGACAAATATCTCAAAAATTGCTTAACTATACAAAATGCGGTTTTACTTTTTTGTAACCTTTTGCTTTAAGACAGTTGATTTTTTTTTTCTACTATTTCGGGGTTGGGTCCATAGTAAAAGTTGTTCATATTTATGGATAGGACACCCTGTTTCAAGTAAAAAGGTTCTCCCATATTAACGTAATCATCTTAACGTAACATCCTGTATTATTTTTTTATAATAAAATGGTTTTTTTTATAAAATTTTAGTCAAACTTCAACGGGATTTGATGAAAATAAAATCAAAACTTTTTTTATTTAAATTTATTTTTTGCCTCTTTTCTCCAAAATTACTGTTAATAATTTTTAGGGTTCGTAGTCCGACAAGGAACCCTTATAGTTTCGTCATGTCCGTCTGTCCGCGGCTTAGCTCAGAGACTATTAATACCAGAAAGCTGTAATTTAAAATGGGTATACATATTTAATACATATTATACTTTTGTAGGTGGTACAGCTGATGCCGGGCTCGACTGTGGAGGTACCACCATCTTACTCACAAATCCTCCCGAAGTTATTCGGGGGAGAGTAAGAGAACAGCTCTTAGGCAAAAAAACCAGGCGGCCCATTATTGCCTGGGACCGATGGATGGCGGTATATCCATCCCCAATTGCCGGGCCTTATATAAAATAGACTGGTGATGGGCAGCGGCGTCACTGGTGCAAGGGTTTCGGCACCGCGCTCACCAACTCGCCTGCCCAGCGTGTGTGAGTATGGGCATTTCTTCCAGGAGGACCGCCAAGAGTGGTGAAATCCTGGAAAGGCCTATGTCCAGCAGTGGACGCAACAGGCTGATGGATGGATACATATTAATCACGCCGACAAAATGGTAAAAAGAAATCCCGAAAAAAAAACTTTTTTAATGGTATTACGTAAATTGAGGGTGATTTTTTTTTATCGTCTATCCCATAATGTGGGGTATCGTTTTATAGGTCGTTCAAAAACATTGTGGGTGTGTGCAACCATTTATCGATATAGGGATTCGTTAGCGAAATATTAAGCTTTAAAGTGCTAATGTTTGTTAGAGTCAAGTGTCCCCCTCTGCCGGCTAAACGGTTGTTTATGAATATATGGAAAAATTCACAGAAGTAGTATATATAATGAAGTTAAAAGGAAAACTATCAGTTAAGTAGGCTTTACAGGTTTACGAGTACAGATCGCGGCAAACTTTTAGTTCCCTCTAAACACGTCAGTGTACGAGCCGTTCTTCTAAATGTATGGGACTAGAAATTTGGCGCGATCTGTATTAGTAGACCAACTTATAAAATGTACCGGGCAACTACGGAAACCTACATTGCGCGTGGCCCGACACGCACTTGGCCGGTTTTTAAAACAAATATAAAATGATGAATCATTTGATAGCTCTACCATTAAATCGGTGCAGCCGTTAAATTTGTAAAAGGTTATGAAATTATATTAAATAAGTGGCGCCATCTGTGTTCTAAAGGGCTGAAAGTTTTGCTGCTACGGGTAAAATCGCTCATTTTGGGCCTTACTATTACTGTTCAAACGGCTGGCTTCCATCACAAAATGCGGTGTTTATTTCATAATAAATAACTTTAGCTATGCCATTAATACTGTACACACAGTCCAGCATTTAGTAAAAAAACCCACTTTCGACTGAACGAGCCAAAAAAGCGCACGGAAATTTAAAATAGCTTGAACATTCTGTACAAAGTCAATCGACAAGTGCCACACCTTCGTGGCATCATCCCTTTCGGCCCACGGTCTATGGTCAAGCAAGACACAAGCCACGTTTGCTATTTTTGCAGCATTTCCTTACAGATTGTATCTGAAAAGAATCTTGATGGCAGTTGTAGGAAACTTGAAATCAGATTTCAACGTATCGATACTACAAATCAATATCAAAAATTCCTCAAAAATTTATAAAAGAGGCGTAGTAAGAATAAGTAAGAATATTCCATATTTCATAACTACTTTGATCAGAGATGCTTTGTAAAATAAACACCTACAATATTCGTTCTCATATAAATACAAAACGTTGATTGCCGCATGAAACAAATTAGCGCAGCAACTAAAATCACCGCTGTAAAATAGAAAATAGGCGCTGAAAGGCTGCAAGGGATTTTCACCCTTTGTAGCCTCGTCGCGGTATCACAGGAGGGATGAATCTTCGATAAATTATTCACTCTCTATTTACATGACAAACGACGAGCCAGCACGAAGGTCTAAGACTTAATGGCACCTCTTCCGATACTGTTAAACTGTCCTTTACCCATTCTGTAGATTGCCGTACCTGAAATTCAGATATTTTTAACCTGTTATTGAAACTGAAGAGGATTTAGTAGCCCAACCTTAATATTTTTTGTACGTATTTCCCGTTTTTATTTATTAACTTATTTCTTCATTGCATTATGTATATATAATATTTTTATTCCTAGATTCCTCTATTTTATGCAGGTCTATATTTTATTTCCCGTATTATTATATATTTTTTTACATTCTAAAGATATATTATAGTGTTAAAATTAGCTTTGACTTGTAGAAAGTATACTTTATGTATCTATTTTGCAAAAGTAAACATTTTGATTTTGATTTTGATCGTGTATACAGGTTTAATTTTTCAAGTGGATGGCCAAATTTTAAACTATAGGGAATAGCAAAAAAAGCACAAAGGAGTCACGGGGCCGATTTAGATGAAAACCACAAAACGGCATCATTGAATTTTAGAAAAAACAATTTCCCTAGCCAAGAAACGAAACCGCTGATTTAATTATTATTGTACCATCCGATATTGTCGCATATAAGGATCAAATTCTGGGAAGTAATGATATACAACAAACTATTTGCAGTTTTGGTTTTAATCAAAATTGGGTCCGAGACTCCTATGAACATTGTCGCCATTCTTTATAGTTTAGGATTAGGCCATCCCCCCCTGTTACACGGACGACGCTCTCTAAACTCGCCCGTATGTCGGTGCGTTAGGGTTTACGCATTTTTGTTTGAAACTCAATTATTTCCTAAACTTAAGGGTGTCCACGGGTATGATTCTCGGGAAAAGGTGGCTTTCATTTCAAAATTCAGCCAAATTCTTACTGAAGCCTCAGTAAGTGCTCAGTAACAAGGTTCGATGACCCTTTTTTGTGAAATTCGTAAATTATTCTTTTCGTGTTTCTTACGAACGCAAGTCCAGCCCCGAGTCAATTACTGTGGGACGTAAAGATTTTATTTTGCTAAATTAGCAAAAAGTGTTATTTATCCGTGTTACTGATAACTTACTAATATTCATATATGAATTTACATAATATACACGGACTCTGACTTGAACAATAAAAATACTGAGCAGATGAAGTTTACTTTCAGTAGAGGGCCAAGAGAACAATTGATGTATGCATGAATTGGGGTTGTAGTACTCGTATATAACAGAGAAGCCTGCCTGCGGTACGTGTTTCTTCGATGTCTCCACATAACAGCGCAATAAAATCAGTGATATTGATAAATAAATATATCAAAAACACTCTATTCACTCCTTTTTAGTAGCCGCACTAAACTGGCTTCCGCAGATCCTTTCCCGCCGAGGGTTGGTACTCTTTAACGGCTCAGTGATTTTTCCCAGTCATATGCAAATTCCGGAATTAGCATACATTTTATTCCCAACTCTGCTTCAAGGGAAAAAATTAAGTTGGGTTTTATTAGCGACGGAATTTTTGGTCTTTAATTGATGCTAAGTATGTGCTGCTAAAGTTAAACTACATCGTACTACTGAACATACTCGACTTATAAAAGACAGCAACATTTTAAATATCCTGAAATATAGCATTAAAAATTTGTAATTGAAAATTTATGTTTTGTCGCGTTGGTTCAAAGTGTCTTAGGACAGAAGTTGTTCAGTACCTACGAGTACATAGTTTAAGTTTTGTTGCACGTCGTTGATACATCTTGTATGTGTCGCAGTAAGATAGTTATTTCCGTGATATAATTATATCGCTAGTTGCAATCTAGTGATATAAGTCTCATACTAAACTAATCTAGTTAAATAGTTACACTGTTCACTGATTGGTCAATAAAATTGGTGGCAAGGCTTTAGAGCAGAATAAAAAACACGATGGACCCATGTTTTGCTTTTGTTTACGTGATAATGATAATGTAGATCAACAAAACTTTCTCCGATAAGTTTGATGTGTAATTCTTTGAGCCTTGATAGTTAGGAATAAGGGTTTTTTGTGGAAGTTAAATCTTTTAATTAGTGCTTTGGAGATTCTGTAGGATTTATGTTTGAACTGATTCTGTGGCCGAGTGTGGCGCTCGCCTGCCAACCTAGAGGTCACGTTTAAACCCCTCGTTGCACGCTAATTTGTGTTAAGTCTGCGTACTTTGAAAGACTTAATTATTGTCGATTTAGAATCCTAGCTCTTAAGCCTGTAACTGAGCCTAGAACATGAACAAAGCCAGATTTCCGAGGGCTTTTTGAAAAAAATAGGACTATCTTAATATTGAAAAAAATATATTTGATTTTTTGATCTTTTATCTAGTTGATTCACGTATGAACGCTTATACTTTTGTCAAAAAAAAATGTGTTCCACCCTCTTTTTTTTGGTTCTCAAATGTTCGTTTCAAGAATGCGGCTAAGAGATCAACTTGATTTTATTTTTTTTCATATTAAAGGGAATAGAAATATAAAGGTTTTCTATTTTTTTTCCCTACAAAATATTTCAGTATTAGCTAAAAACCCTCCAATCTGCTGTTTCGCGCGTGATTATTAGTATTACTCGTCCTAGACAAATAGGTCAATTAGCTTACCAATAAACGCCTCTATCAAAAGCTAATAAATTATTTGACATTGGCCTTTTTGTGTTGGACGGGTAATAACATTTCTTCCTAGCCTATCCATACTCTTAACATTTTATAGCTGTACTACATATTCTACAAATACATACCAAACTGCTGCATTTTTCCAATATTTATATTACGATGGATGGGTACGAACGATGGATAATATGTTTATATATTCAGGGAAAACATGTTGTTATTTAAGGAACATGTAAAAATGGGACGTTTTGAAACACAACATTTCTGAGTTTGTACTTAGTTTTTTTTACCTGTTGATTACCGGAAATTTTAAGACGGATAGAAAGTAAAGGTTGGGCAACAGATAAAACAATTTAATCTCACAAATGAGACGACAAACGTGTTTGTTTGTCATCAAAATCTGACCCTCTTCCCGTCAACTATAGGCTAAAAAAGGTGTTTACAAAATAACGCCCAAGTCGAAAGCGGGGCAGAGATTGAATAAAAACAGACGGAGCCGTGGGCAAAAGCTAGTGTTTTAAATATACTAATGACTATTTATATTTTAATTAAAAAAATATTCGTTATACCGGTAGAAAATGAAACCTCTAAAATAAAAAAAAATGGAAAATACATGTTTGTTTTGTTAATTTTGTCATGATTCATAATAAAAAACCGGTCGAGTCAGACTCGCATACATAGAGTTTTGAAAGTTTTGGGAACAGTCAGGAAGAAGGTATTTAAAATCTTGCCTATAACTGTTTATGATAACTAAAAAAGAATTAATTGTACCACAAAAGAGAGATTCAAATATTTTATACCGTACTCGAAATAAAACTCGTTGATGAAAACTTAAATTTTGACATTTTGCTATCGTGAATTTCTCACCCGCTATATTTTTCCTGTAATCTTTACGTAATCCCATATTACCATCAATTTTTTCACATTTTTCGGTCCACCAGTTTCGAAAATAAGAGATGCATTTTTGTGTGGTTTTTCAAAGATTTCTTGAAATCGGTGCCAGTGAATTTAGTATATACAATTTTTACAATCAAAAATATCCACAATTTGATACCCATATTGTATTGTATTTTTAAGAAATAATGCTCCGGTGACAGAGACGACGCTATGGCAAAACCTATGTGTACATAACCGCATTATTTACCGCGGGAAATATGTACCGTCTATTGTCAGTCACATGTTACGTCGCGCAGGTTGGCCATGTTTTCGAAATTGGAAAACCAAAAGAATGAAAGATTTACGGTTTTGTGTTCTATTAGTGATTCTGATTCATAGAGTTCAATAACGTTAGAGGCTTCATTTTCAACCTGTATAATTCTGATTCAAATAGTATCTTACAAAAGGCGGGTAATTGCAGCTTGTATTTTTTCTTCAACATAGAGGTTACTTCATAATTATATAGCCCTTCAAGCAAATAAAGCTCTAAGCTTTGGTATATACTATGTTTTATGTACGTAAGTCGTTTTAAATCAAAAAATACATTTGTGTTGTTAGAAAAAGAGTATCTGAACAGAGAATAATCACTACGTAGGTTTAAAAAAAACTTTATTAATAATTCAAACCACTCGGACCACTGCTAGTCAAGTTCAATCAATGCCACATCATCCGAACCAACTAAGTGAGCAAAGCCTAAAAGTACCTTCGCTGTCACAAATGGAATAGTCGTGCTCTTCAAGAGGCCAGGGTTCCGGATTATCTAGCCGCCTGTCTGCCAAATTAGGGCTTTTATCGGGCCCCGAGCTCATACAATCTGGCTTAATTAGTCTATATTCGCCTGTGAGGGTGTCGGTACTTGTGATTGAAATCAGAAGCGCTGTTTGTGTGGATATAGTCAGGTATAGTTGGATATATATTAGTAATATGTAAATGCAGTTGTGTAATTGAGACGGATGAGGTGATATGCTGTTAGAAAGTTGTTACAGCTGTCTATGTAACGCTGTAAGAAATAGGTAAATAAAGGCAAAGTATCACGAAACTAATCATTTTTAATGTATGATAATAATTTGGCAAGAAATAGTAATCGGATGATTATAAAGTATTTTTGTTGTATTAACTATTGTTTTTATTGTCTTTGTGTATACAGAAATACTTGGCGGAAAAGTCAGTTTAGTATGGAGCCCAAAAGCAACCTATTCTTTATGCTGTTCCTCCTTAACTTGTGGAAGCTCGTTCAAAAGCTCTCTAAAATTCGTTTTAAAATTCCGAACATTTGTCAATTTTACATTAGGGTGGGTAAAAAATCCATTTTATACATTATTTCAAATTAATTCCACTAGTTATTACAATAAGGATTTTTCGGTCTGTAAGCGTTTGTTTTAAGTGGTTTTATTTCTAGACGGAGTCATTTAAAAACCCGAATATAATCGTGTTTTATTTAGCATAAAAATGTCACAAAAAAAAAGATTAATTTTTCGATACCGCAATAATACAAGTTATAGGTATGAGGGCCAAGAAGTCTAAAGCACCTGGAATAGGCCTATGACTCGATTTATGGATGTGGAAGAAGCAAAAGAGGTGTGTCTAGATCACAGCAGATGGAGTTCTGTGGTCACAATTGCAGGATATCCATCCTGGAGGATGGAGGATATTATTTTATAAATAAAATATAATTTTAATTTATTTATTGTATAAATTATATGAGACCTTAAATTAAACGAATGCGTGTAAGAGACGCACTTAGCCAATGAATTGTATTAGCTAGAGTCACTGATCTATATATAGAATAATATTATAAGATGTCTATGGCTAGAGTGCAAAGCAGGCGACGATATTTTTATTAACTGCCTTTAGCATGAAATCATATGTAACAATTTGTGTGTATAATAAATTTCATAAAAAATTGCGTAAATACACAAATGCTGTGAAAGATTATTAAAGGCTGATCTAAAATTATGAAATTAAATAAATAGCACATCTTAAGGTGGTAACGGAGCATCTTGGTGCAAAATGCCCATCATAATATTATTTTCCTTACTTTTGAATAAAAAGTTGGCAATAAATGCGTTTTATAGCAATTCGCGCAAACCTCTTGTTAATAGTTAGGTGATCACATGAAAATTATTCAATTTTATGCGTTACATTTTAGCTGTATTACATTACAACTGTAAACACGCTTTTGAGTTTGTTACTGTTTGTTAATGTTAATGTTTGTTTACAAACAAAATGTAATACATTAAAGAACGTAATTTTTTTGTGAAGACTTTATTATTAATAAACTATTTCCGCGAGTTGCTTTAAAACACATTTATTGTATACTTTTTATTAAAAAGTAAGGAAAACAATATTATGATGTACATTTTGTACCGAGGTAAAAACGAAATCAAATCAACCTATTTAAAATTTTAGTCATTCTAACTTTAAAGCTAATACTTCCATCTGGTTATCCTTTCGGATGCTCTTTTCCTCTTCGTATATTATTGATGTCATTGTTGATTTCAAATATGACCAAAAGCACGTATTTAACCCGTTGGAAAACGCGCGTTCTTGCAAATTTGCAAATTTTCCCGCCAATTTTGTTTTTGGCTATATCTCCGGAACTAGTTGTCCAATTCTAATGGGGTTCTTTTTTTCAACATTTCAACATTTTTTTTTTCTTGGGGAATGTTGGGGGGGGGCTTTCTCCTTGAAAAAATCTTAGTTATATATAAATATATGTATGTATACTTTATATATATGTCTATTCAAATTATAATATTGTAAAAAAAATATAAAGAATTATAAAAAAAAATAAAAAATAAATAACTTTATACATATATAAAAAAAAAATTTGGGCCTAGAATTACAATCCATAACTTTCTTTTATATTATTATAATTTTTTTTTTTCTTTTTTTTTTGCTCATCTTTTTAGCTTTTGAAAAATACCCTAGGTTTATAATATATTAACTAACAATAATAATTTTTTTTTATAATTTGGCCTAGGCGTGACGATCGTCACGACTGTGACTCTACGGGTTAACAGAGTTCTTCGGAGAAAAGTTGAGGAAACAACGAATGTAAATTAGCTCTTTTCAAAAACACTTCCTTCTCGCCTTCCATATGTTATCTGTTTAAAAAAATACATACATATGCAAATCTATGCAGAGTGGCTATTTTGCAGAACATACGGACTAGGAAGTTGTAAACCCCAAGAATTATTTTAAAAATAAACTTTCTTTTCTCTACAGTTTTTAATAAATCATAAGAAAAACAAAGCTCCTTAAGCGCCGATAGAATAAATTATTTCGATACTGGACTTCGACGCGGATGCCCCGGACGTATTTGGTATGAGTAATCACACTAATATTATAAATGCGAAAGTTTGTGCGTGTGTGTGTGTGTGTGTGTGTTTGTATGTTTATTACTCTTTCACGCTGAAACGGCTGAACGGATTTGGATGAAATTTAGAATGGATATAGCTTATACCCTAACTTAATATATAGGCTACTTTTTATCCCGTAAAAAAGCATGTCGTCAAACCGAATAACACGCGGGCGGAGCCGCGAGCAAAAGCTAGTCCCTCATATACTCGCATATACTCGCACGCATCTCAGTTACGCCACTCCGGCAACTCAAATTAATTACTTTTACAAAAAATAGAGGTGAAAAGTGGCTCAGGGCAATTTTTCCAAGTAGCACATTCACTTCGCTAAGCGCTAGGTACGGAACTAAACGTTGCGCTACGGTGCCCTATTACTAAGCCTCCGCTGTCTAGCTGTCTGTCTATCTGTCCGTCTCGTCTGCAACAGGGCTCTACAAGGTCAACCGTAATGAAAATTAAAATTTTCACAGAATACGTGTTATTATGAGCGCTATCACGAAAAATAATAAAAATTAAAATTTTAAAAGTGAACCAACCTCGTGTTCATCATAGCGCCATCTGAGATCAGAGACTTTTTTGGTAGCTATTACCGTGGTTCATTTATCAGATGATAGATAGCGCTAAGAGTAGCTTGTCAACGTTTTTCGCACCGAGGTTCATTCGTAAGATGTGATTTTGGGGTTGCGTACCCGTAATACCTATGTGGTGGTACGGAACCCTTTGTGCGCGAGTCTGACTCGAACTTAGCCAAATTATTCTACCCTTAGAACTTTCATAGTATTCCATTTACCAGTTTTGGAATTTATAATTAAGATCACATAATCGCAACTATCTAATACAAACTTACGAGTAATTATTTCCAGTAAGTAACTTTTTTTCATGTGATGAAAATGTAGTACTTACTTTAGTTTTTGTTTATTTCCAGTTTAATTAACTACTTATTTGAAATCTTTACTTACATGTGTATTATTTAAATCGTATTTTTGACTTCACACGCCAAATAAAATTTACAGTCAACATAAAGTTTAAAATAACGGCTGCCGAACTTTTACACACAACAAAAAAAGTCAGCTACTGTAGCCAAAATGGTGCCGTCAACATAACAGTTGAGCTAAAATAGTGACTGCCGAACTTTTTTTGCGTACATCCGATGGTAAATATGAAGAATAATTTGGGAGAGATCCATTAAAATAAGTTGGCCATTCCACTGAATTTACAGTGTCAAAAATAAAAGCGGTCATTAAAGGGAATACATTAAATGTATATAAAAGCAGATTTTACTCAAAAGATAATGAAACGGCTACTCACGATTTTTATAAAGTGCGATTTCGCCTGACTAGTTTCACTGTATTTGTACAGTTTCTTCGGAGGCAAACATGGTTACAAGGCGGTTCCCCGTTTGACACTATTTCAATATCAGTATGAATCTAAACCACGTATGTTTTAGTAGTAAAAACCTTCAATATATTTAATAATTTGAATTTGAAGTGTTGCTTGCCTAGGCCAAAAATCAAACCAGAAAAAATGCGAAAATAAGCAATTTGTTTATGGCATAAATGATGAAAAGCAAATATCTTTATGAAACGTTAAATAAAAAAATTAGCCAAGTACCACCCCACATACAAGTGCGGACCCCAAAAACATTTATGTTGAATAACAACAATATACATGCCAAAGCAACATCAAGGCTACAAAAAACAAGCTACTTTTTATTATTTTTACTACAATCTGACTAATTTTAAAACTTGTATGTTGTACCGTCTTTAAGTAAGAACCTGAAACAATAACGTTTAAATAGTGGAACTTTTTGGAGGTTTCTTGTTTGGGGCCAACCCTTAATTTATTTTATTTTATATTTGTCATGGTAGAGGCCGTAGTAACACGTATACTGTGAAAATTTCAACTTTCTACGTATTACGGTTCAGGCTGTAGACCCTTCTGTTGTCTGTGACAGACGGACGGACTGAGAGACAGACAGACAACGGAGGTTGTATTTATATTTTATTTTACCGCTCCTCTCTTGTGCAAAATTAACCCCGACAATATTCAATTCTGATAAATATATTTGAATATTTCTATCCAGAATAACGTCCAATATTCCAAAAATAAAATATTAACATCATAAGTAGATAAGGTGACTTTCGTTTATGTAGCCAAATTCATACTGGACACTCTGTAAGTGGTCAGAACAAAAGTTCAATGACAATGTTTGCGAAATACGAAAAAAAAATGTTTACCTCGACTCGATTAGTATTTCACTTAAAGGGTCATTAAACCTTAGTTCTGACTTCTGACCGCTTACCGAGTCCCCAGTATGAATTTAAACAAAAGTCATCTTGTATATCTGTGATATTTACTTTTGATATTGACTGTACCTACCAATAGAGTAGCCGTAAAACAAAAATATTTTATCCATAATGTAAAAACCTTTTTATTTACTACATTCCCGTTATTACAAATGCCTGAAAGAACAGTCTCATATTATATGAGATTTTCATATGCAAAATAGGATGTTAGATACTTATGTTCTTCAGATGATACAAAAGGAAATATTTTCCTTCCACAAAACATATTCACAAATAAAATACCATACATATAGTAACAGTGCCTAGGCCGAGAGTCATATATTAATAAGAAAATGTCAAGTGAACCTCGCACATAATATACAGTTGCTGCCAGTTTAGGTTTCATCAAATTATTTGTCTAAGCCAGTGATAGGTGGTAGAGCTAATGCCGGGCTCGACTGTGGGGGTACCATTATCTTACTCGGAAATCCTCCCGAAGTTATTCGCAGGAGAGTAAGAAGACAGGATGCCTGGGACCGTTTGATGGCGGTTTATCCATCCCAAAATGCCGGGACTTAGAAAAGAACAGTCTGGTGACGGGCAGCGGCGTCACTGATGCGAGGGTTTCAACCAACCCGCCTGCCTAGCGTGTGTGAGTATGGGCATTTCTTCCAGGAGGACCGCTAAGATTGGCGAAATCTTGGAAAGGCCTATGTCCAGCAGTGGACGAAACATGCTGATGGATGGAATCCAGTGCTTCCCAAACTTACTTGAATTGCAACTCACTTAAAACAAAAGGTAAGATTCAGGACCCGCTAATAGACAACCCCCGATTTTACAGTTCAGCATAATGCAGCGCTGTAATGTGAAGATTGTGCTTGTTTACTATTTTTTATAATTTTTGACGACCCACTAAAAATCTATGTGCGACCCACCAGTACCCACACTTTGGGGAATGCTGGTCTAAGCATTTATGACATCTGAGAGCATCAATACGTGTATGAATTAGCAAAATGCACATGAGAGCATGTACAAAATCCACAGAAGGCAATTTCCCTCTGTCAAGGCGGCGTCTTCAGACTCTTCGACTACATGATAGTAAACATAAAACGAACTATGATATCAACATGACGCGACTCTCAATTTCTTAAATCAAAATAGTATTTTATTATTCAGGGGGTTCTCACCCGGGCAGGCCACCGACCCTGCCTGTTTGGCTTCCTCAATAAATGTTAGTTGTGTAATTTATGAAAACTATAAACATAGTGAAGACTCGATAAGTGATAAAAAACCAAACCTAGTACAGTGACGCTTTTTATAAAATTCATGATCCTTTTCTCGAGAATTTTATTGATTGGCCATATAATTGGCGAGACCCGTGTGCCCACTGGAGACGCGATAGACGCACTCAGTCTATCGATTAGCTCCTTCGGTGATTGCAGTCATGTGTGTGTGCTCACCGACTTTAATGTGGACCTTTTGAAGCCAACCATAACCCCTGCACCAGAAGTCTTATCCTTTTTTGAACAACAAAGCCTTACGAATTTGGTTCATGAGCTTACTAGAATTGTAGAAAAAAGTGTTACCCTTTTGGACCTCATTATAACAGATTCTCCGGAATTGTTTAGGAATGTATGTGTTCACCATAATCCGCTGCTCAGCGACTATGCCATTGTTTTAGCTGATTTCATAATAAAAATACCGGACGCGCCTCCACACTACATATGGACGCGGAGTTTGAATAAAATTGACGAGGCTGACCTTAAAAATCAACCCAGGAATGAAATTGTACAGTATGATGATGTAAATGTAATCATTTCAACGACTTGATTATTGCCCTCTTTAATAAACACGCCCCTTTAAAAAGGATAAGAGTAAACCAAAAGCCGCGTACGTGGCTGACTGATATGCTGAGGTACATGATGTCGCTACGAGACCACGCCTGGCGCATAGCTCTCGCTACTAAAACAGAACATCACCGTCGTTACTACAAGGATCTGAGAAATTTGGTAAATAGTGCAATAAGAAGTGAAAAAAGTGCTTATTTCAATTTCTCTGTAAATAACAATATAAAAAATCCAAAAGAAATGTGGCATCACCTTAAAAGTACAATCGACGTGAGCGGTAAAACCTTACCATCCATACCAAACCATTTAAGTGATCCAGATGCTATAAACAATTTCTTTTTAAACGCGCCTGGTAATGTAAATGTAGACGATGACCTAGTTAACTTTTATAAATCAAGCAAAATTACTAATAATGAATTTATAATAGATACTTGTACTCAAGAGCAAGTAGCAAAAATTATTAGCGGTATAAGTACTTCCGCTTCGGGGCATAATTTAATTTCTATTAAAATGATATGTATGACACTTACTGTCACACTTCCTGTAATTACATTGATTATAAATAAATCTATTGCTAGTAATGTTTTCCCTGAAAACTGGAAAATTGCAAAGGTTATTCCCCTTCCAAATGGAAGTTCTGTTGAGGAGTTTAAGGATTTGCGACCTGTAAGCATTCTACCAGTTCTTTTCAAAATAGTGGAAAAAGTTGTATGCTTCCAGCTTACCGCTTTTATGGAAGCGGAAAATATTCTCCCGGATGTGCAGTTTGGGTTCCGTAGCGGTCATGGCACGGATACGGCCCTTGCGCATGTTACAGACGAAATAATAGAATCGTCTGACTCTGGCAAGGGAAGTATACTAGTACTGCTCGACTTCTCCCGGGCATTCGACTGCATTAACACGAAACTGTTGCTAGCCAAAATGTATCACTATGCTCTTTCTCAATCAGCATGTTCATGGTTTGATTCTTACATACATAACAGGAAACAATATGTGGGGGTATGCACTGATGAAGGAAATCAGATCTACTCGGAAAGGAAAACTGTCACTCGCGGATGTCCCCAGGGCTCCATACTGAGTCCCTTACTGTTTATAATGTATACTGCTGATCTCATTAAAAGCATCAATCACTGCAAAATTCATCTCTATGCAGATGATACCCAGGTATATTACCCATTTAAACCTGCAGATGCTTGCAACGCTGTAGCTAAAATTAATGAGGACCTCGATTCCATTTTCTTATGGGCACAAAGTAACACTTTGGTTTTAAACCCTAAGAAATCCAAGTTTATGGTTTGGGCACAAAGCACCTAATCCAAGGTATAATGGAAAAGGACCCTGGTATTAAAATAAATGAAGAAAAAGTAGACAGAGTTTTGAAAGCGCGTAATCTTGGTGTGATTTTGGATGGTGAACTGCGTTACGTTGACCATGTTAATGCCAAATTAAGAAATGCTTTCTATAGGCTTAATAGTACATTACGATACGAGTCAGTTTGCGGCACGAGCCGAAGGTGAGTGCTGCAATCACACGAGTCGAGAAAAAGTTTCTCGCACGAGTTTCGTATAATATTTTATAGCACAAGTGCGGAAAATGCCGACTTTACGCGAGCGCAGCGTGCATACGTAAAGTGGTCATTTTACGCACTTGTGCTATAAAATTATTTACAACATAAGGCAGTTTTTGAACGAGAAAGTTCGTGTATTACTTTCAGAGGCTCTCGTCTTGTCAATGTTTAATTTTGGTGATGTGGTTTATGGACCAAGATTGTATGTTAAGACAGAGCGTGCCATCCAGCGCGTTCAAAATGCATGCGCACGTTTCTGCTTTGATATACCGAAGCGTGGTCACGTGACGCCTTTGCTAAACCAAAGAAGCATACTTAAAATGTCCGGCCGTGGAAAATTGCATCTTGCCAGTTTAGTGCATAAGGTTGTGCATGAAAAAATAACCAAAATATTTATTTTCTAAGTTTGTATGGACAAAGGACTTTTACACGAAAAATCCACGTAGTATTACGAAAAATAAGATGGCAATACCTAAACACAAAATGAGTGGTTTCAAGGGTGGTTTTAATTAATACGCGGCGTCCACGATTTGGAATGATCTACCGCCACCATTACAACAGAAAATGTAGTATTTAAAAAACATGTAAGAAAAATATATTTAAAATTACAAACTACGAGTTAGCGTAAACGACCTATCTGACAGAAACCATAGCTAAAAATGATACAATCTCTTATTTTATCGACCGTAACCTTTTTTACTTAAGTATGTTTTTTTTTATTGCGACATTAAATTGAAACACTATGAAAGGAAAAATTAACTAATTGATCTATTTAATTTAATTTTAGAATACTGCTATATAATCAACAATTATTCCTGGCTGAAAATGTTGCATGTTATATTTGTACCTGCATTTTGAAAATTAATTTAGGGTTTTAAAAGGGACAGTCTGAAAACCAGCGTTGTGTTGCTGATCTACAGCTCACAGCAGATGCTGAGTCTGCCCCTTTTTATCACAATTATTATGTGCAAATTCAATCGATGATAAGTATGATTATTATTTTTTGTATGCTGTATTGTATTTCTTTTGCATGTTTTTCTTTTTGTATTTTTATGTGATAAATAAATATTTTTCAATTTCAATATATGGGAACAGGATGTTTTCTTTTTAATAAGCAACGCGTGTAAAATAAAACTTCGCTCCCGGTCTAACACACGTCCACTCCACATGCGACACGAGCCATAGTTTTTGCTCTTTGTACACTCACATTCGAGTATTAAATCAAAAATATGAAAATTCTCTTTGTGTTGACACTACGTAAGTAACCTATATGTATAACCCTATGAAGGTAACTGAAGACCTGAAACTTCCTTCCAGCATGGACTTCTCCTACCTTTGAGAGAAAACAGAGTTCTAAAGTTAACCCTACCAGGTTGTGAGCTGGACTAGAACGTACTGTGTTACTTCATATTTTGAGTGTCTCTCAAAATAGAAGCGTTGTCCTATTCATAGCACAAAATCTATTCTCGAGCGCATCATTTGGAATAGAGCTATAATGTGAACCTTGGAAAGTATATTATTTTAGGAAAGTTTGGTCAGATCACCACGATGGGCATGCAGGTTGGTGATCCAAGTTGTAGAATACTTCGTAATGACGACCCTGCTGCCCATTTCAATTAGACTTTAAGTGAAACAAAAACTGGTGACAGTACTCGTCCATATGAACAACTTCTACAATGAAATCGCGAAAAAAATCAGCTGTTCACATTTTGGTCGAGTAGGTATTTCTAGGGATCAGCTGATATTTTTCACGATTTCAGGTTTGGTTCTATAGTAAAAGTTGTTCATATGGACGAGTACTATCACCAGTTTTCTTTTCCAAAATCACTAAAATTTCACGTTTGTATAAGGTGAGATCAATTTATGCATCCAAATTCATACTGGAGGCTTGATAAGTGATCGGTATCACGGGCCGATAATTTTTTTTTGCTAATATCACCCATAGTAATAGACTCAGGGTCGGACCACGGAACAAATACTAGTACTTCGTATATGGACGGGCTAAGCTTACGTTTCTCTAGGGAATACAAAAAAAATGATTTACGAATTCACAAAAAGGAATATTGAACCTTGTTACTGAGCACCTACCGAGTCTTCAGTGTTAATTTGGCTGCACAAATCAATGTCACCTTTTATAATGGTGGTATCTCCAATAAATCGGCTGGGTGCACCACAAGCAGGTGAGGTTGGCATATACATAGCTGAGTGTTTATCGTCTTCTCTCTTACACGCCAAAGTGCAGTTAAAGTTTGCGTAGCAAATACTACGGCGCGCGGCGTAGCAAATTAGGAATGCATCTCATAACCACATCTATTATGGAACCAAAATAATTTGCAGACAAAATAATTTGGTTCTTAAAATATTTTTTACTGTACGAGACAAAAAAGAAAAGAATGACTTCAGAGTTCATGAATAACTAAGATTGGAAGACAGACAACGCACTCCCTTTGTATAATTTTCAGTCTGGAATGAAACTAAAATAGCCTAACTTTGTTTCTGCATTCTTTGCGAGATTGACTCCACTTTATAAACTTTCGGTGATTATTATTATTTATTAGTATAATGTGAATTTTATTTATACAGTGAAATAATAATTTAATACACGAAACAACAAAGCTCATTTAAATTTTGGTTTTAGAAAAATATCGTTTTTACTTAATTTACCGTGTATTTATCAACAAAATTCACTTATTTAACGATTTAAGTAGGTACTATTTTGCAAATATGAATTTTGTCAAACTAATCAAACCTGTATCAGGCAAAAAAGAAAATATTATAATTAACGAAGCTTTATAAACAGCTTTACATCTAAGTTGAACTGAAAGCTTGTACAAAATGGAGTCTAGTAAATAACAACGCACCGAAGGAACGGCAAACATTTCAATTCTGTGTCATAACGCCACTATAAATAGTGAAGTTTTAGTTCTACTGCATGCAGCGGTATGAAAGCAAAAAGCTGCTTTGTTGCGTTGCACTGCAATGTAGTGAAGGTAAAGTATCTAAGTGACCGATCAGTGGCACTCACACAGGAAATTGGTTATTTTTCTCTGTGGTGGCACTGTTTTCGCGTTTCAGATTTGATCATTACGGGCGAATACTTTGGATACTTCCAATTTTATAACAACTTTTCGTACAAGGAAAAATCGTGTTATTATTGCGAAAATTCTAATGTTCCGCCCGCCCGACTTTTAGTCGTTCATTCTGTTGCAAAGATACCAAAGAAAAATAAAATAGTTTTAGTTTTTAGTTTACAATTTGTTTTCAGGAGTTACGAGTTCAGTTTTTATGTTTTACATAATATGAATATTATAATAATCTATACTAATAATAAATTAGTATAAATTACATTGAATATTTTTGTGAAATGTATCGTACTGAGGCCAAAACTATTTTTTTTTAATATTTGTCTGTCCGTTTTATCTCGAGAACCACTTAACGGATACGGTTGCGTTTATTATTATAATTTTACACGGTTAATTTCTCGGGAAGAAACTTGTGAGTCTTCCTTACAAAGTAAGTGATCTATGAACTGATGATGAATATTTAAGTCAACCTTCTTGCTTTATTAATTAATTAATTGGATACCTTATTGAGAGCGTTCCTCGTGAAGCACGAATTTAGGTTAAAGAATAAATAAAATTATAATTAAGTCAAATTACAATTTTCTCGTCTGAAAGCTTTTAATTTGAAAACTACTTGATGAATTTTATATGACTGCTAATTAGAGCGGAAATCTCGTTTTTCTAAAGACAATAGCAAGGAAGAAGTGTACCACAGAGACCGCGGTGAATTATACGGTAGAATTTGAAGTAAAATAAATTATTTGGATCGCTGAAATCACTCGAATTCTGTGACGCAACTTTTAATCGCGTTACTTAAAAACATACCATAACAGATGTGTTTGATAATTCGGGCGTACAACTAGTGCTAGCGGTACGCCCAAAATGGCTGCAAATGGTGTTAAAGGCATGAAAATGGGAACGATAGATCTTTAGGCCATATGAAACAATCTGACCCGTGGCATGAAAAAAACGGAGTGGTGTTATTACGTCATAATTTTTTTGTACGGGGATTTTTTTTTGTTTCAGAGCCTATCGTATGTGGTATCAAATAAATGGGCTTTCAAAGCCCATTCTTAAAATATATCGCATCATTAAATTTCATTCATTTGTTTTGAAATAAAATGATAATCATTTTTAAAACATACCAAGTTTGGACTCCTCCAGATACGATACGGTTGAATATTTTTTTGTAAAATGTACCTCAAATGATACGTCATATCCTCATAGGTAATTTTGAAAATATTTACATTTAGTGTTTTATTAATTTTTCATTATTGATACCTCATAGTATATTTTACAAAAAAATATTCAACGGTCTCGTATCTGGAGGAGCCAAACTTGGTATGTTTTGAAAACTATTGTAATATAATTTAAAACAAGTGAAATGTAATGATATTTTTATAATGGGCTTTGAAAGCCCTTTTATTTGATACCACACACGATAGGATAGGAAACAAAAAAAAAGATGACGTCATAATAACATCCCTACTCTTTTTTTCGTACTACGGGTCAAATTGATTCATATGGCCTAAAGATCTATCGTTCCAATTTTCATCACTTCAACACCATTTGCAGCTATTTACTGAATCTCGGTTTGTACCGCCAGGACTAAACACGAGTTTTATGTTCATAATGTCTGAAAATCGCAAAGTCTAAAGTTTACTAAGTGTAGTAAATAAAACAAGAAACTCAATTGACCTAAACACTTGTACAGTGGCCTATTCTCAGTCTGGCAAATTAGTACTTATATTGAAACGGCTACTCACGATTTTAATACTCAGATTTCGCCTGTCTTGTTTCACTGTATTCGTAGTTTCTTTCGAGGCAAACATGGTTACGCGGCGTTTACCCATTGTATGAATCTAAACCACGAATCTTTTAGTAGTAGTAAAACTGTCGAATAAGCCTTCTCGATCGTAGAAACCCATTTTTAGATCGAGTTTTAAAAATCTCCCTTCGATTGTTTCTCGAATCGCCCCCCTGCAGTGCAACCTCCCTATTTGTAAACTATTTTAAAATATAACTTCCAATTAGGTACTGGTAGCTTGCCTTGCTGGCGCCTGTACAATACAGGGCGTTCCATTTCAATTGGAATTAATTGAAGTAATTTAAACAATAACGATAAAAAATTTCATTTGATTTGTTTAAATATATAAATAGATTCGCATTTAATTTTTCCTAGCTGAACCGGGTATTGACCTGGACATCTAAAAAGGCCGACTTGGGTGAATCATAAAATGATTTGAAAGTAGGACAGAGATAGAATTTATTCACTCATGCAAAAGAGACGGCAATAGAACAGAATCATAATATGATTCATTCAAAGTGGCCTTTTTAAGGGGCCTGAACTAATTAGAAAAAAAAACTTATTTGATTGGCACGGAACCCTCAGGCTCCTTTTTCAATATAATTATATTGTTATTATTTTATTACTTGAGACTTGACCTGGTGGTAAGGTAAGTATGCTCACCCAAAAGATACTTGACTTATTTACATTTTTTTAAAGGAATCTGGTTTATATTATAACTATACGGAAATACGGACGCTGGCAGTTCCACATCTCAGCTGTACGGAAGCAGAATGAAGATTTGAAACGTTGCGTTAGAGCTTTACGAATATAGACAATCTTAAGGGTACTTTGCTACGCGCCTACTGCTTCGATGTAAGAAGCTTAGAGCACGAATGCTCTAAGGGTAGAATGAGAAAAATTCTATTTTAAATATTTAAAGTACTTTCTCCCACGTGTCATTAAAATGGGACATCCTGTATATAAGGTGACTTAGATAAATCCGGCCAATATTTATATTGTCGGAATTTAAAAAACTTGTCATTAGACCTTGGTTCTGATAAAGTTTTGGTCCTACCTAATTTTTGCATTGTTTTACTGATAATAACATATCTGATATTATCATTCAGCAAAGCTTTACATGCAACAAGAAACTAGAAAGAAATGACGCCAACATTGCCACCATTACGGTCGGAAGTGCCCGACTCTGCCCACTTTATAACCAAGTTGTACTGACCGTAGTGTGAGGTTTATTTATGCGCCGAACAAAAAACAGCAGTGCACATACAGCGACGCGACGACATGAAAAAACAGCTGGTAAGCGTGCACGTAGTGCCCACTCGCGACCGCTGGAAGACCTTCGTACGCAGTCAGCTTTTAGAACATATAAGTAGCTTGTAGAACATAACGATAGAGATTCTCTTGATTTGTACCTTTTAAATTTAAGTAAGCCCAACTTTTTTTTAATGTATTTCCCTCTATCATATTTAGGTAAACTGTTTTTTATTCAACATTAAAACAGACTTGTAATAAGTGTATATAATGTGCCTTTATTACATAAATCATAGATAGGTGGTAGAGCTGATGCCGGGCTCGACTGTGGAGGTACCACCATCTTACTCGCAAACCCTCCCGAAGTTATTCGGGAGAGAGTAAGAGAACAGTTCTCAGGCAAAACCAGGCGGCACACCATTGCCTGGGACCGATGGATGGCGGTATATCCATCCCCAATTGCCGGGCCTTATAAAAAACAGACTGGTGATGGGCAGCGGCGTCACTGGTGCAAGGGTTTCGGCACCGCGCTCACCAACTCGCCTGCCCAGCGTGTGTGAGTATGGGTATTTCTTCCAGGAGGACCGCCAAGAGTGGCAAAATCCTGGAAAGGCCTATGTCCAGCAGTGGACGAAACAGGCTGATGGATGGATGGATTACATAAATACATCAATATATTCTTCTGTTAGCATCAAAACTGATTCACTGGTATTGAAAAATTACAATTAATAAATCATAAGAAATCGAGGGCAAAGTGCGGTCCGTAAACGAAGTGCAAATCTCTACTCTAAATCATAATTACGAGTAATTGAAAACAATCGCAGATCCGATTGATGAGCCACAGGTCCGGCGGCGTTTTGTTTTCAATATGCTTGTAGATAGGGTAAACAAAATATTATTCTATTTAGTCCGGAATTTAGATTATCAAAAAATATTGGACACGTATTTTTTCTTTTGTCAATCAAACAAAAAATGACAGAGATAAAGCGCGTCAAAGTTTGGGAGTGGGGGAAAATGATGTCACTTCTCAGTAAAATTGTACCTAGAGTGACGTCACGCGGAACTTCAGCGGGCTATATCTTCATCATTTTTTGTTTAATTGAAAAAAGAAAAAATACGTGTCCAATATTTTCTGATTATCTAACTGACGGATTAATCTAAAAAAAAATGTCATCATGCCTTAGATCATGATTTAGGATAAAGATGGACCCAATTTAACAATTCGCGGGCCGTATTTTGTCCACGGGCCTTACTTTGCCCACGACTTCTTATGGTTTTAAACTGAATATTTTACCAAATAGTAAAGCACACAAAGACCACACGTGATAACGTAACTGACACAACTGGTACCGATGTTACATCATCAAACCCTTTCTGCACAGAAATGAGCTAATAAACAAAATAACTGTTTCGGATGACGGACTTTCACTACTTTGACCAGCAGTTAGGTATTTCGTTTTGTGTAAATGCAATGCATAATGCAGCCGACACGAAACTGAATTTCCGATTTCCGTAACCTTTTTACATAAATACAAATACTTAATTATCAAGTTACTGCTTATGGGTTCCGAAAAATCTCACGTCTGGCTTTCTCTGGCGTATTTATACATTGAAAGGGTCAATCATACATTATAACCACGGTCACCAGTGGTGTTAAACAGGGGTGCGTAATGGCACCAACGCTATTTACTATTTACTTTGCTGCCGTGATGAACGACGCCTTGAAGAACTGCACTAACCAAATCAAGTAATAACATACAATCATACAATAGTGTTAAATTTTTCAACATAGATAAGTGTTAATTTTATGGATAAAAACATGCTTGAATTTCCAATATATTTCAATTTTCATTCTACACCTTTATTAACATTGAACAAACAGCAGCTGCCTTTACAAAGAGAATGATTACTCTGTGTCAAACGTGACAGATTTAATTTCCCGCTAAATTATCGGCTGATTGTGAAGTATAAATTGCCTACTTCTATAATTACTGCCAACTGGGAAAAACTTATGCAAAACCGTTTTTTTTTTGTTTGTGATAAAACAAGATATATAGCGAGGCTGAATGGCTGTTCGTTCGTCTTGAAAACAGCCAGGCTGTTTAAGCTGTTTGTGTTGAAAACGAAAAAAAAATGGCGGCATCTTTTTTGAAAAAACAAGACAATTTATGGTGTTTCAAGCCGATGACTTAAAAACTATAGAAGACACCATTGTATTTTTATTTTACAACAATTTTTTCCCGTGTTTCACATGGGATACCTGTAAGTTTTGATACCAGCGTGTCACATAAAATGGAATGTCGTGGTAATTGTGGCATGTAACTATTGACACTTCTTGTCTTCCCGTGGATGTGGTAGGAAATTTTAAAAAGGCATGCCTATTATCTAAGTATGTCTCTGCAGTATTGAGAGTCACCGGGTCTTGGCCTCGTCTGCAGAGACGACGTATGCACCTATTTATTGGTAGTAGACTTCGGCCAAGGCTTGTCATCACCCTCATGACGAAACCATACCGCCAAGACGTCATGAGTAGCCGTACCGGGGGACTGGTGGTTGTATGCAGTTGCGTAGTATCTGCCATTCGTCCGTAAACGACTTCCGTAGATTTTTGCGGAAGTCCTTGTAAAGACTGCTTAAACGCCTCCCCTGTTATTACTCTGTCATCTCAGTTCTTATCGACGCTTTTGGCGCAGTGAGGCCTAAGAGTAGCTCTGCATAAAAAAAATTAAGGACGCGTTGTCGTCTATGAACGACACTCGTTTGCAAAAGTTTAAATTTTACCATAGGCAAAACTGGTGCCATGTAGTCAACAACGACCATCTTCTGCACCATTTTTCGCATGTCCTTCTGATCTAGGGATACGCTGAGAAACCGCGCTTTTCGGAACTTTGTTTTTCCAGCGGCATGGCCGAGTGCGTTTTTCCTTTTGCCAAATCAAGTACATTTTAATTAGTTTGTCTTTAGAATTAAGAAATTTGTTTTGTGTTTCATTACTTTTTCTGGCAATAAATCATTAAACTCTTATTATGTAATAATAATACGTAAGCAAAATCCCTTTTAAAAAAATATATGACTACGTCAGTTTAAAGTTTTAGTTCGTCGTAATGGCTGTACACCGTGGAGAAGTAACCGACGTCCGCATTTCAAATTCATAAGTCTCCTGCACCCCAGGCAAAGTCCGTCGAACAAAAGCCCCGCTCCTCGTTCAGCCTTGTGCAAACTCCAATGTTGTGTTCAAATATTTGCTGAATTATACCTGGTGGCATGGCGTGCCAGACACTGTTTCACTTGGAATTAAAGGCCTCCCTTTAAATGACTGTCTCGGGATGAGTCTCTAGTCTCGTAGCCAGGATTCGTAATCGGAGGGGAATTCTTGTTAACAATAAACTACAATATTTTTTGGCAGGTTATCTGTATGTTGCTTGTGATTATAAATGAATTTGGGAGCTGAGCGAAGCGACCCCTTTTAGTTTTTACAGATTTTATGATATTTTAGCAGATCATGAAATGATCAATTCTACGACATGGCCACAACATAGACAAGTGGTTGAAATAACACAGTAATGATTATTCGATATTTTCTAAAATAAATTTTACATCGATCTATTATAACAATTTGGCCAAGTGCGAGTTGGACTTCCTCACAAAACGTTCCGTACCACCACACAATACATTTACGGAACCCTAAAAACATGTACATCAACAATATGTGCTATAGCAACATGAAGGCAACAAAAAACAAGGCGATAAAATGCTACAGCCGGAAAAACAATTCAGCACTGAGTATAGAACCCCAGTTTTATTATTTGTTGTTTTACACTATAAGTATATACAACAAATCAACAATGTGACCACTTGATACGACAATGTGATACTTGTATGTGTTACCATCTTTAAGATAGAGCTAAAACAAATAACGTTAGAAAATGCTATCCCTTGGGATATTTTATTTTTATTGTTTTCCGTGGTAGAAACCAAAGTAACACGTATTCTGTCAAAATTTCAACTGTCTACTTATTACAGTTGAAGCTGTAGACCCCTGACGGACAGACGGATGGACAGACAGACAGAAAGGATTGGTAAGAGGATCCAGTTTGACACTTTGGCACCCTTCGGGTACGGAAACCCAAAAATATTGTTTATGATTTTATATGTCCAATTATCAAGCTCCATATTAAGGGCCTGTGAGTCTCTGGTTTTAGGTCTTCGTCACAAAATGGTTTTTATTCTAGTCACAGCATAACCTCGAGCCCGACTGAAGTGTGGTTTGCAGATGTAGGATGCCGAAATGTTACATTTTTAGGGTTCCATACCTAAAGAGTAAAACCGGCCAAGTACGTGTCAGGCCACGCGCAATGTAGGGTTCCCTAGTTGCCCGGTACTTATAAGTTGGTCTACTGATTCAGACCGCGCCAAACTTCTGGTCCCATACATTATATGGGGACCAAAAGTTTGGCGTGATCTGTACTTTTAAACCTGTAAAGCCTACTTAGCTGTGATAGTTTTCCTTTTAAATTCATTATATATACTACTTCTGTGAATTTTTTCACATTTCTATAAACAAACGTTTAGCCAGCAAGGGGGGAACGCTCCACTCTAACTAAAGTTTTCACTTTAAAGCTTAATATTTAATTATAATTTAACGGATCCCTAAATCGAAAAATGGTTTTTACACACCCACTGTGTTTTTAAACGGCCTATCTAACGATACCTCACACTATGGGATAGACGAGAAAAAAAAATCATCCCCAGTTTAAGTGTATGAGAGGTACCCCTAAAAAAATATTTTTTCGAGATTTCATTTGATGAGATGCCGGGGCCTGTCGTGATTCTGACTTAGTTCGGTTTACTGCCAAACAAGTGGATAGTGTATTAAAGAAAATGACAAGAGAGAAGTCGCCGGGTCACGACGGCCTTAGCATCGAGCACTTTCAGTACGCGGGCGTCCATCTGCCACGTGTACTGGGAATGTTTCTGTCGCTATGTATGGGCCACTCGCACCTCCCACGGGATCTGATGCGAACTGTGGTTGTTCCCATAGTTAAAAACAAAACTGGGGATGCGGCTGACAAGGGCAACTATCGGCCTATCACACTAGCTACTATCTCGGCGAAGGTACTCGACAGCCTGCTGGACTCTTTTCTGGAGGGATATTTACACCTTCATGACGCTCAATTCGGGTTTCGACCCGGACTTTCCACAGAAAGTGCTATCCTTGGCCTAAAGCACACGGTCCAGTACTACAATGAGCGACGGACGCCAGTATATGCCGCATTTTTAGACCTTTCAAAGGCGTTCGATCTCGTGTCTTACGATGTGCTTTGGACTAAACTCCGGGAAAGATGCGTCCCGGCAGAGCTGTTGCGTATCTTCCAATATTGGTACCTGAATCAGTCGAATAATGTCAGATGGGCCGGCAAGTGTTCGTCATCGTACAGGTTGGAATGTGGGGTGAGGCAGGGGGGGATTACCTCACCCAAACTTTTTAACCTTTACATAAATGACCTGATTGTGGGGCTCAGCAGCAAAAGGATCGGGTGTCGCATTGATGATGTCAGTATAAACAACATCAGCTATGCTGATGACATGGTGTTGCTGAGCCCAACAGTCAGGGCCCTGAGGGAGCTGCTCCGTACGTGTGAGGAATACGTACTGTCTCACGGTTTAGTATACAACGCCAAAAAGAGTGAGTGCATGGTGTTTTGGGGCCGTGGGTGGTAGGTGTCCCGATAGTGTGCCCGCTGTTACCCTCAACGGTATACAGATGAAGCGGGTCAACGAGTTCAGGTACCTCGGACATCTTGTAACTCACGACCTCAAAGACCATGCCGATGTTGAAAGGGAACGTAGGGCGTTGGCGATCAGATGCAACATGTTGACTCGCAGGCAGCCTGTGGACCAACTTCACGCAGAGGATCATGAGCGCCCTGCGTGTCCAATACAATAATGGCTTCAGGATGCTGATGGGGCTGCCCCGCTTCTGCAGTGCATCGGGTATGTTTGCGGATGAGCGTACTGATGACTTTTATGCCATCATGCGGGAGAGAGCAGCCTCGATGCTCTGTAGGGTGCGGGCCAGCTCCAACTCAATCCTGAGAACCATCGCTGGGAGGTACGACTCACCCATAATGCGCCACCTTGCGGGGGTGTTAGTCAAATACAGATATGTATCTGAACGGCACCCCAGCAGTAGGTAAATTTGTAATGTTATTTTGTGTTTAGATTAGGAATACTAACATAGGTTAAGATCATTGTTACTCACCAAACTGGACCACATTGTAGTCTGATTAATAAACGTATATTATATTATTATTATTATTATTATTATTTTACCATTTTGTCGACGTGATTAATATTTATATCCATGCCAAATTACAGCTTTCTAGTATTAATAACCTCTGCGCTAAGCCGCGGACAGACGGACAGACGACCAGACGGATAGACGGACATGGCGAAACTATAAGGGTTCCTTGTCGGACTACGGAACCCTAAAAAAGGAACAATTAGTGAAACTTTTGTCCATCCATCCGTATGTCACAGCCTTATAACTTATAGGTAGTATAACGACTTAAGATATAGCGGTTAACAAAATATCTTAAAGAAATGTATTTTTTTTTTCTTTCGCTACGATGTATGTATAAGGTCCTACAATTCAAAGTGAAAAAAATTTAAGAGATAATTGAATATCCCTAATAGACCACTTTCCAACGAAAATAAATTTTTTCGCGCGATTTTTTTTCCCTTCCATAGAAATTGAGTCAGCTCATTGTACCAATTTGTTTTTTTCTCCTTTATTGTGATTAGTTAAAGATACATGATCTACCCTCAAATTATTTTCACTTATTATTGTGGGACCTTAGATAACCACGATACACAGATTGGAAAGTTGAGATGGGTGACAAAGGGCAGCTACACTGAGAAAACTGTTCATCATAAAATAAAGTGAATTCAGCTAAAATTATGATGATTCACGTAAAGTACGATGAAACTACTGTTGCTGCTGCTAGCGTTATAATATGACGCACTGTCACCATGACCTTATAGGAAGCAGATAGACTTATGCGCTCCGTCGCCGCTTTTATGGTGACAATAAGCATACCGTAGCATGACGGACCTCTTTTATGGGGAAGGCATGATGTAATACGAAAATGATAATCTTATTTTCTGTGACCAATTTTACGGTGCCATCATAATATTACGTTACTTACCTTAAAAACTCGATTATTTCCTCAAATTTTTTCATTACAGCATAATATTTTCAAATTATCACCAAATTTAAAAACAATTCACCATATTTTAAACTTATGTAATGCTATTTTATAATGAAGCCAAAAAGACATTTTTCTCAGTGTATCAGAATCGTTATAGCAACAAGAAAACATAGGTACTTATAAGACTAACCCTAACTAAAGTATTTTACTTTTTTGAAAGTTACATTAAGTCTTTATGGGGCAACAAAGCTCAAGGTATTTTATATCCCAAATAAAGCAAAGTAAAATGTTCAGTCTACAGAAACAGTTGTCAGTAAGATTAAACCATTTCCTTGATTTTCCTCAGAATGGACGAAATATGGAACCCTAGGAACGCGAGTTTGGATCACACTGACCGGCTCCTTTTTAATATCAACCACGTAACCACGACCACGTACCTATAATGATTCTACAATGTAGCACTACATCACTACATGGTAGCAAATGCTGGCATATTCATTCGGGAAGCCTCTACAATACTAAACTTCAGTTCTGCATTGGATGCAGCTTTATGTAGATAATAGAAAGGAAGTGACTAGAGGACCGCTAGCGTCCTTTGATTTTTTAAATTATTGAACCATAATTAAGGCGAGGCATTGATAAACATTTGATTTCCAATTAGCGCCTTAGGAAAGTGGAGTGAGGGGGACTTACTCCATACAAATATGCACTCACGACCTAGTTTATGCCGTAAGGTCGTATGCGGCAAAACAGTATTTTTCATTTAAAATGACAACTATAAGTAATTTAATAAATCCAATCGGCAAAATTGAAATGTATTTGTAGAATAATTTAAATAAAAAACTTAGAGGCTTCATTCGCTCCCGTTTGTCAGTAAAATAGAAATCTCTGTTTTAAAAGAGGTTTTCTAAATAATTTTTTCTCTGCTATAAAAATTAATGAATCAACTAAATCTTCGGGCAAAATGATGTCAATGAAATGCTTAATCTAGTATATAAATCGTTTTTTTTATTGCTGAGAAAAATGGAGATCCATGTCGCCAAAATTTCGTGGCGTCGCCTTACGCTGTTGTAATATCTTCCTTAGCACCAACTAATGAAGTTCACTTTGCAACGTACAGTTCGGAAAGTCCGGTTCCGCGGTCCTTTAATTTTATAAATTATTGAACCGTAAGTCATCGGAAATTGTTCGGAAAATGATTTCTTCTGCATATCGTGAATTCTGTTAAAACTACGAGGGTCGCCTGGCTCCGCTTCGCTTCGCTCGGCTCCCTAATATGTACTTTGGTCTGTGATGTACTTACATGTCAACCAGTGGCGTGCATAGGAATTTTTGCTGGAAATGCAACGAGAAGGTCAAGTTTGACAATAAAAAAAGTATGAAAAAATTTAAATGTCACTTTGAAGCAATCATTATTTTTATGACGCGAGGGTAGGCACTGCCTACCCTAGAGTTCATGATTTCATGTAATTTTGTTTTTTCACAATACTTTTTAATTAGTCACTTTCTAATATAAATTTGAAAAAATCAAGCTGTTTCTCAAATATTGTTGGGTCCCTTAAGATTTAAATTATAACGTTTTTTCCTAGTCTTTTCCAACAGAATGTAACAGATATTGACAGAACCATAAATTATGTGATATATAAACTTGATAAATATTTCATTAAAAAGAAAATATTTGGCTACAGATTTTCTAGAGAACAAATCGTAATTTTTGTAATAAAGCGTTTATTTATAAGAAAAGAAAATCATTCTCGAACTTTAAGCAAAACAACAAAAGCGATACACACAGTGAAAGTATTAAACTTTTTATAAATTCAAATTCAGAATCGTAAAACCTAACTTACTTATTCTTTTTGTTCTTCAAATCCTTCTTAGAAAAGAATAAACTTTTCAAAATCGATAAGACTTTGACGACTCCGAGAAAAATCACAAAGAATGTAGCTAAAATAAAAGCGTAAATATCTAGCATAGTATACTCTATCCAGCTTAACTTGACTGCAGGATTTTTCATATAAAGAGCTCCTTTATTCCTTACTACATATTCAATCCAGAACATGGCTGTATCCAGCGCACTCATGGGTCTATCTTGATATCTCCGCGATATTTCTTCGGCTTTATCTTTATAAGACCTGTTCATGAGAACCTCGTTTAAAACTTTTTCTAGTTTTACCTCAATGTCGTGATACTGCAGTATTTTCCCAAAGCCTATTTGTTGAGCTTGTAACAAGTTGTTGTACTGATCAGCGTAGATGGGTATGCCAATAACCGGGACACCGTGGTAAATAGCTTCCTGCATACCAATCTGGCCACCGTGTGCCAGAAATACCTTGACGTTGCGGTGTGCTGAAATTAAAATTTTGCGAAATAAATATTCATCTATATGATAAATAGAAATTATTATAAATATAATAATATATAATAAAGTAGTAAAAAGTCGTGTCTGCACATTGAATATTTTCGTGAAATTTTAAATGAAATGTGTTATTGGTACTGTACTGAGGCCGATACAACAATTTTTAGAATTTTTGTCTGTCTGTCTGTCTGTTCCGTTTTATCTCGAAAACCACTCAACGGATTTGGATGCGGTTTTTTTTATTATCATTGTAGTGACCCTGGCCAACACATAGTTTATAAGGGGTGTTCATAAAATAACGCCCAAGCCGAAAACGGGGTAAAGATTCACTGAACGCGGGCGAAGCTGCGGGCAAAGGCTAGTAAAATATAAATATATCGTCTCGACATGAATCTTCGGGAGGATGTCAGAGGTGTTCCTGAGTATGAACTGTGAAATGCAAGTCACAGTGCACACTCGAAACATCCGCGTATCACCGACGATTATTACGTCCCAACGTGATGGATGCTGAGCCCAATCGCCGTACTTCGGACACAAAAACACACTTAAATTCCTAGGGCATGCAGGTTTCCTCACGATGTTTTCGTTGACCGTTCAGTAAGTGGTAAAGATTAAGTCAGAACATAAATACTGTGCAAACAAGTTCCGAAAACCTCATTTGTACATGCCAGACCCGGATCGAACCTAGGCTTCGCGAATGAGACGCCAATCTGTGCTACTGCCGCTGTTATGAATCTGCCTATAGCTATAGGTATATATAAAACTAGAACTTTTACCGTATGTATTTATGGAATCGAATCGCTTAAATTTTTAAATTTAAATATGACAAGAAATATAGATATCATGAGAACTATTTTGTATATCTTAGCTTATCTCTAAGTAAATAAATATGATTAATCGACTTATTTTTATTTATTCTAGAGTTTATATGTACATATCCCACTAATATTATAAATGCGAAATTTTGGATGTACGGTTGGATGGATGGATGGATGTTTGTTACTCTTTCACGCCGTAAATACTGAACCGATTGGGCTGAAATTTTACATGAATGTAGTTCTAGACCTGGAATAGGACATGGGCTACTTTTTATCCCATTATTCAGTTCCCATGGGATGAAAATGAGCTAGAAAAGTGATGTGCCATCCTTTCACGCCATGCTTACGAAACCGATTAAGCTGAAATTTTGCATAAATGTAGTTCTAGACTTTGAATAGGACAAAAACTACTTTTTCCCTTTGTTCCCATGGAAAAGCTATAAAAGAGACACGCGAAATGGGAAACACAGAGGCGCATAAAACACACATTTCACCAGCTGTGTTTACTGTAGGTAATAGTCCGAATAATATTGACTGATTTTATAGGAGTACACAAAAACTAATTCAACGCGGATGAATTTTATATGTACATATAAAATAACATTAAAATAATTAAGAGTGAGATTTGAAAAAATGAGATTTTTTGGCCCTCTCCTGAGTCTGACATCTTCTGTCACAATGTGCTTTCATGGTCCCGAAATATATCTCGCTCTTATCTTTAAGTCTTAGCTCGCGTGGAATCAATGTATCTTTTAAAACTATTATCGAATGTTTTTGGATTGGCGGTTATTTTACCAACACCCACTATACCTCAGCTATATGTTGACCAGAGCTACTACAATGATAATGAAAAAAACCGCATCCAAATCCGTTGTGTGGTTCTCGAGTTAAAACGGAACACACAAACAGACACACGAAAATTATAACAATCGTAGTTTTGGCTACACTACTCGTACAATAAGTATAACCCATTTTATTTAGTATATTGAAATATATTTAGTCAACAGACGCGACTTTCTTACTAGTAAATAGATTATGAAAACAATCCACCTTGACTTTCGTTTATAAAGCCAAATTCATTCATACAGGCCAAGGTTCAATTACCTGTTTGCGAAATACGAAAAATATTTTTGTGACTCTATAGCTGCTACCAATCTCCGTAGCCGACAATGATTTATTTAATGAATATGAAAAGAAAGGTACTCACAAAGTATCTCTTTCTGTGGCATCCACTTCCTAACAATCACGTTATCAGGCTTATTCTCCAAATTATCATCCTCCCATTTCCACAAGACGGTTTGTTTTAAACTCCCGAAAACTTTTAGAAATGCGTTTTTCTTCTGCAGAGGCAATTCTGAACTTTTTACATTAGATCCAAAGTTCATGTAAACGACGCCGTGTTTGGCTTCGTCCATTATTTTTTTCAGGTCCTGAAAGTTTGTAAGAAAGCATGTTATTGTTACAGTTTTTTTTTTCAGATTCAGTTAAGTATACTGCTGATAAACTGGCTAAGTGCGAGTAAGACATACGAAGGGTTCCGTTATATCACACAATGCGGGTGCGGAACACTGAAAACATGATAAATAATAACAATATTGATTCCATAGCAACACAAAACAAGCCGCTAAAATGGTAGCACTTGACAGACATTTCAGCTCCCCTCTGTACGTAACCCTAATGTGTTTTTTTTTTTTTTTTTACTTGTACTTTAGGCAATCTACAACAATTAGACATTTGAAACTTGAATGTTAAAATAGAGCTGAAACAAATAACGTGAAAAAAATTCTACTTCCTCGAGGTTTTTTGTATGGGGATACTGGGTTTAAATTTCTATGATATTTTTTCATTTCCTTGATAGAAGCCATAGTAACACGTATTCTGTAAAAAAAAACACCTGGCTACTTATAACGGCTAAAGCCGTAGGCCCCTGTGTGATAGACGGACAGACAGCGTTAGAGGCTCCCTAACCCTAATGACACCCTTCAGGTATGGAAACCTAAAAAGATGACATTTTCAGGACAGCTAACATTTTTGTTCTTTTGTATTTCATTGACTGATCCGCAGTGTTCATTAGGGTTCCGTACCCAAAGGGTAACCAACGGGACCCTATTAATAAGACTCCGCTGTCCGTTTGTCTGTGTGTCTGTCCGTCTGTCACCAGGCTGTATCTCATGATCCGTGATAGTTAGACAGTTGAAATTTTCACAGATGATATATTTCTGTTGCCGCTATAACAACAAATACTAAAAACGTCCAAGTGCGAGTTGGACCTGCGCACTCCCATACAACAGACATGATTTTTTTGCCGTTCTGACTCGCACTTGTCCGGTTTTTTTTCTAATGCTAGCTTTAAGCCCGCATCATTGCCTGCGTGGATAAACATTTTTGTTTTTTTAAAGGTTATTTCTGATTCCGCTGGCGGATAAAAATAAATATTTACATAATAAAACAAACAAAATAGTTTATGTTAATGTTTGAGCACAGATATGTGTTCTATGGTAAATGGTTTTGTACATCACAATACGAACAAAATAGGGCTATTATGAACAGCAAGTCTACAATTTGAAACAATTATGCTTGTGCCAGCTCCATGATTACACGGTGTTTGTATCACGGCTATCATAAAATTTACAGATTGTACTATAAATATCAAGTCATTCTAAATTAAGTTTATGCTTCTGATTACTGTGATTGTCTTCTTTTGTGTGTTGGATTGAAATTAAATAATGTTAGTACCAATTTAATTATACTTTAAAATACATTATATATACTCTTTTAAAAGCTTCAATTTTGTATTTTTGAAAACATAATAGTTTATTCCCTTTTATATTATTTACTCTTGTTTTAAAAAATACAACGTAGAACTAAATTGAAATGAGCTACTTAGTACATACCTCCCCATTTTTTAGCGTTCCTTACCCGAAGCGTGCCAAAAGGGACACTACTACTAAGCATCCGCTGTCGCCAATAATAAAAATTGAAACTTGATACAAAAAGTTTGCATTCTTTCAACTTTATTTCTCTCAGCTCTATCTTAAAGAGGGTAGGTAATAAGGTAAACGTACAAGTTTCTTTGGTCAGATTTTTTGCCTACTCTAAAGTAAAACAACGAATAATAAAAATTGGGGTTCCATACTCGGGTGCCGAATTATTTGTCAGGCGCTACAATTTTAGCTCCTTGTTTTTGTCACCTTGTCTATGTTATTGTTATTTTCTATGTTTTTAGGGTTCCTTACACGACCCGCACATAGGCATTTTTTAACGACAAATCTTAATTTGTCGGGATATTAAAATAGTAACAAATCCCCAAAAAATAAAATTACTTTGTAAAAAATCAAAAACCTTGGTAAAAAAACAATACGATCTAAAATTTATTTTTTGCCGAGTGATAATTGACTATAACTTTCAGGCGTGCGGGATATATATTTTCGTTTACAGTAAGTACTAATAGGGCCGTATGCTACCACCAAATGTACCTCTAACTATAATATTACAAAGCTATGGTTATGCACGACGACTAAAGGTTTTGTAGTCAATAATGCTACAGTTAGAAAGTTAGGAAGCAAGAAGGAACTTACTTGAGGCAATTCTAAGTCACTCTCCTTAAAATGAATCCCACCAATCTCGACAATATTAGGAAGGTAAGCGATCGGGCTATCAAAACTGAAGTGACTATTCATCAGCGTCAACGACACATTCCTTTGCAACTCTATCAAACTTGGCACTGGTTCTGGCAAATTGGGGATATACTTGTTCATCAAATCCACCTGCTTTGGCAAGTACCAAAATCGCCACCAAAGATACTCATACGCTGTAAAGTATAACGACCTAAATCGTCCCCAGAAACTAGTTGGATCTCGTATATCTATGAATTCAGGAAAAGCGGTGGCAAGCTGCAATGGATTTCTTGTTATAATGTTGTGCCTCATGCAATTCCCAAAAGTTGTGATCAAAACCAAAGGCGCGTTGTATTTGTGGGCCAGAGCATATAGAGATTCCTGAAAAAACTGTTCGCTAATGACCAAGTCGAAGTTGTTGTCGTTTTTCAGGAAATGCTGTACTTGCGCCGATTTGAGGGTGATTTCTGTGGAAGCCAGGCCACCTTTCCAGAGGATCATATCATGGAATTCTTCGACTGATATGTCTACAGATGTAAAAACGTTTGGACGGCCGCCGCCTGAAAGCGAAAATTTGTATATTTTGTATCCTATTAAAACAGTGATACACCAAGAAGAATTTAAAAAACATATGATGATGACGCAAGAGGACAACGACAACTGAATGTGAAAATAGTCATAATGGTATGCCAAATAAAGCTGTAAAATTGTGTCAAAAGCATGGAAGTCGGTACAATAATTGATCTTATAAGGTACCTGCTACGTTTATTGAAAATATCAACCCAATCAAATTTTTCATACAAGAATGAACTCTACTATTTTAGAAAAAAAAAACATCGAAAAATAAAAAGTAGCTGCTCGTTTGCCTGACGCAACACGATGATAACATTATAATAAAAATACGTGGCCAGTAAGCCTTGGTTGAATAGATAAGTATTGTACAGAAATCGCGGATACTGATGTTGCGCCTTAGGGTGAATAAAAGAAAACAACGCTTGCCAAAGTTGAACGAAAAGCGGAGCTTTTATTCGCTAATTGCTTTTGAATATACTAAAAACTCACCAATCGCCTCCCAAATAGTAGTATTATCAGCCACCACCTGATGATAATTCGGAGGTGGATTTTTCTCCTCATAAGCTGTGATGACAGTTACATTGTGTCCTCTTCTGGCCAACTCCAGGCCTATAGGTCGCAGCATTATGTTGTGAGATTTCGAGGTAAATGGCTGCACGTACAGGATGTTGGCCGCATCAATCAGTGTTGATAAAAATAGGGCCGTGAGGAAGAACTGGAAGATGGTAAATTTAGAAATTATTTTAATATATAAGTTATATATCATTGCGGTATAGAAAATTAGAAAAGTAAATCTGGACGTGAAGAGCTCTGAACCGGGATTCGAAATAGAAATATATATTTTTTTTTAGAAATAGACCACCTCCTCATCTCATAGTTGTAGTAAACTGCCTCATTCGATTTGAACCCGTGGTCACACTTGTCATTATAGATTGTAAGATAGCTATATCAGTAAATTGTTTGATCAAAAAATATTCATCTAACCTGTTCAGTTACCGATTTTTGACATCAGTTAAGGCACATAATACTCTAAATTAGAAAAATGAAAGCGTTGGAGCAGGACAGATTTCGCAGGATAACCTCGCCTTAAGATATCTTTGGATCACACAAAGGTTAGACATATCATCCCGACACAGTACATCCCTAAGGGGGTGTCAGAGGTGTTCCCGAGTGTAAACTGGTAACACTCGCACACCTTTTTTTCACGGACGATATTTCGTTTCCACGAAAAAAAAAATTGGCCCTTTTTGGTGTCCTGTAACTCCTAAGAAGCTACTAAGTTAGACTAAAAAGGACTGTACATTGACGTGTGTCGGTACAAATATTGTCGAAAACGACGTTTAAATAAATAACGTTTTTCTCTGTGCATATTGCACCGTGGCTTTTACAATGATCGCTACGTCTCCGGACTCCGGATAGAGCAAAATATGAGAAAATAATACTTTTCTCTTGGACAGGCCCGGATTTACGCCGAGGCCCACAGGCACAGGCCTAGGGGCCCAGCCACCAAGGGGGCAAGAGACGGAAAGTATAGAAAGAAAAAAATGAAAACTACGCCCAATAGACAACATTACAAATTAATAATTGGTGAAAAACTGAAAACCATTTCGAGATATGGGCTTTCTGAGCATTATATTTTACGCAGACTTTCAATATGAATACTAAAAACAAATGGTTAACTAAAATGAAATGTTGTCCATTGGCGTGCTGTGGCTCAATTTAACAACACTGCACCAGTAGCGATACCAATTGAATTAGGCAGAATTTTTTTTTGGTGCTTCATCGGCCTTCGCTCTTAAAGTGCCTAGGGGCCCAGTATCTATAAGTCCAGGCCTGCTCATGGACGCGATAGACGGGAAATTTTTATAGAACTGTAAATTTTCTTTATAATGGTGAAAGAATCATTAAAATCGCTTTAGGCATTCGGAAGGAGGAAGAAAAATTTAGCGTAAATCATAGGAAACTTTCAATAAATAATTATTGTCAAAGTTTCGTATTACACATCATGTGACCAACAAATTATTTAAAATAAAATAGTTATTTAAACATAAACATTTAAAGCAAATTTAAAATGGTAAGCAAAAGTAAATCACAGTTTGCTTTGAAGTAGGAAACGTGTGAATCTATCGAGTCTAAAAAACTTCTTACTTACCGAAAAAATAATAAACCCGTTATCCATTTTAGCATTTAACTGAATAAATACATTATCTTAGAATCGACACACACAAATCACTCTAAATTCACACAAGGAAAAATATTAAAACACATATGACCGTCTGTTTCATTGTAAAAGCCGTCTACAACTCTCAAGATTTTGTTATAGCTTATAAGTGTAGATAGACTTCATTGTGGTCATAGCTATTATTCTGACATTGTAAGTGAGTATTTAATAGTGTAGGGGAGCCTATAAGGTCAAGAGCACCATCTTGTTCGAGCTGTTTTTAATACAGTTGATGCTTGTGATTGTTGGCACTTGGTCGAACTATTTATACATTTTTGATTGAAAAACACTGTTTTTAATATACTCGTAATTATATCATCGATAATAGAAATAGCGACAATAAATATGATACAATTATATACAATTTATAATAATATATTAATATATTCTATTAATAGGTGGTAGAGCTGATGCCGGGCTCGACTGTGGAGGTACCACCATCTTACTCGCAAACCGAGCGAAGTTATTCGGGGGAGAGTAAGAGAACAGCTCTCAGGCAAAACCAGGCGGCCCACCATTGCCTGGAACCGATGGATGGCGGTTTATCCATCCCCAATTGCTGAGCCTTATATAAAACAGACTGGTGACGGGCAGCGGCGTCACTGGTGCAAGGGTTTAGGCACCGCGCTTACCAACCCGCCTGCCCAGCGTGTGTGAGTATAGGCATTTCTTCCAGGAGGACCGCCAAGAGTGGCGAAATCCTGGAAAGGCCTATGTCCAGCAGTGGACGAAACAGGCTGATGGATGGATGGATATACAATTTTCTTTTGCAATATCAATATTAAAAATTCAAACAAAAAAATGACTCTAAAATATAATACAGTTTTGTTTCTTTTTTCTTAATTACATTTAGGCAGATTGTATGTAAAGCATGTCTTATTCTTATTTTATTTACTAATTAACGTACCTAGATAGTAAAATGGTCAAATATCCGTTACATTTATGTATCACTAAACTCATTTCGATATATGTGTAGCTAATATGTCGAGCTAGGGTAATATATAGAATGCTATCTGCCAGCAGCATTAATCTAGATGACACAGAGCTATGCCGACTATTTATTTCTGACGTAAATGTGAAGTGTTCTAGATGTAACTGGCTCCCCTACCGCATCATTAGTTGTAACACCAGTTCTCTACAATGACTAGTCATTCTCGAATTGACCCTGAGATTTGTTGATGGAAATTATATTCCGATAAATTTGGCAATAGACACTACTCGTACTTACAGCGTTAGACGAGCAGAACCAAATTTTTTAATAGTTAAAGGGCATACGTACCTTAAATTAGCAACTCAAAAACGACTCAAATATCGACGGAAATCACATCAAAACGACGTCTATCAGCGCGCATTGCAAAGTGGCTGTTATGACGATCGCTACGTCTCAGAATAGTGCAAAATAGGAGAAAATCATACATTTGGTGACGTGTGGAAGAGAAAAAAAAAATTATAATTTAGTGAAAGAATCATCTAAATCACTTCAGGCACTCGGAAGGAGTGTATGGGTGTGCCCGAGCGGAATCATATGTTAACTAATTTTAAGAACTACTACTGTACATATTAATGCAATAAATATCTAATTGAATTTATGTACCTATGAGTGAGATAATTCTTGCACATAAATCATAGGAATCTTTAGATAACAAATATATTTTATAACATTTCTTAAGTATTGGGCCACCCATACAGAAGGAGTAGGCCTTCATAGACGGGTCTAAAATTGCAGTTTGAGGTATGTACTCGCCTTAAGAGGGCTAAATAAATACCAAATTAAGGTCGAAATTAATACTAGTACCTATTAGGTTTAATTAATTAAATGTGCAAAGAAACAACTTCAAATTTGGTCAAATTAAAGGTATTATCACAACAAATAAGTTCTCATGATCATTTCTGTAGAATTTTGGTAACGAGGAGCTGTCAGACTTGTTCCGTCTGCTGTCCAAGAAAGCTACCAAGCACAGAGTTACATTTATTTCTTATTTCATAATTAGATACTTACGCCCAACGTAGGTAATATATAGGATAGGGGGGGGTTATCCCATTTTGTCTCTTTTCAAATGTATTAAATTGCGATGATTAAATATTGTAAAAATATATTTCATTCGATCCACGATTACTTACATTTTGCTCGATCCCAATTAAATCGCAAAGATGATGATTTAAGTATCATTTCAATTGAGCTATATTAAGTTTTGGACAATAAAAGTTATACTAAAATAAACGTCGTACAAAATGTGATATAAAACGGCCGTCATATTAAAATCCCATCCCTCTAATTACAAAATATCTAAATAAAAATAAATCAAAACCACGGCCCGCTTCCTCTGAACAGGATAAGCATGTGAAAAATGAAAGTGTTGGGGCAGGACAGATTTCTCTGGATAACCTCGCCTTAATAAGTTCGCTCGTAGGTAACTATATTTTGTAATAGCAATTTGGGTTAAAGCTTATAACATCAACATTCTAAACTGAAAAAAAAAAACGTTTTTTTTTTTGTCGTAGAAAAAATTGACGTAAATACGGAGTACTCATAATAATTGCAGGTTGATTTAATCCCTTTGGAGAAATGTGTTTTATTGTAAGATTATGGTTGCTCCTTTTAACGCATAAAGCGTTGGTTTGGAATGTAGAAGCTTATTTTGTTAAGAAAACTGTCCCGTGAGCGCGCTCCATACAAACGGGGATTGATCATACCCATAATTTTTAAATATCTAATCGAACTCCATGACATTTTGCAGACAAGATATAGAAACTAATATTTATAATTCAAACCAACCATAAATTGTAACAGGCCATTTTGCATTTTTTTTTCTGAAAATATAGGCTGAATCAAGAAGATATAGGTATACCTACTGTTCTTTAACTTTTAGGTGGTACATTTTACAACGAAATTATTTTTTGAAAATCAGTTTGGGGAAATGGGAATGTGACGATTACGTCATACCGTTTAGGCTCAATAGGGAGAGTTCCTTGACGAAAAGAAAGAATGAAAAAAAAATTTGGGGTAAAACCTGAAGATGGGATTACTGAAAATAAAAAAACAGACGTCGGTCTTTACATTACTTTTTCTTTCTTGTTGGCAATGGCCTATTTCCTGTAATGCCTAAACGACATAACTTTACGTCATCAAAGCTATTTATTCAGTTCCTGAATATTTTCATGTATATCTTTTGTATCTCAAGAAGAAAAAAAATTATACTTTTATATAATCTTAAAAGTCTATTCCTTTCAAAAAAATCGACAATTAGGTGCTGTTATGGTATTCTGGACCATTCGAGGATGAAAGTATGTTTTTCTAAAACTCGTATTTTAACATAAAAGTAGGTTTTCAATACAATCCGAGACAATAAAATATTTTTATGCAACTACGAGCATTGAAATAGTAATGATTTTTTTTTTTTTAAATAACTAACTCCTTATCTACCATGTAGGTGGTAGAGCTGATGTCAGGCTCGACTGTGAAGGTACCATACCACCATCTTACTTGCAAACCCCCCTAATGTTATTCGGGGGAGAGTAAGAGGACAGCTCGCAGACAGTTATAAACCAGGTAGCACACTAAGCCTGGGACCGTTTGATGGCGGTATATCCATAAACAGACTAGTGACGGGCAGCGGCCCTGCGCTCAACAACCCACATGCCCAGCGCGTGTGAGTATGGGCATTTTCTTACAAATATGATGTCCGCTACAAATAGAGTACCCTCAGTTCCCGGCAGCCCCCCTATTCCCGACTACGGTGGCGGTCGCGGTAAAGGTGGGGCAGGGAATATCCGGTGGAATGGCCACCAACACCGGCGACTCTTTTAGGCGACGTGTAACATATTGACGCTACGGGAAGACAAATATCTCGCTGAGCTCGAGACAGTGTTAGGTCGAATCAACTGGCATATTCAGGGGTTTTCGGAAGTCCGACGAGAGGGCGAGAACACGATAACCTTAGATTGTAATAACCTAAAATTTAAATAAATGTACCTGTCCTATAATAATATTGCAAATTTGCAACGTAATTGAGAAAAAGCAAATTTTACATGCAAGTGATATACATTTTCATCGTACTAAACTCGGAATGCGGGATGAAAATTCCATTTATAATATTCCATTTACGTATGTATTCCATGTAAGTAAATTTGATAACTGAACGAAGCTCCTTTACATTCACTAACTGCTCGTCACTCTATGTAAATGGCACTGGTAAATATCTGTTCTACCTAATCTCTTTTTATTTTGTTTATGCTGGTGTTTTATTTTAAAACCCTCATATATTAGTGATAAAACAGTACCTATTATTCAACTCGGGTGAAAGTCCTTGTAAGGGAGTGATCAATTACCTCCTTTGTATAACAATCTACTATTACAATTATTACCTATACGGTAAATTACAGGGTAAGCAACCACTTTGTCACTTGCAAATTGGACTAGCCTTTGATAACCCATAAAGACCTTTGTAACATCCCCTCTATTGTCCCATTGGCCTTTACAACAATAGTCACAATAGTTATTCGAAACAATTACCCCCCATGTCCCTGTTTATCTCGTAATGGACATGTAGGCAAAAGCCGTAGGAGACAATAATGTAAATGAGTACTAGGCCCTATTTAATCCCATTTGCATATTTGGGGCTGTTTGAACCGAGATCTACTCAAAAGGATAGATATCCTAGAACCCAGAGACACAACGTTCGAACTTGAGTCGAAGTCAGTTCAATTGCTAAGTCACTGAACCTTATTAGTATTAGTGATCACTTACCGTCAATCAAAGCCACAAATCAAATCAAACTGTTGCGTTCAAAGGTGCATAAAACATTGCAGTTTAGCAAATGTTTCCAAAAGAATAAAAAAGTTACAAGAAAATCTCGAGCTAAAAATTTCATTATCATTGGAATGTGATCGTGTATACTACAAAGTACATTGGCATGGGCGCCGGCAGTATATTCGAAAGAAGTTTAACTTATTTTTGAAAATAAACGAATATTTCCTAGTAAAATTTGCTATTATAAATATTGATAATAGCGGCGGTAGCTCAGGGGTAGAACGCTGGCCTCTCAAGCTCTGAGATATATTTGAGGTTCGATCCCGGCCGGGCATGCACCAATGAGTTTTTTGGAATTTATATGCATATGGCGGCGGTGATTCTGTTTTTTGCGTAGATCGAAATAAAGGCACTGACGCATCCGCCAAACAGCCAAATAATGCCAAACAGCCAAATATTAAATAGCTGAATATTTTTGTTGTTACAACAAATTTTGTTGAAAAAATAAATGATTTGATAAAGGAAGTTGATAGTTGAGATTGTCGGCACTTGGTGGAATTTATCAAACATTGTTGTGATAAAAAAACACTTGTACTTTTCCACAGATAATATTTAATTCTACACTACCCAACCGGTTTCACTATGTAAGCATCATCAGGGGCTTTTTAATTACATAATTTTATATATAATTATTTATTTAAACAATCTTTCTGTTGCTAGATGTCCGTGACATCCGTGACATCTAGCAACAGAAAGATTGTTTAAATAAATAATTATATATAAAATTATGTAATTAAAAAGCCCCTGATGATGCTTATATAGTGAAACCGGTTGGGTAGTGTAGAATTAAATATTATCTGTGGAAAAGTACAAGTGTTTTTTTATCACAACAATGATTTGATAAACTTAAATAATTATTTATGATATTTTAACTGAGATGGTTTATTTGCAAAAACTTTACTATTTCTCAAAACATCAAAACTCTTGCTAAGATTTTTTTTAAACTCAATGTAAAAAGCACTAGTGCGATAATGTAAAGTAAAAAGCACGCGTGTTTAATATGCTGCATTATGACCCTAAGAACGATGCAATAAGGGTCGCTTTATAAGCAAGTGTGTTGAAAAAACGCTTTAAAATTGTGCAAAATCATTCAAAAAGTAATGCATAAAATAACTAGAAGTCTAATGAACATTAAACTATTGCCGCGTAGTGCCATAAATCACATTTATGTATAGCTAACTATTCAACAATTAGAAAAACAATCTTGAGTTTTGCGTTAACCACCTTAACCAATATTCTACTGATCATGGTAAACCCAATAAAACAAAAACAAAATTTCTTTTTTTATATCTGTTGCATACGAGTAGAATGAAATATCCAGTAGAATTATCGATTCTCGGTAACAAGTGATCTACAGTACAATTCCGGCACGATCATGTCATGACTGAAGAAATTCTAAGAAGAATTATTATTGATTCTCGGTAACAAGTGATCTACAATAAATTCCGGCACGATCGTGGCTGAAGAAACCCTAACGGTTAAATATTAAGGTTCCGTTTCGAATCGGGTGAATTTCCCTAGAGCGTTCAAAAATTGACCCGAGTTAAACCGAGAGAGTAAACGAACAGGTACCTGACAGTTGCACGGAAGTGTTGTGAGACGCTTCGGAGTAATGCGAAAATCACACTGGGCCACCTGATTGGTACCAGATTTTTCTCTTATATAGATCTCTCTTTCTAATAAATGAGTGAAATTTCGCACTATGATGGCACGTTTAGAAACGCTCCCTAAATGCATAGACACCAGTTGACAGAAAGACATTTAGAATTTAAAAATTTATTGTTCGATTAAAGTACTGACATAAGATACAAAAATAGTTAAATTATAATGCAGATTCTCATACTTGCAAAAAATTAAAATTAAATTTGCAAAACAGTTTTCGGAATTTTATAAGATAATAATTAGACTTATAAATAGCTGATTTCGAAAGTGATACCAATACTGCGTTGGAAATGCTGACGTTTTACAAATAAATTAAAGTCACCTATATATTTATTTCTAGATTACCAGCGAATGTATTGAGATTGTATACAAAATCACAGAGGTAGCATTATAGTAACTAGACATACATAAACCGCAATTTTTGTTTTGGATTTTAAATCTTAAATACCTACCACATTGTCATAATGGTTTAATTTACTATTTTATACTAATAGGCGACAAACGTTTCATGAACCAAGGATAGTATGGATCTTTAGTAATACGTACTGTCTTTGTGGCTATGTAACTCTAGTACCTGCTGTCTCTATGATACAAACATGCTGTTTTGGAATTACTTATCTATAATTTAAATAACTAATTGTTGGAGTATCCACTACAGCAACCTAATATAGAAATCAAGTATAAAAAGCAAGTCTAAATAAAATGAATAATTTTGTGACTAGGTGAATTTAAATCGCTGTAGATAGTGGCGTTCAAAAATTCACTCTATTGTCAGGTTCTTACACTGACAGCAGGATAGCGTATATGTTTTATTACGCGTGCAAAAGGGACAACATTAGAACTAATGTCACTAAACGTAGTTTAAGAACACAGCTCCGAATGTTATTATAATATCCGATTCTCCGTTAAATGTTGATAATACAAATTAATACAAGCAACTCTCTGGCGCCTTTATTTCGTATCTTTCTATGCGTATTGCTTTGGTATTCCGAATTATTTACTATTATAGGGGTAATTGTTGTTACAATTTCGCAAAATGTATGTTTTTCGTACAGATAATTAATATCACCAGTTAGAAGAAAAACTACGTTTCAAATAGTTAATTGAAATCGTCTTGCTTAGATTCTTATCATATCCCCTAATCTATTTCCAGATCTTTGTATCGAAGAATGTGAAACTGTCTCCTTTACTCGGTCCAAAACTAAACAACCGATTTTCAAAAATATTTGAAGCTAATTAACCCTTAGTTCATCACAGTCCAGATCGTGGCACGGATCAGTCTTAATGATCAACATAAATTTCGTATTACTAGGTTTATTTTCTTCGAACCTGGAATAGGATTGAAAACCGAGAATAGTAGTAGTAGTTGTTGTTGTTGTTGGTGTTGTTGTTGTTGTTGTTGTTGTTGTTGTTGTTGGTGTTGTTGTTGTTGTCGTATCCAAAAAACCTGTAACTGTAATGCTACAAGGTTCAGCGTTGGATATGTCATGATCGCCTTTTTTTAAATGACGGGTAACATAGAGCGCCATTGACAGTTTTAATAACACATTCATTCTACCCGCTTTTCAGCACTAGACCACTGCGAGGCTGTTTAACCCTTCCAGGAACAATAGAATCCCATCAGTCCCGTAGGCTAAACTGATAAATGGTTAAGTATGCTTTCAGAAAGCATAATTCGAACCAACCATAAATTGTAACAGGCCCTTTTGTATATTTTTTCTGAAAATATAGGCTAAATCATGAAGATACACTGTTCTTTAACTGTCAGGTGGTGTTTTTTATAAAGAAATCATTTTTTGAAAATCAGTTTGGGGAAATAGGAATGTGACGTAATAGCGCAGACATGCAGACTAAACCTAAGGATTAAATAGCGTTGGCAAGTTTCCATACAAAAACCAAGCTACATAGTACGAAGAAGCGTATAAAAATGGATTGTTTTGGCTGGCTTATGCTTGAAACATATTTGTTCATACCTAAACTAATCTCTCGTGTATATTTTGTTTGGAAACAAGCAATATTTATATCTAAAAGAGCCCGTAACTCACTGAGCTAAAATTGCTTCAAGTCGACTCTATGCGTTTATTATTAGTCTGTATGTCTGTGCGTGATAGTCATACCGTTTAGGCAATAGGGAGAGTTCCTTGATGTAAAGAAAGAATGAAAAAAAAAATTAAGGGATAAAATCTGAAGATGGAATGACTGAAAATAATAATAAAAACAGACGTCGGTTTTGACATTACTTTTTTTTTTCTTGTGGGCAATGGCCTATTGGGTAATGCCTTAATGACATGACTATTACGTCATCAAAGCTATTTATTCAGTTCCTGAATATTTTGAATATCTTTTGTATTTCAAGGAGAAAAAAATATATACTCATATATGACCTTAAAAAGTATATTCCTTTCAAAAATATCGACAATTAGGTGCTGTTATGGTATTCTGGACCATTCGAATTCGCATGCGATAACATCCCAAAGGATGGCTTTTATTGCGAACGGGATTGCACAGAGTTCTACAAATTAGCAGGTATCCCATCAAATCTGCATTTGATTCTCATACAATTGTTTTTCTGAATCGTAATGCAATTGCCTCCATTTTTACTATAACGTTCTAGTCATAAAACCTACACGTAGAAAGTGGTTAGAACTTCATATATTTTGTGAATAACGTTCTGAAGAATATTTTCCAGTACATGCCATATTTTAGGCCCAAGTATTAACCTTTTAATCCGGTAGAACTGGTGTTGGCTCGACTGTAGAGGTAACACGATCTTACTCGCAACCCCCTGGATTTATTCGGGGGAGAATAAGAGAACAGCTCTCAAACGGGTGCAACCAGATGGCTTACCATTGCCTGAGACCGATTGACAACGGTAAATCCATCCCCAATTGCCGGGCCTTATTTAAATCAGACTAATGACGGGCAGCAGTGTTACTCATGCGAGAGTTTCGGCACCGCGCTCGCTAACCCGCCTGCTCAGCGTGTGTCTGGGCATTTCCTCCAGGGGGACCGCCAACCGGTGAAATCTTGAAAAGGCCTATGTCAAGCAGTGGACGAAACAGGCTGATGAATGGATGGATTAACCCTTTTATAATTTATGTTTACTTTTGTAAAAAACATGATGAAAAATTAAATAATAGACTGATTTACGTTTGTATGAGGGATGCAGTCTGGCAACCATGTGCGATCAACATCAAATCTAAATTATTACTGCCAAGGGTCAAAACTGAATATACTGCGTAAAATTAGTCAAATTCATGATCTTCATACAACCAAAAGGGAATGTGGCTTCATTTTATATGATGTATTTAATTTGAAACGTCCATTAACTCTGATGTCAACTGTATCCGCACCAAAATCGGACAGTGCCCAGTGGATATTCCAACAATCGACTTACAAAAAAGGTATTTAAAGTATCTATAAACTAGTTCATTCTGATATCACACGCTGGTGTATTCCATCTCTTCTTAGGAACGTCCCTGGCTGGTTGGAGTTCATTCTGTGGCCGCCATTGCTCGCGCCTGCGCCCTCACTCGCTTGTCATACTCTAGCCGGTTTTGACTGGAATTAGAAAAAAAAAAAAAATAAATAAAGGCAACATCTTGATGTCAGGTAAATAGAGAGTGGGAGATGTGTCTGCGCATGGGTAACAACCGCGAGAGAAAGAGACACAGCTAAAGTGTTTATTATTAATATTTTCAAAACTAAATTCACTTGGCATGGTGTTGTTAGCAGCTGCGATTTTATACCATACCAAGATATTACTCGTCGAAGCGTTGCATGCTGCGTAAAGGGGATCTAACCCGAACGAAGGGAGCTTAAAAGCTCTCGATTGATGTACTCGGAACGGCCTGTTCCGGTCAGCCCCAATTTGAGTTTAGCACTGGAATGCTTCCATATAAGGAGCCAGCGCAGGTAGGTACGTCATCTTTATAGACGGGGGTCATATGCTAGGTCCGAAGACATAATGACCCTTTAATCAGAACTAATTTGAATCATATCTTAGCAGCAAACCCTCAAAAAACGTCAATTTAACTTTTTTTTCCAAAAGTGTAGCCGAGTGTGTTTCTATTGTTTTAGATAAAATCAAAAAATGTATACTAGTGAGGCACAGAAAATGTTATCTAGATTAATATTAAGGAAAATATGTTTGAAAACATCCACAACCTTGCCAAAATCATGATTCTCCTGACACAGTTTTAAATTTTGGCCCCGCGACCGAATCAGCACGATAGTATTGCTTTCGCAAGTTTCATGGAGTGTGCATTTAATTGCGAAATGAAACAGCATTACATTTGACCGCTTCCTCAGAACAATCTTGTGAAACAACAGTCTACAAAGCAGTCTTGTGACTGGCTGATTCATCGTTCAAACAGCTAAAATAAATTTTCTGAGTCAGAAATGGAGCAAATCACTGACAAATCCTAAACATTTCCATAAGTATACCAAGATTGTTTTTGAACAATCGAAAACCAAAATATGTATACATATGAAGGGCACAGGAAAAGAAAGGGTTAATCGACAAAAAGGTCATTTAGTTAAACAATCTGCAAATTTTTTGGGTTCCGTACCTCCACATGAAAAACGGAACGCTTATGCGACCATATTGAGGACTGCAATAAAATGAACACCTTGTTGGTAATTTTTATTTTGTTACCATAAAGGTTTACTCATTTACAAGCAAATTGCAAAATTTATAAATTCTTCAACGGAATCTATACTAACAATAAAGTAGTAAGAAATGTGTCTTTACATTGAATATTTTTTCAAAATGTTAAATGAAATGGGTTATTATGGGGATGTACAGAAGGCCAAAATAACCATTTTTAGGTTTCCGGACCTAAAGGGTAACCAACGGGACCCTATTACTAAAGCACCAGGCGGCATCTCATGAACCGTGATAGTTAGACAGTGAAATTTTCACAGATGATGTATTTCTGTTGCCGCTACAACAACAAATACTAAAACCGGCCAAGTGCGAGTCAGTCCTCCCATACAACAGACATGATTTTTTTGCCGTTTTTAGGGCTCCGTACCTCAATAGAAAAAAACGGAGCCCTTATAGGATCACTTTGCTGTCCGTCCGTCTGTCTGTCTGTCTGTCTGTCAAGACCCTTTATTTCGGGAACACGTGGAGGTATCGAGTTAAATTAAAACCATATACTCAGGTCTACAGTCCCTTGAAGCTGTGAAAATATCAAATTTCTAAGTTAACGTGAAAATTAAGGTACGGCCATTCATGCCGCAAAAAACGTACATTTCGACACTCTCAAGGGAATCAAAATTCTAGGGTATTTCCCGTTGACCTAGAACTATGAAATTTACCAAGTAATACCGTTTTATACTACAAGTATAGGGAAAAATCTGAAAACTACACATTTGTATGTAATTAAATCATAAAAAATATAGTCTTTAACGGAGCCCTCGGTGGGCGAGTCCGACTCGCACTTCTCCAGTTTTTTATAGACAATTCATGAACTCTGTTCTCAAATTCTGTTGCCGCTATAACAAAAAATAATAAAACCGGCAAAGTGCGAGTCGGACCTGCGCACTCCCATACAACAGACCTGATTTTTTTGCCGTTTTTATAGATAAAGGTACGGAACCCTTCATGCGCGAGTCCGAATCGCACTTGACCGGTTTTTTTAATTTTTGTCAGTCTGTAAGTTCCGTTTTAACTAGAGAATCCTTAAAAGGATTTCATGCGGTTTTCTTTATTATGAATATTTATGAATATTACGATCGTAGTGTCTTGGTCAACATAATAAGCTATAAGGAGTGTTGATAAAAATAGCCCAAGCCGGAAATGGGGTAGAGATTGAATAAACGCAAGTGGAGCCGCGGGCAAAAGGCAAGTCAAAAATATAACGAGAGCTTGACAAAAAGTAAAAATTGTAAAAAAGGAATTATTGAAGCAGGTATGTATGTCAAGTCAGCAAAGCAAGACCAAATAAGGCAATAACAAGCAAATGAGCAAACTCACATTTTTTTCACTTTCACCCGAGCTCGCTCACTTTAAGTGGCCTCTGCCCACTATGTTTTCTCCAATTTATTTTGTATTTCTCTATTGCTAACTGCACAAAAAGCAATGAGATGCATTTAATGCATTTTGTGATATGTTATAACAAACAAAATTATACAATTGGCATATATACTTCAGCTTCAATAAAAAACATTGATCTTAGATTCACAAGATATATGGAAGATACCATACAATACAAACCTGCCTCTCAGTAAGGTAGGCAGACAGATATACATTCTACATCTTTTATACATCTCCTCAGCTTCTCCCACACCCATCAATCAATCACACACTATTCTATACCAGTTGGATTACTTACCAATAAATTGTGTAAGCTTCAGCCTGTGCCGGATCTTTAACGTTGGGCTCGTTCAGCAGATCTTGAATACCGAGGAGGATCTGTTTAATAGTGATCGCCGGACGCCAGTCTTTCTCTTCATCTAGCAGTGACAAGCATACAGTGCCTGAGGGGTACACATTTGGGTGGAAGAGGGGCGGCTCAAACTTGCACTTTGGAGGGCTTGAAGGGTAGTCATCTTTGAAGATCATGCGAAGCTTGTAGAGACCGCCTTCCCAAGGAGTCTGGAATTACAAATGCAGAACATTATTGGGGTGATATGATGGAAATGTTAAATCATATTCTAATCATGTTTAAATACTCACACTTGTGCAGCTTTTACATACTATCATTTAAGTACTAGATTCAAGACTAGGTAAAAAGGTGGGTTATCAGGTTTGAGAATTCCTCACATCTTACATTATATTTCTTCTTTCCGTATTGAATACAGTAATTGACTTCAAATCCATACAATTCTCAGTGTCTTCCTAAAGTCCATAATTATGTGAAATATTTCAAACATAAGCACAGTAAATTGCAAAGAATTAACTAATATTTCACTATAAATATGTAACAGAACAACTGCACAAGCTGTTAGATGGAAAAAGCTTTCGTTCTGCCCCCAAAACTGAAAACAAGAGAGCACCAATGCACAATGAATGACCTAATAAGTTTTCACTTCCAAGTCCATTGTTTTAATCACATAGAAAGGTCACAAAATGGAAATCTCAGGCATAAATCAATCTCAATCTCCCTCCTGCAATGTTTTCAAATAAGATGAACTTCAACATATGAAAAAATATTAAAACACACTACATACATGGGTACCTAGTAGAAAAAGTAAACTAGGCATCTGACCATTGACGTAGAACATCTGACCCTGACTGAATGCTATGTGAAACAGAGAAAATAAAACGATTTGCGTGCGGCTTAAACCTAGCAGTAATGCACAGCCAGGTTGAGCATGAATGGTGGCAAGGACCATATTCCCGCCAGGAGTCTAGAAAACTTCTATGAGAAGCATACTAACCCCCTTTTTTCCTGGAATCGCGCACTCCCATGTCATAAGGTTTAGAGATCCATCTGGATTCTTCATGGGCCTGGCGACGAAACCCTGGAATATAAATACATAAGTTAATGTCAAAGTACGTGATCAAGCAAAATTAGTGATAGGTACATTATAGAAAAAGAATGCCCAAACATGAATACTCACAAAAGGATGATCTTTACGCCAAGCTTTGCGCTCTTCAGCCAAACGTGCACTTGCGATTCCTGACATGTTACCTGGAATTTTAAGGGCATTTTTAGCATTTGGACAAATCGGGGAAGATACTTGAAATTTAAGAAACGCTTACTTTTTATTGCTAATTACAGGAGTAAATTATAATAAAAAATAAGTAACACGGCGCGAATAAAGGCGTCCCACGATGCGTGCGTCAAAGAGATTTAAATAAGTTTTCATTTCACAATTCACATTAATTCATTTGGATTCCAAATGACCAAAATGACCGTTTTTATTGGCTATCTGATTAAACATATGTCCAAAAATAACCAATCACATTAAAGGTAGCGTGTGCATTGAAAACGGACATAATTTTTAGTCTATGGCTAGTTTATATGATATGTGGTCTATGGAGTGCTAGGGATGTATACAAAAACCGGCATAGAAAACCGGTATTTTAACTCAGGGTTACCAGATGGGTATAGTTTGATTTTCGTATGAATATTTAAAATTATAGTACCATTAAAAAAAAACTCGTATTCTGTCTTTTAGGGTTCCGTAGCCGAAGGATACCAAACGCCAGTAGCGGACTAATCCTGTCGGGGGCCCGGGGCGGTAAAACGAAATGGGGCCCCTGGTTTACTTGGAAATTCTTGTATTTGTAGTGTATGTACATTTTATAAATCATTAATTAAGTATAAAGATAAAATTAATGACCAAATTAATTTTGTGCACAGCGTTTATATTGCGGCTAATTTTATAGCCAATTTTTGTCAGTGGATAAAAGAAAAGCAAAATACTTTGTTTGATACCATGGATGAACAATAACGAGAGGATGGACAACCCCATACAAAAAAAAAACGTATTCTGCTAGAAAGCCAAATCCTGTAGTATTTCTAGATGTCACTACTATCTCGCCCGCTGGCTGTACATACAATGGATTTGGGCACTTTAGGCAGACGGCGTGGTATAATTCATCGTAATATCCACGAAAAATCAGAGATGGCGCTTTTAATATTTCAATCAAAGAATAAACTTTGATATCATTTTGATATCAATGTTCTTTACGAGCGCTAAAAAAACGCACACACACAAGACCTAACATTAAGGGCACGAGACATGTTGCATCGCAAATAAATACGAGGTGAAAAGGTTACTTTAATGTTCTCAATGATTACATTTACCATGGGTGGCCAAATTATTAGGGACAGTATAAATTTACTAAAATGTTCATGTTGGAGTGAATTGAATGAGGGAATAGGTGTCTTAATATCTATCTGATAAATTTTTATTCGTAAGAGTGATTTTTCAATAATATAAAAGCAACATTAAATAATAAATTATACTTATTTGATGACTGCACAGCACAATCGTACACACTTTTTAATTAATATTTGGTAATTCCACCCTTTGCTGCGATTACGGCTTCCAGGCGTCGGGGCATACCTACTGTTTATGCAGACTTTTGTTTTATGCTGGAGATTGACGCTATGATGCCAAATTCTTATCGGGGCTAAACCATTTGCTGTTTGGTGGTGATGACTTCTTTGGAAATCTCCCGTTTCGTTAACTCCCATAGGTTTTCTACGGGGTTCATATCTGGTGAATTTCCTGGCCAAGGCAAAACACACGTTTTTATCAGCCAGGAACGCAGTAACACTCCTGGCTTTATGGCAAGGTGCCGAGTCGTGCATAAACACATACTCTTCATTATCAGGGAACCATTCTTGAAGTTGAGGTAGAAGCTGACTTTCAAGCACTCGCTTATACTTGTCTCATGGTCCCTTCCACGATATAGAGGGGTCCCATACCTATTGCAGTCGCTTTTTCATCATGGCCTCAGTCAGACGTGGTTTTTTGACTGGCCGACGACCCATCAGGTTCTCTTCAGCTAATCGTCTCCGAACTGTACTTTTAGAGAGGGTGATTCCTTCTTCGTTTATGATTGTAGTCAGTCGTGCCACGCTCTTTTTGCGATTTTGAAGACAAATGTCCCTGATTTTAGGGTCATCACGGGGGCCAGAGATTCTTTTTCTGCCACATTTTCCGACGCGGTTTATTGTTAGGGGCAGTTTATTATCAATTTTTATTTTAAACCTGCTGACCGCTGACTTCGAAACACCTGTGTGTGCTGCTATCTTCCTCTGGGAATATGAGGAATGAAGTGATAGGGTTTCTATCTCCCATAATTTTCTTGGGGATATGTCTGAAGACTTCCCCATACTGAAAAAATAAAAATACGTATCACAGTTATGTGTCAGCCAAGTCGAAATAAATGCATTAAAATTAGCAAAACTAATAAATTATTTCATACAACTTACGTTTAGATAGTCTTGGATCAAAAAAACCCGCATATAATTGTTCCAGAAACTAATAATCGATCACAATAATTTTCACCATCTAAGAGACAAATGACAAATTACCGCTTTTTTCCAAAAACAATATGGCAGACTCACGGTGTTGCCACATTAAAACAATATTAAATAATACCTGAAACAAAAAACATTCACAATATAGTTATTTACTCACAAAATACATTTAAACCAAAAATTACAAAAAATAGGGACTGTACCTAATAATTTGGCCACCCACTGTACAATAATAACATAATATTTGCATTTTAAGCGATTTGATTTTTTAACCAGTACATTTTAGTCTGTAAATCGCAGTTTTATGTTATAATCAGGTTTTTGACCAAAAACCTAGGCATTTGATCAAGAACCCTAAGAAGACAAAATTAGGATTTAATCATATCATAAACCTGAGAAAGTCTAGTTCTTTGATCAAAAACCTAGACTGGATTAGTTCTATGATAAAATCAATGTCAAAAACCTACACTGGTGTAGTTTTATGATAAAATCAATGTTAATATTGCTACAACCAAAGTCAAAAAAAAAATAGGTGCGACGATGAGCGAAGCGAGGAGGAGCGTGTAAGGCTGCTTGGAATCAAAAATTTGAGGAGCTGAGCGAAGCGGAGCGGAGCAAGGCGACCTCTATAGTTCTTAACATTTCATCATTAATACCACAAACTAGTTCAGGTTTTTGATCAAAAAACAGATTTTTTTCAGGTTTATGATAAGATCAAGAAATAATTTTGTCTTCTTCCAGTTCTTGTTCAAAAGCCTAGGTTTTTGACCAAAAACCTGATTTTATCATGAACCTGCGACTTAAAGATGTTTATGGCAATCGGTTTCCATGGAAAAACTTTGACATTTTCTTTATGTTCCCGTTGAGATATTTGAACGGGAAAAAATTCCTACTGGATAGTGGGTAGATGAATAAAAGACTTTTGGACCCCAAAATTTTCGGATTTCAAATATGGGGATATTTGGAACCAGGGGCTCCAAAAAAACAAAGTAAAAATGTTTGATCCGGGGTCTGAAAAAAAATTGTTTTGGCCATATCTTCGGGACAGTTGGTTTTGGAACCCCCAAACTTGGACCCCGGGGTTCCAAAGCAAGTTTTTAAACTTGAAAAAAAATATTTGACGCGAGAAAAAAATTTTGTTTTGGCCATATCTCCGGAACGGTTAGTCTTGAAACCCCCAAACCTGGATCCCAGGGGTCCAAAAAAATTGTCTTTTGTTTTCAAGTGTCAAATCTATTTCGGCCCATATCTTCTAAACGATTGAAGGTAGACCCCTGTTCCTGGTATTTTTAGAAAAGGGCTTGACAAGACCTATCCGAATATGCAAAAAAAAAAATTGGTCACATTTTCGTCACATTTTGGTCACATGACTATATCTCGGGAACGGTTAGAGCTAGAGCTACCGGGTTTTCACTATAGTAAATGGCTTGACAAGGGATACTTGATGACAAAAAAATACATTTGACAGGTTTTGACAGTTTTTTGACAACGCTAATAAAAGTCTCCATGTACAAGTTCCACTATTGTTTTATTAATTAGCGACTAGTTTAATTTTAGACGAAACTAGTCGCTAATTAATAAAAACATAGTGGAACTTGTACACGGAGACTTTTATTAGCGTTGAAATGAAGTTCCATCAAGAAGTCACACCTTACAGTATAAATTAGTTTTTTGACAGTTTTTTTTATTGCTATATCTCCGGAACAGCTGGAGTTAACGCTTCCGGGCTTAGACTCGAATGACGAGTATCACGGGCATTTTTTGACTAATGACACCCATTTGGAGTTCCTGAGGCCTTAATAAAACAGGAAGTGTCCCGCTCCAAAATAGAAGAGACTCGGGGGCTGAGCTTGCGTTTGTAGATAAAAGGAGAATAATAATTTTCAAATTTCCCAAAAAACGTCATCGAACCTTGATACAGAACAGACTACTTACTGAGTCTTCAGTATGAATATGGCTGCATAAATAAATGTCATCTTGTATGAACGAGAGACATCTTATATAAGACGGCTTTCGTTTGAGTAGCCAAATTCATACTGGAGACTCGGTAAGTGGTCAGGACCAAGGTTTAATGACCCTGTTTTTAAATTACGCAAAATAAAATTTAGGCGTCCTCTACTAGTTGAGTCGAGCGAAGTTTTTCTTGAACAAGTATAGAGGCACAAAATATATTTTTCATAATTCGCTAACAGGTTCATTGAACCTTGGTCTTGATAACTTACCGAGTCTAAAGTATGAGTTTGGCTGTTAAGATGAAAGTCACCCTAATAGGTATAATATTATACATAGGACAATACAAAGAAAATATGAAAAAATAAATACGTTATCGACTTCTTTAATATAGTCGTCATCACACCATCGAATAACACTATTTTTTCAAGCTTTACTTGCATAAAACCATTCATAACCATTTCGTAAAACACAACGGACTAGCGGACTGCATGGACTAGTCTGAAAGCCCAGTATTGTGCGGATTATGAACGAGAGCGCACGCATGTTTTTGCTTGTTATTTAAATAAGTATTATACTAAATATATAATACATATTTATTAAATATGGCATATATCATGTATGGCAACCCCCCACTTTCTTTTTTTACGTTTCTTTTACTTATAGGAGCTAAATAAATAAATAGTAGCGGCCGTTACTGTCTTAACATCCATTTATTGATACGTCTTGTGTCTTTCGAGAATCAGCACCGACTGATTGACCCACAGACGTATGGACGGCTCGCGTATCCATCCGGTGATACATCTGCAGATCCATCCGCTGATGCATCTGTCTACGTGTAGAGGAGGCAATAATAGGAAAAGGATCAAATGATTGCCAAGGATTAAAGAACTTTTTTGGTCCCGATACGATACTTTTGGTACCTACTAGAAAATTGTAAGATAAATAATAACCTAATTAGTAATGTACTTATAGATACAATACTCCTTATACAATCACTAAGTATTATTCCACTAGTAACAGCAGAGGAGATTGGTTCTCATGTTCACGATTTTGACATTTGTTTCTCTAGGTACGAGCAAACACACGATTTTTCTTCAATTAATGTATTATATACTTAAAAAGTCCAACTAAAATGCTAGCTGATTATCATAATTGGACAACTATATAAGGGACAGGACACTAGCGTAACCTTCTGAGGTAGTTTACGTGGTACCCCAAAACTACTAAACATTCTCTGTCAAAATACGTCATAAACACTATATTACCGCGATATAGAATGCGAGGTGCAGTGCAGCCATCCATTTATTAAGAGTTTAAGTGATATCTTGGTAGCCACTCTTAATTGATACTACAATACAATTAGTCTCTCTGTTTAGGCCCGTTGACCGGACCGGACCTGTGGATAGTTAGGGCTACCTGCCACATTTTTAATTTTCGCTCGCTATGAAACTGCCAGCCCCTTCCTGGTTCCTCCATCCGGCTTACAACTTTTATGAAATTCGAAATATGATGTTTAAATAAATAATTATAAAATAATAAATACTGAACTGGAGTGAAAGTTATGATCTATAAATCATTTATATTATATTGAAATCCTTGTCCATAGTTCAAAATATTTTATTTACAACAATATGCAGCTTTGTTTTTACCTCGGTAAATGTATTATGATTAGAAAAGGCTCTACATGAAGATTAAAATAAATCTTGATATCAAAAATTATGAAATTACAAGACGGAAATTATCGATTAGAAAAAAAATTGAATAAATTCTTCGGGCCGGGATTTGAACCTGCGGTCTCTAGTTACTCTTCCCTACCCTGTAATGCACTCTAATAGAACAAGCGAGCGAAGCGAGCGAGTTCTCCGAGTCTACTTGAACAATACGGTGTTTGTATGTATGTATGTATGAATGTTTGTTCGACGAACAACGCCAACGATTCACTCGCCTGCCAAATTTCATGGCATTCTGATGAACGATACTCTAGTCATCGTCGAACAAAAATTTATACATACATATACTTCGCTCGCCCGTCTAAAAAGGTGATACTTTTTGATGATTTATGCCTCCTCTATGAATTTATTTTTACATACACGCAGTTGTATTGCATATTTAACACACTTATTAATATTTTTATAATTTCATTATATATGACGAAAACAATCGAATCTGACATTCAAAAGGTTAAATACACGAGTGTGAATCATGATGTTCTCTGTTTACCCCACTACCAGATGTCCAAATAATAAAACAAATGTGTTAGTGCGTATTATCACGTACTTTATTTATTTTATATATACCTTTTTATTATAAAAAAGTCTTACTCACTACATTACTGATTCTTAGTCGATATACAATGTAAAATATTGTGAGTAATTTTCACAAAATGGTTTTTTTTTTTCAATATTTTTCCTCCTGTTACAATACAAATATTGGACGGAGATAAAATTGACATAATATTAATTAGTAAAGCTATGACTTTTTACATGTTATATTAATTTACAAATTAACAAACCGTGTTAAATATGGAATTAATTATAGTTAGATATTCTATCTAAAGCATTAAAAGTGTTTCAGTCTGCGTTTGACTCTGTTCAATTCAAGAATAATTCGATAAAATATGGCAATGTGTGAAAATTTTATATTAATACAACGTTTTCTTTTATTAATAATCTCTAACTTTCTCCAACACTTTATAATTGCTACTTCTCCTTTCAGTATAAAGAGGAGATGATCCGTTCCTTGATTCGAATCCGAGTGGGGACGAGCGCGATCCATTTTCTATGTATTTCAGGTTAGTCAACGGTTCTTTGTAGCCCCGGCTTTTCGTGACCGAGTTTACCTCTCTTGACTCTATAATTTCTTTTCCGCGACCATCTCTCATTGGAACCACTTTCTTACTAACCGTTTCTACAGTATCAGTCACGCTGGGTCTTTCAGGATCACCAGAACGCGTGGTATATCTATAAGTTTCGGAATAGTTGTCACTGCTATTGCTTCCACGTCGAATAGCTGGTGATTTCAGACGACTTTCCAAACGTGAGACGAAAGGACTAGTTTCTCTGTTCAAAGATTCTGTTTTATAAAGTGTTTTCCGTTCTTCGGATGACCTCTCCTTGTAGGCAGGAGAAGGTGTGCCATATCTGGATGATAGTCTGCTTCCATCGGATTCATCATCAGCGTGCAAAGTGTGATAGAGTTCTGGAGCTCGTTCGCGTAAACCTTTGAGAAACATCTTCTTTTTGTCAGTTTCGTCATATTTACTGTATCCATTGGTATGGCCGTTAGTCACTGGGGTTGTCTTTCCATATCTTGCTCCAAATAGCCCATCACGTCTCCTTTCGGTTTCACGAGAAACGGCATCAGCCAGGTCTCGTTGACTACGGTTTATAATGGAGACGATTCCAGGGCTTTTGAGTTGTTCAGGGGTTTCGTCCAAGCGACTAAGGTGGGGGTTTGATTTATACATGGTGGAGTAGTTGCGGCTCATTCCTGATACGTAGCGTGGGTGAGTTTCAGGTTCTGGTGCTCCCATAGCAAAACTCTTGCTCCTGTTAAGAGCTTTGTATGACCGGGCTGGCTTAGCAGGCCCGGGTGGGTAGCCGTTTACTTTGACGTCACCGTTTGGAGAGCTGGACACGTGGTGGGCTACATTAACGGCACTGCTGGATCGTTTGCTTGGAGTCAATTTGTGCCAATACTTATTAGAGCTGGGTTTTTCGGTGGTCTTCTCTTTGCGGTCGTGCAGTTTTCTAGGTAGTGTTTGCGCACTCCTGCTGTAGTCTTCCTCAGCCTCGCTGTTCGGATTCAGCCGACTGGTTGAATGACTGAACCGACCGAGAGTGCTCGAGAGTTGACCCCTGGAACGAAAAAAAAAAGACTTATTGCCCGTATCAATTAAGATTTTTTGCTTCTTTATCTTTATGACGTTTTGTCAAGATATCCACCCACGTTAAGTTTATTGTTAGGCTTCTAATGTGACAAAAAGTTGTAGTCTCGTATTCTAGTAAATGGATTTAATGAGGGATCTCAACCCACACACTTAAGCATGCTTTGTTTACTAGTAGGTTGGTAGGTACTATTAGCAATTTGCGTTGTATTATAGCAGCCTGTGCTTTATCCACGCCTGGAGGGCTTTATACATAAACTACAGCTGAGATTATGTATGGTTTTTTAGGTTTGTAAAACTTCTAATCACTAAGCAATTCATGGTTCATTAATGCGTTTTCTAGACGATAATAGTTCAAGTCAAAATTCGACGAATTTAAATCACGTTAATTTTTTTAAATGAAAATTTGCTTTACCAAACCCACACAAAAAGCAAAAAACCAGCCAAGTGCGAGTCAGACTCACGCACGAAGGGTTCCGTACCATTATCTATAGAAACGGCAAAAACATGTCTAGGTATTATATGGGAGTGCACGGGTCCGACTCGCACTTGGCCGGTCTTAGTATTTGTTGTTATAGCAGCAACAAAAATACATCATCTGTGAAAATGTCAACTGGTCTAACTATCATGGTTCATGAGATACAGCCTGATGACAGATGGACAGCGGAGCCTTAGTAATAGGGTCCGTGGGTTACCCTTTGGGTACGGAACCCTAAAAATACACCTGTCCTTTAAAAAGGACATTTCCTCGCAGTGAGTCATTGTATCATCATCATTGACAATCTGTTTCAGATGACAAACATGTCTCCAGCTGACTCAGTAACGTGTGCTACTCTAAATAAGGGTGTCTTTGGTTACATTACTTTATTTTAACCATAATAGGAGGTTGCATGGTCGACTGCTGATTTTTTATAAGGAATGACATGCCGGAACGCATTACTGCGTTGCTTGATTGATCGCTGACAAGGAAAAATATCGTGTAGTTGTTAAAGTTCTATGGACAAGTAGTAGTCAGTGCCCACAAAAGGTGATAGATTTTGTAAATTATTAGGTAAAGGAGACAGCGCTAATGAACAGTTAAGACGAGATAATTTACAAGTGAAATATTTGTTTCTCTTAAGAAAATGTAGCGAACTCTGCGAACCTAATCGATCGAGCCCATATACGACTGTATACTTCTTAATTATTATGAACGTAACCAAAGTGAAAGCATACACTTTCCGCTCCATCTACGAAACAAAACATTTCAGTTTTATAGCACCGCTTCTTTTTACGGCAGTTTACGTGTTAGATATGGTTCTTGTGTAAAGTAATTATATGTAACTTGGTCAACTTTACACGGTTGCGTAAATACAAGACCAAAATTAAGTCCTTTATTTATGAAAGCTAAGAAATACCCATTGTAGTAAAGTTTATGCTTGCCCTATAATTTCAAGGAAACAAGTTATATTACCCAAAATACTGTTAAATGGAAACAAGGTTTCACTACTCTTCAAAACCAAGTTCAAAAAATACCTTAAAGCCACAAGTTCATTGTGTTTTATTTAATTCATTAAAATATACGTTAAACAGTAAAATTCACTAAGATAGTTCGAATCTGAGACTGGATAAACCAGCACACACTATAAAATAGCAAATGCAATCTTTTTTTGTGATTGTTGTGTGTGTACAGGTTTGTGTTTTTTTGTTAGGATTATTTAGTTTCTGTTATTAAATCTTCTTTTTTATTTATAGTTAGTTTATTTAAGTTTTTGCTATAGGCTGTGTTCTTACTTTTAAGATTTGAATAAAGTTCCCAGTGGAAGTTTATCCTAAATAAAGATATAATTGCTAAATAGCTAATACATCAAATAAATCAATATTTGTGTAAAGTAAGGCCAACAATGCTAGATAAAGAATGTAAACACACTTTCAGGGGTTCAGAACATTTTTATTTAAATAAATTTTCATATCATACTTGTCATTCATTCAAACTCATTAGTCATTAGGTTGTATATATTTTATGTCATACGAATTGTCATTCATTCGACAAAGTGGGCCGAAATATATTTCGAAAATATTAACTTTTTTTATAAATGTTTAATAATTTATTGAAACAAAATAATTATAATTATTTTCGCATTATATCAACTACAAACATTATACTCGTATTAAAAGTTGATGAACGTCACGAGATAAATTTTCAGATTCAATAGTCCCTGTTGAATACAATTATGGCATTCTTAAAATTTGACGAATTCATGTAGGTACCTATAAGATGCAACGAGTGTAGGAAAACTGCTATCATTTTCATGAAATCACGAAACCCCGTAACTTTTCCAAAATATAATAAAATTTTCTTTAATGCTCAAAATATTATTCATTTAGAAAAGCTAACTTAATAGTAATTAGTATTTTCTACCAGCTAACCTTTGAAATGAGGAAATTTTGAAAACAAACGTTTTAAGACTTTTCCTTAGTAACTTTGAATCACAAAAAACTAAAATTTGCACTGGTATTTGATGAGTTTTAGAATGTAATACAAAGATCGAGTGTAATCAATACCAAATGTATTACTGAACACAATACGTTACTGACCGCAAGGGAAATCTTTATTGCCGCCTCACAGAGGTTGCACCAAGGATATCAAGTTTCTGTCATCCAACGTTGATAAGTCGTAAATACTTAAAAAAATATGTATATCAGCCACATAAATCTAGACTTTGTAAATTCTTTTACTTGTCAATTCCAATTAAAACTAGAGTTACCTTTTTAGGTGGTCGATTAACTCTTAAAATATCAGTTTTTGTAGACAAAGCATGAACTTTTGGTTAATCGTCAATATCAATCTGTATTTCTTTAATTTAAACTTTAATCGTTGCAAATCTTGCGAGTTGTGATTGTATATTTTAATTTATATGTGCTTGTTCTAACTTAAAATCTAACTGAGGTAAGTATGAGCTTATGTGTATATTTTAATGCTTAACTTAATGGGGCCTCTGTGTAGGAGTACTATAATCTAGATTTATTTACTTTATAATGGGCTTGGTAACTTGTCATTCTTCTACTTTGTAATTATGTAGGTATTAGATATAATCGTCCACCGTTCACCGCGTAGTGCTTTATACGGTGATTTACGAGATTTTACTTTGTTAGTATATTGTGTCTCGGAAGCATGTAGGTTTAGTTATTATCTATATGTCTATCTACCCACATAATAGGTTGGGGGAAAAGTTTATTCGCATTTTATATGAAAATTCAAAACATTTTTTAATAATGTTTATTTACATTTAACTAAAGTATATATGTGCCATTTTGTTCGATAACTTTCTGCCATCTTGTAGGTAGGGACATGATCCCATTGCTATAGAAATTCTTGGGCTTCTGGTCAAAAAACCGCGACAAGTGGTTTTGGCAGTCCTCTCGTGATGTTAACCTGACACTGCTTAAAGGATTCTGAAGAGACCGAAACAAGTGGAAATCTGAAGGTGCAAGGTCAGGACTATACGGCGGATGCATTAATACGTCCCAGCCAAACTCTCTTAATTTTTGCTGAGTGGCTGAAGATGTGTGAGGTCTAGCGTTATCACGATGAAAAACCACACCCCCTCTGTTGACTAATTTCGGCCGCTTTCTCTCAACTTCTTGTTTTAATCTCATCAGTTGTTCGCAGTAGAGTTCAGAATCGATGGTCCTGCCTGGCGGTAACAGCTCATATGAATAATGCCCTTCCAATCCCACCATACACACATCATTACCTTATTGCGAGATACCCCGGGTTTCGCCAGAGTCTGTGAAGCCTGACCAGCCTTTGACCACGGCCTTTTTCACACGTTCTTGTCGTACGTGATCCACTTTTCATCACCAGTTATCAGGTTTTTCAAAAATGGTTCGGTTTCATTACGTCGTAATAAATAATCACAAATGAGTACATGGTTCATTAAGTTTCTTTCAGTGAGCTCATGAGGCACCCAAATATCGAGCTTTTTTGTGTACCCAGCTTTTTTCAAATGCGCCAAAACTGTTTTGTGATCAATCCCCAGTTCTTCAGCTACATCGTAACTACTGATATGCCGATCTTGCTCCACTTTTTCAAAAATGGCATCCATTTTATCCGTAACAGGGCGCCCAGAGCGAGGTGCATCTTTAACATCAAAATTTCCGGATTGAAAACGCTTAAACCAAATTTGTGCTACTCTCACAGACACTGCACTAGGTCCATAAACATCACAAATTTTTTTTCGCGGATGCGTTGTATTTTTACCTTTTTGTAGTAAAATTTTAAAATGTATCGAATTTCTTCATTAGATTCACTCATCTTAACAGTAAGAAAAACAAATGAAAATCACACATTTTACCTAATTTGAATTTGGAATTATCTTCTTTAAAATTTAAACTTTTTAATGATACCAAAACCAGCCAGATACAAATGGTATAGCCAAAGAAATTTTATTATAAGTTCATACATACTATTTGCGAAAAGAGTTTTTCCCCAACCTAAATTATTATATATATTTCTTAGTACCTGTAGAGTTGTGATCGTTGAAAACCAGGTTACCTATAAACTAGATTATTGCATTTACTTCTATGCATATGACTTCTCAATACAAAATATCAAAGTACAAAAGGATATAGTAAATCCTTTAAATGGTATCGGCTCTATTTTTACCAGCATAGCCATCATCATACGAAATAAAATCTTCAATAATGATATCGTAAACATTAGGCTTGAGCCCTAAAAAAATCTCCGTAACTCTATGTTAATTAGGTAAACAAGAGGCATTAATTTAATTTATGAGCCTTATCCCGAATGTGGGCGAAGTTTAATATTGGTACAAGTTTCTATTTAAGGTTCCTGATTGATTATGATTATGAAGTTTATTAAAATTTAGTAAAAAATATAACTATTAATTGTTATGTTCTACAAATTTGACTTAATTTTAATCTTCTATCCTATTTAAGGAACTCAAGGGAACTTTTGAAAATGAGGAAGTGATTCCTAACGACATTGTTTTGCCTCGATGATATTTCATCGATATGATGGGTGACTTACCGCTCGCGGTGGTCACGGGTGTCCGGTGCGGCGGCGCGTCTCGAACTGCCCTCGTACTTATGTTCTCTGCCGTAGATGCTGGGCGCGAAGGGGTCCTCGCCGAGATAGTAACGGTGCGTGGGGGCATTCGGCGGTGCCAGCTCGCCACCGTACTGCCGGTACGTGCGAGACGAGTGCTCCGCCGGTGACGGAGACCGAGAAGTGCGCCACCGGGCGCGACGCTCCGCGGATGCTGAACGAATCTTCCCCACTAACTTCCTAATCGAATTCCCAATAGTTTGCCCCACAGATTTCCTGGCGGGAGACGGCCGACGTGCACTTTCTGCTGCGAATCTAGTTTTTTGATGCTGTTTACGCTCATCCCGACGCCGAGGTGGCGGCGTGCGATCCCTGTCTGAACTTTCTCTACGTTCCCGAGGCGGTGAGTAATCGGGTGGTGGTTCTGCTGCACCTTCATCACGACTGTCACGAGAGCGCCCCGAGTTTTCATTGCGGGATGAACTCCTATAGCCACTATCGTAGCGATGTTCTTCGGATAAGCGAGCTTTCGTATGTCGTTTTCGTTCGGGAGCTATCGGTGGTCGGTAGTCATCCTCGACGGAAGGTTCACGGAAGGAGCGGTCCGCCTCGAGCGGGCGGAATGGTGAGCCACGTGGGGGACTGTGCATTGTTGATGAAGAGACGTAGGCGGAGTCGTCGCGTGAAGGCGGATGGCGGCGGCCGATCGGAGACGACCTACCCTGCGGCGAGTCGCGCTTTCCGTACACGTGTCTGGGAGACGACCCGTTTAACCGGTCATTGCTGCCATATGGAGACCGCACTGCCGGTGGCGAAGGAGATGAACTGCGGGGTTCCGGCATCCTTGGTTTACTCGCGCGTCTTTGTGACCAATCCGCGACACCTTTAAAATATCCACCGGTTCTGTTAACAGCTGCTCTCTCATCTGATGGAGTCGATGACTTGGTTTTGCGGAGAGCTCTGTCTGCGTAGATAGGTGGGGGTGGGATCGATGATGACGTCTTTCCGTAGTAGCCCTCGTCATCAGCTGTTTTGGTCTTGACGTAATAGCCAGGTTCCGGCCGTCGTCCTATCTCCTCAGCGATGGAGTCGTGTGAGGAACGAGAGTCGCTGCCGAAGTGGCTCTCCAGCCATTTGGAGGTTTCCTTTTTGCGTGTCTCCTCCTCGATGTCGAAGTCGAGGGGTCGCTTTGCGTAGTCCTTGTCGTGATCTGTGAACACACGAGCGCGTGAGTATGGTGCGAGACACGAGCGCGCGCGCGGCGGACGCACGATGAGTGCGGGCTCTAGCTGCGCGGGCGCCGCATCCTCGCGCACAGACACACTCTTATGGCGTAATCGTTCGGTAAATAAGTTTGCCAAACTATCGAAGGTCAATGCGACTCGAACAGTCAATATGTCTTAATTGTTTTTAAGTCGGTAGTTTGTCAACATTATTCACTGAATAAAATCACTGGGTCAATTGGATTATTGTCATGATTATGATGTCTTACTGTGCGTAAGAGCTTTGTTTTTGCTTGTATACTTGTTACTGTTGCAAATATTAGTTATACCGTTACAGACATCAATCATGTGCCGATCCAGCATTTGTTTCTTCAAACACCTGTCTTGTTGTCTACCATATATTATATACATACGTAATGTAACCTACTACCTAAGATAAGTCCTATCTTTCTATATTCTAAGTTCTAAGCCGTGATTTCAGTAGGTAATAATAATAAGAATAAACGGCCCGAGAAAGCATAAGAGCTATTGAAATTTCTCGTAAGTTGTAATAATTATACAAAGAGACAATACCTTGCATACAGTATCGTAAAAGTCGTATGGTGAGATGGCGCTTTCATCACATGCATGTTTATATGACAGGTTGAACAAGTATTACAACAGGGTTCGACGAAACTCTGTTGACAAGGTCGTCTTCACGTTGAAATCTAATTAATGGTAAAAGCTTTATGTTGTTAAACAGCCATTTTGATTAAACCTTGTCAGTGCCGGTGGCATTTTACTTTTGGTAGCGAACGTGTCGTGATCTTTAAGTTTTTATCGAGCTCTATATAATTATATATATTTTTACTTCTTTTACAGAATTCACGTTATTAAATATGATTAAATTTAACTGTTATTTGGGTACGTACTCGCAATTCGTGTGTATGAATGACCTGGCGTCTTGAGCTTGATAAATACCAATGATTTACTGGTATACTACATATATGCTATTAATGAATCATTAAACTGACAGCGCCTAGGAAGAATTCTCAAAAGCATTTATTTCTTGAATCATGGGAAACATAATGACAAATATTAGCTCATAAAACACGAAGCCTATGAACCTCGTGTCCCGCCCGACCTCACGTTTGTCGCGTAGGCCCAATGACTTTCCATATCTGGACAGCAGATGGACATCGAAGACTTAAATTGTCCACTTTAATATACTCGAACCATCTTAAGACTTCGGTGTCTCTTGAGGTTCTGGTATAAAAACAATTACCTTATCTCGGCAGTAGGTTAAGAGAAACTTGGTGACGCATCGGGGTAGGAACAAGACATGGATTTATGGATGGAGGCTATATTATTATGTGAAATTAAACGGATGTATTGCATACTTTTTCCGCTGTGTCGCTGGTACTTATATACATAATTACTTTAGTTTGTAGGTAGGTATGTATTATGTTGTCATCGTGCTGAAATGCAGCCAGTTTAGTAACTGCAAGTGTATATGGACTTTATGTTTTTTACTTTCCTCTTTTTTTAATGCTGTAATGTTTTAAAATTATGTTATATTGAAATCAAAATTTTAACATGTTATATTGCTCATTTTATTTGAGTTTTAACTATTACGTTACGTTATAAGTATACAATCCTACGTTTGTATTGTACTTATGTTCACATGCTTGTCATCAACAAATTTATTTTCTTTCATCTTTATTTCTTAAGTTCTAGAAATATATATAATATGGAATATAATTTTTTATTTTTAACTAGTTATTGTACCGATATCAGTGTAATTTAGTATATGTATGACATTAATTAATTATTGTTTTTGATTTGAATGTTGACTCAAAATACTTTGAGCTTATTAATTTTATACATTTTTGATAAGTGTTTTTAGGGTTCCGTACCCGAAGGGCAACACTGTTAAAGTCGCTCTGCTGTCTGTCCGTCTGTTCTTGCAAACGGATTGAGTTACAGACCTGAATTTTGTGTATTATGTTATGAAGATGTTGACCCAAAACCGAATATGGAATTAAAAATACACGAAAAAGGAGCCTACATTTTTTTTTCTTACCCCTTTCTTTAGGGTGTCTTGTTTAGGACTCATTAAGTAGAGTAGAAATTTATGTTTTGTTTTTTTTCTCCAGAAATGAAGAATTATGGAGCCATCGAAGTTGCCATTTTTAAACCATTTTTGTTACATTGTCTATATATCAAAAACTAAACTGTTAGGAATTCGGAATTTTCTGTATACTCGTATTATGTGCCATTTAAACAATAAATACCGAAAACGCCGATTGTTGTTACAGGTTTAGGGTTACGTACCCGAATACGTGACCAACTTAATCTTGCAGTTTCGTTTCATAAATTCTATAGGTACTGATAAGTTTGTAATTTTTATTGTAATAATTTTAGTCAGTTAAGTTATTGAAATGGTACGAAACACACAGGGCGCGAACCCTTCTCGCACTTGACCAGTTTTTACTACTTCTCAACACTTTTACGAAAATCTCTACTAATAGGCTTGGGAGTAGGCTCGAAAATCAAAATATTTTATTAAACGCGAGACGAAAGGAATTAAAAGTACTTTAAAATACATTGTTTATCAGCTAATAAACCGTCTATAAACAGTAAAAAATACAAGTCCAACAAATCAATCTGTCATACACGCCATCGCTAATTGCTGCCTACATTAACAACGGAGATACGAGTAAAATCGCGCAATTTAAGGCTGTCGAACCAAATCTCGGTGTAAAATGCACATCATAATATTGTTTTCCTTACTTTTTAATAAAAAGTATGCAAAATTTTCGTTTTAAAGCAATTGGCGGAAACTTATTAGTAATAATTAAGTTTTCAATTTTAAATTCTATCATTTTATGGTTTTCATTTTGATTGCATTCGGTTAACAAACTTAAAGGCATATTTATCGTTGTAATCGAATGTAATCAAAATGTAAAGCAAAAATAACATAATTTTAATGCGAAAACCGTATTATTAGTAATAAATTTCCGCCAATTGCTTTAAAACGCAATTTTTGCATACTTTTTATTAAAAAGTAAGGAAAACAATGTTAAGATGTGCATTTTGCACCGAGTTCCTCCGTTACCACCTTAACGTGTGACAAGGCGGTATCACCGGTAACACTTATGCTATTTAAATTATTTCGCGACTACTGCCTTCCTTTAAAGTAGATGTGGAATAAATTATATCAGCGCTGTGGGTTGGCGCGGAACAGCTTGGACGTATACAAGGCCGGAGAAGTGACACTGAAAACTGGTCACAATGTGGGATCTTTAGCATAATGGTCTGCCAGACCAACAATACTGGCTTTGGTCTCACTTTTAGGACTCAATTTGGTTATAATAGTAGCTATTTTACCGCGAAGAGTAAGGTGTAAACAGTGATCGAGGTTAGGCATTGTCTTTGGTCTGAGGACTATGGTCTTGAATAGACTAATTGGGCTATGCAATTTAGATTATTATCTAGAGTACCTTACTACGGGCAGAGAGGTCGAGTTTTTAAGCTAATAAGGGCCGAGGACGCTAAATACTTGACACAGGTCTGAACAATTCCAGTGCTATCATTAATTTATCCTAGATCTCGTGTGGGTAGATGTAAACGTATAAGGCATGTATAGTACATAAAATTTTATATTTGTAGAATACATATGGAAAATTTAAAGTTTACAACATCGAATTGGTTAATAAAAAGAATATTTTCTTTTACGAAATTATTCTTCAAGATTTCCCTTTTTTTAATGTCTTTTTAATATTCATTGCCACCATAGCATTTTATGTGTCATCATTTCATTGTAAATATGTCATTATTATATCAACTGATGCCGGGCCCAGTAGGGTCCGAAATATGTCTTGAAATATTTTTTTAATTCTTTCGTGTATATACTATAATATAACAAAAAACGAAAATAAAATAACTAAAAATTATGAGGTAAACTGGATTTACGCGATATTTTATTTCCAATTTCCCGCAACAGTATCGAAACGAGACGACATTGAGTGCGGTTATGAGTCCACAATAAACAAACTACAATTTTTTAAGGCAAGTAATTAAATGGTATTTATTTTAAACATTCGGTCAGCAAGAAAAATCTGCTGAAAAGTTATTTTGACAGCACAATATGTATTTGTCGGCTTTAAAAACAAACCACAAGCAACTAAATCGATATTTGGTCAGCTTGATAATGTATAAGTCTGCTAAATAAATAGTTCTAATACAAAATTATTATTTGGTCAGCAGGATTATACAATGGATTAGCATAAAAATAATATTTAATAAGATATAATCTCTAAGAATCTGAATTTAAAAATTGTGGTCAGCTAACAATTTAAAATTTGCGCAATTTTATTGAAAAAGCGGAGTTTCGCAACACGAGCGGCCAATTGGTGCATTAAAAATAACAGTGTATAACAGTGTTTACAATAATTATTTTTGATGTTTGACAATAAATTATTCAATTTATTATTGTTTTGTGACCTCTTTTTTTAAAACTAGCCTTTGCCTGCGTCTCCGGCCGCTTTTATTCAATCTCTGGCCCATTGACAGACAAACTAAAATTCTTAAAAATGATTATTTTGGCTTCAGTACAATACTAATAATAATAAACCATTTCGATAAAAAATTGGAAAACATATTTTAGTAGTTTAAATTAGCTATCATAGCATTTTATATGTTTTTCCTAGTTTAATTTTAATTTATTTTTAAATAGTATGTAGAGTGGTCAAGTCCATTAATGAATGCAATTAATTATTTCACAATAACTCAATGCAGCAAAAATTGCACTCACTTGTTGCTGTAGGAAAAAAAAAAACAAAAAAAATTTTACTGCTTGCCACAACTTAATATAATCCGTATCACGATTTGCTGCTCTATTACTAATATTGCTGCAGATATATTTAATTACCTATGACATCAATTTTAAAGCTGTCCATTATCACATTACTTGCTGATCAATTTCGTTATTTTTGCCGATCACTTGAAGCAGCTTAACTCACTTTGTTTGCTGAAAAAATATATTTTGGAGCTGACCAAAACTTCTTTAATTTGCTGACCGTTTAAATGATAGCCATTTTCTAACGATTCGGTCACGAGCAGGAGACTCATCAGATGTCAAAAATCGTTGGGAAAAATTGGCTGTCAAACGTGTTGTGCGGTTAACTTCAACAAACGGCCATGCTAAGGACTATGGGGGTTGGTTGAATGTGTTTATTTGGTTCATTTGCGTAACCAACATTACAACGATGGCTTAGCGTGAAAATTGTTCTGTTGAAAGTCATAACTGCACGCATTATCTATTTATATTTTTCACACAGAAAACAGGTCCTTAGAGCTGCTAAAAGTGATACCACAAAAGAAAAAAAAAATGCATAGTTTTCTTAAACAACGTCTTCGACGGGCTAATTTTTTTTTCTCTAAATAGCTCTTTAGCATATGTTTAAATTTTAGTTATAAATTAAATGCCTTCCCATTTAAAATAGCTCATTGCTACTTCTGGACATTTAATTGAGCAGACCTTAAGACGAGGTTATCCAGAAAAATATGTCCCTGCTCCAACGCTTTCATTTTTCACATTTTTATCCTGTTTAGAAAACTCGCGGTTTTGAGGTGTTTTATTTATTATTTTGGAATTAGAGGGATGGGTTTCATGATGGCCGTCTTATATCACATTTTTTACGACGTTTATTTTATTATAAGTTTTATTGTGTAAAACTCAATATACCTCAAATTAAATGTTATTTAGATCATAGTTTAGACCTATCTTTGCGATTTAATCGGATAGAGGAAAATGTAAGCAATCGTGTATCGAAGAGCCGAAATATTAAGATTAAAAAGTAAAATATGACATATATTTTTTTGCAAAATTTTATCGTCTCTTTTTATTGGCTTAAAATTGATTTGAAAAGAGACAAAGTCGGGATAGCCCCCCCTTAAATAATTATCCCGGTAAGTAGGTAAGAAATTATATTTTTTTCTAAAGCAGCCACGTTTTTGTAGCAAATACAAAAATATTACGTCATATAAGTTTTAAATAACTATGGCTCTTTAGTCACATAAAAATCGCATTAGAAACTTGCGAATCGAAACTTAAATTTTTGCAAGTAATTTATTTACTTAAATGTACCTACTTAAGTACAATGTTTCAATGAAGAAATTATTCTTATCACAGCAATAAATCTAAAACTAAACCCTTTAAAATCAGCTATAATATTTGTATACTTAAATAAACTTATTATCAACAACACGGCAATATTTATTTATTTATTTAAAAAAGGTACACCAACAGCACACATATTAAACATTTAAAAGGAACTAACATTTATACAGATATTCTGATACATGTGCCACTAACAGGTATACACAACATTTTCCAAACAATATTTATATACGTTTGTATGTAAAAAGTCAAGTTTGAGACATGAAGACTCTTTCAAAAGACACTCTTTTTGCACCTCGTTCTAGGCCCCCAGTAGTATGGGTGGACATAGTGGAAATGCCTAAGTAGCAAAACGTCCAACAGCACGAAACGTCTAATGAGCTGTATGCCTAATTAGCAAAACGTCCATGTAGCAAAACGACCAACTATCAGATGGTCTGTATAGCAGAACGTCTATATAGGTAATCGTCAAATTCTCAAAATGGCTAGACACTTATGTACAAAAATAAAAATGATATGTGCCCCTCCCCCTCCCGATCAGAAAGTCTAACTAGCAAAACGTCCAACAGCACGAAACGTCTAATGAGCTGACAGCCTCCTTGGTCTATTTACTTGTTTCATATCATACAATATTTTTAATGGTGACACTTATTGTCATAAATGCTATTTGATTAGCATTACAGAACTGTATTTTCCCTATTTCCTAAATTCTTCCATTTTCCCAGTATCAAAATTTTCTTCCCTAAAAATTTTCCCAACCTTTTCGCTTCCTCAAAAGAATATTTCCCAAAAATTGCGAAAAAAAATAATATTGTCTTTAAAATTTTATCTAAATATCCCACAGAAATTCATTTTCAAATTCTCATTACCATGTACGGAATTGCCTAAAAGTAAATAAGTACATACATATACCTATGAATCGATATAAGCCCTTTGTCCTTTATTATTTTAGCACAAATTATGATTTATAATTATATGCTTAGTTTATTTGATATTTCGATGGACAATTTTTGAGTTATAATAAAAAGTTTACTCCGCATATATTCAGAATTTTAACAACTGCAATAAGTGTGAAAAAAATTCTTTTGCTCCAGATAATAAATATGCTCAAACCACAGACATAAATTGTAACGTCTGTGGCTCAAGCTTAGATAAATGAAATAACGCCATCTAAATTTTGGTAACAGTACTAAGCTGACAGCAACGCTAGCTGTTCCATCTTTGGTCAAGTAGCAGAACTAACATGGCACAATTTCTTACCGTTATGCCGAAGGCGGCGCTGTCGTCGCATCCGCACTGATAAACTGTCCCAGTTGTCATCCATGTTTGGCTGTCCTTCCCTCTCAGCTGCATAAGAATTTGAATATTATAATTAAACATGAAACATAGAAAAATATGAATAATGATTCTATTATTTTATAAATATAGACTTGGTTACATTTTTAATGAACATAGATGGCGCTGCTGGTACTCGTATTTTAAAGTATCCCAGTGAATCTTTTGAAGTTCAACTAAATCTTGATAATCGTACTCCTTCAATAGGATAGAGATAAGAATATGTTTAAAGAAGGTATCTTCATCTCAACGCGATTATTTTTATTACATGGTGTAATATAATATTTTGTACCTTGGCTAGTAAAATTAGAAAATTTACATAAATTTAACATTGTACATTTATTTCCATTAAAAAGTGTCACGTTTGTTTTTCTTCTCGCCACCAAAGAAAGTTCAAGCTTACTTTGGATTAATATTTCAAAGAGATTTCTGACGTTTTTACTTGGAAAATATTTAACGATGAATTTTATCAATCGCATTTGTCTTTACATGCAAATTTTAGCCTTTACATGAGTGGAATAATCAGAACAATAGTACATATTACTTTATATTCTTTGACAATAGTAAAACAATAGAAGATGGGAAATAATTATATCCCATTCGTCCTGTAAAGCTTAAAGTCCAATATCTCAATAAAAACCCATAATATGATTTAATAAATAGTCAGTTTGATCTTTGACAGAAAGAAAAACTTACTATAATACCTTCCGCCTTCCATACAAAATTACTTGAAACAATATAAGAAAGTTTATTATTTCGAGCAATTTTAATAATAATATACATATATGGGGTACACAACGATCTTGGAAGATCTTGGAAGATCGTTGAGGGTACATCATAAAATAAATGTGTTCTATGTGTTTCCCTGTTATCACAAGATTGTTTATCCTCCTGCCTACCTGCGTATTAATTCTCAAGAGAACAGGATACCGGGAATATTACAAACTTAATAATATCACATTGGGAATATTTTTTGAAAATATTGTTGTATTTCTGTAAGTATAGTATATAATTGACAGATTGTATAGTCCTCGGTGGTTGAGTTGATGCTGGGCTCGATTGACACCATCTTACTCGCAAACAATTAAAGTTATTCGGGGAGAATAAGAGGTCAGCTCCCAAACAGGCATAACCAGGCACAACCTGGGACAGATTGGTAATATGTCATGGCCATATCGTAGAATTGACGACTATATATTCACATTTTCCGGACCTTATAAAAAAACTGGTAAAGGGCAGCGGCGTCACTAGTGCAAGGATTGCCTGCCTAGCGTGTGTGAGTATGGGCATTTCTTCCAGAAGGACTGCCAAGAGTGGCAAAATTTTCGAAAGGCCTACGTCCAAGAGGGCAATTCGGGAGAAACAGTCGTAGCGAGATTTCAAAAACTCAAGCTAAAATGCATGGAGTTCGACAGATAAAACGGATTTTTACGGTCGAGAAGGTTAATTCGACAGACTGAGAATAACCCTCCAGTTGTAGATGAACCAGGATTTTGGATGGATACCATGGATAGTAAATATTGGAGTCAGACAGTGGACGAAGTTATGGAAACCGAAACTTGCCGAAACCTTTCCCATCTCTAGAAACCACAAAATAATTCCCACTTCCTTCCCATGTGTACAACCTTCCTCAGTCCTAGTCCGCGACTGGAGATGGCTGGCTATCCGACGGCCGCCCGCCATCAGGTCGGTGGTGTGCTCGTGCTCGACTCTCGTGCGCTTTTCAGTGCCGCCTTTTTCTGACACCACGCTTCGGTCACTTGGTAGAGAATGAGCCTGCGGAGGAACAATATGATGGTAAGCCTAAGCATTTTCATCAAGTGCACTTTTCTTTATATTCGTGAATTATCGAAAGCTGAAGGCCGTAAATGATAACTGTTGACGGTAGGATTTAGGAACTTTCCAGTGTTGTGAGGGGAAATTACACCGTGGCCGAAGTTTCAAGATAAGGGACCTAGTTAGATAAGATAAGGTAACAAGAGCCATGTTGCCTAATCATATGTAAATGAAACCTACATATATGGGTAAATAAATTTCAATATTTTCAACACTTGGCGATTTGTCCATTGCAAGGAGATAACAAATTAACATTATATAATTGCGTTATAGAAAAGCAAAAGAAAAGTAAATCTAGATCTAAACCCAGTTCAGAGCTCCTAACGTCCAGATGTTTTTTGTGCTCTTTTCTTGTGCTCTTTTACACCGCAATAATGTATGTAATGTTCATTTCCTGGCTTAATTTATCCTAATATGGCAACAAATTGTTTCCTGCTGTAAGTGTACCAAAATGAAAAAATATTGTTAATCTTAAAAATTGTTATCATTTAGCCAATCGCATATTTATTAAAGTTAATTGGTTTAGTCATATCATAAACCACATACAAAACTTAGAAAGTTATGAGAACCAGACTGTATATTTAGACGAAGATTTAATATCATAATTCATAACAGAGCTTTCGATCTCATCATCAAAGTCTATGATATTTAAATCGGTTTCGTTCTCTAATTTCAAATTTTGCAGCATTTGTAAATATGAATTCGCGCCTTTGGTTGGACATTGGTAATAATCTAAAAGCCTAACCTCGTCCTCAGGAAGTTCCTGATCTCCGACGGCCTCCTGCTGCTTGGTGTGACGTCGCTCCGTTACAATCGTGCCATCTGGACGAAGTGCCCGTAGCTCCTCCTGCAAGGAAAATACCATTTGTACTCAGTTTAGCTCTTCAAGTCTTACCATCGATTCTGCTTTGTTTATTGCTAGAGGTATTATCGACAAACTGGCATTATTTTACTTTTAGGAAATTAAGGTTATATGATTCACATTCACATTCACATTCATCGCTATGGATATTCTAAACATTATTTACCTACTGTGCGTTATAAACATTTAAATGTTTGTAATTGATCGTGAATTAATTTATCATAGTTTTATAGCATTTTGAAACATGCTTTTGCACCACTGAGTGGCAATATTTAACAATCACGAAGACATTAGAGCTTACAAAATATTCTGAATTATCAGAACCTATCTGCATGTTTTGTTACGTCAACTTTTCCTGATTTGAAGAGTGTGTTTCTTCTCGGTAGATTTTCTCCATAAATCTTCTCTTCACTAGCGTCAACGTGTCTGATTGTTCACGTATGAGCATTGTCTGATCTGACTATGCAAGTGCCATGCATTGTTTCATACTAAAATTTCTCAGCACATTTGATCACGTAGTTTGATAAATCTAGAACTTTTTGCTAATTCCGTGGAAGTGCTTATTAAATTAGTTTTGTACGTATCGCATTTCATTTTCTCACAGTTTAGATTCATCTATTGGAATAATTCATAACAGTGGGCCAGCTTTAGATGGTGTGAAGATCATACAACTCATAACATTTTTTTAAATTCCTATGTTCATATTAATTTAGGACCTCCTTATTTTATATCGTGTCTTTTAGTAATATTTTTTTATAAACATTGATAAAGAAATTTAAGTTTTCGATGTGTAGATATTTTGATCCACTTTTGGTCATCGTCATTCGAATAAATATAAGTTTTTATATCATTTAACTTCAACTAGAAACCCGACTTACTTATACGTAAGAAGAACCAAAGAAACGCTCGATTGGCCCAGTATAAATACATTATCGAACTTTCTTGGCGTGGCGTTTGTATCCTAGGGTACTGCTTGATTTTATAGGATATAGGGTAGTATGAATACAAACACAATACGATCCCCGTGGAAGGAATAAAAAATACAGCACCAAACTGGGTCCGTGTCTCAGTTGGATGATCACGTGACCAATAACAGCTGTACACCGCTATTTCCCTTTGCTAAAATAATCAAATGTACGTACCGTATCATCAGTGTCAATAGTAGTCTTATGAGCGACGGTATCCTTCACGACCCTCGGTCCCCTCGGCACCAACGCGAGCTGATGCTCCGTCTGGACTTTTAACGCGTCTCGGATATCATCTTCACGCGTCTCGTTCACTGCCGCGATGAGTGCCTGTAACAATGGCGGAAGATATTCTTGTGAGTTTCAGCTGTTCTTAGTTGTCGTTGTCGTTCATAAGCTAATTAGTTGTTTTACTACAGAAAGGTAGGGTAAATGCTAATTTGTTTTGTTCCTTGGTTTATGTAACGGAAAATCTTGCGAACACTTGAGCGTGTATGTAGTTAAACTTTTTAGCGGCATGAATAATAAACGGAAGTTTAAAAATAAACTTGAATGTTCATTCATATTGTCAAAATCACAATGTAATTTAAAATTACAAAAATATGGCACATAAGAAATCAAAGTTTTACAAAGACGCAGCGGATTACTGGGCTAATGTATCAGCAACATTAGACGGCGTTCTCGGAGGCTATGGCCATATATCAGCCATTGACATCGAAGGATCCAAGACTTTTTTGACCCATTTATTTTCACTTGAAAACCCACCTGCCAAGAACCACGCATTAGATTGTGGAGCAGGAATCGGTAGAGTTAGCACGCTACTTTTAATGCCTGTTTTCGAAAAAGTTGATCTGGTAGAACAAGATGAGAAGTTTACAGCTTCAGCACAAGATATGCTCAAAAATAACAAAAAGTTAGGAACCATTTATAACAAATCCCTTCAGAGTTTTAAGCCAGATAAAGAGTACGATTTAATTTGGTGTCAGTGGGTTCTGGGTCACTTAAAAGATTATGATTTGATAGAATTTTTGAAAAGATGTAGAAAAGTCCTTTCCAAAAACGGTGTCATTGTAATAAAAGAAAATATAACTGCTGATAATGATATCGAATTCGATGAAGATGACTCTTCTGTTACCAGACCTTATGATTTAATGAGACTTATATTCGAGAAAGCCAAACTTGTAGTGATTAATGAGTGCATTCAAACTGATTTTCCCAACGACATATATCCTGTTCATATGTTTGCTTTGGTTTCTTTAATACTTTAATAACAGTTTTAACAAAATGAAAAGGTTATTTGAAAAACGCCCACGATGAAAAACCATAATTTGTGAGCTAAATAGTGAATAAACCAACGTGAAAAATCTTTGGTATCTGTATTTAAAAATCTGGTTACAAGCATGGCCATTTTTTAGCACCAAAAGATAATAAAACGTGCAATTTTTGTGATGAACTGATGAAGAAGCGAGTCGTGGCTCAAGATCGTGACGATGTCATTTCACAAATCAAATTGTTCGGACATGAACGCGACTTACGAACATTTACAAGTGCATTTAACTGCTGTTTACGATTACGATATTACAAAATTATTACGTCAGACTTCTGAGCTTTGTACCATTCGTTTCGCATGAATACTAAACAGGTTTGTACCGTGACCTCTCTTTAAAAAAAGTCTTATTGAATGTGTCTCAACTGGGTTTTTTTGGGTGGCTACATTCGATTCTGCGGTTTCAATATCAGCACGCCAGTTTAATCAAATTACTGTTGCAAAAAGCACAAAATTGCTATAATTTCAAAGGTCATCATTTTTCTTTTTACGTTGCTTTGGTACTTAGAAAACATTATTTATCTTTGTAAAGTAATCCTCGTAGGAAATAAAACTTGAATTTTTATAAAATTTTGTGAGTGACATGATATTTAATTGGTACATAATAGTTAAGTTATTATTAAATACTGCTTTACACCTATAATAATATAGTATGTACGTAATACATACTACTTTACTCTATAAATTGTCACTATTATTAACTATGATAATGTACTCGTATTGTATAGCCACTATGGTCAGTAAGAAGGCACTTACCAAGCAACCGTTCTAGATAAATTTGGGTTTATATTAAAACATGTGGTATAAATATCCCATCCCACTAATCCCATCCCACTATCCCACTAATATTATAAATGTGAAAGTTTGGATGTATGGATGGATGGATGGATGTTTGTTACTCTTTCACGGCGTAACTACTGAACAGTTTGGGCTAAAATTTACATGAATGTAGGTCTAGACCTGGAATAGGACATAGGTTACTTTTTATCCCATAAATCAGTTCCCATAGGATGAAAATGAGCTTTCAAATTTCTATAGAAAAGTGATGTGTCAACCTTTCACGCCATGCTTACGAAACCGATTAGGCTGAAATTTTGCATAAATGTAGTTCTAGACTTTGAGTAGGACAAAAACTACTTTTTCCCTTTGTTCCCACGGAAAAGCTACAAAAGAGACACACAAAATGGGAAACAGAGGCGCATATAACACACATTTCACCAGCTGTGTTTACTGTAGGTAAAAGTCGGAATAATATTGACTGATTTTATAGGAGTACACAAAAACTAATCCAACGCGGTTGAAACCGCGGGAAAAAGCTAGTACATAATAATCCTTAAGTTCGGTCGATTATAAAAAAAACGATTTTCTTGTTGTCCTTGCCCGAAATTATCAAAGAAAGGTTAGCTAGAGATTTTATCATATATATATTTATGTAATATATTATAGCATTTTTATGCTCTCTGTTCGTATATATGTTCTTTGTAATTTCATATCGACCGACTATATGTCAAATAGATATACCAGAGCCTGAATTAGAAGATAACCTTTGTTTGTGTTCCAGTTTAAAAGATTTTGTTGTGGCCTAGTTGCTTTAATAGAAAACGCGAATCCAATTCGCGCAGCGATCATTTCCGCACAACAGTAAATTTCTCCCAAGGTGAATTTAATCTCAATTAAATTAAAAGCTTGGCCAGATAATGGCGTATCGTTTCGTCGATAATTAGCAGTGAAGCCTTAGAGATGTTTCATCAAAGTACAGTTAGCGATAGATATCGCACGAACGGCCCTGGTATTAAGCCCTGCGTCAATCCGATGTCTTCGTCGCGGTTTCGCCCAGCGATTTAAAGTTTACTGTTAGATTTTGCTTTAAATTGATGCTGAGATTTGATGTCTTTGAATTGAAGAGAAGAATTTCTCTTCAGTTATTATCTATGCCACACGAGGAAAGCGTACTTGTCTGATTGTGGCGAAAATACCATTATTTTTTTGTGGATATAATAGCCGACATTTTTGAAAGGCCTTATTGATTTACATAATTTGTAGCTCTTCAAATAGAGTGGGTATCGTAACAATTGGAAATTCATTTATAAGAAGTTACGCACGACTGATAAATAGTTTCCCCTGAGATCGTAAGTTTCTGAATTAAGAAAATCTTGCTAAGCGGATACTTCAGGCGCATAAGCCATAGGCAATTAGACATCCCACCGTTTTAGTACAAAACTTGATAACCCGTTTCTCTGTTGTTTTTCGTTATAGACTAAAATTTGAGACGTTTATGACAGGCATTTATGAAGTCACTATCTGGTTAAAATGTAAAATTTTGGTATAAGTACAATTTAAGGCAAGAAAACAACTTCGCATGTAAATCTGTCAATGTCTATATCTTTAAAACAATAATCAAAATTCATAATTATGGCAAAATAGTGCCTTTTAAAAATATCAGTACCAAATTATTAATGTCTTATACTTAGGTCTCTAAGAACGAAAAACAACTGAGAAAAGGATTATCAAATTTTGTACCAAAACGGTGGCATGTCTAATTGCCTATGGCTTATGCGGTGGCATGCATGCCTATGCGCCTTTAGTGACTAATCAGCCAATCACAGCGCTGCATCTCAAACTACTTAATTTGAAATTATTATTCTCAACTGTGAAATCGGAGGTAAGAGTAGTATTGTGGTAAATTTATAGGAAATATTTTTATGTACTACAGCAAACTTTATTACAGAGCAAAGAGACTGCTGGTCCTACGGCTACTTTTTCTATTATTGTGCTTCGTCTCTATAAAAGTTAGCCTTGTAGCTCACGGATTATACTGACAGTTTCCGTGGGTAGCCATTCTTGTTGAACAGCAAAGTTGAAATAAAATTCTCGCCATATTATGACGGCTCCTCTCAGCCAGGGCTCAATTCTCCACTTGAGTTTCATGAGGTGACCGCCAGGGATGTATTCAGGTGAAACTATTGTCATTACTGTACCCCTTTTTAAACTTCCATCCATCCATCCATCAGCCTGTTTCGTCCACTGCTGGACATAGGCCTTTCCAGGATTTCACCACTCTTAGCGGTCCTCCTGGAAGAAATGCCCATACTCACACGCTGGGCAGGCGGATTGGTGAGCGCAGTGCCGAAATCCTTGCACCAGTGACGCCGCTGCCCGTCACCAGTCTGGTTTATATAAGTCTCGGCTATTGGGGATGGATATACCGCCATCCATCGGTCCCAGGCAATAGTGGGCCGCCTGGTTTTGCCTGAGAGCTGTTCTCTTACTCTCCCCCGAATAATTTCGCAAGGATTTGCGAGTAAGATGGTGGTACCTCCACAGTCGAGCCCGGAATCAGCTCTACCACCTATAATATATATATATATGTTTTGAAACTTTGGATCTCCCAAATCGATAATTACAAAGAAAGCTCAGAAGTATAGCGCAGGGATTTTAAGTATTTCTCATGTTATGTTTGCGAATGTCGCTACTTGTTGAAATTTACCTAACGTCGTGGTAACAATTTTTCGTAATCTCAGTCAACTCGACTCACCAAAACTCAAAGTTTACCGTATAAACACCATATGCAATAAACATTATATCATTGCGGTATAGAAACGCAGCCTAAAAGTAAATCTCAATGTAAGGAGCTCTGAACCGCGATTCGAACCCGGGGACTCTCTCTAACCGAGCGAATCCTCACATCCAAATTTACTTATCTGCGTTTCTATACCATAATGATATAATGTAATTTTTCATATCCTTGCGATCGATAAATCGCCAAGTGCTTAAACATTTTTTTTATCATAGTACCTAATACAAGAATACTTACATTTAAAACAACATGCGCTCAGTATTTTTGTTGTATGTACATCAAGCGCAAAGGTAACTGTGGAGTGTAGTGTAGGAGATAAACTAACTTCCATGAAGCCCCACTCCGCCCCTGGTAAGCACCAAGATATTAAAACTGTAATCACCGCTAACTATATTTACAGTTAAACCGACAGCAATTTAGTACGTTTATCACAGTCGCAACTTGTAGGAAACAGCGGAATCTTCATGTAAATTCCTTACAAGTTACAACTTTACAGCTTTAATAAAATTGACACGCATAATTTTCTATTATATGCGCACTACAGACTTTCTCGTTAAGAGCCATTTCACCAAATTACGCTTTTAGTAAGGCGTGCTATTGTGGATCGTATTTTTTTGGAATTTGGAACGATTTCAATTATGTTTTATGGCCTTATAAAATTGTTAATATAATAACAGCATTCGATTGTTTAAGGATCATAGGTTATTGTCACATGAAATTATAATTGTAATTATGCCTTATTCAATACAAAAAAATGCGGTAAGCTGGCGACATAAATCAGAAAAATTTACGGAAGAATATTTTTTTCAGCAGTTTCTGTGATAAATCACACTAATATTATAAATGTGAATGTTTTTGTGTGTGTGTGTGTATGTTTGTTACTCTTTCACGCTGAAACAGCTGAACGGATTTGGATGAAATTTGGAATGGATATCGCTTAAACCCTAACTTAACACATAGGCTACTTTTTATCCCGGAAAAAGCATGTCGTTAAACCGAATAACACGCGGGCGGAGCCTCGGGCAAAAGCTAGTAAGATAAAGCTAGTAAAAAAAATGGTGCGTCATGTTGAACAAATTTATATGTCTGATATTTTTGATTATTTTTCAACAAATTTATGAATGATTAGCCACCTCTTTGAAGTTGATTATGTGATTATTTTCCTGTAAGTGATGTGTGGGAGATTATTCACAGCAAAAACAATAAGGTACTATTCGAAAATGTGATCTATTAATAATATGTAGTGTTTTTTGTAATGATTGTTAGGGTTATTTATGTTATTTTCCGTGTACTTACCTATTTTATTTTATATTTTTATTAATATTCAATACGAAAAACTGTCTGAGTTTAACATGTATTCAGCAATATGAAAATCTTTCAGAATATGGTAAATTAGGCGCTGGAAATTTTATATTTTCGAGTGAAAATGTAAGCTGCCTCTTAACGGCCTAGGGTTTAATAAAACTGACACGCCTCATTAATTTCCAGCAAAGCTGCTGTTTTCGCATATACATATTGTATATAAACCTTATACACTGAAATATATACGAGTTTTATTGTCGGATTAAGGTCAAGATTGAAACTCGTATTACTTATTAATTTATGAACATAAGATTCAGGTCTTAATTGCATTAAATATACATCCCTTAATATACATATATATATAGGTATACCTATGTGCTACGACGTTCCGTACCTCTTCGCACTACTCATTTCATTTATCCCACGGATCTGAATAAGGTCCGTGATTTATCCTTAATTTTTTTGGTTACCTATTATATATAATTCAATGTAGCTCTATAGATAGATATACTACTAGCCTTTTGCCTGCAGCTCCGCCTGCGTTTATTCAATCTCTGCCCCGTTATCGACTTGGGCGTTATTTTATGAACAATTTAACCCTTATAGCCTTAGTTGACTAGGGTCACTACGATGATAATAAAAAATGCATCCAAATCCTTTGAGTGGTTCTCGAGTTATAACAGAATATACATACATACAGACAGACAGACAAAAATTCTAAAAATTGTAGTTTTGGCCTTAGTATAGCAATAATATATTTCATTTAAAATTTCACAAAAACATTTAATGTACAAACACGACATTTTTACTTTACGCCTATCAACTTTTGTGTAAACATTTCTGGACCGCAAGTCGTCTCAAGCTCCTTGGTTTTGTAGAGCACACAATATAACTTGACTAAATTGCCGCTCCCAAACTGCCAACACAATTAGAGACATAGGTTTGCAAAAACAGAACAGTAAACAGGTTGTCGTTTTGAGATAATTGTTAAAAGTTGGCATAATCAGCATCACGTATCGCAAACGTGACTCAAATGTAAAGAGGACGATGACATGAGCCGTGTTTTTGCACAATCTGGCAATCTGCGAGATCTGGCAACTGACGACGCAGCTTTATCAGCTACTGTTCCAAAAATGTTAACAAAATCTTGTTGTGAAGTGTACGTCGTACATACAATGAACAGATTCCGTCAATATATATGTAATCTGCCTGAAAATACGTTTTATTTTATACCCTATATGAACTTATAAAAACAGTAGTTATTTTTATTAAGATGTCATCATAGGTTTTCCGTTATTTTCTTGCTTTTTCTTTAAAAGGTTACATTAAAATCTAACATTGTAACCTACTGATAGTACTTAACAATTTTTTTCCAAAAAGATATCTACACAAATGACAAAAATTGACTTTTCCATAGAAAATAGAATAAGTACTACATATAAAATAAGGAACAAAAAGGGATTGTGTTTGTTTTGGTCATTTTTAGGGTTCCTTACACAAAGGGTAACCAACGGGATCCTATTACTAAGAGTCCGCTGTCCTTCCGTCTGTCTATCCGTCTGTCACCAGGCTGTATCTCATGAATCGTGATAGTTAGTTGAAATTTTCACAGATGATGTATTTCTGTTGCCGCTATAACAACGAATACTATAAATATTAAAGGGGGCTCCCATACAACAAACGTAATTTTTTTGCCGTTTTTGTAGATAATGGTATGGAACCCTTCGTGCGCGAGTCCGACTCGCATTTGGCCGGTTTTTATTTTTTGTAGTTGCTTACGGCTTTGGTTTCAGGTCCTTTTAGCGCGCAATTATTTATTACTATTACTTTCTTTTGGTTTAAGTTCGTTTTTTTTCTTTATTACTTCTTATTTACTCACACAGTTTATGTAACAGTGTTATGTATTTTTGTACCAGTATACAATTACTATCGACATCTGTTTTGTTTAGAGGGTAGACCGATTTGAAAATAAGTAAATCTTTCTTTCTCAATAAAGGCACAAACTACAACTGGATTTTCTTAATCAAAGTGGTTGTAAATTCCGCATTAATCATCTGAATGTTGGCATACAAAAAGGTAACCAGTTTTTTCGCTCTAAATTGAATGTCCTTTCAAGGTAGGTATTCAAAAAAATGCAATTTTACTTTCACCTATCTGTATCAAAGCTGTAATCAGTTTTTCGGTAATTCCTCAAAGTAAAGTAAAAGTTTATATCCAGGTTGCAGTGCAGGTACAAAACCGGTCAGTCAGTGCATTGCCCGGAACTCTGCGAGAGACGAATTTTTTACTGAATTCCAAAGGATAAAATACCTGCGTTTCTCAAAGGTTTTTCGTAACATCTTATTTTAAAACAAAAAAAAAATTATGTAAAGATCGTACTTACTGTCATTTTATCAATGGCAGTGTAATCTGGTTAAATATGCTCTTTATTAGAAACTGCATATGATATCTAAGTGTACCTCATTCTGTAATTTAATTGAATAGTTAAATTTCAAGGTTATCTTTTCAAATTAACAATATAAGCTATTATGTGGGTAAAATTATGCTGCAACATACGTTTTTATAGGTTTATATTTAGTTCAATAGAGAGTTTTTCTGCCCACAAACTGTGATGCAGCTTGGCAGAATTGTATAGGTATTTTATTATAATTTCATTTAAAAATAACGTACAATTACTTGAAAAATTATGTTTAAGAAATAAATTTACCTCAGAACTTGCTGTTCCATAAAATTGAAAATTTACATTAGGTATCGTATAGGTAGTTGATTTATGTCAGATAATATACAAAAATATTGGTCTCGATTTTTCGAATAATGCCCTGGAACATAAGAGAAGGACGGACAGACACACACAACGAGGGGGATCTTATAAAGGTTTCTGTTTCTTGGCGAAACACTTATAAAAATTATTCCTATAGAAGGGTTAAAAAAATCAAGGCTTATTACTTGTTTGTTTACAAAACAAGATTCTTAAAAATCAATTAGGTACTGGATAAAAGCTTCATATTTTATCAACTTCCAAGGTTCCCGTTCTATAAAAAAGTTAACCTTTTAAAACGTGTTTATAATTGTAAATACCAACGAGACTAGAGGTCTGAAATGCTCATGTTTCTATCATAACACAGCTTCTCGCATGTACTACAGCGGAAAGTTCCACAAACCCACTTTTCACTCTTTTCACCATTGAAGTAAAGGCCATAGGTGGGTCTGTGCATTTTCCCATTGGTACATATACGTGCGATCTTCAAAAACCATATTTCATCAGTACGACGTTCCGTGACCTCTTTGCCTTCCACTTTCGAGAACGTTATGAAGGTCACGAAAGCTCTCGTGGATGGACAGGCTCATAACCTGTCCCTGTAATACACCATAGCGATATGATCTTTAAATTATTACACGGCACCTTCAGATGACTCTTCTTTTAGAGCTTTGGTCAATTTTCAGAATAATTCAAACTTGTATACAGGCTATAAAAGCAAAGGCAAGAATCCTTTAAGGGTGTGTTAGTATGATCGGTAAAGGTATAATTTTAAATACTGGGATCTCTATATAAAGTAGGTACCAGTACCTCACAATAAGATGATTTTCTTTACTCTAAATACACTAATCGCGTGGACACCCTCACTGGTCGCTGGCCACTTGGAAGAGGGGAGCGGGTTGCGGGGTGCAATTAGGTGTGTGGGGTGTGGGGAGGCCAGTGAGCTGCGTAGCCATAGCTTAGAAAAATGATGGAATTTTTGGTGATAACTCAAGGTATATATTTTTTTCTCGAAATGACATCAGAATCGTGTATACTTTCATACCCTAAAGGGATTCTTGACTTTGCATTTACAACCTGTATAGGGATAATATGTACAAGTAAATACAATAATTAATTAAGTCAAAAGCATTTGGGATAGAAAAGCTTGAGCATGACTAGATGAATGGATATGGAATGTTTTCTTTGCCTGCCCCTCTGGGAGACAGAAGTGAGTTTAAATGTTTAAATCGATACTTTGTCACCGACCGTTTACTAAGTGACTAATAGCACTTATGCTTATGTAAAATTTTCTTACTTGTATTTACAATAATTACAGGGAAAAATATATATATAGGTATATATTTACAATTTTCGATATATGGGGCCGTCATCATACCATCCATCCATCTATCAGCCTGTTTCGTCCACTGCTGGACATAGGCCTTTCCAGGATTTCGCCACACTTGGCGGTCCTTCTGGAAGAAATGCCCATACTCACACACGCTGGGCAGGCGGGTTGGTAAGCGCGGTGCCGAAACCCTTGCACCAGTGACGCCGCTGCCCATCACCAGTCTGATTTATATAAGGCCCGGCAATTGGGGATGGATATACCGCCATCCATCGGTCCCAGGCAATGGTGGGCCGCCTGGTTTTTTGCCTGAGAGCTGTTCTCTCACTCTCCCCCGAATAACTTCGGGAGGATTTGCGAGTAAGATGGTGGTACCTACACAGTCGAGCCCGGCATCTACCATCTACCAATCCATCATACCATGGGCCGAAATATACCGAAAATTGTTAATATATATATATAGTATATATTTTTTTGTTTTTCCATATAAATATTGTAAATAAAGGCTCAAAAAGAGTAAAATATACATTTATTCATATTTCTTACTTGCAGTACGCTCATATAGGTACAGGGTAAATAAATTGATAGGGGAATTTATCTAACGCAAATATAAAACTGCAAGAGATCGAGAAAAAAGAATTAAAGCAACGAATTCACGCGCTTCAATATGAATAAAAAAATCTAAAAATATTGTTAAGGAATAACATAAGAAGGTACCTGCAACGAGTTATAGATACATATTATGACAACGAGAAATTTAATAGCAATTTGTTCCAAATTAAAGCAATTAGCCAAATTACATTTTCAAATTTTCCAATATTTAAATTTTGTTTTATCGTAATCTACCACTCTACTATGAATTAACCCTAAAAGTAACGAAAAAAAAAATAAAGGTAGGGGAACATTTTGTCGATAAGTTAGTTATTTCTACAATTACTGTGTGTTCTTTATTTTTATTTCGTGTGTGTACAATAAAGCGTATAAATTATCCGGAGATGAACCTCGGAATGTTTACTGCCTACGCGAATTGTGTCATTCTAGTAGAGAAAAGACAATTTGCTGGAGAAAACTTGCTAGTTACGTGACGGTAAATATAAGTTTTCACCGAAAAATACGTGGGTGGAGCTTATCAAATACTGGCCCTTTGCGCACTGCATCGCCCGCGCTGAAGATGTCAAACTAGAAAATGTATAATTTGAATTTCGAAAAATCATTTGTTGTGCTTGGGTCGTATAAGGAGCCTGCCAAATTTTAACTTTGTAGGCTGTATAGTGTCACAGATTTCGTTATGAGTGCATGAGGTGTACCTACTAGGTTTAATTTTCTTACGGTCTCGGGTTGAGTTTTATCTTTCTTGTTCTGCCTTTAATTCGATTTGGTATTTCGGTTTATGTTTAATCTACCAAGAAATTCAAGTTTTATCACAGAGAATATTCTCTGCATGTTCATAAAAATCTTGTAGGTTATTTATAGATTAAAATGCGTCATGGTTTTACGAGTGTTGTTTAACGACAGGATTATTTAATTGCTTAGTAGATATACGCTTACGGTGGCATTTCTCTCCGTAAGTTTGAAATCCATGGAACTACGTTTTAAATAGAACGACAATTACCCCAAGACTTCCTTTAACTGTTAATTGTAACTGTGCTACTCAAGTTGCAATATCCGAAAACGGTAACCGAGTTCTAAAGTGATTGTATGGAAGGCAACATTGCAACTTGATATGTAAAATAAACAGCAAACCTAACGGGGCTTGTCGTCTAAAGTTCAAAACTGTTTGCGCAGAAGCACATGACAGAACAGGCTCTCTCTCCTGTCACAGGAAACCAAGCATACTTGTTGACTATCATGATTTATTTGCAATTCACATTTATCCACGCAACATCTGCGACGTTGATTAAATTGAATTGAATATTGCACGGCCGTGGCGGCGTCTCATTACAAAATAAGAGCAACTATTGAGGTAGTAATAAACTTGACCTGTGCCGTCTACACGACAAACCACTTAGTCCTCCGTTGGCCGTGACAAGGCTAGTTGAATTAAGATCCAACGTTGAGAAACTATCTCCTATCTACCACACAACTTTGTACAGGCGTTTACAAAATAAAAGCAATCTTTAATTAAGTGTGATTTATCTTTGAAAAGACTAGAAGTGTGGCATCCCACTTCGTGATCTCTCGGTCGAAGAGTCGGCTGATGACTCACGCTACTTGCAAAACATACATCTGGTGGGGACCGCAATTAAGTGAAAAACGTACAGCAATAAATAACTGACTAAACAGTGGAATAGCGTGGCCGTTTCCCCGCAGATGTGCCGGTAACTTTTTACCTTCGCGCTAGTATTTTATCGCCGACATCTAGGCAAAATAAAAGGCATACTTCACACATTCTAAGGCAAAAATAAACGACGGTTTAGAAGATTGTAAATTGCTTGCTGTCTTCATCATACAGGATTCCCAAGTTTGTAGGCGTGAATGAAATTAAATCCTTAGGATTTGGTGTTGGCTAACGTGGGAAACTTCGAGTTTGTTATATGTATTGAGGAATAGCTCACATTGATCACAGTCCTTAGCTTTATCTATTCTAAAGGGCCGTGTTCGGCCCACGCTTGTAAAATTTCATTCATATTCTGTGACAGGGCTAACAATCGCCATTACTGTAGAGTAAATTGAGGCAGCCAGAGGCAACAGAGTTGATGGCCAATTTTGTATCGAGAAAATGGCTTTTTCTTACTTTTGACATCCATTTCTGCGTGTGTTCTAGTATTTTATTCTTGTAGATTATAGCGCACGGAAATGGAATAAAGCGTTGAAGTTATAACCACAAAGAGTGATATTTCTCTACTGTTTTCATCTCTTGAGTGGATGTACCTCTACAGACTATTTGCAATTATCTGACAGCAGGCTATCTGCGTCTATCGGACTTTCTACTTCGATGACAGACGTTGGATAGTCTTCTCGTAACCGACTCTCAAGATCTAAGATAACCAAATAAAAGTTAACGCTGAAATATTGATCGAAGTTGCAAATCATTGACTTTGGGGCTTTTGTGTTATAGAAACACTTAAAAACATAACATTTTAAACATAAACATTTTGATAATGTTTATTCTCGTACATGTGAGTTCTTTTAAATTAGTATGGGTATTTTTTTGTATTTATCTTTAGACCGAATCGGTAAGAGTTCTCCGTGGTCTTGACTCGACGATACTTTTATGTATAAAGACAAAAGGACGAGACATATGGCCCACTTTATTAGTTCTATCGCTAATAATAAAAAGTAAGTTGAAATAGTTGATTACTTGCCGCAACAACTTAATCTAGTAAGTTATAATACCGCTAAAATTATAGAAATGACAAGGCAGGCAAAGATCGATGCTCATATCCATTTTATGGGCCGTACCAACTTTATCTTTGACACGCTTACGATATTTAACTCGCAAAATTATTTCGTTAGCACTATTATATTCTAGTTTACCGCCTATGTGGCTGAGTGGTAAAGCGCTCGCCTGCTAATCCAGAGGTCGTGGGTTCCATCCCCGCGAGGTACATTAATTTGTGTTCGATCTGCATGCTTTGAGCGTTGAGCTGTTGGTCCATTTGTGCTCGAGCTACTGCGATAGAGCTCACCACCCATCATGTGCAGGACGTAATAATCGTCGGTAAAAAGCAGGTATACCGATATGGCAAAGTTATATCGAGTGTGGAAATTTCTACGCGGTCACCCGTCGGTACAAAGTAGATTATAAACACAATTCAGCAGCTAATTTAACAACAAGTTAGTAAGTTCAGGCATGCTGTTGTTGTGTTTTATGACTAGTTTCCCCATTCTGTTATGATTGTAGGCACTAAACTGCAAGAAAGTCGGAAGTGGCTCTTTGATTTTTGTTTTAGTAACCCATTTTTAGGGTTCCGAATGAATGCAGGTGACTTGACCAGACTCAATCAACGAGTTAATCCGAAGATTTAAACTAACCCCTGAAGCCTCATGTTTCATAATACTACAGACACCATTGTTGTGTCGAAAAGCTCTTTAGTGAAACCTCAATTGCCTGTCCGATTATTTACGTTATTGAGGACTCAAAAACAGCTTATTAAGCAAAAATATTGCATTGCACAGAATTATGGAGAAAATTTCGAGCAACTCCAAAAATTCAAGTTTATGAATATTTTGATAACCGCATAATGTATCATTATCCTTAACTAAAGCTTAATATACATTCATATATGAAAATCTAATGCATTTTTTTATTAAGAATAGCATTGTCATAAAAACAAACGTAATTGTATATCTTCACTACGTAGTAAAACACAAATAATATTTTAAATTAACTAAAGACAAAAAAAAAACAGTAATAATTATGTATTGATTATTTCATGGTTTATCGTATCGATGGTTTTGAAACCTCAGAAAGATTATAAAAATGATATTCTCCTGCTTTCAAATTTACCAATCCTATATTTATTTTTTTGCATCCTTGTTGATTCGGTCTGATACCAGTACAAAATCTCGTGGCCGCAGGTAAAGCTACATGGCCGGCCTTCAGAACCGAGCAAACGTACTTCAGAATCTAGTTAATATACTGAGGCAATTCGTTGGCACTTATGGTACTAATCGATGTTAGCTTTCCTACTTAGCTCTTACATGTGCGTTGTTGCTATTTGAACAAAAAGATAAATGGGAATAAACTGGTTTATTTTTATACCTTTTTTTTCTATTTTGGAAAAGCGAATAGTTATAATAGTTAATAAAATCTTTGCGAATAGTTTGCATTTCGTCTACAAAGGACAAAGATTAGTAGTAATGGTTGTTGGTGTGCTGGCGGATCCTGTTCGAAATAAAATACCAATTAACTATTTTTTATTTCTAACATAGAATTAAATTGAGTCTACCTAATGCAGTACTTATAACGCCGTGATAATAAATAGTTAAAATTGTTGGTAGGCTATTTAACAGTTTCTGTGTAACTGACAATAACAACTAAAAGCATGGGTAAACTCATAATGAATAATAAGATAAGTCACAGTTGACTTGACGTGAGTATGGAGCGAGATCAAGCTAAATAACCAAGTTACTTTCACTTCCGTTCGTCTAGTTAGTACTCAAATAATTAATTCTTTTTATAAACTGATTATTTTATCACTTTCACTTTTATGTTTCTTCAGGTTTGAAAAATATTAATTAAAACATTCTAGATTAAGTTCAACTAATAAAGTTATATAAAAAATAAATAAATCTTTAATCTGTAAAATGGATCTATTGTTTTATAATTACGAGGGTTCAATACATATTTAGGCGTTGGTTTAGGACAAATTACAAACCTTGGTATGATCAGCCCGTGTTTTAATGCTTGCAAAGAGAGTACTTGTATTTTAATTTATGCAAATTGCCTACGCATTACAGGTGCATAGTTACTATGACGACTACAGCGGCGCTACGCGATAACCGCTACGCCGTAGTACAAAGCTACGTTTCAAAAACAAACATGTAAAACATACAAAATGTATCAACTCTGGTATGCACAATGAGCTATTAATACAATAACCTGTCTGGTATTGGTATTTAAAGAGAACGCATTGCAAATTCTGGCCTACAGGTGGGGCCGAACTACAGCCAAGTCTCGAGATATCGGAATTGTGAATCGGCCTTGAGAAAGCCACGCTCGCTACGGGCAAATACAAGGCCCGTTTTGGTTGTTTCCTCCTTGATACAATAAATATTTAGGTATATTCTTATTTGATCTGATTTATCCACCAGGCAGTGTTTAAGTAAAATGTTATGTTTTGTCTCTGATAATAAGCAAAATATTTAGATCGAGACGCATCATTATGATCATCATTTAGGCCAGCGCAAAAAGTCTGTCATCCAGACAACAAACGTTGCTATTATATATTCTATGTGCTCATTAAAAGCATACAAAATAAAACTAGGACTTAAAGTGCTGTCATTCGCTAATATTTCAAGAATCTACTAAACTATTTTTACTTTTTTATTTCACAATTTTTCTCATTCCAAAATTCAACGTTATTCGAAAGGCCGGCCGCAACAGCCGTATGTGTTGTATTACACGAACCATTTCGAGCTACTTTTGCCCCCTTTATCGTATAACTCATTATCTATTGCATCTACGAAGTTGTAATTTTGCATAAATCTCAGGTCCTCAATTACCTAAAATCTCAAATTTCCTAAATGAAACTGTAACAGTGCTTGAGATATTGAATATATTTTATAAACTACCACAGACGAAGGCTCAAACCAGCATGACCCGGCCCGTTCTCCAAGTTGAACTTTGCCGGCTGGGCGCGACTCTAGTTATTTATTACCCATGATCTCGAGATAAATCTCCGAGCATCTGTGCCATGTGCATCCGCGTTGCCGCGCATCGGGTTACAGATTATTTTCGCTGCTGCTAATTTGTTATCGCGGTCGCCTTAATAGGACACATTATTTTGTATTTCTTATTTATATTCTATTAAAAAGGAAAGTTTTGTGTGCACATTTTGAGATACAGTATAAAGAGACAGACTCCATGGAAAGGCAAAATATATGACAATTTACCCGATCATCACTAATAAATTTGTTAAATTGTAAGCAATGCAATTTACATACGTGTTCAAATCGAAAAACTTCTAGAAAAGGAAAAAAGATAGAGAACGAAATTATAGAAACAATAAAATCCTCGGCTTACAGTACTATTTGCTGTAAGCACCACTAAATCATAGTAACATTGTAAAGACAACCAACGGCCTGTTGCGCCAGTCTTGTTCCGACTTCTCAAGATCCTCATCACCTTTCAACTTTGTACAACCAGACCGCAATATTCGTGGACTAAATCCCATCTAAAATGAAACGCAAACGTCAAAAAAAAATAGGAGCTTATACTCAACTTGGCACAATGCAAAAAATAATATTTATAAAAAAGCCATCAAAATGTGTCCTCATCAGTGTTTTGTTGAGCCAATAGTTGGTACAGTCAGAGACAAATTTAGTAGGATCGTATGTTTTCGTGTACAATAAAAATTTAAGAACCTTAGGCAAAGTTTATTATTAAAAAAAGTTGGCCAACTTTTTTTTCCGTAATATATTTTTTGTTTTTTTTTTTAATTAGTTATTTGATGCTTAAAACTATGAAATGCAGCGCTATGATATGCTCATTCTCACCTAAGTATCGCATATTGAGATTTTCTTGATTCAGAAACTGGCCTTTAGATCTGTAAAACAAGCCAGAGGATTTCTCAGGCCTAAAGATATTTCGGTTAAAGTATAGACTCATACTATTCAGCCTTTAGACAATGGCTAATCCCTTATTTCGCTGGCAGTAAAGTCGATTTTGGTGAACTGATGTGTCTTAAATTCTTGGTAATGTCTGCTGAGGACACGGTCTCCTTATCACAACCTAGCATTATTTATAGTCGACCATATTGACAGTTTAGGATTTATAACCAGAAATGAACAGGACTGAAGTCATTCTCGTCTCCGATATGGTGACCTCTAACGGCGTGTAAGAAGATAAATTATGAGACTTGGAGGATGGCAACACTTTTTAAGGGTATTTCGAATACATTTTTTTCATTAATGCCATAGTAAGAAACTTACTTTATTATTTGTTCTATATAAAGTGAAATATATCAAATATATTGATTGATTTATTTTTGTTTTAAAACTTACTGCTTGATGAAAAATCTATTTGGCAGACTGCTTCGAGTAATATTTGTTTGTATTTTATGATTTTTGGGGTTTTTTATCCAGCAAAATCAGTATTTTTATGAATAAAATAAGAACCCATTAAAATCAATTCTGAAGAATTTTTAATTTTAGTTTAATACCGTCAAAACTAAATTTTCTTTATTTCAAAATAGTACTTTAGTGCTAACAACAGAAGCTAAGTTATGTTGTTAAAAAGCTATATCACTTTGGAAAAATTAGAGTTTTGAGAGCCCTAAAACTAAAATTAAAGCCTTCAGAATCGACTTTTATACCAGTTTACCATGAAGCTTTTCTCTATAGGTTTCTACTCTTTTTATAGAAGTCTAAACTTGTCGAACAACACCCATTCCAGACTATCAAGCGCAATTTCATCGAACAAGAATATTAGAGACCGATCATTACTACTGACCGACTTCCTTTAGAGAAAAGAAAATGTATGGGGATCTTAAAGAGTCAGGTAAATCAGTGTTGCTATTTTTTATGGCAATTTAACCCGAAATAATATAAAATCGAGTGAATGCTATTGAAATTATACTGAAAACGTCTACATATTCTTAACATATATGAGGTGACTTTTATTTATACAGCTAATCTAATATTGGAGGCTTAGTAAGTGATCAGTAACACGGATCGATAAACCTTTTTGCTAATATCGCGAAATAAAATCCTGACGTCCCATAGTAATTGACTCGGGGCTGGGTTGGCGTTTGTAAGGCTCACGAACAGAATAATTTACGAATTTCACAAAAAGGGTCATCGAACCTTGTTACTGAGCACTTACCGAGCCTTCACTAAGAATTTGGCTGTTATATGTAAAGAGAGGATAAGCAAAACTATGGAAAAGCTGAAATTATTCATTATGTTTTTAAGTGTTAAAAAAACAACAGCAAACTCTTTTTAAGTTACTTTCTTTTGCACGACGAGAAGGGAAGGTCTTTTATGTATTTTTTTAGATTAGAATATTAAATATATTTATTTTATATCCAAAAAATTTACATAAATAAACTGCAGCTCAAGCTACCCCTCATTTTGATAGAACTTCTGAGCTGGCAACACCAATAGCTTGTATTGAGTGGTTGCTGGAGAAATTGACCGATTGATCGAAGCTTGCGCAGGCAAGGTGAGCGACTCTCCAGAATTGGATCGTGAAAGTTATTAGCCAAAGATAGCCTGTTTCAATACCTCTACGCCATTGAAATAAAGGCGATAATATTCTTAACTGTGGGATAACTTACGTGCCGAGCCGTTATTATACCAGTTTGGCCGATTATCATTGACAGGTGCTTCAAGGACAAAAAAATGTTGTGTCGCCGCCAGGTTTTGTGATGCAGTGAGGAGGAAAGTGTAGTTGTCTAGATGTCTGAGCAGTTACGAAATACCTAGGTATGAATATAGGTTTATCATAGAATTTAATTTGGCTTTTGTAGAACTATGTCGTTGCATCGTTTGTGTGTGTTAATGAAATATTTCATCGCCAGAGAAATTATTGTATTACATATACCTCTGTTAACTCTTTCGTTGAACAGACTATAATATAGAGTGACTTTGATTGATGCAGCATAATTTATACTAGAGGATTGGTAAGCCATCAGATACAAGGCACAATGACTTTATGAAAATTAAACATTTGCTTCCTATACTGATTGACTCTCGTTTGAACAAGTCTTAGCGCAAAAAATGGTTAGTTATTGTATTTATTGTATTGTATCTGAATCCTCTCGCATTAAATTCATCAATCCATATTTTCACAGATGAGTTACTGAAACCTGACAAACCAATGTTTTTTCAAAAAATCACATCGTTTTTGCAATGAAAATTACTAAAATTTCTTTTCTATTTACTGTCAAAAGCCATTTACGAGCAAAATCTTCAAGCTCAAACATTTTCCGACTTCCCACGACCAAGATTTCAAGTTACTTGGGAATACCACAAAAAAAATCCACCAGAGCAAGCTAAACTACCCCCTATTATCATCAGATTAAGGACCTCATCACTAGGCAAGAGCAACAGCTTGACAGTAATGTCGAGCGACGGCAATTTAGTTTTTGTTATTCTTAGCTAGGAAATGGTAAATAATTATCTAACCGATTTAACAATCACGACCGCTTAAGTGACGTAATACAGAACCAAGGGGTTTTATGGCAAAAAAGTTGAATGGAAAAGCAGTCAAAACATAAAGTACTTAACTGAAGAAAGCACCAACAAGCTTAGCGATAAACTTCAATTTGTCAACTACTTACTCGTATTAGCACTGAAAACTAATAATGCAAACCATAGCTATGACTAGCTCTTCTTTAAAGTATTTAGATATGCCACCAACGACTCTTATTTAAATTCAGCACACACTATACAGTCCACCAAACACGTACAAACTTCTGTTCGTTCTACGAAAAGATTCCATTGGACTCCGTATGCAAGGTTAATTTTACAGTTTAACTAAACAAAACGGCTCTTATTAGTATCAGACATAGAAGCTACAAAGGTTTATGGGCGATGTGAGGATAATTTGGCGGATAAAATTGAATATGATGAGGACATTCTGTATTCGCCATCATTGTTATTGCATGCCGATGTGTATATTATGTTTTAGGAATAAACCTTATTGGAAAATGTAATATCATAAATAGCAAAATAGCTTCATACTTGAATTGCTTTCTTTATCCGGTGTGTTCGCAATATAATTTTTATTTTACTCGCTAAGGGGATCATTGTTTGTTCAAAACTCGGATTGAAAGTGACCGTTTTTAGCCCTTGGACCAGAAAATTATTTTGGAAATCAATAAAAAATTAGGCAATCCTCTATTCATCTAGCTTCATATGCAAGGAACAAATATCATGTATCATACTTTCCCTATTTCAAAAATCATCCAGGGCGGCTATTCTGGCACATGCGTAAAAATTACCAAGACAGTACAGGTGATTTTAACGGGATTTTCTGCAGATATGGTGTTGATTTTTTAGTGTAAACCAAAACCAATAGGTATAAGAAGGGATTTTCTACAGATGTGTATGCGTACTGATTTTTCTGTTTGAAAACCTGTAGTGAGCGTTCTTTATATTTTATGAGGCTCAGTCACTCCACTTAACATCGCACGTAGAGCGATGTAGCTCTACCACGTGGGTCATTTATCATACTTTAAACAAAAGTTGAACGACTGATATTGCGAGTGAAAAACAATGCCAAAACAGCCGTCCTGTTCAGGAAAGCGCGAAAAAATTGGCCAAGTGCAAGTTGGACTCGCACTCAAAAGATTCCCGTACCACCGCACAATCCATCCATCCATCCATCAGCCTGTTTCGTCCACTGCTGGACATAGGCCTTTCCAGGATTACGCCACTCTTGGCGGTCCCCCTGGAAGAAATGCCCATACTCACACACGCTGGGCAGGCGGGTTGGTGAGCTCGGTGCCGAAACCCTTGCACCAGTGACGCCGCTGCCCGTCACTAGTCTGTTTTAAGGCCTGGCAATTAGGGATGGATATACCGCCATCCATCGGTCCCAGGCAATGGTGGGCCGCCTGGTTTTGCCTGAAAGCTGTCCTCTTACTCTCCCCCGAATAACTTCGGGAGGATTTGCGAGTAAGATGGTGGTACCTCCACAGTCGAGCTCGGCATCAGCTCTACCACCGCACAATACGGGTACTGAATCCTAAAAACATGTTAAGTAACAAGCAACATTAAGGCGAAACATAATAAGACCCTTAAATGGTAGAGTGCCTCACAAACAATTCGGCTTACTGTGGTTAAAAATTTCAACTGTCTTCCTATTACGGTTGAAGCTATAGACCGCTGTATCAGACAGGATTGACAAACAGCGAAGGGTGATAGAATCTCGTTTGGCACCCTTTGGGTACGATACCCTAAGAATTCGTATTTCACTTGAAATCCTCGTTGCATTCTTCTCATTATTTAAAATATGTAAGAATTTCTTAAAGTTCCATCTTAGCGGATGTCTACGTCATAAAATAAACCTATAGAACTGTCAATTAGAGGAAGTTATAATTTAAATATTTATACTTTCTGATGTAATGACAATTCTTTGACAAAGAAAAATCTGTAGACCCTCTTTTTGACCACATTGCTATATTTTCAATGGTAATGAAACCGCAAAGTAGATCTGCGGTGAATTCTATGATGATACCTGCCTATAAGTAGCACGAAAATTATTCCAAGCCATGTCTTCTATCAGGTGGGTATTCTAGCACTTGCGAAAACGTTACTATGGCAGATTTCGGATGATTTTAAAAAGGACTTTCTTCGAATGTAATATTTTTTATTGAAAACCTGTAGTAAGTAATATTTATATTCAAATAGTTTCTATTCGATGAAGCTTAGTAACTGGACTATACTGTAAGTTAAACTCGAATGACTGATATTGCGAGTGAAAAACAGTGCCAGAATAGGCGTCCAGGGCTTTCAACTTTAGGGACAGTAAAAAAATATCTCCGTCTTAGTCACACTTTGTCTCACAAAATTGTGTAGGTTTTCTACAGTCTCATCAGTTTTTATATTTAACACTGTCACATAGGAATTTCATACATTTTCTTATTTTAACTCAAAGAAAATCTCTGATATTCAACTTAACGGTCTAACACTGAACAATGTAGCCCAGACGCATATTTACAAAATGCCATCACGTTCATTGAGAAACCATCAAGTCGGCGCCACAGTAATTGCTTTCAGATGCTTTAAACCACTTTAAAACGTTTAAATCCGACTGCGAATTCAGTTAATCCTGAGAATAAGTGTCTTCTAGCTAGACAGTTGCTAAGAGGATTTAATTAAATTATCATGAGAAAAAGTCGTGTGATCGGATTCAAGGAATACAAAGTTTGTATGGGTCCGGTGAATAACGGTTTAACTCGACTTAAGCCCAAAATGAGATTTTTTTACCACTTTGTTCCTTTTTTTTCTACAAAATGGTCTAACTGGAATTACATATGTTTAAAAACACCGAAGATCGACCTATGACAAATTTTTTTTTGGCGGTACAAAATGGTTTAGAAAGAGTACTAATTTGTGAAATTTGATGTAACTTTAATTAGATCGATTTTCACGTTTCTTTTTTGTTTATTACACGTTTACTACATATGGTAAAAGGTACTAACTCGACAATAAATCATAATACATTTAACAATGCATATTTTTTTGGTGCCATATTTAATCAAATAAGATTTATTTTGTGAAAAAAAATGTTTTTCGGCTCTGTTGTAAAGTTTGGTTTTTTGAGTTAAATCGTTATTCACCGGAGGCACAGGTATAGTGTCGCAAATTTGATATGTCTGATTTGAGTAAGAAAATACCTTTTCCCGATTATTTTATTATTTTCCCGGCACTCCCAGAATTGCACATGACGTACACGTGCATTTTTCTTTACTTATTACCAATTTCTAATGGCATAAGCCAATCTAAAAGGTGAAAATCGACTTGAAAAATTAGATGAAGGTTAAAGAAGTAAATAAATTCTTTTCAAATCAGCGAAAATCGTAAAACAAGAAACACCCATACAACGAAGCCTCACGTTTTCGAAGTATGTAGGTACTTACAATGCCACATGTTTTAGATTTTGGTATCCACGCCCATTAAAAAACTTAACCCTGTATACCTCTACGGCTCTTCTGTAACAATTATGTAAAACTGTGCTACTCTAACATTTCCATACTCCTGATTATATATTTTGAACATATTATTAATCTTGTAAAGTAAAAAATATTTTATTTAGGTACCGCTATTTCTTTTAGGTGGTAGAGCTGATGCCGGGCTCGACTGTGGAGGTACCACCATCTTACTCGAAATCCCCCCTAAAGTTATTCGGGGGAGAATAAGAGAACAGCTATCAGGCAAAACCAGGCGGCCCACCATTGCCTGGGACCGATGGATGGTGGTATATCCATTCGAAATTACCGGGCCTTATATAAATCAGACTGGTGATGGGCAGCGGCGTCACTGGTGCAAGGGTTTCGGCACCGCGCTCACCAACCCGCCTGCCCAGCGTGCGTGAGTATGGTTATTTCTTCCAGGAGGACCGCGAAGAGTGGCTAAATCTTGGAAAGGCCTATGTCCAGCAGTGGAAGAAACGGGCTGATGGATGGATGGATAGGCTATTGCTGGTTACCAAATAAATATATTGATTTTACTTCAGTTTCTGTCCATTCGTTTGATTGTTCGGGGGTATAGCGGCTAAGTTTAAGTTTATCATCTCTTAATTATCATTACCGCTAAAACGATAGATCGTAGTCGAGATTGTGTCTCGAATTTATGTTATAGATTAAGCTGAAATCAACCATGGACGTGAATAATTGAATTCGAACCATTTAAAATACGCGAAAAATCTTTCATGGCATCTCATTAGAATATATTTTAGGCATTCATGGGGGTTGTCGAATCTTACATAATGGTATGGACCCGTACAATGTCTACTGAATTTAATATAAAATACGACAGCAGACTGACTGTCTCAGGCATTTATCACATATCAATGCACCTAGTGCTCGCTAAACAATGAATACAACAGTATGAACGTATCCATTAAATGTAAATATACGTTGATGACTTGTAAATTACTCAGGAAGTCAGTTCGCACGGATACTGTACTGTTAACATTGATACTGTTCTCATAGATACTGTCTAGCCAATAAAAGGTAATTAATAGTCTAGTTACACCGATGCGCATGCAACTAACTGCTCTTTAAAGTACGCTTTATATTACGTGTGGTACAGTTTACTTTATTGTATTCTCCTTGTCAGCATTAGGTAAACATTTCGTCACGACATGACTCCCCGAAGGCGTGATAGCGATGTCTCCAAGTGTGAACTGTGAAATGCAAGTCACAGTCCACTATTGGCACACCCGCTTTACGTCCCAAACGTGATCGGCCAAAAGTAAATATGTGTTCCATAACTGCTACACATATTGTAGCGACGACAGCACCATCTGTTTCTTAAGAACAAGGCGTTAAATCACATAACGCCCTCGTGAGCGTTCAGTATGTGCATTACAAGTTGGTCAGATCCAATAGTTACAAAATATTCGGTGGACAAGTATGGTGGACAAATTCAATGGTCAAAGTAAGTACCTCAGTGGCGCAATTGGTAGCGCGCTTGTCTTTATAACAAGAGGCCGCAGGTTAGAATCCGCGCACGAGATTATTTTTTTCAAATTCTTGTCTTTACATTTATTTGTTTCTCTTTTCTAGTTTGTAATGCACTCTAATAATAATATTTAAACTAGAAACTTCATTGTTTTACAGCATTCCAAGGCTATAGACCTCAGTATTCGATATCAATTTCAACTTGATACCTGAAGCCGTATCTGAGAAAAAAGGCCTTGACACACGGAAAGACAGATATACTGCAAAGTGATCCTATAAGGGTTCCATTTTTCTATGATCATAGATAGTACACTAAAAATTTAAGTAAAACAGACATTATGAATAGAAGCATCCGACATCCGATGTCGGATCGGATCGGATGAAGGGACAAAAGCCTATAAACATAAGAATACGAATGTAGATATCAGCAGTGGTATGAGCATGTGCACATAATAAGTGATAACTTCACACGTTTCTGGCACAATGCTCAACATGAATGGATGTCCATTCTAAATGTTTATAAGGCTATTCAAGTATGATATGGAGGTAGGAGCAACTTTATGGTGGCAGGAACATAAGTCCTGCCTGTGGTGGTACTTTGCATGTTTTCTTTATGAGGCTATTCGTTACAACGGAAGTCGAGAAATGCCTATGTTTATTTTCTAAGAATCTGTTTTATTGGTTTTTGTACTAACCATCATGGACATTTATCAAGATATAAGAAATATGCATAGATATTCGCAAGTAGTGAAATCATTTTAGTATATTTAAAGGCCATGGGCACTTTTGTATGGAATCTGCACCTATACCTTCAACAGCAATGAAACGCATGTCAAATGAAATCTCTTGGGGTGTCCTTGATTTCATTCTGTGGCAATCTGCGAGTAAGTTTAAATCCATGCTTTTTTGGTACGTTTAAAAATATATATAAAAATATAATACATGATAATACATACATGAAATGAATATTCATCCATACCATCGTTGACTATTTTAGCTCTGCATTCATTGACTTCTCATAAACTGCATTTGAATTTAGCTGCCATATAATGAAATTAAGTGCATCATAAGAGCTTTCGTACGACATGAGTTTCATCGCGGATTTTGCAAAAAAAATTACAAAATGACTCTTGTGACTCTTATTTCTTATATATATATTTTTTTAAAACGTACCTTAGCGCCATTTTTGCGCTGAGTTTGAGCTTAGCTGACATAAAATTAAATGAATTACACCCTTAGCGCTTTCATATGACATGGGTTTTATCACTGTTGAAGGATTAGTACACAATTAGTCATAGTCTTTTAATGTGTATTATTTCATTCGGTTTTTTTTTGCTGCTTCCTTTTGTTGGACATTTGATAAATTTATATTTACTTTTTTAATAAGCCTGTGTTATTTCTTTTTATATAGCACAATTACTATTGTTCCAAAATTATTGACAATGTTATATTATATTATAAGATAACCGAAAAGGGTTAAGAAATGTCTACTGAAGATTGCGCAGGCTTTATTTCTTTTTCTTTCTGTGGGCCTTTTAGAACGCAAATATAAACCATTTGTCCTCGTTATTCTGTATTAGTGCACACAAACGCTTCCGTGTTTGTATAATTTCATGAATATGTTTTTCTTTTTATTTTATTGTTTCGGATCTTATTGATTCTCCAGAATTATGTTAAATCGTACATGTACGAATTTATAGGTAAACAGGTTACTTGGGTGACAGGTTACTAAGACAACTGTTTTTTTAACAATATTTTAATGTTTTTCACCAGAAGTCAGTGCCACTTGATTAGTAAGCGACTATTTTTATTCCGTCTAAAGTACACCATACCTTACATTCTCATATGTCAACACTTGACAATGGATGAGCCCGCGCACAACAACCAAGAAAATCGTTATGATGACCTACCTACTAATGCAGGGATACTATGTGTTTCTTGCTATTTATTTTCTTAGAATCTGTTTTATGCGCTATCTACTCAGACATATTTGTACTTATAACTATTTTATTCTTTAACTTGAAGAACCTCCAGAAAATGTTGTATGGGCAAGTTAAATAAAATTTTATTCAGATTTGAAAGTTGTCCAGTGTATTCAGTAGAGCATTTGGTTTCATTTAAAGATAGCAGTCATCTACGCGCGATATAATGAAATCTTCTGTCCTGCTCACTCTGCCTAAACAGCCCTGCAATGCTAGCTCGTGTATTTCAGCTAGGTCAGTGACCCCCATTGTACGGACGTCGCATAATTAGACGAGCGCTAGATCTGATTTGATTCTATTGGCTGATGGCTTGTCATCTCTCTCTTTGTCTGGAATGCCTGCTTTCTTTCTGCGTAATTGGTTAATTGAAATTGGGTTTAATTGGCTTATTCTTGGTTCTATTTGGTTTCACAGTACAAGTTATTGGTATTAGCATTGCCAAGCCGTCCAGCAGTTCCTGGCACATCCCATATTTTTGCTGTTAATTCAAATGTTCCCCCGGGCGGGACAAACCTCGTCCCGTATTTTGCCTGCTCTGCCTCACACAAGTATGATACATTAATCTTAGTTCGAGAGTTATGTTGATAAAAACAATAAGGTAATTCTAACGACAGAATATTTTTAATAGCATCTATTTCATTTTTAGTATTCCAAGCTGGAAAGAGTATTTCCATTTCCATTTATGACACTCCATTTACGACAGATGTTCCGTAAAACTTCTGAGATTGTGTTCGTTTTCTTAAAATTCTTACGGACACAAAAAATAAGCGTGGGTCTGCAAGGTCCACTGCAAAATATAATTTTAATAATAAATAGATAACATTTAAAATAATTTTAGGTATAATGCATTTAACGATAAGCTTTAACAAATTCAGAAATGAGAACAACTGGCGGCAGTCACATCGGCGCGGCGCTACGGCGGTGTGGGACGGCGCTAAAGAAACAACAAACGTTGCATTGCGTCCAACAACAATCTTAAAAAAAAATCGGCAGCTAGTAATATTAAAAAATATAATTTATTTGAAAAAATATATCTAGTACATACAAATATATTTTACTTTAAGGCTCAAAAAGAGTAAAATATACATTAATTCGTAAAACAAAAAATTATATTTGCATCGGGCGTCCCATAAAATCTAGAACAAAAGTTGGCAATACTAGCTAGTATAAACGGTACAGCTGCTTTCGTTTCCAAAACCACAAAAAAATTTTACGAATATATACTCCTACGTCTATAATTTCACCTCCCTTTTTCTTTTTCGTATTGTGTAGAAATGCTCTGCTTTGATGTGTTTTTGTGATTTCAAAAGGTGTGTACCCGACGTCATGTCCTATGACGTAGTTGAAGGATAAATCTGCTGGCTGGAGGTCGCCTGTATATTCGTGTCCTTCATCCATTTTGTCGGAACAAATAAAAAGTTTGATTGGATTCGATTGAACAGACCTGGAACTTAATCCCTCAACTACTATCGTCATCATAGGACATGGGGGTCTCGCTGAGTGTAGGAACATCTCAATAGTGTACGATATTCTGAATATGCAATGAGCTAGAGTTCACGATTAACAAAGTTGTAAAAATACTATTTCAGGAAGTCACTTTGCATGTGAAAGTCTATTCAATGGGGGAAGTGAATGAAAAAAGCTGAAGAACAAAAAAGTGTAACACTTTGTTAGATAAGATGGAATTGGCGTTCTCAAGAGATTTTTAGGAACGGAAGCCGTTTTAGTTAGGTATATATTTTTGTCCCTATCTTTGTGTTGCATTAGTAGCTCAACCCACTCATCCGATAAGTTTAAAATACCCTTGTTCAAAAACTATTACCTAAGTCCTACTCCCAACAATTTGTATTCCTTAGGTTTATTTATACAGGTTGTAAATGCAAAGTCAAGAATCCCTTTAGGGTATGAAAGTATACATGATTCTGATGTCATTACAAGAAAAACAAATATACCTTGAATTTACGACAAAAATTCCATCATTTTTCTAAGCTATGGCTACGCAGCTCACAGGCCTCCCCACACACCTAATTGCACCCCGCAACCCGCACCCCTCATCAGAGTTGCCAGCGATCAGTGAGGGTGTCCACGCGATTAGTGTATTTTGAGTAAATAAAATCGTCTTATTATGAGATACTGGTACTTTATTTATAGATCTCAGTATTTAAAATAATATCTTTACCGATCATACTAACACACCCTTAAAGTATTCTTGCCTTTGCTTTTACACCCGGTATAGTTGTGCATTTTTATAATATAAAAATAACATTATTTATATAAAATAATTTAACATTAATTGTTATCATTATTAGCAAAAATTTAAATATACTTATCAATTTAAGACAAGATATATTTCAAGCTTTCTTAGGCTCGGCATCAGTTGCACTGCCAAGAATTCGAAATATATCTTGCTTTAATTTATTTGTGTGGATATTTTAATTAATATTAATAATAAAAAAATATTAATTTTCGAAATATATTTCGGCCCACTATGGGGCCGGCATCAGTCGAATCAATTGATAGTGGGCCGAAATATATTTCGAAAATTAATATTTTTTTATTATTAATGCAAGTTAAAGGAAACTAAAGGCTTTATATAGCTAAATTATATATATTTATTTCAAGTTATTTTAATTAATACTGCTATTATAAGGTGACATTTATTTTTACAGCCAAATTTGTAATGAAGACTCGGTAAGGGATCTGGACCAAGGTTTTAATACGAAAATATTGTTTTGTGCCCCTGTACTTGTTCAAGGACGACCTCGACTCAAGTACGAAGTGTAAATTTAATTTTGCATATTTTACAGATAGGATCATTCAAACTTGGTCCAGACCACTTACCAAGTCCCCAGTATGAATTTGGATATATAAACCAAAGTCTTCTTATAAGATATTATAATAACAGCCAATCATAGTGACAAATTTAAAGACTTGATTTTTCAATACAATTTAACATTTCGTCACGACACGCCACGTTCCCAAGCACAGTTTTTATTTGCGCATGCAGGTTTAACACACTGTTTTACTTCGTCGTTCAGTAAATGTTTAGTATACAAATACTATACTAACTAGAAAAATCTCATTGATGCATGCTCAACCACAGGATTTCAACCCGTGCTACTAGCGATATTGTACTTCCTCTTTTAGATAGATGGAGCACCCATTGAGCAACGTTCCATTTCGCTGCCTTTTCTAACACATGTCACACGCGTTTCATTCACGCATCTCATCGTAACTATGGCAACCGAGCCATGGGCAATTTTCCATTGAGTAGACACATCACCTCACTCTCATTGCCTGTACCGGAACGCAACCAGCTTACCGGAAAACCTCAACCTCTGGATAAACCTTAAGTGAATGGGCGTAGAGTTGGTTATCGAATGATGAAGGACATCTAGCAGTTGTGGTGGCGTTCGGTTGTATATATCGTTACTTGAAGGCCGATTCTGTCACGATAGTGGTGTGCTTTCATTTTCTACTTGTTTCCTTATTCGTGCTAATTGGATGGAATAATGTAAAGAAATTTATTTAGAGTGACAGTCTAATTGTAAGTAAATAAGAGTCGATTGCATTTAATTCTGCTAACCAAATTTGTATGGATTGACAGACTTTCTAAAAAACAAGGAATAAAAAAATTCTTGTATAAGTGGTCCCAAGTATTGATTTATACCCAGATGATAACGATTCACTTAACACCAAAATATATTTCAATTTAACGTTTACTTTATGCATAGATGTTATCCCTATATTCATTCTTCTTTATATCAAATAACATTCAAATAAAAAATTATTAAATTTAATATTATTTTGAATTATAAATAAACTGTGTTTCAAAATAAGTGGATTACTACATTTTCATATTTCTAAATTTACCATTTTGATAAGATAAGTATTGAAGGATTAAATTCGTGGACTATCTGGGAATTGTTTCTTTTTTATATATATATATATATATATATATATATATATATCTAGTTGGAGTCGGGCATTAAGAAGAGATCCGCAAAGGAATTCCTATTTTAATTGATATAAAAATACGAATAAATAATGAAAATGATTCTATCACACAAACGTAGAGATTCGTTTATCCCACACCAACTACTAAAGCTGCCGGATACTTAGAGATAAACATTCTTATCTAACCACAATCTTTTTACTTGAGTTCTAATCTAAAATAAGTAGAAACATATAAATTTATTAAGAGTGTTTTATTATTTGGTATAATTATAGCGACTTTCAAACGGACGGACCATCAAACTACATGAAAATATTACGTCCTATAAATAGCAAAGCAGAAGAAAATACTTTTACGAGCTTTTGTACTTGATTATATCTTCTCTATTTCAATGCATATAAAATGCTATTTAACATGCATGCTTGCTTATAATTTTAATGAAAAAACCTGTTGTTGGATTTTATTACCATTTTCGTTATTGGGAGCCTTGTGAAAAACGTTTTTAGGTTAATCAGTGGTAGTGCAGTGGGTAAAACGATGAAATGTTAATATTTGGACCTGTTATCGAATCCTGCCGATCAAGTACATGCACCAATGAGTTTTTGGGTGATATATCGAAATCCATCGCTTTAGATACTCTATAATTATAAGGTGACTTTAATTTATACAGCTAAAATTTACAACCAAGACGGAAGAAGAATCTAGGAATAGACTGTTAAAAAACGGTTTTTAAATAAAAGCTTAACAATGCTTTAGATCCCTGTATATGAGTTGAATTTACCAGAGTAAAATCTGTAGTGTTTGACTCTTCGAACTCAAAGAGAACTGTAATTCATCTACACAAATAAAAATGGTGGATTTTTTAAAATAATTTTGTGGTACTTAGCTAGTTACGTAGTATATTGACCACATAACCCGCTTCCTACATTAATGACGTGTTCAAATTTGTAAAAGATTCGTTACCATACGTAGGTACCATCGGAGAAGTTCCTCTAACCCACTTTTCACTCCATTACAGCTGTAAAAAGAGCGAATAATGGGTCAGAGGAACTGCCTGCAATAGTACCTCCGGTTCACATACTACTCAAGGGGGTAATTGCACCGAAACAATGCGTGTGTCAAATGTTACGCGCGAGTGAAAATTATTGTCTGAATACGAGTAGACTTTCGCTACACTAGGCTCTTTCAATGATTTGCAAAAACCAGTGGATGTTCCTCGAGATTTCTTTTTGAAGTGACTTTTATGTTGTTGACCATTTGGCCTTAACAACTTTACCGGATACAAGGCGGGAACACCAAGAACGATCACAAGAACAAATTACAACTTACAATGTCCCCAAATCTGAAGCAGAGTCAGCGCCGACACCAACACATAACCCTACATTTGTATGTCAAAACTTCATATAATCAACGATATGCATTGATCTAGTGATGAAAACAATGGTGATCCTGGTGATGACAATGATGATGATGTAATATAATAGATGCATATCATATCAATAGGTCCAATGAATATGATGCATAGAAAAATTTACAGACTGATATATACTGAGAAATCGTTAATAGGATTTTCACGGAACCTAGGCTAAGACAATATGTTAAAAGAAATAAGGGTCCATTATTGGGACCACATTGGGATCCTCCGGGACTAAAAATCAACGACCTCAACCAATAAACGATAGAAATGAGATCATTCAAATGTGTGTGGTCTGCCTGAGAGATTATAATCATTCTGGAATAGAATGTAGTTACCAAGAAGTTTTTAATAAGCTTCCTGGTAGGTACAGGTATAATTTGATTTTGGAACACCCACGATTTCGTCATTCGAAACTTAAACGGAACAACAGTTTCGAACAAATATTTAAAATACAAGAATAGTGAAATTCAAGCGTGAAGAAAATTTTCACGCCTATAACCACTTCTCTGTTTTGTAGCATTTTCTCCACATAAATGGTTTTACGAGGTATTTGATGTATTTTGTATTCTCGAATGCAGCAAATTTTATTGCTGTGAATAAATAGGTTATTGGATAAATTAAGTACATAATGCATAGGTGTTCGTTAATAAATCATAACTTAAAAATTAGAAATTGTAAAATATATTGGTAACTAAAATATATCTATCTTTCTTTCTAACATTCGATAAAAATTTTATTCAACAAAATATTCTTGAAAACAAGTCCAAAAAAAATTGCGTTGTGCCATCACAAGTAACCGTTCTTCTTTCTTTCTTAATTATTTATTGTATAAAAACTTAAAAATAAATCTACAACAGGTGGACTTATTCCTGAAAGAAATTTCTCCCAGTCAACCTTATAGAAAGTTCAAGCAAGCAACACAGGAAGGCGTGCAGAAAGACTAGAAGATATAAAAATTAGTAAGTATAAAATTAAGTAAATACAAAATACTTTAAGTACTGATAGAAGATATTTAGTTAAATGCTAAATATTGACGTATATTGTCGTAAATATGTTTTAGGTAAATAAAGATATCTACTCCTTACTATATAGTGTTTCAAAAATATTTGTGTGCAAAAATCTTGGAAAAGCCTATTTCTAGAAGTGGATGAAAAAGGCTGATGGATGGATGGATGTAAAAACAAATCAAAGTAAACGCTTGATGTATTATACTGATTGTCTTATACTCACAACTGTCACTTAAGGGGGAGGCAGAGAATAAACACACACATTTCTACTCACATCTATATTTTAGAAATCAACAGGGACACACAACATAAAAAAATCGCTTTATATTGGCTAATGACGGGTTTATATTTGTTGATGAATATGTATGTTATGTTAGTAACGAGTATTTCTGACTGTAAAATAGTAATTTATTTATTTATTTATTTATTTATAGTAGTAACCGGAGTAACAAATTTAAATGCCCACAAATAATACCAAGAATACGCATCCTTATGGCAGAAGATAAAATTCTAGATACTAAAGATGAGATATCCCTAATTTACATAAATCTGCGTTCTGATTAAAGGTTTTAGCTTTCATAATGTAATAAACACCATATGAAGTTTATGCTCGCAGAAACCGTTTCAAACTGTAAAATTCCCGCAGTCAAGGTCATAAAGTGTTTAAGTTTAGAATCGCAACATACAACTGTTTCAGGCGCGGTCTCAGCTTGATGTGTTAGGGGGAGAGTCATGATTGGTAGAACAGGTTAGAGGTTTTAATCAATCAAATATTTTTTTTTAAACGAGAACAAATATTTTTCTTATTTATTTGCTTTAAAAGATTTAAATTTGTTTATACATTTTATTAACCTTTTATGAAATGACTTAGCTCATACTAAATACTAAAATATGTTAAGACTCTATTTATTACAGCGTGGGGCACTGTGTGAGGCTCCTCGTCACTTTTATCTTCTTTATTGTATGGACTAAGAGTCTAAACGCCTTCGGATACCATCTTTGTAAAACTAAATTTTTTTTTAAATTTTAATCTATATATTTGTTGTTGCTTATCTACGTCTATATGAAAATAATTATCCTAACCACAACAATAACACTTAGACAATGATAACAAGTGGCACAATCGTCTCTTTGTCACGGCAAATATTTAACGATATTAGCCAATTTATTATAACTTCTCTGAGAACGTGATCCCAATTCCCAAGTCATGGAAAAGATCAAGATAAGGAATGGGTAATCTAGTTAACAAAAAATCCAAGTTTCTAGAACTGAAAGGCGCACCGTAACGTGGCTGAGCAAGTCAGCCAGTTGTAGTTACTCCGCGAGTGGTCATTGTGCAGAAAGAGCAGCGCTATTCACTGGCCAGGAGATGTCCCGAGGCAGCCAGAGCGCTTCCTCATTGCCTGCCGTCCTCGCAACCCGTGGTATACCCTCGTCCCGTACGGAAATATAAAGCTTCCCGACTGATTTGGAATCCACATACTAGATGAAGCTTTTCTTCGTTTCGTTCGAACCAGAGCTTACTTGAAACTTTTTAGAATTTCTGCAGGCTTTACAAACGTAACGGTTTAAAAATGGCAGAAAAGATCGCTTTTTCAATGGCATGATGCCAAAATAAGGCAAAATTGATATTTATGTAGATCTATATGTGCATATAAGGTGACTTTTATTTATACAGCCAAACTCATACTGGAGGCTTGGTAAGTGATCAGTAACACGGATCGATAACACATTTTGCAAATTTCCCTAAATAAAATCTTGACGTCCCATAGTAATTGACTCGGGGCTGGGCTTGCGTTAGTAAGTAACACGAAAACAATAATTTACGAATTTCACAAAAAGGGTCATCGAACCTTGTTACTGAGCACATAACGAGTCTTCAGTAAGAATTCGGCTGCATAAATATAGTCACATCATATAGAGGGAGACAAAATATTTTCAAATTTCATGTTTTAGCCAAATCAACGTATTACCTTTACCATTTCTTTTACTTCCATTCCTTTTGATAAATTAAGATTAATTCTATAGAATCTTAAAATTCTGAACGTATCATTGGTTTCAACAGTCGTATTTTAGAACCATTTAATGTAGCCAGATGAAATATATACGTTAATTCATATTTCGTTACCCGGATGACGGTCCGCAAGGTTACCGCTCCCATAATGGTTCTATGAAATTGGAAACTAATAAAGATTAATGTTAAAGTGTAGTAGTGAATGAATGGTTAGAAGGAAATGACCGCAAGGAAGTGCGCTTTCAACTAGATGTTGCCTTTTTGCGTTTTCTTGAGTTTGTTGCTTCTAGAAAGACTTTATGGAAGGGCATATTTCCTGTGTGGTACTAAGATCTAAATCAACAGACTTTATAGGTACATTTAAGCACAAAGCACAAAGTTTTTTTTTTTTTCATTTTTCTACGAGTGCTGTGTTATTATAGTTGACTTTATTTCGTATTAAAATCTGTTTTAAAATCTAAATCAAGATGTTTTACGCAATTTACGTGCTTCTATAATATAAAAATTGCCACGTAATTTGAAAATTCAAAACGAAAAGTCTCCGTTGACCGCTTGTAGCCTCAGACGTGCTAACTAAGCGATACTTCACAAAGTCAATATATGGCCACAGTTACTTTTTGCTCTGTTCCTTATTTACTACTTATTAGGAACTGTTATTGTATGTACTAATAGAAGTAATGTTAATGGAAATACAAATTGTATGCGGGTCAATAACACAGTTCTATAACGGTATCATTCGCATGTCATAGATTGTTTTATTTTTATTTTAGTATTTAGTTTTGTTGGCTGAGTGGTCTAGCGCTGGCGCGTTAAACTAGAGGTCGTGGGTTTAAGGCTGCATATAAGGTCAGATTGAGCACCTCATTTTGCATCAATCAGAACTGAACTCTACGACGTTTCCATTTAGTTTAAAATAGCGCGCTCTCAGCCGTGGCTGTTCAACCACCAAGAAACAAGCGCCCACAAAAATATGCGGTTTTATAATAACTCAGCTTCTAGATGCAATTTTTAAAATGTTCTAAGACGAATTGACGGTGTCAATTGTTAACTTATCTTTAATACAAATTTTAAGGCATGATTTAAGGAAGGCCCTATAACACTAGAGGTAAGTTGGTAATTTTTTAAAGATTTTGCGTTTTTTCTGATATCAGCCTTTTATTTATTTTTTATTATTATTATGTAACTTATACTACACAGGTAGGTAGATCACAGTAAGTTGAGTCACTTTGTATTGACGTTATTCAATTCTACCACGTAATTTATGTGTCTGCACATTTCTTAAGGCAGGCCCGCGCAGAAATGAGCAGGTTCCGTACCGTTATTTTTTAATAATTAGTTAATTTAATAATTTAGCAACAAAAACTGCAAAATCGTCAAAGTTTTAGAATATTCCTAAAGGGGAGTTATATAAATATAATATAATTTAATATACCTATACATACGTACAAGTAGAAAAAATATACTATACATAAACGGTATACATAAACAGGAAATATCAAAGTATACTTATATGTATACATATACATATATGTATATGTATAAACAAACATCTAAATAGGATATATTGATAAGTTACGTAAATTTGTGCATGACTAAGTCAAAAAATATAAATTATGTTTGTGTTAAATGTCAGTTTAGTTTACTCACATTAAGATCAGTTTTATTATGTAATAATGAGCTTAGGCAAGTTTTCGGACTCTTCCAGCCCATGACTGTTAATTCACTTTTTGAGTGTGCTTTTATTCTTATGTAAGTTAACCTTGATATTTTCTGGGATCTTATTAAAAAGTCTCGGACCAAGCCAATAGTGAAACCTCTGACCAAAGGAAGTATTTGTAGTACCTCTCGTCAAGTAACCTCGTTGAGCTGTTCGTGTAATATTATGTGTTTTGATCTTATACAAATCTGTATGTCTCCGATAGTAGCTAACTAATCTGTACATATATTTTTTGTTTGATAAACACGTACGTAAACAACCAAACAAACCTTTGATAATGCTTTAACAGCGAAACCGGTAAGGGAAATAATATAAATAAGTGGACAAGTACAAGTGTTTATCAAACAAAAAATGTTTCAAAAGTTCCACCAAGTGCCAACAATCACGAGCATCAACTGTACATATATTGCTGCCGAATATTCAAGATGCACGTGTCCTATATAGTCTACTGTCAATACAGGGTGTAAATGCAAAGTCAAGAATCCCTTTAGGGTATGAAAGTATACACTATTCTGATGTCATTACGACAAAAAAATATATACCTTTAATTTTCACCAAAAATTCCATCACTTTTCTAAGCTATGGCTACGCGCTCACCGGCCTGCCCACACACTGCCAGCGACCAGTGCGGGTGTCCACGTGATTACTGTATTTTAAGTAAAGAAAATCGTCTTATTATGAGGTAGAAAGAAAGAAAGAAAGAAAAGAGCTTTATTTCATAAAACCACAGTAGTTATCACAAATAATAAGTAATATTAACAAATTAGGCATATTCTATGGTTAAGAAAAGGGAGTCCAGCTCAGCTTAATGCCACAGCCAAAGCCATAGCACTGGTTTTCTGCTGGATCCTACATAAATAAAACTAATAACTAATCTAAATATAACTAAAATCTAAAGTAAATTAAATATAAATTTAATAAAACGTATACTGTAAAATACATACAAATAGTGAAAAATAAATAGTAATATGAAATAAATATACAAATAATAGTGTTATACTAAACAAGATGCATAATTTATAAAAATACTATATAAGTTTACGCATTAATCTTACTGAACATCAAGGCATCGTTATTTGTTTTTCAATTAGATGGCTCTTGAGTTTAATACGAAAATTAGCTTTCGTCATGCATTCTCGTATAGGTGGAGGCAGGAGGAGTACTGGTACTTTGTTTAGAGATCCCAGTATTTAAAATAATATCTTTACCTATCATACTCACACACCCTTGAAGGATTCTTGTCTTTACTTTTACACCCGGTATTATTTTTACTATAACGATTAACCAAGTGACACAAGTGATATGCTCATTTAAATTTGGGCATCTAGCCTTATACGAACCCTTAATCCTTGCGGTGCACATTAATTTGTGTTCGCTGCGTTTCGGAAGGCACATTTGTGCCCGAAGTACGGCGATAGGGCTCACAATCACCACCCATTACGTTTGGGACGTAATAATCGTCGATGAAAAACAGGTTGTACCAAGCGTGGACAGTAACTTGCCTCTCACAGGCTACAATTAGGTACACCTCTGACAACCCCTCGGGGATTAGAAGAGTAACATACTTCAAATTTGTAAATCTATTACGAAACCCTTTTATTATGAGCATTGTATTATGAACCTATCTGTCAAATTTCAAGTTTTCGGGCCCTCCTTATTGTTCTGGAGATTTGACAATGAGTTTGACTAATGAGTACAGATATAGTGAAGTGTTATTTCGCTTTAGTGTATAATAGATATAGATTGAAAGATTAGATTTTCCTACCTTAGAGTAACCTTTAGTCAGCAATGAGATCATCCTTTGTGTAGTTTACTTACCTGTAAGAAATAAATTAAAAATAATTACACAGATGAATAAATTACATACTCCTAACCATATAGAGAAAAACAAAACTGAACAACAAAAAACTATAACTCTTTCCGTAATTCTTTTGTCTTGAGATTGCTAAAAATACGCCGTTTATGGTTCGGCTGTGACGAAATAAAACCCATTGTTTTGCTGTCGAATTGCCATATAAATTAAAACGACCATGTGGTTTGTAGGTAATAGTAATGAAGGGTTCGGTAGAACAATATTTTTGGTAACATAACAATGTAAATTTCACTTTCATTTACAACAACTGAGAACAGCAAATTTGTATTTTTATCTTTGCAAGTACGAACTTTATTTTAACCTAAATACCGAAACTACCTATTAAAAATAAACGTTATACATGTAACAGTGATTAAATATTTGCAACACAACTTAGTTTTAATTATGACCCGCAGGTTTGTTTAATCACCACTAGTACAAATAGGAACTTTGTTTCGACTCGGGACCGATTTGGTAAACAAAAATGTATGTTTGCTTGCAACCAGTCTTGTGCTTTTGGGTTTATTAATTTGATCTTTCTTTATAGAATCGTTGATTAAGTTTCAGATATTGTGTTCAACAAAGATTTAATAATCAGCTGAAATTTAAATAAAAAGCGTGAGTGACTCAAATTAGAAAGGTAAAATTTACGAGTAAAATGACAAAATATCTTGAGCCCTTTGATAACGTGCCGTTTGGCAAGATTATTAATTTGATCTCGATTAAGTTTCAGATATTGTGTTCAACAAAGATTTAATAATCAGCTGAAATTTAAATAAAAAGCGTGAGTGACTCAAATTAGAAAGGTAAAATTTACGAGTAAAATGACAAAATATCTTGAGCCCTTTGATAACGTGCCGTTTGGCAAGATTATTAATTTGATCTCGATTAAGTTTCAGATATTGTGTTCAACAAAGATTTAATAATCAGCTGAAATTTAAATAAAAAGCGTGAGTGACTCAAATTAGAAAGGTAAAATTTACGAGTAAAATGACAAAATATCTTGAGCCCTTTGATAACGTGCCGTTTGGCAAGATTATTAATTTGATCTCGATTAAGTTTCAGATATTGTGTTCAACAAAGATTTAATAATCAGCTGAAATTTAAATAAAAAGCGTGAGTGACTCAAATTAGAAAGGTAAAATTTACGAGTAAAATGACAAAATATCTTGAGCCCTTTGATAACGTGCCGTTTGGCAAGATTATTAATTTGATCTCGATTAAGTTTCAGATATTGTGTTCAACAAAGATTTAATAATCAACTGAAATTTAAATAAAAAGCGTGAGTGACTCAAATTAGAAAGGTAAAATTTACGAGTAAAATGACAAAATATCTTGAGCCCTTTGATAACGTGCCGTTTGGCAAGATTATTAATTTGATCTCGATTAAGTTTCAGATATTGTGTTCAACAAAGATTTAATAATCAGCTGAAATTTAAATAAAAAGCGTGAGTGACTCAAATTAGAAAGGTAAAATTTACGAGTAAAATGACAAAATATCTTGAGCCCTTTGATAACGTGCCGTTTGGCAAGATTATTAATTTGATCTCGATTAAGTTTCAGATATTGTGTTCAACAAAGATTTAATAATCAGCTGAAATTTAAATAAAAAGCGTGAGTGACTCAAATTAGAAAGGTAAAATTTACGAGTAAAATGACAAAATATCTTGAGCCCTTTGATAACGTGCCGTTTGGCAAGATTATTAATTTGATCTCGATTAAGTTTCAGATATTGTGTTCAACAAAGATTTAATAATCAGCTGAAATTTAAATAAAAAGCGTGAGTGACTCAAATTAGAAAGGTAAAATTTACGAGTAAAATGACAAAATATCTTGAGCCCTTTGATAACGTGCCGTTTGGCAAGATTATTAATTTGATCTCGATTAAGTTTCAGATATTGTGTTCAACAAAGATTTAATAATCAACTGAAATTTAAATAAAAAGCGTGAGTGACTCAAATTAGAAAGGTAAAATTTACGAGTAAAATGACAAAATATCTTGAGCCCTTTGATAACGTGCCGTTTGGCAAGATTATTAATTTGATCTCGATTAAGTTTCAGATATTGTGTTCAACAAAGATTTAATAATCAGCTGAAATTTAAATAAAAAGCGTGAGTGACTCAAATTAGAAAGGTAAAATTTACGAGTAAAATGATAAAATATCTTGAGCCCTTTGATAACGTGCCGTTTGGCAAGATTATTAATTTGATCTCGATTAAGTTTCAGATATTGTGTTCAACAAAGATTTAATAATCAGCTGAAATTTAAATAAAAAGCGTGAGTGACTCAAATTAGAAAGGTAAAATTTACGAGTAAAATGACAAAATATCTTGAGCCCTTTGATAACGTGCCGTTTGGCAAGATTATTAATTTGATCTCGATTAAGTTTCAGATATTGTGTTCAACAAAGATTTAATAATCAGCTGAAATTTAAATAAAAAGCGTGAGTGACTCAAATTAGAAAGGTAAAATTTACGAGTAAAATGACAAAATATCTTGAGCCCTTTGATAACGTGCCGTTTGGCAAGATTATTAATTTGATCTCGATTAAGTTTCAGATATTGTGTTCAACAAAGATTTAATAATCAACTGAAATTTAAATAAAAAGCGTGAGTGACTCAAATTAGAAAGGTAAAATTTACGAGTAAAATGACAAAATATCTTGAGCCCTTTGATAACGTGCCGTTTGGCAAGATTATTAATTTGATCTCGATTAAGTTTCAGATATTGTGTTCAACAAAGATTTAATAATCAGCTGAAATTTAAATAAAAAGCGTGAGTGACTCAAATTAGAAAGGTAAAATTTACGAGTAAAATGACAAAATATCTTGAGCCCTTTGATAACGTGCCGTTTGGCAAGATTATTAATTTGATCTCGATTAAGTTTCAGATATTGTGTTCAACAAAGATTTAATAATCAGCTGAAATTTAAATAAAAAGCGTGAGTGACTCAAATTAGAAAGGTAAAATTTACGAGTAAAATGACAAAATATCTTGAGCCCTTTGATAACGTGCCGTTTGGCAAGATTATTAATTTGATCTCGATTAAGTTTCAGATATTGTGTTCAACAAAGATTTAATAATCAGCTGAAATTTAAATAAAAAGCGTGAGTGACTCAAATTAGAAAGGTAAAATTTACGAGTAAAATGACAAAATATCTTGAGCCCTTTGATAACGTGCCGTTTGGCAAGATTATTAATTTGATCTCGATTAAGTTTCAGATATTGTGTTCAACAAAGATTTAATAATCAGCTGAAATTTAAATAAAAAGCGTGAGTGACTCAAATTAGAAAGGTAAAATTTACGAGTAAAATGACAAAATATCTTGAGCCCTTTGATAACGTGCCGTTTGGCAAGATTATTAATTTCGTTGGCATTTATTTGATGTTAAAACAAAACTGCTCTGATTTTTTTATTTAAGTTTTAGTACCATATAGATATCATAATAATATTATTCTTGTATTTAAAATAGGACTGACTGGCTCGAAACAATAAATTTGAAAAACAAACGAAAAAACATTTGAAATACACTAAAAAGGAAATTACCTCAATTCGAATTTAAAAATTATGTACACGAAAGAAAAATGCTTCAAAAAAGCTCTCTCCACTTCAATTCGATGAAGCCAGCAAAAAAGCCCATACTCAATTTTATTTCGTTCCACGCTGCGCTCAAAATAAAACTAATTATGGAGTCTGATACTTTTTATGATTCACTCTGATGGGAGGTTATTTTAATAGCAATTTGATTACTATTACGAAACCTCAATCGTGAGTGTTATAATCATTCGCTATTTCTTAGAGACGTGTCGATTACTGTAAATATTATTAAATTGTTCTTTTTTGTCGTACTTTTTCCTCCTTGACTTTTCTGCGTATATGTCTTCGTTCGTACTGACAAGCAATACAGATGATTTTTGATAAACTGATACATGTATCTTAAAGTACGATTATGTACCTATTGGTTGGTGCGACGACTTCATGCTGACTATCAAGTTTATTGAATTTAATGGTTCTTTTTTCAAAGTCAAGCGTAACTTTGATATAATGACAGAATCGCACGCAACCTTTTTGTTACAAGCTAACAACAGTTATGCTTATGATGTATTATTTCATAACAAAGCAAATTGTTTACTTAACGAGCTCAGCACTATACAAAATCACACCAATATTCTTAATGTCCTGTATTTTTTTTCTTCCGAATTATTAAAATGTGTTAAGGAGGAGTTTACAACTTTCTGTCGCGTAAACTTTCAAATAGACTAATAAAAATAACAAAACATAACCAATTAGCCCGGGCGGGCGGGTGGTAGCGTTGCATTTTAGGTAGTGATTTTACGCCGATAGATTGTCATCTTGTTCAATAGATCTGGAATGACTAATAAAATAAGAGAACCAAGCATCAGCTGACGCACCCGCGGTGGGTGTGGGTGTGGGAAGTAGAGGGAGTGGTAAAAAAAGTAATAGTACGCCAGCTGAAGCTTTTCTCACAGATAGTTGACATCATGATTAAAAATAACAGGAATAAAATAAAAAACCAATTTGAAAACAATTTTTTAGTATGTAATCCTTTACTCTAGAGTAGGCAGTGCCTACCTACCCTGGCGTCATACAAATAATGATTTTTAAAGTGAAATTTAAATTTTTTCATATTTTTTTACTGCCAAACTTGACCTTCTCATTGCATTTCCAGCAAAAAGTTCTATGCACGCAACTGGTAGCTGACGCATCATCCCCCCTCCACGATGTAGCTGATGATTTTTTTTCAGTTCAGTATGATGTCAAATATCTGTGAGAAAAATTTCAGCCGGCGTACTATAACTTTTTTTTTGGCCACTTTCGCAACTTCTTACACCCACACCCACCGCTACTTGAGCAGCTGACGCACTTGTCACCATTTTTATACTAGGCATCTTTAAGTATTTAGTGTACCATAAAAAGTAATTGTCTTATTTTTATCATTTGTTTCAAACGTCGCGTCGTCGAGCATGACAATTTCTCTGAAACAAACAGTATGTGACATTTGTAAAATTTGTACAAACAATGCATTCAATAGTTTGTGTCCAGCAGCCTTCGATGTCAAAAAATGAGAACGGGAATATTTTTTCATGACATTTCAGGGCCGGCTTTTGTTTCTAAATACATGACATCAATTCCATTTATCAAAATATTAAACAAAGCCTCCTCGTAGACGTTCTGTTCGAGGTTCATTTGAACTTTAAGTCTGCTTGTACACTGTTGAGTTCCGATCCGGTACCGGATGTCGGACGTTGTCGAATTATGAACAGTGACATTATTTTACATTATGATTTAAAGCTTTGGTCATAATATACAAACATACTAAACAAGTTCCAAATACAATATTTATGTTTTTTCCAAAACTAATTGTTTTTACTACGGTAGTCGCAAAATAGCGGCGTAGTGGAGGATAGTGATTGATACCATAACAATATTGTAGTACGAGTATATACCTATATATATTATATATCAGTAGCGATAGCGCACGAATTTCACTCTTCGATCCGCAAAACAGAGACTATGATGATGTTGATGTTTGTTTTTTTACTGGATTCTGTACTGGTTTTTGCCTTTTTTAGGGTTCCGTATCCAAAACGGAGCCCTATTAATGTCACTCTGCTGTCCGTCTGATCGTACGGTATTCAAGGGTATCTAGCACGTAGACGGAATGAGTTACCTATCTGAAAGGGTATTTTATGTACAATGTAGACCAAAAAGGTTCATAATGTAATTTTAGGATAAGTTTATAATTTTTCATTTATTTTTGAGTCTATTTGTTTAAGGGCACTCTGTTCGCCCCAATTCCCATACTAGCGCAGTTCGCTGATAATATCCTTATTTATAGGTACTTGCTTATTATTTTTTCTTTTTCAACATATTCCATACAATATCCATGACTTGAGTACAACATTTATCAAAATCAAATACATACAAAAGTTAGAAGCGTATAAAAGTCCTGGATTTTACACATATTTTGATGAATATTTATGTACCGTAATGTCCTAGAAGCGATACAACAAATCAAATAATTTTAGGTTCAGACCATAGTATATCTTATACTACTCAAAAATATTTTTGTTTCATTTCGATTTTTGGGATATTTCTTCTGAAATCATAGGAAGACCCAAAACCATTCTCGAGTTTTTTCAAGACATGAGTTTTGTCTCTCGTTAGCTTGCCTCTCACAGCGTGTTCGGTTAGTTCCGTACGAGCTCGGGAAATGAACGTTCGGGTCAACCAATAACAGTCAGTTAGTGCTTTATAACCCGAACTTGAATGTAGAATGAAATAGCAAGCATAGCGACCCCGTCCGCGACTGACTTCAAGCCACCGACTATATGGCTCTTAAGTCTGTAACTTATTTGAAATATTTAAGTCTATAACTCATTTGAATGGTATGGAACCATCAGGGCGCGAGTCCTTCTTGCACTTGACCAGTTTTTGTTCTTGTATAGTTCAGGGATAAAAGTTTGCCTATAAGTACATTCAGCTGTAAAACTTCTTTGTAATTTGTTACTAAATTTTGAGCTTGTTAGAACAAGTGAGCTTGTTAGAACAAGTGAGCTTGTTAGAACAAGCAAGTAGTTAGCAAATAATTTTTCGATTATCATAATGTAAAGAAAGGATAGATAAGTTGCTTGTTACAAAATAGGGTTTTCGCATTAAAATTATGTTATTTTGTGCCTTACATTTTGATTATATTGATTACAACGATAACAAACTTAAAGGCGTATTTGATTACAACGATAAATACGCCTTTAAGTTTGTTAAACGAATGCAATCAAAATGTAAATCATAAAATGATAGAATTTAAATGTCAAAACTTAAAAGTCAAAACTTAAAATTATTACTAGTAAATTTCCGCCAATTGCTTTAAAACGCAATTTTTGCATACTTTTTTTCAAAAGTAAGGAAAGCAATGTTATGATGTGCTTTTTGAACCGAGATTTGGTTCGACAGCCTTTAAAGCACACGACTGTGCATATGTAACCTTTCTAAAAAGACACTTCATTAGACGTTCCACAGGGATACACGAAATAAGTATTTTCGAACTCATTAAACATTTTCTTACTTTCCAACACCTTTCTTTTGACTATCGTTATCCTGTGGACAGTTAGACAGGCACTAAACTAGCTTTGCCAAATAATTTCCGTTATTGAATGGTATTCTGCGAATTTCTCAGAAACCTTGGGATAAAAAGTATCCAGTAGAATTAGCATGAAAACATTACGGTTTTGTATGGAATCTGAAAACCGCCCCTTTCGGACAGTAGCGGAACTAATATTCGGCAGCAGGAAATCGGCGTTATAGTTTGAACTTTACGTGACCGAACCGATACCGTGATACTTTCACGCATAAGCTTCTGATCACCTGGACCGTACATTCTATTGTTCTACCTTGGATTCCCATCTTTTGATTGACAGACAATTCAATCCACGAGCTTTTAAAGGACAATGCCTGCTTTCTCAGCTACTCGTCAAGCTGATTTCCTGGTATTGGCCTTATTGCAAAAACTATGTATGATGCATGGTTGGAAATTTCCCATACACTGTAAAGAATCTTTCATATAGTGTAAGATAAAATACACACACTTCAAAATTGACCTACGGGTAAGAGCAACAAACAAAATAAAGAAGTCTGCCAAAAAGTAATTTCCTTCACGGCCAAATTTTATTCGAGTGTAGTACTTAAAAAACTTTTTTGCGGATTACAGTGTTTTTTTTAAATGTAGGACTTTTGTTTGAATCGAAGTAAAAGAAAGAGTTTTTTAATAACACCGAAGATAATGGGACATTATATATTGTTTTCGATAATACCTTCGAAAATAACAATCGGACCTTAATAATGCTTATTTTCAACTCTAGGTGAAGAAATACCGACCCTCATTAAAAAGGTTTTATTGAAAATATTATTGTATTTTTTCATTTATTTACGTGAACAAACATATCCGTGACGAATTCAGAATCCCTTTTTCTGGGTTATATGTATATATTAAGGGGTAAAATGTTCCATGGTCTAGAATCCGGAGTCGGATCTATAATCGCGGTGTCTGGATCAAAATCAGTTTGCGGTTTTTTTTTCAACTGTTTTATTGTTTTCGTGGCTGCCGTTCATGCTGGAGCAAGGTTTATATCACTTGAGACATCAGAGTTCATCCTGAGAGTTGTTTAAATCATATTTTTAGACTTAATAAAATTTAAAACAAATTCTTTTTGGTATTTTTATAAAATTAGTTTGTCTGCGAGAAGAATCTTTTAAAAGCGACTTTGGTTGAAGAACCTGCCATTCGTATCCATTGCTTATAACCCCAAATAGTATTCAGTAATTTTCTAATTTAATGTGTGATATTTCCTCAAGTAAAAACGTGTTCAATCTGTCAAAATGTTTTAAATTGTTACATAGTGGTATTTATTTAATAAAAAATAAAAATTTATTTACAATATAAATTTTTCAAACTATTTCAATAATTTAAAGTGGCTCCTTAATGGCTTGTCTATGCTTATATTTAAGGAGAATCATCCGAGGTAGAACTGCAACAATAAGCTCCGGGGGTTAATCAAGCCGAACGGCGGCGGCGCGACCGTCTATTGTTTTTGATCATCAACCTCCGACGGTGATATCATCCAGGGCATTTTACACTTTTTTTAGAGATTAATTCACATGATAAACGGCTTCAGAATCTAATTAGGCAAAAAATAAATTACGAACCCACTTATAGTTGACCGAAAGTGGCCGATTCAGAACAGCTTGAATGTATGAAAATGACAGCTTTAGCATCCATTTTATTGGTCACGGAAACTGCTTTATGGCTCACTTTGTCACGGTAGAATTTGTAGAGACACATTATGTAAAATATATAAATACTAGCCTTATGTTACCGGCTCTGCTCGCGGTGAAGGAGTAACAAACTTGATCATCACATCATTTAAAATTTGAATTCAGAAAAAATATTTCTTTTCGTTATATTAGGAACCTATGTACCTGCTATTTTACGTTTGTAGGGACCAGCTCCGGATATTTCGCGACATTCGTATTTTTCATTCATATTTTTATGTATGCACATATTATGTAAATATATAAGGACTAGCTTTTGACCGCCTTTGTGACCGAGTGGTAGAGCACTCGCCTGCTAACCCAGAGGGTTCAGTCCCTGCGGCGCACATCAATTTGCGTGCGGTCTACGTGCTTCGGAAGTTCAAACTGTCGGTCCATTTGTGCCCGATTTGTGCGGACATAATAATCGTGGTAAAAAAGCGGGTGTACGAAGTGTGGCATATGCTATGACCTCATATTTTATGTTTTTAGCAGATAATGTAAATATATAACCCATTGGACATTGGTCTTGTTTGCTAACATGCTGATTGTGGTAAGTAGATTTTTAGTTGAATTCCTTGATTTTTTATGCAAAATTAACCATTATTAATTATACTTAGCTAAAATCTATATTAACATCCATATTTTAAACGGAGCGATTGCGCTCCATATTTTCATTAATTGTTATCGAATAAGAAATGACGGCCAAAAAGTTCACTTACTTTAACATAAAAAGAACCCTTTGGCGTTTCGGTTATGTTATTCAACAAATTTTTAATTACTGTTATTGCGTTATTAACATCTAAGTGCCGGTAAATACATACATAACCTTTATTTATATTGACCTCTTATAATCGTAGAAAGTAGTAACTAACAAATCAACACATAACCAAACCACAGTTACTCTAGGCACAAACGGTTATTGGTTATTTTATTACCATTCGGTTACACAACATGATGTATTAATGCCTATAACCCATTTGTGTAATACAATGACTTTATTCAGTCTGGTCACACCCACTTTGTTATCAATCTAATGCTTTCACATGCGCCTACATTGACGAAATGACGGCCATTTTGTTTTTCATCCAAGAATTGTGACGTAATCAATGATTTTTCCAGAGTCAAACAGAAAATTAGAATAATACTATTAAGATATCTATAAAAAATACCCTGAGAAGGCCATAGACGAAAGTTTCGGTATATTCGGTACACGGAACACTAAACCTATTGTTTTTATTAATTTTGTCTTTTAAAACCCAGTGTCTTAAAAAAATCTAATGACATCCTACTTGAAAGTACGTATATGGTAACACGCTACTGTATACTTTTTTGTGCAATTTTATCATCTTTATGTGAGCATAGTAGGAATTGACATGGCATAACATCTCGTTTTGGAGACTGTACCTACTCAGACACAAAACAAAAGGAAAGAAACGGGCGGGGCCGCTATTTGTCTATGAGCCAATACAGGTAGTTAATAGTAGATAGATTCACAAAAAAAAAACGTTTTTGGGATAAATGATTTTAGAATGCCTAAGCTTGAATGGTATGACGTATAGGTACATGCAAATCTAAATAACTTAATAGTACAATTTGTCCTCACTGAAATCAAATTTAGCATAATAATACTTGAACACAATCAGGCCCTGGGCGTTCCCTCTAAAGAATAGTCCTTATTTGTTTTTTGTAGCGTGATAATAAAAGGACACCTTTTATTTGGGCCAATTGAGTTAAAATTTATTTCGTATCATGAACTTTACAGACATTTTCAATTATATTAATTAAAAACCCACCTCTCGATTATTCGATAGGTATTCCAAACAAACAACTCATACAAAACAACCTCAAATTACTAGAAATGAATGACTAGGCATCTCTAAAAGTTACATATTCCAGTTGCAATCAACGTTATGAATAGCAATAATGCATCACCCATCCCTGCGTAATCGCGGACCTCAGACGGTACCACAAACGATGTTGCAGTGCTGATTCTTTGAGGTGAGGACTAATCTGAGGAACTCCAAAAGGGGTAGCTGTTGTGCTCCAAAGCCTGTGAATTTTTATAGATTCAGGATACGAGTATATGCGACCTATTTCGTATTATGTCTCAAGCAGATATATATAGATAAGAATAAGACACCTTGACAGGTCTCCATAACATCACTAGAGCCGTAGACGGAATAAATGGCAAACATTATTGCGTAAATTTGAAAAACTCGTTTTTACTTATCTGATTTTTGAACATGCCGAATATTTGGCATTAGATCCAAGACCTGCGCAACTGCTGATTCTAAAATCAGATCTATCAGCAAATTCTTAACAAATATTTAACAATATAATGAATGATTAAAACTTTTGCACCTTTAAAAAAAGACACTTATCAAAATAGTTAAAATGAGCGCTCGATTGTATTGACCCCTATATAGGTAGAAACGAACGTACAAGATCCGTGCTGGGGTCTGTAGGTTATTTAAATGTCATGGCAGAGTAAGTTACGTAAAGATTATTTTATTAATATGTCTTCGTATGATAGCGAAAACTAATATCGTGAAATATCTGCTTTATCGCGAAAAAGCGAAATAATTTCGTATGATTGCGTAATGGCACAGTTTAGTTTTTTACGAAAAAGCGCCTTTTTTCGCGAGAAAGCAGTCTTAGTGTCTGGATAGCCTCATCTATTCGGTCAAGTTCAAAAGAAGCTACTTTGCCTGCACAACTTAGCATTACAACAAGAAACGGTAGCTCTCATAGGCAGTTGTAGGGTATGTCCATCGATATAAGAATATCGATATACTTGGCCCCGGGGCAGCCGATACATCAGCTAGATAATATCTAACGCACTGTCGCCCTTAACTACGGCCGGACAATTACTATGTAATATACGCATGTTTTGCAGCGGGTACAGAAGTGACTGGTTGGACAAAAATGACAAATGACAGTCAAGCCTGCACGAACAGTTTGTTCTGTGAACGTTCTCTTTTCAAAATCTCGGTTTGATAAACAACGAAAACAACAAAGATTTTTGCAAATTCGGAAGTAGCGCAGTCTGTCTTGACTCTTCTTCTGTCAGTCCTGTCTGGCTGGGCCATTTAAAAATTATACCTCGAAAAAAAATTGGGAATATATTTGTGTAAAAATCTATATGGGGTCTTACTTAAAGCATATTTTCTGATCCATTACTTGACAAAACTCATAGTTTGTGTACGACAACGGACACACGTTAAAAATCTGGTGTGAAACCAGATCTTGTTTGAGATTAAAAACACCGTTTTTCCGGTGATCTAGGCTAAACAAAATTTGTTGCTAATGTGCTAATTCGCAGGACATATTGTGAACTTTACTCATATACTTTGTGAAAAGTAGAATGATATGACATGCTTTTCAAGCGACTTCAAAATAAGAGGAAGTTTTCAATCAGCCTGTATTTTTTTCCATTTTTTTTTTTTTGGTTATGTTACTCTCATCAAATAAAGAACGTATTCTGAGGTTACTCTATAACTCCGTCATTTCTTAATCGATTTGAATAATTCTTTTTTGTTTAGAAGAGTGTGTTTTTAGGCAGGTCTCGTTTAAGTAGAACTCCTCAATTAATGACAGCATACAATTCGATATTGAGGAATTGGCTTTATATTAAGATGCGTATTGCAGAAAATTACTTGAAATTGTCAGCATACCTACCTGGCCTTTGATCCTGGTCTACTCATCTCCATAGAACTCCTTAACAGATGACAGTACATAACTCGAGATAAGGCAATCACTTTGTGCTAGGGTGCTGATTGCCGGGTATTACTTGAAAATTTACATGCCTACTTATTTCTTTCGACCTTGAAACTCCTCAGTCGGTGACAACGCACCACATGCTATTGAGACAATTGCTTTGTGACGAGGTGCTGATTGCACACCTGGATATTTGTGCCTGTATGAGAGCTGTCCTTTTATTTCCCCCTTTAGGAGGGGTTACGAGTACGGTAGTACTTCCACAGTCGAGCCTGGCATCAGCTCTACCACCTATACGAGTATTTAGATACTATCGGTCAGTATATAATTATTTTGAACTTCTTAGTGAATGTCTGCTGTTTTTTTTTTTGTTGGAAGTTTATTTTATTAATATGCTAGTCGAGCGACGACATTCTTGCACGCGAAACGTAACAGTAAATTAACAAACAAAAAGGCTTTGATATACTTATAGGATCGCAAAAACTAAATCACGAACTTCTTATCGACAGATCATCACGAAACTATAATCAAAACACCATCGCCTTACTCACGGTAATAAAAAAATGAAACAATTTGTAAGTAACAATCTATGTTGAATTACAAGCGTCAAGTATGCTGTTCCGACGTTCCTAAATTATGTTCCGATTGTTCTGTTATATTAGACACGTAGGGAAGGCACTGGCCAATGATCGCCTATTGAGGAAAGAAAAAAAAGAGTTCGATTTAAATCGATTTGAAGTTCTTTTTTGTTCGAACCGCTGACAGGCGTTCGGAAATTGCGTAGTCAATAAACTGTGAGCGGACGTTACTTGTTAACTCTCTATCGCCTCGAGAAAACTGATTTAATTGTTTGTTGTACCATTATGAATTATTTATAAGGAAAATCTATACCTTATAAACGCGTTTGATAATGTAAGAACAATAAACAACAATTTCGAACGGCAGACCGTGTGTTTTGAAATAAGTGCCCATTTCAGAAACCTGTTAAACCTAAATGCCTCCAGCGATCTCAGGTCTTTACATTCTATATTCAAAATTAGGTTTAGCATTCACTTTGCATAAGATTGCAAGAAACAATCTACTAATCACTACATTGCATAATATTAGAATCACCAACTCTTTATAGTCATTATCACTAACCAATTTGAAAGCTCTCTCAGTAACATAGTTATATCAAATGGTCAATTTGTTGTTTTCGTTACTAGCTGTTGAATTTACATAATATTATACAAGCCTTTCTCTGGTCATTGGCCGAGACCATTCATTCAAGGCCATAGACAACTATTTAAAGATTTTCATTGGCATCTAAACAATTTCTAATTGGCCTGGGAAATAATCTTATCATTATTAATATAGACTAGCTATTCGCTCGCTCTGAAATAGTCAATAGTCACTGCCCTTAAGTTGATCACTTGTGACTGCTCAGCTCTCCTCGGTGCCCTTCAAATATTTCGAGAGGAACCTTCTAGGTAACAAAGAAAACCGTATTAAATTTATTCAAGTGGTTCTCAAATTATAAGCGGCTATTTAAATAGACTATGACAAAATAGTCAATGAAAATATTGTGTTACAAGTGTTGGCTGTTATAAGAACAGTGAACAGAGCGCAAGTACTACGTTTCTACTTAGTTTAATAATATATACCAATAACATCTCTAGCTTCTTGAAAGAAGGTCCTCTGTTATATAAACTTAAACTCAAATTTGAATTCCAATAATCACTTTCCCACTTAAGAGCCCGGTCCGTCACGACGACAACTTTGATGAAAAACAACAAGTTAAATATTTTTCTGCCCTTTATCGCGATGTTTTTGGAAAAACTGGGGACATACACCCCAGGGTGGTAGAGCTAATGCCGGGCTCGACTGTGGAGGTACCACCATCTTACTCGCAAATCCTCCCGAAGTTATTCGGGGGAGAGTAAGAGGACAGCTCTCAGGCAAAAAAACCAGGCGGCCCACCATTACCTGGGACCGATGGATGGCGGTTTATCCATCCCCAATTGCCAGGCCTTATATAAATCAGACTGGTGACGGGCAGCGGCGTCACTGGTACAATGGTTTCGGCACCGCGCTCACCAACCCGCCTGCCCAGCGTGTGTGAGTATGGGCATTTCTTCCAGGAGGACCGCCAAGAGTGGCGAAATCCTGGAAAGGCCTATGTCCAGCAGTGGACGAAACAGGCTGATGGATGGATGGATGGATAGATACACCACTTTATATTGGCCGTCTTAATAAAGGCCTAGAATTTATTTGATTGAATTGTTGCTCTTTTGCGAGTTATTTTATTACTTACGAGTCCGCTCCGAATTGTTATTCATAATATGAAAGTATTAGAATAACGCGCAAAGGAGAAACAATTGAATCAAATAAATTTTAGGTCTTCATTTAGATGGCCAATATGGACTGGTGTATGTCCTTGATTTTTACATAATCATCGCGGCAATGACTAGAAAACGCATCAAACAGACGAAAAATACGGAGCGGGTTCTTAAGGGCAGCGTATTGCACCGCTGAAGTCATTGACAAACGTCACTAACAACAGGTACTTGTGAGCGTCACGTTTTACGGCAACAGGCACAAGTCGGCTGACATCGCACCCACCTCATCATCAACTACAGTGAACAGAGGAATCACCTCTGATAACCCCTTGGGTATCTTTCGTGAATATATGTCTATATCAAATAAGCTAAAATAGTGGCATGCCCCATTAGCGTAAGTGCGAGCGTGATGATACCTGATACAGCCTTAAATTTCTTAAAATTCCAGACTAAAAGTGAAACCCGCATTACAATCTGTTAATATACGTATACACATATACTTACATACAGAACCAAAGACATATTCCTGAGTAGAGAGAAGAAAAAATTGAGAAGAAATCACTAAACTAAATGTCAATAAAATAAAACATTACCTCTCGTTTGATATAAAAATAAAATAACAGCGGAAAGTTAGCTGTTTATAAAAATGTCTTGTTACGCAATTTCAAATTAACAAACTGCTATAATGATAAAGGGCTCTGAGAAAAACGAATTTAGTTAAGAAAAACGCCGCACGTTTTTTTTAGTGACGTTCTTTATAACTTACATGCGTTTTAACGACGACGATACGTCAAAAAGATTTATAGGCAGCTCGCATCTAATCTTTAATTATATGATTTATTAAACGAGACATAAACTGGTGTGGTTGCAAGTAATATGAAAATGTATGCAAGTCTCGAATTAGTTATTCTGTACGTAGCACTTGCACTACCGTAGTTTATGCATGAGATGGCTAGAAAAGTACTTTTTATGAGCTATTACTATTACTTTTCCCTTGTGAGCGAAGTGCCTAAAACGCACGATGACACTGCCGCATAATTGCCTAAAACGCATATTGCCTAAAACTCGAAGTAATTACGTTTTTTCCCACGCTATTTTATACGCCATAAATCTTTGAAAAAAGGTAGGTGTGGTGAGCTAAGCTGACGAGAAACCAATAATATCCACAGATAAAAAAGATAATAATTAGGTAATAGCCGCCGCACTCAGCCAGACCTGAGGTGCTATTGTGTAAGACAATCGTATTCATTTGACGGCTTAAAACGTACGATTTCAATTGTCAAACGACTATTCGGCTATAGTGCGTTTCACGAAATAGTTCCTTTGCCGTACGTAATGTTGGTAGCAATTCCATATCCATCCACCCAATCCAATTACTGAGAAATAGTATTATTCATTGATCCAATCGCTACAGGGGAAAACAGAAAAAACTAAACTAGCTACCAAAAACCAGGGGAGTCAACATTACGGCAGGGGAACTATTTGAAGAAACGCACTATAAGCAAAATAGCCCGTTTGTCAATTGAAATCGTACGTTTTTGGCTGTCAAATTAATACGATTGTCTTACACAATTTATCTTATGAGTCTTTCATTTTATACTGTTTCCCTTTCTACATATTTCCTTTTATCGTTTTAATTTTAAGGGATGCTTTTCAAAGAAGGAAGAGGGGACATAAAACATTCCAATCCCCATTTCTGTATGACCACGTTGTTTAGTACTAAAATGCTATCTACCTATATATAAAGTCAACGATTTGGACGACTCACTTGTCGAACCTGACCAAACCGTATCGAAGGCTATTCGCCACGCAGGTGACAGCCGTTTTTGCTGTGATCTGTTATAGCCCACCAGGTCTTAGTCTCTTGACTAAGCATCTATTGACAGGCCATAAAGGTGATAATTGAATAAGCTGGTCGGTCTTAAAGATGTGGTGGGTTGTTATGTAAGAACCTCCGGTCGACAGGTCATTACCGCTCTCGATCGTGACGATTCGGAACGTGCCTACTAAGTGCATTGAATGTGACCAATTCTACGAAGAAATGTTTAATCAAGTATGGTGTCGCCGATTTAGGGTTCTGTTAAAATAAAATACCCTAGAATTATTTCCACTCATTATATTACCTAAAAGGTTTCAAAATACGATACGATATGTACAGGTTGTTGATTTGGTCCACAACTTTCATGATAGGGTTGTTAAATTTTGTAAACAATGCTCATTCAAGAAAACAGCCTAAAAAATAAAACAAATAACTAAAGATATGTCTTGATTAAATTCTTCTTTTTATTATTATTATAATAGTGACAGCGGCATAATAGGCAGTATTTGTGACATGACAGCACATCTTCTTTCCACTCGCGCTGCAACCTATCACGAAATAGTGCGACAAAAAAAATCTGCTCCTTGTTTTTAGGGTTCCGTACCCAAAAGGTACCTAAGGTCCCTATTACTAAGTTTCCGCTGTCCGTCTGTCACCAGGCTGTATCTCATGAACCTTGATAGTTAGACAGTTGAAATTTTCACAGATGATGTATTTTTGTTGCCGCTATAACAATAAATGATATAAAACGGAATAAAATACGTATTGAAGGGGGCTCCCACACAAAAAACGTGATTTTTTGCTCGTTTTTGCTTGATAGGGATAACGGCAACAGGTAGACTCTTGAAATATTCACAGAATAGTTCGATATATATATTCACTTTAAAAATAAATAATTAAATTAAAATAAAACAAATATTTGAGGGGGGCTCCCATACAACAAACTTGTTTTTTTTTTGCTAATTTTGCTTGATGTTTATAATGGCAAAAGGTAGACGCTTGAAATATTCACAAAACATTGAGTTATATTATTCTCTTTAAAAATAAAAAATTTCATTAAATTAAAATAAATATTTTTTTATACATAATGATACGGAACCCTTCGTGCGCGAGTCAGACTTGCACTTGGCCGGTTTTTAAGAACAACAACCTAAACCTTTTCTGTAGAATTAAACTCTCATCCATAAATAAAATACACAAAATATTCGATATCTTGCTATTTGTTTTTTTTTTATTAATGCATATACTCACTTGCAAATAAAGTTAGTTTTTGAATAGACCATGTCTTCCTTGACAGAAATCGTGCGTTATGTAGTCCTACAATTCAAAATGAGAAAAATTCAATAGATGATAGAGTATCCCTAATAGACCACATTCCACCGGAAACAAAATTTTTGCACTAACTTTTTTTTACCTTTCCATAGAAATTTAGTCAGCTGGTTCAACTACTTTGTACTGGGAAGTGAAAAAATTATTTAAGCAAAAATAATTTTTCCCTCTGGAATGTGATCATATAACGATACATGATCTACCCTAGAATTATCTTCACTTATTATTGTAAGACCTTATATATCCGACCAATAGGCTTTTTAATGTGTTTTATTAATCTATAATCTTCCTGTAAAATATGTAAGAAGTCTATCTTAAATTTAATTAAATATTGAATTACCTAATAAATTTTAATTAAATACTCAAGTAATTAGTTCATACTCGAGAATGATATACTTACAAATAAAGTTCATAGTAGCAAACAAAATAAATGGAGAGCAAAAATAACGTTCCGAGAAAACCAAATAGAAGTTATTTATCACTCTAATGACCACAAAAACACTTTTTAGGCAGATTACATCTCCAAAAACGACCATCATCGACAAACATGTCGCAAACCAAGATAAGACGACCTCCAAACATATCCAAAAATCCTCTTTTTGTGCAAGCAATGGAAGCAACACAGGTCATATTAAATTGGCCACTGAACATCTCTTCAAAAAAACATTTTCTTGTATTTTGAGCTCTGAGCGCAAGACTATAGGTGTCAGATTCAGCTGTTTCACAGACAAAGTGGTGTCTCACCCCTTCGCCGGCCAGGAGCTGGTCAAACGAGCTTGAGTTTCCAACCAACCAATATGACTAGGTCACAGTGAGGATGCAAAATCGACTTTAGTGCTCGATATGAAGAGACTAGTCAGGTCCTTACTAAATATGGTTTGAAGTACAAGAATGCTGCGCTAAGGCTGCGCCTGGGCAAGTGCGGTTGCTTTCGAAATAGAATGAACCGCTCTGGTCACCGGTTTCTTAGGTTGAATTATTGTTCGTAGGACGTTGAGGATTTTAAATTGTAGATCGATGGAGTTTAACGGTTGATTCTACATGCTGCATGAAGGACTAGCTGTCAATGTCAGATTCTTGCTTGTATAAGTTGTTTCAATTTAAAATCTTGCTTTTGAGAAAACTTACTCCTTGAATCCGCAAAATAATATTCAATGAAGTTGGAGGAATCAACACTGAACCCCATTAACATTAATATAATAAGTACATTGCAAGTTTAATGTTAATCACTACAATGTTCTTGAGTTGCTGACTTTGTGTTACTAAAGAAAAATCAACAATTTATTCCCTTTGCACGCCATTACAGCAGTATTTTTTTTAATAGGCAACAGCCATAAATAATCCTGTTTTTGCCTCTTCTAAGAACTCGGACTAATTTAGGTCCAAAGCTTATTAGACCTCCCGGCTTAGACCTAAGTTATATTTAATGTGAGACGTCTTTTATTCAAAAAATATATCGTTACACACAACATGAATCACCGAGGGGGGGTCAGAGGTCTTTTCAACGGTGGACTGTGAAATGTCAGTCACAGTCCACACTCGTATACCCATGTTTCACCGACGATTATTAAGTCCCAGCATGATGAACTGTGAGCCCTACCGCCATACTTCGGGTAAAAATTGGATCTACGGCGTCACGAACCTTCCCGAAGCACGCAGACTGAAGACAAATGTGCCCCTACAGGATTTGTACCAGCGATCTCTGGATTGGTAGTCGAGTAATCGAAGTATTAGACCACAGAGACGTCTTCTATAGACGCAATACGCTAGACACTTTTTATTTGTGCAATATATTACGCCATGTTTGCACTTAAGAGAGCGCACTTTCCATCTAAGCTTAAACTAGGGTTAAGAAAATGAGACGATCAATTATAAATTGATAATTTATGTGGTACTTAAGGTACAAAAAATGTTTCATTAATAATAATAATACTGCAAAGTTTCCCACAAAGAAAACAAAATTAAGAAAAATTGTATTACTAATTATTTCGCAGCGGTACCACTGCCGTGAAAGCAAAATTATGCAGGTTCGATTCCTGTCCCGAGATATATTTTCAAAATAAATGTCTCACTTGTAATTTATTTCAATTGATCTTTTCCAGTTTGTAATGCACTCCAAATATTGTTTGGAATATCTAAAGCGATAGATTTAGCTATAAATTGTATAATACTTATTATTTCTATAACAACGAATCTATAAATCAAGTACCAAGTAACAAAACCTTTGTTACTTGGTAAGAGATGTCAATGGTTGTGATTTTCTAAATTTGTTTCTGTCTGTTTTAGTTACACCTCACTGTTATGTAAAAATTATATATTATATTTTCTTTTCAAAATGACACAATGATTTTTCGTCACGTTTTTACCAAGACGACCTTTTTTTGCCTTATCTTCTAATTTACTAATTTATTCAACCAAATTCATTCTGGAGACTCGGTAAGTGATCAGTATCCTGGACCAATATCACTTCGCTAATTTCCCAAAATAAAATAATATTAACCTCCCATAGAAGTGACTTGGGGCTGCTGGGCTAGCGTTTGTAGAGAAAACGAAAAATTAATGTCACCTTGTACACATACGATAAAATTACTCATAGATAGAGTAAATAAGGCACTGCAGCCAGGGTTACCAGATGTAAAACTGAAAGGTACTGACAAATTAAAGGCCTAATAAAAAGTAATTTAGTTATTTTAAAATATATTTATTTAATACTTGTTTTATTATTCTACACCATGGTGTAATAACATGCTACGCTTATTACACCCTGATCTACCCTAATAATAAACTCAATAAACTCGAGATTTTACCAACTTACTTTATGTTGATCATTGTTTAGTGCAATTTAAGTTGAGTGTTACTAAAGAAGACAAAAAGTTTCTACTAATAAATAAGACATAATTATTACAATTTGTTTTATTTGTACATAAATTATCCCAAAAGCCCTAACATTATCAAAGTCCGGCCAGGATCCTGAAGGGAGCTTCACTTAATTTGGTCACTTTTCTAACCTTGAGAACGCAAAAACAAAAATCTCGCCAAGCAGATACTTAAACGACGAATCCGCCAATTACAGGGCTGTATTTCATAGTTAAGCGCTATTTAACTTGAAATGAGAGATGAGAATGTTGAGAAACTGTGAAATCAAGGGTAAGAATCCTGACGTCTGGTAACTCTAAGCGCATTATTTCTATCTGCGCCTGCGCCGCCGGTACAGCATCCGGTGAAGCGCGGGCGACGACACGAAGACGCGCGTAAAGCGTAATTTCCTTAAATTACCACTATCTATTCCAGTTTCTTTATTTTAATGTTGAATTTACGGTTATTCTTTTTCTATGAAGGTTTCTTGAAAATATCAAACGGAATGCTATGAATTTTAATACCCGTATCTAGTCACGAATTATACCAGAACATCGTTTAAAATACCGAATAAAATAATATTAAAATAAATATTTTTTATGAAACCTCGTTTTCGTAAATTAGGTGGTAGATCTGATTTTTTTTATTTAGATAGTAGCCCCTTAATATTTTTTGTATGTATTTCCCGTTTTTATTTATGAACTTATTTCTCCATTGCATTATGTATATATAATATTTTTATATTTTTATTCCTAGATTCCTCTATCTTGTTTATTTTTTATTATTTTTTTTTTTAAACTTACGACTTTCATTTATTTATGCAGGTGTATATTTTATTTCCCGTATTATTATATATTTTTTTATATTCTAAAGATATATTATATTGTTAAAATTAACTTTGACTTGTAGAAAGTATACTTTATTTATCTATTTTGCAAAAATAAATATTTTGATTTTGATTGATTTTGATGCTATGCTCAACTGTGAAGGTACCACTATCTTACTCGTAAATCCTCCCAAAGTTATTCGGGGGAGAGTAAGAGAAAAAGCAAAGGCAAAACCAGGCGGCCCACCATTGCCTGGGACCGATGGATGGCGGTTTATTGATGGGCCTTATATAAAACAGACTGGTGACGGGCAGCGGCGTCACTGGTGCAAGGGCTTCGGCACCGCGCTCACCAACCCACCCGCCCAGCGTGTGTGAGTATGGGAATTTCTTCCAGCAGGACCGCCAAGAGTGGCAAAATCCTGGAAAGGCCTATGTCCAGCAGTGGACGAAACAGGCTGATGGATGGATGGAATTCATATAGCAGTATACGAGTAACATAGTGATAAAAATCAAAATTTCTTTACACTTATGTTATCATTTAACACGAACAACAACAAAATTATACAACGGTGCATAAAAATACGAATAAGGCAGATAAAAAAATACCGGTCTGGTGCGAGTGGGACTCGCGCCCTGCAGGCGACTTTGTTTATCGCGGGTTTTATCGCGCTTGCGACCAATCAACCAATCATAGCACTTATTTAGTCGATGTGCGCGATAAAACGCGCGACAAACGAAGTAGCGCGTCATCATACTACGGGTGCTGGGGTTTCCTTATCATTCATATAAACTATTAGATTTAAATAATTTAACAAAAATTACAAAATTTACGAAATTAAACTGCAAAATTAAATTGGTCAAGTTTTTGGGTACGGAACCCTAATACTACATTATGAATCGTCATTTTTAGTATTTGTTAAATATTGTACATATATAGAAATTCCAAATTCATAGTTAACTTATTCAGAAAACTTTACTTCTTTGTTAATTTTCTTATGTACCACGATGTTTTTAGGGTTCCATACCCGTAATATGTAGTGGTGCGGAACCCTTTGTGCGGAAGCCCAACTCTTACTTGGCCAAATTATTGAGATAGACCCCGTAACAAAAAAATCTAAAACTGATAACTGACAGCCATTCATTTCTTTATCTTTGAAGACAAAAGAGATTAAAAATAAATATAAGATGACTTTAATTTATGCAGCCAAATTCTTATTGAAGACGCGGTAAGTGCTCAGTTACAAGGTTCAATGACCTTTTTTGTGAAATTCGTAAATTATTCTTTCCGTGTTCCTTACAAACACAAGCCCAGCCCCGAATCAGTTACTGATGTTATGGGGCGTCAAGAGTTTATTTTGCGAAATTACTAGAAATTGTTATTAATCCGTGCTACTGATCAATTACCAAGCCTTTATGAGTTTGGCTGCATAACTAAAGGTCACCTTTATATCTCTAATCTACTCAATGAGCTCTAGAAAATCACAACCCACATGCTAGGGTAAGACGAAAATATTTTCGAATCCCTTTTTACGTACCCCCTTGAAAAATAATAAAATCGAATTTCTAATTCAGTATTCGGTTTTAGATGACCATTCAATACAAAACATCAAAATTTCAGGTCTGTAACTTATTCCGTCTACCAGCTAGAGGCCCATGACATACGGATGGACAGACAGCAGAGTGACATTAATAGGGCTCCTTTTTGCCCTTTGGGTACGGAACCCTAAAAACGATAATATCTTCACATCTTTATATTGAAATGTGTTGAAACTCTGTTAAATTATTTTGTATTGAGCTAAGAAATAACCAGTTTATTCGAATGAACTTTACGCAAAAGTTCATAAAAACCCAAAAAAATTGATGACAAAACGAGAACAAGTCACTGTCTTACAAAATTAAGATTCAACCTGAAGTATTTTTTTAAGCTTTGTACTGGGACGAACGAATACCGATCTGTCATTATGTCAAATATCTTTTCGGTTTATATTTCAAGTGCCGCTTTGGCAAAATATTTTGTATGTAATTTATATTATAACTTTGTGTCCCGATTGCATGCGGTTGCGAGTTGCAAGAAGTTATGCACAAATTTAATTTAAATGTTTAAATAAAATAAAATACGAGAAAAAAGTATGTTAAGTATTAATAATGCGCCTACTTTGACTTTTGAAACCTTTGACATAGACCTTAACTGTAAAGGTGGAAAATCTTGTTTTGTTTGTATAAACAGTTAAACACAACAAGTGAAAATAGTAAAATGGGGAAAATAACCACTTTAGAATAGAATACATTAGGAAAAGTTACTCAAGGTTATAGGTACCATCGAATAATTTGCCATTGATCCACTTTAGCCTTTATAATCCGTGGTACGAGTGAAGTGTAGGCCTGTGAATATTTCGTTGATATTATTTTATTTGTCAATGCCTTTGCAAAGTTTCAAAAAGTGACACCATGGAACAAAAATATAAAAATTTGCTCAATAATGTCCAACCATGTTATTTTATAGATAGATAGATAAACATTCCCAGTAGTATTAGATTTTAGATTTTTGAAAAAATATATAGGTCCTGTAAAAGCTCATAAGTTATTTGCTATTTAAGATATAAGATATATCCTATCCTCTTACTATAATATTATAAATGCGAAAGTTTGTGTGTGTGTGTGTGTATGTTTGTTACTCTTTCACGATGAAACGGCTGGACGGATTTAGATCGGATATAGCTTATACCCCAACTTAACACTTAGGTTACTTTTTATCCCGGAAAAAAGCATGTCGTTAAACCGAATAACACGCGGGCGGAGCCGCGGGCAAAGGCTAGTATATATACAGTGAGTGAAATGAAATATATCAACAATAAAATGTACTCAAGATATATTTCGGGCCTTAGCTGGGCTTGGCATCAGTAAAGTATATCAAGATAGATAGATTTTGATAGATCTTTAGATTTTTGACGGAATCTTAAAAAGATAGAGAATGGCAGTTACATCGTTTCGTTGCAACTCTATGATTTGTACTGTTTAAAGCTCTAAGCGTCGTCAGCTTGTGTTTTAATACGATTAATTTCCTAAATCACCTAAAGACAGAAAAAAACTGTAAATGCTACTATAAATATGTTAAACATAAGGCGTACATTAAATATACAATAAATATCCTAGTTCTGGTTCCATCCATCAATGGAAACGTTGATTGACTTGTAGCATTGAATTCCATCGACAAGTCATTTTAAACATAACACACTTAGTAAAATAAACATTAATTATAATTTATACAATAAAATAAACTAACTAACATGAATAAACGAGAAAACATTTTGTATCCTGAGAAAATTAAATAAGAAAAGAATTAAACGGACCATTATAATGAACTTTTTACGTAATCGACTCATAAAAATATATGAAATCTATGCATCTTTTATTGAAACTCACCTTTATTTGCTGTTTGAATCTCAATAATTAAACAGATGCAATTTTCTTTATTTTTCAAAGTTCACATAAAGTTTTACCATCAGATAACAAAAAAAACAATTTTCACAAGAAAAACACTTTTTCACTAAAGTACAATCACAAAAAAATGCCGCCAAAACTACGGCGTTTTTCTTTTCAGTGTGAAAAGGTTAATGTTTTCTGTCTACAAGTCCTCGAAAGAAGGCCGCATACAAAAGAGTTCAACGCGCGCACAAGCGCCCGGTCTCTTTGCGCAGTCGACGAATACTGAACGGAGCTAGGACCGAGGCCACAATCTCTTCTCCACAGACACCTGATAACGCATTCCCGCCGCTCCCGTGCATCCTAGCATCCTAGCTACCCAGCCCTTGTGTATGAAGTTTAAAAAGATAACATTCGAAATAAAAAAAAGACGATCGATTTGTTCGCCGGCGGTTTTCGTTTGTTTTTTTCTGTCAATCGATACAATCGTGGTGAAGAGTAAATGGATGTTAATAAGCGATGCTCCGTATGCGCTTTAAGTTAACTTTTTATCAGGAGCTTTAAGCTCGGCGGTGTGTTAAATAAAGTGGTTTCTAAATATAAACCGCGTATCTGGACGCGCTATTGGCAGGTGTGAGCCTATGCGTCTCGCTATTTTGCCAACCAACGTTTCGCTTCATTTCTTTTTTTTTCTTTTTGAGCAGGGACAGTTTATAATTAAAGCCGGTACGTTTATCGCGATCTGGAGAGGAATTTTGCCGAGAAAACTGAGCAGCAGATATCTGTATCTCTAGTGAAGCTGTTTGTGTTGAGCTCACAGGAAAAATATTCAAACATTTTGGTAATTTTTTTTTTAACTTTCTGTGGAAACTAGTGTTTTATATTTTTTGTAACCCGATTTTCGCAATAAATTTTATTTTTTATTTTTCATTTAGTGATACGAATATTTCTTGTGTTTACATTTTCATACGCATAATATAAACACCGAAACGTATTTTTGTATGATTTCAGAAATATTTTGTTACAAAATAATAATATATATACAAAGTGGAACAGTGTACCGAATTATTTATTTCATTTCAAATGAATATTAAAAAATATTTACTTCGGATGTATAACATGAAAATTGGGCCCAATCGCAGATTACTCACGGCAATTAAATTTTGCTCACATAAAAACTAGAGTACTAAAATTGTAAGAAGTGTATATTATTAAAATAATTAAAATTGTGAATCAACAAAGCTCAGCATCTTGAAGATTCCCACGGCCTTATATTGTTGAACAAACGGAAGATGGGTGGGTCGCTGTTTGTACTAACGCGCATTATAACAATAAGAAAGTATAACAATCCGGCCACATATAACAACGGAAAAGAATAACTGGATTACAACCAGTAGCTCTGGTTTGCTCTATATTTATTTTGTTAAATTACAATTATATAATTTTAGGATTTTTGGCTCTTGTGTAATTTATTTGACTGGTGACGGACTCACCGAAAAGGCATAAATATTTTTTTTTAAATGTACTCCTTTCACGCTGGGACGTAATAATCGTCGGTGAAACGTGGGGGTAAGAGTGTGGTCTGTGACATTTCATAGTCAACACTCGGAAACACCTCTGAGATCCCCCCTGAAGGTCCTACAATAATAAGTGAAAATAATTGTAGGGTAGATCATGTATCGTTAACTGATCAAATTCCAGAAGAAGAAAAAATTTTTTGCTCTAATAATTTTTTCACTTCCCAGTACAAAGTGGTTCAATCAACTGACTAAATTTCTATGGAAAATTAAAAAAAGTACGCGCAAAAGGTTTTTTTTTTTTCGGTGGAATGTGGTCTATTATGGATACTCTATTATCTGTTAATTTTTTTTCACTTTGAATTGTAGGACCATAAATAATATATAAATATTACTTTATTTACCTATAGTTTGTGATTCCCCTGATAAAAGGAAGGTATTTAAAATGAGTAACTTGAGGAGTTTATGTAATCGCTCATTGTAATATTGAAAATACTGCTTTTTATGAAACTGTTTGACATTTTTTAAATCATAATTATGTGTCACAATGGGTTTATATTGCTATTAAAACTTTTATTTCTTTATTTTGAGAAAATAATAAAAATATATTGTTTTTTCGAAATATATTTCGGCCCACTTTGGGGCCGGCATCAGTCGAATAAATGACAAATCTAATGACCTTTTTTAATGACATAAAAATATATACAGTCTTATGACTACTTTTTTATTATTTTCTCAAAATAAAGAAATAAAAAGCTTAAAATAGCTAATAATATATATATTTTATTAAACTTTTTGTTACTGTCCCATCAATTTTAGTTGCTACTAATTTTTCGACAAGGTACGTTTCGTTGTGAAAGGGCTATAATTAAACATAAGTAATATGTAAGAATAGTAGTATAAAATGTTCCCACCTCATGCTTCAAATTCAACTCGTTTGTTCATATTTAATGAATTATGTAGCGGAATGCGGTAGTACAGTGCGCAATATAACTTATTTTATTAAACATACATAATATAATTAATATAGCATAGCAGTTCGTATTTCGCCATCGTAAGGGTTATTTTAACTTGAAAAACTGTGTGATTTTGCGTGTGGCCGAATGTAAAGGCTCGTTTTTAGGGTTCCGTAGTCCGACAAGGAACCCTTATAGTTTCGCCATGTCCGTCTGTCCGTCCGTCTGTCCGCGGCTTAGCTCAGAGACTATTAGTACTAGAAAGCTGTAATTTTTAATAATGGATATACATATTAATCACGCCGACAAAAGGGTAAAAAAATATTGAAAAATTTTTTTTGTGTTTATCTCCCGTACACTGAAATTGGGAATGATTTTTTTTTTCTTGTCTATCCCATAGTGTGGGGTATTTTAGGATAGGTCGTTCAAAAAAATAATGAGTGTGCAAAAAGCATTTTTCGATTTAGGGATTCGTTGGCGAAATATTAAGCTTTAAGGCGACGCATTGGAAATTTTGGCGACATGGGTCTCCATTTTTCTCAGCAATAAAAAAACATCTGTAATATACTAGATTAAGCATTTTATTGACATTATTTTGCCTGAAGATTTAGTTTATTGATTAATTTCCATAGCAGAGAAAAATATATTTAGAAAACTTCTTTTAAATCAGAGATTTCCATTTTACTGTCAAACGGGAGCGAAGGAAGCCACTAAGTTTATTTTTTTTAATTAGTCAAATACACTTCAATATAGCCGATTGGATTTAATAAATTACTTATAGTTGTCATTTTAAATGAAAAATACTTTTTTGCCGCATACGACCTTACGGCATAAGTTAGTTCGTGAGCGCATATTTGTATGGAGTAAGTCCCCCTCACTCCACTCCCCTAAGGCGCCGATTTGAAATTAAAAGTTTATCAATTAGCCTTAAAGTGCTAATTTTTGTTAGAGTCAGGTTTCCCCCCCCCCCCTGCTTGCTAAATGTTGGTTTATGAATTATTGTAAAAATTCACGGAAGTAGTTTATATAATGAAGTTAAAAGGAAAACTATCACAGCTAAGTAGGCTTTACAGGTTTATGAGAACAGGTCGAGCCAAACTTTTAGTCCCCTCCAACACGACAATGTATGGCCCGTTCTTCTAAATGTATGGAACTAGAAGTTTGGCACGATCTGTATTAGTAGACCAACTTATAAAATGTACCGGGCAACTACTGAACCCTACACTTCACATGGCCCGACACGCATTTGGGCGGTTTTTTTTCATCTCGTTGTAGTGTTATAATAATGTTTTTTTAATAACCTCGAAAAGTTTTGTGGTACTTTTGGGGAACGATTAGTCAAACCGGTTTTATGTATAACACATAACTGTGATGAAGGTACTTTTGAGATTTAGTTGTGAAGCTTAGAATAAAGATTGTGAAGCATAAACTATTTAGTTTCCTCAAACAATACCAAGTAAATGCGTATCCAAAATATGAGGAAGGATATTTAGTTTGGTTTTTGTACCTTAAGCAGTGCCTCCAGTCCAGACCGCAAAAGTGAAATTAAAGTATTTCCAACCAAAAAATTCAGTAGTTTTCAAAAAAATACAGTATATTTCAAGGAAAAATTATAGTAAAAATAAAAAATACAGTTTTAACTTTTAAAAAAATTATTGGAAAGAATCTTAAAAATATTATTTGAAAATTATTCATTAAAAATCACGTTTCATCACTACAAAAGGAAAAAGAATTTTCTTTTTATTGCTCATGCACATGATTATGTATATGATTTCCGATCCATTGACGTAATTATTCATAACAAATTAGTATACTTATGAATGCGTGCTTCATAAAACGTCGCATGAATCGCTAAAATAGATAGTTATCAATGCCGTTTATCGAATCGATAAAATCAATCGACAAAAAGAAATAAACAATTTCACACATAAAATTCAAGATTCCGTTCTAGATTTTATAAGTCGATTACAAGAAGTGCACAAGTTCAACTTTTTCAACTATCATACCTATTATCAGCAATTTACACAAACGCAAACAGACGCACAATTAAGCTGCTTCGGAAACAATGAAACCACTACAATTTTACCACGGCATTCCCTGCCTCCCTTTCTTAGTACAACTTTTAGTCCCCGAGGGGGGAGGCCTGCAGTTTCAAGAAGGATCCCTCAAGTGGCAGGGTAAAGTGACATCTCGTGACCCCGATGTGTCGTGGAAACTATGACGCGATGCGCATGCACAGACGGGCCGCTTTCCACCGATATCGCTTTTGCATTGTTATGTTCAGACTTCGTACCCGTTATGGATTACGTGTCTAATAATCATAAGGCTTTTTAATTTTTAATGGTGATGTGGTTTTGAAGATTAATGCTTAGATTGTTATTACCTACGTTATTTGATAATAATCGAGTTGTTATTTGGTTGAAATTTTATTATTTATCCCTTTTTATTGTGTAATGCATGTATTGTAGATACAAAAATCTCGATGTCTTATTCCAAGTTGTTTCGATTTAGCCGCGGAGGAGTGGATAAGCATAGGATTGCAAGTTTATGTTTTTTTATTACCGATAGAGTACATATAGGAACTATTAAAATGAAGTTTCATCAAGAATGAAACCTATATTTCTACAACCAAATCCCTGAAAAACTGAAGAAGTCCCAAGTTAAAGTTTGTCTACCAAGGATGGTAGCAAATGGAGTTCTATAGTCTCTGCCGATACCCTACAGTAACTAAGCGTGAGTGTACGAGTATGTTTATATTGTTTGTTACTGCCACGCAACCCAATATACCTACAATTTTCAAAACGTTACAATTGATGGAAGTAGGTTTACATTATTCAAGCAAACAAATGATCTGAGCTTATTGTAAAAGGTCTTTTAATAGCTGTTTTGTTATTTAACAGTTAAGTGACAATAGAGAAGTCAAGAAAATGACGTAAATTAATCATTCACTAGTTCTCGTAAACTGAATTTAGCTTAGCTTAAGATTGCTTTTCAACAAAGGTGAAAATTTTATAATGTTTTGAAAATTAATCAACATTATGCGTTTATAACATATTACTTATACGTATTGTATATGGAAACAAAAGCTTTTTGGCGACAAACATCTTCAGTTTATTATTTTTATTTTTAAATCTACTAAGGAACACAAACTCAAAAGTTAGACAAAAATTAATATGACAAAACTTACAACTTTACAAAGTTGAGGGTGCGTATAGTTGAACTAATTTTAAGATCAATGATCGGCTAGGAGGTCTCTCTAGTTTAACTATCAATCCAAGTGTGTCAAGGCAAAATGGTGTAAGCGAACCTAGATTCATAGCTCATAAATATCTTAGCTTTTAGTACCTACTCACTTACTTGCTGAACTACTCTATATCAAATAAAAATCCGCAGGCCCCCTTGTCACCAGTATTACAATAGTAATAAGTGCGATAAGTGGCTCAGCGGCAAAGGCTTTAATGGTACCTATTGCGTCACTTCAAAATTCCTCTCATGATAAAAGTTTCATCTGAATTGAAGTTACTGAGAGTTCAGTTTCAGTTTAATTTTAACTCGATTTTGATTTAAATATTTTTTGTAGTGAGAATTAAAAAACTTACACAAGCTATAACTAACATTCAAAAAAAAACGTTTAATATATTTTTATTTGTTCTTTTTAAAATAAATTTTCAACGTATACGAACTACGAAAACTTATTGCTATTAATTATTTTTTTATACTTATAAAGTTTATTTATACATACAGCAACAATGGTACTAAAATTATTGGTTACCATTTTAATGATACAGCTTTTTTTTAACAAAATACATTATTGATCTTTAAAGATAGTCGAAGTCTGGGTTTCCCAAATAAAAATCTGTTTTATTATTGTTAGTTTAATTTCTCACTCTTTTAAAAGCTACCGCTGAGGTGCATCCAGAGAGTGCTATTAATCTAATATTTACTATAAAAACGAAGAGATTATCGTAACTAAAAACTAACTTGACTTCGTGCCACGTAATTCGTCCAACGAATTAAGACAATTCAGCCTGTATCACAACCAAATAGAGTTTGTGGTGATGGCTATATCTTCAGGCCACTCTTGTCCGACACGCCGCCATAATGCGAAAACGCACGCGATATTAGATAACAAGATCAAAACTGCCGTCTTATTCTGGTAATAAAAGTTGTAGCCAAAACTTTATTAGATCACACATAAGTTAGCTTAATCTGATAAGTTCTCGTTGTCACTACAACAAAAGTAAAACAATATTACATAAGCAAGATCGTGGCTCAAACCCATTTTAAGGGCTAAGGATATTTTTTTGTTAAATCAGAGGAATCCATTTCCATTTACTTCCAAGCAATGTAGTGGTATCTTTTATTTCAACTACTAAATAAAATACAGCAGCTGATTTCCAAGGGCCAACTAAATCGCATATTATTTAATAGCAACAAAAGTGAATCTTCATGATTTATTCAGCGTCATAAAACCTCGATCTGTTCGAAATAAAAAAAAAACAGATGACATTTCTCGCCATTGAAGCACTTGAGACAGCAAAATCAAAACAACTACCACACAAAAACTATTATATTATATTGTAACCAATGACGAGAAACATCACAGGAAATTACACTGAACTGAACCATATTTGGGAACTTTCTTGCTCGATACCATAAGAGTAGAATACCGATGCGAGTTCTCTTTCTTGCACTTTGTTTCACAGAATCAGGCGGCAGTTTAAAACAAGAAGACAAGGCGGCATGATTTCTCAGAAACAGTTTGCAGCCCATTGCCTTCTCTCATTTCAAGATGAATTGCATAGTTCGTACCTCGGAAATAGCTGTCGACAACCGGAAAGATTATAAACATGTAAAGCAGGTTTATGACAATTTTTCAATATTTAAATAGTTATAATGAGGAACAGTGGGACAAAGATGTAAATGAACGTGAGTGGGGGCGCCGGTGCAACGGGTTGAACTGTCAAAATGTGACGTTTCAGATGCCTACAGCTTGGTTCTACCTTTCTCTACGTTCTTTTAGATCCATGTCGCACTGTATTCACATATTTTTTGTTACATACTTTCTTTAATTTTAAAGTATTTTATTCTACTTAGATAACGTAGATTTTTGCAATTGATTGGCAGACGGATATCTGATATCGTATCCTTATTTAATTAAGATACATAATTTACAAGCAATGTATCTTGTACTCTTGTTATAAAATATCTATGCAGGAAAATATAAAAAAATTGCAATTAATACAGGATTTGCTTTTCTGTGGTCATCTTATCGGTCATTGGCCGATGTGTAAGCGCAGAGCGCGTTTTAACTTTTATTCGATGTAGTTCATCCCTGTCACAAGTAAATAATATATAATGTTATGGAAAATAAATAAGAAACCTATTTTAAAACAAAATTTTATTTAAGCCTTGTAACTTAAACTTACCTTCTAAGTACTTATTTACCAATCAATCGCTGTTCACCTACTTTCATGAAAACTTCAAGCGACAAGCTGTTTAAAAAAAAATCAAACATAAAACCTGAACCTTTTTTGTTCGTTTTAGTCCACGCCTTATATAAAAACTTATTTTTAAAATGTTTTTATTTATTTTTTTATTTGTGCTTTGTAGCTAAACCAAACGTGTTGTAAAATTTTAGCTCGGTTAGAACTGATTTAAAATTCAGTTTCACGATTAAACCCAAACAACTAACTACAGCACAGGTAAAGTTAAATAAAAGCTTGTAATAAAAGCAGTCTGTCACCCATCACCCCTGTGGTCCAGTGGCCGTGGGTACAAAACCAGTAAGGCAGGGTTTCTCAAACTGGGGTCCATGGACTCCTTAAGGGTCCGTGATAGAGATGGGCAGTGATAATAACCATGTTAATAACATTTGGATAAAAAGCGCTTAAAGTCAGTTAATAACCATTAATAGCCAATTATGGATGATAACCCAGCTATTATTGTTTTATAAAAGACTAAAAATTTTTCTTCAAGGTTTTTAGACTTAGGACAGTCAGGTTAGATAGTTTATATTTATATCATGTTAAGCAAGGTATGTGAATCTAAAACAATCCGTTAATAACCATTAATAGCCAAGTATGGACGATATCCCAGCTATTATTGTTTTATTAAGTCACTGAAAATTTCCCTACAGGCTTAGCATTGTCAGGTTTAGAGACGTAAGGCCGGTATTATACCATTTGTACTTTTTGATATAATACCGTATTATACCGTAATTTACCATACCCAACGGTATTTTTGGTATTATTTGTTTGTGTGTTACACGTCATGTATTTATTTTTTAAAAACAACATCTTGTGATTTTAATTTTAATTATGTTTTATTACTAACAAATTTTAAAACAAAAGAATTTCAATTGTGTTAAATGTTTACCTATTTTTTCAATACAGAGTTAAATCAGAATTTTGATTATGTTTTATTACAATGATTTGATAGTTGAATTTATTGAAGTTGGTAATAGTTAGGTATCATCTTTATGTGACATGCATGCATAATAGGTATAAATGCCTCACTTTTTACATTTTATTAAATAAGATCAATCTCATGAATTGTTTAAATAATATAAAAATGATAAATTATAAATAATACAACCATAAAAATACAAGTTTTTATTAAAAACATTAATAGCGGGGTTATTAGCTAATGGATGGCTATTAATTGATGCAAACGGATTAAAATCGATTTTTATCCAAACCATTCGGCTATTTACCCATCTCTAGTCCGTGATATGAGTGCTAGGGGTCCACAGACACTGAGTTGATTCTTAAAATATTTATTATACTGAGTCCAAACAACAGCAACCTTGTTATTAACTTAGTTACCACCAGCAGCTGTCGCCTTAAGCTGATAGACATCCAAAACGTCGATGCTACAAAATCGTTCATTGACAGAAACCCATGAATATCACCTTGGAATCATAAAAACAACCTACCAATCACAGTCATACTTTTTAGTTTCTACCACCTTCAAGTACCGACTTCCAATCACAATAACATGCTTACAATTACACTTGCCTACCGAAACATTTGGACACATGACTAAACTCTTATCAAAACGTACTAAGACTGATTTTCAATAAGTTCACAAGTCTAAGGCTCGTGGTACAGAGCTAGCTGCTGAGGGGCGGGCGGCAAGTGTGCGGTAATAGACGAGAGGTTGTATCCGTACGTTATTATCCATTCAGCCCCGACAGATTGCGAGATATGGTAGGTTTAATAATATAGGCTCCACGTAAAGACACAGTCCCGGATTAGGGGGGCAATATTGTGGGGAATTCAAAAATACGTTGTGGTCGTCGCACTAGCTAAGTCAACTATACAAAAAAACTGAATTACATGGAATTGTGACAATTCAATGAAAGGGATGGAGCTCTACAATTTAAGGAGAAACTATACAGTTCATCTCGCTTTCTTGAACAACTCCATCCCTTTCCTTGAACTGTCACAATTCCATATAATTAAAAATTAAAGTTTAGGTAGTTCGAAGGGCCCTTGTTTCAATATGCACAATCGATTTTATATAAATTAAAAGTAAATTTTCATAAGATGAATAGCGAAAGGGGTGGATCAACTCGTATGTGTGAAAGTGGGGTATCCTAAAGAACAAACACAGTCTATTGCATCCACTGGAATTGGTGCGTTCCGTTTACCCGAATCGTATAGTACCAGCCTTCGCAACGACATGTTACATGAAAGAAATTGTCGCATTTATTACTATTGCAATACAGGTGATAAGTGAGCTAACAGATTTTACTTTGATAGTACATAATGCTTCTAAGGGAATGGTCTGCAAAATCAGACCTTTGAAGACATAGTGCGCTGCCAAACGACGCAATCAAAGAAACGTAACTTTTAATTCCAATTCCTTAAAGGAAACACCATTTCCAGCTTAACTTTACACTGTCAAACTATCAAGCCCTAATAAGTATTTTTACAGACGTTTTACGCGCAATCTTGATTAGAAAATCCTAGTTCACACCTGCGCTTCTAAAACTAGGGCCCCGCCCCGCGATAAGCGTGTGTCGGCAACGCATTCCTTCGAAGCCTTTGTGTAGGGCTGCCTTTGTGCGCGCGCGCAACTCCGCAAGAGCTTGCAGACCGCAAACGCAGTGAGATCTACACAATCCGCGCATCTAATACTATCATACTACCTATACATACTTTAATTGGTAAATGATAACGTTTACCTAATGCTTCGATGTGCATGCTAAGTACAGGATTTACCTTTATGAATTTTGGAACAATCTTTTGTGAAAATTATGAGCTCATTAGTGTAAATTTTTTGAAAAACCCTGACGAAATTGTCTTGCTTTTCACAGAACAAACCTCGTAATGACAGTAATTAGTTGTGTAAATATGTCAGTGTCAATATACCGGGTGTAATCGTTAAGTGTGAACAGCCGATTATTCCGTAGTTATTACAGATTTAAAAAAAATTCAAACTAATATCGAAAGTACGTTACCAAATAAGTAAAATGATATCAATAACTTTTTGAAAATCAAACGAGAAGTATTCAAAATTTTGACTTTAAACACTCCCATATATTTAATTTAGTATGAGATTAACAAGGACATCAGTTCTAAAATCTGCTTTGAACACAAAATTTTGCACTTACTAAGAAATAAATATTATTCAAGATAGTTTTATTACTTTGTTTAGTTAATAAACAGTTTCCTTTTATATCAGTACTAGGCTAAAATAACCTTTAAAAATAAGGAAACTAAAACCTTTCTACTAATCTCATACTAAATGTATGGGAGAGTTTAATGTCAAAATTTTGAATACTTTTTTGTTTGATTTTCAAAAGTTATTAATGTCATTTTACTGATTATGTAACCTACTATCGATATCAGTTTAAAAATTTTGATATCTGTAATAGTTACGGAATAATCGCCTGGTCACACTTAACGATTACACCCTGTATAGTAGTATTCAAACTACTATTTTTTCTTTAGAAATTTTTTGATGCTTCTGTCGATCTCTGAAATATTTTCCATAAGAAAATTAAATAAACACATATCTTTATTAATATCACTAAAAATATATTACTCGACTGGTTATTGAACCCCTAAAGTTTCGTTCCATAAGTTACGACTGAAAGATTTATTGACGACAAGGTCAAAATTCAATCTGAAATGTTGATTGCATTTTGTAAACATAAAACGAATATCAGAAACAAATCTTAACTTTTGTAAGGGTCATGTCACATGTCATGTGTTGCGTACTTTTAAATAACGAACCGGACATCTGCAAGGGTCATTTCATGTCCACCCTTAAATAAGAGACTGGTCTTCGCCTTGTATTACGAAAGAATTTGCATACGTATCGATATGACATCACACGGCAGAGTTTCAATTAAATAAAATCCGTTTTTTATTATATGCGTCCTAGAGTTCCGTTGTGGAATTTCTTACGAAATACAACACCGAGGGAATGTAGAAAATGTTGAGTGCAAAATGTCGTGGCCAAGCCAAAAATACACAAACATCCACTTCTCACCATTGATATAACAAAAGGTAGATACGGTACGTTCTTATATCGTTAACTGAAAAATGGACCTCTTTTTTAAACGACAAAGAGAGCGACATAAGACAGTGGCGCGAGCGAGACAAGCTAGACAAACCCATTGGACCTTTATTTGCAGGGCCACGCGAGAGAAGGGGATACCGTATCTTCCTTTTATTTTATTTAATCTTCTCACCGACAACGTTATGCCTCAAAACATGTTGGGCTACTCCTACTCAACTATGTACTTTTGAAAAATACATACTTTTTAGAACATTAATTTCACAATATAGTCCTTTCTTCCAGTTAAGCAATCAGTTTTAGAGAACTTGGTCGCAGTTTCTTACCAATTTAACATTTCAGAGTCTTTAGTTATTGCCCCTCTAGTATTCGATTAGCATACAATTTTATCGTAGACAAGCATGCTAATAAGCAAAACAGACTTCTTACGCGTGGTGCGAAGCTAGGCTTGCTTTTTTAGTATAGCATTTTTTGTTTGCTCCCTTAATTCTGAAGCTAATTAAAATGGTATTTAAAATTAATGATACGTCAATCATGTATTTTAACAAGAACCATATTATTAATTAAAGAGCTTTTTACTTAAAAAGTGATTGGGTAACCTGTTTATATATCCACTGTGGGTAGTAATCATTTTATTTAATAAATGAAAACGTGGTGTATCAAGGCCTATTAGAATAAACACTCACGAATGAAATCGTTCTGCTCACGCGAATTCCTAATTTGAAATTTCCTTTGTTTTTTTTTACCGTTCAAATTCCACACGAATTAAGAAGCTTGGATATCGACGATTTAATCAAAGAGATATCAAACTACCGACAATTATAGCTATTAAAAGCAACTGTAAAGTCAATGGAAAAATACTTATCGCATAATCAAATTTCGACTAACATCATCAATTGAATGCGCCCTGAAGGCATGTGAAAGTGACATTGACAACCGAAGAAAGGTTGATGACCGACGGATTTCTTTTTTTTATCCGGTAATGTTTAATATTGGTGATAGAGTGCTAAAATACTAAGCAACTTGATATTAGAAACTTTCTGTCGGTTTATTCGCATAGTAAAGTCGATTCTGAAGGCTTTAATATTAGTTTTAGTGTTGTCAAAACATGCATTTTTCCAAAGTAATATAGCTTTTAGTTGTTAACATGAAAGAGCAATCTTGGAATGAAGACAATTTAGTTATGATAGCACTAAAACTAATATTCAGAATCGGCTTTAATGTCAATAAAAAAACGGTGGAATGAGATTGAGTTATTTATTTTACTCTTTGTCATTTTGTTTTTTGTGCTTTCGTATTCAAACCTATATATTATCTTTAGTTTGAGAATAGCTGTCATTATCAGAGAAAATTTTTGTTGATCAAAGGTTTTTTTTCATTAATGATTTACGGATGGACACTGTTTTAAAATTCAATTTAATTAAAACAATGCAAAATGAACAAAATCAGAGTATACATACATGCTATAATACGTTAGGGGTGGGTCTCCATTTAAGCGATTCAGTCGATGCGTTGAAAGCGAGAAATTGCAAAGTAAGCATTATTTTGCGCCGAGTAGTTTGGTTATTTTACTTACATCGTTCTGCATGTATATATCGCAGGATAAAAATCTGATAAAATTTAAAATCCTAAATGAGAGACTTGCAATGATCCTTAAAGCATAAAAAAATTGGTGCCACAACGAGTGAATGAAACAGAGGCAGGAAGCTTAATTCGGAAGCTGAGCGAAGCGGAGCAGAGCGATGCGTGCGACCCCTTTAGTATTTAACAAAAAGTTTCCAATCATCCGGACCTTTTTGCAAAAACCCTATATGATTTCGCGTTGGTCCGTTTTTTCTGAAGATCCCATACCATAATGCAGGATGATTGCAAAAAGTGTTAGCCTGGTTTAGTTGAAATAAGATATGATAAAGTAAAATTCAAAAAATTCAAAATAATCTTTGACCTGTAAAAAGTATACTTTATGTATCTATTTTACAAAATGACAATATAATATGAAAAAAATAATAATACGGGATTATACATAATATACATAAATTCCCAGAAAATACCCGAAATTAGTCGATGAGGTCATAATCCGTACATTTTTTACGACGACGTACACTTGAGTTACAACAAAACTTATCGATATGTTCTCGCATTGCTTCTCATCGCTTCGCTTGGCCGGTAGGGCTTTACCCTGAGGGATTAATAGACAATAAAAGTACCTGCGTACATTCCGCCCAGCATTTAATGATTCATTGTGATTTGTGGTAAGTATTCGCTATAGTTTTGATATATCAATAAAGCGTCCGTAAAACATAATCTTTTGTTCTAAAAGGTCAAGGCAGGCCGTAATAATAGCGCTCCATTTACTCCGCAGAAAAATGTTCCTTACTTTAATTTATCGGGGCACAAAATCTTAAAAGTATGTTAAGTAATGAAGGTCGTAAACAATGTTTTCTTTTTTAAATTCCTCGTGAATTAGGGCTGATCTATATGTAACCGGCCAAATCCGATTTTGGCCCAGGAAATTCTTCAGCGCTGAAGAGTGCCGACAAGTTAGGTTAGAAGGTTAGATAGGTGAATCACTTCATAACCTTCGTGGTTATTTTGTATGACAACCCAGAACCACTTTGGCCTAAGTCAAACTAGTTTATCCTAAAAATCGAGTTTCCCGGTAATTTTACAATGTCATAAGTCATAACATAACTCTCTCCCTTCTAAAGATCTTGTTACGAAAGAAGTCCCATGGATTAAGGCATTTTCGTGTTTATGCTTTGACAATAAGTATTTTGACAGGAACTTCTTTCCTGATAAGAACTTTACCCCCGAATAGTCGACGCGCAGTAAAGTTTCACCCATTATGTTGTCAATATTCCGACAACTCGAACGCGACGGTTCAAATCTTCGTCATCCGTACAGCTGAGATGTGGAACTCCCTGCCAGCGACCGCAATTCCGGAGAGTTATTTATAACCCAGATTCCTCTAAAAGAGGAGTAAATAGGTACCTTCTGGGCAAGCTCGCTTCATCCTAGGTCTAGCATCTAGAACGGTGGTGGCCAAGGATAAGACCAGAAACAATAAAAAGAAATTACCCTTACCTGTAACATGTTTATTTTACATGAAACATTTAAGGAATAGACAATCTGACAGTTTATCTGACGGTTGTTAAACACACCCTTACGGAAATATTTTATTCTTTTTGGCCGTCTATCTTTTGTATAACTCAAAAACTACTTCAAAATAATCTACTCAAATCGGGAGCAATACCCATTGGCATTAAATAATTAAAGTTCGTTTACGGAGCAACTGTATTTTCCAATTTTAAAGAATGCCAACGGAACCCGAAGACAACAAATCCACTTTGCAGTCCGATTTTATAATCGAACCCCAATAAACGAAATAATTTTATGGAACGGAAGTTGAACCCTAAAATACCAATAAATAAAGTTACATTTTAACGTAAATAAACCTTGTAAATATAACATTGCGTGCAGTAATTGAAAATTATTATCACAACAATTGGTTGAAATTTATTGATATTACGTCCATTTTTGGACAAGTTAATTTCAGTGAGAACATTTACCCATTTACTTGATTTTGAAACGTTTTCTGACGTCATGAATTAGGGCGTGGTAAAGTGATAGATTTATGTAAATAAACATTTTATCGCAAATACAGGATGACTCTCAAACAAACCCCGATAAATTTCGAGGTTATTAAGTAATGTTAGTTTAGTAGAACACATCATAAATGTAAAAAGAATTAAAATTAAAAGACAAAATATTATAAAAAAATGTTACTTGGAAATAAAATTTATGGTTATCCTAGCTATTACCATACGATTTTACGAAAACCTTCAAAGGGCTCCAAGTTAAAAAAATAATTATGAATATAATTTTGAATGGTTTTAATAAAACGAGTTTGTATTCTTCTACGACATACAAAATTTTTGGGGTTAGGTTAAAAGTCAATCTGTATATCCCCAATAAGTATCCTGGAAATCGAAAATGTATCGAGTAAGAAGTGTCATAGTAAACAATCTAACACTATTGCACACTCGTATTTTACTTTTATGTTAGAACATGACAGGGGTTAAAGGGATGTTGCGGGTACATTAGGCACATAATAAAAACACGAGGTTAGGTTTTAATTTGAATGAGGTTTTAAGGTAAAATTGTAACGTGCTAAATCTTGAAACTATACAAGAATACAAGTTTTGTAATTTAAAGTTAAAGACTATTTTTCAATAAGAAATTCAAGTATTTCAAGTGGCGCGGCGGTAGACCAGAGGTAGAACGCTGGCCTCTCAATCTTTGAGATCCAGGTTCGATTCCCGGCCGGGCATGCACCAATGAGTTTTTCGGAATTTATGTGCAGAGTATTTAATACCTACTACTTGCTGAACGGTGAAGGAAAACATAGTGAGGAAACTATGCCCTAAAAAGCGTGTATTTGTGCCCAAAGAACGGCGATAGAGCTCACCACCCATCACGTTGGGACGTAATAATCGTCGGTGAAACGCGGGTGTGCTGAGTGTGGTCTGTAACTTGCATTTCTCATTTCACACCCGGAAACCTCTGACCCCTCTCGGGGATTCATGTCGTGACGATATATTTATATTTATTTTAAATTCGGGTCCCATTATACCAACTAAGCTTCCATCCATCCATCAGCCTGTTTCATCCACTGCTGGACATAGGCCTTTCCAGGATTTCGCCACTCTTGGCGGTCCTCCTGGAAGAAATGCCCATACTCACACACGCTGGGCAGGCGGGTTGGTGAGCGCGGTGCCGAAACCCTTGCACCAGTGACGCCGCTGCCCGTCACTAGTCTGTTTTTTATAAGGCTTGGCAATTGGGGATGGATAAACCGCCATCCATCGGTCCCAGACAATGGTGGGCCACCTGGTTTTGCCTGAGAGCTGTTCTCTTACTCTCTCCTGAATAACTTCGGGAGGGTTTGCGAGTAAGATGGTGGTACCTCCACAGTCGAGCCCGGCATCAGCTCTACCACCTAGACTAAGCTAGCTTTGCCGCTTTGTATCTAGTTAAAGAAAGAAAAAGTCGTGTGTCGTTAACAAAATAAACACATCGATAGTGGGAGTATTTTGTTATAACAATTTGCCGCCCACCACGTCTCAATGTCGTCGTGCAACGCATCTTTCGCTTTCCTAACTAACCTTCGTCTCTTATGCGGATATGAGTGTATCTTTTAAACAATACTTGTATCAAAAGTAAGAGAAAAAGCTGAAAAGTAAATTTACGAGTACATAAATGCTGTAATATCTACACTAATAATAAGGTTGTTAAAAAGTCAAAAGAAATTTTAAATTTATAATGGGTTATTAGTATTTTACTACGGTCAAAATCGGAATTTTTTGAATATGTATCTATGTGCCGTTTTTTCTTGAGAACCACTCAACGGATTTGGATGCGGTTTTTTATTATCATCTAGGAACCTTATAAGAGATGTTCGTAAAATAACGCCCAAACCGAAAACGGGGTAAATATTGAATATAAACGCGGATTGGTCGCTCCAAACGTATCCAAACCAGTGCGCGTTTCGACGCAGTACTTCTTCCTACTAACACATATGTATTCTTCCTGGGATTTTAGCGTGTTTTCCACTTATGCTTATGTGTACTAGCGAGTGTACAGCGTTTTTATTTTTAACCGATATATGTGTATATACCTATAAGTATATAGGTATACTAGCTTTTGCCCGCGGCTCCTCCCGCGTGTTATTCGGTTTAACGACATGCTTTTTTCCGGGATAAAAAGTAACCTATGTGTTAAGTTGGGGTATAAGCTATATCTATTCTAAATTTCATCTAAATCCGTCCAGCCGTTTCAGCGTGAAAGAGTAACAAACATACACACACACACACACAAAGTTTCGCATTTATAATATTAGTAGGATTATAGGTAAGAAAAAAAAACTGTCAAGCATCCGACGGCATAAGGCGGGCCTCGGGTAATGTTTCTATCACTTCGTTTAAAAATTTAAAGATAATACAAAAATTGCGGTACTTACCCCAGGATTAATCAGGATTCTGCATCCACACAATCTAAATTTGGACTCAATTAGCAGCACCGTTCTTGGGTTATGCTCCAGATGGACAGACAGAGAAACACCGAGACTTGTCTATAAAGGTTCCTATTTTATCGATACCCTAAAGCCACGAGCAAAGGCATTTATAAATATGAATCAACAAATTCGCTTGACCCAGCACGCAAGCACCATGTATTCATATTCTTTGACACCAAACAGGTCTTCTAGAAGCGATAATTTTTCCGAACATCACCTTGTTACTGTATATCTAAGATTGGATCTTGAGGTGATCACATGAATTCTTGGGCTCTCGGGGCCCTTGTAGATTTTATCTAAACATCTTAAATTATTGTCCCGCGCCCGCTACTTCGAGCTCTCATCTAGGGTTATAATAGTGGTAAATGAACTGGCCAGTCTGGATAAGGTAGCTGATTAAACGCTAAATTATTACCAAAATAAATTTCTCGTATCTCTCGCGAAGACAACTAATAATCTCGAGGTTATAAATATTAAACCGTACTTGTCGTTGTAACTGCTGATATTTACGTGTAGAAATGACTGAAACCATTTGTAGAGTGTTGTTTAGAAGCTAAAACGTAGTAAATAGTAGCAAAATTATTCTAAGTATTATTTATTCTTCTATTTCTTATTCTAAGTATCGCTGACTACATTTAAAGGACAACAGAAATCTAAACTGGGCCTAGCTTAAGTATATTATGAAGCGTCATCCTATAGGTATTTATGTTTCTAACTGCTATGATAAAAATCCGGTTCGTTTTGACTTAATTATTGGAGCGTACAATTTACCTTTATAGTACCGATGTGGTAGCCTATACATACAGCTAGTGAAAAGATGCGTTTTTAGTAGGTGTAGCCTTTTCCTGGCAATGACTGCGAGTGAGGGTCAAAAACATCTAAAAGAAGCCTAGTATTTTGGAGAAAGACCAAAAAAATCAAGACCATCCATAATCCCAGATATAAAAATTCTATCACATCCGAAAAGGTCACATCCAATCCTATCTTTCTAATCCACACCACCTCCATGCCTATTAGCTTTTATATTGGTATAAGCGTTGAAAGCTTGCCGACCTGGCCACTCCTAGCTAATGCTCGACGCAGGGTCAAATTACTGGCCGGTTAGAACCGCCAAGTGCTTAGAGAGATTGCGCAAAAAAAGAAGAAAATTACCCGATTGAGAATGTGTTTTCGATTGAGCTTAACACTGCTTCTTGTACAGGTATGGGTGCTATTATCTCAGCAAGGTGCGGATGAAATTGAAAATGGAATGTTTTGTGTTCGAATTTTGAAATTGATGGAGTTTAAAATTGTTTCGAAGGAAAAGTCTTTGGCATAAATATAGCCTTAAAATTGGCCCGTTTCAGCGTAAATCCAATGATGTCAGGAGGGACAAATTGCAAAAATAAAAATATTATTATTGCACCAAATTAACCTTGACTTTGCTGACATAAACATTATGTCATCGTCTATTAAGTCACCTTGCAGCCGGTATAATCAAAATGCCACCATTTTGTCTATTTAAGACGGGTTCTTTATTCAAATCTCGTTAAATAATCTTATTATGCTAAAGACCTGTGTCCACCTACATACAATACATACACAACAAGTCGCGACAGACAAATGGACAAAACGTTCACTTTCGTTAAGTCGGGCATCACTTTCAGTGTCGTAAGCCACCTTCGATTTATTCATACAAACCTGTACTTTCATTTGCACCAAGAGAATTTAAGCCATCTCTCAATGCAATAAGAGTTTCTTCAGCTGTAAAGGTTACCTGGCTGGTCAGGAGAGTATTTTGTAGAGCACGGCTTTGGTCGTGACTTGTGCAGAACTATTTGTATTTTGACAAGTATTCATGGTCTACAAATAACAATAAAGTAGGCGAGCGGAGAGGGTGACTTAAATGACGTAAGGGCACATAACTTAGTGAAACTAAATGGTTTTAAAATGCCACAGGTTGCTTTGGAGTTGGAATTGAAATGGTAACAAAGGTGGTTCAAAAGAGCTTTTCAGTTCTCGTATATGTATTTATATTTTAAGATAAAAAAAAACAACTATGTAAGGTTTGTGCGGCCAAATTCATACTGGAGATTCGGTTAGTGGGCACGACCAAGATTCAGTTACCTTGTAGAGACACAAATTTCTTTTCCTGTTTCGCAAACGGCATCATGGAACCTTGGTCCTGTCACTTACCGAATCTCCAGTATGAATTTTGCTATATAATGAAAGCCACATTACATTAATTCTTTTATTATTTTTATTTCTAAGCAGCTGATGCTGAGTCAAAGAAGGATCTTTAAATATCTTACTTTAATCTATATATATGTATGTCTTTATTTTATTTATTATTGTTAAATTATTTCCATTACAGACTGGTATAAAATATAATTACTTCCGACAGATTCCTACTTTAAGAAAAAAAAAATTGGTCACGAATGTCTATTATTTGTTATATTATGTCATGTCATGTTTATTTTACATGACAAATGTCTATTTGTATTTGTACTCAACTGATGCCGGGTCCAGATTGGACCCGAAATATATCTTGTGAATAATTATTTAATATTATTTTTATTGTACAGTGATAATTCTATTACGAACAAAAGCCAAATGGTAACATACATATTTTATTATTTTCTTTTCATAAGTTTATTGAATACCCAAGTGGATATTTATACGTACATAATTTGTTTTCCTTTTTTATTCATATTTAAATGCATAAAAAGGCGAGACAACTGGCACCTTTGTTGTTAACTTTGGACTTATGCAACTTTCGCTCAGAAATTGGCTCGGTAAAAATTCATCACTTTAAACGTAGGTAAAATCGACTGAAACTCCATCGAAAAATTATATAAAGAAATAAATATATTGATGTATGTAGGTACCTATATTATATTGGAACGAAAGTTCCAAAAGTCCAAAGTTAACAACAAAGGTGCCAGTTGTCTCGACTTTTTCCGATAACGAAGGTCCAAATGGAGCAACGCTTTATGCAGATGAGGGCTCACATAAATCGATGGGGATTCTGAAATTATAATTTGTTCGCGGAGATAGGCCGCCGCGGGCGCTGCGCCTACGCGCCTCTTGTTACGAGATCCTCACTGATCTTTGATTATTCTTTGTAGCTTCTAAGGAGACTAAAACAAACGAATTTATAAAAGTTCTAAATTTATTAAAAATACATTACATTTTAATAAAATGAAAGTAATGGAATTTTGCTCTTTATTTATTTACTAGCTTTTGCCCGCGGCTCCGCCCGCATGTATTCGGCTTAACGACATGCTTTTTCCCGGGATAAAAAGTAGCCTATGTGTTAAGTTAGGGCATAAGCTATATCCATTCTAAATTTTATCCAAATCCGTCCAGCCGTTTCAGCGTGAAAGAGTAATAAACATACACACACACACACACACACACACCCTCACACACACACACACCCTCACACACACACACACACACACACACAAAATTTCACATTAACCTCTATAATATTAGTGCGATGAAAACTGAAGTGAAACACACATCTAGACTTGCTGTTTTTTTTCTCTTTGAAGACATCGCAATGAAAAAAGGAAGAATAATACCTCTAATATACAAAAAATATCGTTGGAAATAGCATTGTATGTAGGTGGTACATTGCAGAAGGTGAGACAGGAGAATTGCGATTGTGTGCGTGCAGACCATTGACATTGTGGAAAACAACTCTTATAGCAGTCCAGGCAAGGTCTGTTTTTAAATAATTATGGTTTGACTTTTATCTTATTCTTCTTTTGTTACGATGGATACTTTATGTTTCCAGGATTTTTCAAAAATAGACCTTGCTTGCCTTGCTATTAGAGTTGTTTTCCACAATGTCAATGGTGTGGACGCACACAATCGCAATTCTCCAGTCTCACCTTCTGCACTGTATTTGCTCATCAGGAGAATTTTTCAATTGACGGACTCTTCGGTTGACACACAAAAATACCTACCTCTGTAATTTTTGGATGCAGTTTATCTCTATTTTTTAGAATAACTGATACGTCGGAAATATCTCTGCACCTCGAAAGAATGCGGTTCTCCCGCCCCTGCGTCGCACATCATCCTGGTCTCGCCCCATTACCGGGGTGAAACGCATTCTTTCGAAATGCCGAGATATTTTTGACGTGTTACAAAGTCAATGTTTTAATACTTATTTTTACCTTGCATCAAATTAGAAAGTAATACCTTGCATCAAATTAAAACAGATAATCCAAAAAAGATGATCAGTCACGACACTGGCCACTTTGCAAAAAGCGTGTTTTGCACTTTTCCAGCGGCTACAACGCTTCTTACTCTAACACTGAACGCTACACTCCATTTCACACCCACTTGTCCAAATATGGAATAAATAAGATAATCCAAGGGTCAATAAAGCTAAAGATATGTTTGCGCTAGATTATATCATAATATAATAATAAGGTTGCAAGCTAAGTATATGTGAGATTATACGTAAGATTGCGTTGCTGGGTACGAGTAACTTTACTTAAACACGAACTAAAAGTTGTGTAAGTTTTGAATATTTTGGTCATGAGTTTCAATTTAATTGGTCTATCCTCGGGCCCAAAGAACTTTTAAAAGGACCTCAAGTTTGCTACCGATAATAGCAATTTTTTTTTTACCTTGAGCTTTTTTCCACGTTCCAGGTAGGTGCCTTTTAAAAATATAAAATATGTACTCAAAGTCGTTTTAAAAGGAGTATTGGGACTATGGAAAAGTAGATTTAAGCTTTGTATATCTAGCCATCGAGACTGGGAAGTAGACATGAGTTTTGTATTGAACTATTTAAACTGAAAAGTAGGTTTTAGGTTTGTATTTAGCTATCGAAACTGGGAAGTAGGCTTGAGTTTTGTATTGAACTATTTAGACTGAAGAGTAAATCTGGGTTTTGTATTTAGCTATCGAAACTAGGATGAAGATTTGAGTTTTGTATTGAATTATTTAAACTGAATAGTAGATTTGGGTTTTGTATTTAGCTATCGAGACTGGGAAGTAGCCTTGAATTTTGTTTTGAACTATTTAAACTGAAAAGTAGGTTTGAGTTTTGTATTGAATTATTTAAAGTAAAAAGTAGATTTGGCATAGTAGTGCTTACATATGAAACTGGAGTTTAATATGGAAAAAACAAAAGGTAAAAAGCTAATAAATTATAAATTTAATCAATCAAATCATTGCTATCTATGCACTTTCACTATTTCAATGGTAATACATTGATTCCTTTACTGTAGAAATTGTGTAAAATCTTTGAAGGTGGTTTGGACTGCCTCAACGGTTTTTTTTTTCTTGGTGAACATTAAGTGCGGAGAAGCCGAGCTAGCAACACATCCCGAGGATGCCTCGTTCAGAGGCGAAACACGTGTCGATAAGTTTTCTTGCTTGTTATTTTAAGATTAAGATTGCTTTGTATCTGTGCTCGTATTGCTTGTTTGTGCATGTTTTATTCGGTGTACGAGTCTGCATTTTAAATAGCATGATAAGTATGCTTAACAAAGTATTGCAAATTATTAATACATCCATAAGTTAGCAATATATTTTTTATAGATTTTTTTTTTCTAAGCAATAAACATAAAGCAACGTTTGGAAACCTTTTTCTATTTTCTTGTAGTACAGAAACGCGGCTGCAGAAATTTCACTCGATAGAAATAATTATAAAAATGAAATCTTGGCCATTTCCATCCATCCATGACATGTCATAAAGGTGGGTTTAGGTTCCTAGGTGGGTTTTATTAATATCTAAATTCTGCAAGTTTGAAAATCTTAGTTTATGTTTTATTTTTTTGGAATCCGTCCCTCTCGCACTACGAGTCGTTCCGCATGGAACAACTGTGGACTTTGGCATGTGTGATATTATGTATCTGCTCAAATGTTTTTCGTCAAATGACTCCATTTGAAAAATATATTTTATATGTAAATTCCAATAACATATTTTATATCTTTTCCTTAACAACTTGTTTACTTCACTCTACTATCTATACCCATAATAAAGTAGTAAAAAAGTCGTGTCTCTTCATAGACTATTTCTGCAAAATTTCATTTAAAATGGGTTGTTATATTAGTATTTATTATCATCGTATTCGACAGTGATCAACATAATATAGGCTATTTCATAAAATTACCGCCAAGACAAAAACTTTCGATAATGATTTTTATGTTACACGTAAAAAATATACATTGATTGAAAGACACTTCTACGCGATCAAAGCTGCAGGCAAAGGCTAGTAAATTATAAAATATTAAACGTAACAAGCTAAAGTCTAAGGCCGTTTGAACTTTGCTCTTTTATTTGGAGCTTTTAAATAACAAAAACACTTTTACACGATTTATTGTAAAGGTCACGACGAGGTCAATATTGTGATTATTTCCTATTTATGTCATTCGAAATCAGCAGGACACAATAATGAAAAAATAATGAATTCTTATTTCAATAACGATTACAGCTTGCATTCTCATCACTTTTAATATCATTAGTTATTTTAAGATATTCATTCATTCATTATTTTATATTATACAGACACATCTTAATGTCGAATTTTATAATTTTACTAACCATCGTAAGTTTTGAAAATGTGTACCTAATTGTACCGCATCCAGAAAGTTTTTGCAAACCGACATCTCATTTTAACAGAACGCCAAATTTTATCGCCAATCTGAAGATGAAATTTCGTTCAGGTGATCCAAATGCCACCAGGTTCACCTTGATTCAGAATGACCTCCGCTTCACGAAGACGGAACTCACGTAACGTGCTTTATAAAGCACTTCAGCTTTATTTATAAAGTACTAGTATCACGCACTAAATGACCCACATTAATTTCGGGTAACATGTAATCAAATGCCAGTTAAAGCCCATGTAATTTTAAGATTACCGTTATGAGAAAATTGTCTGAGATCTTTGAGTCTGCGTTATGATTTCCCGGAGCAAATTGGAGAAATGGAGCTAACATTCTAAGCATTTTGCACGTGAATTTGCTAAAATAAAATTATTCATAAGGAATTACTTTGCTGGTGGTACCTTACATGAGTAAGCTAATGCTTTCTTGACTCCCGAAAGATATTTTGTCTTGTTTGGGAGGAGGAATTTTTTTTTTTTTTGTTTTCTATATTAAAAAATTGATTTAAGGCTCTCTTCTGTCTACAAATAATAGAGGTAAAATTCGCAAGGTAATTTTACCGGAGGTGAAAAATAATGCTTAAACTGTAACTAATACAATTAACTATACTTACTATACAGACGACTGAGGATATGTTTAATAAGTTTATACCAAAATAATATAAAGGATGGCTACATATTTTTCTGAAAAACTTTTTTTTTAATCCTTTACTTTTTCAGAAAATAATTATCACAATGCCAGCAAATTCGCGGTCAAGAGCTAATAAAATAAGGTAGTTTTATATTCCGTTCCAACCCCCAGCAATTACCAGACAAGATATATCATTCTACCTCCATGTGTACGTACATGCTATTAGAAAATATTGTATCTAAAAATAGCTAAACTCCCAATCGCTTCCCAAGCTTCCATTAGCGTCTATCACGAACACCAGATACCTGAATGAAGCTTGAACATTACCAACTTCGCTGCTTCTCCTCGTCACTCTTATTTCGCCACAGTAAGTATAAAAATCCTTTAACCCAGCTGGCAATAGGTGTGGTGAATTCTACCACCCCAACACTGTCAATATGTCTCTCACGCCTTATGACTTCGATAATTTCGCATACCCTTCTAAATGCAATCGTAAATACCGATGGCAATCAAGGCTTTAGGTGTGAACCTTTCTGCTAGGTAGGTGTTCGAAGCAGGCAGGGGCATTCTACTATTGGAAAACTAGGTAGATACTCGGAATATAAAAAAAAAACAAAATCATATTAAATTTCATATTTAAAAAATTATAAATTCATTGACTTATTCAAAATGTATTAATGAATACAAATTATACTAATACTATGGAATTTCTTCAGCTGCTAAATCAATCAAAACGAGTAACGGTTGAATAGAAAGTTAAGATAATCCACCAATTAAATAATACAGTTTTATATTAGTGTAAGTTACATATTCGTCAATCTTGTAATAACTTATTTTGTCAATATTTTTATTTATTTCCCTCATCATTTAATTCGAAAGTTACAAAATTAAACAAATTTGGTGTCAATGAGCAAATGGTTTTATTTTAAGTTATATTCGTGTAATGTATTATTCATATTAGTGTAAGTTACATATTCGTCAATCTTGTAATAACTTATTTTGTCAATATTTTTATTTATTTCCCTCATCATTTAATTCAAAAGTTACAAAATTAAACAAATTTGGTGTCAATGAGCAAATGGTTTTATTTTAAGTTGCAGTTATGGCTTCATACGACGGTTATTTTTCTGAGTTATTCATTACATGCTAACTTTCGGAATGACATGAGGGAAATAGATAAAAATATTGATAAATATATTATTATAAGATTGATGGATACGTAAATTACCCTTATATGAAGCGGTAAATAAGTTCTCTCAGTTTACTTCTTCTCTTTTTTTATTTATACACAACAGTAATTTTGTAAATATCTAATTAAATTGTTAATAATCTTTGTTGAACTGTCATTTTATTTCATGTTAATTTTTGCGTGCCAGTTACAAATTTGACTTTACTCAAACCTATATCATCTTATTTTTATTTATTAAAATTATTGATTTATTTTATATTCTTTTCTAACGAAACTATAAAAGCACAAGATTGTTTTCCTCCAGTGGAATTGCCCTACTAGTAAGTTTATTACCTTACTATGTAGTATTTCTTTTCTAGGGATTTATGTAAAGTGGTCTAGTCTTCTTTTTTAAATGCTTGATGAATGGTTTCTCCTTTCAAAGAAAATTAACATCGCGCGCCTTTTGCAGAGTTTGCTGTGACCATAAAGTAACTACCGAAGTGCAGTATCGCATTTTGCGAAGACAAGTTTTATATCGATACGACAGTTACGTCATTTTATGACCGGATTTATTTAAAATGAACTACGCATACAAGCTTTCAAGGACATTACTATATAGGATGAAATTAAATCAACCGACCAAATTCATACTGGAGACTCGGTTAGTGACCAAGAACTAGGTTCAGCAGTCCTTTTGGCCAATATCGAAAAAAATTTTTTTTGCTCCCTTACTGGTTGTACTAGTTTAAGTACAATTCCTAGTGCAGGCACTATGGGGCAAAAAAATGTTTTTTTTTTCGAATTTCACCTGGAGGTTCATAAAGCCTTGTTCCTGATGACTAACCGAGTCTCCAGTATGAATTTGGTTGGTTGATTTAATTTCACCTAGCATAAATATAAAAATAGCCTGGATCTTACTATAGGTAAGTAGATTCTAATTAGGAAGAAACTGAATTTTGTTTATAGCAATCTCTTCGATTTAGATATTCGTATTGAAAGATGCGCTTTTTGCCGATACCGAACATTCTGCACGAAGTTAACCATGGACATATTTTCATTGTTCTTACTGACTCCTACTATACGAGTAGTCACCATAAACAAACAAAGGTACTCACATCGTGCGTAGTGTCTCCCCTATGGAACCGCTCCTCAGTCTCCTTGACCCTCTCTGTCACGTTCCTGGTGAGCACCTTCAGGTCCTTGCTCTCGCGCACCTTTCCATCGAGGTTGGCCACGACACGGGAGGAGACCAGCACCTTGCCGCCGGCCGGCGCTAACTCCCCTCCGACCACGGAGCGGGGGCCGTCCACTTCTGTGGACATGGAGATAACGTAATTTAGTCTTATTCTTCTTAATATACACATCATATTTAAAAGATTTTTCTGAGTAATTGAAGACTGGCTCTGTATGGCTTGAGTTGGTATTCTTCAAGTTTTCTTTATTGTTTAAGTAAATAAATAAATGAAAAAAATTAACGTACTAGTAGTTCGCCCTGAACTGTGAACTCGCGCTCGCTCGATTCGCGCTTGACCGATTTAGCTCATGTTTTTCTTTTTAATTTGTAATTTATTAGTTTTAATTTGTTTATGCAAGCTTTGTTTGTGGCAGCTTTTGTAGCTACTCATATAATTTGGCATGTTTATAATTTTGTTAAATTCCAACCCGCCTGCCCAGCGTGTGTCAGTATGGGCATTTCTTTCAGGAGGATCGCCAAGAGTGGCGAAATCCTGGAAAGGCCTATGTCCAGCAGTGGACGAAACAGGCTGATGGAATGGACTGGAAGGTTTATTATTTTTGAAAATTGTACCGGATTTATATGTGAGGGCTGTGTGCTCCTATAATTTGTATCACTCTGCAGGACAAATGTATAGAACTAAGAATATGTTTGAAATCGGAGTATACAGTTGGAGCTCCTTAATAAATAAATAAATATTGGAATTTATAAATTCTTTTTGCCTTATTTACTCGCCTGCCAAATTTCATGACATTCCGATCAACGATACTTGAGTTATTGTCGAACGAACATTCATACATGCACACATACAAATGCCGGATTGTTCAAGTAGACTCGGAGAACTTCGCTCGCTCGTTCAATTACCACAATAGAATTTAACTAGTAGTTCACCCCGAACTGTGAACTCGCGCTCGCCCGATTCACGCTTGACCGATTTGGCTCATTTTTGAACTTTAAAATTCTATTTGCCTTATTTACTCGCCTGCTACCTAAATTTCATGACATTCCGATCAACGATACTCGAGTTGTCGTCGAACAAACATTCATACATACATACTACATACATTCATATATACATACAAACCCGGAGAACTCGCTCGCTTCTCTCGCTCGTTAAATTATCTTACGTTACGTGCTGAAAATATCCATAAAACTCGGTTATAGACTCGTAGGTTGAACTGCGCAAAAACAATATAGAGCCGCGCAATACGGAACAAAACGAGGCATTAGGCATTCCCTAAAACACCCTACAGAATCACAAACAGAAAACTCTCTCAGACTCCGCTTCGCTTCGCAAGGCTCTATATTAATTTATCACAATCTAAGCTAACTCATCAATCGTTGACTTATTTCTCATATAACATAAACATAATTGCTATAATCCTGAAGAAATCTAGTGTTTTAGCAAAGAAACCATACAAAACACTATATTTACTAGAGCTTAGCCAAATTCTGGGGATCTAAGCCAAGTTACGTTTTTGCTATAATCTTGCAACATTATACAAATTATTAACGAGTAACAATTATACGTACGCATTAACCAGACCACAGAAAACGTTGTTTTTGCACGAAACAAAATTTGTTCGTTTAATAATAACGTTTAAATCTAGTTATAAACTGGACAAACTTCATCGTCATAATTTTGTTAATCAAAAGTAATAATACACTGATGTTAGTAATTTACTAGTAATCTCATGTTTCTATGCTAATACCAATTAACATTAATTAACTTCAAACTTGGGTTTGGTTACCTAACGCATTATCTTGAGTAGGCAGAAACTCTAAACAGAAACTCTAAACTAAGAAACTCTAAACAGCAAGAGGTCATGATTAGACTAATAATTCAAATCAATTGTAATTTAATTATTGTGGGTATTGGAGGTTCTTCTCCTTGAACTGAATATTATTTGCGTATCAAACAAACAAAACCAGTTTTCACCATATTTACACATAGCCAAATTCATACTAAGGACTCGGTATGTGGTCAGGACCAAAGTTCAATGACCCTTTCTCTGAAATACGCAAAACAAAATTTAGACTTCCTATACTACTTGAGTCGAGGTTGTTCTTGACCAAGTAAAAGCAGAAAGAATATTTTTCGCATTTCGCAAATAGGGTCATTGAACCTGACCACTTACCGAGTATCCAGTATGAATTTAGAAAAAATAAATGCTTTGAAATTGTATAGTAGTTTCGAACACCTCAAGTACTATCCGGGGTTATTAGATGGTAGTAGTTAGGGAACTCGCGTACAAAACTGCTGACTATCCGAAAAATTTTGACAATTATGTAAATTCGATTGTTCACTCATGATAAGTGAACAACGAATGGACCGTCGGCTGGCAGGGTACTGGTGGGTGTGCTTGGGAAAGGGTTGAACACATGGAAAAAATTTAGAAAAAGAAAACCGGGACAAGTGCGAGTCGGATTCGCCCACCGAGGGTTCCGTAAAAATTTGGTCACCTATATAATTTTGATCGATGCTTAGACTCGATGATTTTCATATGATTTAATTACAAATGTGCAGTTTTAAGATTTTTTCCTATACTTGTAGTATAAGACGGTATTACTTGCCAAATTTAATAGTTCTAGGTCAACGGGAAGTACCCTATAAATTTTGACTTCCTTGAGAATGTCGCAATACATCATGATGAATTGTCGAAATATACGTTTTTTGCGGCATAAACGACCATATCTTTTTTACGTTAACTTAGAAGTTTGATTTTTTCACAGCTTCAAGGGACTGTAGACTTTAGTATATAGTTTTAATTTCAATTTGATACGTCCACGCGTTCCTGAGATAAAGGGTCTTGACAGACAGACGGATGACAAAGTGATCCTATACGGGTTTCGTTTTTTCCTTTTGAGGTACGAAAACCTAAAACAGTCGAAAGAACACTGAAACTTAAATATGGCAAATAATAAGTTATTATAATGAAAGTAGGACATAGTCAACTGGTGGTGGGTTGTGCGTCTCTGCATATTTACACCAAAAGTATTCAAAAAAATATTTAAAAAAACTATTGTAATTACTTTGAAATTTGTATAATGCTAATATTTATACTAAGATTGACGATAAAATAGTCAGCAAATTTGTACGCGGGCTCTCTGTTTGGTTGTTCAAATTTGTAATCGGTCTGCGTGCTGTTTGAAGTGCTCTAACATACTTTAAGTTCACTTAAAATTAAAATTAAAACTTCTGGAGTTTGGCTCTTTTTTTTTAAATTTTGCTTTACTGCGGAGCTTATGTTGGCTGACTGAACATTCCCGTCACTCATATCATGTCACTTGAGGAAAGACTCACCGTCAACTGCTGCCCCGATGGCTCCACCCACGTGCTCGTTGAGGGCCGCATCATTGTCACTATCGCCTTTCGCCTCGTCTGGCACTCGGTGCTGATAACAATACATTATGCTGTTACATTACAGTATCTTACTCGTGAACCCTCCCGAAGTTATTTGGGAGAGAGCAAGAGAACAGCCCTTAGGCAAAACCAGGCGGCCCACCATTGCCTAAAACCGATGGATGGCGGTTTATCCATCCCCAATTGCTGAGCCTTATATAAAACAGACTGGTGACGGGCAGCGGCGTCACTGGTACAAGGGTTTCGGCACCGCGCTCACCAACCCGCCTGCCCAGCGTGTGTGAGTACGGGCATTTCTTCCAGGAGGACCGCCACGATTGGTGAAATCCTGAAAAGGCCTATGTCCAGCAGTGGACGAAACAGCCTGAGGAATGGATGGATGGATGTTGCTACATTATATTTCTTTATAGCACACCGTGCGTAAAATGACCGCTTTACGCACGCTGCGCTTGCGTAAAGTCGGCATTTTCCCCACTTGTGCTATAAACTATTATACGATACTCGTCAGAAAACGTTTCATCGCTCTCGTATCGTAATGTACTATTTGTTGCCGTTTTTGATATTTCTTTCTATACAGAAACACTGTGTTGGACAACAATGATGTGACAAAAACTCTTTACTGTCACCAAGAAAACAACATGAAAAAACAACACTTGATAACAAACGAGGGCTACAAAGAGATTTCTTATCGCTGAAACTGATTTCTTTTAAATATTGAATGGATTCGATTGATGGTGGAATATCCATATTCATATTCTTGTACTTTTTATTCCACACATATTTATTTCTACTACAACTTAAGGTACCTATCGATTTCGTTTTACACATTATCGCACCAAAAAATTATTATGTTTATAACTATTTAGTCGACGCCTCTGGTGACCCAAGGGCTGGGGCTTACCTCAGCCAGAGGATCAGTCTGTCGATCTAAAGAGGTAATGCTGCTAGTCTCTTGGGCACCCTACCCGACGGTAACGGTTTAGAAAATATTTTTTATTTAGTTTAATGTTTTAGGGCGTATTTATTTATTTATTTAATATCATTAGATTTATTTTAGATTTAATTTTTTAGATAGGTTTTATGTTTATATAATACGTTTTTTAGTAAAATGTTATCATAATAAATAATAAAATTACCAGATTACTATAACTTGGAAAAAAAACTATTTAGTATATAAAAAGAAAACATTTCAATCAACCAATTATGAAGTAAACAGAGGTGATTTTTTTATATATTTAATAGTTATAAAAATCCGTAATTTGTTGGCCCGATGATGTGTAAAACGAAATCGATACCCTAAGTTGTAGTAAAAATAAATATTTTGTGGAATAAAAAGTACAAGAATTTGTGTATAATTTATTGATTTCTTCCAGTAAACAAATACTGCGATACATATGAATTCCGAAAAACTCATTGATATGCTTACCTCAGTTTGCTGAAAGTTGGTGGTATGCGTGTCCTCATTGACGGAGGTAGAGATCTTGGGTCCAGAGTCCTTCAGGATCTTGCCGTCTTCCAGCACCAGCTCCCGCTTGACCCTCGTCGCGATCTGGCGGGTTGTCGTCACCTCGCTCTTCTTGCGGGTCACCCATTCTTCTGTCAATTGAACATTCGAGAGGTTTGAACTAAAGGTTTATTTTTTCTGTACATATGGACGCCAGAGCGGCTATTCCGGAATTATTGCGCATTCGCAATATCAGTCATTAGATATTTGTTTAAAGTATGATATATGCCATGCGATGGAAATTAGAGTGACTAAACCACATCAAATAGAAGCTATAGGATATAAGGAATGCTTTCAATCAAAAACATCATTCAATATCCATACAAAATCCATTTAAAAATCACCCGCAATCTGCCTTCACAATTACTGCGCACGTGCCAGAATTGAGGGCCTGGACATTTAAATGTGGTTTTTACTGTAACCTTACAATGGGACTAGGAAGTTTAGCCAAGCTTTGACAAAATGCAGACAAATTGTAGTCACAAACGGCCGCAGACAAAAAAATATTTTGTAAAACGTGGCAAGTCTTAAAATACTTGTATCTTCTTGAGATGGAAAATTGCTTTAAATCAAAATGTTGAAAGTATAATTACTTAGTTTCTAATAATGCTGTAATCTGGATTATGTATGTGCATCATAGGCCAAATAGTCAAATTTAAGGAAATTGATGTATATTATAATTTGGGGGAAGTATGTAATTTTTCTGTTTACTGCAGTTAGACATGTTTGTTAGGAAGTCAAGACACTATGATGGCCATCTCAAAGTGGTAACTAATAGCAATGATGGGGTCATAATTTTTTGGTATAGACTTTAAATGGACGTGGTCTCTTAAAAAGGGCCTGATCCACCGATTTAAGGTCTCAGCGAGCTATGGAGCGGGCTATGCTTGGGGTATCTCTGATGGATAGAATCCGAAATGAGGAGATCCGTCGGAGATCGAAAGTAACCGACATAGCCTGCAGAAGCAGAAAGCTGAAGTCGCCAAAATGATAGCCGTTGGGGCCGAAAGGCTTTAGAATGGAGACCATGTACAGCAAAGCGTAGTGTAGGCCGACCTCGTACCCGCCCGCTGGACCGACCGACCTGAAGGACGCTGTGGGTGGCGGCTGGATGAGGAGGACGGAGGACCGACATGAGTGGCGAAATTTTGGAAAGGCCTATGTCCAGCAGTGGACGAATATGGGCTGATGGATGGATGGATGGAGATTTTAAATAAAAAACATGATAAATATTTCAACTGTCGAAATTCCTGTCATGAAGTTATACATAATAATTTTACTCCTCTACTATAGGTTCATGAAAGGAATTTACAAAATATAAACATTTATATTTTTTGTTTTTTTTACTTTCAACACTTAAGTAGGTATGAGGACGGTTATTGTTGTAGTTTGACGTTTGCTTCACAAACATTTCTTCATCTATTTTCTACCTCGGGGAATGCAAACTTGGTGTGTTTAAATTTTCATTTTTTTATTTTTATCGAGTTACTGTAACAGCAAATGTAACAACAGCTCATGAAGCCCTTTTATTTGATATGCCACACTATAGACCTAAGAAAAAACACCGGACAGGTGCGAGTTAGACTCGCCCACCGAGGGTTCCGTGCAAATTAATAAAAGTAAAAAAAATATACAATAAGATTTGGTCACCCTTACAATTATGACCACGCATACCGTTGCTTAACCTCGGTGATTTTTAATGATTTAATTACAAATGTATAGTTTTAAGATTTTTTACAATACTTGTAGTATTAGGGGGTATTACTTGCCAAATTTCATGGTTCTGGGTCAACGGGAAATACCTTACGAATTTTGATTTTTGAGTGTCATAATGAACGGCCATATCTTTTTTTATACGTTAACTTGGAAGTTTGATTTTCTCACAGCTTCAAGGGACTGTAGATTTTAGTATATGGTTTTAATTTCAACTCGATACCTCCACGTGTTCGCGATAAAAGGGTCTTGACAGACAGACGGACAACAAAGTGATCCTATAAGGGCTCCGTTTTTTCCTCTTGAGGTACGGAACCCTAAAAACGATTAAAAGTCAATAGAATAAAATATATGAGGTCATCGTTTATAATAGCAGCCACTTTGAGAGGATCTTAATAGATTTTTGACATTCTAACAAACCTTAAATTTAGATTAGTTTATATTCGGAATGTATTATTGATAAAAAGCCGGAAAAAAAACGAGAAACACAGCCTTGGGTAAATAGTAGACTAATAAGTATGATGGACAAGAGAACAGAAATGTTTAGAATTTGGAAAATGGACCCTAATAGTATGAATAAAAGGCTGGAATATTCTAGGTATAGAAATAAGGTTAATAAAGAAATTGCTAATGCTAAGAACAAATACAGGCAAAACCAAATAAGCAATTGTAAAGGTGATCTTAGAAAAGTATGGCACTTGATGAATGAATGGACAGGCAGAAAGAAAGCTACTATAGACTGCACAGTAAATAAATATTTAGGTAAAACAGATAGTATGTACAATATTTGTACTAAATTCGCAAAAACTTTTACACAAGAGATAGAAAAAATTAAGCACAATTGTAGTTGTAAGCTACTGGATAGAAGTTCCTATATAAATGAAAGTAATGTATCGCTTAGATTTCTCAAAGTGACACCCAGTAAAATAAGCAAAATTATAGATAATTTAGAAAATAGAAAAGCACCAGGAAGTGACAACATTAGAGTGCAAGATTTAAAATATATCAAAGAACCAATAAGTGAAGTCCTTGCACATTTTATAAACATGTGTGTAACAAGAGGTATATACCCTAATGAGTTAAAAAATGCTATAATTAGACCTATATACAAACAGGGTGATCATCTTGATTATACAAATTATAGGCCCGTTTCAATTTTGTCAGTAATTAATAAGATAGTAGAAAAAGTGATCGTGCCTCAAATTAGTGACTTTTTAGAGAGATTTGGAGTAATAAAAAATGTACAGCATGGGTTTAGAAAAGAAAGGAGCACGAATACCGCATTAACGCAGTTTACTGATTTTGTTAATAGCCAATTGAACGAAGGAAAACAGGTATTAGCCCTCTTTATTGATTTTAAAAAAGCGTTTGATACATTAGATCATAGTCAGTTGCTAAAGGCAATGGAAGAATGCGGTATACGTGGTCCTACCAACAGGTTCTTTCAAAGTTACCTGAGTAACAGATCTTTGTGCACGTCTGTGGCGGGGGTGACAGGAGAGAGCGCCGACGTTACGTTTGGAGTACCTACTGGTTCAGTATATGGGCCAGTAGGCTACATTATGCATGTCAACAGCATGGCTAACGTGGTACAACATTGTAGGATGTTTATGTACGCAGACGACACCTGCTTGCTTATAGCTGACAAATATGTGCAAAAAATAATGGCATTGTTACAGCAGGATTTCGAAAATATAACAAAATGGGCCCATGACAATGGTATCATTTTAAACAGCAGTAAAACTAAATGTATGCGTATATATTCACCCTACAACAGAGTAGCTAAACAAATAGATAATAAAAATATAAATATTGTAGGACACAACTATGGTTGCTTACATAACAATAAGGATAACTGTACATGTCAAAGTTTAGAATACGTTGAGCATATTAGATATTTAGGTGTTATTATAGATACCACATTTAATTGGAAATTACACGTCAATAGTGTTTGTAATAGGTTGCGATCAGTGATGGGCAAGTTTTACCACCTTCAGAAAGTGTTAAATAAAAAGACTTTATACATGGTGTATTACGCATTAGCTGACTCAATACTTAGCTACGGACTGAGTTCCTATGGATTAACTTTTAAAACGTATATACAGGAGATTAAGAAAATTCAAATTAGATTTATTAAGAACCTTGTCTGTAAAAAGATAAAAAAAGAAAACAAAGATGATTACAGCAAACTTTTTACGATATGTAAAATCTTACCAGTGGATAAGAAAGTGAATTATTTATTAGCATTAGAAACATACTATAGTAAAGAGTTCAAAGAAAAAATCTGTTATAAATACTGTACTAGGTCGAAAAAGCAAGAAAAGTTGATACAGAGAGGAGTTAATAATTACTACGGCCAAAGAACTAGAAAATACTCAATCCCAAAAATATGTAATAAGTACGCGATGCTGTTGGATTCAAAAAAGGTGAAATGTTTGCCACTTCTAAAAGAAAAACTTAAGCGATGCATGTTAGAGTAATAGATAGATAAGAGATATAAAATGTAAGATATTGTGGTAGGTTTTAGAGAAAATATGTATTATATTAAGGTAGAATAGTGAAATTGGAAGAGCGTGGTCGCCAACAAACTACTCAGTAGTTTGGCGAAGATTATTATTTGTAACTACCTATGATATTTTGGTTAAATAAATTAAAAAAAAAATATTAGAAAAAAGGTTTACATTTAAAAGAAAAACAAGACAAATCTTTGACGACCGAGAAAAAAAAGTAATAATTTACTAATTAAAACATATCAAACTGTAATATTACATTGGATACGTATTATATAATATGATTGTGTTTATATATAATAATTATAATAATAATATAGCTTTATTTCAGTACAATGTCCATATTCCGGGTGTAATCGTTAAGTGTGACCAGTCGATTATTCCGTAACTACTACAGATATCAAAAAATTTTAAGTTGATATCGAAAGTACGTTACCTAATCAGTAAAATGACATCAATATCTTTTTTTAAATCAAACGAGAAGTATTCAAAATTTTGACTTGAAACACTCCCATACATTTAATTTAGTATGAGATTAACAAGGACGTCACTTCGAACATCTGCTTTGAATACAAAATTTTGCACTTACTAAGAAACAAATATTATTCAAGATAGTTTTATTACTTTGTTTGGTTAATAAACAGTTTCTTTTAATATTAGTACTAAGCTAAAATAACCTTTTAAAATAAGGAAACTGAAACCTTTCTACTAATCTAATACCAAATGTATCCATTAGCCTGTTTCGTCCACTGCTGGACGTAGGCCTTTCCAGGATTTCGCCATTTTTGGCGGTCTTCCTGGAAGAAATGTCCATACTCACACACGCTTGGCAGGCGGGTTGGTAAGTGCGGTGCCGAAACCCTTGCACCAGTGACTCCGCTGCCCGTCATCAGTCTGATTTATATAAGGCCCGGCAATTGGGGATGGATATACCGCCATCTGTTGGCTGTTTTTTGCCTGAGAGCTGTCCTCTTACTCTCCCCCGAATAACTTCGGGAGGATTTCCGAGTAAGATGGTGGTACCTCCACAGTCGAGCCCGGCATTAGCTCTACCACCTGTTACCAAATGTATGGGAGTGTTTAATGTCAAAATTTGGAATACTTTCCGTTTGATTTTCAAAAAGTTATTGATGTCATTTTACTGATTAGGTAACGTACTTTCGACGTCAGTTTAATTTTTTTTTATATGTGTAACAGTTACGGAATAATCGCCTGGTCACACTTAACGATTACACCCTGTATATGAGGTGACTTTAATTTATGCAGCCAAGCTCTTACTGAAGACTCGGTAAGTGCTCAGTAACAAGGTTCAGTGACATTTTTTGTGAAATTCGTAAATTATTCTTTTCGTGTTCCTTACAAACGCAAGCCCAGCCCCGAGTCAATTACTATGGGACGACAAAATTTAATTTTGTGAAATTAGCAAAAAGTGTTATCGATCCGTGTTACTGATCATTAAAGTCACCTTATACTCGTATATAATAGTATAACATTTATTGTATTGTATATGTATATTTGCCGACTTATTTATTATTTTAGTTAGGTTTATGTTTATTGTTCTTTCATCTGTGATGTCACCATAAAATGTATTAATAAGTGCATCTCTTTAGGAAAAATGTTATAGGGAATAGATTTATGGACTTGTCAACATTTTTTTAACCCTTCATACTGCTTTCTATAGTTTGCTCCTGTTGTTTTTCCTTGAATAAATAAAAGAAAATAAAATAAAACATACGTATGGTGAAAAAGAAAATTGCTACCCCCAAATTATACCGACATGTTGGCTAGCCCATAGGCTATATATACACATGGGCGTCGGAAGACGAAAGTCTAGGGTGGGGCAACCTTTGAAATATCAACGGGATTTATAGTTGAAAAATAAAAAAACGTACTTTTGTGCAAACAAAAACTGCCGATCGGCCTAGTCTCTTATATGTCCGCTGCATATGTACTTTAGTCGTGCTACGAAATCTTATTTTTAACTGTCCCATTCCGTTTCCAGGGGGGGCAGCTGCCCCCCCTGTCCCCGCCTTTCCGACGCCCATAGCTATACATACAGGTCTCATAAAAAAAATCGAAACACTACCAAGACTTTCTTTCTGGCGACAAATAACCAAAAAAGAGGATTATTTAATAAATATATATAGGTATATGACTTTGGAAAGTTAATATAGGGAATTCGCAACCTTGCACTACCTACAGTTGCACGAAATTTTAATTTTTTCCGCGCAATACAATACTTTTCGAATAATCCATTAAAATCACAAACTTGATAAGTGTTTCGATTTTTTTGATGAGAAGTGATAATCTAAATAGTTGGGTACCTTCTTTGGTTGTGGCAATAGTATCTCCTGGTTCCGCCTGTAACAATAAGAAGGAAATATTTTAATTAAATTATAAAAAGTTGTTTTTGCCAGAGGATACAATAATAAATGTTCACATATACTAGCAGCGCCATCTCTTACCGAGTAGGGAAAACTCGCAACTGCTACCGCCCGCTCTGGCTCGACAACAACGGTCCGCTCGGGAGATAACGAGACGAACCGTAGTAGTACCCTCGGTCTCCGCTTGATGGAGCCATGATCGCTTGTTGTGAAAACTGTCACCATGAAAACTCATAAACTTTCCATGAACTTTTCTTTCACGCACTTTCACAAAAGGTTAACTACACAATTTCTCATTGATTTTGAAAATATTCTAGAGTGCCGGATGTTCGATGTTGATTTATATGGTATTTTGTACATAGGTACTTTTCTTATCTAATCTGACTGAAACTAACGAAACTTTTAACATGCATTCATACATTTTTCTGACAAAAACAATAATGCAAGCAAAAACCACGAATATTCGTTGAAAAAAAAACAAGCAGTAACATTCACGCACAGCAAAAATTATACTTTCGTGTGTACCGGCGGTTTGTTGTTAGGCAACTGAAAGAAAATCCTTTGCCCGCTTCAATTAATTTAATGAGTGGATGGATTAACATTTTCTTTTGGCGCACGAAATACCGGGGCGTGCAATATGTATTCAGACAGTCACTGCCAGGCATTTCCGTTGGGACTTGGATCGGAGGAGGTAGGCTATAGTAGATTTATTTAGTTAACATTTATTGTAGTCGATAAAAAATCAAAGTGAATATTGCAAGGCTTTTTCAATAAATCCCATTGTTGAGATACATCCTAAAATGTAAATAGATTATACTAATTTTTTTTTTTAATATATAGTTGTTGAGAGGCGATCTCTCTAATATTTGCAGGTCAAATAGCGTTAAAACTGTACAACAAGATCATGTGCTATAGGTAGGTAGGTACACCATCCATCCCTCCATCAACCCGTGTTCGTCCACTGCTGGATATAGGCCTTAGGTAGGTACACAAATAAAAGTACTCCCAAAATAGTATTCGATTTGTTTCTGGTATCGCATCCGTGCATTAGAATAATATTACATATTAAGATATCTACGTGCGATATATAAAGTGACTTTAATTTATGCAGCCAAACTCATACTCGAGACTTGGTAAGTGATCAGTAAGACGGATCGATAACACTTTTCGCTAATTTCGCAAAATAAAATCTTGACGATGTAACTAAACGAACTCTCATCTAGTGGTTTACTGTTCTATTTTTTTTTTTCTCTCTCTCTCCTCTTCCGCTTTACTGTTACCTACTAGCTTGATGTAAAGTATAAACTAATTCTGAATTAAGTGCGGTATAGGCGTGGCTGAGGGGGCGGGGGGGGAAGGGAGGCGGATGGACACGAACAGAAATTGCAAGCAGGGAAACCCGAAGCAACGAAGGAGGGGGTCAGTCGGGACAATACCGCGGGAGAGAAGGCGTGTGCGCAGAAGGTGGCGTCTGTAAGCTTCGTCGCGAGCACTCGGGATTTTTACACGGGAATCGAAAGAGGAATTACGCGGCGGAAGTGTGGACGAATCACGTCACAAGTAGGAGTTTGCCGTGGTGTTTGGATTACTACTTGGTGGAAAGTAGGAGATTACTGTGGGGATTGAACTGTTATTTAGGTAAGTAACTATTGTAAGTTGAAGGAATCATTCAATTTAGAATCATTTGACAAATAATATGTTATGATTTACCATGTACAAAATTTAAATGTACAAAATCTTATCCATTTAGTAATTTGAAACTAGAGGAATTAAAATTCTAAGAAACTATAACAGGATTTAGTGTTGGGATGTATAGTATAAATCAACAAGATGTTTGTATGTAAAATAACTGATAAAAGTGTCAAAATTAAGAGGTTTAAGTTATTAAATTCAATACAGATGTATAATCCCATTTTTGCAGTGGAGAAAAATATTGATATTTTATTTCACATTTCTTAATCATAATTTCAAAGGTAAATAAACTAAGATAATTTATTTTGTTCTTTTGTTGTTATATGCAAAGGTTAATAAGGGGTCCCCTAATAGTGAAATAAAATCACATAAATCAGTAAATAAAGATAGAAACCTATTTCAATTTCGTAAAAGATTTAGATATAAAATAAGAACCATAAGAATTTAAAATCATATAATCTCTCGCCGTACTTCTAGAGGGGTAGACAGAGAAATTAAAATTCTTATAAAATATTGAGTAGAGAATTATTTAGAATTTAGTAACAGTCGGAAAATAGCATTGTCGATTAATGTAGATTGTAGAAGACAAGATTTAAAATAAAAGGCTAGTCTTAAATGGGCAAAATAGGAATGGTAGGTTATTAATTTCAATATAGCGTTATGTGACCCACAAGTTAAATTTTCATATATTAAATAATAATTTTAGAAATGCTTTTGTTTTAGAAATAAACTGGAATTAAGGAATTTAATTTCCTGAGGAATATCTTAATTTAGTTTTTGTTCAGTTATATAATACAAATCGCTTGTAAATATAATGGAATAATTAAATAATGCATAAATATATTTTATAGCTATCCTTATTAGGTATTCATTGAATTTAGTTAAATGAGTTAATAATTATAGAAGAAACATCAACATTAAATATTACGATTTAAGACAGCACAATTCATTCGGTAAATAAATAAAATATTTACTTTATACAGATGTTTCATATGGGGAGGTTTTTCCTAATTCATGTGAGCAGGTCCGCTAAGATTTAACATTTAATTTCGAAAAGTATTTATATGTAAATGTTAAAATTATTCTTGTCAAATACAAAGTATTCCAGCTCCTAGCCAAACAAGTTATTTATGGAAAATGGAATTTATCTTTCTACATAATTGAGTAAAGTAGGAACTAATAAAATTTACTTATTTAAGGGACATAAATAGTTTAAGTAGCTGAATATTTAGGATTAGGGTATAGTATAGAAGTTCTGTTTAAATGGGATAACTTATGTTAATTCATGAATTGTTACGCTTAAGGAAAGATTAGTTACATGATTCAAATAAAATTGAATGGTTTACTTGATGAAATCTGGATAGAATATTATGGTTGAATTTATTAATGACATTATATTTTAGAAAGATTTTATCAGAACTAATTATAAATAATTTAATTTTGTGTTTTACAGGATAACATAAGAACTTCTATATGCAATACTCATATATTGGTTTACACGGACACACAGGTGATGGCTTATTTGCTCAAGTCAATATAATAGTAGTTTATTATGGAGATTGAGTAAATCATAGGGAAATGGAATTACTTCAATTTGACTTATGATTTATTTGTCTTTTGACAGTAAAATAAATCAATGAGTTAATTAAAATTTGGTGGAGGTTTTAGAATTAAGTTTAGATAATAAGAATATATATTTCTTAGAAATCCAACACTCATGGTAAGAGTGCTCAATCAATATTAGAAAACTCAGATACAGGAACTCATTGGTAATTAATTTATCAAACTTAAACACACCTTCAAATTACTCCTTTATTTTCATAGTTTGAATTCCCATTGTAGGGGAATTCCGATATTAGTTCTAAGATTTAGGATAGGGCGGGAATACAGGAGTTTTATGAAGACTTTTGTTATATTTTAAAATTTAAAAAAAAATGTTAAAATCCTTTTATTTGAAAATGGAGTATTGCATTGGAATTTATGGGAAGCTTAGGGAATGTAGGAAACTGTGCTAATGTAGAATGTTAAATTAATTTTGAATTAATAATTAAAAGCCAAAATTCAAGGTAAATTTTCGACAAGCCGACTGTAGAGAAAGTTCGTTAGAATTTTTTCTAGAGCTTAAAGGGTTGTACAATGTGGGGTTGACAATTCTTTTTAGACGGTGGCTTGTATAACTTTGAGTCAAATAAAACTGAATTATAAAAAGCACAGCTTGCGGAATTTTAAGTATTACAAATTGTATTTTAAAGGTAAAGTAATTATTCGTTATTAAACATTGAGAATTAAGACAGGACAGTGATCGAATCTCGAAAACTATATAAACAATCACTATTTCACCGTCTAACACAAAACTATATTTATTTATTTTTAGGGAAACAATAGAGATTACGGCTGTTGTGACTTTTTACTCAATGAAATCTGTTGGCTTCGAAATAATCAATTTATACAGAGATACCTTGGATCGGATAGCCCTTTTTCAAATTTTAGATTGCTTGCATAACAATCCCCACTTCCCACAACGAAAATTGCTTCTGCTTACGCTCAGGGAAACGTGATGACCAATCTCTGTATAAGGGGAGCCAAGGATCGCGAATTTTATAATTTAATAATCCTTTAAATGATGAAAATAAATTAATTAAAATATCCGTGTAATTGTAGAAATTGGGAAGGGAAATTACTAATTAAGTCGTCAAGATAATGTCTAGAGTGTTCCTGCTGTTTAAAAAGGTAATGTTCACTATTTCCCTAAACAGTAAGACTCAATGAAAACTAAGCAACTGAGATATATCGCCTAGGAAGTTGCCAGTTGCTCAGAAATGACGTTCGTTTCGTTTAGAAATTGTGGAATTTTACAACTCCATGAGAATAAAATTATGAAAAAGATTAAGTAATATAAGGTGGGATTTCGAATATTCCTTGAAATATAGAATAGAGAAATAAATACATATATTTATTCAATAAGGGATTTCGACTATCTCTTTAGATAATATATGTTAAGCGATTCAATAGGAATCTCGAAGATTCCAAACAAAATTTATTCATAAAACACATTGAAATATGTATGTGAGTATGTAAATACTAATACATTTTCCATTTCCTGCATGGTTTCCCCATTTCAGCGAGGCGGGAACCTCTAGACACTCCAAGATCCTGATAATAATTGTTAGACTATTTTACTTTTAATTACTCAAATGGTTCTATGTAAGAAATTAATTTATTCATTCTAACACAGAAGTTAACTAACCCCGAGGACCATATGAGTAAATGTACGATTAGATTTTAAATGTTTAATTTTGATTTCAAACATGAAGGGAATTCAATTCAAATCCAAGTGTTCTTGTATTTTCAGATTTAAGCCTTGCGAATTAGATAATTTTAGCTATGTTCCTCTTGAACCTGTTATTTAAAATAAACATTTTCTTTTCCTTTAAATAATCTAGGACCTTTAAACATTCTGTTTTTTGTGTTTTTGAAAAACATAAACCGAATTTCTAGGAAAACCATAATTAGGAGTCTCTCTATTTAGAGTCGATAGACAAAATCGATAACGGTGCTCTGCTGATAAATAATGGATTTTTAAGAATAATAAACCAGGTGTGTAAGGTATTCCGATAATAGCGTTAAAGTCTTCATAATTTTAGTGGAGGGCATTTGTCATTACAGGAAATATTATCTTTTAGCGTTAAATACGCAAGGCTAGTCCGACAATAATGTTTAATTGTTACTTAATTTTATGGCTTCGTTTGATACTAAATGTGAGCGGTTCTGCCTCCGTCAGTTGAAATCATTTGGGGAGATAGACAGAAAAATCTTTTACTAATATACTGAACACGAGTAGATTAGTATTAGAACCTTCTCACCGCTGGAAGAGCTATCCTAGAACTAAAAGAGTTTCGTGATGGCCGGAGGCCAAGGTGTACAGCTTTTGGGCTATTGTGCGATGGTTTGAGAGTCTCTGTACTTGCCGTAACCTCAGCACCGTTGGATTATTAACTTGGGGAGAATGGGGAATGATTTCCGCTGAAGAGAATGAACGAATGGTTCTGCCTCTGACAGTTGAAGTCATTCAGGGAGATAGAAAGAAAAATCTTTTACTAATATACTGAACACGAGTAGATTAGTACTAGAACCTTCTCACCGTTGGAAGAGCTATCCAAGAACTAAAAGTTTCGTGATGGCCGGAGGCCAAGGTGTACAGCTTTTGGGCTGTCGTGCGATGGTTTGAGAGTCTCTGTACTTGCCGTAACCTCAGCACCGTTGGATTTTTAACTTTGGGGGAAATGGGAAATGATTTCGGCTGAGGGGGGGAAGGACATTGTTCCTTTACAACCAGAAGGAATTTGTTTTTAAAGATTACAATAAGGGTTACACATTGATTAAATGTTGTATTTAAACAACGATAATTAGGAACTAATTTGAAATACATTAATTGTTTTTATATTAGACTGAAGAATTCTCGAAAAGTTTACCTTAGATTAGATAATAAAGATTTATTATTAGGTGTCAGCGCAATGACGAGACCAGTAAAATTTCAGTATATTAACAAATATTTATTCATTCACATAAGATTCAATATTGATCAAGTTGACAGAAAACCTTGGTAGGGCCAGGATGTTTGATGTTTTGCTTTTAAAATTAGGTATTTACATAACCTGAAACGTAGTACAATGTTGAAATATAATAAATAAATAAAATGGGAATGAGAATAAATAATTATGTACATCATAGCCGCACCTCACACATTCAACCATGTCGATAAGTTTAACAATCAAACTCATTAAATAGACAGTTACCACTCATAACATTATATTTTGACTTACTCATATGTTAGGTAGGAAGGTAGTGGTGGGTTATCGATGAGGGAAATATGTTGCGAGATATCCCAGGTACTTGAGCTGAAAACTTGATCTCGGACGTATGGAAGTTATTGGTGATCTGTCATATAAGTGTCGAATACTGGCTGTACCTATTGGTTCTGTGGAAAGTACTTAAGGTGAAAACTAGACGCAGAAACTGGTATGTTTCGTATGATACATTTACCTTAATTAGAGATTTAACAACAATATAAAATGGTAATAAAGTAACAGTTGTCTAACATCATATGTTAGGTAGGAAGGTAGTGGTGGGTTATCGATGAGGGAAATATGTTGCGAGATATCCCAGGTACTTGAGCTGAAAACTTGATCTCGGACGTATGGAAGTTATTGGTGATCTGTCATATAAGTGTCGAATACTGGCTGTACCTATTGGTTCTGTGGAAAGTACTTAAGGTGAAAACTAGACGCAGAAACTGGTATGTTTCGTATGATACATTTACCTTAATTAGAGATTTAACAACAATATAAAATGGTAATAAAGTAACAGTTGTCTAACATCATATGTTAGGTAGGAAGGTAGTGGTGGGTTATCGATGAGGGAAATATGTTGCGAGATATCCCAGGTACTTGAGCTGAAAACTTGATCTCGGACGTATGGAAGTTATTGGTGATCTGTCATATAAGTGTCGAATACTGGCTGTACCTATTGGTTCTGTGGAAAGTACTTAAGGTGAAAACTAGACGCAGAAACTGGTATGTTTCGTATGATACATTTACCTTAATTAGAGATTTAACAACAATATAAAATGGTAATAAAGTAACAGTTGTCTAAACATCATATGTTAGGTAGGAAGGTAGTGGGGGGTTATCGATGAGGGAAATATGTTGCGAGATACTCCAGGTACTTGAGCTGAAAACCTGATCTCGGACGTATGGAAGTTATCGGTGATCTGTCATATAAGTGTCGAATACTGGCTGTACCTATTGGTTCTGTGGAAAGTACTTAAGGTGAAAACTAGACGCAGAAACTGGTATGGTTCGTATGATACATTTACCTTAGTTAGAGATTTAACAACAATTTAAATTGATAATAAAATATAAAGTGATTTAACTGAGACATACTAAATAATACAAAACCACAAACATCATGGACTATAGGGTTGATTAGAGTCAATACGCGCGTCGAGGGAGGAAGTCGCAACCAGACATACGGTGGCGGCTACTGAAATTGGCGGGGAGGGGCCAGTTTGCTTGCGGTAGTCGCAACCCTCAACAACCAGTTCTTTTCAGAACTAAAACCAGTTCTTTTCAGAACTTTAACTGTTTCAATGGTTTCTTGGACGACGTCACACTTTTATTTCAGGACCATCGGTTTACGGAATCACATCACAGGGATTCACCTCCCTAGACTATTTTGGCCAATTATATTACTCCTGACTGATCAAGATCTTTTATTTATGAATAATTACTTCATTTGAGGAGGGGTGGTTAGTTACAATTTGGTGCCGTGACCAGGATCTAAAGGAGTAATAAAAGATATTTATATAGGTAGGCTTTGTGCCTACAATTTGATGTTCGTGAAATGGATGAAATTGGTGTGACGGATGTCCTTGAAACTTTATTGTATTTGTGGCTTTCGTCATTGTGTTGTTAAGATTTCAAGTTATTACATATTTAATAATGTCGTATTTCACTGAAACTTATAAAGAAAAAAAAAAAGGTTATGAGTCATAAGTTTTATGGTAATTTTTTTGTTTCGTAAAGGGGACGTCATTCAGTAGAGAAAAGGTATTTTTTTTTTCCTCTCTTCTCTTCACTAGGACTTTCAGTCACTATTTTAAAACGTAACAAACACAAAAAAAAAAAAAAAAAAAAAAAAAAAAAAAAAAAAAAAAAAAAAAAAAAATCTCTTTGTTGCAGTTGGCTTGAAACATGAAATCAAAGGTTAGTAAAAGGTTAAAATGGAAGAATTGTTTAATCAGAAATGGTGAATGAAGTGTTAATTTAATTACTGAGAAAAACAGAAAAAAATATATATAAAATGCCACGTGCAAAAAAAATAACAGACGAGCCAAAACGAGGCGTCACCAAGACTATTAAAAGGGACAATGTTCAATATCAATTAATTCACCGCATGCTAAGGAGAACGATTTCTACCTTGAACACAAGAATCAATAGCCTAGAAGAAGAAGTAAAAAGGTCAAGTTCAGATATATCAAATGTCACCAGTGTGCCAAAAACAACAAGTGAACGTGTGGTATATAACATCCAAAATTTTAATTTAGAAAAACCTAAATTTTCAGACAAATTAAAATATCACCCAGTAAGATTCATAGAGGATGTTATTAGTTACATCAAGAAGTTGCGGTGTGATGTAAATGATTTAGATGTCGTGTTAGAATGTTTGCAAGGAGGAGCTCTAAATTGGGCGAAGGTTTACAAAACTCGATGGCTGTCGTTCGAAGATTTTAAATCAGATTTCCTGAATACCTATTGGGGTGAGACAGAACAGAATCAATTGCGTAAGGAGATCGTTCACAACAATTGGAATAAAGAAAAATATCCGAACATGCTAGAACATTTTCTATTCTACACCAGTCAGGCGAAAATGTTGACGTACCAGTTACCAGAAAAACAGCTAGTTTCAGACATAATACGACATTTTCCGAAGAATATTGTAAGACTCTGGACAATAAATAAAACGCAAACTATCATAGATACAGCAGAATTTTTGCGTATTCAAGATGAAGTGAATTGCCAAGAAGAATCTTCTATGGCCAGTAAGCAGTCGAATCAAAACCCATTTGGAAATAGAAAACCAGAACATGAACAAAGGAAAGGACATTGGAAGAAACAGGTTACAGGAAAAAAGAACAATAGTAATGTTAACAATATGGAAATTATCGAAGAAGAGAACAATTTAAGTGTTGAACCACTTCAGTCACAAGATTTAAATTAGTTGAGGCTGAAGTTTTAGTCCCCGAGTCAGTCTCTACGTTAGGGGATAGGGCTTTAATTCAAATGTTAAATACGGGATGGGAACCAGGGAATAGTTTAGGATTAAGCAATAGAGGCATTAGATATCCGATTAACGCAAATAATGGACAAATTGATAAATGTGGAATAGGTTTTAAATCGGATAAGAGTTTTGAGAAAAACATTGTTAGAATATTACAGGAAAAAGCAGAAAAACACGAAGAAAAAATTTACGTAGAGAATCGTCTAGTAGGATCTGTTTTTGAAGAATTTAGAGCCGATTTAGAAAATACTAAAGGTTTTAAATCAGAAATTAAAATTAGAATATTTGATAGAGATATTTTATGCCTTATTGATTCAGGAAGTGACATTACTTGTATATCAGATAGTTATTGGCAAGAGTTACAAAATGATTCTAAAAATATACCATTACTTCCAGTCAAACCATTTCAAATCAAGGGTGCTGTAGGTCAAAAAAGCACAAAAATACAGCAAATAATTATTCTACCGGTGGAATTTGAAACGATCATAATAAAAATTAGTTTTCTTATAGTTCCAAATTTAGTAAGATCAGTTATACTGGGATTTGATTGGATGAAAAAATATAAGGTAGCATTATGTACAGACGAGACAGAAGCAGGAATTTTGATAAGACATGAAAATATAGAACAGTTTATTGAGTTTAAACAAAATAATGAAAATTTATTAATCAAAAAACTAAATACTATTCAGATTATGGACATTAAAAAAATTATCGCTTCTATTAAAACCGGAATTGATTTAGGAAAAGGTGAATTGAGGAAAATACAGAATTTATTAGCTAAATATTCTGACTTATTTGATTCAAAGTTAGGTTTAGCAAATTGTTACGAGCACAAAATTAACTTGAAACAACATGTTCCCATAGTAAAACATTCCTATCCAATACCTTACGCTTATAGGGACAAAATGGAGAAAAAACTGCAAGAAATGGTAAAATTGGGAATTATAAGTCGTAGTTCAACCCCCTACAGTAGCCAGTCACTTGTACCCTTAAAAAAGATGGTTCCTTAAGAGTTCTCCTTGACGCAAGGGAAATTAATAAATTGATGATAGGAGAGACTGAGAGACCGCCTTTACAAATTGATGTATTAAATGCCTTTCACGGCGTAAAATATATAAGTAAAATTGATTTAAATAATGCATACTTTCAGATACCTTTAGCCGAAGAAAGCAAAAAATATACTGGATTCACTTATAATGGGAAGTCTTACGTATACAACGTGCTGCCGCAGGGTTTGAAAACTTCCGTAGGAAGTTTTAGTCGAGCAATGGATTTGATATTAGGTCCAGAGGTTAGAGAGTTTTGTGTTAATTACCTAGACGATCTCGCGATCCTTACCGAAGGAAATTTAGATCAACATTTAGAACACTTAGGAATTGTATTGGGAAAACTTAAATTGGCAGGTCTGACATGTAATTTAAAAAAATGCGAATTCATATGTGAAGAAGTAAGTATGTTAGGACATATAATAACGACGACTGGTATCAAGACAGATCCAGAAAAGGTTCGAGCGATCCAAAATTTTCCTATCCCTAAAAAGATCAAACATTTAAGGGCATTTTTAGGACTGTGCAATTACTATAGGAAATTTATATCAAACTATAGCACCAGTATTGTACCATTATGTGATTTGTTAAAAAAGGGAAAACAATGGATGTGGACAGAAGAGCATCAAAAATGTTTTGAGAATTTAAAGAGTAAATTCATAGATACTATAACTTTACATCATCCAGATTTCACGAAATCTTATTACCTTCAAACGGATGCTTCAGGAATTGGTGTAGCTGGAGTATTGTATCAGTATGATACTAGTAATGAAATGAAAATTCTAGGATATTATAGTAAATCTCTTAAAGGGGCTGAACTTAACTGGACAACTACTGAAAAGGAATTTTTCGCCGTTATAAGTGGGTTAAAAAAATTTGAAACATATTTAAGGGGAGCCAAAGTTACTATAAGAACAGATCACAATCCAATTTTGTTTGTTGAAAATTGGAATTTATATAACAGTAGAATGACAAGATGGGTATTTTATATGCAACAATTTGATTACAAAACTGAACATGTAAAAGGAAAGGATAATGTAGCAGTGGATGTTTTGTCGAGATATTTGCCACAAGATGATTCTATTCAAGAAGATAAAATATATCGTCCAGAAATACTGTATATGGAAAACAAGAAAAACATACATTTATTAAAGGGTCTGAAAAATATCGAGCAACTACAAAATCAAGATAAAGAAATACGGTTAATTACAGAGCGTTTAAAAAATTCCATCGAGATCAAAGACAAATTAAATCGTATTAAAAAACAATGTACCCAAATTGAAGGGCTAGTATATTTTCAAAAGTCTAATGGTGATAGAGTTTTATATTTACCCAAAACTTTAGTATCAGAAATAGTAAATCAAGTTCACAAGGATATGGGGCATCAAGGGGCCTATAAAATTATTCATTATGTCAGAAACCGATTCTATTGGACTGGCCTTACAAAAGATGTAAAAAGAATAGTTAGATCTTGTCACCTTTGTCAACTTTCTAAAAGTAATAATGTTAAATATGTAGGGCCTTGTCAATCAATTGTTACTGGAGAATTAGGAGAGCTTGTTATGGCAGATTTGTATGGCCCATTGCCAAAAGGTCAATTTGGATTTGCCTTTATATTAGTTATACAGGATTCTTTTAGTAAATTAGTGAGATTATATCCTTTAAGGAAAGCAACGGCGAAATCCGTATTAGGAAAAATGAAACTTTTTATGAAAGATATCAAGCCCAAAGCAATTATGACAGATAATGGTAGTCAGTTTATAAGTGAGGTTTGGAAAAATGGTTTAAGAGATTTGAACATCAAAGTTCTTTATACGACTGTACGTAACCCAAGGCCGAATACAACAGAGAGAGTAAATAAAGAATTAGGGCGATTATTTCGAACTTATTGTCACAATAATCATAGGAGTTGGGCTACGATACTCCCAAAAATTGAATGTTTATATAATAACACGATTCACGATAGTACTAAGTATACTCCTTGTGAAATATTATATGGGAAATCAAATAAGTTAAGTTTCGATGGCGAACTAAATCTTACTAAGCAACCGAACAATATACAAGAAATAAGGAGGAAAGCAAAAGAAAATTTGAGGATTGCAAGTGAAAGGAGAATTGATAAATTTAATGACAAGAAAAATATTGTAGAGTTTCAAATAGGAGATTTAGTAAAAATTCAAAAACTAAATAAATCAGACGCCAGACGCAAATTAACAAAGAAATTCGAACTTTTGTATGAGGGACCATATATTGTTGCAGCTGTACCATTCAAAAATGTTTATACATTACTAGATTTTAAGACAAAACAAATAAGAGGTAAATTTAACACTATTCATTTGTCAAGATATTATAAGTGATTCCTGAAACAATATGTTAATTAGAAAGTTACTGAGAGATTAAAGACATAATGTTGATTAAAGTTATAGTTTTAATAATGCTCCTTGAAAAAAAAAAAAAAAAAAAAAAAAAAAAAAAAAAAAAAAAAAAAAAAAAAAATCACAATAAAGGATGTGTGGGTATTTTGGAAAAAAAAAAAAATTTTATTTAGAGATCTTCAATTTTAGTTTATCTCTTCACAAAATTTTGGGGGGATTGTAACTAAACGAACTCTCATCTAGTGGTTTACTGTTCTATTTTTTTTTTTCTCTCTCTCTCCTCTTCCGCTTTACTGTTACCTACTAGCTTGATGTAAAGTATAAACTAATTCTGAATTAAGTGCGGTATAGGCGTGGCTGAGGGGGCGGGGGGGGAAGGGAGGCGGATGGACACGAACAGAAATTGCAAGCAGGGAAACCCGAAGCAACGAAGGAGGGGGTCAGTCGGGACAATACCGCGGGAGAGAAGGCGTGTGCGCAGAAGGTGGCGTCTGTAAGCTTCGTCGCGAGCACTCGGGATTTTTACACGGGAATCGAAAGAGGAATTACGCGGCGGAAGTGTGGACGAATCACGTCACAAGTAGGAGTTTGCCGTGGTGTTTGGATTACTACTTGGTGGAAAGTAGGAGATTACTGTGGGGATTGAACTGTTATTTAGGTAAGTAACTATTGTAAGTTGAAGGAATCATTCAATTTAGAATCATTTGACAAATAATATGTTATGATTTACCATGTACAAAATTTAAATGTACAAAATCTTATCCATTTAGTAATTTGAAACTAGAGGAATTAAAATTCTAAGAAACTATAACAGGATTTAGTGTTGGGATGTATAGTATAAATCAACAAGATGTTTGTATGTAAAATAACTGATAAAAGTGTCAAAATTAAGAGGTTTAAGTTATTAAATTCAATACAGATGTATAATCCCATTTTTGCAGTGGAGAAAAATATTGATATTTTATTTCACATTTCTTAATCATAATTTCAAAGGTAAATAAACTAAGATAATTTATTTTGTTCTTTTGTTGTTATATGCAAAGGTTAATAAGGGGTCCCCTAATAGTGAAATAAAATCACATAAATCAGTAAATAAAGATAGAAACCTATTTCAATTTCGTAAAAGATTTAGATATAAAATAAGAACCATAAGAATTTAAAATCATATAATCTCTCGCCGTACTTCTAGAGGGGTAGACAGAGAAATTAAAATTCTTATAAAATATTGAGTAGAGAATTATTTAGAATTTAGTAACAGTCGGAAAATAGCATTGTCGATTAATGTAGATTGTAGAAGACAAGATTTAAAATAAAAGGCTAGTCTTAAATGGGCAAAATAGGAATGGTAGGTTATTAATTTCAATATAGCGTTATGTGACCCACAAGTTAAATTTTCATATATTAAATAATAATTTTAGAAATGCTTTTGTTTTAGAAATAAACTGGAATTAAGGAATTTAATTTCCTGAGGAATATCTTAATTTAGTTTTTGTTCAGTTATATAATACAAATCGCTTGTAAATATAATGGAATAATTAAATAATGCATAAATATATTTTATAGCTATCCTTATTAGGTATTCATTGAATTTAGTTAAATGAGTTAATAATTATAGAAGAAACATCAACATTAAATATTACGATTTAAGACAGCACAATTCATTCGGTAAATAAATAAAATATTTACTTTATACAGATGTTTCATATGGGGAGGTTTTTCCTAATTCATGTGAGCAGGTCCGCTAAGATTTAACATTTAATTTCGAAAAGTATTTATATGTAAATGTTAAAATTATTCTTGTCAAATACAAAGTATTCCAGCTCCTAGCCAAACAAGTTATTTATGGAAAATGGAATTTATCTTTCTACATAATTGAGTAAAGTAGGAACTAATAAAATTTACTTATTTAAGGGACATAAATAGTTTAAGTAGCTGAATATTTAGGATTAGGGTATAGTATAGAAGTTCTGTTTAAATGGGATAACTTATGTTAATTCATGAATTGTTACGCTTAAGGAAAGATTAGTTACATGATTCAAATAAAATTGAATGGTTTACTTGATGAAATCTGGATAGAATATTATGGTTGAATTTATTAATGACATTATATTTTAGAAAGATTTTATCAGAACTAATTATAAATAATTTAATTTTGTGTTTTACAGGATAACATAAGAAATTCTATATGCAATACTCATATATTGGTTTACACGGACACACAGGTGATGGCTTATTTGCTCAAGTCAATATAATAGTAGTTTATTATGGAGATTGAGTAAATCATAGGGAAATGGAATTACTTCAATTTGACTTATGATTTATTTGTCTTTTGACAGTAAAATAAATCAATGAGTTAATTAAAATTTGGTGGAGGTTTTAGAATTAAGTTTAGATAATAAGAATATATATTTCTTAGAAATCCAACACTCATGGTAAGAGTGCTCAATCAATATTAGAAAACTCAGATACAGGAACTCATTGGTAATTAATTTATCAAACTTAAACACACCTTCAAATTACTCCTTTATTTTCATAGTTTGAATTCCCATTGTAGGGGAATTCCGATATTAGTTCTAAGATTTAGGATAGGGCGGGAATACAGGAGTTTTATGAAGACTTTTGTTATATTTTAAAATTTAAAAAAAAATGTTAAAATCCTTTTATTTGAAAATGGAGTATTGCATTGGAATTTATGGGAAGCTTAGGGAATGTAGGAAACTGTGCTAATGTAGAATGTTAAATTAATTTTGAATTAATAATTAAAAGCCAAAATTCAAGGTAAATTTTCGACAAGCCGACTGTAGAGAAAGTTCGTTAGAATTTTTTCTAGAGCTTAAAGGGTTGTACAATGTGGGGTTGACAATTCTTTTTAGACGGTGGCTTGTATAACTTTGAGTCAAATAAAACTGAATTATAAAAAGCACAGCTTGCGGAATTTTAAGTATTACAAATTGTATTTTAAAGGTAAAGTAATTATTCGTTATTAAACATTGAGAATTAAGACAGGACAGTGATCGAATCTCGAAAACTATATAAACAATCACTATTTCACCGTCTAACACAAAACTATATTTATTTATTTTTAGGGAAACAATAGAGATTACGGCTGTTGTGACTTTTTACTCAATGAAATCTGTTGGCTTCGAAATAATCAATTTATACAGAGATACCTTGGATCGGATAGCCCTTTTTCAAATTTTAGATTGCTTGCATAACAATCCCCACTTCCCACAACGAAAATTGCTTCTGCTTACGCTCAGGGAAACGTGATGACCAATCTCTGTATAAGGGGAGCCAAGGATCGCGAATTTTATAATTTAATAATCCTTTAAATGATGAAAATAAATTAATTAAAATATCCGTGTAATTGTAGAAATTGGGAAGGGAAATTACTAATTAAGTCGTCAAGATAATGTCTAGAGTGTTCCTGCTGTTTAAAAAGGTAATGTTCACTATTTCCCTAAACAGTAAGACTCAATGAAAACTAAGCAACTGAGATATATCGCCTAGGAAGTTGCCAGTTGCTCAGAAATGACGTTCGTTTCGTTTAGAAATTGTGGAATTTTACAACTCCATGAGAATAAAATTATGAAAAAGATTAAGTAATATAAGGTGGGATTTCGAATATTCCTTGAAATATAGAATAGAGAAATAAATACATATATTTATTCAATAAGGGATTTCGACTATCTCTTTAGATAATATATGTTAAGCGATTCAATAGGAATCTCGAAGATTCCAAACAAAATTTATTCATAAAACACATTGAAATATGTATGTGAGTATGTAAATACTAATACATTTTCCATTTCCTGCATGGTTTCCCCATTTCAGCGAGGCGGGAACCTCTAGACACTCCAAGATCCTGATAATAATTGTTAGACTATTTTACTTTTAATTACTCAAATGGTTCTATGTAAGAAATTAATTTATTCATTCTAACACAGAAGTTAACTAACCCCGAGGACCATATGAGTAAATGTACGATTAGATTTTAAATGTTTAATTTTGATTTCAAACATGAAGGGAATTCAATTCAAATCCAAGTGTTCTTGTATTTTCAGATTTAAGCCTTGCGAATTAGATAATTTTAGCTATGTTCCTCTTGAACCTGTTATTTAAAATAAACATTTTCTTTTCCTTTAAATAATCTAGGACCTTTAAACATTCTGTTTTTTGTGTTTTTGAAAAACATAAACCGAATTTCTAGGAAAACCATAATTAGGAGTCTCTCTATTTAGAGTCGATAGACAAAATCGATAACGGTGCTCTGCTGATAAATAATGGATTTTTAAGAATAATAAACCAGGTGTGTAAGGTATTCCGATAATAGCGTTAAAGTCTTCATAATTTTAGTGGAGGGCATTTGTCATTACAGGAAATATTATCTTTTAGCGTTAAATACGCAAGGCTAGTCCGACAATAATGTTTAATTGTTACTTAATTTTATGGCTTCGTTTGATACTAAATGTGAGCGGTTCTGCCTCCGTCAGTTGAAATCATTTGGGGAGATAGACAGAAAAATCTTTTACTAATATACTGAACACGAGTAGATTAGTATTAGAACCTTCTCACCGCTGGAAGAGCTATCCTAGAACTAAAAGAGTTTCGTGATGGCCGGAGGCCAAGGTGTACAGCTTTTGGGCTATTGTGCGATGGTTTGAGAGTCTCTGTACTTGCCGTAACCTCAGCACCGTTGGATTATTAACTTGGGGAGAATGGGGAATGATTTCCGCTGAAGAGAATGAACGAATGGTTCTGCCTCTGACAGTTGAAGTCATTCAGGGAGATAGAAAGAAAAATCTTTTACTAATATACTGAACACGAGTAGATTAGTACTAGAACCTTCTCACCGTTGGAAGAGCTATCCAAGAACTAAAAGTTTCGTGATGGCCGGAGGCCAAGGTGTACAGCTTTTGGGCTGTCGTGCGATGGTTTGAGAGTCTCTGTACTTGCCGTAACCTCAGCACCGTTGGATTTTTAACTTTGGGGGAAATGGGAAATGATTTCGGCTGAGGGGGGGAAGGACATTGTTCCTTTACAACCAGAAGGAATTTGTTTTTAAAGATTACAATAAGGGTTACACATTGATTAAATGTTGTATTTAAACAACGATAATTAGGAACTAATTTGAAATACATTAATTGTTTTTATATTAGACTGAAGAATTCTCGAAAAGTTTACCTTAGATTAGATAATAAAGATTTATTATTAGGTGTCAGCGCAATGACGAGACCAGTAAAATTTCAGTATATTAACAAATATTTATTCATTCACATAAGATTCAATATTGATCAAGTTGACAGAAAACCTTGGTAGGGCCAGGATGTTTGATGTTTTGCTTTTAAAATTAGGTATTTACATAACCTGAAACGTAGTACAATGTTGAAATATAATAAATAAATAAAATGGGAATGAGAATAAATAATTATGTACATCATAGCCGCACCTCACACATTCAACCATGTCGATAAGTTTAACAATCAAACTCATTAAATAGACAGTTACCACTCATAACATTATATTTTGACTTACTCATATGTTAGGTAGGAAGGTAGTGGTGGGTTATCGATGAGGGAAATATGTTGCGAGATATCCCAGGTACTTGAGCTGAAAACTTGATCTCGGACGTATGGAAGTTATTGGTGATCTGTCATATAAGTGTCGAATACTGGCTGTACCTATTGGTTCTGTGGAAAGTACTTAAGGTGAAAACTAGACGCAGAAACTGGTATGTTTCGTATGATACATTTACCTTAATTAGAGATTTAACAACAATATAAAATGGTAATAAAGTAACAGTTGTCTAACATCATATGTTAGGTAGGAAGGTAGTGGTGGGTTATCGATGAGGGAAATATGTTGCGAGATATCCCAGGTACTTGAGCTGAAAACTTGATCTCGGACGTATGGAAGTTATTGGTGATCTGTCATATAAGTGTCGAATACTGGCTGTACCTATTGGTTCTGTGGAAAGTACTTAAGGTGAAAACTAGACGCAGAAACTGGTATGTTTCGTATGATACATTTACCTTAATTAGAGATTTAACAACAATATAAAATGGTAATAAAGTAACAGTTGTCTAACATCATATGTTAGGTAGGAAGGTAGTGGTGGGTTATCGATGAGGGAAATATGTTGCGAGATATCCCAGGTACTTGAGCTGAAAACTTGATCTCGGACGTATGGAAGTTATTGGTGATCTGTCATATAAGTGTCGAATACTGGCTGTACCTATTGGTTCTGTGGAAAGTACTTAAGGTGAAAACTAGACGCAGAAACTGGTATGTTTCGTATGATACATTTACCTTAATTAGAGATTTAACAACAATATAAAATGGTAATAAAGTAACAGTTGTCTAAACATCATATGTTAGGTAGGAAGGTAGTGGGGGGTTATCGATGAGGGAAATATGTTGCGAGATACTCCAGGTACTTGAGCTGAAAACCTGATCTCGGACGTATGGAAGTTATCGGTGATCTGTCATATAAGTGTCGAATACTGGCTGTACCTATTGGTTCTGTGGAAAGTACTTAAGGTGAAAACTAGACGCAGAAACTGGTATGGTTCGTATGATACATTTACCTTAGTTAGAGATTTAACAACAATTTAAATTGATAATAAAATATAAAGTGATTTAACTGAGACATACTAAATAATACAAAACCACAAACATCATGGACTATAGGGTTGATTAGAGTCAATACGCGCGTCGAGGGAGGAAGTCGCAACCAGACATACGGTGGCGGCTACTGAAATTGGCGGGGAGGGGCCAGTTTGCTTGCGGTAGTCGCAACCCTCAACAACCAGTTCTTTTCAGAACTAAAACCAGTTCTTTTCAGAACTTTAACTGTTTCAATGGTTTCTTGGACGACGTCACACTTTTATTTCAGGACCATCGGTTTACGGAATCACATCACAGGGATTCACCTCCCTAGACTATTTTGGCCAATTATATTACTCCTGACTGATCAAGATCTTTTATTTATGAATAATTACTTCATTTGAGGAGGGGTGGTTAGTTACAACGACCCATAGTAATTGACTCAGGGCTAGACTTGCGTTTGTACGGAACACGAAAAGAATAATTTACGAATTTCACAAAAAGGGTCATCGAACCTTGTAACTGAGCACTTACTAAGTCTTCAGTAAAAGTTAAGCCATTACACAATGAAAAAAAATAAGAGATAAGAAATAAGGAATAGCGGAATCCAGCGATGGCCGTACCGTTGATCAATTCACAATTCAAAAATAAGGAATAAGAAATAGGAATAGAATTTTCGTAACGGTGGGAACCTGTTTCTTATTTCTTATAGCCAGCAAATCGCAGGGCATTTTTCCAACCAAGCGTCGTGAGTCGTACCTAACCTTTTTCGATTTCAATCAAAATTACAGTGTAAATATAAACACAGAGATAGATCACCAATATTCATTACCGGATTATGCAAATTTAATATTATAGGTTATTGCCTATTGTGTTTTGGTTGCTGTGCTATTCCTTATTCCCTATTCCTTATACCTTATTTTTTTCATTGTGTAATGGGCTTTAGTCTTGAGTAAATATAGGTTGGGACAAAAAAATATATATTTTTAGAATTCCAGAAACGTAAATTACAATGTAATCTGGCTGGACTCTAGTTTCTGATTTAATATAATTATTGTCAAACTAAGCAGTTTAATACAATGTTTAATAGAACATTCCAACTGTCATTCCACAAAGCGCGATCTGGTTCCATATCTATTTTTCTTCAATTGTTATCAAAAATTGATAACTGAAATAAAATGTAAATAGCTGAAAGCATTTTAGTTCAAAGTCACGTCAATATTCACGTCAATTCGCAGTATATTATATTAATATACTGAATGATGGATTCAAACTACGATTCTGCACTGCGATTTATTGTTTTTTACGATAGTAAGTATAAAAAGGGTTAACCGCACAGAGAAACAAACACTTGAAAATTAAATCATGATCGATGTAATTATCGTTTGCATGATTAAACTAATTAAATACCTTTAAGAAATCACGCCAGCTGTTTAGGTAAGGACTTATGAGGACTTATGTGTTTCTTCAATAACATTGTTTGCCTGAAGTTATTCATATCAGGAAGACAAAAATATCCAACCGAATAAGCAGCACCTACGTTGTATAGCCGGTTTATAAGTCGTGTCACGTAGACGCATCAAAGAAGAAACAAGCCCATTCTAGTATCACTAATATATTCGTATAGCTGTCGTGACGCTCGCACCTCCCGAACTGTGACTCAATTATGAATGAGGAATATTAAATATGGCTTCTATCAGAGCCAGCAAATGGCAAGAATATAATATTCTATCAAATACACTATAGCGCAAATTTAGGCTTAGACTGAAAATTTATACTCATATACGATTAAGATTCTGTTGCTACCTATGCTATGCTTAAAAATATGCTTTTGACAGCTGAATATAAGCAAAAATAACCTAGCAGCTTTTGAGCTGTGCTGCGAACAAACAAACCAAAGATGATGAATGTTAGAAGTTAGTTGTCTTTAATTAATATTTATGTTTATAAATGTATAGGAAAACACGAAATTAACTAACCAAATATATTTTGATACAATTTGTCGGCATCAGTGGAATAATATGAATAATAAGTAATATAGTAAATAGGTAACGTGACATATATATGGCTTTATTAGTTTTGTACTTGCTACGCCGTAGCATTAGCTACAGCGCGGCGTAGCTACAGTGAAAACTGAGAGAATTTTGCTCCATTCGTAGAAATGTTTAAGTTCGCTGTGTCACAAACAGTGACGAGTTTCGGTACGCAGCTTATTTGTATAAATATTAAGTATTCCAAACATTACTACGTGGAAATCCGGTACCACCCCTGGAGGGCTAATCTCAATTCCCAATACAAACATTACAAAATCACCCCACAAGGGAACACAAAGCGATTGCATGTACAATTGAATAGTCTCATAACAGGTATTGCACCCACTTGGGTGTGAATTGCCCCTAGGGAGGGAAAGTAAACGTAGTGACGGGCATGGAAATTGGATAACTGAAGATTCGTGATGTCACGTAATACCTTTTGGATGGTGTATAGAAAGATCAACGTGATAGAAAAAGAGGTATAAATGATGAATGAAACAATAGACACTTCACTTCGTACAACACACGAAATTAAACAGAATATTGTTTAAAGGCGGGCTTATTACAAAAAGCAAATTCTTACAGCCAACCTTTAGATGGTGAAAAGGTTATTATTTACGATATGTAGAAGTGGGACATACAAATAAATATTTAGTAAAAGAAAACAAAAACCAATAAAATTAATATACATAGTAACTAAATATCTAACTTGTATCACTTCCTGTTTATTTTATGTACCTAAATAAGCATAAAATTACGATATGAGTTTGTTTTTTTGTTTTGTTCACGAGAAGGAAGAAGAAACTTTTCTCTTTAGCTACTTTTTCTCCTGTTTAATCTACTAAAACTATGACACTCAGATGGCTTGCTAATACTAAAAAATCACAACAAAAATCGTCACGACATATAATATACCCGAGGAGGGCCACAGGTTTTTTCCGAATGTGGACTGTCAGTAGATTACTCAACACTCGTTACACCTTTTCTCACCGACGTTTTTAACGTCCCAACGTGATGGGGTGTGAGGTTTATCGCCGTACTTCGGGCACAAATACGTGCTTTTTAGAGTATGCCGTAGCATAAAAACATCACGGTTACCTTATAGTTGCGTTTACGTTAGATTTAGTATGGTATCTGAAAAGTTCCGGTACGGTACTGACCACAGTTTATCCACGGTGTTTTACCTTACCGTCACAGCAGGTGGTAAGTATACAAATCCTATAAGTTTTGTATACGATTACCCGGGTATACCTAGGTTTACTCTATCTTCTACTATTACCCGTAACATATACATTATACACTGTGTGCTTGTATCATAAGTGTGTAATAAAAATCCTAGCTTTTAATTTCCATTCCCAGGTAGTTATATTTTATTACTAAAGCATATCGATAACCTACGTCATCTTTAAAATAAATTCTCAAACATTAATCGCACGAAATAATCACAGAACACTTTATCACCTTTTTACAAAAACCGAAACGTTCCATTTTCAAATTAACACTTGATATCGCAAAATCGGTAACACGAAGATCCATATCTGCAAAGAGAGCTATAATTAAAATGAATGGATCAATTAATCTGCCAAACGTGTGAGCCCGCTAACACGGGTAGGGTTGTCCAAAACGTGTGCCATTTAGATAATAACAGGCCATTTTCACGCCTATTAAAAGCGTTTAAAAACAAACACTCCTAGTTTTTCATAAGCAAAAATCTTTGTGGCTTTATAAATAGAGTTTGTTTTAGTTTGGATAAAATGCACTCATTGGGGTTTTTAGTAATATATGTATTTTGTAAGGGAATTTTTCTTATTTCTCATATCGTTAAAACAATACACTGCCGTCCAGATAGATCATGGCTTAGACCGTAAAGATGATATTTTTTTAAATATATTTTCTCCACTAGGTTCCCCTATATGTTTATGAAAAAAAACTATTAATTAATATAGTCATCATCATCATCATTTGAGTTCTTTACGAGCCAAGCTACTATTGGTAAATAATGTATGCTATGATAGAAATAAATATTTATTTATTTTTTTTACACTTGGCGATGACAATTTAAATGTATATCATTACGGTAGTTATAGAAAATTATAAAATTATAAAAGTAAATCTGGAAGTCACTTTGATTTTCTATTCCGCAATGATATAGGTTAAATTGAACAATTTATGAATATTTGAGGTAGCATACAATTCGGCGTAAATAATGTTAGTATTGCAATAAATCTTATTTTAACCTGTGATAAATGTCTTTTTATGTCTCCTAACTACCACGTACCTAAAATGATATTTTTTGTTATTCCGTCGCTGCACATGTGATCGTATAAAAAACAATAGTAACAGAAGTATCAACGCCCGAGGTTACGCCCTTGTCCATTGCAGCGAGACCAAACGCATCACTGGCGGTCACATCAGTTCCATCAATTAAAACCAACTTTATTTCATTCAGAATAGGGTCTACATTCCATTAAGAAAGGTTCTGCAGCTCTAATTACACGGTCATTTCATTATGTCACAGTGTGATTCATTTTCTGATCATTGTGTAGGCCGCAATTGTGCATTGACTTCCTTGAGTGGGCGTTGTGGTGGACAATTATTGTATGATGTGATTTAACTAGGTGGTAGAGCTGGTGCCGTGCTCGACTGTGGAGGTACCACCATCTTACTCGCAAACCCCCCCGAAGCCATTCGGGGGAGAGTTAGAGGACAGCTCTCAGGCAAAACCAGGTGGCCCACCATTGCCTGGAACCGATGGATGGCGGTATATTCATTCCCAATTGCCGGGCCTTATATAAAACAGACTGATGGCGCACTGGTGTGAGGGTTTCGGCACCGCGCTCACCGACCCGCCTGCCCAGCGTGTGTGAGTATGAGCATTTCTTTCAGGAGGACTGCCAATAGTGGCGAAATCTTGGAAAGGCCTATGTCCAGACAGCATTGGATGAAACAGGCTGATGGATGGATGGTGATTTAACCGTCGTATTATAACAAATTATGAAAGGTAGGTTTATATTGCATACTTGAAAACAGAATATTTTTTAAAGTTTTACTGCATTTGGTCACGCACGGCGACCAAAAGTTTTGTAGTGTACTATGCCAAGCAAATGGCAGTTAATGTTATATGACGTTCTGGAATAACTATTCAAAGCTTTACTATTGGGTTTATCCGAGTATTTAACTGTCTCACACTTTTAAGTATAATAATTTATTAGTGACCAAGGGCCGATTTTTAAGCTTACCTATAACCCTTGGCTATTTAGCTTCCAACCAGGTAATCTACTTAACTCCCTTTACATACATACATTTAGAAATATCCAAACACAATAATGCTACCTACACTTAATTACAAAACAAGATTACCCCACGGCTTGGCCTCCACCGACACATCAATATGAACCAACTAATTCCCCATTAAACTGCAGTAATAGGTTTAGCCCAGGGCGAAGTCAGGCTATCAGGCTGCCCATCTAAATTGTCCATCAATTTTGGACAGGCGCCCAAGTTAAAACAATACCGGGGTTCTAGGTCAAGCTACTTGCGGCTGTTCTTGGTTGCTAGATAAGTTTGACATGAAAGTGGTTCGTTGGCTAAAGATGGAAATTATTCGAAGACAATAGCTTATGTCAAGAGATTAGGAAAGGCTTTATCTAAAACTGAAACATGAAAATTTTGATCGTAAAAGGCTATTATTTAAACGCAGGCCATGGTCTATCTGATCCATGATCGGTCGATCCATAGCCTATAGCTATAATAGGTTGAGCAGAATAATTGGGTTGCAGCTGGGCTTGCGATTTTAGGGAACACGAAAAAAATTAAAAAAGGGATAATCGAAACTTGATACAAGTCTTCAGTATGAATTTGGCTGCATAAATTAATGTTACCTCATATTGGGATATACGTAAGTTATCGCAGTTTCACTACCGCGTTCCGCGGCGTCTTTTGTTAGCAAAGGGTTCAACGTTTCGAGTTCAGTGCAAAATGTATAATTTATGATTGTGTATCTCATTTTTAAATAAAATATATGAAATTAAATAGTTTCATCTTATTTTGCGACTATCGTTTAATAATTATCAGGGGTTTTTAGCAGAATTGCGCCATTTTATGGATTATAGTTAGCGCGAATGTCCATACAAACTTAAAAGCGTGTCTCAAGATGGTGTGGACATTCATATACAACGCAATGCATAAAATTACAAAATTTTGATAGAAAAGCCTAATTGGCATTATATTATGGTCGCAAAATGCCATAAATCACATTTATTTACTACTTTTTATTCCATAATAAGAAAAACAATCATAAGTTGTGCATTTCGCACCAAACTTGAAACTTTCCGCCTCCTATTTTCTACTTTAGAGGCATGTGACCAAGACGTAAATGTTATAAAATGAAAAATTCGAAAAAAATCATTACCTATCGTGCGTGATTAAATATCAACATGAAAATCAATAAACAGCATCAAGAACAAAATTAAATACTTATATATAGGTAATAAATACTAGCATATTCAAAACATTGGCGATGTATACCAGCCATTACGCTTTATTATCCTTTTTTTCGGTTTTACTCTATTGCCATAAGCAGATTAAAACAAATTCAATTTACGAATAAGATTCAAATCTCCATCTCTGATAACATTTATTCAAATTAGTCTAAATGGAAAGTATCACCTTGTATTTGACGCGTACACAATGGATGAATATCAGAACCACGATCTTTTAATTTCTTTCTGTTTCAAAATGACTTTTAAAGCTTTAGAATAAAAGCTAAAGTTCAAGGGAAGACAAGGTATCAAATAAATAGAAGCATTGTAATACATCACAAATGTGACAGGTGTACTGACAAAATATTTGGTAATGCGCCCCTTATCGTCTTATGAATAGATGAATGTATTGTAAATTCGTAAGAAACGATACCATGTTATATTATAAATTTGCTTTATTAAGAAAATTACTTTTTCTTTGATTTTTCATTGGATTTCACACCGAACTTGTACAAAGAGATAAATTTTTACTGCTTTCTCTAATCAATAAAGAATTTACGTCATAAATACCTAAGGATAAATCATCCATCCACCAGCCTGTTTCGTACATAGGCCTTTCCAAGATTTCGCGACTTGGCGGTCCTCCTAGAAGAATACTCATACACGCTGGACAGGCGGGCTGGTGAGCGATAAATAGTAGTAACAGTAAAAAATACCTAGTAGGATAAATAGTTAATATTAATTATAATTTAGAAAAAAATATTTTTAACCAGATTGTATATTAAGCTCAACGGGGCCCATTATGATCAAGTTTCGCAAAAGGTCGCACCAAATATAGGCGCAGGCGCAACGTATGATCGATCGTAGGGCTCCAAAATTGTTTCTGCTGCCTTGACTTCTGTTAAAGGTCACTTCTGGTCATAACTGCAATTAAAGTGATTTATTTTTGATTTTTACGTATTATTTGAAGGTTTCAGCGCAATCTTAAGTCATTAAACAAAATTGTGAAAATGAGTCTGTTCCGAGATACCACTCGCAATGTATTTTTGAATTCTGTGAAATGAAATGAAACGTTTATTTTCGAGAGCATGCGTATTACAAGATTTTATATAGTGTCAGCATAATCTACCGTAAAAACAGTGTGCAAAACAGTGATCGTATCGCGACGAACAGAGAACGAAACTAGTAAACGAACTGCAATTGTTTTTGGCATCTTGAAAATTAAAGCGGGTTAAGAAGGAGCACAGAAAGTAAGAGTAGTCGATGCTGTGATCTAACTGACCCAATGACCGGGTGGCTTGATCTCTGGGGCCAGCGAGCAAGGTCGCCAGACGAGACGGTGAAGACCCTGGACCATAAATATACGTTACAAGTCGGGAAGTTTATATTTAGAAATTCACTTATATTTTCCACCGATTTATGGTCGCTCAGCGAGGTATGGAGCGGGCTATGCTTGGGTTATCCCTGATGGATAGAGTCCGAAATGTCCTCATTTCCGTCGGAGATCTAAAGTAACCGACATGGCCTGCAGAATCAGTAAGTGGAAGTGGCGGTGGGCAGGCCATATTTGTCGCCGACATGATGGCCGTTGGGGCCGAAAGACTTTAGAATGGAGACCACGTACAGCAAAGTGTAGCGTAGGCCGACCTCGTGCCCGCTGGACTGACGACCTGAAGGACGTTGTGGGTGGCGGCTGGATGAGGAGGACGGAGAACCGACATGAATGGCGAAATTTGGGAAAGGCCTATGTCCAGCAGTGGACGAATACGGGCTGATGGACCGCCTTTATGGTCTTTGGTTCCAGGATTCGACCAATATGGAGGTCGTGGGTTCAACAATAGAGCAGAAGGCACCTCCATAATTGTATTCAAAGTACGACTTTAGGGCTAACCACACAGCCAAATTCATGTACAAGACTCTGTGAGAACTTGATAAGTCGGTACCAAGGTTTGATGACCCTTTTTGGGAAATACAATTATTATTTTTTCCTATTACCTACAAACTCAGGCCCAGCCCCGAGTCAATATACTGGTAACATAAAAATATAATTATTTACATCACAAATATTTAAAAAATTTCATTCATTATCCTTACTATAATTGTTCAAATAGTTCGAAATAATGCTTAATTATAATCTTGTGATGTTGAATGCAGTATAACAATCCTTGATACGTTGAGTTCGGCTGGGTATTGGAAACTATGGGACTCATTTCGAGCAATTGATTAGTAAATTGTACAATTATTGTAAGGAAAATAAAAGAGTATTTTCTTCAAAATAAGCCATTTCCTTTATTGTAGTTTGCAGTTACTTCCCAGAATTTTATCCACAAAAGGGACATTATCGGTGGTGCAATAAAACAGTTATTTTTTGTAATTCAATGGGTCCGATTGCAAGGTAGGAAATTATTTTTTGCTAGTCAATTCTAATTCAATTTGTGCTTCTGACTTAACATCTTATGGAATAAACTTCCATACACATTCTATGCCTCTACGCATACACTCTTAATCATGTGGAAAAGACGAAAGGGTATGGCAGGATCGTAGCAGATGTGTGTAGGCTCTGCTTACCGGTCTGGTAGACAGGTGTAAGTATACGACCACCGGTATGGAATAAACTGACTTATTATTTTGTATTACATTTGGACTTTGAAGAGAAAAAATCTTATTGTTAATTTAAAAAATACTTAGTACGTTTTGGAATTGAGCTCTTCAATTGTAAATGAGTATAAGGCTTCGTAAAAGTCCAAGATAAGTTGCAGAACATTCTCACACTTTCATGGGTTTCAAACCGACGACATAACAACATAAAACAAGCGGAAAGCAAAACTACACTCATCCAAAAGACGTGAACCATAATACAATAACTCACAATAATACAGTGACCCAACTGGCCCACTGACAGGCCTCTGACCCTTTTATGCATGTGTGCAAGGCCGTTGACGAGTCCTAAGAAAGAGATCCATGACGTCGACACAATGCATCGAGGTTACCGAGATATGGGAACAAACACAATACAAATACAACCCACCGACCCAAATAGAAACCTAAAACCTTCTACTACCACCGCTATTTCCAGTCAACAAGAGTTAGCCCTTCCTTCGTGTTGGCTAGGTGAAACGCGAACACTGGATATGGAGGCTTTGTTTGTTTGTTTGATAATAGTCCGTGGTAAGAGGGTTTGACGTTAAATGCGTGAAGAAAAACATGACTTGAATACGTTATGGAGTTGAGTTTTCGTCATCTTTACATAGTACTAGGGTACCCCTCCATATTAGCGTATCGTACTAAAAATAAAAACGGTCAAGTGCGAGTGGGACTCGCGCCCTGAGGGTTCCGTATCATTCAAGTAAGTTATTAAACTGAAATGATTAGAAAAAAAATTATAAACTTATCATTACTCTCCATTTCCGCCCGCTGTCGAGAGCCTAAACACAGTACCTACTGTCAGCAAAACCAAAATGTGATCTTTTTGCTGATAGGTTGATAGATGTTCTTCGTGAATGCTTAAACTTATGTGAGAGAGATGCAAGAAAGAGTAGCATTGTTTAATGTATTTTTATTTTTATTATGTTCTGTGCATGTACCTAATGACCTGTGTCTAGAAATAATTCAAATGTATTGCGTAATAGAATTATCTGTAAAGCTGTATTTTTATGTAAATAAATAAATTAGAATAAGGATATTTATTTAGACCAAAAAGTATGCATGTTAATAGTTTGCTTATAAATTAAATTGCCTAGAAAATATATTTAATAAAACTGCAAAATTAAGTTGTATATTCAGGTACTTAACCCTAAGCTTGTATAAAAATCGGCGTTTTCAGTATTTATTGTTTAAAAACAATTTCAAATTCCCAACTAGTACAGTTTTCGAGATTGGCCCTGTAACAAAAATGGTATAAAACTGAAAACTTTGATGGCCCCCCATTTCTTTATTATAACAAAAAGGATAAACTATATTTGTATTCTACTTAATGAGTTCTATACAATGACACCCACCACAGGTCAAAATAAGAAATGAAAATTTCGGCTCCTCTTTCGTGCTAGGAACACCACCCGAAAAACAATTTAATTTAATTTTTAATTCAGTATTCGGTTCTGGGTCAATATTTTACACAACATATCCACATTTCAGATCTGTTACCCATTCCGTCTGCAAGCTAGAGACCCTTGACATACGAACGGACAGACAGCAGAGTGACATTAAGAGGGCTCCGTCTTGTCTTTGGGCGCGGAACCATAAAAAACGCCACTTTTCTCTGGAACAGATCAAAGCTATCAACCTGGAAGTTTTGGAATTTGAGGATGATAATCAGCTCCGACCGTTTTCGGTCACGGCATTGCTGTGCCCAAAGATGGCTAATGTAGCTGTGTGATATAAGCATGTACCGAATTGTATGTTTTTGGTTAATCCTCTGTACGCTGCAGAATAATATTATACGTCTTTACGAGAACGTCGTGCATACAAATACCGCACTTTGTATGCGTGCTCCATCTCACTGCTTCCTCTGTCCCATGCAGGGGTCACCATAACCCCCGTGCCCGTCACTCAGACGTCACTCTATCTGCCATTGATAGGTACCATCGAAGAAACTACTGCGGGCCTAATTTTCGCTCTTACCATTAAAATACGGGTGAAAAGTAGGTCTGCGGATTTTTCCTCGATAGTACCACACTAACTGAGCATAGTCGATTTGTTTCGTGTTCATTCAAGAAGAAGCCACACTAAAGGGCTAAGCCAAAGCACCCGAAACAGAAGAGCTCGTATTACTCTTTTGGTGGATGTGGAAGAGATAGAGGTGTGTCAGGTTCGTAGCTGATAGAGATATGTTGTCTCTGTCTCTGGAAGATACACATATGTATCTATGTATGTAAGTTGAACAAAAATATGTCAATTTTCAAATGCGGGGTGTTTGGTTTTTCTATTAGAATTAAATGATTACCAACAATTTATTGTTAGTATACATTTCTAAGCAAGATAAGTTTGTATAATGCGTGAGATCTTGATTTAATTATGAATATGATTTGTGACTTTTTGACAGTACTAAAGCATCTTTTGTTTGCTTAGATCTTTTTCTAATGTAATAAAAAAATTGTAAAGATAATTGTAGGAAGGTTGTTGTATTTATAATTAAAAGAATTGTACAGAAAGTTTAACTAATAGTTATGCATACTTCTTCTTCTAAATTCTAAGTATAAAACGTAGAACTTTTTATAATTTACATTTTATAAAAAGAAAAAAAAGGGAAAAACATTTTGCTCGAAATATATTTCAGCCCCTAGGGCCCGGCATCGGTTTAAATATTTTATAGTCACCATTGGCTTAAGTAGGCAGTAGGAATCATAGCTAGGGAGTCCGGCCCCTGGCTCCAATTCTTGAAGCTATCAACAAGTCTCTATTCTCGATTTTAAACATTACATACATTACAAACCATGGACCTCGGGTCTAGTATAAAATTTACCAAAAAAGTGTCCTTATTGAAGTGTGAAAATATTAAGAAACAAAACATTTTAATTTGAATCGTATGTCATTGCTGCACGGCTTAGTTTTGATTGACGTGTGATTGACACCCTTTTTTAATTTTCAATGGTTTTGACTCTCTTTTGGTTCGGACACTTTTGAGCACAGACCCAATGTCCACTTGGTAGTACGTCAATGGTAATAAGATAAATAGAGGCAATGGAGGGCCAGTTTAACGAGATCAAATACAAACCAAAGAACAAGACAAATAACGCCTCAAATTGAATTCAATTCAAATTCAAATTGTTTATTTGTAAAATAGATACATAAAGTATGCGTTTTACATGTCAAATCTAATCTGTATAAAAATAATATTTTATGATGAAACAAATATGATACGAGAAATATATAAAAAACTATATTTAAGTTGGGCTACTAAAGTTATACACATGCATAAAATAAAGACTTATTGGAATAAGAATATTATTATAACTACACAATGCAATTAATATATAAGTTGATAAATAAACTGAATAGACCCTAAATAAATATAATGCCTCATAATGGATAAGCATCTTTTTACATCAATGACACCCGTATTTCTGGGGGGGCAGACGGTATTCCAGGTCGTCCATGCCCCCCAGGCCCCTACCTAGTGACGCCTATGACTGCCACCTAACAAAGAAATCAACGAAATATCGTATACAGCGTGTAACAAAATACACCGGGTGTCAATCAACCGGCTCGCCACAGCTCAAGTAACGCGTGAGTCACAGCAAGGCGATCCTGAGGGCAAGGTTACTGCACTGCCCAATATCGTATATTAATATAATTATTTCTGACATGTGACTAACAATACGCAACAAAGTGACAGCTATTGCTAATGTAACCGCCTATACATGGCAGCTTAGTAGCTATAGTGATAGTATAAACCACCCAATTAATAGCTTTATTACAGCCAGCTTTTTGTGGTTACTTGTATAGCGATGACTTTGTGTTTGTCAAATGGTATTTTGCTTATTTACAAAGAAGGTGGATTTGGAAGAGATGCAAGAGGTGTGTTGGGATTGTAGCAGATAGAAGTCTCCGTATACTCCTCTGAAAGACAAGTGTGGTATATATCTATACCAATAATAATAAAGTATTTTACGTATGGCGGAAAAACTCAACAGTCTAGGTAAGTACGTTGGTGGCGCAGTCGGTTAGCGCGCTTGTCTTGATAACAAGAGGTCGCAGGTTCGAATCCTGGACCGAGGAATTTTTTCAAATTTTTTTCTTTACATTTGTTTCTAATTTATCTTTTCTAGTTTGTAATGCACTCTAATAATATTTAGAGTATTCCAAAGCGATGGATTTTGCAATAAAATCGTAATCTTAGTATTTTACTGTAGCCGAAACTACGATTTTTAAAAGTTTTGTCTTTCAACGGATTTGGGTGCGGTTTTCTTTGTTATGATAATAAAGTGACACTGATCAACATAAGAGATGTTAATAAAATAACTCCCAAACCGAAAACGGGGCAGAGATTGAAAAAGTGGGTGGAGCCGCGAGCAAAAGGCTAGTTAGTTTATATGTAAGTATAGAGAATGAAAAATGTATGCCTTTTTATTTGGGTTATATCGGGTACTAATTGTCTGGCATTCAATTCTATCCCCCTGTATTTGTTTATTTCACGGAATTTTATGTAGCAGCATCTCAAACTAAAAGACACATTGACATATACACTCCTATTATGTACAAATTTGTACATTTTAAAGAGTTACTTTAGGAAAGAGCTTTCTTACAGTTATAGTTATTAGTTATCACAACAAGACAGCCAAAGCCTGGCTGAGAGGGAGCGGGTCCTTTTGCTGCTAAAAGTTGGAGACCCAAAGTTGTTTTTTGTTCAAATGTAAGGTATCTTTAGGCAACTTGAAACTGATATCAGGCGGTAGGTTTTAGGTTACTGAACACACACATCTGGAAGAGCAAAATGCCGAAAGTAATTATCTCAAAAAATTATTGCAACTTCAGGACCCCCTATCAGCCAAAAAACCCATTCTCTGCTTACTTCTACTATTGATAGTGCGCAAATGCAACGCGTGCGGTGCTAAATACTATGACGGCTAGTGCGCGATTACATATCATAAATCCGTTTAGTGTTCCGTACCCGAAGGGTGCCAAACGGAAACCTATTACTAAGCCTCCGCTGTCTGTAGATGTAATTTCTAGGATCCACAACGAAATTATAGGGGGTCGAAAATGGCCTGAAATGTTTCGAGAAAATGATGGTACGGCCGTGCCGCTTTTTCGCTCGACTTGGCGGGGGCACTACCGTGCCCCCAGATTGCAATGGCCAAAAAAGCCTTTATCAACAAGAAACATTTTTTCAAAACAAAGTTTTCAAAAAAAGTCCGGCAACGCCTTATAATCTACATCTGGAGCACTGCTTTGTATGGTAGTGAAACGTGGACATTAAAGCAAAGAAACAGAGAGAGGTTAGAGGCGTTTGAAATGTGGTGAATTAATGTGAGGGAGAGAATTAGCTAGACGGAGAAGAAGACTAATGAGTAAGTGCTGAGAATTGTAGAGGAAGAAAGATATTTGTTCAAAAACACTGAAAACAGAAGAAGGAAGATTATAGCACACTTGATTCAACATGACAGTTTCTTGAAAAACATAATAGAAGGAAAAGTCGATGGGAAAGAGGAAGAGGAAGACCTAGACGCACCCACTTTACTCAAGTGAAGGAGAATGTTGTGCTTATTTCATATCAAGAGGTCAAATTATTGGCCAAAGAAATAGAAGATTGGCGGAATTCTCTACCGACAAGAGCGTAGACCAGGGGTTTTCAAAGTGGGGGGCGCAGAGACCTTCAAAGGGGGTCGCAGGCCACCTGTGTGTGTAGTGAGATAAGGACCATATTTAGAGATAAACAAGAAACAAGGTTCGTAGGTAGGTATAGTGCAAAATGATGCAAGTTCATCCATCACATTCCAATAACTATTAGCAAATTAGTTTTCTATGCTTTTTGTGTAACTTTAAGCAATAAAAATATGTATTTTGTTATTGAACTTATTGACTGGAGATTAAATAAGAGTTCAAAAATAAATTTTGTCGCAAACGAAAGTAATTTGCAGTTATTTAAAATTTACTTTCAAAAATGCAGATTGGCCTTCGACCTTGCCAAAAACATTTTAACAGAGAATAGATTTAGAGAACAAGAAATTGTTTCGTTCGGAAATAGGGTTCGGCCTCTAGCCTCGTTGAAGGTACTTCAATTAGGGATCAAAAGAGTAATGAAAAGCGTTCGGAAACGCTCGGCCTTTGGCCTCGCCAAAGACATTTTGGCAGAGAATAAATCCAGAGAACTAAAAACAGTTTTGTACATAAACAATGATGCTCTTCCCGGATATGTAAGTTAGGGAACCCCTGGCGTAGACGATAGAAGTCTTTAGTCTTTTAAGGTAATTTCTAAAAGATCATATTCTAATGGCTATCATCGCGGTAACTGCATACACATACGTACGTATACACACTAGACAGGTTTTTGCCTCTTCAACGTGTTGACCTTTCACCTTCATTTACGTCTTCGCCCGAAAATAACTAAAACATGTTTACGCAACGTTGGAAATGCGGTAGTTATAGCTGGTATTATCACGACTCGGTCCCACGGGGCAAGGTGAGCAGCTATTCTGCGCCGGCGCACATTGTCGCTACAACTTGTGAATGGCGTTGCGCAACCGATGCCGATACTAATATTGTGGACTGTGGGATGTCAGGTGATCAGAGACAGGTGATAAAGTAGTAAATATATAAGGTGATATTTATTTATGCAGCCAAATTCAGACTGGAGACTTGGTAAGTAATCAGTATGACGGATCGATAATACTTTGCGCTAATTTTGAAAAATTCAATATTGATCTCCCATTAGTAGTTGACTCGCCATACGATCCGAAATAGAATTACATCGCTCAAACTGTGAGTGAGTCAGAGATAGCACACCATCTTTGTAGTAAGTGCGATAAGGACGGCATGAATTTGAATGAACTGTATTAATTCGGACCGCGGGGTCGGTAATGAACTATGTCCATTCATTCATTCATTCGGGGCTGGGCTGCATTTGTAGGTAACAGGAAAATAATTATTTCCGAATTTCCCAAGAAGGGTCACCAAATGCTTGATACCGACTATTTACAGAGTCTTCAGTGTGAATATGGCTGCATGAATAAATGTCACCTTATAAACAGTTTATTTCGAACTATGATCGTAAAAAAAATATCTGTACTATCTAACCTATACGAAAATAGTAAAAATAAAATTTATAAATGTATGGCGAATACCCTATCTGCACTTAGTTTAGCCCAAAATCCCAGTTTAATCCAAAATTATAATTTGATAAGTAGCCCAGTTTTTTTTACATATCTGTACCTATATTTTGATATAATGTTATTTTTATTCTTATCATTATGTATCATGGACAATTTTATAAAGAAATAGACTTTGTTTATTTTCTTCAGTCTTTATTTTGTAACTCGTACTCGAGTAGATATGTGACGATGGTTTATTTGTTTATGATGTAATAACCCTCAAAGGTTGCAAACTTGTAAAATAGTAAGTAAATTACAATTTTGCACGGCATCACCACCAAAAAAACTGTATGTAAACTACACAAATCCACTCACGAACAAAGGCGACGCCGCGAAGAGTTGGTACTTTTTGGAGTAGTTTTACTACTATCAATAAAAAATTTGATAAATTAGTAAAATATTTTTGTTAACTTTTTCTAGATTTCTGTAGTACAGCTACGTGATTGAAAGACTTCCACTGGATAGAAATAATTATTGAAATGAGCTCTTCAAACACATGCTTTCTCATAGTTTGATGAATAAGAATAAAAACTATTTTTTCTTTCGCCCTGAATCGGCCCTTCTCGCACTACGCGTTTTTAGGGTTCCGTACCCGATGGTTGCCAAATGGGACCCTATTACTAGGCATCCGCTGTCTATCTGTCCGTTTGTCATTGGGGTCTACAACATCCTCAACTGAAACAGGTAGAAAGCGTTTTTTTTACAAAATACCTGTTACTGTTGTCCTCCACCACGACAAATAATAAAATATTTAAAAATTGAAATTGAAGGGCGCTGTTCCCCATACAAGAAACCACGAAAAAGTTGCATTATTTAAACGTTATTGGTTTTGGCTCTTACCTTAATACGGTAAAACATACAAGTTTTAAAATTAGTCAGATTGTCAGACACACTCTAAAGTAAAACAAAAAATAATAAAAGGAGGGTTCCGTAGCCAGACGGTGCCAAATTTTTGCCAGGCACTTCCATTTTAACGGCTTGTTTTTTGTAGCCTTGATGTTGCTTTGGAAATACTGTTGTTATTCACCATACATGTTTTGCCGGTTCTGTATTAGTATGTGGGGTGGTACGGAACCCTTTGTGCGCAAGTCCGAATCGCACTTGGCCAAATTATTACCCTTGGAGTGGTACTGACCGTCAAAAACTCGATGTCTCACCTTATTAGCTTGACATGGTGTATACGATGTATTTACGTTATTACTTACTTGGTCCCAATTTATTTAAATACTAAACAATTTGGTACCTAACACCAACTTGGGCATTAATAAAAAAAGACGCATCTCTTGAAATTTTTTTCCTCGTGCAGTTTTTTCTTAATCATCGTCAGGCTGTAATTTTAGCGATTACCATGAAAAAAAATAAGATACTAGCGATCGAATCAGTAGTAGATACTGTAACAATATCCAAAGATTTTCCCCTTTATCCAAAAATAGATATACTATTCAAACATTGTCATACTAAAATTTATGCTAGAGTAACCACACACAATTGCATTCAAGACAATAATGCAGCGTGACCTATGCACCAGTGCCTTAGTGAAGTCATCCAACCTGTTTTATTTACGAGGAATATGTAAATAGCTACTTAGATGGCAAAGTGGTCTAGGTACCACTGTCGCTACCTATAATAGATAGCGTAGGCTTTTACTTACTTAGATACATCTATGAAGAGGAAACTATATATACGGAAAATATCGAAGCAAATTCCACTTATATTGGACGAACGGACAACAGGCTTTTTTTTTTTATCCCTTGAGAACGGAACCCTAATAAGAGCAAAAAATTGTGCAGCACAATTTTCTCTGATGGAATATATTTCCGAATAATTCTCCTGAAATTACTTCATTGAAAAAGATAGAGATATCCCATCGCAAGCAAGACTGCAGAAACCACAAGGCAACGGCAAATTACGTATACATAATTTGAACCATGAATATCATGAATGTCATGAATATAAAAACCTGAGAAACATTTGATAGATAGTTCAAAGCCACTACTACTTGGAACACGAAAATGATAATAAATCAATCACTCTAGAATACTTTCTAAGCAGAGATTCCGAACACTTGAATTAACTTTTAATCACTTTTTACTGCGCGTTACTTTTCATGAGTTTCACACGTAGTTTTCACGGAAACTGTACTGAAAACACACTTGATCACTTGAGTATTTATACTTTAATACCACTTTTAATATTGGGAAATTTAACAACTTTATTTTATTTGAAAAATAATGTAATAATACAGCATTAAGTGAGTTTCGCACGAGAAGGCCGGCGGATGCTGTGAGTTGCACTAAACTACTAAACCATTGTATGCAGGCGGATTGTCCGTTCAGTAGTTATATTATTAGTATTTTCTATTCTCACAGTGAGGTAATACACGAATTGACAAGTACGTGGACATCGCTCGTGATTCTAACATAGACTGAACAGGATTATGTAAAGTCGCTAAATTTTGCTTTGGAAATCACGTTGCAATTAATTAGGTGTTTAGCATACGATTAGTATGCGAAGATGTGCAATGTTGGCAAAAATGTCAGTCCTGATAAAAGAATTCCAATTTGCATGATATAAATAAATAAACAAAAATAATAAATGATATATGAGCTGGTCAAAAGGAGACTATTGACTTGAAAATTATATTTATAAATATGCTTACTACGTCATAAATTCACATCAGACACTAGATGCAATATATCTCAATTTATAAACATTTAAAAAGACCAGAACTCATTACCCTGGGAGTGCATAAGGAGTTTTGTTTTGAGAGGACATATAGTTTTGGGGCAGATTTTGAGGTCGATCTTATTGAGATTTTAGATTTTGAATTGTCAAAACTTCCGCAAACAAACTTAATTTGTCGTTTTGATTAAAATATCAGGTTTATCGTAAAGGAAGCTCAGTCACTTCCAAGCAAATAGGTATACAATATGTACATTAAATTGTTCACATAAATCAACGTGCATGAAGTCATCAAAAAAATTGTACATATTTGTAGTAGTGTCTACACGCCTGATCCACTTCGCTGTTGACCCAAAAGTTGGAGCTTACCTTAGCCAGAAAGTCAATTTGGCAATTCAACGATTCTCTCTTGGGTACCCTTTCCGACGGCGCAGATATAAAATATATTTTATTATTTAACGGTGGGATTATATTTTTATTAGAAGGTTATTTTTAATTTCGATTTCTTATGTTATTTAAGTTTGAGTCATCATCATTTTGAATCTTAATAACTGATACTGATACATGACATCTCTTCAAATGTCAAGTACAAAATTGAAGTATTATTGCAATTGTATTTTAGCACGTTTTTGCTATATTGTGTTGCTAATGCGTCTGCGGTGAATATCGTGGTCATGTACGTACGAGGTAAATAACAGATAAAAATGACGTCAAACTAGTCTACATAAATACTCATACATACGATTAAGTACCATTTAAGAGGGCTTTACCTGCTGGTGACCTTGAAAGTCGAAATTGGTGGCTGGTTTTAATCAGAAGAAAGAAAAGTAATATATATATATATATATATATATATATATATATATATATATATATATAAACTACAAAATATTTGAAATTATGTGCCTTGACCAGTACTTAAAATTTTCATCAAAATCTTTAACTAAATAAATACCAAACGTAGGTCTAATTTAAAACGAATACCCGGTTTAAATAATTAAGTATGCAAAGAAACAAATTGAAACTTAGTTAATTTGAAGATATTATAGCAGCAAATGATTTACATTTAATAATAATTACGTTTGAAGTATTTTAATTATTTATTTAGGTATACCTTAGCGCGTTTGCAACTTGATTCCCCGTCGGGACGAGTCGTGCGAGTGAGTGAGACGCACGCACCCGGGGTCACCAGCAGTAACTGTCGCCTTAAGTTAGTATGAGCCGCGGTAGCTCAGTCCTGAGACCCGGGTTGTAATCCGTAGTCTACAATACAGTAGCCTTAGCATGAAAACATTACGGTTACGTTTAGCGGTCAGTAGCGGAACTTCCATACAAAACCGCGTTACGTTCAAACTAAACGTAACCGTACAGGTTTTAGTAGCGAAGACTCCATACTTCAAATATTTAGATTAAATCTAACTTATTAACCCTGTTACTTCTCATTATCGCTGAAACAATAAATCGCAGTCCAGATCGTGGTGCACATCCATCTACAAAATATCAAACACGTTAATCACTGACATCAGCATTTCAATAATGCCTCTTAGTAAATGGATCCCGTTTGGAACCCTTTAGGTACGGAACCCTAAAAATTGTATGAGGAGATTATCAAGTGTGGGCACAGTATGGGGCTACTATCAAAATGAAACGTCATTGGTACTGTTAGATTCAAAGTGAATTTTAAACATGTAAAAATTTAAGATTATTTTGATGACATCAAAAATAATACTCAACACTCAATACATTTATTTGCGTTCCATAAAATGTTTCTTAGGATAGGAAGATAAGTTTCTTTAGAAGTCAACATTTTTATCTTTTTAAAAACGTTGACTTCTAAAGGAACTTATCGTGTCTACTATTCTTTATTGCCTAATTTCAAAGTCTTAGAACAAAAAGGACAAAAATCATTTAATATGATCAGTAGCCTTAGCATTAAAACATTACGGTTACGTTAATAAGTTCCGCTAGTGTCCGCTAGGGGCGGTTATCAGATTCCATACGAAATGGAGTTACGTTCAAACTATAACCTAACCGTAATGTTTTCATGCTAAGGCTACAGGTAAATCTGAAACAATCATTTTACATCTTGAAAACCACCTTGTTGACATAGTTAATATTCAACTGCGCTTCACTATGACGAGTGATTCCCCAAACCAAACACCTGCATGAATGCACCAACAGTACTAACTCCAAAGTAATTGTAAATCAGTAGGTAAGCAGAAGCCTAATTGCTGCACATAGATTCACGAGATAAGATCTGAAACTCAAGCAGGTGGGTCAATGAGCACTCAGCCAGTTCACTAAAGTACTAGTCCATCTGGAGATTGCGTGCAGTACTGATCGAGGTTGGAGGTAAGGGTTCTTCTTGTCTTCACTTACTGTGCGGCATGGATCCGAGGGCGAGGGCGCTACTAGTGTAGTGTGTTTCATCAATTTTTCAATAGTTTATCTAATTTTGGTAGTGATGCAATCCAGTAAACCATCTCGTTTAGTCGTCGCTGACAGACAAGGGAGCCAACATAACGGCAGAGGAACTGTTTAAAACGCTGTCATTACTTATGAAAGGAGAGTGATAGTTCTTTTTTTACATATATCTAGAAGTGTCGGCATACCGTTGCCATCATCACCGCCATAGCTGGGGCCCCTTCGGTGGCTGGGCCCCTAGGCCGGTGCCTTGTTCCGGGCCTGACTAAACAATGCAGCGCTGAAGGCGTTAGTTCTGCTTTTGGCCACGTTCATTTTGATCCGTGTCACACTGTAAATTTATTGATAATAAATATTATATTATAATGTGTTGTGCGTGTGGTAAATTTTTAATATAGAGGTAAATAAATGTTGCTACTATTTACTTTTAAGGGATTGGTTTTTAGTAGAGTATTTTTTTTATCTTATCTAATGAGTGTAGCAGATAGAGCATCATCAATACGTCTTAATTATGACCTAAAAAGGAAGAAAATATTGTTTTAATAAAAAACACTTGTACTTTTCCAAAAAGTGTTTTTTATATAGAAAATATCTTCACAATTTCACAAAATAAATATGAATTCCCGGTCATTTTAGGACTTCGTAAAAAATAGAAATCATTTTAGAAAATCCTCAATGTCTATCAATGAAGCTGAAATTTGGCATTTGAGATTTAAAATAAGTGAATTTAATCGTACATAAGTGATTATAATTCTGGATTCAAAAATTTGGGCGTTTCTGAAATGAGACTGCGATCGCAAGAATTGGACGAAATCATTGACACTTGTCCCTTTGACCAATGAAATAATTGGAAAATTGTAGGTACACAAATAAATTGGTGGGTTTAAACCTACAGATCAGTGTAGAAGTACCTGCCCACAATCCAGCGCCATTGTGCTCTTGCGCCGGCCGGTTGCGCAACCCGCGAATACCACCGAACGGTTTGTCGATAACGTTGGCACTACCAACTGCTGGCCTGCAATGTTGGTACCACTGGGGTTTTCAGGCATACAGTTTTTTTTAACACTAGGCTTACACTGAGTTGCATTGGGAAAAGACTACGTTAAGCGTTTTCTTTCTATCAGCCAGTTCAGGGTTTCTTTAAAAGTTTGTTCTATCATAGCTGGTGAAGTGAGGTTGCTTATGTACCTATTGAAAGCCCAATTTAATGTCATGCTATATTTATTATTTATCTCGAACTAGTGACTCTTACAAATCGAAAATATTTTTTCATCTTTTATTTTTGGAGCAAACTAAACACTTACTCGAAAATGTTTATTTTAAATGTTTTATTTCATAATAACTAATATGAATAAATAAAATATCTTTGTAATTCACAGGTTAGAAAATAAAGTATCTGTTACAAACAATGTATACGGTCAACTAACCGAATTCGATTTAGGCCCGGTTTAAAAAAGTGCATACGTTATTTTTACGACAGGTGAACGTGGCAATATTCACGGCACCTGTGAAGGTATTTAGGGCAATCCCGACGCTACGTTTCTACTTAGTTTAGGTTATAGTGGACCGCCGATATCAACCTTACGTTATAAAAGGAGGTCCTCTGTAACTTCAACTCAAACTTGACTCAAGAATGAGTTCAAGTAATCACTTTCCCACTTAAGGGCAGCGGATCCCACCGCTGATGTTATTGACTACTGTCAACTAACAACAGTACCTGTGATCGTCACGTTTTACCGCAACAGGCACAGGTCACCCGACATCGCACCCACCTCATCCGCACTCTGCCTACCTGTGTATGCAACAATAACGCCTTAAAAGGGTCAAGACAGGATAGCCCCGAGCAGTACCAAGCGCTGCTCCTCCGCCGTCAAACAATATATGACATGATTGACTCAACTAAGTGTTGTTGGTATTTAGGGCAATCGAATAGACGGGCCCATGAGGCGAGCGAGCTGGTTTCGCTAAGAAATGGGTGAAAGGGACTCTGTAACTGAGGAAGGTCCTTCGCCGCCATTTGATAAGCGTTACAAGAGCGTACATTCCGCCGCACTATGATTCGATGTTTGGAGGAAATTGCTAGTATACCGGTAGCCTTAGCATGAAAACATTACGGTTACGTTTAGTTTGAACGTAACGCGGTTTTGTATAGAATTCTGATAAGTTCCGCTACTGACCGCTAGGGGCGGTTATCAGATTTCATACAAAACCGCGTTACGTTCAAACTAAACGTAACCGTAATGTTTTCATGCTAAGGCTACGGGTGGTGTCTTGTTATGACATTACAAACCGGACTGATCATACTGAACAATTGCTAAATTTCTTGCCCTTCTTCTTAGCAATACTAATCGAATAGTGCGGATGGTTAGGCATTATTTTTATTTATGGTCTATTTAGTTCATATTTCAATACATTTATTCATTGCAAATAATTTGTATAGGTGAAATTAAATCGAGCTGATGTTCGTGATTGTTGGCACTTGGTGGAACTTTTGATACATTTTTGATTGAAAAACACTTGTACTTGTCTACTTATTTATATTATTTCCCTTACCGGTTTCGCTGTTATAGCATTATCAAAGGTTTTTTGGTTTCAAAGGTTTTACGTAAACAATTTCTCTATGTATTTCCCGTATTATTATACATATATTTTTTTATATTCTAAAGACATATAGTATTGTTAAGATTAACTCTGACTTGTAGGAAGTCTACTTTATATATCTATCTTACAAAATAATTATTTTGATTTGATTTGATACATCATTCCCCAATAAATATACAAGCGTAAATAAAAATAACTTGGCTAAGTGCGCGTCGCGTACGTGCGCGTTCCGTACCACCACACAATACAGGTACAGAACCCTAAAAATATTATGGTAAATAACAACAATATGGAAGTCATCAAGGCTACAAAAAACAAGGCGCTAAAATGGTAGCGCCTTAAATAATTTGGCGCCGTCTGCGTACTTTATTAATAAATGTTTTACTTTACAGTGTTCTACAATCTGACAAAGATTAAAACTTGTATGTATTACCGTTACCTATATGTTAGATCCAAAACAAATAGCGTTAAAATAATGCAACCTTTTAGAGGTTTCTTTATGTTCCAATTTTTTAAATATTTTATTACTAGCTTTTGCCCGCGGCTCCGCCGCGTGTTTTTCGGTTTAACGACATCATGATAAAAATTATCCTATGTGTTATGTTAAGGTATAAGCTATATCCATTCTAAATTTCATGAAAATCTGTTTAGCCTTTTCAGCGTGAAAGAGTAACAAAGATATACACACACACACACACACACACACACACACACACACACACACACACACACACACACACAAACATTCGCATTTATAATATTAGTGTGATTTTTTACAGAATAGTAACACGTATTTTGACAAAACTTCAACTTTCTACCTATTACGTTTGAAGCTAAACCCGTGACAGACGGACAGACAGACAGCGGACGCTTAGTAATAGGGTTCCGTTTGCCACCCTTCGGGTAAGGAACCCTAAAAATTTACAATGTCTATATTTTCGATACAAATGTACAAAGGTTCTTTTTCAGTCTCCGTGCATAATGCACAACTTTTATTGTTTTTCCAATTTATAATTGATTTAAATAATTGTTTACTAGCTTTTGCCCGCAACTTCGTCCGCGTGGAGTTAGGTTCACACCATTGGGGGCGAATTTTAAAAAATCCTTTCTTAACGGATGCCTACGTCATTACAACTACCTGTATGCCAAATTTCAGGGAAATCCGTTCAGTAGTTTCGGCTGTGCGTTGATAGATGAGTCAGTCAGGTTTGCTTTTTATATATTCAGAGATGATGAAGATTTATTGAGAATTGCGTAGCATGACATCTCCTAAAATATAGATTATAGTTAACGTGAATATTAATATCAAATTAAAAGTGTGTTAAAAGTTGTTGTGGACATTAGTTTACAACGTAATGCATAAAATAACACAACTCTTGGAAAAGACTAATAAACTAAATAAACTAACGTCATGAAATATCATAAATTAATTTATTTAATACTTTTTGTTTAAAAACAATCATAAGTTGTACATATGACACGGAGAAAGGTAAATTTTTTTTTTTAAATATCTATCGAATGTAATCATTTTAATATACTTACAATAGCTAAAGCTTCCTCATAAGAAGCGGGCTGAAGAGGCGGTGAGGCGGGGGGGCTGTCCCGGGATATAGCGGTGATCGGCATCTCAACACATCATTGGGATACCTGGAAATATAATACAACTTCGTATTTAAATCAATTTTAAAACTTATTGATTTGTTTCTTTTAATTTGCGCCCCGATGGACGAAGGAATCACTAAACCGTTCGGTAATCGATTGAAGAACAATAATGGTAATGGTGCGTAATGGTGCCTTGTGACAAGGTTAAAATTGAGACAGTAGTTTCAACATTTTATTAAATTGTATTCTTACAGATGACCGCCTCTAAGTCCGAGTGGTAGTGCGCTCGTCTGCTAAATCAGAGGTCGTAGGTTCAATTCCCGCAGTATCATATATTTCACTCCTTGAACTTAATATTTCGGTCATTCGATTAAATATTACTTAATCGTAAAGTTGGGCCCAAACTATGATATAAATATCATTTCATTAGACATATATTATGTTAGGTGGTAGAGCTGATGCCGGGCTCGACTGTGGAGGTACCACCATCTTACTCGGAAACCGCTCCGAGGTTATTCGGGGGAGAGTAAGAGAACAGCTCTCAGGCAAAACCAGGCGGCCCACCGTTGCCTGGGACCGATGGATGGCGGTATATCCATCCCTAATTGCCGGGCCTTATATAAAACAGACTGGTGACAGGCAGCGGCGTCACTGGTGCAAGGGTTTCGGCACCGCGCTCACCAACCCGCCTGCCCAGCGTGTGTGAGTATAGGCATTTCTTCCAGGAGGACCGCTAAGAGTGGCGAAATCCTGGAAAAGCCTATGTCCAGCAGTGGACGAAACATGCTGATGGATGGATGGATGGCGGTATATCCATCCCCAATTGCCGGGCCTTATATAAAACAGACTGGTGACAGGCAGCGGCGTCACTGGTGCAAGGGTTTCGGCACCGCGCTCACCAACCCGCCTGCCCACCGTGTGTGAGTATGGGCATTTCTTCCAGGAGGACCGTCAAGAGTGGCTAAGTCCTGGAAAGGCAGTGGACGAAACAGGCTGGTGGATGGATGGATGGATATTAGGTTTTAGACAATAAAACTTATACTATAATAAACTTCATACGAAATGTAACATAAAACGGTGATCATATTAAGAATCCATCCTCAGAATTCCAAAATAATAAATAAAAACACCTCGCAATCGCAAGTGTTCTGAGCGGTATAGAAAAGTGTAAAATGAAAGCGTTGGAGCGAGACAGATTTCTCTGCATTATAGTTTAGGAACGAAACCCGTCGCTTCCATCTTAAGGATTACTAATTTATAAAACAATAATGACCGCGAGCGTATGACAAACATTAGCAAATAAATGAGATGAGATTTATCAAAACCGGTATATACACATGCCGTACGATTCCATACAAGTCTGATTACAGAGGTTTACCTAACGGATATAAACCTTGACAAATAAAACGTGTTTAGTCTAAAAGTATTCTTCCCGGAGTCCTCATCTAAAACCAGAATCCATTTAATGTTACTAAAATTAGGCTAGGTGTCCATCGTAGCGAATTAGATAAAACAATAATTGCGACTGATACTTTTGACTGTAATGGTCCAGTAATATTTGAATTATACCGTAAATAGATAAACAGACAGTGGCACTTCCCTTTAAGGGTGTCTGTTTTGTAACGGAACTCCAAAAAACGTTAACGTTACAAAAATGATAAAAAAAGCAGAAAAGTTACAATATAATGTAAGGTTACATTTATTTATACAGCGAAACTCATACTGAAGTCGGTATCAAGGTTCGATGACCCTTTTTGGGAAATTCGTTTTTATTCCTGTTCCATCCCGAGTCAATAAAAAGAGAAGTCCAAATTTTCTTTTTTAAATTACGCAAAGAATGTGATATTGATAACTTTCCAAGCCTCCAGTATGAAATCAGCTGTTTAAATAAATTTCACTTTGTGAATATAAGGTGACTTTCGTTTATATATCCAAATTCATACTGGAGACTCGGTATTTGGTCAGGACCAAGGATCAATGACCCTGTTTGCGAAATACGAAAAGTATTTGTTTATGGCTCTATTCTTGTTCAAGAACAACCTTGACTCAACAATGACATAGTCACAAAGTGATTTAATACTCAAAAAAGAATATTAGAAAAAAAAACCTTGACTCAATTAATATAGGAAGTCTTAACTTTTATTTTGCGTATTTATTAACCGAAAACGTAATTGAATCGTCCGGACGACTTACCGAGTCAGCACTATGAAAGTTAACTTATTTATACGGCCAAATTCACATGGGAGGCCTAGTAAGTTTACAATATCACCAATCAATATTCTTTTCGCGTAATTTGAAAAAGAAAATTTTGAATTTTCAACGTATCGACTCGACAAAAAGGCCATCGAAACATAAAAGTAAAAAAAATATCAAATACCGCCATCGGTTCTAAGGATTGTGTATTGGATTTTCGTTTCTTAACGGAACCCTGAATATCTATCAACAGGTAAATATTACTTTTAAATTACTCGAATCCGTTTGAAGTGTAATGAATCGTGAAGACCACCAACGTTAACCAAGGAATGTCATCTACCTAATTTATCACAAAAAACCGTTAATAATTTTGCACACGCTATACAATGCTTTGTATGTTAGCTGTCCGTTCAGACGGAGAGTATGAAAATTAGCAACATAGTAGAAAAATGGCAAAAGTATCGATAAGACGTGGGACGTAAGCCACGCGACCTTGTCTTGTAGAGCTGACTAGTTTATTGGTGAAAAAATTCTTATTTTCATTATGTAATACTAGCTTTTGCCCGCGGCTCCGCCCGCGTGTTATTCGGTTTAACGACATGATTTTTTCCGGGATAAAAAGTAGTATATGTGTTAAGTTAGGGTATAAGCTGTATCCATTCTAAATTTCATCCAAATCCATCCAGCCGTTTCAGCGTGAAAGAGAAAACAAACATACACACACAAACACACACACACACACACGCACATACACAAAATTTCGCATTTATAATATTAGTGTGAAGTGTGATACTCATAATAACGACTCGATTGTTTGAACTGGTGATGTATCGAAGCGATGTAAAGAAACAGTTGAATAGTTCATTATCTTTGAGTACCCGTACTCGAAAGTAAATTATTTGTTTTTGAAACATCTCATCTCTATTTGGGAATCCATTATATTGAATGCTAGGAAAATGCAACCAAAGAAAATTTTAAAATATATAATAATATTAATTATTGTACATAAGGCGACTTTAATCTATGCAGCCAAATTCTTACTGAGGATTTGGTAAGTGCTTAGTAACAAGGTTCGATGACCTTTTTTGTGAAATTCATAAATTATTCTTTTCGTATTCCTTACAAACGCAAGCCTGACCCCGAGTCAAGTACTATCAGACGTCAAGATTTTATTTTGTGAAATTAGCAAAAAGTGTTATCGATTCGTGTTACTGCCACTTACCAAGCCTCCAGCATGAGTTTGGCTTTATAAATAAAAGTCACCTTGTATATACGAGTGAGTACATATATTGGCACCTCATTGTTTCAGCATTGTACCCTACAAATAGTCCCTCGCAATATCTGAAATCAATTATTCGTTGAGGGGCGTAGCAGCGTGCCACCGTGTGATCAATCCGCTACGCGGGCATTGGAAAAATATGCTGTGAGGGTGCAGGACGAACTTATCTACAATCGACCGCGAGTAAGCAAGTTAGACATAGTATACAAATTGAACGTAGGCGATAATCTGACTGAATTTTAATTTTAAAAAATCCTGGGCTTTATATTTAAAATTCTTTAAAGTTTTGTTATGATACGATCCACATTACAGGCATAGAACGTGATAAATACAATTTACAAAGGTCTCTTAAGGATTTTTTTTACCATTATGAGAAAGATTCAAATCGTGATTTTAAGATGGTCAAAAGATTTCTCGTATCTTCGAAAACAATAAGTATTTTTTTCAGTTCTGTATTTACATCTGGTTTTCTGAAAAAAAACTGTACAAATTTGCATTTTCCAACGCCCCTTAGCCTTAAGCAACGCTTGGCATCGTCAGTCTTTGGATGGGTGACCATTTGTGGCATTTACATCTGGATCCCTCTGTACGTCGGAAAGCACGTAAGTCTTTTAGTCCCGGCTTATATCGAAAGGTAATGAAGTCAGAGGCTACAGGCCTGAACAACTCTGACAATAGGTTGGCCCATTTGCGTAATTAGCATTTGTAGCTGGGGGGGGGGGGGGGCGGCCCCAGCTCCGACGCATGAAGGCATCAACTAGAATCTGTTCTCTATTATGTGATCGTAATAAGATAAATAGAGATAACCCTACACACAACAAAATCACATGTAAACCATAAAACAAGTCAAATAACGCCTCAAAATGGATAAGAAAACTTTTTTAAATCAATAACACCCATATTTCATATTCTTATTCTTTATTGTACACACACAAAAATCACAATTTATACATTTCACTTAGAGACACCATGTACATAGGCGAGCTTATCTCTAAGAAGAGATTTCTTCCAGCAAACCCGGATTTATAGAGCGAAGTTAAAATAAATATACTTACACCCTACAATTTAATATACCTACATACGAGTATATACATAATATTTATAATAAATAAGCAAAAATATACATAGGAATAATATATAAATATATATTGGGGTATACGGGTAGGGCAGTCTCTGATGTTCTGAGGAAGCGAATTCCATAATCAGAGGTGCAATTGTCTAAGATGATCGTCATCAAATTCGATTGTCATATGGCTATTCGGCCAATCAAATTAGCCCGTTTGACAATTGAAATCGTACGTTTTTTGTTTGTTAACAACAAAACAGGACAATTATATTCATTTTGCGGCCAAAAATGTACGATTTTAATTGTCAAACGGGCTAATTTGCTTAGCCGAATAGCCATATGACAATCAATTTGAATAAGATGGGCTTACACAATCGCACCTCTGATGGCCACGACGGTGAAGGATTGGCCGAATGCACAAGACTTGTGCAGAGGAGTTTTAAGAAGACAGCAAAAGTTCAAATCGTTAACGGAGATAAGAAGGGGTGCGCTTTTTTCGAAAACTGGAGACATTTCTGGTGGGGGGGGCAGACGGTAGTCTAAAAGGGTCCGTACCCCCCTGGCCCCTACCTAGTCACGCCTATGGGTTGGCGATAAAGCACACGACAAGAAGCCCTCTCCGTTACATCACAGTGGCGGTGCTAGGCGTCTGTGTAAACAATCATTACCATATTGTACACGTAGTAGAGTAGAAGACACCATAACTAACTCGCTTTTACACCAGTCACCTTCGACTTCACCGATGTTATGAATAACATTCTTTAAACGTAAGAGAACCACGCGGTTTGAAGGTTAAACTCCTTGTTGTGCTAATGATATTGTGTTTACTCGTAAACGTTTGGAAACAAGATTTATCATGAAAACCTTTATTTTTGTAGTAAAAATGTTTATTCAAAAATACATTTAAACCCTAATGCTTATTTGCATAATGCTGATTTGTAAAGCAGGGCCTGTAGAGTTACCAGCAATAATGCTTTTGTTTTGTTATCATATGTAACACTAGCACCAAAACTTTAGAACGAAAATAATACTTCACCATTTCCATCCAAATAACCATCAGTGAATTAACTATCTGAATGTACCCTTCTGTCACGTACAAAATTAAAATTTTCATTTGTTACCTACATCATATCACGATCTTGTGAGACATCTATTTTCACATTCATCAACCGAGACGTCCAATCTTTTACTTAATCGGATGCTTTGGATCTGGCGTTTCTCCAGTATGTCCCAAATTGGTTGGTCATTCGTCCGTCAATCATATTTTCTTCATTTATATACAAGTTATGATTTAACATTTACATAAATTATATAAATATTAAATTTACGCTACAGACGCAAGATCGGGGCGCGTGGCGGGAAAACTGAAAATTTCCCTGCGCGGTGTAAGAGCCACGCCCAAAACCGATATTGTAATAGTAAACTTTAAACTTTCGCGATTTTCACACATTATTAACTTTGTATTGGGGTCTTACTCACGATAACTAACAACATACCTTAATAGTTATGTGCTTGACGTTTCGACGCCTCTGTAGGCTGTCGTGGTCACAAGCTAACTGACATTGTAATACCCGGAAGTAAAATTTAGGATCCTTCTTTTGTTATCTTCGTATGTAACAAAATTTTAACTTGCAATTGTCAACACTTGGTGAAACTGGAAACACATCGTGAATTAAATTCACTTGTACTAGTCTTACTATCTATTTTTACACATTATTTTCCCGATTTAAATGTAAATTTATTTCTTTATTCCATAAAATGTAATACCCCTTAAAAAAGGTGGTAATATCAGAAACTAATTAAGAAAAAAGTGTATGAAAATAAATTATGTAACTAGTGCAAGTGAATTTAATTCAAGATCAACCTTTGTATGTCTTGGGATTGATATCCTCCTTCGAACATTCTTTAGTTGTACAGAAAAGCCTCGTAAAAATGAAAAATTTCATGCAAATAAAAAAATCTAATAAGTGAATTATAAATTTGAAGCATAGCAAATATTAAAATAACGTAAAAAGTTTGCTTTTGTCCCCAGGGATCCAGGTGATATGGAGTTTTAGTGTATTTTTCAGTCGCCACGTAATTTATTTTGCCTGCTGTTTTCAGTCGTAACTAGATATAGGATATAAAACTATGGTTGTTTATTGCCCTAGTTCAAATCTATTAGTTTAGATTTTATAGGGAACTTGACCTTTTTATAGAACAAGCAAAATCTACATACGTAGCTAAACGCGAATGTCTAACCATAAAACCCAAACGGTATTCCAAACGGTACCAACAAATCTGATTGATATCTGACCCAAGGATATAAAAACGTGACTCTACTTAATATTTCAATGTGACACCATGTCTCTAAACGGATTGGAGATGTTACTTGTTGATTTGGCACCAATTTATTGTAATGGCTTCCAAAATTTGGCGAAACCAATTTATTTGCTTCGGCTATTCGTGTTTCGTTTTCCTTGGATTTTGTTTAGTTTACTGTTTGGCGTATTGTGGAGAGATATTTGGAATTGTTTGACGAGTTTATAGTTTATTTTCAACTTGAAAAACCTGATGCCTAAATTAATAATGACATAGGATATGATGATAATCTACTACAAACAAAAGTGTTAAAGTACCAAACATAGGCGTAACTAGGTAGGGGCCAGGGGACACGGACTCCCCCAGAATACCGTCTGCGCCCCCCCCCTTAAATACGGGTGTCATTGGTGTAAAAATATGCTTTATCTAATTTCAGGCGTTATTTGTTATGTATTTTGGTTTGTTTGGATCGACTGTAGTAGTATCAACTTTCAGATATGGGGTTATTTTCTAGGGTAATGCAACAAACAAAGTTCATTGCCTTTAAGGCCCCAAAAAAGTGTTTGAGAGCAGTGTTTTGCTTGACACCACGGGAAAGCTGTAGGCCACACTTCAAAAAACACAATCTAGTGACCATGCCATGCATTTATATTTTTGAAGTTGCAGCATTTGTAAAATGTAAGTCATTCAATAGTCGTTGACTTAATAACAAAATAAAAGGCTCTTCTCACAGTACTACTCACTTCGGGAACAGTATGTTCGGAATGACTTCCAAAATATATAATAATCCATGTCCTAATCGAAAATATTGATGTATTTAAAATTAAATTAAAATATTTTACAATTGCTGAGTATTTGAATGATGCCTTTAAAATTGTCTATGTACTATACAATGATAATTATTCGAATGATGCCTGTTAATATTGCCTTTATTTAGTTTAATAACATTTAATGTAAATTCTTATCTAATTTTAGGATTAACATTTGTACGCCGAACGGCAGAGCATAAGGGACTATTATATAGGATGTTTTTTTAAATTTGAAATGGAATAAAACAAAGATGATTTGTTTTATTGATATGAAATTTATTTTATTCGAAAGACAATCTTCTGGCATTATAATTTAAATATGACTTCTGGCATATGTCCGCCACGGCTGGCTCGAACGTAGTCTAATATGGAGGTCCGATTTTCGATGACTTTTTCCAACATTTGTGGCCGTATATCGGCAATAACTCGCCGAGTGTTGTCCTCCAAGTGGTCAATCGTTTCGGGCTTATCGGCGTAGACTTTTTTCGTTCATCAATTGAACAACCATGATGTGCAGGAGTTGTGGTTTCAACAAGACGGCGCAACATGTCACACAGCTCGTGCCACAATTAATTTATTGAAGGAAACGTTTGGTAACCGCATAGTTTCACGTTTCGGACCCGTGAATTGGCCTCCAAGATCGTGCGATTTAACGCCACTTGACTATTTTCTGTGGGGATATGTGAAGTCGCAAGTCTACGCCGATAAGCCCGAAACGATTGACCACTTGCAGGACAACATTCGGCGAGTTATTGCCGATATACGGCCACAAATGTTGGAAAAAGTCATCGAAAATTGGACCTCCAGATTAGACTACGTCCGAGCCAGCCGTGGCGGACATATGCCAGTAGTCATATTTAAATTATAATGCCAGAAGATTGTCTTTCGGATAAAATAAATTTCATATCAATAAAAAAAATCATCTTTGTTTTATTCCATTTCAATGTTCTATATCTCTAAAAAAAAACACACTTTATATTATGTAAAATCTTGATACCTATGTCTAAACAAATAAAAGTTTGAAGTTTGATCTCGTTGTGTGGAGAGTTATCTCTATTTATCTTATTACGATCACATAATTGAGAACAGATACTTGTTGATGGCTTCATGAGTTGGAGCGAGCCCCCCCCCCCCCCCCCCCCACCCCTCCCTAGGCATGTACCAAACTAGGTATGTATCAGTATTCCTGTACCGCAATGTCGTAAACATAAATCACATCTAGCTTATGAGCTCTATTGGTGGAAAATTGATTTTCGAAACTTATTCCCTGCACAGCCGTGGAGTGAACTTTCAACACCTCATTACCAGGAAATATGTATTCACCTTTGCCTTCTCTATGGCACACCTATATCATTTTCTCATTAATTTCCTCCTCACGAAGTTTCCATGAAGAGTTACGGAATCACCATAGAATAAGCCAAGTTTCAAACGTGTGAACCCATCGAATAATACACAGAAGTCCAAAACACAACTTCTGTTAGGAATATTAATAAAGCAAAAGAAATAAAACCCGTGTTAGTATTTAATCCGTGTCCATGAAAATATTTTTCCTGTTTCAGTAATGCATTAATATCACGCAATGTTTTAGAACTGTTATCGTAAAATTAATAACGAATGACATGGTGTGTTTATGTTATCTATATAATCCAAGACTCTTGCAAACAATGTGCTTAAGGGGCTCCATAATGCTAAACTTCAGTCCTGCTCTGACGCTTTGGCTTTTCAACTGTCTATCCTGCTCTAACCGACTGCTGTGCACAAAAAAAAAACAGTCATTTTGAAATTGCGACTACATTCAGAAATTAACGTACTATACATTATTTTTTATAATAAATAGTCATATATAAATAACAGTCTTATTAATCAGTATATAGGTATAGTGGGTAGTTTCGTTTTAAACGGTTCTGGAATATAGGATCTGAATCACTTTTCCTGTGAAATTAATACTTTTTAAAAAGTAATTTAAGTATAGAAAGATTCAACGTTTGTATATTATGAAGGCAATGTTTTTATTGTATGCATAGACGAAACTAAATCCGATGCAAGACTGAATTTTATCATTATGGAGCCCCTTAAGTTGTGTCAAGCTTAAAACAAACTTGAATAATTGATTTCATATACAGCTACGAAGTTATAACATTTATTTAATTATCAATAAGCCCGATATCATCCTTTCATTAAGCTAATGCTCTTTAATAAAGTAATTTTTTGCATGGCAAGAAGAAACCGAAGGTACTTTGTAGATGACTTATGTTATTATAACGCCTAAACAGTTTTGTTTTGGCTAGGGTAGATAACCAGAGGGCGCAGGGCAAGAACATGGTAAGAGCAGCAGTACCTGTAACGAAATTAAGCAACTTTGGTGTGTTTGCCGGGTGACCATTAGTAGCATTAACACCTGGATCCGTCCGTACTTGTAAAACTGTTATCGACGAATGTTTTTGAAACTTATTAGTTTGTCAAAAGACAAATGGGGGTCTGGACGACTCTGACAACCACCACCCTTTAAACACAGAAGAAAATGTCGATGAAAAAAGACGATTTTAATTTCAATCATCTGTTTTCAGTCTTTAAATACTTTTACTTTTTATAGTCTCATGTTTGAGATATTTTTCATACAGCACCAATTAAACCTGTCCCCAACATTCATGGAGCCTGTACTGCCATATTTAGTCGCACAGGCCTCCAATGAGTCATGGGACGACCTCACTTCGTCCGATATGGAAACTTGTCACACACGCTTTCTTTGCCTTCAGAGACGTACGGAGACAGAGACGTTCAAATTTTATTGTACTAGCTTCAGAGTGGGTTCATACTGGAAGTCTTTGGATTTACGCGTCAAGGAACAAGCTATTGTGTGAATAAATGTGACAACCTAAAGAATATAAGAATCATGTATATTCAAGGGAAGCATAGATCTAGAGCTAAAATGTGCACTACGAGATAATAAATTTAACTTGTACAGAAAATTAATTTACTATGGTATACCGAATCCTGCTTTAGTATCTGTTGATATTCCATCCATCCATCTATCAGCCTGTTTCGTCCACTGCTGGACATAGACCTTTCCAGTATTCCGCCACTCCTAGCGGTCCTCCTGGAAGAAATGCCCATACTCACACACGCTGGGCAGGCGGGTCGGTGAGCGCGGTGCCGAAACCCTTGCACCAGTGACGCCGCTGCCCGTCACCAGTCTGTTTTATATAAGGCTCGGCAATTGGGGATGGATAAACCGCCATCCATCGGACCCAGGCAATGGTGGGCCGCCTGGTTTTGCCTGAGAGCTGTTCTCTTACTCTCCTCCGAATAACTTCGGAAGGATTTGCGAGTAAGATGGTGGTACCTCCACAGTCGAGCCCGGCATCAGCTCTACCATCTAGAACTGTTGATATTACAATACCCTTATTAACATTGAATGTGGCTATTCTCCAAACAATGACAGAAAAACTTGACGAGTTGCCAAAACGAGGACTAGCCGGGGGACATTGAGGTTAACCTGTTCCCATGTTTTGGCGATTCGACAACGTTCTCATTTTCGTGGGTGTGTGTGAGGTAGTGTGTTCGAAATTTAAACGAGGTTGGCTACCTCGAGAGACGCTGACTAAATATGGGAACCCTAATAAGACCTACTGACTAACCCTATATGGTTTTAATATAGAGGTTCAAGTTTACATCTTACAGATGGAAGGGTTCCTTCAATGTAATTATTGTAATCAATGAAATGAAAAGAAAGATAAAAATGCAGTTTCATTTGCCACTTCACTTATGTAAAGGAACTTTTTTTTTTTCAAGTATTTCGTAGTTTTGCTCCTACTAGAGGATATTATAATATTATACGAGTATATTCCTAAAGTTATTATAAAATTCAATTAAAATGGTTTATCTATGCTGTATGGTTAGTCCATAAGATAATATAAAAATAATTTGACCAAGTGCGAGTCGGGCTCGCGCACAAACAGTATCGTCACACAATATGAGTACGGAACCCCAAAAACATTACATTATATTATATTATATATACATCAATAATAACAACAATATAGATGCTATAGGAACATTAAGGTGACCAAAAAAAGCGCTAAAACAATACGAGTAGCGCATGACAAACAATTCGGCAACCTTTGAGTAAGGAACCCAAATTTTTTTACTTTAAACTAAGCACTACAATACTATTAAGATATCTATGAATTCAATCTGATCAAAGACACTTGTATGTATCACCGTCTTTAAAAAATTAAGCTTTCTCGAGATTTTTTTTTATGGGGACCCATAGCATTTTTTTTATTTGCCGTGTTAGAGACCATAGTAACACTTATTCTGTAAAAATTTCACCCGATAACGTCTAAAGCAAATTAGCGAACAAATTTGCTGGTTATATTATACATATAATTTTGTTTTCTTTTTTACTATCCCAACTTTATAAACAACTTGCGTGCCGTTATTTTTTTTATTTTACTTTTTCATTAACATTGTTGTGATTAAAACACTTGTACTTTTCCACAGATAATATTTAATACCAACCGGTTTCACTATTTAAGCATCATAAACAGAGTGAAACCGGTTGGGTAGTGTACCTAGTATTAAATATTATCTGTGGAAAAGTACAAGTGTTTTAATCACAACAATGTTTGATAAATTTCACCAAGTGCCAACAATGACAACAATCAACTTTCTTTTTCATTAACTTTAGTTACAACTTTTCTTTAATATTTGAAAGAAGGTACTGTGACACAGTTTAACCGTCCCACTTTCTTACATATATTGCCACATCCAGGTGTCCGTCCAGACACGTCCCTTGTGCAGCCTTCCACTTCATAACAGTTCTATTGCACCCACATAAGGGTTATAATCAAACAAAAGATATATAATTATAATGCCACCTGACCTGCGTAGGAGTTCTACCTAACGAATGAAATTCTGTAATCTTAGATATGACTATTGTTTATTGTAAACGGTTTTTAAAATGTGATCGAGAAAAGGAGTCTTTGCAGGGTGCGTTTTATCAAATAGTACCTCTGCTGTCATGTTGGTAGCAATGCAATCCCAGTTTAGATCATCCAATCTCTATTCATCAAATTTTATTTTATCTAATCATCACGTTTAGAAGACAGGGGAGCCAATATTACAGCAGAGGTACTATCAGATGGAACGCACTATAAATTAAGTTTTAACTCCATGAATTCGTGGAAGCAGACGGATAGCCGCTTTTTGGCGGACCCCAATATGATACTGTTTTACGCCTCGCCCCTAGGAAAAGTAAAATCCTCCTTGGACGGAGGCCTACTAGGATCCAAACATATGCGCTTGCGCAATGTAAATAACTCCAAAGAGTAGATCTCTCGCACAGCGAACGCTAACTAATTAAGCATGAAGGTTACCTATTTGTGTTAATAAAACTGATTATTTTTACCTTAGCCTTTTTTAGCGTTTTTTTGTTGGCTCTGCATCTGTGTAACTATACTGAGATATACTGTATACTCTTGTTTTTTATCTTTTTAAATTAATTTCTGGGATCTTCACCTAGTTCTATATCTTTAAACTCAATCGGCCAGTAGTTTTATTGTAATAGGTTGCACTTTTGAGTTCGGGGTTATCGGACCCTCTGTAAAAACCCTGAAAAGGTCTGCTTTATTTACTATTTACTAGTTATTTGAAACTGTATTTGCTCCGAATTCTTAACATTCAACTAATAGTCACCGAGTTTTGTTCACCTAAAATGCAACCCTAAAATACTATCTACCGAATGTCTATACCTGTATAGGATAATTACTACACTCTTTGGTCTATACTATCATATATTTTGTTGTAAGTAACATTTTGTTATTGCAGATATTATAATTTATTTACGCACAAAAGTAAACTGCAAAGGTAAAATTTTAACAAAACTATGGTAAGACTCAAAAAATAATGTTAAAACGTACTTCATTACAGGCATTCCACACTTTTGCCCGACAAAAAATTTTAATACATTTTCGTACTAAGAAACCTGTAAACCACGTGACTAATGCCAGAAGGACTTCTGCCTGAAGGTACCCGACATCCAAATCCAAGATGATCTATATGCATGTTACTCAACACTGCAATCACGAGTTGTAAAATTACAGGTTCCACATGCACCTTAAAGTTCAATGAGAATTATCAGTCAAAGTCAGCAGCTTGCCTCATGCGATGCTATCGGTCGAGGATCGGGAGGTTATTTATCGTCACCTCCTCTAGTGATTCAACACCGAAAATATTTTAAGGGTTCTAACAAGAAGAGAAAATCCTAAATAGTAGATATGTATTGCTCGTATGATATACTTTGAGCGCAGCGCGCGCAGCATAGCAAAAAAACAACTACGCTAGGGTTCCGGTTTTTCGGAAATATGACGTCATCGTTTTGTTGCCATTTTTCTAGTTAGATATTTTAGAAATATGCTTTTTAGCTACAAATAATGGTCTGCAGAAAAAATATTGTAGACCGAATATCGGGTGTAATAGGGTATCTTTAAATAGGATCACATGATCTACTAAACAACTTTCCCATACAAACGTAAACGGGAAATTTAAAAATATTGGTCGTGCCCATACAACATTAAAACTTAGTATGGCAAGGAAAACATATATTAATTTTTTATTTTTGCGGACATGTTTTTTCGGAGGCGTTGTTCAGTATAATCAACAACGTTTGTGGTTTGACAACAGTTACGTGGCTACAGTTAAAATGACAATAAAACATATGTTAAAGTAGAATAAGCAAAATTGTATAAAAACACCATAGTATTAACTACACTCAGTAAAAAAAAAACGCGAAGTAAGCTCTTCAAATTGTTTATTGAATTCGTTGTCTTGAATTATCTTTAGACTTAGTGTAACATTTACTTTTTTCTCAATACCTTCTTTAGAAAATCCAGACGGTTTCAAAAAATACTTACCACGCGTTCCAATGTAGACTTTCTGTCAATACTCTTAAGTTTAAAATCACTTAATACAATTGGTGTGTCCTGTGGGCAGGACCGAATTATTTGCATGGACATTTTGGCAAATAATTTAATATTTACATACTGAGTGACGCTTCGTTAGCTCTAATCATTAGGACATTAGAGTCTAATTTCCAAGTAATAATTTTAAAACGACAGAATTTCCAAGCAGTGTACAACATTACTGACGGAACCCCGTATATTCCACCTAACTTCACTTTATATTCCGACAGTTCACACCTCTAATTATGTATGCCGCCGAAACATTTGTAAGTGTACAATCTGTGGACGAAATCTCTTCGATATCGTATTCGGAATCGAGATTCGGATTCGATGAATTATTCATGAGGCATCGATCGCACAATAGGCTTGAGGGACCAATATTTTATGGATGTCATTTCGGAAAAAATCGGCCAAGAGTTTTTCCTTGTGCGCCATCTGCTTATACTAATAGTAGAGCCGCTTAACATAAAAATGTGGACACAACGGATAAAAGCACCAATATTTGTCCGATTCAGCGATTCTACCGTATGGTCATATGGCCATAGCTTACAATTTTTAATACGAACCAGCGGCCATCATTAATTTTATCTCGGCCATATCAAGATACAGCGTAACAGAAAGATGAAGTCATATTTGAAGAGCCCGTTCAGTCAGTGATATAGAACAACTTTTCCTATGGAGCCTTAATCGTGAAAAAAATGTTTCATAGAAAGGTGCAATACCTTATTCGGCTGAAATAAATGGAAGGGCTGATTTTTTTTCTTGATTTCAGGTTTTTTATCGTACAAAAAGTTTTTCTGTATCATTGATTGAAGGAAATTTAAGAATTAATGAAAAACCATACTTAAAATATACAATTAAAATTAAACCTATCTAAATTTCAAACAAATAAAAAATGCTGTCGAGGTTGTCGCTGCCGCGTGGCAGGGTGCCTAAGACGCTTGCCGCATTACCTCGCTGTGTGGCCAAGCTTATACGTTGGCCAAAATAAGCTTCGGCTCTTGGGTCACCAGACACGTCGACCAAACGAAATTAATTAATTAATTCAAATTTAACTACATCCTTATGTTACACGTTGAACCCCACCCACATTTCAAGATGCTTAAGTAATAAGTATAAAATTCAAGATGGTTCAAGAAGGGACATAAAAAGAATTGAAATATGGCACAGAAATAACTATAATCTGCCCTAAGTGCTTTTATATATTTTCTATATTGCCAATTTTTATGAAAATATTAAGGAACCAACAATTAATAACGAAATTTCTTGTATTTACAAAAGAATGCGCAAATGTTTGGCCATGACAAATACCCGATTGGCGGTGATTTCTCAAAAAATTCCTTTGTTTTTCAGACAAACATTAATTTAAATGCAAATATTAAAGAAAGGAGTGGTGTCTCATTAGAATACTAATATCATAAAATATATTTAGTATGCAGTAAATTCTTTGAGGGGTAAATTTTTGATAATATCACGTATATATCTATATATAATCTATTTAAATAATTGTCCTATTATGTAAGTTTATAATTTCCTCAATCATTTTTCATCAAACAAACAGACAGCGAAGGAGGCGTAGTAACTGGGTCCCATTTGGTACCCTTCGGTTACGGAACCCTAAAATCAAGCGGTTGGCTTGACATTTCTCTCCTCGGTCCCTGCGATTTTGTTTGTACCTGTCAATTGTTAAATTTTTTATGCTTAGCAGGTAAAAATGGATTTTCGTACATTTATTTTATCCTTGGAGCAAAAGAAAGGCTCTTCCCGTGTTTGTTTTACAAAAGAAAAGCAAAATTAAAAATTTGCCTGCATCTTTGATTTTATCTATTCCCCCAACACAATTTAAGAACTGTACCTTCTAAAATCTTAGGTATGAAATATCTTCTTGTTGTAGGGTCAGTGCCCGGTGGTCTGGACGGGAGGGAGTTCTGACGGGATAGCTTGTAAATGAAACGAAGACGTGTTATTCAAGAAGGTGCTATATTCAGGAATTAAAATAGTTCTTTCGCGTACGTGTTAGCAATATTTCAAGAAAAGGGAATGGCTCAATACGAAACAAAAATAAAAAAGTTATACCCTAGAAACTATTATAGCTACACAATTTCAGGTTTTTCATTATTAAATAACTCAAAAATTATAACTGGTTGAGGTTGACAGCATAAAAGATCATTTAGGAACAAAAAGACTAAAGAATAATATACTTACATATAAGGACTAACAATTCAAAGTGAAAAAAATTTAAGGGGTGATTAAGTATCGCTAATAGACACTTTCCACCGAAATTAATTATTATTTGCGCGAATTTTTTTTTCGCTTTTCTGTAGAACTTTAGTCAGCTGATTGGACGAACCACTTTGAACGGTAAATTAAAAAAAATTGATCAAAAAATGTTTTTTTTTGTTGTTTTCAGTTAACGATACCCAAATTACTCTAGAAATATTTTCAGTTATTATTGTAGGACCTTACATACTTAATTTACCGTTTTTTGCTTTTTCTGTAAAATTGTGTTTTGATTTACTCGAAGGGTCGATATATATACTATACTTATAAATAAATTATCGCATTACATTATTTGCAACATTATCGTTTCCATATCGAAATCTTCATCTAAATGACTTTATTTAAAAGCTACCATAAATAATGGTTACGAAACGACACCAGCTGACAGAAACGTGCTTAAACAACTAACCTACATTAGATTCGGATCTAAAAAATCATTCAGTTAACTTACGAAGTCTCCATCTGTCAAACTTAAGTTCCCACGAAGGCGTCTCTTAAATTAGCTTTGAACCATTATATAAAACCCTGATAAATTAAAGAAGTATTAGAGAAGGGCAGGTTATACTAAATTGGACGGTCATAGTCATCTGTCATATTATAAACTAGCCTTTCGCCCGCAGCTCCGCCCGCGTTTATTTAATCTCTGCCCCGTTTCGGCTTGTGCGTTATTTTATGAACACCCTCTTATATCATATATGTTGACCAGTAGCCTTAGCATGAAAACATCACGGTTATCGTTGTAGTTGCGTTCACGTTAGATTTCGTATAGAATATGTAAAGTCCCGCTACTGTCTCCTTGGGGCGGTTTTCAGATTCCATACGAAATCTAACGGGAACGCAACTATAACGTAACCGTACTGTTTTCATGCTAAGGCAACAGGGTCAATACGATATAATGAAAAAAGCTGCATCGAAATCCGTTGCGTGGTTCTCGAGTTAAAACGGAACATACCTACATACATAGAGACAGACATACAGACAGACGGGCAGAGAGACGAAAATTCTAAAAATGATACTATTGGCTTCAGTACCATACTAATAACACATTTCATTTAAAATGTTGAATGGACAGACACGACTTTCTTACTACTTTATTTTTAGTATAGATGGATGAGATACTTAACAAAAACGGTCAAAACATTACGAGAGCTCCTGTCGTAACCTCCCAGTTTGCCATCAGTTTTCTATTGCTAATAATATCTAATAGTTGGATTTATTGGTTGCGTCTACCTGTCGGTGTTATGTAAATGTGTGTGCAATGTATGGGTTAAATATTGAGGTGTGTTTGTAGTGACATAGATACCCAGTGAGCTAGTGGGTTCGTCCTGTCGTCAAGGCCGATAGTTTTGCAAGTTTTCTCTATGTTTTTGTCGCACTTCATCAATCAACAGTGTGCAATTTGATATCCACTTTGAACGTTGCTTTTAGCAGCTAAATAATTATGACATGTGCCTAAAATTACTTTGCATGAAATACCGTCTTGGCTAACCACAGATAAGTTGGCTATTTTGTCTGTGTTGCTAACGCAGGTTCGGGTTGTATTAACTTGTTTAGGTAGCATTAAGGAATCGATGGTAAGGTAAATAGTGGTTAGATATAAGTATTTTGTTGTCCTTACGAGGGCAAAGTGTACCAAGCCCACTTTAAAAAAATAATGATAAAAAAGGTTTGTTTTTAAATAAGTATAAAATTTCAGGCATCCGTTTCTTACCGCACCGCTTATTTTTCTTCCTGGAACTGTCTTAAGAAAACTGTTAGATGCTTAATATTCTACGTTCCGTTATTAATTGTGTAATTATATCCAAATTTATATGTAGGTACTATTGGTGGAGATTATACAGATAAAAAGAGGTTTCCGTATGAAGAACTTTCTCTGATTTCAAAGACAGTTTTTATTACGCGTCCGATAACAAACAAAAAAATATACTTATTAGGATGAATTATTACTGGTTACTTACTTTAGGTGGTAGAGCTAATGCCGGGCTCGACTGTGGAGGTACCACCATCTTACTCGGAAATCCTCCCGAAGTTATTCGGGGGAGAGTAAGAGGACAGCTCTCAGGCAAAAAAAACCAGGCGGCCCACCATTGCCTGGGACCGACGGATGGCGGTATATCTATCCCCAATTGCCGGGCCTTATATAAATCAGACTGGTGACGGGCAGCAGCGTCACTGGTGCAAGGGTTTCGGCACCGCGCTCACCAACCCGCCTGCCCGGCGTGTGTGAGTATGGGCATTTCTTCCAGGAGAACCGCCAAGAGTGGCGAAATCCTGGAAAGGCCTATGTCCAGCAGTGGACGAAAGAGGCTGATGGATGGATGGATTACTGGTTAGCGTGGGCAGCATTCGGGGGGTTGGGTCATATATTTACGTCGTCAATACCGCAGTGTTCAACAAATGCGTCCTTCCTGTAATGACGCACGGCGCTGAGACGTAGACTCCAAGGGCTTGCTTGATCCATTGGTTTAAGGTCGCTCAACGAGCTATGGAGCGGGCTATACTTAGGATATCTTTGAAGGATAAAATCCGAAACGAGGAACTTCGTCGGAGATCGAAAGTGACTGACATAGCCGGCCCAATCAGTAAGTTGAAGTGGCAGGCAATATCTTTCGCCGACGTGATGGTCGTTGGGGCCAAAAGGTGTTAGAATGGGGACAACGTAAAGCAAAGAGTAGCGTAGGCCAACCTCGTGCCCGCTGGACCAACAATCTGAAGTTTTCTTTCCAAAAATATAATTATTAAATTTATTTATTATTATGTATCTTTATTAGAAGAAATTTTAATTTGATGCCGCCATATTTTTTTTAGTTTCTTGTTTTGTGACGCCTGTTCTACGTCTAAGGTATAATTATTGTTTAATAAATGCCGAAACATTTTTTGTTCATGTAATTGTACAAAACGTTGGCCAACGTAACAAACATAGTAGAGTAAAAAAACTAAGTAACCAGAGACGTGAATTTTTAATTTTTAAACTGTTGAAAAACGGTTCGTCTTAACAAATGACGTCATAATGGGAAAATCATAATAACTATTCGAGAAATTTCGGTAGCCATAAATTATTGTTCCGAAGTCGATTGCGGCGGTTACCCAGGTCTGCCTTTGCCTTAAGATCATCTTACTTGATCCTTGGTCTGCCTGTTCCTCTTTTTCTTTTGTCATCATGCCTAAGTTGGTTTGCAAAATTTTTTCCTCCCCTGTTTTCAATGACATTCGTGATGGTTTTTTCCCTTTAACTCGTTTCAGCATATCTTTTTTACTATTGGTCAATGGTACAATTAATAAGCTATATGATCTAAGTATGTGTGATATGAAGCGTCAGATTCCCATAGTTGCCAACAAAAGGGCGTGCCGGAGAATCGCAGACTCTCATCGAATCAGGATAATGATAGCGGATGAGCAGGTCACGGCGGCTCCCGCTTATGTAACGAGACACAAATGTTAGAGGCCCTTCTCCAATCACCGCCGCTGTAAGGGAATTAACCTGCTCTGTGTTGCCAGCTCTAACATGAATGGGATAACTTAGTTTAAATTTCAAGATCTCGTGCAGCAAAACTTTAATAAACGATCACTTTAAATTGTGCTATAAATTCCATTAATATCTATAATAAATGTTCATAATAATTCGTTCCATGCAAAACCGTTTGCAAGCAGTTGTATTGGTGCAACCCATACGTACTAGGCGAACAACGATGGCTATATGTGGTAGCCATATCGTAGAATTGATCATTTCATGAAATTATCGACAGTAACGTTAAGTATGAAATAAGAAATTTACGATAGACTTCTGACAAAAAGTCAAAAATAGGTGCGACGACGAGTAAAGCGAGGAGGAGTTCAGCGTGTTAGGTTTCTTGTGATCATAAATTCGGGAGCCAAATGAAGCGGAGCAAGGCAACCCCTCTAGATTTTACAGATTTCGTATGATATACTTTACAGATTAACACAAAGGCACCTTAGTGTTTTGGCATCTTCCTGAAATTATAAAATCTCAAGAATCTGCAAGTAATCATTGCAAATTAAGTAGGTAATTTAAATCTAATCTGGCAATACAGAATACCTATTGAAGGATTCCATAGTAAACAGAATTATGTAATTTTGTGCCATCAAAGCACTGTGGGAACCCTTGGTGTAGCACAGGAGAATATGCAGTTAGCACATTGAAATTTAGCGTTTGTTACCGTGCGATAAAGACCAACGGTAGCTCGAATAATGGCACAGATAAAGCCCTATGTGGTTACACCAAAGTATTGTGGTGGTGTCATCGCAATCAAATCAGTCATTCATAGTGTTAACTAGAAAAGCCTCGGATTTTATATCAAAGCAGCTGTTAAAGGTGAAACCTTTTAAAGCTCATGATTAAAAGTTGCATAACATGAAATAATTGATTTAAGTAGGAGTTCCTTTGCGGAAGTTCTTCAGCAACTTATGGACATGTAGGTACTAACAATTTGCGATATTCCGCTAAATAATCTCGCTATGCTTTTCGTGCTTTTGAGAATAACTTCAGTTACTGCTGAGCGGTGGGACGAACAAAATTTAACCCGAGGATGCCTCCTCGCTTAAGAGGCGAAACACGTGTCAATAAGTTTTCTTGCGTGTTATCTTTTGCCCGCGGCTCCGCCCGCGTCTCAGAGATTTTTGTGGAAATAAGGAAAACAAAAGAATATAATTTTTTGGAGATCCCTGACTCACCTTCCAGTCCCATCATTAGACCCTGGTCACCATGTTTTACCAAAGTGCTAATAAAGACCAATCAAATAAGCCCGAACTCGAACTCCGTATCAGTTGAGGAGATCCCGTACCATAACTTCTAATTACTACCAGTAGAAAAGTAAATTCCAGAAATCTTTAAATGACGATAACTTTTTTTCCTAGATCCGATTTTAATGAAATAAAGCTATTATTCTATTAATTTGTAAGTTCTGTACAGCTGTGAAAACTACATGAAAATCCGTTCAGTAGTTTTAGAGATGTGCGTGAACAAACAGATAGACAGACAAAAAAGAATTCTAAAAATCGTTGTTTTGTGTCCTATTACTCTTCTTTAGTCACCCCCTTTCTATTTCTATTACTTTTCTTCAATGTACAGACACAGCGGTTTCTACTGTTTTATTATAAGTATATTGATTATTTAATATTTATATTCGTACTTCTTGCAAGTACATGTCGTATGCGGTTGGGCAGACAGTGCTTTAGTCTGCATTTTGAAAAACAGCAAGCGTGTTAAGACGAGGTTATCCAGAGAAATCTGTCCTGCTTCAACGCTTTCATTTTACACATGTTTATCCTCCTCAGCGGAAGCGGGCCACTCAGAAAACTCGCAGTGTCGAGGTGTTTTTATTTATTATTTGGGAATAAGGGGGATGGATTTTTAATATGATGGCCGTTTTATTACATTTTTCACGACGTATATTTTAGTACAACTTTTATTTTCAAAAACTTAATACAGCTCAAGTGAAATGATATTTATATCATAGTTTAGACCTATCTTTGCGATTTAATTGGATCAAAATGTAAGTAATCGTGAATCGAATGGCCGAAATATCAAGATGACATATGTTTTTTAATCATCTCTATTTATCGGTTTAAAGGAAAACGCTTCCTTGTAGCTTTTCAATAAAAGTTCAATATATAGCTGTTGAAAATCTCTTTTAAAATCAATTTTTCTGCACGTGCCAGACTTACTATTCTGGGTTCTGTCAAGTGGGAAAACTTCGCGGCGTCGCAGCAAATGGTAGCAGTAAACGTATAAAGCGTGACTTTGTCTATCATTCTCCTTTCATATAAGTAAATTTATTACTACTTCGTAATCCCACCTACACAGAGTTCATGCTAAATCAGCGAGAATAATTCATCACTTGGTTAAGCATCCTTGACTGACCACTATACATAAATAACGTTAATTACTCACAGTGGTCTTCACTAAAGGCTTAATTCACCTCCGAGCGTGACAAGAATTAATTGGTTCTTATAACAAATTATATCGACTTTGAGATTCGTCAGCAAAAGACTTTTTTTCTAGCAACAAAGAACAGTAATACCGTAGTCATTTATTGCAACCGAAGTCACACGTCCTTTACTGTATTTTTGTGCCCACGCGTATGTTTTTAGTCAAAAGAAGAATGCATAGCTGTTCGTTACTGTCTGAAGTTTAATGTTCCCAATCTTTATATAAAATAAATATGTTTGTGGGATAAAATAATGTATTTATTTTAATGTAAGGTGACAAATTGTTAATACAAAACTAGCCTGATAAAGTTTTAAAACAAAACTAGTTGCTGACAACAATAAAATAGAGAAACAGTTACCAAGTATTGATTCAATTTAGAAAATATGAAACTATAGCTTTTGCCCGCGGTTTCACCCGCGTTGAATTAGTTTTTGTGTACTCCTATAAAATCTGTCAATATTTTTCTGACTGTTACCTACAGTAAACATAGCTGGTGAAATTTGTGTGTTATGCGCCTCTGTGTTTCCCATTTTCTATGTCTCTTTTATAGCTTTTCCCTGGGAACTGATTTATGAGATAAAAAGTATTTTAGTCCTATTCTATGTAGATCTAGAACTTTATTTCAGCCCAATCGGTTCTACATATAGGTACGGCGTGAAAGGCTGACACATCACTTTTCTAAAGAATCTTAAAAACTCATTTTCATCCCATGGGAACTGATTTATGGGATAAAAAGTAGCCTGTATCCTATTCTAGGTCTAGAACTATATTCGTGCAAAATTTCAGCCCAATCGGTTCAGTAGATACGGCATGAAAGAGCAACAAACATCCATCCATCCATACATCCAAACTTTCGCATTTATAATATTAGTGGGATACTCACAGTATAGTAGTAATATTTTCGATATTCGAAAACATACTGGAGAAGGGCCAAAGCACCCCAGAAGCTTATTTGAGTAGATTGATAATGTGGAAGAGGCAAAGGAGGTGTGTCAAGATCGTAGCAGATGGAAATCTGTAATCTCTGCCATCCCTCTGGAATATAGGTGTGAGTATTATTTTCGAGATCACATTTGTTGGCAATGCGTTTAACAAGTTTGTTTGTAGCGTTTAGCAAATAATTTCCGCTGCTCTATGCTATCTGTCATTTTAACGTATGGCCGTTTAACACAAATCCATCGCTGCAACCGTTGCACAACTCATCGCTGCAGCGATGTAAGGCTGTTGAACACGACAATTAATTTGACATAAACATAAATAATAGACATATCGTCACGAAATGAATTCCCGAGGGAGTGCAAGAAGTGTACCCAGTTGCGAACTGTGAAATGTAAATCACAATCCACACTTGGTACATTCACTTTTCACCGACGATTATTACGTCCCAAACGTGATGGTGAGCATAGGGCTTCGGTAGTACTTCGGGCACAAATAGACCAACAGGTTAACGTGCCTTCCGGCACGCAGACCGAACACAACGGGAACTGAACCCATGACCTCTGGGTTCGCAGGCGAGCGCTCTACCACTGAGCCACAGAGGCATCTAATTCGAAGGTTTACAAAACAGACCAATCATTTTTAAACCAAATTACCGATGAGTCGATTGTTTATTTACATATTTAAATTACGAACACCTTCAATATTGGCATCTCGACCTTCGCATTCTTTGTTATTCGAAACCTTACCAAATGTGTCATTAAACAACAATCGAAGCCTTTTGTTTTCCAAATTTATTGCCTTCATCCTTCTACATCTTGGGTATTTTGACGGCAGAGGATGTTGATGAGACCAAGGTTCTTCAAAACCGTTAGTGTACTCAAGCAACCTTTGAAACTTTCAGGAAAATATATTTTGAACTTCTTGTTCGCATCTCGTATATTCAGAACTAGTACGTACCTTCTAGTAGGCCTACCATGAGTTTTGCTTACTACACACGTTACCGTCTGCGTAAAATATTTTGTATGAGAAATGCTGGTTCCTGTAGTAAGCCGCTAGAGGCGCTGCACAATTTCTCACATAAATATTTTGCGCAGACGTTAACGTGTATAGTAAGCAAAAGTCATGGTAGGCCTATTACGAAAGGAGTAGATCAAGGCATTTTCGTATTTAATACTTGACTCTATCCGTTTCAGATTAGGATAGGAACCTTGTCAAATCTGATGTCTGTGTGCGTTAGTAACGTTGACGGAAGTGAGTGAGGGAATGAGATGTACATAATGTGCTAACGCACACAGGCACAATAGGTCCTGTCCTAATAGCATTTGAAACGTATAGTACAAAGTATTTTAACAGCGGAGTTCTTTCGTGAAAAGAACTTTAGGATAAGCATATTGATATTGACTGGACCGACGACCTGAAGGACGTTGTGGGTGGCGGCTGGATGAGGAGGGCGGAGGACCGCCATGAGTAGCGAAATCTGGGAAAGACCTATGTCTAGCAGTGAACGAACACGGGATGCTCGATGGATGGATATTGACATGATCTGCGCATTTGTTGACATCGAGTAATAGAGCAAAGAGGCGACACAAGAAGTATCCAGTTAAAAAATTTACGGCTTTATCTATGACAAGACCTGCCGCTTTTTTATCACGAAATCAATTTTTCGAACGACTTCCGCCTATCCATATTTGAGTCTCAGAATTATTAATTATGAACGCGAACGTATAAGAGTCACATGAAATTAGGGTTGCCATAAGTCCGGAATTTTCCGGACATGTCCGGAGCTTTGTTTATTTGTCCGAAATGTAGGGAGAATTCTAAGACATCCAGATTTTTCCCAAAATGAAGAAAGATAAATTATATTTATATATTTTTTAATCAACGTCAACAGTACTTACTACACCTACACAAATGTAATTTTCATACCAAGTATTATAGGACTGTATTTATGTAAATGTACTATATACTTATATATTGTCTTTAATTAATCATTTTTATCAGTACGGAAAGACCAAATTAAACGTGAATTTCGCGGAAACCACTCAACTGATCCTACTGAAAAACTTTCACAATAGAACGAACATTTAAGAATATAGAAAGAATATATTTTTACGTCTCCTTTCAAATTTTTAGTAAAGTTGTTCAATTTGATCACTAGAGTATGTGGCTTCATTTATCACACCGGTATAACATCACGTGACATCTTGTAACCTCAACTTGGGTATATCTGAAGATCATCCATCATTCATCTGATCGTGTGGTTGTCAAGGAGTTAACGTGTTTACTAAAACTAGATACTGTACGCGTAAAGAATAACAATTTGGACAAGCGTGAGTGAGATGTGGGATGGTGTCACACACAAGTCAATGTCAATGGCCGTATGTTGAGGGTTGTCAATTCTGTCTACATAACATTGTCAAGAAATTGAATATTACATTATTATTATTGCAAGTTAAATCTTTTCGTTGTTATGTTTTCAGACTAGCTGCAGAATTATAATAAGGTAAATTACAATGCAATATATACAATTATCGATTTTTAATAAGACCCTTATAATAATGTAAAGATATCCAGATACAAAAATCGTATCTGATCTATTTCAAAATAACATGTAACTCTATTTGCTTGTAGAACAATAATATAGATTAATTTATTGTAAACTTGTTTTTTTTTCTCTTGTCTCTTTGAGTTCTAAAATAGTTGCTTTGTGTTGAGTAAAATGTGTTATCGTTTTAGAAATTAAGTTGACATGTGTATAATGTTTAAGTTTAAATTAGATAAGATATGATAAAAACAACATTACATAAATATATGTCATAAAAAAATGTTTCTACTCGCCTCATGACGATCCCCATGAGTGGTTTAAATATAGTGTTTAAACTGTTCATTTATTGGTTTATATTTATTTAAAAACACAATTAGTAAAAACATTAACCGGCAATTATTAAAAAAAAAATAGTATTATAAAATCAAGTACAGGAAAAACGTAACAGCTAGAAAAACATTCCCCAAGAACGTACAGTCCAAACTGAAATTTATTTAAATCTCTACAATAGAAGTTTAATTATGCTATTTTTAAGAAATGTTTGTTATTTGGTGAAGATACAATCCAGCAAAAAAAATGTGTCTCGTGTCCTTATCAGAATACTCTACTGGAATAATACCGCAGAATACGAGTAATATTACCCATAGAAAAAAAAACGCATTCTTGTCTTGTCTATACAAAAGAATATTATCAATGAATGTACAGTGGAGACCACATCAAGCTATACACATTGAGTATAAGCTGACCTCTCATTATATGGGAAGCAATGGACAATGAGAGGTCAGCTTATACTGAAAGTGTTTAGCTTGATGTGGTCTCCACTGTACATTCATTGATAATATTCTGACCTGACCTCTCATTGTCCATTGCTTCCCATACAATGAGAGGTCAGCTTATACTCAATGTGTATAGCTTGATGTGGTCTCCACTGTATATAAGTCTATGTCTATAAATTAAGAATTAACCTAAGAACGGCTGGGCCGATTCGGCTGATTGGCTGTGGGTACAGAATTGCGGTAGGACCCGGGTATTGATCAAAAACCTTAGATGGTGTAAAACCTTAGACCAAGTGTAAAACCTAGGAATGGATGTCAAATGAAGCGTAATTCCAAGCCAAACGCAACCCGTTCATTGTGTACTTTACAAACTATTTTTTTATTATTATTATTATTTATCTGTTACTGACTGCTCACTATAATTCAATTTAAATCGAATTTTTAATTTAATAGTGTGATACGTAGTTTTGTGTACACGTATGTCTACTTATTCATTTATTATGATTTTTATCTATCAGAGGGGTTTGCTGGAAGAAATCTCTACTTAGAAATAAGCTCGCCTGTGTACATCCTATTTCTAACTTCAATTGTAATTATATTTATGTGTACAATAAAGTATAAAGTATTAAAGTATAATATTGCCGAAAGATCTATTTGATAACCCTGCAAATAAAGCGCCCAGTACTTGTTGTAAATACAATGGCGAGGCTACTTCGTGGTTGGCAAGTTGAGGTGACCATTTGACCAACCGATGCGAAGGTTCTGGAGGTCACCATTAATTGCTGTCGCGGAATTGATACTTAAGGTAAATAAATATTGTCAGCATTAAACTAGCTGATGATCATTTATGGTCAGGCTGCTACGGTTTCGTTGCAAAAAAAAATAAAGCTACTACGAAAAGCTTACCTTTTTAATCAACCTACATTGCAATTTTATAGATATTTCTTTTTCGGGTGGGCTCAAAAATCGGACAGTTACTCGTTTCTACGTAACTGTTCGCCCCGCAGCGTTACTGGCGTGGTACCCGTTTCTTTAGATCCCGTGAAAATGTTCTAAAATCCTTTCTTAGCGTCAACGTCACACAAGGAACCTAAGAAGTTATTTATTTATCTATACAAGGTAACTTTATTATAGCCAAATTCATAGTGAAGACTGAGTTTAATGACCCTTTGTGTGAAATTTGCAAAATGAAATTTAGATCTCCTATACTAATTGAGTCGATGTTGGTCTTGAACAAGTATAGAGGTCCTGACCACTTACCGAGTCTCCAGTGTGAATTTCGCTGCATAAACGAAATTCACCTTGTATCTGGGGGCACGGTAGTGCCCCCGCCAAGTCGAGCTAAAGAGCGGTACGGCCTTACCATCCTTTTCTCGAAACAGTTCAGGCCATTTTCGACCCCTTATAACTTCGTTGTAGATGAAACTAGAAGCTTGCATTTTTAGTAACCAAGCGGGCATTGTATGAACACGGTATATTTCAATTTCATTTAATTTGAACCAGTAGTTTAAGAATTATAACTAGTCGAAGTTTCTCAATTTTGTCACTCACACTTACTCACCGACTGACTGACCAATCATCAAAACTCTAAGGCACTTCTAGCAGACATAGAAGCTTCAAATTTGGAATACAATCAGTTTTTAGTGTATAAATCAAGGAAAAACTAAAATATTTTGTAATTTCGGTCTAGTTTTTTAGATGCACCAACATCTTGTGGTCACCATATCGATATTAAAAATCGTTTATGTTTTAAATAAATAGATTGACTTGGCCATCGCATGAAAACACAATAAATGTCACAAGTAATACATATTATATTAAATTAGATTATTTAAAGCGATTGCCAAGTCAATCTATTTATTTAAAACATAAAAGATTTTTAATATAGATATGGTCACTATAAGATGTTGTTAGGTTAGCTAATTATGTAACAACTTAAGACAGAAGGTCCCTTAAGTAGGGACTGAATAAATTAACCGACTTGGATTTACATAGAACTCACAACATTTTACGGTAGAAGAACTAAGTTGCGAGACTTGGTTTTTTTTACAAGTTTTCTTTTTGATGGCATACTATTTATACATGTATATTTAGTAATTTGCTATAGAGTTCTAAGTATTTTGTATATATTTTAATATATTTATAAAAAACAAGAGGTTAGATGTCCCGATACATAACTACAGGATGTCAACATCAGTGGAATAAAAATACAATAAAATAAGTAATATTCGTGCCATAAAATAGAAAACATAGAAAAAAATAATTTTAAAATCAAAAATTAAAAACAGGTAGGTTTTGAGATAATGTTCTTGCATTTTTATTTTTAAAATGTGAAGTTTTTGGAGATGATTATAATCTTATCGTTTGTGTCATATAAAATGGAACAAACAACATTTGTCGCGTTAATGGACCTTGGTTTTTGAGATCCTAATTCGGACGGTAGTTTATCGTACACAAAAATAAGTGGTCCAAGAATATTATAAAATTACCGAATATAAATAAAAAGCCACTGATGCTGATAAATTGTTTACGATGTTGTAACCCTAAAGCAACGTTGCAAATGGCGCATCATTCTTAAAATAAACCAAACCTTCAAACGTCATAATCTCTATCATCAACCTTACATTCGTTATCCAGAAGCAAAAAACAACCATAATTACACAAGTAGGTATTATTTCAAAAAGCTGCGTCAGTTTACCTATAATTGCGTCCCCATTATGTCTATACGTTGATGGGGCCGAAAACCACAAAATAGTACAATTATATAAATGAAGACAATAAAGCGAACGAGCATATCAACTTATTGAGTAAGATGTATTTTTATTTGTTTTTTATATTGACATGAAATTATGTTTTTATTGCGAAATCCATCGCTTTGGAATACTCTAAATATTATTATAAGTGTGCATTAACTTAATCTTGGTTAATGAGAACTTTGAATTTCTTAACCATCTGAAGCAACACATAACGACGACAGCGCCATCTTTTTCTTAAGGCGTGAAATCACATAACGCCCTCGTGAGCGTTCAGTATGTGCCTTACAAGCTAGTTAGATCAAATAGTTAAAAAATATTCGGTGGACAGGTATGGTGGAAAAATTCACTAGTTGAATTAGATTCAATTAGGCTGGGATATATAGGAAAACAATTAATATTTAGGGAACAGTTGATCGGTTAAGCTTATCCTGGAAAAAATTAAGAATTCGATAACATATTGAAAACGTTTTGAAATTTCATATGTATTATCAGATGAGTTGTCTAATAAAGTGTCTGAGTTGTCAAGGGAAAACATTTTTATTAACTATACCAAAAATATTTTTATGGCCCAAGAACAACCTCGACTCAATTAGTATAGGAATTAGGAAGTCTAAATTTTATTTTGCATATTTCACAGAAAGGGTAGTTGAATCTTGGTCCTCACCACTTACTGAGTTTCCAGTATGAAACCTTATATAATAAAATAAGTATTTTGGTTTTTATAAACTGAGTTTGTTCACCAAAAACTACAGATTGCAATGCGAAAGAAAAAAACACGTAAGTAAGTTCAACTCAAAATAAAGCACAGGTTTATGTCAAATTTTTGAACTCCCACTAACAGAGTTAATTTAATTTGTATCTGCACTAAAATAATCGTAAACTTCTAAATCGAAGTGATTCTTGAATACCCTTTTCGAACCAATCTAATTAAAATTTATTACACTTTTAAATTACCAAAAGAGCTTTTGATTTATTTGTTGCAATGAAATAACTTTCTTTAATTTTATCATCAATTTAGTTTTATTTAACATTCCCGAAACCTTATTTATTTTTATACTACAACTACTATGACTTTTTGGTGTTTTTTGATTGGTAACATTTTCACGACACTTTTTTACAGCAAGGAGCTATTGAGAAGGCACACTGGGACTATATAATATTCTTATAGGTTCAGAGTATAAAATACACGTATTGCAACAAGCTAAAGGCCCTACAAATGCCCTGCTTGGAGGATTGACTTCGTGTGCCCTGTTACCAATAGAGCACTGTCGGTTACCTTGACGCGACCGTCTGAGGAATGCGTCTAAATGCCGCTATCAACGACTCTACCACAATACCATAGCATAACACTGATAATACCCTTACTAGCTTTTATCTCCCGTGGCTGGTGATTCTAGCAACATACGATGTATTGTCGCAGACAAACTTGAGGCAATTTGTCAACAATCGTAAGTTTTAATATGAAACATATCCTTTCTATGACAAATATTTTGCTTAAATAGAGCCTCAATCGCTACCCAGTTCCGCCCATATCATCAAAACGCTGTGTGGTTTTGTGTTGCTTCTACGTACATACTGTAATAATATTTTAATATATATCTGAACAACATATTGTATAATCCGATAGTTTATTATTTCACTAATATAGGTTAGTTTATAAACAATTATGAAAAACTCTACTGTGAAATTGGAAGAAATCTCGAAGCGTAGCTAATTTAAGTTTCTTAATAGGCTGCACTAATAATATGTCCCAGTGGCTCAGTTAGTGTCATGTTCGGTTTAACATAACTCTATCTCCATCCATCCAACAGCCTGTTTTGTCCACTGCTGGACATGGGCAATTTGGGATGGATTGGATATGCCGCCATCAATCCGTCCCAGGCAATATTCGGCCACCTGGTTGTGCCTGTTTGAGAGCTGTCCCTCTTACTTTCCCCCGAAAAACTTCGAAGGGGTTTGCGAGTAAGAGTTTTACTCGCGAACTTTATCTACCATTTATCAAACATACAGGGTTTATAACGAAAACTAGCAGTTGTAGGAGGACTTACACCCACCTCAATTTTTTTTTATTGCGTTCAGAATAAGGCTCTTAAGCCGATTTACGTAGAAAGCCGCTAACAGCGGTTTAGTATTGATTAATGTACCTATAAGGTATTATGTCCTACTAAACTGTTACATTCTTTCTAGGGAGGCTTTCAAATTACGTATGTGGAAATCCGGAATAAAAAGTTTATGGATTAATTAATTTTATGTCGCCACTTCGAAATAACACTAAATAAACGATTGCTTAGACATAAGATATATATTAGTCGCGATAAGAAGTTTTTTGGGAGGTTATATATTTACACAAATGAAAAAATATGTTCATACAACGTATATCAGTGATGTATGTGTCGTGACCAGATCATACAATTGAACATTTCATGAAATAGTCAACTGTCACTGACAAGATCATTAAATGTTCAACGTTTAACGATTTGGTCAGCGACATTTGACTAACATCGTGAAATCTGTAAAAACTAAAGGGATCGCCTCGCTCCGCTCCGCTTCGCTCAGCTCCCGAATTTATGATCACAAGCAACATAATACGCTCTTCCTCGCTTCGCTCGTCGTCGCACCTATTTTAGACTTTTTGTTGGAAGTCTACAGCAAATTTCTTATTTCATACTGCACGATATTGTCGATCAGATCATGAAATTAATAATGTTAATTGATTATATCGTCAAACGATCTCTAATTATTAATTTGGTCAATCCATATCATGAAATGGTTGACAAACAATGTAATATTTCATGAAATGGGACCAATTTATATGTATTTTTAAAGTGGATACTGCTTTGTTACTTATCTCGTAATTGTTCATTATTTGTTATCAGTTATTTATTATTCATGATAAGTTAATGATTATTTGATCAAAATATTAAAAAATTTGAAATAACCTCGTAAGCGAATGCACTGTCATCTATGGCTAACATTGATTCTTACCTCGTTTATTGAGAAAAGAAGCAACACAAGAAGTATTCATTTAAATAAAATTACGGTTGTATCTCTGACACGATTCGCTTGTTTTTTTTTATTCTCAGTAAGCTTATGTTTGGCCTTCCCGCTTCTGACGGATAGTATTAATATGACCTAGGATGACTTGCGCTTGCCCAGAAAGTTCCTAGAAAGGGTAATAACCACTTTCCTGGTACGGCGTCTCATGGCGACGGTGGTAAGGAGCTACGGCCGAAGCCTACCATTAATTGAAGTGAAGGATTTGTCTGTTATCTAAGTGTCCAGGCTTCACCGGAGATATTTGGAGTAACCAGCGTTTGTGTCTCATATTTATGACTAGCCTTTGCCCACGGCTCCGCCAGCGTTTATGCAATCTTTGCCCCGTTTTCGGTTTGGGCGTTATTTTATGAACGCTCCTTATAGTTTATGTGTTGACCAGGGTCACTACAATGATAATAAAAAAATCGTATCCGAATCCGTAGGTAGCCCCCGAGTTAAAACGGAATAAACCTACATACAAAAATTCCAAAACTTGTAGTTTTGGCCTCAGTACAATACTAATAACCGATCTCATTTAAAAATTCACGAAAATATTAAATGTACAGACACGATATTTTTACTACTTTAGATAGATATAGATATAGAAGATAGAATATCATATATAGATATGATACAAATAGTTTTACTTGATTTTCCTATAACGATTAGGTATAGCTGTTTAGAACACAGCATTATCTGTGTTTGCATCGTGTCACGCACGGATGTGACAAACCGGACCAAGTTTTTTGCAGCTACACAAATACAGACTTCTTGAAACTGGTCGCATGTTTTTGATAAAAATGGTACCTATGCTTGTAAGAGGAAACATAAATATTTTAATAGGCCGGGTAGCTATTGCTATCCTATCGATTTCGGTCGTTAAGCTATAAGAATCTTTTCTTATTTTTATAGTTTCTACTCTCAAACTATCGACTGAAATCGCTTTTGGTCTTTATGCCAGAAAAATATAATTTTTAACTATATTTTATTCACATTTCAGTACATAGCTTTGACAGTAGAAACTTAAAAAAAAAATGTTATTCGGTCGCTATCTGTCAAGCCCTAGTCAACTCAGGTGCCCGTAAATAAAAGAGACCTTAAAATATACTTAAGTTGCAGATGGATGGTAAAATCAACAAAAACGCCGTATTGTATAAATGTTTTGCGTTATTATATGCGGCGGGTCAACGTTTAGAGGTTATGTAAAACAACTATTGGTTTTGTAAAACAGCTGATTATACAATCCAACTTCAATACATATCTACAACCTGTACCTATTAGTAACGTGCTGCAAAACTTGAACTAATGTAAGTGTTCTACTGACCATTATATACCTTTTTGATATGGCTATTTAATAATGCATTCATTTTTTATTTTTGTAGGTATAAATATAAAATATGATGATAATGATTATTATTCTATTCCGTTCATTAGTGGGTAATAGAGTTGTATGTTTAGTAGATAAGAGTTTCTTTATTGTTACCGGGATCCTAGCAAAAAAATACTTTGTAGGTTTTTACTGCTAATTTAGTAATCATACTCTTAAACTGTGGATTCATAAAAATTAATTAATAAATAAAAGTTAAAAAAACAGGTTATTTAAACGTATTTATACGTTTTTACGTACGTTTATTATACGTATTTGTTTTTGTAACGATAAAACTAGTGCGATTATAGTTACGTGAAAAGACTAACTGACCATTTTTAGACACAATCAGTTCAAATAAAAAGTCTTACGCTTAATTGCTGATTTCTTGCTGGTTAAAATGATCCACGTTCAAGGTAACCCATATTTAATATAATGTACCACATATGGTCTTGTTTGCGGAAACACTATGTCGACATATTTGGAGAATGAGTATGATATCAAAATGACAAGTGACAAATAGGTACAAGTGTGGGTAGACATGAAATAATCCTTGCCGTTTTTTGCCGCTTTATTTTTAACTAGCTTTTGCCCGCAGTGTCGCTCGAGTAAACTATAGATATCGCCATTGGCTGCAATGTTATTTTAATGTCTTAATACGTTTTTTATTTAACACAAGTTGTATTAATGAAATCCGAATCAAAATCCGTCTAATGGTTTAAAAATTTTATAACAGAAGATACTTTACCAATATGAGAAAATTTCATTTTAAAATATATACAGTTAATGAAAGCCTCAAACGATAGTGTTGTCCATGTTAGGTTTCAGACAGTTTTACACTGTACAACATTGCTAACTTTATATTAAGGCTGCATATAAGGTCAGATTGAGCACCTCATTTTGCATTAATCAAAACTGGACTCTACGACGTTTCCTTTTAGTACAAAATAGTGTGCTCTCATCCGTGGCTGTTACGACCACCAAGAAACATGCGCCCACAAAAATCTGCGTTTTTTTTAATTACTCTGCTTTTAGATGCAATTTTTAAAATATTCTAAGACGAGCTGATGATGTCATCTGGTAACTTATTTTTAATACAAATTTCAAGGCTGTATGATTTAAGAAAGGCCCTTTAACACTCGAAAAGCATTAAATTTAGAGGTAGTTCGTAATTTTTTTCTATCGAGCGAACTTAAAGATTTTGCGTTTTTTCTAAGATAGTCTGTCAGCCATATAGTTTATTTTCTATATTATTTTTACTATACCGATTAATCAAGTTACACAATGTGATATGCTCATTTGAAGTTGTGCATATAGCCTTATAAGGTCCCTTAAGTATTGCCGATTTGCCTAGTTACGAAAACTAAGTTTTTGACGAAGACAAAGACGAAAGACTAACTCTAAGCCACGCAATATTTAAGTTTTTGTTTTTCTCACATCTGCACATCTAATATATACTACTACGAGTAAATAATAAAGTTGTGTCTATACAAAGAACATTTTTTTCATTTTTTCTTATTAATTTTATTATTATTAGTGTTGTACTGAAGCAAAATCTATCATTTTTAGATTTATTGTTTGTCAACATAAAGGCTGTATGTAAGGGTATTAAAAAAAATCAAGCTGAAAACGGATTAGAGATCGAAAAAGTCTAGACCATTAAATAATTAAAATTATCAATAATATCGAATTCAACTTTATATGCCATAAACATGAACCAACAAATTGTCAAATAACTTTTTTGCACACTCGGTTGCACTACAAACTTTCAACCAAGCGTGATAAGTAATATTAAAATTGCAGTAGGATGGACTTTTTTCCGTCTGTACTCCAAATGATATCATAATTAAATACCACTAAAATTCCACCATCTACAATACATCAACAAAACTATCGCTTTTATTGTGAAAATTGCTCATTACAGAAACGATCTAAAATTGTCTCCAAGAGGAAAATAGACTAAAATTATTTATCTTTCTCGATTTTTAGCATAATTTTAGATCGCCTATCTATGGGACTTGATTTGCAAAACAGTCTGTCTATATATTCAATCTGCACAACTAATACTATATCGTATTTCACCAAGTTTTTACTATTCTTTTAGATGAACCAAGGCGAAGGCTACATCTTAAACAAATTCGAGGTCAATGTACCCTAAATAGCGCTATATTTAACGATTTATCAGACAATGATTTCAAATTTCGAATGTGATTGACAAAAGCATGCGTAGGCGCTGAGACACCGAATAACTCCTGTCATTATTCGACGAATATCTCAGGAACGCCTATACGAATGTATATATTTTTTGCGGTCTACAACAATAACTTTAATTTAGGGTCTCGTGTTGAACAGAGTTTTTGTAACTACCTACTTATTGTTGTTATAAAATAATTACGTTTTGTTAGTCCTAAAAGAGGTTTTTTTTCTGCTGTACATATTCATTTATCAACTAGTTGTACTAACACGTTAAATAAATAGTAAAACGTGCTAGCATACATAACATGTTTTGGAGTAACCAGCTAGATTGCGGTTACAATTCGCTTCATCAATCTATTTCTGTATAATTTTAAACATTTTCAATATATAGGCTATATAGAACGGTGCTTTGTTATAGAATTAAGAATTTAAATTGTAATTGTCCCTTTCGGGAATCGTTTCATAACGTTCATACACACCAAAAGTAAAATGCTTGCGCAAGGTTTTGCTACAACATACCTAAACGTAAAAGAATAACACCGCTCCTTAATGAAAAAAAAGTGCTTAAGATGAAATTTAGGAGAAAGCTACATTTGGCAAGTTTCGTCCACAAGGTCGTATTTAATCAGAGACCTGAATACCTCTATAAAAAATTTAGGTGGTCAAAAGATACACAGAGCCGATTTACCAGGTCTGTAACACTAAATAAAGGAGGATTCAAGTACGCTGCTTCAAAAATTTGGAATGATTTACCCCCGCCGCTACGTTTAAAAATGTCCCAGGTAACGTTTAAAAGACATATTTTTAGAGAACTATTCAACAAACAGTTATACGGAGAAAGCACTAATGTTAAAACTGCTTAAAGCTGCTTTTAGCTACAATTCTAATATAAATTTTTGCAAGTAGGTAACAACGTTTTTTTTTTTCCAAGCTAAATATGTATATATATATATATTTTTAATGTGTTTATTGATTTAGATTAATATTTTTTTCTTACGTAGATCAATTATTTATGTATGTTGATCAGTGTCCTCGTGTTAAACTTAATTTATGTTGTTAAAAATACGTTTAGGAGTTTTCTGAAAACCAGCGCTAATCTGTTTCTCAGATGAGCATATGCTGAGCATGACTCCTTTTTCCACTCAGTGTTGTCTGAGTTATTGTAAACAATTTTGTGTTTCTTTTTTTATGTGGAAATAAACCTTTATTCTATTCTATTCTATTCTATTCTATAAATATGCGTGTATGAGTGTGGGTATTTTTCCAGGAAGACCACCAAGAGTGGCAATATCTTGAAAAGGGCTACGTACAGCAGTGGACAAAACAGGCTCATGGATGGATGGATGATGAATATAATGAACTTATCATGACATAAGAGTACCAAGTAAACAAGTTATATATGAAAAAAGAAATATATATACATAACATTAGTCTGAAAAGGACCACACCCACCAACATCCAGCCATCCACACCGTAATTTTTTGAGACGGTGCCATAAGAACTAGCAACACGCAAACCGAGATCCTAGTCAGACAACAATGAAAAATAAAAACAAAAAGAAAATCTCAGAAATATGTACATCTTATTTATATATATATACCAAATTACAGCTATCATTGCACGGTGCTCGTAATGCAATAGTGTAGTCAATTTATGATTTATGGTACGAAAATATGGTAAACATCAACTGGGAAACTAGAAAGGTATGGAAAACCTTTGATCATGTCCAGATAATATTAAAATAAATTACATATTTACGGTACGTGTCAAATGTATACTTGATAAGCCTACTTTATGGTTTAATGCACATGAGCAGACAAAACCACACTAACAGGGTTTTCTGGGTTCTCTAATGAACGCAACCTTATTAGTTTTTCCTGTCCATATATTGCACAAGGGTTCGGTAACGTTTCATAGCTGATTGGGCACTTTCGGCGGCTTCCTGCGACGCAACTAGGACGCAGTATCCGCACCAGCGCACGCGCATTTAGGTGTACGACCACAACAACGTCTATTGGGTGACTTTAATGGATTCAGTAAATACTGAAGACTTGTTCTGTGATTCGAATTAAGCTACGAGGACTTCTTTGTCAAAATTTCAAGCACTATATTTTCTCTTATAAACTTGTTTAGCTCTTTAACAGATACGAAACTGCTATATATGTACTCAAAACAATAAAACTTATATGACACTGAATAAGAATAATCTATGGTTTTATATTTTTTTCTTTGTGCGTCAATGCTTTAAACTCAAACCCGAGTTCAACAATATAGGAAGGCATTAATGACTTACTAAACATCAATTTAATTCACCTTGTTTAAGCAAGAATATACTTATATACATCACCACTAAAACATCCTTTTTGTCATTCCAATCTACTCTTAACTTATTATTCGAATCTATTAAAAACATTGAGCTCACCATATCAGATCATTAAATCAAAAGACCCCTCATACTCAGAACTTATTAAAATATGCCTTACCACTGACTAATAAAACAAATCTCTACACGAATAATAAAGTAGTAAAAACGTTCTGTCTCTACATTGAACATTTTTGCGACATTTTGAATGAATTGGGTTATTCCTATTGTACTGAGGCAAAAACGACTTTTTTTGTCTGTCTGTCTGTATAGTCCGTTTTAACTAGACAACCATTCAACGAATTAAGATGATTTTTTTTATTATCAACATAGTGATCCTGATCAACACATAAATAACGCCGAAGTCGAAAACGGGGCAAATATTGAATAAACGCTTTTATTTTATCAAAGTGACCCCTGGTCAACAAATAGGCTATAAGGAGTGTTCATAAAAAAACGCCCAAGCCGAAAACGGGTCAAATACTGAACAAACGCGGGCGAAGGCCAGTCACATCATAAAGCAATGTAATTAAACCCTTCATGTATCAAGTGTAACACAGATGATGCCGCCCTCGAACCTATTACCCGACTTAATGTGATAGGTTGTACGTACAGTACACCCCATTGTACTTTACACGGAACAATCAAGTGACACCTATTTGCACTAACATGTACATGTACACAGTAAACTCTTCATCTGCATAGAGTATTGGCAAGTTATGTCATATGTAGCCAACCTTAGATGAGGTTTTTAACGTCAAGAAAATCTATATTTGGATGCTACGTCAATGTTTACCATATGAGTTGGCAAGTCCGTTTTCGACTTGAATGTAACATATTTTGTTAATGAAATAGTCATTAACGTGAATTAACATCACCATGTCATAGATTTATAGTTAAAAATAAAAAGTGAAACTCAATTAACAAACCTTCATGAAAGCCAAAACAGCTGGTGTCTGAATTTTGATACGATTAAAATGGCACACAATTTCCCAACGAATTTTCCGGTACTGAATCACAGAAACCAAAAATAAAAATCTGTCACACAAACCAGTTTTTTTATCTCATTAGCAAAAACTGAAACACTTGAGCACAAATATTCGACTGTTGGTCACTTTTCACGGACTTTTCATTCAGAAAAGTTTGAAAATGGAATCGATGGTGTCACGGCGATTGGGCACGCGCGGGCGCCGGGTGAGACAGACAGTAGGTATGGTGTAGCGAGCCGTGGCGCGGAAACTTCGCCTCGTGTGCGCGCGCGCAGAGTGGGGGGAGTCGGAGGACGGAGGACCGAATTGGAAAACTGCGTGGACGCAGCCTCAAGCGTCACCCTCCCGATACGGTCTTAAGAGTCCGTTCTGTGCTACAAACTTTGTTAATTCTCACATTAGGTATTATTTACGACGTAGATATTATTGTTGAATTTGGAATTAAGCTTTTAATCAGATTATATTCTTTTGAAAAAAAAATTACTTCTATTTGTAGTTGTTATCTTGCAACTTATTTTAAATATGGATATTTTAGTACTCACTTTAATGTAAAAGTATTCCAGTAAAGACAATAAAATAAGTTACTTATAATTAATAGTGATAACGTCCTGTTAGTTATTCAAGCAATAAAATTACCGAGATGACGCTTTTTTCAATCGGAACAAATACACTGAATATTGTTACATAGTATGGACGATAAACCAGCAAAGCTATAACTTTTCAAAACTTAGCTTACGTTTTTTTACTTGAAGCAGTGAATTTTCCTGCGCATAGATCGCACTCTTAAAAATATTATATTTAAATTCGCAACGGCTAAACTGTTGCGAATGGCAATTTCATTTTGTTTTATTGCCGTTGCTTAGTGATCTTGTTATCTTGAAGCATTAAGTTTAAGTGGACAAACAGGTTTTTGAAACTCGAAAATTATTTAACAAAAATATTTATTTCGAACTTATGTTTGTGATTGTGACAGAGAGTTTAGAAAACGAAGCAACAAAATTTTATGTTGCGTTTAAGTACCGAGCTTAGTATAATTTATGAATCATCTTTTATGAATACGTACAAAGCTTAAACATACACTAAGTTTTCCCCGATCTATGTATAGTTCGCTTATTTGTCATTTTAACTGCTTCCCGGGTTTTGCAACGGATATGACGAATTCTAGCTTTATTTGTAACAAACTGACATTTTAATTTTCTTATTGCGCAGTTTTCATAAAGAAGTACTTACTATTTTTTCATAAAAAAAAATATTTGATGGTTTTACTATTAAAAGATTCGTGGCTTAGATTTATACTGATATTGAAACGGTTATTCACGATTTTAACAGTCATATTTCGCCTGACTAGTTTCACTGTATTCGTACAGTTTCTTCGGAGGCAAACATAGTTACGCGGCAATTCAAAGTGTCAAACGGGGAACCGCCGCCGCCACGTAACCATGTTTGCCTCCGAAGAAACTATACGAATACAGTGAAACTAGTCAGGCTAAATCTGACTATTAAAATTGTGAGTATCCGTTTCAATATCAGTATGAATTCAAAGGTTAATTATTATTGAGGTGGGCAAAGAAAATTGGCCATCATTTTATATTTACATACATGGGTATTGACAACGTAAACTGTTAACTACTACTACTACTAAAATTGTAGCAACAGGTGAACTGTTTGAAGTAATCTTCCTTAGGAATATAACATACAGGGTGTAATCATGACGTGCTCATTAAATTAAACCACATGCTCTACTGATCATCCTGAACCACTTCCATGGAAAAACTATTGATGAAACGCGAAAAAAAAGGTCCCATAGAAAATGAAAAGAAGGTATTAAAAATTTGTATGGGAAAGTGAATTTTTATTTCGTGTTTTTTCAAAAGTTTTTCTATGGAAGTGGTTCGGAATGATCAGTAGAGCATGTGGTTTAATTTAATGAGCACGTCATGATTACACCCTGTATACAGTTTATTTAATTTGATATGGGCCGTGCCCTAATATTTAAAAGTCCATTATGAATTCCAGAATTTTAGTTTGATAGGAAAACTTACAAAGCAGTGGTTGGTTGTTACTCAACTAGTTTTCTCAGTATCATAAACTATATAAGTTAGAATTTGAGAATAGCAGATTTATTGTGCTATTAACAAGCAACCGTTGTTTATAACGTCACACGATATTTCAGTATATAATAAATTCTCTAGCGAACTTTTTTTTGATAAATCAACCAAGGGCAAGTTTTTTTTATCGTTTGGATAGGTTGTACCTTAATTTTTTTTAAAGCGTGGTTTATACATACGTATAAGGTCAGGTTGAGCACCTCGTTTTGCTTGAATCAGAACTGAACTCTACGACGTTTCCTTTTAGTTTAAAATAGCGTGCTCTCGGCCGTGGCTGTTACGATCAGCAAGAAACACGCGCCCACCAAAAACCTGCGTTTTTATCTCTGCTTCTAGATGAAATTTTTAAAATATTCTAAGACGAATTGACGATGCCATTTTTTAACTTATTTTTAATACAAACTTTAAAGCTGTAAATCGGAACGGGGGCCCGATAATACCTGAAAAACATGCAATTTAGAGGTAACTTCGTAATTATTTTTTAGCCATCAAACTTAAAGAATTTGATTTTTTTTCAAAAATTAATCTATCAGCCCTATAGTCCAATGTGTATAATTATTTTTACCTTACGGATTAATCAAGTTACACAATGTGATATGCTCATTAGAAGTAGTGCATCTAGCCTTATACGGACCCTTAAATTTGAATGACAATGGTACTAAATACATGGACTTATAGGGGACCAAAATTGCTACTTGCGCCATTTAGAAAGCCAATAAAAAACCTTACAAGAAAACTCATAACGTAGATGGCCATTCTATTAACACAGGTGTTTCTGCACTTATCCTAGTTTCTTTGCTTTATTTCCTCGAAGTAATGGACTTGATGTGTTCAGATGCGACAAGCGAATGATATGAACAATTTGTTTCTCGCCCTTCACTGTATAAAGAAGCAGTTTTGCGGAGGAAAACCACCTTTATGGCGTTGGCGCAAGTCAAAAGAAATGGATAATTCTAAGATGAAATATTTATTAGGGATATTCCAATATTATACTCGTATAACAGTTTAATTGACGGGTTTAGTTATTTCATCTTAGCAAAGAAATGTCTGTTAAAATAAATCGTACCCAATTTACAAGTTCTATAGAGCTTAGATGTTTGTAAAGAAGCTTTATTTGACATCCATATATACTATTTTTTTATTTACACAACTATTACGCTCAAAATTTTCCCGAATCTATAACCTGGTAACTACATATATGTGTAAGGTACAAGTACCAAATAGCATAATAAAAATATTGCAGAATAGTTTGGGCACGCTAACCCCTAGATTATGTATGGCTTGAACATTATTTTATGAACCTCCTTATAGCCTATATGGTGACCAAGGTCACTAGTAGTCACTACGATGATAATTTAAAAAAACCGCATCCAAATCCGTTGAGTGGTTCCCGAGTAAAAACGGAAAAAACATACAGACAGACAGACGAAAATTCTGGAAATTGTGGTTTTGGCCTCACTACAATACAACTAACCCATTTCATTTAAAATTTTGTGAAAATATTCAATGTACAGACACGACTTTTTTACTACTTTATTATTAGTATAGATTTGTTGTTTTAATAAGTATCAAACCTCTACACATAGAGCTCTAAAACTCACCACCGCTTGCCACTTGGACTATGCCCAATTATTCGCCATACCTCGGTGGGAGGACCGGCTATCAACCGATCGTATTTATCTCCAGCCCTAGATGCATGCCAATGATGCGTGGGCGCAACTTTGCATACACATTACCAAGGATGTCATAATCTGGCTCGCCAACACGGGACTACTGATATTTTATTATTCGCATTTGTTTTTATAGGTTTTATTAACAGCTGGCTACGGTTAGACTTGGTATTGGTCTAGGTTTGTTTTATATAATTGAAGCTATAGTTTAAATTTAAAGTGAAATAAAATACAATTCAATCAGATAGTTACAAGAATACAATAAGAACAAATTTGAGGTACCTATTAAGAACCCGCTTCGTATTTTTCGTCCGTTTGATGCGAAGCATTATTTTAATTATTTTTCTGGTCATTGCCGCGATGTTTTTGTAAAAATCAGGAATTTACACTAGTCCATATTGGCCATCTAAATGAAGTCCTAAAATTTATTTGATTCTATTTTTTCTCCTTTGCGTGTTATTTTGGTACTTAGATATTATGAATAACGATTCCGAGAGGGCTCGTAAGTACAAAAATAACTCGCAAGAGAGAAACAATTCAATCAAATAAATCCTAGGCCTTCATTTAGACGGCCAATATGAAGTGGTTTATGTATGTCTCTCGTTTTTCAAAAAAACATCGCGATAAAGTCCAGAACAATATTTAACACCAGCTTTTGCCCGCGGCTCCACCCGCGTATTATTCGGTTTAACGGCATGTTTTTTCCAGGATAAAAAGTAGTTAAAGTAGCCTATGTGTTAAGTTTGGGTATAAGCTATATCCATTCTAAATTTCATCCAAATCCGTCCAGCCGTTTCAGCGTGAAAGAGTAACAAAAACACACACAACTTTCGCATTTATAATATCAGTGTGATGTGATATTTATTGCTTTTCATCAAAGTTGTCGTCGTCGCGGACCAGGCTCTTAAAGTTAATTACTTAAATAAGTAGGTAATTAAATAATTTTAATCTAAAATTGGAGGAGAGAATTTATTACTATTAAATGATTGTCTTTTGTCGTCAAAGTCCTCGTTTTTTGTTATTTTATCATGGTTTTATAGATACAAATATACTCACGCCTGCCTCCCAGAGGGATAGGCAAAGACTACAGATTCAATATTACCTTACTATCCAGTTTAATGTGCTTTATCATGTACATCACTTAATGGACATTTTTGTTTATATTACACAGTTATGAGTACTTTACAGTCAGCTGACACCACGTCGCTGCAGCAAACACCTCATGTATGTGCATAATCAAGGATTGTGGCCTTCTATAAAAGGACTACTAAGAATAAAACCATTTTTGCATTCATTGCAGGTCTTCTATCAGAGGTGTAATTTAAATCACAGTTCACACTCGTACACCAACATTTCACCGACGATTGTTACGCCCTAGCGATGGTGGGACGTAACAATCATCGGTGAAATGTGGGTGTACGAGTGTGAACTGTAATTTAAGCCCTATCGCTGAACGTCGGGCACAAATTGAGGCCCACAGGTAAACATTCCTTTCAAAGCACGTACACAAATGAGGCCTTCGGATAAGTTTTTAAGACATTAGAACCACCGGACTCACCGACCGCTTACCCATGAGACGGTCTTAGCAAACTTTTAATATATATGAATTTATTATATCAATAAAGAAGTTATAATTATTCCTTCCCACTAAGCTACAATTTCGACATTATTAGCTGAAATAGTGTAAAAAGCGGCACTTTATCGCCCTAGAGCAAAACAATACAGGAAAGTATGTGTAAAAATCCATTATTGCACTGCTTTTGCAGTATTTTGCCTCAAATCCCAGGTGAATCATCTAATCAGTGGGCTTCCTCAAATTTCGACTTTTTACGAATTATTTTGAAGTGAAATTACTTTGAAGCGAATAGCTCGCAACAATAAAATGAAATATATTGGACTGCATCTACTTCCTCCGAATCAAATCAAAGTGTATGGAATGTATGGAAGAAAGCAATTTGTTTTTTGTTATATTAAATTTTTCATTAAGTATTTGTGTTTATTTTCGAGACACCCCTAATCAGCCAACAACAAGCCGCCGCCGCGCCGGCTACGAGCATTGCCCACTCCATTTAAACCAGCCAATTAAGAAGAACAAGAACAACCGACGACAAGAAGAAGGGTGACGGTCATGAGCAACTAGATCTAGACCATCCAATTAGCGCTATTTTAATTCCCGCCAACAATTAAAAATAACGCAAACCTAGTAATATCGTGAACCCCATTAACCGTTCGTTACTAATATTTTTTCAAAATTAATGTAAAATTTTTTGACTTCATTCTTTTTGCAGTAGTTGAAAGAAAAGCACACTATTAACTTTGCAAATAAATTTTTATTGCACTCGTGTTATAGAATCCTTGCTCGCTCGCTTCCTCAAACTCCAAACTCACGCTCGATGCAGTCAAAAGTCACTTTCTGCCTTTGAATATTTACCACAGGAAGCGCCTTACACAGGTGTTCCCCTCTGCCAAGGGAATGAGAGTAAATTTCTAGCGCGTTATATGAAACTAGTTCTGCTGCCGCCATTTCTGTCATACGATTCCCGAACGTTGTTGTATTAAGAGCTCCAAGAAAAATGGCAGCATTTGCTGTGTATGGGTGCAAGAAAAAATCTAACACATTAAGTTTGCAAATAGATAGTGTTACATTTCACTTGAAAGTATATTTTTCGTTTTTTCATTCGTAATTTACACAATCACTAACATTTTTGAAAATTAATAAATTCGTATTTGGCGCCGGAATGCCCCCACGATGCCGTAGGCGCACTCCCTACGAGACTAATTTAGTCTCGTAGGGAGTGTACCTACGTCACCGTATCACGGAGGCGCAGGAGCGAGCCTATTTTGGTGTTGCCAACTACTACAAAAAATTACACCGAAATTCATAAATTACTCAACTTTAGGGTTCATATTGGGTCTTTTAACGGTTTTTGTTTTAATATACTGAGTCAACTACTTATCTGATCAATATAAAACTTGGACACGTGTTTTTTCAGACCTTTGTCTTTTAGTTGTCAAGTCGGTTACCTAATTGGACACATTTCGCTTGATAGATTTTATTTTTGAAAACGATGCCTTTTTAAGTTATTATTTCGTTTTATGTCTAAACGGCTTGAGTTTTATATCTGAAATTACTGCTAGAACAAGAAAATATGGTTTATTTTCCGATGTCAGTTGGAAAAACACTTTCAAATACACATCAAATACTTTTTCGTAAAATCCAGAAGAACCTCCAAAATTCACTGATTTTGCGTGCCGCCAGCGCGCGAAGCGAGCATTCTATTTCTGACAACATACTGAGGTTCAAAGTCGCTCAGTAAGATTATCGTGCACCAGGGGTAAGGTCTTAACTTTATTTTTGTGTACGGGAAGATTCAAGTAGTTATATTTTTCTTGTACCTAATCCATTGTTATACTTATTCTGCTCGATTCAACGATCTACTATTATGTAGACAACGTATGACTCAGTAATTTTCAAGATCTACATGTCGCTGATTTCTTACCTTATTAGGAATGGTCGTATAAAAGGACAAACATCTAGTCGTCCTTGCTAAGGATGCTATTCTGCCTTCTGTGTCTTCCTTCTTCATAAAATGTAAGTATTAATATAAATATGGATACTACCTTCAATAATGCATAAAATGTATTACTAGCAGCATGTTTACATATTCGTAGCTAATAGAGAGAAAAACGCGTAGGTCTTACTAGAGAAAAATGGCCAGCTAGGTTTTACGAAGAAATATACATAAGTAATCCATAATTAATAATAATAATTAATCAAAGTTGTAAAAAAGTCATGTCTGTACATTGTTTTTAGGGTTCCGTATCTCAAGAGGAAAAAACGTACTTTAATGTACTTTAAGGTGGTTATGAATAAACATTCCCGGTCCCGTGTATGTTACGCCAAATTTCGGGGGGGGGATAAATCCCACCTATCCCCCCGCTGGACACGTGCTTGCTTATAGGATCACTTTGTTGTCCGTCCATCTGTTTGTCAAGACCCTTTATCTCGGGAGCGCGTGGAGGTATCGAGTTGACAATATACTCAGGTCTACAGTCTCTTGAAGCTGTGAAAAAATCAAACTTCTAAGTTAACGCAAAAAAAAGATACGGCCGTTTATGCCACAAAAAAACTATACTTCGACACGCTCAAGGGAATCAAAATTTATAGGGTATTTTCCGTTGACCTAGAACTATGAAATGTGGCAAGTAATACCGTCTTATACTACAATTTGTAATTAAATCATAAAAATTATAGTCTTTAACGGAACCTCAGTGGGCGAGTCCGACTCGCACTTGTCTGTTTTTTTTTAGATAATATGAGTTATTAGTTTTTACTGAAGTCAAAAACCACCACTTTTAGGATTTTGTCTGTCTGACTGTCAGTCAGTCAGTATATGTATATTCCGTTTTAACTCAACAACCATTCAACGGATTTGGTTGCGGTTTTTTTATTATCATAGTAATGACCACTTTAACATTTCTCTGAAAACGTACAAACTTTCTACGGGGTGGATTCAGGGGTGAAGGGAGAATGGAACAACATATTTAAAACAATGCTACAGGATAAATTTCAATATAAGAAGTTAACTAGGTGTGACATTAAATCAGAGCCTTTTATGGGAAAACAACATTCACCTATCATAAAACAACAAGACACGCAGTCTCTAAGAAAAGATCATCAGAAAGTATCCGAACGTGCGACGTGCATAGTAGCAAAACTCTTCAACCAAATTAAGACGTTATGTCGTTAACGTAAGATGCAATGTCAGTTGTAAGAAATCGTCATTCGAATTTGTCACCCCATAGCGGTGACAAAATTCATCGCGGACACTTTTTGAGCCAGATTGTGAGTCTAGTTGTTTATGAGAGTTCAATGGAAAACAATGAAAAATAAACACAGTTTGATTCTGCAGGAACATTATAATGCAAGTTTAATCAACACAAGTTAATTGGTAAAACCGTAAATGCCTGGAAGCATCCATAAATATTCGAGATTTACATATTTAATTTGTCAGGTCTCAGTATCATTTACATTAAAAGCGTTTAGCTAAAATACATTATCATCAATTTATCCAAGTCAATAACAATGACAGTTTGCTTGGTAATCGAAGTCATGATTATAATATCCATCCAGCCATCCATCAGCCTATTCGTCCACTGCTGGACATAGGCCTTTCCAGGATTTCGCCACTCTTGGCGGTCCTCCTGGAAGAAATGCCCATACTCACACACGCTGGGCAGGCGGGTTGGTGAGCGCGGTGCCGAAACCCTTGCACCAGTGACGCCGCTGCTCGTCACCAGTCTGTTTTATATAAGGCCCGGCAATTGGGGATGGTTATACCGCCATCCATCGGTCCCAGGCAATGGTGGGCCGCTTGGTTTTGCCTGAGAGCTGTTCTCTTATTCTCCCCCGAATAACTTCGGGAGGATTTGCGAGTAAGATGGTGGTACCTCCACAGTCGAGCCCGGCATCAGCTCTACCACCTATAATAGTACTCTACCATCTATTATGATTATTATAATTAATTTTAATTTTACAAATTCGTAAACCGGGCTTTATAGTGGCCACTTTTCCTACGAGAGTGGCCATGACCATGACCTTTTGTAAATATACCTGAAAACAATTTTGCTACACTAATATTTAAAGAAGTTTTTGCATATAAAAATATTTCTGTCACGATCAGAAAATATTTTGAAATTCGAACCAACCATAAATTTTAACAGGCCCTTTTGTATATTTTTTCTGAAAATATAGGCAAAATCATGAAGATACATACTGTTCTTTAACTTCCAGGTGGTATTTTTAAAACGAAATTATTTTTTGAATATCCTTTTGGAGAAATGGGAATGTGACGTAATAGTCATACCGTTTAAGCTCAATGGGTAGAATTCCTTGATGAAAAGAAAAAATGAAAAAAAAATTAGGGGATAAAACCTGAAGATGGGATTACTGAAAATAAAAAAAACAGACGTCGGGTTTGACATAACTTTTTTTTTCTTGTGGGCAATGGCCTATTTCCTGTAATGCCTAAATGACATGACTATTACGTCATCAAAGCTATTTACCTTAAAAAAGTCTATTCCTTTCAGAAAAATCGACAATTAGGTGCTGTTATGGTATTCTGGACCATTCGAATTAGGTTGATTATGACCAATAAACTGAACCTTTTTTAGAATTCCTTCTTATCTGTAGATTATAAACATTGACAAGGAATCTACAGAACCAAAAATATTTTAGGTATGCGCGTCATCTTAGAAATGGTCTAAGCGTGTCATCAAATGAAGTAAAAACAGTCGTCATCTTTATACTAATCTTAAGAATACACGCTGATCTCAGAACAAGTTTAACATTATTATAAAGTTTACAAAAAGTATATTCATATCTGCGACTGATGAGTACTAAGTCGCTAGTGTTATAGAGATGGTAGCGTGTAGTGGGCGATAGTTTTTGTTACGCGCGGAATGTTACCCAGCTATTAAGTTACTTCGAGTCATTTAAATTCACATGGCGAGGCAGACACTGTTGTTGGAAATATGTTAATGACTGTTGTGAGTTGTTGTTACTTATTCAACTAATCGAGCCTTCTTGCACACATAGTACTTGAAAAGAAATATATTGGGTCCCAAAAACTATTTGTACAAGTATTTGTTATTAAAAATATACAAAATAGTGAAATTTAATTACATGTATTTTAACTTTTTACATTTATTTACCATTTTTTGAGGTAAAAAATGTAAATAGTTAATAGTAGTTTATGCTATTATGTGCGGTAAGGAGGCAAATAACTTACGAGGATGATTTGAAACATGAGCTATAAGAGACTATACGTTTTTCAATTCATAATATGAGTAAAGAAATGAAACGTAATTAAAGAAACAAACAATAAATACTCCAAATCAACTTTAGGCGGGCATTCTTTTTCTATGCAAGCAAGTTGTCAGCTTTACAAAATTGCTTTCAGTTTGATGCGTGTGAAGGCTACTTTCAGTCATACATAACATACCTGTTCTGCTGTCAGTGTTAGGCGGTGTCGTCCGACGATCAAGCTGAACGCAGCCTACGAACGCATTGACCTTAAAGCAGCTCATTTCTGCCAAGTCTATCTATGGTACACAAGAAAGACTGGCAACCTTTTTTTAATACATTTAAAAAGTTAAAAATAAAACACTAGTATGGTAAAGTTCACTTTGACAACAGTTTTCAAGCATATAAAATAAGTCTTTACAAGCACTTCCATTGAAAATATATTTACTAAGGTTACAAGCAGACAGATGAAAATAGACATAACTAAAACATGTGTTTGTTTTTACATATGTTTGTACTATTTAGCTATAATGGAACTTAAAGACATAAATGAGATGAAAATATCAATAAGGTTACTTATTTGTCTATGCCAAATGTAAATATATTTTCATTAAAATTAAACTGAGTTTACGTCATGAATATTTAAAAACGGATTGGACTCACTTTTTTAACTGTGCGAGGAGGCACAGGTCGAGCTTTCTATGAGATTATGACTCATCATCATCAGTAGCCTTAGCATGAAAACATTACGGTAACGTTTAGTTTGAACGCAACGCGGTTTTGTATGGAATTCTGATAAGTTCCGCTACTGACCGCTAGGGGCGGTTATCAGATTTCATACAAAACCGCGTTACGTTCAAACTAAACGTAACCGTAATGTTTTCATGCTAAGGCTACTGGACTCTTCGGGAGTACTTTTGCGCGTGGCGTTCGGTCGAGTACTAAGCTTCCCACCCCTCTCTCATCGAAAGCTCGACCTGTGTCTCCTTGCACAGGTAAATAAATGAGTCCTATCCGTTTTTAAATATTCATAAATATATTTTATGTGTCAATGTCAATATTTTTTCATACTCAACGTAGAGAAATATTGTGACTTCGGCATTCGCGAAATCTATGAATAATCGTATTTATTTTATGACTTCTTATTACAATTTAATACTAAATTTTATGAACTTGTCAAAAAGATAAGGATATATCGAACTTAGCCGACAAAACACGAAGTAGCAATATTTCTCACTGTAGCTGTACTATATTCTTTGTACTCAACTGATGATGGGCCCAGTTAGTGTCCGAAATATATCTTGAGAACATTTTATTCTTTATATTTACAATTTCACTGTATTCTATACCAATGACAATTTTAAATTACTTACTCTCAAACAACGTAGAAAGTTTTCTGATCTTGTCATGCTGCACAAAATTGTTAACTCAAACGCAGATACAAACATAGTATCACATTTGTTCTTTAAGCATTGCAGGGGATCCATTAGACATCCTAAGCCATTGCACATACCTAATACAAATAATTATGTTTCCCAAAATAACCCACTGTATCGAATGTGCCGTTGAATACAACAATATTGCAGAGGATTGTGATATATTCTTTGATAGCCCTAATTGCTTCAAACGTAAATTATTTTTGTTATTAGACTAAGCCTGCTTGTTCATAAGCGTATTAATTTATATAAACATACATATTTAGTTAAATTATATATTTATTTCTTTCGTATCCATCCATCCATCCATCAGCCTGTTTCGTCCACTGCTGGACATAGGCCTTTCCAGGATTACGCCACTCTTGGCGGTCCCCCTGGAAGAAATGCCCATACTCACACACGCTGGGCAGGCGGGTTGGTGAGCGCGGTGCCGAAACCCTTGCACCAGTGACGCCGCTGCCCGTCACCAGTCCGTTTTATATAAGGCCCGGCAATTGTGGATGGATATACCGCCATCCATCGGTCCCAGGCAATGGTGGGCCGCCTGGTTTTACCTGAGAGCTGTTCTCTTACTCTCCCCCGAATAACTTCGGGAGGATTTGCGAGTAAGATGGTGGCACCTCCACAGTCGAGCTCGACATCAGCTCTACCACCTATTAACATAGGTTCTTTCGAATATATATAAAATATATGTATATCCCTTGTCTATTCTATATTAGCTTCGATTATGTAGGTTAAGCTTGAAATTGTAATTCCAATATCTATTATTTTGAATGTTGTGTACGGTTGATATCTAATAATGAACATTACTTGTTACTTATGCGACTGTCAAATATATATGTAAATGCTTTGCTTGTGATTTGTTACTGTACCATTGAGATAAAACAAAAATAAAAATAAATAAAATTTAATAACAAATAACTTTTATCATTACGATGTCACGTAAACTCTAACGCTTCTATTAGTCTACAAACACTAAATCATGGTTTATAGATTGAGACGTCATCCATCAATTTGAAATCATAACTACCCGCATCATTAGAGGCACATGAGGCAGGAACACTGCGATTATCAGTAAAATTACTGATGATCATTATATAAGTAATTACACTTACACACGTGTAACTTTTGTAATAGTGGTAGGAACACAAAATCTGTAATGATTGTTTTGTTGAGTGTTGCTCTGAGGTTTTACTTGTGTATGATTTTTATTGGTCAGTGATGGGTCTATTAGTTTTTGCCATTGATTATCGTATTTAGCCGTGGCGAAGAGTGAACATTTTAAAAAGGAAAGCCGGGCAAACCCGCCGCCGCCTTGCTCAGAAAAGCAACCAAGGAAAACATGAAATTTTTTGTACTTTTCAATTCCTTGTCATCCAAGTTTATTTGTCGTATTGAGATTTATGGAAATGACAAAGCGAAGAGCACGGAATAAAGAAATGTAGTATGGAGCCATTTTCTAAACAAGCCGATGGAAATCGTGTTATATGGACCCTTCGCCACTGGTATTTAGTAATGTATTTGTATTTTTTTATTGTCATCTTCCTTCATTTTATCATGATTTAAGGTGCGTACATACCCTAGCAACTCGATGGTTGTTGATACATAATATCGTCGGAAACTACATTGTAATATAATAATGTTTATGTAATTGCGCATTGCGAAGTGGCTGTTTAGAGGCGATCGCTTCGTTTCAAGATAGCATAAAATAGGAAAAAATAATAAATTTCAAACGATTTAATGTAAATTTTAAAGATCTATAAAATGTCTATAATTTCGCGAAAGAATCATTATAATCGTTTTAGACGTTCGAAAAGAGTATAAAAGAATTCATGCGTAATACAAAGAAAACTTTCCATAACCTGAAATTTCTTCTTGTCAAAAGTAACAACATAAAAAATTAACTTGCAATTTATTCTTGACTATAAACATCTTTTTAGTATTTGGACCACCCATATAGGAGGATCAGGCCTTCAAAAACTGGTCAATATCGCAGTTTGAGTATCTATTCGCCTTCAAAATATTCATAAATTATTTCTACATAATATTAAGCATCAAAGTTGATTCATTCGGCTAAGCCGTAGCTTCAGACATCTTAGTTATTTTGTACAAACAGATTAACCCACTGTGTTTTTTTCTGCAGAGAGTAAATAAAACAAACTACCTATTCATTGTGAAAACTAAATCCTACTAATATTATAAATGCGAAAGTTTGTGCGTGTGTGTGTATGTTCGTTACTCTTTCATGCTGAAACGGCTGAACGGATTTGGATGAAATTTAGAATGGATCTAGCTTATATCCTAACTTAACACATAGGCTACTTTTTATCCCGGAAAAATGCATGGTTCCTGTAGGATAGATCAATATCATTGAAAAATCAGGTGTCTAATTAGCGCGGTTATAATCGTTTGTGGTGAATTAAGACAAGGCTATGTTATCTCATCACACTTCACAATAATATTATAAATGCGAAAGTTTGTGAGTGTATGTTTGTTACTATTTCACGCTGAAACGGCTGGACGGATTTGGATGAAATTTAGAATGGATATAGCTTCTACTTTTTATCCCGGAAAAAAGCATGAGGTTAAACCGAATAACACGCGGGCGGAGCCGCGAACAAAAGCTAGTAAATAATATAATTATATGATCTCCTTTATAAAATAGCATGCTTCTTTCAACTCCATCGGCTTTACAGTTGAATACATCAATAATTGTGTATAGCCATTTCATACGCAACTATTGCCTAACTAATAGATGTTTATCCACTGATGACTGACCAGTTTGAGAACCCAGTACGTGTGCACATACTCATTATAGATTTATCGTATTATCTAAGTCAGAGGTTTTCAAACAGTGGGTCGCCACGTTTTCGGGATTAATTAACAAGCAAATCTAATATTTGTTAGAACATAGTTAACATAGGTATATTAAGTCTATGATTATTTTGTTTTAACTTTAGATATAATTTATAATGCTATTTAAGTTTTGTTATCATAATAAATAACACAAAAGTTTAACTACCGTTTCACACAAACTTTATATTTTTAAATTATTATTATTTTTCCAACGCTTAAAATTTTGTCATAGAATTTGACAAAGTAAAAAAATAGTAGCAAAAGACTAAAATATAAATTTTAACACGATAACGTGTCTAAGTTAAACAATATAAAACTTTAAAAAAACCGGCCAAGTGCGTGTCGGGCCACGCGCAATGTAGGGTTCCGTAGTTGCCCGATACATATAATTTGGTCTACTAATACAGACCGCGCCAAACTTCTGGTGCCATACATTATAGGGGACCAAAAGTTTGGCGTGACCTGTACTCGTAAACCTGTAAAGTCTACTTAGCTGTGATAGTTTTCCTTTTAAATTCATTATATATACTACTTCTGTGAATTTTTTCACATTTCTATAAACGACCGTTTAGCCAGCAGGGCCCCACTCTCACTAAAATTTTAAAACAGATCTCTAAATCAAAAAATGGTTTTCACACACCCACAATGTTTTTAAACGGCCTATCTAACTATACCTCACACTATGGGATAGACGAGAAAAAAAATCATCCCCAGTTTACGTGCCTGAGAGGTACCCTTAAAAAAAATGTTGACATTTTATTTTACCATTTTGTCAGCGTGATAAATATTTATATTCATGCCAAATTACAGCTTTCTAGTATTAATAGTATCTGCGCTAAGCCACGGACAGACGGACAGACGGACATGGCGAAACTATAAGGGTTCCTTGTCAGACTACGGAACCCTAAAAAACACCTTACACAACATTTTGTTTAAGAACCTCAAAGTCAAAGGTAGCGTCCCAAAAATAACTGAAAACCCCTGATCTACTCGTATGTACCGATATTCGTTCGGTGAATGTATCGACAGGTGTTGGCGGTTACATCAGTTTCACCGAGCACCTGTGGTCTAATGTGGTAATAGAGTGATTACTGTGATTGTGTACACAAATTTATCTATTTAAACCAGGGACTCTTTTCGGTACAGTTTCAATGGTTCACAATTAATATATCCGTATAAAACCAAATTAGTACTTCTCAGAAAACAGGGCTAGAGCGTCGTGGGGGTGAGGCGCGCAGGGCAGAAGAGGAAAAAAAGAAACGATCCACAACAGCCAATCAGCAAAGGCCAAATGAAATTTTCCATCAAATCCAAAATTTCAAAGGCCAATGTTGCGGGTAACGGCTAGATTAGGAGGACGGGGGACCGCCAAGAGTGGCGAAATTTGGGAAAGGATTATGTCCAACAGTGGACAAACACAGGCTGATGGATGAATGGTTTGTACTACGAGTGGGCAATCAGATCAAACCATAACATAAGCTTAGTTATTTTTCGAAAACCTTGAAATTCACCATCAAAACCTTGTTTCAGGACACGGTGTCAGCTCAAAGGTCATTGCCGCCTCCAAAAATTACTGCAACGTGGGCGAATCACATCTTAACATCTAAAGAACGGAGGCTGTGCGTAGGCTGTGCAAATTTAGAAAGAATAACACATCTAATAAGCTTTTAAAACTAAACTTGTTGACTCATAATGTAGGTATTTGTTAAAAAGGAAGCAAGTCGATCGAATGACAAGCACGTTATAATAATTCCCTTTTTTTCTTGTGTATTGCAATTTAAGAAAATTTTAAAGTAATTTGCTTACAAAGAAGCACTAAATTTTGGGTAAGGTTTATTTTTAAACTGCTTGAAAATTTGATTTAGGAAAATTCCAAATTACATTTCAAAAGTTTAAGAATGTACATATTTTAGAAATTGGTTAATAATACAGTCAGCGACTTTAAAAGATTTTGAGATTTTGTTGTAAAAAGTTGCCTCTCAGTACTCATAGTATTTTTACATGTTATTAAATTGTAGATACAAGTTAATTCTGACTTAAGATAATTATGTAGAGATAACAACATCTGAGTTTACGTAATTTAAGACGACAGACAGACATACAGACATAATTAGAACAATGACGCTGCTCATTACAGTACATGCAGTAGATGTATAATTGTTAGGGTTTAAACCATCTAAGCTTCTGGACTACGACCCAAAATTGCAAGTTATAAGTGTTGAAAAAGTATTCTAATAAGAAAATTCACGGATAGAATAATTTAAACCTGTATCTTTTGAACTTACTTGACCTTATTACCAATATGACTAAAATTAACACTCCACATTTTTATCACTTGTAATTATGGGCGGAATTATAAATCAAGATAACTGATTTCAGAATTGAAAGATTGATGGATGAAATTTTCAGACAAATCAAAACGGACACTCACTAACAGACAGACAAATTGAGACAAATGTTTGAGAAACGGCATTTGTTTAACAGTATTGGAATGAGCTGGCTTTTGTCTAATCGATTCTATTGGTGGTAGGAGCTCTGTCCCATGTTTGTTTAACTTAAATAATTATACAATAATTAATTTGATAAACTAGTATTGAAATTTTTTGACAGCATTCTACTTTTTCTGCATGTTTAACTTTGAATTAATAAATTTTTAATGCCAATAATAAAAACTACGTTGTGATAAAAAAACACTTGTACTTTTCCACAGATAATATTTAATTCTACACTACCCTAAATTCCACCAAGTGCCGACAATCTCAACTATCAACTTCCAATAAAAACTACCTTATACAAATGTATTTATTTTACTTACGCTTAGTTTAGCTTTGAATATATTTTGTTACCTTTTTCGTTAATATCAGACAGCGAAACTTAGCTATAAGTTTTGATTTTCTGACCATTATTGCTACCACTTGAAATATTCAAAAAAGATCGGTTGGGCCCAAACCCATAGAACCTATTGGTACCGAACTTAATAATTGTATAATGTATGCGGCTCCCAGAGCAGCAAGTTTATGGCCGAAAGCTGTGTGACATTGACGATTTTACGCCTCATTTCGTGACGTCACCACTGAATTCTCATCCCATTGTGTTTAGGAATGTTTTAATTGTTTATTTAAATCGTTATTGAGCGGTTATTGCATATCTTGGAATGTATTAATGTTTTGTTCGCAGTTATGTTTATCGTGGGCTGGTTTTGCAAGTGTAATTAGAATATGTAATTTGGAACAGTGGTTTCGAATGGATGATCTAATTTGGCAGCTCTCTCGAATAAAAGACACCAACGCGTAGCACAAGTTCAAAAAATATTTATTACGTTTTTGATCTGAATTTATTAAAATCATACCGTTGATGCATAAATCATTGCGTTGATGCATAAATTTGGTAACCTAGTTGATAACTCCTTTGTCTGCGTTCGAGGTAACAAACATTACAAATTAGCTAGCTTTTCCTAATTTCGTAGATTAAAAACTTTATTACTTTCCGGACTAGTCATTTATACGAAGTATAATATAAGTAAGTATGATAATATATACAAATTTGAGGCAAATCGCTTAGCTAGTTATTTATGGATTTTTACGAATAGTCTGAGCTGTTTACATTCAATTTGTCGATCTTCTTCTTTGCTTAGTCATACATACATAACAAAGAATAATGCCAACACAGCTAGCTTAGATGAAATGAATAGAGAAGTTTTGTCTCTCGAACAAAACAAACGACAAACAAATCTTCCTGCGTTTCCATTGACAAACAAAACTTCATGGATGGAGACAAAACTTCTGTGTTATATTATCTATCCTAGCTATGCAGGTGGTAGAGCGGGTACCGGGCTCGACTGTGGAAGTAGGTACCACCATCTTACTCGCAAATTCTCCAGAAATTATTCGGGGGAGAGTAAGAGGACAGCTCTCAGACAGACACAACGGAGCGTGGTACCGAAACCCTCGAACCAGTGACGTTGCTGCCCGTCCCAGTCTGTTTTATATAAGGTCCGCAAATTGGGATGGATATACCACCGTCAGTCGGTCCCACCCCAGGCAATGGCGGGCTACCTGGTTTTTTACACACATAAGTCCTTGGATTGAATAAATACAACTAAAATGTGAGTAAGTGTTCCAATTACGATGGTTAGTATGAAATACACTATTTCTTTTGGGGCAAGTGATAGCAGCCCTACCACTCTACTCGTTTTCTTCCGCGGTTCATTTTTTTTCTGTACGAGCGCCACCTGTCGTTGAGTAGCATACATTTCCCGTCTCTTCTTATAATCCACAGATGGCGCAGCAATTTCACGTTCACGTTCACGCGATTTCGGATAGATGGCAGGTGTACACTTTGGATTTGTTTAAGAAACTCGGTAGGTAGGAATAATTTACCTACCACATTGAAGTAATCTAAAATTAGCTTTATTATGATTATGAGTAATGTCGTACATTTGTACGAATCGAGTTCAATCCATTTCAAGCATTTTAAGATCAATATTTAGTTTTTGGGCTAATTAATATTTCAAATATTTATTCAGTGCCCTCTGCTTGAGTCCGAATAACGCACAAAATCTGTGGAAAAATTGGTTTTGTGTTGATTTCCACAGTGCTATTTTTTATTTCATGGTGGTTTTCGCATTACTTGCAGCTTGCAAGCGACCAAACTTTGTTTCTCGCGGATCCGCATTTGTGCTCGAAGTACATACGGCGGTAGCGTTCACCACCCATCACCCTGGGACGTAATAATCGTCGGTGAAACGTGGGTGTACAAGGTGTTGACTGTGACTTGCATTTCACTGTAGTACATACTCGTAAACACCTCTGACACCTCCTCGAGGATTCATGTCGTGATGTACATATTAAAACAACCACTTCGACCACAACATCTAAACAAACTAGTTTTAAATTTAATCAAAAAGGTCAATAGCATCAATTTAGTTTTTAAATTAACTTCTAGGATTTTAAGTACGTGCGTGCTACATGAAAAAATCCAGAAAATACAACATGTTGTATTTTTCCCAAATGGGAACATTTGGGAGTTTGTTTGTGCTATTCTTTTGAATAACACAATTAATTTTTGCTTGTTTTTTTTTAACTACTTGTCCTACGTGTTCGCATTAAGATAGGAGTGGGAAACTATTTATACAATAAAGTAGTACCAGTCAAAAGGAATAAATATATATTCACATTCTTAAAAAAAGCCAGCGCTTTGTATGGAATGTATCTTTGTTCTCTTGATATCAGTTAAAGCTCGCCTTTCTAATATTGGGAAATTTATTTATACATATATTTAGCCAGCTTGTGAAAGTAATAAAATAGAAACAATACATTTATTTCAATAAAAAGTCTCACTTGTACTAGTTCCACAGTGTTTATTTCCTCTCTTAGCGACCGGTTTCGTTCAAAACATCTTCAGGCAAAGTTATTTAAGTAAGTATACATTCGTTTGATGTTTTTACATCTGTTGCAAGAAAAAAAAACGACAAATAAAAGTATACTTAAATAACTTTGCCAGAAGACCTGTGCCTGAAGATGTTTTAAACGAAACCGGTCGCTAACAGAGGAGAAATAAACACTGTGGAACTAGTACAAGTAAGATTTTTAATTGCTATAATGAGTTCCATCAAGAACCTTCAATCAAATCTATATATTATACATTTATTTTTTTACTAACACCAATTTAATGTGTCTCTGCTGCGTTTAACCTTAATTTTCTTTCTTTTTCACAATTTCCAGCTCAACGGCTTCTTTCTTCCAGTAAACAAAGGCGGTGATGAAACTATTGATGAAGTAAGTAGAGACACAGACAACGCATAGGTCATTCAGGACAAAGGCTAGGAGATATGCCAGGTACACGCTGGATGCCACCGAAGATAACGCCAAGAGAAGTTGAACTCTGATAATGATAGGATGGTCGTACGTAGCTGAAACAAGAAATGTATAAGTAATAAGTGTACCTATACAGGTAGAGGTTGAGATAAAGCAGTTTGAGGAAAATCTGAACTGTAAGAGTTAGAGAAATTTGTACAAAGGACCCTCGTCATCGATATTGGGGAAACTAAAAACAGCATGCAAAGCAAAATCAAAATCAAAAGCAAAAGTCAAGAACAAAATCTTGCAAAGAAACATTATGTGTTAAATGAAAGGAAATATCTTATTTTTAGGGTGCCTCAAGAGGAAAAACTGGAGTCGTTATAGGATCACTTTGTTGTCCGTCTGTCTGTCCGTCCGTCCGTCCATCCATCCGTCCATCCGTCCGTCCATCTGTCTGTCAAGACCCTTTATCTCGGGAACGAGTCGAGGTATCGAGTTGATATTAGAATCATATACGGTCTACAGTCTCTTGTAGCTGTGAATAAAATCAAACTTCTAAGTTAACGTAAAAATAAATATACGCCGTTTATGCCCCAAAAATAGTACATTTTGATGCAAGTGCGGAAAGGCATTGAACCTTGTTACTGAGCACTTACCGAGTCTTCAGTAAGAATTTGGCTGTATAAATTAAAGTCACTTTATATAGGTAAGTTTATTCTATATAATTTCATTTGTGTATGTTTATGTATCAGTTTATTATAGCGGTAGGAACCACTTATGTTATCTACTCACGTATTTTACTTTATTATCATTATCTCTTTTTTCGTTTGCACGCTCCCTTTTTATGTTTTATTCCTTATCTACTATTTCACCCAAAGGTTGCCTGGAAGATATTGCTGTTAGCAATAAGTGCCGCCTTTGTACTCTATGAAATATTTTTAACATCTTTCTTCATGTTTTCGTGTAAATGTACATTAAGTGTAATAAATAAAATAAAATAAAGTATGTATAATATAAATAAGATGCTAGGAAATTTTCTGACATAAAAATGTTCTACATGTTGATAATCCACCTTGTTAGTTTTTTTATATACAAAGTTACATTAATTTATGTATCCAAATTCATACTGAAGACTCAGTAAGTGCTCAGTACCAAAATTAGATGATCCTATTTCTGAAATTCGTAGAAATATAGCTTTTGCCCGCGGCTCCGCGCTATATGTATATAGGTATATATATCATTCATTGGTCATTCTTGAAACTAATTAAAACACATCAAATTCATAAATAACTTTTCCTGAAGATGTATTAAACGAAACCGGTCGCTCACAGAAGAAATAGTACAAATAAGACTTCCTTGCTATAATGGAGTTCCATCAAGAACCATCAATCGAATCTATTAATTATTATAATTTTAATTATTTGGTTTACACACATATTTATATAAAATATATATTTTTTATAAACTATAATATTTAATTAAACTAAGCGCGGGGACTGTTTGTCTTGGACTACTTTTTATTCAACTTAAACGAGGTATTCCGCAACAATAAAATACATACACAAGACTTCGTTTCTCTCAACTATGATAAAACAATAATAATCTTTGTCGCGCACCAAGTACGGTATTCCACACTTTCCTTCCCAGATTTAGAAACTACTCCTCCACACCGCAAGCTGTAATCAAACCAACGTAAATCAAACAAAGCTATTGCGGGCTGTCAGTTTTCCAACTGTAGGTAATATCGTTCACATGATTCCGGGATATTTTGTGGAGTAACAGCTTTAGCACAGTAATAAACGTGAACGTAGCCCCTCAGACATAGGGTTACCGAATAACATTTCTGTGTATGTTCCTCACATTTACCTTCCGATTATGAGAAACCAGCCGTAGTTTATTAGTTATTACGTGATTTGTTTGAACATGGAATCATCATTATAATTAGACTGAACAGTGAGCACAGTCTTCTGTTGAATATAAGCATCACCCAAGATGGCCTATTATGACTATACCTGAGCCTAGCCTAAAACATGAACAACTCCAGATTTTCGATGGTTCGTTTGAGGTAATTAGTGCACACTCTATATTGAAAAAAAAATTGATTTTATAATCTTTTATGAAGCGAACGCACTATAAAAAATCATTAAGATATACAGGGTGATTGGTAATTAGATGCAATCCTTTGAAGGGGTTGTAGAAGAGAACAGTTGCAGTCGATTCGGATACATCATTTAAGCTTTTTTTATAAAGTAAACTTTAAAAACATATTTAAAAAATTCCAGACAATATTTTAGATTTTTTTTATTTTTTTCGCTTTGATAACATCCCAGCCAATAAACAGTAACCCTAAAATGCACATTATTGAAGTAAACCTTGACACTGTGCTCCAAAAAAATTGAAAACTCTTGAAAATCACAAAAGATTTACACAAAAAAGCTAGGTTAAAACAAAAAGTCTCTATGCAATTTTCTATGCATATTGGCTTGAAAACATCTGCATTTTACTAGCTTTCGAATGAGGTACAAAAATCTCAAATTGACATAGGAATGATAAAAATATGGCCAAAACAATAGGAGCAAGTAGAAAAAAATCATTAACGGTTAAATTAGGAAACAATTAATTATAAACTTACATTTTGTATGCATAAGATTTGTTTCTAATATTCTACCTGCTCCTACTCTATTGGCCATATTTTTATCATTCCTTTGTCAATTTAAGATTTTTGTACCTCATTCAAAAGCTAGTAAAATGCAGATGTTTTCATGCTAATACGCATAGAAAATTACGTAGAGACTTTTCGTTTTAACCTAGCTTTTTTGTGTAAATCTTTTGCGATTTTCAAGAGCTTTCAATTGTTTTGGAGCACAGTGTCAAGGTTTACGTCAATAATTTACATTTTAGCATTATTATTTATTGGCTGGGATGTTATCAAAGCGAAACAAATAAAAAAATCTAAAATGTTGGCTGGCTTTTTTAATATATTTTTTTAAAGTTCACTTTAGAAAGAAGGCTAAAATTCAAAATATCTCAGAAATGGTTCACTTTTGCATGAGGCATTATATAGTCGAATCGACTGCAATTGTTCTCTTCTACAACCCCTTCAAAGGATTGTATCTATTATTGTCTAAGATATTCATCTAATTACCAATCATTCTGTAAAATTACGTCAAAAAAAAAATTTCATCCCTATAATTTTTGGTTTCAAAATGTTCCTTAAAAGAACGCGGTTACGGGATTTACTTGATTTCTTTTCCTATAATAGGTAATCCAAATCTACTAAAATCCAAAAATTTTTTGCCTTTAAAACATTTCAGTATTAGCTAAAAACCCTCGAATTTGCTGTTTCGCACGTGATTATATTAGTATTACACGTCCAAGACAATTAGATCAATCAGCTAACCAGTAACCACCTCTATCAAAAGCTAATAAAGTATTTGACATTGGCCTTTTGTGTTGGACGCTTAGACCATTTAACGCGGGACTAGGCAAGCGCACGCATTAAGTATAAGTATTAAGTAAGTTTGCTTGTGTGCGCGTTTTGTGTTTGTATTGCAGCTTTTGATTTAGTGTGACATATCAACTTTTCGCAGGAGTCTGTGTGAATGAGTAAATGTGTGCTGTGCGTGTTTACCTCCCCTCCCGTGGAAAACGGCAGAATATTTCAGTACTAAGAGTCGCGCTTTGCCAGGTCCCGGGTTAAATGGTCTAGGGTTGGACTGGGAGTAAAACATTTTCCTAACCTCTATGCCATACACTTACTTAACCACCCAGTGACCGCAGTAGAACCTTTTTGCACTGAAGGCTCAACCGAAGGTCTGTGGCATTAGTTAGCATAGGTGTATTGGTGGCTATACCGCCAAAGGTCGGTTACCAGAACGTCATCTGCTTGGCGAGAGGGTGGATCATGGTTAAGTGACTGGCCCTATATGCAAGGGCGTAGCCAGGATTTTGTTTAGAGGGGGCAGGCAAAGGAAAGCTGTAATTATACTCATACAAAATATATATAATATTTCAATGAATTTTTATTTAGTGCAACCGCTGAGTACAGATTAATTAATTTAATATGAGTAATAATTTACAATTATTTTATTGTATAATTATATTTTATTATTTTATTCGTATTTACAAACCGTGAAATATTTTTAAAAATAAAGGATACGCACAATATTAACACTCGTAACAAAAATAAACTATATTTACCACAATCAAGATTAACAATGCTGAACCACAGTCCATATTATATGGCAATAAAAATATTTAACAAGTTACCAGAAAATATAAAAAATGAACCTAAGTTGACCAGCTACAGTAATAAACTCAAAACATACGAGTATTTGATACAAAAATGCCCATACTCAATTGATGAATATTTAACTCAGTCAAAATAAATAATTATATAAAATAAAAAAATAACATACGTTATAGATAACATACATGATAACTACATTAAATATTGAACAAAAAATATCGATGCTATATCCTATTATTAAGTGTTTAAGATGTAATGAAGAATGTTAAAATTTACCTTATTTTTAAGTTTTTATATGTATCTACCAGATATTTGCTGTGCCTAGAAAAAGGCAACTAAGTTGTAAGATCCTATTTTTATTTCCATCTTTTTGTACACTTTCAATTCAATGCCGTTTTATCTGGCTTAAGTTAATGTGTCTCCGCACATTAGTTCCGCCAATGTCGAGTTATAAGCAAAAAAACGCACTGTGCACTTAACACTTTGTACACTTAGTTTGCAATAAACGTTTGACTTTGACTTATTTACTCTTTGGTTGACAACCCGAGCTCCGTCTGGCGACCTGTCGTACCTGGCGACCTCCATGCTTATGCACCGCTAGTTTGTGGAAAGCTGCAGGTTTCTTTATATTCCCAAAGTCATAAAAAAATTATGCAGCTGTTACTCTAGATTATGTATCGCTGACTATCTTATAATAATAAGTGTGAACTAAAAACTGAACAAATTATGTAATAAATTGCACTACAAGAAATCTATAACTAACTGTTTGATAACCCTATCCTAACTATTCAAATGCTTCCCATTTTATTGAGCACTAAAATGAACGTAGCAGTTGTCATGAAAACCATTACACCAGGGTCGACCGACTAATTTACAGAAATGGCAGCAAAATATGTAATTTGTATATATGATTGATAGGTACGGTGCGGTTTTATTGATATTCATGTGAACTAATTTTATTTTATACCCCATTATTTCATTATTGACTTTATGGTTATATAGCGTGTTCGATTTCAGTTTCAGTCAAAATCGGTCAGTTCCGGTGGGTTATTATTATGCTGAAAGCTTTTATTAATTGGCTTGTAAACATTATAAAAATACAACATCTATTTTTTGACTAAAAAAGTAAAATCAACGTGAAACTAAGTAAGTGAATAGTTTTTGAAGAACAGTTTCACTACCAAAGCAAATTAGTTTTAACTCTAGATGGTTTACTATGTAGGGTGAAATTAAATATTTTTTTTCGAATTTCACCTGATGGGTCATTAAAACTTGTTCCTGATGACTACCCGAGTCTCCAGTATGAATTTGGTCGGCTCATTTAATTTCACCTAGTATATCTGGTTAAAATATTGTATTTTCCAGCTCAGTCAGCAATACATTAATTGTCTACGGTATCTATATTTTATACTCCAAAGATTATTTACATTATGTAGTAAGTATATTTGTTTTTTTCTATTATTATGGAATTGCACACATTTTGTTTGATCCCGGAAAAAATAAACAAATGTATGTACACGTTTTGAAAAATTACGTAATATTTTTTAAAGCATTACTAAAATGTAGGTGGTAACATTATCGGAACCAAGAATCGGAATCTGTCTGTGTACTTTGAGATACAGATGTTAATTAATAACATTTCCGATGTCCCAAAGTTGATTTCCAGCAACTGTTCAAAAACACGGTGTCAAAGGGAAAATTACAAGCTGCAGTTCACACATTATCTTCTTCGTGTCTGTTTACTATGCATTCGTGACTGCGCTGCGAGAACCAATGGTACAGCAACCGCTTCTTACACTGCGGCCCGAGGTCTTAGACTATACTATCGCTTAGGCTAGACAGGGGCCACTTTCTGAATTAAGGAAATCTCGCTAAGCGATACTTAGGCGACGAATCAGCCAATCACAGCGCTGCATTTTAAGGTGTTAAAACCAAATCTCGGTGCAAAATGCACATCGTAATATTGTTTTAATTACTTTTGAATAAAAAGTGTGCAAAAATTGCGTTTTAAAGCAATTAGCGGAAATTATGTTCTTTTATGCCTTACATTTTGGTTACATTCGATTACAACGATAACTATGCTTTTAAGGTTGTTAATCGAATGCAATCAAAATGTAAATCATAAAATGATAGAATTTGAATGTGAAAACTTAATTATTACTAATAAATTTCCGCTATTTGCTTTAAAATGCAATTTTGGGATACTTTTTATTCAAAACTAAAGAAAACAATGTTATGATGTGCATTTTGCACCGGGATTTGGTTTTACCACCTTAAAGTTAAAATTTTCAACTGTGAAATCGGGGGCTAGTCTTTTTGGACTTTTTATGGAAGTTAATAAACTATGTATGATAGAAATAAATTTATATATTTTCAACACTTGTCGATTTATCCATCGCAAGGAGATAACAAATTAATCTGAATCCCGATTCAGAGATCCTCACGTTCAAGTTTACATTTTTTATTTTTATTTTAAGTTAATAAAGTCAAACTTTTATCACATTTAGGAAAAATAGTAACTAAATAATAATATCTGAGTACTAATTTACTACGCTACGTGGTGAAGCGCAGTCAAATCAAGAGGACCACTGGTGTGCTACGCTTTAGATAGACTAGACCTAAGTATTCAAACTTTTGTGAAAACTGACGTTTTAATCTTTTAGGTGAACTATAACGTGCGTGCCTGGATGTCAACATTTCGAACAACCACGCCTTAAACAGTGAAAAGCTTGTTCGTACCAATATTTTAAAGTGTATGCCTAAGAATACGGGCCTAAGCTTATTTGGTAGCTCACGAGGCCACGAGGCGCGAATAACTATAGTAATAGAAGAACTGGTAAAAGACTAACTGTGGAACTGCAACTTGATGAAGGGTCGAACTGTGGTCATGTTTGTTAACTCAGTCATTGATACTAGAACAATGCGACATAATGTTGGAGATAGGAAGAATGAAACGGATTCGGGAGGCCTCCTATGAACAATTTCCTTTCCGAAAAGACCAGATAGGTAATTTTACAGGATAGTAATAATACAGATGTTTTGTCACATGAAGTCCGTTTGGCTATGGTTGGAGTTGCGTGCACATGCCTCATTTTCTAGTATACGTAACATCGGGAGCGCTACAAATCTCGCCACACACATGCAAAAACGCGCTTATTTGTACACGTCACAACCATAGCCAAACTGACTTCATGAGATAGAATATCTGTACAAACACTTAAAAGATAATGTTAATAGATAATGATGATGACGACCCCACTGAGGGGTTGAAATCTCATTTTACTGTAGGTAATATTCTTAGCTTTTATTAAAAAAACACAATTTGCTATAAATTGTTTATCACACTAATATTATAAATGCGAAAGTTTGTGTGTGTGTGTATGTTTGTTACTCTTTCACGCCGAAACGGCTGAGCGGATTTGGATGAAATTTGGAATGGATATAGCTTATACCCTAACTTAACACATGAGCTACTTTTTTCCCGGAAAACAGCATGTTGTTTAACCGAATAACACGCGGGCTAGTAAACAGAATTTAATCAATCACTCCTGAATTTATCTCTGTTTGAATGTTAGGGGACCTTGTAATACTTACTCAAAATAATGATGAGGCAGTAGAAGGCTATCCCATAAATGCAGTTTGGTACCTCGAGAGCGGAGTCTTTTGGCACTATTCCGAATCCTTTCGAATACCTGAGAAAGCGAGAAAAAAATTAATTAGAAATGTGCAGTTGCCTGCAGCTTAAGCTTCCTGTTTGTAAAAGATTTTTTTACGTCCTATAGGCTTATGCTTGCCTATTACCACGCCTAATGGAAAGTTTCGATAAGACCTGGGATGAAGAGCGCTCGCCCAGAAACTGGGAGAGTGACAGCAAACGCCAATGACTGAGTAACTTTGTAACAAGGTTGTAAGGAATCAATTGCATTTTATGATCGAAAAAAAATACGTAATAATCTACATGATACGAAGAGTGATGTGGTTTTTCCTAAAATTTATTTTAATATATAGAAGTGAAGAAAAAAATATCTAAATTCACCCTTATTTCTTGGTTTTTTGTCCACATGTAGCAATTAGGTAAAATATCTAAATTCACCCTTATTTCTTAGTTTTTTGTCCACATGTAGCAATATAAAATATCTAAATTCACCCTTATTTCTTGGTTTTTTGTCCACATGAAGCAATATAAAATATCTAAATTCACCCTTATTTCTTAGTTTTTTGTCCACACGTAGCAATATAAAATATCTAAATTCACCCTTATTTCTTAGCTTTTTATTTAGTAATATGGTAACGGTATAAATGTTAATTTAGATTATTTTGTGATATTATCCAAAGAACATTATGTTTTTGTTTATGTTCATTGAAACTTTCTAATAAAAAATCTGAAAATTCTACTGTACTTAATTGAAAAAAATCGAAAATTCCTGAGATTGCTAAAATCCGGCCGCAATCCTGTCAGGAGAGCCTAAAAATCCTGAAATCTCAGACCAAATCCAGAGATATGGTAACCCTACACTCAGAGCACCTTGCCGCCCCCAGTCCAGAATAAATGTGGCGATGTAGCGATATATTATTTCGTTTATTACATAATGAGGATCTTGAGGGTGCTGTCTAGGTCTATCGCACAACGAAAGTGATATGCATATCTGAAAAAGCGCGCGTCTGACCAGTGCGGTAAATCAAGAAGAGAGTGGATTGTTGTTCTTCAATGAATAAAATTTTATGTAAATTCAAACAAGTGCGTTTTTTAAGAAATCGCCTTACCATCGTTTAGATAAAGGGTTTATATGTTTTAAACAGTATTCATTGTTATTTTTACTTTTTTAGTTTCGACAGACTGCTTGTTTGAAATGAAAAAATAGCCTTCACTTTGCATATTTTTTGGATCGAGCCAATTTTTCTCTATCACGTTTTGGGCTATTACATCGCCTTGAAAAAGGCTTTGTTTATAACATGTAATTATTTCAGAACCATATCTATTGTAGTTTGGGAGTCTCCGTTGGAACTCGTGAGAACTCCGTTTTTACTACCTACGTCGTAGTCTGAGTTATTTTTGTAAACAAATATGATTAATCGGCTTCTTTGTCTTTATTCTAGAGTTTATATACAGATATACTTAATAAAATAACATAAAAATTGAGAATGAGATATATTTCGGGCTCTCTCCTGGGTCTGGCATCAGTCAATGAGTTATTTTTGCAACTACACATAAACAAGCAAACAAAAATCTGAAACTAAAAAAGAGTTGAAAAAGCCGTCACAAAATATAAAACGATTGTGTTCCCAAACGCACTACTACACTAATGATTGTTTTTCATATTTTTAATAAAAAACATTTTAAATATGTTTTTATGGCACTCGCTCGATTAGGCTTTTCCGGCAATGGCAAAGTTGTATTATTTTATGCATTACTTTGTGAATGATCTGTCCTGCACAACTTCAAAGCGTTCTTATCTCCGTTTAAAAGAAAAATACGGAAATTTAATTCATCAGGCTCCCCCAGAGCGGCGAAGAAATAACGAAAGATATCAGATATTTAAATTAAACTACCTGCGTTTCACGTAAAAACGACTGAACTGATTTAGATGTTCTTTCCACTAGTATCCCAGCATAGTTAGCTTCCATCCATCAGCCTGTTTCGTCCACTGCTGGAAGAAATGTCCCCCTGGAAGAAATGCCCATAGTCACACACGCTGGGCAGGCGGGTTGGTGAGCGCGGTGCCGAAACCCTTGCACCAGTGACGCCGCTACCCGTCACCAGTCTGTTTTATATAAGGCCCGGTAATTGGGGATGGATATACCGCCATCCATTGGTCCCAGGCAATGGTGGGCCGTCTGTTTTGCCTGAGAGCTGTTCTCTTACTCTCCCCCGAATAACTTCGGGAGGATTTGCGAGTAAGATAGTTAGCTTAAATGACACGAATATTTTGTCTTTCGGAGGAACGTTTGGACACGCAGGACGAGTTTTTTTGTCTATGCGATGATAACGTGATAAAGCTTACCTACATTTCCATTGCTTAAACGTTTCTTCGAGAGTCAAAACTTCTCTATAGGTATTTTCGTCCATGATACATAGATATGCAGGAGTAACTTTATTAGTCTTAAAATTATCACGAAACAGTTGGCTTATGATGATTTGCTGAAATTCCTGATCTTCTCGGACAAATTCGTGGGTTAAAGCTAGTTTTACAATAATATATTCGTGTACTCACTCCGAAGTAAGGACCCGGGAGCAGCTGGCTCTCTCCGATATATCGCAGAGAGCTTTATATCCAGGTCTGGCTTCAGCCGCCATCTCCACGTATAAAGCATACGTGGAAACCAGCACTCCAAGGACGGAAGTCGTAATGATGGCGCGGTTGCAGGTTTTCAATTTCATGTTGTTCGGATTTGAGGCTGTGGAGTAAAAGAAGTATGAGTTTTAGGAGTCGCTGAATGTTTAAAATGTTTTATTCCTAGATTGATTGGATTCTTTACAGTTAAAGGACATATTGTTGTTCTTGGTAATTTTTTATTGCACAAACAGAAACACGGAAACACATAAAAATAAACAATGGAATAACAAACATTGGCGTGGTTATCTTTAAAAAGAGATTTCTTCCAGCAGAACCAAGAAGAAACAACAACAAATAGTCAAATACACGTGTACAAAGGAAAGGTTAAAGTTTACAAATTTCAAGGCAAAATATAAATAGAATAATAATATGTACTAGATTTTGCCCGCGACTTCGTTCGCGTGGGTTTCGGATATAAGTTGGAATCAGACTTCCCTTAGATTTATATAATAGCCTTTGCCGTTTTCGTCTGAACACCCCTTGTAGTCTGTGTGTTCTCGAGTTATAAAATCGTTTATTCAATATTTGCACCGTTTGCGACTTGGGCGTTATTTTATGAACACCCCTTATATTCAATGTGTTGAACAGGGTAACCACAATGATAATAAAGAAAACTGCATTCAAATCTGTTGATTGGTTCTCGAGTTATAAAAGCATTTATTCAATCTTTGCCTCGTTTCCGGCTTGGAGGTTATTTTATGAACATCTCTTATACTCTATGTGTTGAAAATAGTTACTACAATGATAATAAAAAAACCGAATCCAAATTAGTTGAGTAGTTCTCGAGTTATAAAAGCGTTTATTCAATCTTTTTCCCGTTTCCGGCTTCGGCGTTATTTCATTAATATCTCTTATATCCTATGTATCTATGTATTGACCAGGGTTACTACGATAGTAATAAAAAAAACGCATTCAAATCCGTTGAGTGGTTCCCGAGTTAAAACGAAACATACAGACAGACAGACAGACAAAAATTCAAAAATTGTTGTTTCGGCCTCAGTACAGTACCAATAACCCATTTCATTTAAAATTTCGCGAAAATATTCAATGTACAGACACGACTTTTTTACTACTTTATTATTAGTATACATATATATATTTAGAGAAGTCCTGACTTACTCACTCACTGACTACCAACGCCCAGCCCAAACCAACGGACCTAGAAAGCTGAAACTCTGGACAGTGATTACCTTTATAATGCAAAAAAAGGTTTTTCCAAATTCCCACGGGTTCGGGAGAAACGGGATCCTCGCGAGCAACGCCGCGGGGCGTCCACAAAAATTACGAAAAATTAACACGAAATAATAAATAATGTATTATTGTATTGTATTATTATTTATTATTATAGAATACATACATTTTTATATACATTACAATATATTATATTTAGCTATTCAGACAGTAAAAGGTCATGTTCTTTGAGCTGTCTTTAAGGGAACTGATAGCATGTGAGTCGCGAATGCTGTACGGTACAGCATTCCATAGTCTGATTAATTCGACATTAAACGAGTTGCCATAAATACAAGCACTATGTGCGAGGTCTTAAGGAGGGAAGAAGTCCCAGTAGGCAAGGCTCTATCCCTTGAGACCAAGAACTCGAAACGTTCTATAAGAGACACCAGTATGCTAGAACATTAAATAAAGAAGCGAGTGATCCCAAGAATGTTCTTACCCATTCAAATTTGATTACGGTTTACGTTTCTTATAAGTTTAGAAACATTAATTTAAATTATTGTTTTTCCAGGCTTGTGAAAAAGGAAGTACCGGATTAATTATTTCAAAGATCACAATCGCTGCGTCACGCACAATTAACCAACAGCCGTAATTTCAAAATAAACTAATAACGAATTAAATTATTCCATAGTTCACACGTTCTGGTGTACATAAATTAGTCTGAAAGGGGAAATGGCGTGTGGTCGGAGACTTTAAAAAAACAATTTAAAAAGTTTGCATTCGTTTGCGCGACCCTTCTGCGCTTTCGTGTACACGCGGTATTATGCTCGTATAAAAATTAAACGAATGCAAACAAAAAGAGGGACGGCCGCCGCCGAGTCGTTTTATTAGCATAAGCCGTAAGCCCTTGTCGCAATAATCGTGTAATGGACACGAAGAAGTTCCGTATTTTTATCCGACATTGGCACGGTCAACATGAGACTAATGTTTTATTTTAACCAAGCCTGAATGGTATCAAATTAAAGATTGGGACAATCAATCGACATTTTTTTTCTACCTATATACACATTATATACCTACCTATAGGATAATATACATGTCACAGAAAGGAAAAAAAACGTAATTTAATTTGTGTATTATAATAGCATAACGGTAATTATATTTTCTCATGAGGCGAGGAATTGCTAAACTTTTAATTTCAAATCGGCGCCTTAGGGGAGTGGAGTGAGGGGGACTTACTCCGTACAAATATGCGCTCACGAACTAGCTTTTGCCGTAAGGTCGTATGCGGCAAAACAGTATTTTTCATTTAAAATTACAACTATAAGTAATTTAATAAATCCAATCGGCCATATGGAAGCGTATTTGTAGACTAATATAAATAAATAACTTAGAGGCTTCATTCGCTCCCGTTTGTCAGTAAAATAGAAATCTCTATTTTAAAAGAGGTTTTCTAAATATTTTTTTCTCTGTAATGAAAATTAATCAATCAACTAAATCATCGGGCAAAATGATGTCAATGAAATGCTTAATCTAGTATATAAATTGGTAATTACATATGTTTTTTTATTGCTGAGAAAAATGGAGATCCATGTCGCCGAAATTTCGTGGCGTCGCCTTAAAGCCGACAAGGATTGGTTTCGAATGTGAGAGATTATAAAAGCTCATTTTCATTATCAAAAGCAAGTTCATTATCGTTACCTCCAAATCTATTAATCATCTTCAATATTTCAAACTTTATAAAAGGAAGTAGTTTTATAGATACCAAGTCTTTATAGTTTTATTAGATTTTACATTAATAATAATTTCAGATTACTTACTACACTGGATTAAAAGGACTAAAAAAGGCCGATCATTTTATACTTGGTTATATTATTTTGAAACGTTAAAACTGCTCTTTAGTTTAACGATCTTAAATAAAATTAAACAATTATTTTATACATGTATCAAATACTAAAAACTGATTAAACTATTTTTTCTTAAATATCATGTTATCGCTTAATTTAAAATCATCAGCCAGCCGTCTTGTTAAAAGAAGTCGGCTTAAGAGTTATTTAATTGTTTTTAGATCAACTTTAATGTTGGTGTAGTTTTTTAACATATATTTTTACAATAGATTAACTAGGTTCAAATACTAATAATAATTGTTAGCATAGTAATGATATCGTAGCCGCGTTTAGGATACAACAGCTTTTGATGATATTTCATACATTATTTTTCATTTTTGATTGAATTAATTGTCCATCCCTAAACTACTTAGCGTAATGAAAACGGTTACACCGAAAATTCATTTGCAAGTTATTTTTGAGATATAAGCGCGAACAAACATGAAATACATACAAACATACAACATACGGATACGCATCGAAATAACTCTAAACTTTTTTGAAGTAGAACAATTTTCAAAACAGATACATGAAAGGAGCCTAAACGAGGGTTCCAGTTTCTTAACAGTGAATTTTTAATATGACCATAACCAAGTTATATTTATTTCTTTAGAATTCAACGATAATGGAAGTAATTATAAAAACGATTTTTATAACTCCATTAACATTACAAAAGCAATAAAATAGCCATCTTAATTGTAAAGGAACACGCAAGCCGTTCACGCGTAACAACGTAATAAAAATATAAAATAAATTAGCACCTTTAATCCACTACGAAGAATCACTCGAAACTAAAATCACAAATCTTCAATGATAAGAACGACGTCAAAAGAAGATTACACTGAGTACATAATATAATATATATAATCATAATTTCATTATATTACGATAACCTACATTATTACGATAAATTATGTATTACTGTAACAATCACTATACAAGTTATCTACAAGAGATCCCTAGAATGACTGATCTTTGGTAAGACAACTTTATGGTAATTATAAACGTGTGTCAAGTTGAACGTTGTACAGAATATATGGGTTCAGTCAATGCAATTTTTACATACTATTTGATATTTCGGAATATGATGATGACATCACTACTTACGTATTAGTAATATTAATATATAAGTAGTGATGTCTAATTTAGTTTTATAGGAGATCACGATAAATCTGGTAACGATAAGAGAAATGGCTGAATCTGGGTTCATAGGATAAAGGGCACCTCTCTGATGTCAAATATGTCGGTCTGGCTAATAATATATTAAGATGTCTATGGTCTAGCTGCGGGAAGTGGTTGCGTTATCTATTTATGGCGCTAGAATCACTAGTTATGATGAACCAAAAAAACGATAAGGTAAATGGCTGAATATGGTATAAAAAATAAGTGCTAGTTCTACTACGTCAAAATGCGCAAAAACTGACCAAATATTTGGTTGCGTTATTATGAAGCAACGCTGCTTTAAAATGATCATAAATGCTGTAATTTATGATTACTATTAATCGAATCTTTGAACGGGCGTTGCTTCAAAACGCAACCGAATATTTCGTCAGTTTTTACAACATAAGCACAATTAGCACTTACCATAGTCGGCCAATTACCTTTTGTTTGGTCTCACTAACTAGTTTTTCAGGCGACATATATACCTAGTCGGTTCTTAAATACTGTCACTGGCCATTTATTTTAAAAATAGAACACCTAGAAAAAAAATGAAATGGTGTTCGATTTTCACATATTTTTTGATTAATAATCTGCCAAATCACAATTACATTCGTTCATTTTTTACGATGGAGTGGACTCGCAAAGAGGACCGAGTAGCAGTAATTGCATTGCATCGTTGCGGCCATCCACCGAAGACGACATTCAACTTGCTTCAAAAATTAAAATTCACGAAGAGGTTCGTGTACCGTACCATCAAGAGGTACAATGAAACCTCTAGTGTCGATGACGAGAAAAGAACTGGCAGACCTCGTTCCGTTAGGACTCCAGGGGTCATCAAAGCAATCAAGGCGCGTATTGCAAGAAATCCCGTCCGCAAGCAGAAACTGATGGCTTTGGAGATGGGATTAACCAGAAGTACCGTAAAAAAAGTACTCAATGAAGACCTGGGACCACGAGCTTACCGAAAACAGAGTGGACATCTTCTGAACGCGCGTCTGATAGCTATGAGAGCCAAAAAATGCAAAGTTTTGCTAAAGCGGTACGCGAGAAACAGACACCGCGATATTCTGTTTACAGACGAGAAAATTTTTAATATCGAAGAGAAGTACAACAAACAAAATGACAGGGTGTACGCTACCAGCTCTGCGGCCGCTGGAAATTCTATTCCTAGAGTGCAGCACGGCCATCATCCATCATCAGTCATGATTTGGTTGGGAGTGTCCTACTATGGCCCTACTGAAGTGTATTTTTGTGAAAAAGGTGTCAAAACCAGTGCAAAAGTGTACCAAGACACGGTTTTAGATCGAATAGTAAAAGATCTGCCCCAGACACTCTTTGGAGGACGGCCATTTGTGTTTCAACAGGACTCCGCACCTGCTTATAAGGCCAAAACAACTCAGGAGTGGTTCGAGCGCCAGAATATCGAGCTAATAAGGCATCAAGATTGGCCCTATACTAACCCCGACCTCAATCCACTGGATTACAAAATTTGGCAGGAATTGGAGGAGAAGGTCTGTTCTAAACCTCACAAAAATTTGAGCAGCCTAAAGTCATCATTGATTAAAGCAGTGGCCGATATCGACATGAATATGGTCCGTGCTGCTATTGATGATTGGCCACGAAGATTGAAGGCTTGTGTGAAAAATGGTGGCAATCATTTTGAATAAATTTTGTGTTTAATGTAAGCTAATTAAATTACCTTTTTTTAAAAAAAAACTTTTTTTAAATATCATGATTAGTTTTCATTTTATAGCCAATTTTGTTTGTGACAGAATTTAAGGACCGTCTAGGTATAGGTAGATTACGCAACCACTTCGTCTAAGTGGTAGAGCTGATGCCGGGCTCGACTGTGGAGGTACCACCATCTTACTCGCAAATCGAGCGAAGTTATTCGGGGGAGAGTAAGAGAACAGCTCTCAGGCAAAAAAACCAGGCGGCCCACCATTGCCTGGGACCGATGGATGGCGGTATATCCATCCCCAATTGCCGAGACTTATATAAACCAGACTGGTGACGGGCAGCGGCGTCACTGGTGCAAGGGTTTCGGCACCGCGCTCACCATCCCGCCTGCCCAGCGTGTGTGAGTATGGGCATTTCTTCCAGGAGGACCGCCAAGAGTAGCAAAATCCTAGAAAGGTCTATGTCCAGCAGTGGACGAAACAGGCTGATGGATGGATGGATGGAACCACTTCGTGCAGCCAGAGCGACATCAGGGAGTGCCCTTTATCCTGTGAACCCAAATTCAGCCATTTCCCTTGTCGCCACCAGATTTATCGAACTCCTAATCCATAGCATGTTTATCTAGGTCTTACTTAGAGTGCATTACATACTAGAAAAGGTCAATCAGAGACAAATTTCAAGTAAGACAAATATTTAAAAAAATATTCCTATGCGATGATTTGAACCTGCGACCTCTTGCTTACCCGGCAAGTGCACTACTGACTGCACCACCGAAGTACTCTTCCTAGACCCTTGAATTTTCCACCATACCTGTGTACTGAATTAATATGCCAGCCAGTAATGCACATACTAAACGCTCACGAGGGTGTTGTGTGATTTCACGCTTTGTTCATACGAACAGAGATGGATGTCTGAAGCAACAGGGCGCCATCCCTGTTCCTATGAACAAATTACAGTTTCGAATCCAGGCACAAGTAATTTTTTCAAGATATTTGTCTTTCTTGAAAATTTTGTTTCTAAATTGATCTTTTGTAATGAATTCTAAATATTGTTAAGAGTATCCAAAAGCGACAGAGTTCGCTATAAAACATAAAATCTTTATAGATCTTAAAACCGGTTACGTCAAAAATGGGACCCTTTTTAGGATTCTGTACAAGAAGGGCGCTAAGCAGGACCCTATTACTAAGCCTCCTCTGTCTGTCCGTCCGTCTGTCACAGGGACTACAGCTTCAGCCGTAATAAGAAGCTTGTTATTTTTTTACAGATGACGTATTATTATGGCTTCTACCATGAAAAACAATAAAAATTTAAAAATTATAAAATACAATGAGGTCCCCCATACAAGAAAACTTGAATAAATGCAGGGTATTGTTTCAAATCTATCATAAAATTTATAATCCACACGAGTTTCATATATGGTCAGATTATTAAACATAATTTAAAGTAAAAAAACAAATATTAAAAATTAGGGTACCATACTCAAAAGATGCCTAATTATTTGATAGGCGCTATCACCTTAGCGGCTTTTTTTTTACGTCTGGATGTTGCTTTGTCATGGCATCTATTATGTTGTTAATTAATTATCATGTTTTTAGGGTTCCTTACCCATTCTGTGTGGGGGTCCGACTCGCACTCGGCCAAATTATTTGAACAATTCATGGTGTATCAATAAGTGCATACGGAACTAAATGCTAAGCCTCCGCTGTCTGTTTTTCTGTCTGTCAGTCTGTCACAGAGGTATATAACCTTTTACATAATACTTTTCTGTGGCCTCTACCACGACAAATAATATGATATTCGAAAATAATAGTTTAAGAGGGGTCCCCATTACTCCCCATACAAGAAACCTCGAAAAAGTTGCATTATTTACTGCTGCCGACCGACTGCTTCTCCACCACCATGCGCAAGCGTGCCGCATTCTTAGTGCGGAGAGTTCGGGCCAGTTCCAATGTTGTCCTGAAAATGATTGGAGACAGACATAAGACTAGACTGCCCTTTTCTCCGGCACTGCTGTGATAGACAGAAAGTATTTAAATTGGTGTTTTTATTTTGATTGTATGATTCTATTATTGTAATTTTTATTTTATTCTATCTTGATTTTTGTAATTTGATTTGATATTAGTTATGTAACAAATAAATATGGATCTCTGTTATCTGAAATAAATGAAATTCATTTATTTTAGGTGGTAGAGCTGATACCGGGCTCTACTGTGGAGGTACCTCCATCTTACTCGCAAATCCTCCCGAAGTTATTCGGGGGAGAGTAAGAGAACAGCTCTCAGGCAAAACCAGGCGGCCCACCATTGTCTGGGACCGATGGATGGCGCTATATCCATCCCCAATTGCCGGGCCTTACATAAAACAGACTCGTGACGGGCAGCGGCGTCCCTGGTGCAAGGGTTTCGGCACCGCGCTCACCAACCCGCCTGCCCAGCGTGTGTGCGTATGGGCATTTCTTCCAGGGGGACTGCTAAGAGTGGCAAAATCCTGGAAAGGCCTGTGTCCAGCAGTGGACAAAACAGGCTGATGGATGGATTTATTTTATTATTTTTTTAAAACGTTTATTGGTTTTGCCTCTTACTTATAGACGGTAAAACATACAAGTTTTAAATTTAGCCAGATTTTTAGGGCATACTCAAAAGTAAAATGAAAAATTATAAAAAGTAGGGTTCCGTAAGCCGACGGTGCCAAATTATTGTCAGGCGCTACCATTAAAGCGCCTTGTTTTTTGTAGCCTTGATGTTGCTTTGGCATGTATATTGTTGTTATTCACCATAAATATCTTTAGGGTTCCGCACTCGTATAGTGGGGTGGTACGGAGCCCTTTATGCGCGAGTCCGACTCGCACTTGGTCAAGTTATTTGTATTACTACGAAAACGGTTGACAGCAAGGACAATCAAAGTAGGTCAGATATTTTTTTTTGTAAAAAATATTCTGTAAGTGCGTCCTACGTCTATACGTTTGCGGCTTTACTCAATAAATATTTGTCATATTGGTAAATAATTCATGAACTTCGAAATAAAAGTAATAAAACTCTTTGATAACCTTAAAAATGGACTTCGTTAAGAAAAAGTATAAATTTCAATGGTGCTTACGTCTTTTCGAATTGTGCTCTGGGCTGTAAGACGTCTCGTCCCGTTACAAAGGTTTTTATACTATTACGGAACCACATAAGCAAAATTACTATCCGCAAATAGAAGATGATAAACATGAATGTCGAATAAATTATCCGGTTCAGTGATTCATGTCACCAGCGATGTATGTTCCCGAATCAATGCTGAAAATACTTATTTCTTAAGAAAATAGCTTTGAAGCGTCCCCATACGTGGTGGCGGAATTGTGTTCATTTGTAGGCTAATAAAATAATAATGAAAAAATATGTACTTTAAATATAAGCTTTTGAACCAATGAACTGAAAATGAATTATAAGCAATAATTAGTTCAGATCGCTGAAACTCATTTCCTAATTTTATTTTTTCGAGTTACTTATTTGAAAGCTTGTCGCGCTAATCGTAAACTTTGTCTTGTACGTGCCAATCAATTACTGTCAAATTAAATTAATTAGGACCAACTTTTACAAACATTTCACACCACAAGCTTTTGTGAAAATAAATAATTTCATTTAAAGCAATTTTATTTATTATTCGACTTCGTGCTTTTAAGTGAATAACGTTATTTTGCTTATCAAAACCTATTATTAAACAATGTCAAGAGAGTGGTAAAACATGCTGAGTCTGTCATTTTGGGACCTGCCATATTGAATTTGGCATGATGTTACGTATTCTGCTTGGCAAACCCTTTCATTTGATACTTATGTCATAGATGTGATTAAGGAAATTTAGTTCGCCATCTTCATCCACATCACTCAGCTTATTATATTCTCGTTATTTTTTAGGGTTCCGTACCCGAAGGGTGCCAAACGGGGCCGTATTACTAAGCCTCCACTGTCTGCCTGTTTGTCTGTCTGTCCGTCCGTCCGTCTGTCACAGGGGTCTACAACTTCAACCGTGATAGGTAGCCAGTTGAAATTTTCACAAAATACATATTACTATAGCCTCTATCACGACCAATAATAAAAATCTACAATCCCATACAATAAACCTCGTATTAGCCATAGCGCCATCTGAAGTTTCTACCGAGGTTCATTGATGGTGGATGGCGCTTACAATAAGAGTAGCTTGTTTTTGTGCAGAGGTTCATTAGTGAGCTGATAGATGACGCTAATAGTAGCTTGTCAACCTTCTTGTAGCATAATGTTTTTTGAGTTCCGTACCCATAACATGTGGTGGTACGACGGAACACTTTGCGTGCGGTCCGACTCGCACTTGGCCAAATTATTTATACCTATTCAAGGTGGTTGGTATGGAAATAATAAATCACAGTTTTGGGGCTTCCGCCATATTAGATTAAAAATGATGTCACTTTAACTTATCGTATTCTACTTGTCAAATCCTTTTTTATACCTATGCCAAGTCAAGGGAGTTGGTATATAAGTAAAAAATCGCCATCTTGTCACGTCCACCATATTGAATTATGGATGTCAGCTTATCGTACATTGTCACTGAACTCAAACGTGTGTGCAAAATTTCAGCCCAATCAGTTATTCATTATTATAAATTTATAACTTAGGGGATTGGTTTCAAATTTACTTGTAAGATTTAACCCAGACATACGAGTACTTACTCACTAACACACAAGTGAAGTTGCATAAAACCTTGTATAAAAATAAGCCTCTTGGACACAAAATACTGAAAGCATAGGATACATATAAACACGTATTTGGTCTGAGGTATGGGCACGATCAATTATTTATAATATTTTTTTACACTTTGTAGCCCCAATAAAATTTAAAAAAAAAATCTGGTGTTATTAAAGATTTATTTTTATTTTTCCTTGTGTCTGAATTCAGCTTAACTATATAAAGAAAATCAGGCATCTTAAATCAATAAGAAAACGGGCTTTGCCGTGAGTATACTTATCCGTTTATTTACATTTTAATTTATTATTTTACTATGAGTAGTTTTAAAGTGTTTCAAAAACACTATCTGTTTCGATGCACTCTATTTTATTAACTAGTAAGTACTTAAAACGTATCATATATACTCAGGTGTCTAACCTTATCGCGGCAGTCTGAATTTCATAAATGGATAGGTATCCAGTGGCGGTCCGAGGGGGGGGGAGGTCACAGGGGTCATGATCCCCTAAAACATTCACGTCAAAATCCCCTAAACTTTGGCAGCTTACGAATATTTCAAACAAATTTTTATCTGCCTACTAAGGTCTAAAGAAAAATATTCAAAATAACGTTAAAAAAAGTAATTCAAACTGTGCAAACCAGAAAAGTTTTGACAGCACGGACCGCGGTTGGTGGCGGCGACCGCATGCCCAATAAAATTCCATTTACTCTGTGACTGAGGTTTTTCATTTTATTAAAAATAAACTTTTATTTGTTTGACCTGTTTTACTGTTAGTTGGCCTCTTGAACTATACTTGAGCCTAGATGACTCCCCCTCCCAAATCTTGAGGGAACTCTAAAAACATTATGGTAAATAAGAACAACATTAATTGTGTGCCAAAGGAACATCACGGCTACAAAAAAAACCGCTTAAAAGGTAGCACCTGACAAAAAATTTGGCACCGCTGCGTACAGAACCCTACTTTTTATTACTTTTTGTTCTACTTTTGAATATGTCCTACAATCTTACCAAATTTAAAACTGGAATGGGTTACCGTTTTTAAGTAAGAGCCAAAACCAGTAACATTTAAATAATGAAATTTGTTTGAGGTTACTTGTATGGGGACCCCCCTTAATAATATTTTTTTAATATTTTATTATTTATCGTGATAGAGGCCATAGTAACCTGTATTTTGTGAAAATTTCAACTTTCTTCCTATTATGGTTGAAGCTGTAGACCCCTGTGATAGACGGACAGACAGACAGCGGATCCTTAATACAAGTGTCGCAACGGTTTATGAGCGGTGACCTTGACTGCGCTAGTCATTTTTAGGGTTCCGTAGTCCGACAACCCTTATAGATTTGCCATGTCCGTCTGTCCGACTGTCCGCGGCTTAGCTCAGAGACTATTAGTACTAGAAAGCTATAATTTGGCATGGATATAAGTATTAATCACGCCAACAAAATGGTAAAAAAAATCCCGGAATTATTTTTTTTAAGAATACCTCTCATGCACGTAAACAGGGCATGATTTTTTTTCTCGTCTATCCTATAGTGTGGGGCTTTGGGGTATCGTTAGATAGGTCGTTATGAAACATCGTGGGTGTGTGAAAACTATTTTTCGATTAAGGGATCCGTCGGCAAAATATTAAGCTTTAAAGTGAAAATTTTAGTTAAAGTGGAGCGTCCTCCCCCCCCCCCCCCCTGCTGGCTACGGTTGTTAAATTCACAGAAGTAGTATATATGTATAATGAATTTAAAAGTAAAGCTATCCCAGTAGGGATAGGCTTTACAGGTTTACGAGTACAGGTCGCGCCAAACTTTTGGTCCCCTCGAATGTATGGGATTAGAAGTTTGGCGCGGTCTGTATTAGTATACCAACTTATAAAATGTACCGGGCAACAACGGAACCCTACATTGCACGTGGCTCGACACGCACTTGGCCGGTTTTTTCTCTATCGCACGAAGTAATTTTGTGCGCGAGGGAACACATGCGCTAGCTTGTAATAGGGTCCCGTTTGGCACGCTTCGGGTACGGAACCCTAAAAATGCGGCCTTTCATACGTATCTTCTAGTTTATTCAGTGCCATAAAAAGACATAAAATAATAAATCCGCACGAAGGATAAGCTAAAGTTTTGAATTTAAAATTTTAAAATCTTTGTACCTTTGTATCTTTTTTTTTCAAAAGTAAATTTGATTTATCTGATATACCGGACCCCTTACGGTGCAAGTCCTTTTTATTATGTTCTCACTCTATGGATACACGTACGGAACGAAATCCAAAATCAATATATTTATTTTGTAAAATAGATAGGCATAAAGTATACTTTTTACAGGTCAAAGTTAATATTTACAAAAACAATAAAACAGGAAAAAATTATAATAATATTAGGTACGGGAAATATGTACACACAAAAAATATTTAAATCGCGCTACTAATGAACTTAATAACTTCACAATCCAAAAATCAAACAAAGATAAACGAATCTGAAATGAAAATCTTGAAAAATAGAACGCAGCCGTACCGAAACGTCAAGAAAACAGATGCAGATAACTTCACATCAATCAACAAATTACCTAATGCCAACATTTAGAAACAAAATATCATTTCATTGCATTTTGTTTTCTTATTTCCATTACACAATAAAGAGGTAACTACAATACAATAGTGGAACAATTACATAAAAATAAGAGATATTTTCTAGAACCATAACCCAAGCATCAAAATAACAATGTAATCAATTACCTTTTTCTGTCTATTTCAATATTTTACGACCCCGATAGAGACAGATGTAAGTGGAGAAGCGAGACAGCGCAGCGCCACATTGCCGATGACGCCCGATATCGCGGAATGTACCGTTGGTTATGTTGGCAGTACCGGCTTAGTTCCCCATCGCGGCCGCAACGTAGCGTTGGCGTCGTGCGACACCTTTCATTGTATTGACTATTGACTGATTCTGAACACAGAGAATAATGTATAAACTTGATTTGTCGTGTTATTATCTTAGTTTGTGTTAAAATAGAATGTAACAAGTTTTAGTTTAAGTGAAATTATGTCCTGGTTTACGTGAAAGTGAAAGAGAACAGCCCGTCAAGTGCTACGCGGCCATTTTACTTGCAATGCGGCAACGGTGTACGATCCGCCATTGGAAACGGCCAGTGTCTTTCTCTGTGTAATATTTGTATTTTGCCGACTCGGCAATAGAAGCTGCTGTTAGCCATGTGTGTCGAAAGTGTAGTGCGGACTTTAGTGTAGTGACACACGGTGATCGTGTGTTTTGAATGATGTGCAAAAGATGGAAATCGAAGTGAAGCAGCGGAATCAGAGGAATAGGCGACGGGAGCGGGCTCAGCGCATGCAAGCACAGCGAGAGAGCAAAGTTAAGGATGGGGACAGCGGCGAGGACGAGTCTCCGGCCAGGGAGAAGCCGCCTCGTCCTGCGGCCCGTAGGAAAAAGTCGCGGGAGCCTCTGGGAGAGGAGGAGATCATCGACGGATTCGCCATAATGGCCTTCCGCACCTACGAGGACCTAGAGGTAAGTCACACCCGGCTCCTGCATGCGAACGACCCCTGCAGAAACAAAACAATGGCCAAACTGTACTGGCAACTTGCTCCCGTTAGATACCTATAGAAAGTAGCTATGTTTACATCCTTTGTCGGGTACAGAATCCGTGACCCAATCTCTATGGGCTTTCATAGTTATTAATCTTGCTGTATTCGCATTTGGATAACAGATTCGATTATTGTATACGACGAGTACTGCACAGTGCGTAAATGTACGTAGGTTTACATATGAATCAATTCCGGTTAATTAGTCGATGTTATCGGCAATATGACCCTCATTGCATACCTATCCCTTCACACACGTCCCCGCATGAGCAGTTTCTTCATTTGTCTCATTACAAAAACACTGCCTGCATCGTAATCGCTTTCGTCGCCTGGAAGTGCAATGACCTATTGAATAAACCCATCGCGTAGTGTGACCGTAGAGCTCCGTAGATCTTCGATAATGATCTGGCATTTGTGACGTCAGTCAACTGTAATGAAACTAATGAAGCAATATCCTGGTATGCTCAAGCTATATCCAATAAGCCATGTATAGTACCCACTTATATGTTTATGTTAGCAGCTGATGAATTGATGATGTAGCCGCGGTCTCCCACATAGTGTAAATTTGGTCTAAGTAGCTTTCGCTCGTTTGCGCTCATTTATCGCGCCGTCCTCGAATGCTGCTGTGCTAAGAAAAAACACAGTAACCTGGGTTTTTGGTAAATTATCGTAATTGATTTTTTATTTTGAGTTGGCCTAGTTCTTATAATAAAATGGTGAAAACACAGTAACTTTAGATAATTAATATGTAGACATAACTAAATCACAGAACAGTGTGTTCCATATTTTAAACACAGTATTTTCGCAATGCGTTTTTTGCTAAATATTTTTGTGGTCTTAAAATGATACTAGACTAAAGCCCAGTAACTTACATACATTACTACTTACCATATTGAAGTTAATAAATAGTAAATCTACAAAAATGTCAAGTAGTTAATACTATAACACAGTGGCTCATAATGCCAAGATAAACACAGTAAATTTTTGACTAATATCACTATAATTTATTATTATTTTTGACTAAATATCACTTTATTAATTTTTTATACAATACTAAAACAAAGTAGTTAATATTACATCAAAACGGTATATTTATACATATGATTAATACATAAAATCGTAGAATAAATAAAACTTTACATAAAAAATACATTTTTGCGATGTACTTGGCAAAAAGTTTAAAAACGTATTCTGATCTTTAAACGCGTTTTTCTGGAAACTATGGTTTGCCAAGTTACTGTGTTCGTAAGAAGGGCAGACTGGCAATATGTTGACATCTAGTACGTAGCACACAATAAAACTACATTCCGCGCTATCGTTTAGAATTATGGCGACAGGCTTCCCGTTCGTGGCTGGCTGAAGCACCCGCGCGTGTACTATCGAACCGAAACTGGTTCCTTTGCTCCTATTTAATTCACCACATGCAGCGTGCATCGCTTATGCAATTTCAACCGACAATGGCCGTAAGTTAATTTTCGACGTAAAACGAGTTTTTGTAAAATTACTTACGATAACGGCCGACATATGGCCAATAAAGAACAAATTGTTATTATATTACTTTCCACTTCTGTTGTAAAACAAAGTCCGCAGGCAACAAAGCCAGCAGGTAAAGAATAGAGCTTTAAACCTGCTATTGTGCTCAAACAAATAGTCTCGAAGAACACATTGTACTGTAAACAATAATCTTACAGAATACTAGCAGGAATACGAAAAAACGCTACTTTAATATTTAAAAAGCAGGATACACCACACCTTGCTTTCAAATGGATCGATCTTAGAAATCCCGATCAAGTTTCACGTTCAATGAACTTCATTGGACAAAAAGGATAGTTAAAATAAACACGGTCGCGCGTGACCGCCTCATCCGACGTTCGTAAGCATGCAACAATACGCAGCTCTCGTCTTTCCCACGGAACGCCTCCCGGGACCTGCCTGCAATACCCGTAGCAAACTACCAGAGCAAGAAGCCGGCCACCAGATCCAATACTCTACCATGATACCAACCGCCGGACCGCACGGCCGCTACCGACCTACCGCATATGCCTTGACATTTAGCACTATTAGTGACGTTTACTTACGTTGTTCTACGTAACTCGAAAACGTCAGAAACATGGACTTTTAAAGAATAGCTTGCTTACAAATTGAGTTATATTTATCTGGTCCAAATTTAGAAGCAGGATAGAAAAAAACTTCCCGAATTAAAAAAGTCTTCATAAAAAAGAAGCACGTTCAAAACTAATTTGAAAAGTTTGACAAGCCCCGTCTACCTGATAAGCGGTCGAGGAAGATTGGACGTGGCATAAAGAAGTTAGACGGGCGTAAAATATTGTAGACATCCGATTTTGGCGAGGCGAGCCTTGTGCGATCCATTTCTTTCACTAGGGTAGCTTGATCGTGTTGAGAACGTGGATTTTGTAATCTCTACTAAAGGAGATTTACGATTTCTGCATAGTTGATGTTCTTATTCTACGATTGATAGACCATAACAATGTCTGGCATGGCTGAACTGAAAATAAAACTATTTGCGCGTGGTTTATGTTCATGCTGACGTATCGAATTCTTTTTCTAAACAATGATTGTCTTGAACTAACTTTATTGACGTCGTATATTTTATTTTATAACGCAAACCGCAATCCAATAAGAATATATAGACAATCTTGTCTAAATTGTGTGAAACAAGATAATATCAGCACGCTACGATAATATCGGAGGCAGAACATGTGTCTGCTGCACTCGGCTTGAGAGCTCGTTCCATATAGCCACAATATTTCGACAACCGATTCGACCTATAATCAACTCTATTGCATGATATTAAAAGCTTGTTTCACCGTGGCAGTGTAGTACACAAAATCAATATGAGACGGCAAGAAGAGCCGTGAAGGTTGGAGCAAGGACCGTCTCGGGGCGCCCCGTGTCACCCCGGTGACCCACCCCATTGTCCCGACATTCCCCAGAGCTCAATGTTAGCACGTCGTGACATAAATACTTACCTGGCTAAACTTTAAACCGCTACAGCCTTCCCCAACCCGTTCGCCTTTTCCCTCTTGAATTCTTCCGCAGCCACTCGAGTTTTATCGAGAGTAAAATCTTAAAGTAGCAAATAGGTGCAACGAAGACGCTAATAGGTAATCGTAAAAGTCTTGTTTATCTTTCAAGTTCTTTAGTGGACTGGGGAGAATTACGACTGTATTATTAGTTAGTTGGGATCTGTTAACTAATACTCAAACGCGCAATGTCTGCCATTAGTCGACGTCGGTTTATAGCGCTATAAATTAGCAACTATGTAAGTGAGGCGGTTAACACGCTGTTGCATCCCGGAGCACCTAAAATAAGACTCGCAAATCACCCGCACTCGTCCGAATTAACTCGACTCGCAATCCTGAGCATAATGAATATGCAGACGCTTAATTACTATGCCGGATTTATAAAAAACAACCTTTGGTGTGAAGTCAAATTGCCGGGCCAAGAGCTTCTTTATCTACATTATTGGAGATGCTAGATAATAATTATAAAAAAACAAAGACATTTTTTTTTTCGATATATTTCGGCCCTCGGTATAGTGCTGTCTGTTGAGTCCAGGTCCATAATGAGCACCAAGTGACCAGATATATGATGTCTCCCAGGTTCTGAGGTCTATGTCGGTTGAGGAGGAGTGAATGATTTAATGATACGGACGGTGACGCAGTTGTTGAATTGATTTATTTGAATTGAATGATTATTTGTCCGTATCATTAAATCATTCACTCGACCCCTGACCGACTTAGACCTCAGAAGCTGGGAGACATCATATATCTGGTCACTTGGTGCTCATTATGGACCTGGACTCAACAGACAGCACTAACAAAAATGACCCGACACCGACATACATACTCGACGCTACTCAAAATTTAAAGTGATTTCACCACCTCACAACATAAACCATCCACCGCCATATTAAGTGAAGAGCAGTGATCACCATCATTAGCACATATCATTCCATAAACAAAAACTCATGCAACATGTCACTTCTACTTTTTTATATATTTATATCATTGTCAAAATGTTTCAATCGACTGATGACGGCTCCATACCGAGAGCCGAAATGTATCGAAAAAAAAATATGTCTTTGTTTTTATAATTATTATCTAGTATCTCTAACAAAATAAAGCTTAGAAGAGTACCCATATCTTTATTCATTTATCTACATTAATAAGTTGAGTATGTATTTATACTATTAACATTTAAATAACATAACCTAACTATAACAGAACTACTTAATATACTGACATAAATATGGCGACAGAATGTGTAAATAATATATTTTATTTACGCCTGAAAAAAAAGAATATTAAAGCGTGACACGCCAAATGAATAATTTATTGATGAATAAAAGCGGCCTTTACATCAAGTGTTGCTTAATAAAACATACAATTTAGTGGTCACCCGATATCCGGGACAGAAATGGAGCTAATTGCTGCGGGACGGTCCCGGAAGTTAGACAGGATCCTTGGCTCGTAGATGTATCGTTAACCTATTCTAATTTGAATTCACACATCGGTCGAACAACCTTATCTAAATTGGTAGGATTCTGTATCGTTATTTATGCAAATACAATTGAAATCTACAACACTATTTAATAACTAACGGAACACAACTAATCGAACTTTCTCCGACTAGTGTTCTCTCTTCAAGAAACCACCCAAGTTATTAAAGTTTGTGTGAAGTTAGAAGCCGCATTGGTTACGCTTACACCCAAGTAATAGAAAAGAGCTTAAATAATTCAATGTCTAGTCGACGCTATGCGGTTAACTTATTCGCTCTCCAAAGTTCTGTGTAAGTAAGCGAGAGCGATGCAGACATGCAAATGCACAAAATTTAGAAAATCCTCCCTCCTCGCTTACTCCACGGTATCTCTCACCGCCTCCTCAGCCACGCTTGCTCAAGAAATATGCTGGAAAAATTGCTCTCGCCGAATGATGCTACGTGTGTCGATTTGTCAAGAGACTTTTTGTATTTTATAGGATCGGTATACTTTGCTGAAAATTTTGTGAAAAAATCAGGTCGAGTGGATTTACAATGTCGGCTAGGTACTGTAGTCCAGTTTTAAACAATTTAGATGAATCTACACATACTTTGAATACAATTCTGAATTAATGTGTTTTCCTTGCAAACTTGACCTTGACATAGTTTCATTCATTCATTTTTGAGACACTTTAGATAAATTATATTCTCACAGTACAACATATCTCCCATGAATCCCCAAGGTTGTGTCAGGGGTGTTCCCAAGTATGAACAGGTCACAGTCCACACTTGGTACACACACCCGCTTTTTACCGACGATTATTACGTCCCAAACGTGATGGGTGGTGAGCCCTATCGCCGTAATTCGGGCACAAATAGGCCACCGACAGCTTACGTGCCTTTCGAAGCAAGCAGACCGAACACAAAAATATCTGCTCCGCAGGGATTGAAACTACGACTTCTGGGTTAAAGGCAAGCGTTTTTCCACAGATTTTCATTAACCTTTTATCGTCATGTGTGGAGGAGTAAATGATATTTTTGATTTAAATCAAAACTGGTGTACATTATATAACTTATCAGGCTGTTAATAGGTTCACAACGTTAATACCTATCACCATATTCTATTTCCGTTTGTGCCCGGAACCCTAACAAACCACTGCTTCATATTACACGATGTCGGGTACATTTTCCCGCAGGCTTGCAAGTAAAGCCTAGAATTTCAGAACAAACACGGCGTCGCAAGGCTTGTTGTATTAAAATTTTACTCGTTAAACCTTCCTCCGCAGTGCATTGAAACTTGCCGGGGTTTGAAATTTTATTACACTCTTTTGCCGTTTATTCGTCGTGATGCGAGTGCTCATCTCTGGAGCACTTGTCGACGCTTCGCAACTAGATTCTGTGCATCTGCACACATATGTTATTTACTTGAGATGGATCTTGAAATGACGGCTGTACCGTTAAGGCAGTAGGTAACGCAAATAAAAATAAAATGACAGACTTTTGATAATTTTGTTACAATAGTTGCAAATATCCTTGTACCTAACAGTTATCAAAACAATATTCGTATGTGCTTCTAACCTTTATGGAGCAAGTTGGAACAAACCCTGTCCGTCGATTTATTTGTTTGCTCTAAATAAAATCTTTTGTTACCGTATTTTTCATTTTGATGAAAATCCCGAGTATCGATTTCGGGATTTGGTTGATTTTTTATTTACAACATTAGCTTAAATTACAGCTAGCGATTTTGAGAACTAGAAGCCAAGTAAAGTATAAAATCCTCGGTTTTTTCGAGAGTGCGTGATGTTTCGGTTGTTGTAACTGCCACGGCTGAGAACGCGCTATTTTAAACAATAATGAAACGTCATAGAGTTCAATTCTACTTTATGTATTTAGTCTGGGGTCTCAATGCCCTTAAATAATTATATCCGAATTTTTGAAAAAGAGATTTTGTCTTTTATTTGAATATTGAAAAGACGCTAGTCTCTCCCGTGGCCATTCTCTCCTACTGGAAGAAAATAAGTTAAAAATTGGCACCCTAAAACATAAATTAAAAAATATATTGTTATCTTCCCTTACATAACTAGAACTTATTATATATTACATAACGATTTCCTACAATTATTTTTTAAGACTATATAGTATTAGATTTTAAGTACCTGCTCTTAATCAAATGTAAGAGCGTATCGCCAACAAACTGCTTAGCAGTTTGGCGAAAATTGTTAAGTGTATAGTTGTGTAAAATTCAATTATAATATAAATAAAAATAAAAATGTATACTAGAAGTCTTGTTATATTGAAAGAAACACCGATGCCTACCTGCGTGACAATCTTCAGGTTCGTCCGTAAAAAATGGGTGTATGATAGAGGGCTTGGCTTTTCAACACCCAGAACAACGCTGATGTCTCCTCATCCTCACCTCAGGTAAAACTATCGTGACGATACTTTGAGAATTAAATTGTTATTTTAATGACTTTTCAATGTCTTGGTCTTTTCTCACGCTCAAACCAAAATTATCGAGACCGAATTTCCCTTTCATATTCCAATTGAATAAATACCCAAACAAGATTGCAGCCGCTCGCCTGTACCATGTAAACAAAATCACACATGTTGGTAATCCTCTACGATCCGCAATCGATTGTTTACCTTCCACCTCTGAGCGCGCACGTACGCTCCCACCGATGTTTATAACATAACGCGCAATGTTTATTACACAATGCTCGCTTAACCATAATAAAACCTACTCGATATTTTAGTGTTCTACATAACTTTGTTGCTACTTTATTTTATAGGTTCTTACCTTAGGGTTGCGGAAGAAACTATTTGAATTGCTTATTGCAAAAACAAACCAAAGAATAAAGAGAAAACTTTTTGGAAATCAAAAATAAATTTATTTTGAAAGATAAAAATTGTGGAGTAAATCCAGTTTTTTTTAATGTATATTTTGTTGTTACGTTTCAATAAAACTGGATACCATGTACTTTCCTTGATTTATTTAGTTTTCTTGTATTATAAAAGTCAAGAATATGGTTGTGTATAAGAATGATTTAAATATTAAGAATGATTGGGTATACTTATTTTCGGAAAAAATTTCCTATGGTTTGTTTTTCCAATCAGCGGTTCATTCATTTACATATTACTCGTATAATCGAATCATTGTATATTGTCTGCATCTTTATTTACTTGCGAACAGTACTAAAACAAGGTGACATGACTGAACTAGGGTCAGCTTCATATGCACATTAAAAACCGGCCAAGTGCGAGTCGGACTCGCACACGAAGGGTTCCGAACCATTATCTATAAAAACGGCAAAAAAATCATGTCTGTTTTATTTTAATATTAATTTTATATTCTGTGTTTTAGTAATTTGTTGTTATAGCGGCAACAGAAATACATCATCTGTGAAAATTTCAACTGTCGAACTATTACGGTTCATGAGATACAGCCTGGTGACAGACGGACAGCGGAGTCTTAGTAATAGGGTCCCGTGGGTTACCCTTTGGGTACGGAACCCTAAAAATCCTGTCAAGCGTATAGAATGTATGGGCTCCTTCAATGTAATCTGCTCGAAAAGCCACTTCATTTCACAACCCACATGAATTTTCACATCGTGACGTCAATTTTCCCAGTACTTACATGCCAAACGTTCTTGAAATGTGTTTAAGAGACACCGAAACTTCGCTACAAGTGAGAGTTTCCGTTTATTTACGGAACCCTAAAACTTCAGCATATATCCTCGCTAAAAAGCATCGGAATGGTATATAAATTGTTGGGGAGATACGAAGTAAAACCGCAATACTTAAGTGACTTTTAAACCATTCAAAAAGCAGCTTATCGCAGAATTTCCCGCGCATTTATCCGGTATCCGACTCGAAGATGGGGTGAAAATGATTACGAAGCTCGAACCCTTGCGAGAACACCCGGCTGCACACTTTACTGTTATCGTTCGGAAATCGCATCGAATTTAATAAAACCTTTAAAAATATGATTTGTGAACTTTAAGGCGGCTCCTAATTTAGAGGGATTCAAACGAAAAGTCTTAGGGGAGTCTTATTGTTTTATCTTTTGCTGTTTTAATTTAATGAGCTGCTGTGTTTTATTTTTTAGTAGATAACAGTGAATCATTGTCTTAAATTAGATTATTAAATTATCATACTATGACTTGCATGCAACATTATCAGATACTTGGCTTCACGTAAATAAATATAGAAAGTTAAGCCTTTGCATACTTTTCTGAGAAAGTGGGTTGTTTTATCGCGCCTGATAAACTATGTACACAACTTATTAACCAAAAAAACAGCATTTGCCAGTGGTGCTTGAGTTTATTTTAATGTTGAAAAGCTCTTGAGAGCACTCTGTGTAAGATGTGTCAAGTGGCTAGAATCGATGTAAGACAGCGGCGCCGCCGATCCAATGGACATCGTCGGTCGAAGCAAAGTAGCGGTCGGGGCATATCTTGACGATCTCGGAGATAAATGCCCCCTCGATCCGACCCGGGACCCGATCGCGATCTAATTGTCTGGGGAGAGTTTGGAACTACGCGGCTCAGCTGTGATTCGCAACTTGTATAAATCGCCTATTGATTTTCGCTGTTCATACTGAACGAATAACAGTGCCGTTTTGATTGTAAATACGCAATCACGTAGCATACATTGTAAATGCAGTGCTCGTTCTACTTAATTTAGAGTTAAGTGCAAAGACAAATAAACTGTTGTATTTAATGAACAGTCCGTGTCAGGTCAGGTCTATCGAAATGCGAGCCACAACTCGGCCTATCGGCTTACGAGTACTTTGATTGTTCGAAAGCCGCGTCGTTCTAAACGCTTGGCTCACCTCAACTCATTAGCCTTTACAAATATAAGCTTATTTCCCACTCGCCGCTGTAATTGATAGGCGTCTGGTACTGTTACCACTTAATTGTTTTATTGTCTTTCCCTTCAAATGTGGCGTTCGTTTTATGCTGAACTGTAAATAAATTGCGGCTCTGACGAAGTTTTTTACAATTCGTATTATATATTCTTGTAATCGTGTGCTTACATACATAATAAGAACTTGGCAAAATTGTGCTAAGAAAAAACATCACCGTGAAGGATATTAGCTCGTATTAGCACTCGAAGCACGACATTATATAAACATTCGTAGCACATTACTCCATTATCGCTAAACATACACGTCAAGCCTGGACAAATGTTTGCGGAGAAGTTAGAAGTAGTCGCGCGCTCGCAGCGCTCGATGGTTTAACGGCTATACGCTGGCCACAAACTACCCTGAAAAGCTGATTGTAAAACGTTTTGTAGGAAATAGAATATACCCCGGTTCAGGCCTGGACGGCAATTCTCGCACATGCGACAATTTGTGAAGGCCGAAAGCGGGTGAATTTTACACGCTCTTTATGAAGAAACGCATCAAAATTTTAAAACATAAACCTGTTGTACGTAGTCATTGCTATCCAGTTGAAATTTTGAAAGAATACGTCTTTCTATGGTCTGTAGGCAAATAAAATATTTGATCACTACAAAAAAGTATATATTAGACCCCCCATTATGTCGGATTGTATTAAATACTTTAAAAGAACAAATGATAATTTTTATCGCCTTGATGTTGCTATGGCATCTATATTATTGTTATTTGCCTTAATGTTTTTAACCCTCAGTGCGCGAGACCGACTCGCACTTGGTCGATTTTAAAATTAGTATGATATTATCCAGAAAACGTAAATTATATTGGGGTACCCTCAAGTTCTCCCAATGTTAGTGAATTAAACATATTTTTTATTTAATATTATTGTGATTTAGTAAGTTGTTTTTATTTAGAATAAGTTTAGTTTTTTATTGTTTTTGTGTCGCTATTCATTTAACTTGAAAGAAATACAAAATTTTCCTGGAAACAACTTGTAAATAGCTTTCATCATAATGACAGTAGTTTTGTTACCTGAAATTAACCAACGAACAAAAGCGAAACCCTAAAAAGGCTGTTGTTTTGCTAAAGGAATGGAAAAGCGAGCTCTCTATAATTAATTTTGTAGTACTGTTGCAGAGTAATAAAGAACTTTGAGTGGGTAGATAAATTATGCTAAAGGGTATTTTCTACTAGAACTCAACTAACTAGAACCAACCACAAAATAAAGAAACATAATTTTTAAATAAACACTATAAATTTTCTATGTTAATCGGATTAACGTCCATAAATAAGTTTAAATATGTGCGACTAAAAATAAACTAGACTCAACTAAACTCTAAATCCATAGAGAATTAACCTGAGTTTGCTGGAAAATCCTAAAAATTAGTTTGGCATTATTAGTTATTAATTTGTTTTGTTTTACGCAATTCAATTAATTACCATGACTGTTGAATAAGTAACTTGTATTATAAAAGACAAATGTTGTAGTAAATATTTATGACTTATTGGTAAATTAATGTCTTATTTATACAAAAAATATTTTAGTAAAATGCTATATTATATTCAAAGTAAATATTATTAAGTTACTATAAATTATCGTCAAAAACGGATTGATGAGTTTAAAAAGCTAATTTTCGCTACGTAATTATGTTCATACAAGGTGACAATAATTTATGTAGCTATATTAATACTGAAGACTCGATAAGTGCTCAGTATCGAGGTTTGAGAAACCACTTTGTGAATTTCGTAAATTATTTTATCGTGTTCCGTACAAACGCCATCCTAGCAGCGAGTCAGTTACTAAGGGAGATCAACATTTTATTTTGCGAAATTAGCAATAAGTGTTTTTAGACTTTATCCAATTAATAAATCGCCTTATTAATCGATATTCAATTTACAATTAAAGTCATTATCTTGTCGATAACAACACAGATTACTGTTGTCTACTGTTCTACTACAAATTTCGTGATACCTATACAATTTCCAAACTAACCTTTATTTTCAAGTGCCCACGGTTCTTCCGATTTATTCAATGATTGTAAACGAGCGATGAAATGTGGTACAGGACGGCTATTCTGGCAATATTTTCCACACGCAAGTAAAGGGATTTTCTACGGATATGCATTAATATTTTTGATTGAAAACGTATAGGAAGCGTTCCATAAATTCCATAGTTTTTATTTGATAAGATTTAGTCACTCCACTTTACATCGCGTGGTATTTATCATACTGCAAACAAAAATCGAACGACTGATATTGCAAGTGAAAAGTAGAAAATCCATTTTCAAAACACTCGAAATCTGCCTTAACAATTTTTTCGCACGTGCTAGAAATAGCCGATTTTCTACGGATGTGTATTTTTTTTAAATTGAAAACCTGCAATAGGCTTTCTTTATATTCCATTGTTTTTATTTGATGGGGCTTACCGGCTTAGTCACTTCACTTGACATCGCATGGTATTTATCATACTGTAAACAAAAGTCGAACGACTGATATTGCGAGTAAAAAATAGTGGCAGAATAGCCCTCCAGTTGATGTATGTGTGGGAAATATTAATTAACTTACTGTATCACTATTTGCTTTTATAACCTTTTACCTTCACAGTGAGGGCTAATTGGGGTGTGAACATTTTTAATGCCCACACGTTTTTTATCGTTGGTTCATTGTATGTTTTATATTGAAGATGTTTGAATAGTAATCTGAGAAAGTCTTCGGCGAATTCTATTCTTCGCATATCTGCTTTCAACGGAATTCTTTCCTAACTACTAAGTAAATGTTATATTATTTAAGTGAAATAGAAGCTTGAAATCAAAACGTATGTCTCACAGTTTAAAATAACCTATAAATTTAATCGTCACGTCATATTATTATTAAATAACATCCTGGTTAAATGGCAAGCTCGGATTCGATCCGGAAATAGATTTTGTCTGCAATTGTAGTCTGCATATGCTACGGATTCTCAAAAAACTGATTAAATTTTTATGGCGCAATATGTCCATCGCACAACGAAAGAGATAATATGGAAAAGTGCGCGTCGGAGTAATGCGGTGAATCAAGAGAAGGTTGGATATTGCTGTATTTTAGTGAATAATATTTAAAATAGCATTTGCCCGTGGCTCCGCCCGCGTGTTATTCGGTTTAACGGCATGCTTTTTTCCGGGATAAAAAGTAGCCTTGTGTGTTAAGTTAGGGTATAAGCTATATCCATTCTAAATTTCATCCAAATCCGTCCAGCCATTTCAGCGTGAAAGAGTAACAAACATACACATACACACAAACTTTCGCATTTATAATATTAGTGTGTGTGATTGTGAAAAATTCACAAGAGAGCGTTTAAAAAAACGCATTTCTATTTTTAGGTAGTAGGTTGATATGTTTAAGTCATTATTGTTATTTTTACTTTATTAGTTTGGACATACTACTGTTTTGAACTGAAAAAAACAGCCTTCCATTTGCAATTTTTTTCGATGCAGTGATTTTTTCTCCATAACGTTTTGGGCTCTGCTATCGTCTTGGAAAAGGCCTCCTTTATAACATGTTTTTTTTTTTTCAGAACCCTATCTACTGTAGTACGGAAGTTCTACCGTTTTAAAATCTCGTTACTACCTATGTATGTATTTTTTTAAAATCGACTTTGTTACAAGAAAGGCGACAAACTTGAATAATACCGCTTGGAACAATAAAAGCGTCCAATTTACGTTTTTCATCGCGACTCCGAGTAAAAATCTCTTGTTAACGTATAATTATCATCTCAACGCGATAAATTAACTGTGTAGCTATTACATTACTTAATTACATAAGATTTATTAAGAGGACGACGTCGGTAGAGGAAAAGAAAAAGAAGCATTTATATAAAGAATTTTTTACGTCCTCTGTGGTTTAGTTGCTCGAACGTCTCGACCACTAAGAGGCTTCAGTAAGCTAAATTAGCAGCTCGATGTGTGTCGGTACAAATATCGACAGAAGCGACATTAAAATAACGTACATATCAGCGCGCATTGCAAAGTGGCTGTTACGTCGCCGGATAGCGCAAAATGGAGAAAGTAAATACTTTTCATGCATGATAAATTAGATATTTATTTATAAATTTTTAATATCGTCATGTTAGATTTTTGTTTTGCTCGTGGGTGTGTAAGATTTTTAACATAGTCTCTTTTGAATTAAAAAAAGTTAAGGTGATATATGAATTTTTCAACGGTCACTGTTACTCCCTGCGGAATAACCCGCAGTGCGAGAGGGACGGATTCCAGAAAAAAATGCAAAATGTCGGTTTTAAATTAATATAAAATTAACTAAAATAGTTATCAAAATTTCACATTCACAAAATTTAGATATTGTTAAAATCTATCTAATAAACTATCGTCCAGGTCTATATGTCATTCCTATTTCGCATACTATGAAAAAAAGTGTAGAAGAAGACCTCATTTCAATAATTATTTCTATCGAGCGAAAGTTCTGCAATCGCGTTTCTGTATTCAAGAAAACTAGAAAAAGGTACCCATATTTTTACTAATTTATCAAATTAGTAGCTTCTTCTGAAAATCAGGTAGGTAAATAACTTCAAAAAGTGCCGATTTTATCCGTCTTTACACTACTTTAAAGAATTTGAAAAGTTTTTGTTTACTTGTTGTAGGTTAAACCATTTAAGGTTTTAAAACATCACAATTACGGGTTATAAATAAGTATAAAATGCAATGTATTTTTTTCGATTTTTTTAATTAATAATATAGAAAGTTCAAAGCGATTAAAAAACATAAACGGAGTTTAGCTAGGGTAGGTCCCGGATTTAAAACCCGTACGGGCACATATTTGGGTTACGTATGTCTGTGGGGTTACGCCCACGTGCTTCGGAAGGCAAGATCTTCGGTAAATATCATATTAAATATAATTTAACATTAATCCAGAGAAATTTTTTTTTGTCCAAAGTATTGCGATAAGGCTCGTCATCCGTTACGCTGGGACGTAATGATTGTCGGTGAAACTTGAGTGTACGAGTGGAGCCTGTGAGTGACGTGCACTTCACGGTCCCTCGGAGTCACTTCGAACACCCCACGGATCATGTTATCACGGTGTATAAAAAATGTGTTTTCCTTCGATACTAAAATAAATGACGTGAAACACATGATGAAGCCACAGTGGTTTTGAAGTGTGCCAAACGGGACCCTATTACTAAGCCTCCGCTCTGTCTGTCTGTCCGTCCGTTTGTCACAGGGGTTGAATTTTTCACAGGCTGCGCATTACTATTAGCTTTTATGACGCCGAACAAAACACCCAGAAAAAGTGTTTTTCCAGCTTTATCATAAAGACTGTCAAACATACAGTTTCAAATTTTGGTCAGACTGTTGTACGTATACACTTATTCTAAAGTAAAACAACAAATAATTTAGCGGCGTCGTCGTCGCCTTGATGTTGCTATGAAATCTGTATTGTTGTTATTTACCATTTTGTTAGGGTTCCGTACCACCTGGTACCACCTGGTGGTACGGAACCCTTTGTGCGCTAGTCCGACTCCCATTTAGCTAAATTATTTTTAAAATCTTTCACAATAAAGGTAAGGTACTAATGAATGTCCTTACCATGCTATTAAACCTAATTTTAGACATGAATCCACAACTCGGTCGTTAAGCGGCAATCGTAAAGTGTCGGTTTTTAAACTACTATACAAATTAGCCATTAGAGAGAGTCACGAATTTATTCAATCAATATTCCAGCCTCGATTCCAACCGCTTGGAAATTAGTACCCTATCGCAGCAATTGAAACCTATAAACAACTTTGTTGTCGTTTGAATAAGGGTCATTATTGCGTTGTTGGGTTTGCTTGTAGTCCTGGTTCTTTGTAGTTCTTGGGAATATTAATAACACTCCCGTTTATGACCGCTGCAAGCAAACTAGATTTCAATTCGAATTATTCCGATTATGCGTTTAGTGATCACGATTATTCTCAGAATATTGTTATTATTTGCCACCATTGTTGCCCTACTCGCTATTGCATTCCTAATTATCGTTTGCAATAAATAATGAAACAGCAGTAATAAAATCAAATAATATCAGGAACACATTGTTATAAACAGCAGTGCAAAATTTCCTCGTTAATTAATTTTAATTTGATTGCGTTTGTAAAGCGATACTGTTATTGCATTTACTGCAATTTATCTATTAGAATGTTATCAGTATCGTTCGAACACAAGCTATATTTCATTCAACAAATAAAGCAAAACAAAATGTAGAGCGATTTCTGCTGACAAGTATAGGAAGGTTAATACATCTTGATCGTTGTTTCTGCGACTGTCGTATCCCGAGGGGGAGGTGGTGGTTTTAGGAGGGGGTAATCGTCTCATGACACGCGAGCGTCTCTACGGTATAGCCGAGTGCCGCCTCAGCCGGTGTACAACCGTTTCGATTACGTCTCATATTTGTTTCCACGCGCCACTACTTTTGCCGCTCAATTAGATCGTTATTTGGCCGACTTCACCGTGAGAAAGTCTCACTTTTATTCTCTCGGATTTCTTCGTAACCTTTTATTCAATTAAAAAGTAACTCGTTTATGGGTAAGCGTAATTCGACATCAAAGTTAAGCTTAAAAGAGAGATTCCGTGAAATTAAATTCATAACTCTTATCCCTGTAACAGAAGTTTCAGGCGCAAATTTGAGAAGCACTGAACTGAGAATTAGTAACAGAACGGAATAAACCAATAATATTTTAATTTAACCATAATTAGAAGGAGTATTAATTTCATATCGTTTCTAGTTTATTACGACCTACCTGAAAATATTTATTGAGTTAAAATTTTAAAGGAATCTATTATCGATTCCTCCACAAAAACTCTGACCCAAACTGTTCCTTTGTTGGAGCTTTTTGCTTGTTATTTTTTGTAAGTGTTGTTACCCCGGCATTAAGACCAACTTTTTCTTCGTCCTTTTCGGTCTTTCGTTTTTTTTGTGTTTGTATTGTGTTCCGTAATTGTTTTCGAATAAACCTTACAACTTAAACCACACCTTTTGCCAGAGCAATATTCTGCTTATTTTACGCCACGGCTGCATCTCGAAATGTTGATAATAATTCAGTAAATAAATTTTGCGTAATAAATGCGTTCCTTTTGCACGAGCTAATAAATTCGGAGCATTTAATTTAATTGTTAAAATAAAAATACTTATCCAACCGAAACTGAGGAGATAAATAATCGCAACAAGAAGTTGTGAACGGTTTCCGCACATGTCCGTTTAATTTTGAATTTATAACAGCTTTCAACACGTTAATTAGTTTGAATAAAGCGAGCATGCTTCAGGAATGCGTGCTATGCGAGTCGTTTCGGCTGACGAGCTCTTTTGCCGACAAAGTGGCTGCACTAGGCCGTCATCTGATCAAATGTTACTGACTGATTTTGCTGAAATTAGAAAAAATGGTGTGTCTATCGCACAACGAGAGAGATAAACATATCTGAAAAAGTGCGCGGCAAAGTAGTGCGTTGAATCAAGAAAAGGTTGGATATTGCTGTTTTTAGTAAATAATATTAATTAAATTACACACGACAGCGTTTTTGTGTTTTAGATAATCACAATAATATTACAAATGCGAAAGTTGGTGTGTGTGTATGTTTGTTACTCTTTCACGCTGAAACGGCTGGACGGATTAAGATGAAATTTAGAATGGATATAGCTTATACCCTAACTTAACACATAGGCTACTTTTTATCCCGGAAAAAAGCATGTCGTTAAATCGAATAACACGCGGGCGGAGCCGCGGGCAAAAGCTGGTAGGTTTATATGTTTACAACAGTGATTATTATTATTTTTACTTTACTAGTTTGGACGGACTACTGTTGGGCTCTGTTGTCGTCTTGGGAAATTTAATTTATTTTTTTCAGAACCCTATCTATTGTATTTATGTGAGTTGTACTGTTTTAAATTCTCATTTTTTACTAGCTATGCCCGTCACAGAGGAACTTGGGGCTAGTTCCTCGTTGCTTTAAGCTGATAAAGTTTTGAGTGTATAAGTTCAGAAAATTTCTCGCATAAATATTAAATGTTTAAAAGATAAATATTAAATTTTGAAAAAAATAAGACGCTTCAGCTGCAGTTCCGCTCATCGCTGTTAAAGAGATCCCACAATAGCCGAACTTTTCTGGAACTAATCTGTCGATTTCTTCAGGATTTTCCAATGCATCTTGCGACTAATCTATACAAATAATAATCCTATATATACATATAAATGTAGTAATCTATATATCTTGTTATTTATCATAATGTTTAGCGTTCCGTACACGTATTGTGTGATGATACGGAGCCCTTTGTGCGCGAGATTTTGCACTTAGCCAAATTATCACTACATTTTTTTATCAACACCCATTAAAGCCTATATGTTGACCAGATCATAATAAAAAACCCGCATTCAAAGCCGTTGAGTGGTTCTCGAGTTAAAACAGAACATATTATGTATAGTACCAACAGAGAAAAATTCTAAATATTGCAGTTTTGCCCTCAGTACAATACTAAACCAATTCACTCGAAATTTCGCAGAAATATTCAGTGTACAAACGCTGCTTTTTTACTACTTTATTATTAGTATAGATATAACCCTCAAGAATGGTGTAGATTATCCTTGCTGACAAAGAATGGGGCTCTTGCGGTGCTCTGTAATAAATGTACTTCCAATAGATATATCGATTGGGTGGTGTACTTTAGAAATGAAGGTATATTTTATACGATTTTGTACCAATGATATTACAGAGTGTACAGTGAAGAACAGATACTACACATTGAACTCTGCACCTATCTTGATATCCTTCTCCATAGAGACTAATGTTTCTCTACCCTCTGATCTGTGTCTACAATTATTACTAAATATTAGCAGTATTTTTATAGCTTGAATATTATGTTTTGATTTAAAAGTTTCATTGTTTTAATGTATAGGTATATTTTTAGAGTTCCGTACTCAATGGGTGTCAAACGGGACCTTATTATTATTACTAAGCCTCCGCTGTCCGTCTGCGAGAGGGGTCTACAGTTTCAGTAATAGGTAGCCTGTTGAATTTTCACAAAATACTTGTCATAGCATGATCACGGCAAATTACAAAAAAACATGTAAAAATATTTTATGTATTTATTTTTATACATTTTATGTTATACAATCCTTGCATCTGTTTTTAAACGTTATTTGTTTCAGCTGTATATGAAAATAAAAACGGTCAATATGTACTACATAGAAGTTTAAAATTTCGTTAGATTATGTACATAGTTCTAGTATGTTCTAGTACCATGTGATAACGTGGATAGCTACAACAAAGAGTTAAACGATACAGTATTTAATATTGTGAAATGGTTGGATAGTAATAATCTAAAAGTAAATGTGCAAAAGACCAAATTCATTCAATTTTTTAATAGAAAACCCGGATTTCAAAATCTAAATATTAATTATGCCCAACAACAAATTTTAGAAGTCAAGGAAATAAATTTTCTTGGTATAACGTTAGACAATAAATGCTCATGGATACCTCATATTACCAAGGTATATAAAAAGATAAATCGTTTTGTTTATGCCTTGAGGAGATTATCTACTTTAACTAATCAGAAAACAGCATTGCTTGCTTATCATGGCTTTGTAGCATCAGTGCTTCGCTATGGATTGATACTTTGGGGTAATTCATATGAAATGAAAAGAGCCTTTATTAGTCAAAAAAAATGCATTAGAGCAATATGTAAGGTTTCACCACTCGCTTCCTGTAAATTGTTGTTTTCAAAACTAAATATTTTAACCTTACCGTCAATGTATATTTTCGAACAGTGTATTTTTGTAAAACAATATCCATATTTATTTAAGAAAAGTATTAATACTCAGTCTAGAGATCAAAATAGACTAATCTTACCTAAGATGAAAAGTGAATTATATCACCGCAGTTGTTACCCAATGGCAATAACATTATTTAATAAACTACCCACAAGTGTAAGAGAACTGTCTCTTAGCCTTTTTAAGGGAAAACTATACAAATTCCTATTAAAAAAAACTTTTTATTCTGTAAAAAACTACCTAGAAAGTAAAATTGCGTGTCATGATTTGTTTGCTAAGAAATTATTATGTACCCTAATGTTGTAATGTAATTAAATACTATGCGTTTATAAATGGACATCTTTATGGTTATTATATCTTATGTTATGTTATGTATGACACAGATATTATTCATATGTAATTTTTTATAGTAAATTAATCCTAACTATTATAATTTAAATTAGCTTATGTGCTTTAATAAATTTTCGTATACCTACCAGATTTGGTGAAATATGCTGTATTATAAGACCTTATGTATCTACCATATTTCAAGCGAATAAAACTTATTCTATATTCTATTCTATTCTATTCATACAGCAAAGCAAAACAATAAATAATACAAATTATGTACCGTGGCAGCCGTTTATAATGTATTATTAATTTAAACCACGAATCTTTTGGTAGTAAAAATACCATATTATTTTAGAGTTCCGTACCCGTATTGTGTGGTGGTACGAAAACCTTTCTGCGCGAGTCCAACTCGCTTTTAGTCGGTATTTAATATCTATTCGATATGCATTTTTAAGAAGTTGCAAGTTATATTTTGATCAGCTTCAGATACGTCAATGATTTGCTTTGATTGAAATTTACTTTATAAACGACAAGGTCGTTACAAGTAAAATAAAAAGAATACATTAAACATAAACAAGCATTGACTTAGGTAGTTTTATGTATTGTATACAAATATAATTTCGGTAAATGTTCATTATATTTGGAAGCCAGGAAATTAAACATAGAGTTCTGTTTGAATTAGAAAAGTTTGTTTATGAGATATATGTTTATGTGGATGGTAGAGCTGATGCCGGGCTCGACTGTGGATGAGTTATTCGGGGGAGAGTAAGAGAACAGCTCTTAGGCAAAACCAAGCGGCCCACCATTGCCTGGGACCGATGGATGGCGGTTTATCCATCCCCAATTGCCGGACCTTATATAAAATAGACTGGTGACGGGCAGCGGCGCCACTGCTGCAAGGGTTTAGGCACCGCGCTCACCAACCCGCCTGCCCAGCGTGTGTGAGTATGGGCATTTCTTCCAGGAGGACCGCCAGAGTGGCGAAATCCTGGAAAGGCCTTTGTCCAGCAGTGGACGAAACAGGCTGATGGATGGATGGATGGTATATGAGAAATCTACGGTCTCTCACAGCAAATTGTAGCGTGATGTAATCGCTTCTGTGTAATAATTGACAAATGTATATTAACTTGCTAATTTTATTGTTACGCTCGTTATTCAATTGTTATCATGAAGCGTGCATTGTTTCCAAATAATTTACGTGTCACTAATATTAAACTGTATTCGTAGGAATTGTCCAATATTTCGGAAGAATTCCGAGAATCTAGTTATTGACACGTTCTTGAAATATACATTATTATCTAATAGTCTTTCGCCCGCGGCTCCGCCCGCGTTTTTTAAATCTCTGCCCCGTTTTCGGCTTGGGCGTTATTTTATCAACATCCCTTATATCCTATATGTTGACTACGGTCACTACGATGATAATAAAGAAAACGTGTCAGCACACGTTCCAGAAATATGATATTATTATTTACTAGCCTTTCTCCTGCGGCTCTGCCCGCGTTTATACAATCTGCCCCGTTTTTATAGCCTATATGTTGACCAGGGTCACTACGATGATAATAAACAAAACTGCACCTAAATCTGTTGAGTGGTTCTCGAGTTGAAACGGGACATATAGACAGACAAACCGAAAAAAGTTCTAAAAAATGATTTCGTACAATACAAACAAAATAACCCACACTGCAATAAAAATTTTGAAATATATGCAATTTATAGTCACGACTTTTTACTATTTTTCTTTTATTATTAGTATAATAGATTTTAGTTTACAGATTTTCTTGTCGGTGATCTGTTATTGACCTCTTGTTTATCCAATGGATTTGGTTTTCTGAAGTTTCTAGTTTCAGGATTTCGAGGATTCAATATAATCCGATTTAATAAATTCCGAACTTGTCGTCGTTTAGTTTAACCAACTTCTAAGCAATTAGAATTGTTTGTCTTATGTTATTTGTTTTCTGATAAGAATCTGATCTGAACCAAATCGATAATTTGATGGACCCTTTTTTATAGTCGCTAATAAGGTTGGAAATGAAAAATGTACTTAATCAAATTGAAATTTTTGGAAATTTTATCGTAAAACCATTACGTAATTAATAAAATATCTATACTAATAATAAAGTAGTAAAAAAGTCGTGTCTGTACATAGAATATTTTTTCAAAATTTAAAATGATATGTCTGTATGTATGTTTGTTCCGTTTTAACTCGAGAATCACTCAACGCCTTTGAATGCAGTTTTTATTTATTATCATCGTAGGGACACACATAGGCTATAAGAGATGTTCATGAAATAACGTCCAAGCCAAAAAAAGGGTAGAGATTGAATAAAAGGCTGGTCTTGAATATTGATGAAATTTGTGATTATTCCTTCATTTCATAACAGTTAAAAGCTACCTTGGAAATCTGTGTAGCTTTTCAAGACTTTTTTCCCAATCCAGAATACCCACGCCACGTATAATAAAATTTTCTGATTTTGTCTGTTTCTTCAATGCTACAGAGAGGCATAAAACCATATATTCTTACACGGCAGCCAGTCTATCCGTACAATAAATAAATACACATTTTAGCGGTTATTCCGCCGCTTACTTGCTCGGTTTAGCTGTGATGACTTAATTAATGACCTGCCGTGTCTCTGGTAATTAAACTGCTTCGCAAATTGAAGCTAACACCTCGCCTACCGGTGTTGCCATCTTACGTTCCTCAAATATCTATACCATTCATAAATAAATTAAAAATTATTCCTAGGTACGTGTGTTCATCCCCTAATATAGTGTCCAATGTTTAGTTGTTATTTAAATGGTTTTGCCCTTAATGATAATAAAAAAATGGGTAGTCGTAGATATTTCATTGGCTATCCAAATCACTAAATTAAATCTACACCAATCTACATGAGTTTGGATGTAGAGGTAATCTCCATAACTACTGATCCGATTCTATCATTTTTTTCATTAATAAGAAGCTACATTATCCCTGAGTGCAAAAGGCTAAAGTTTGTTCCCAGGGGCCGGGCGGTTCCCTAGGGACATAGCCATTAATTACATTCGCACGGGTACTACTTGATCGATTTTGTAAATTCTTTCACTGCTGTGTTGGTTAGATAGGTAATATAATATTATTGGTCCGGAAAATATTAACAGATTCGATAACAGTACCCAATAACTAAAACAACGCGGGCGAAGTCGAGAGCAAAAGCTAGTCTGTAATAATTGTGCAAATGTAGTTTCGTTAATGACGTACACATATTGTAATACACAGGAGTAATGTGGACTTGGTACACAAAGACTAATTAATTTATTTCTGTTTACGTAAACCGAACTCGATAGATCAAATTCCTTAAAACGTTGCAATAATCCTTTGGCTTGGCAACACCGTATCTTCTCTGAAAATGAAGACTACGCCCATGGTTGCTGTCGCCAGATTAAAAACAAAATGAAATTTAGCGGCACCGCCTTCATACCCGGATCCAAAATGATTAAGTGCGAGGCCGTACACTGCGTCAATTTATAATGATTTCTAATTTAATTTGTCATTCATATACCCCCTAACAAAAAATAAGGTTCAACTACAAGCACGTGAGGCCATAGTATTGGAAAATGCAACCGTAAACGACGCATTCACGGCGCTTTAAAAAGCAATTTTAAAAGAAAACCTCACAGCTCATTTGTTTCGGGCACTTAATAACGGCCCTGAAATAGTTTTTTCTACCTTAAATGCCTGATAATGTCCGTAATTATTCAACTACGACGTGCCTCACAAGGTATACTTAATAATTGAAAGAAATTGAGTGCTTCAACCGTACCGTTTTTTTTTTTTGTTGCTTTTCGTGAGACTGGTTACATAATGCGATAGCGGTAAGCAAGCTACGTCATTCGCCGATTGTTACCGCTCAGTGGGTAATTGAGCGTACACATTGTCAATTTCCATACGGTTTTGTCCGTAAGCCTGTAAACAAGTGGACAAACGTGTTTGCTATAAAATTGTTTAGTAGGAGTGGCTCAAACGGCCCGACACGCCTTGCGTTATTTAAACGATATAGCTTTCACTGAGATATGTTAACTACGTACAAGACATTTGAAGTGGTGACCAGACCTCAACAACTCATACGCTCTTAGGTAATTTGAAGCCGTGTTGCATTCCAATGCCTAGTCGACGGACGCTCTCACCGGAATCCGTCACGCCTCTGACATCCGTAACCGGAACGATTTTGGTCATTCAATGACATTTTCTTCTATTGACCGTGTTCTCGGTTGACATACGCTCCAAGGAAACTTTGTTTTTACGGTTCCGTCAAAAATAGAAAACTTAAAGTCCGTCCGCCTGAGGCAATATTCGAAAACGGGCTTATTGAGCCAAAGGTTTGCTGCTATATGTTGCAGATAACGTGACATGTGAAAATACTTGCACATTCTATATTCAGAAAAAAAAGCTTGAAATGTAGTTTTATTGACGGACCCCGTTCATTTTGTACGACGTTCAGTTGACACACTTTTCATTATCCGAGCCGAGCAAGCAGTTGACGCTAGAATAGCTAAGGTAATAAAGTAGTTGGAAATAGCATTTATAACTCACAGACAATAGCGGCTAACGGACCGTGGCCCGTGAATAATTCCTCTTCAAGTTAAACAAATAAGATCGACGACGTTACAGATGAATTTATGAACACATTATGAAGTTATTATAGCTTGATAATGGAAATATCGGTATCGGAGTATGATTAATTTGTTGTCGGTAAAGCTATTACAGCAAATGACCGTTGTCGGCGCCGACGGCCGCGGTCCGCGGGTGCGCCACTTCAGCGCTTTAAGCGACATATCAAGCCACTTAATAAAAAGGTTTTATCGCTTATATTACCTGGTAATTTCGAATCGCCTAGTTAGATATGTAATCAAACAATTCACAAGATCTACGTTATTTTGAAATTTTGGAACACGAACATTTGTTTAAAGATTTGTAGCGCGTTATAGCTAAGCAATGGTTGCTGGAAGGTGTGAGATCGCGTAGGTAGACGATTAGCATTCAGCCAGCTGGGTTATTGATCGATGCTAATTATTGTGACAGCACTTGTAACTTGAGAACACTTTTGACACTAATAACATTACCTCTTAACTTGTTTGCTAAGTGTCGTTCGGTAAAGGCCACTTGTGAAACTCTTTGTACAAATGAGGAGATGGGGGACTTTCTCTTTCATTTATTAGGGTTCCAAGAGAGCTTTTGTAGCGAAGCCTCGATGCTCGCGGTACAACTGATTGAGTTACTATTTGGCAGATTTCGATGACATCTCCCAACCCATCTTCGGTGACAAAGGCAGACTACAACTGCATTGTCGGAACCTGTAGACGACCGACAACTTGTCACACATTTTTATTTGCTCGTTTGGTCGATGTAAGCAACAAGAAAGGTTGGTCTTGTGATCTGTATCCTCAGCAAAGATAATATTATGAAGGAGGCATTTGGAATTAAGCTGCCTTTCCCACGGAGAGCACCCTCGACGACGCCGCCGGCAGAAAAATAGCTCATTCGATTTCTGAGAATCCGTGATAACTTTTTTATGAGACCGAAATGAATTGTATAAAATTCTTTTGTTGAAGTCGCATAAAGTTCTGGAGGGAATTTTGCGTTCCTCGCAATTCTTGAGAGATTTATTTCTCGTGAAGTGATGTTTGCTCTCGACGTTTTTCTTTTTGTTACGAGCTACGATTATTTGTCCGACTGTTTTTGTTGGCTTTGATTTGACAAGTTGATTTTGTTTGTACACCGTCTAATAAGTTGTTTTATTAAATATATTATTATCTGTCTAGCGACTTGGAGTGGCATGTTTAATAATAGTGAATTATCAAGCGTGAGACCCAACGCCACTGTATGAAAATCGTTTGTACTTATTCGAACCGCAATGGTGTCATCCACTCTGCACATGCTCGGCACGCGCCACTTCACATAAGATTATGTCTTCGGATGCTCCGTATCCACCTCCCAGCCCATCCACTTACGATCCTTACTGCGTCCCAATAAAAGTCGTTTTGCATTGCACCGTCGATGCAAACAGGCTGGCCCTCGTTCATTTATGCTTCACCCTTTCATTATTTAAAACCCGGGGGTGTAGGGTTACCGGTACACTTAGTTGCGAGATTTCACGTCCATTGTACACAAAATACGCCCCGGTTTATCAGGGGCAGGTGCGGAGCTCTAACAAATAAAATGCTCTTGACTAAATTACTCCATTAGCTGCCGGCTAAGCTTCCATTACCCGAGGCAGCAGAGAAATGATAATCTTCCAAGTAATACATTTCCTTAGCTACATTTACCGAAGTTATGGCGAATTAAAGTGGCCGTCACGATTTCTATTACCATCAAAAAGCTAGAACGTCTCGTAAAAATCGGAATGAGAAGGCTTCAACGCGGAGACGCGCTCAAATCAGTATTTATGACGGTGATCTTACAAGCGGCAGCATCTGTCGTTTAGTTGAACTGTAGTCGTGTCAGTAGCAGGGACGTATAATTTAATTGTTATGGTAATGGCCCTTCCCAACCCCCGGGTGAGGCGCCTGCCATCGCTCGTCCCTACCGAGCTGGCCTGAACTGACCCGAGCGACCGGTTTTTTGGTTGCTTTCATTCAAAATGTGTCAGTAGGGACCCTCGTTTGTATACCCCATGATCACATGTTGACATCCCTCCATTGGAAAATGAGACTGCAACATTTTCCTCTTACGATCATAAAATCAAACCATTCCGATTCATTTTATGTATTACCAATATTTTTATTTCTTTCTGCTTTTTTTACGGCCCGAGGCACGATTTATTACAACACCAACAAAACAAAAACAAACGTGGATTATCCGCAAAACAGTGTTCATTATTTTAATATTTATCATCTCCTGTCATATTCACGCAGACCTCGCCCAATCCCACAACAGATATTAAAATTTCCTTGTCCTTTCCCTTGTTTTATTCGTTGGACTTTCTTTGAATTGTTTTTGTTAACAGCTTTTATTAAAAACAGAATGGGCCGCCCTCTTTCATAATTACGTTGTGTCGTTGTCACGTAAAATCCCTCTTTATTATGTGTCGCGCGAGTCTGTCGTTTATGAAACTCGAGAGCGGAAGAATTAATTACATTACGGTACAAGTGGTATGCGTGTCGACTCACAACTAGCTGGTAGCAAGTTCGAGGCTGGGGGCGCCACTACCGACAGTCAGCCCACTGATTGATGACAGCTACCAACGCCGACTATGTTCAGCCAATTTGTAGCATTCTTCTTCATACTTTTTATGGTGACAGCCGGTGCGTTAATGCTGTTGAGTTTTTCGAGCTCTAGGGGAGTTGACGAGTTCATTTTATCGTATAAAAAGCAATTACTTGTCAGAGTGAAACTATAACGATAAAAGTAAATATAGCTGTGTTAGCTTGCTCTTGATTTTATTACCTACTCCAAAGTAGATAATATCATCTGAGCAATTAGACAGTAAATTTTCGTCGTCTCGCAGCGGAGTCAGCCAAACGGAGTGCTCCAGAGAACGCTAAGTATGATTAAGTGGGAACTACGTCTCAGTAAGTTGAGAACACAAATTCGCGCTCTCCTCCGCAAGCAGAACGCGACTGGCACTAACTTTATACGGCAAGCATAAATGACTCGCCCGCTCACTGCTCACTAGGCTAAATTATGATGTTAATGAAGAGAGCTCGACTTGTAGAATACCGTTTCTCTTATTTATGCCCCGATGTCCACGATGCGGAATTTATGCAATCTCCTCTCTGTTGCAGGCTGCTGTAAAATGTGCGTCGTCACCACGCACCAACTCGCTGTCTACTAAGCCGCGGCTGCCGCTGGCAACCCTGACCGGTGACGCGGCAAGAAACCACCCGCCCAACAACGTCAACTCTCACGTAAGTCACCGCAAATTGACACTTGGCATAAATAAACGCTCCTGCAGCGCTACTCGGTGTCATTACTGCGGTAGAATTTGTGCCGCAGCCGCTATGCGCCAAAGCACGCGCAATGCTTGCAAAAACGTTTGAGAACATGGAAGGAACTCGACAAAAGCATTGCTCGAGGCAGTTCACCGTCGGTCCGTGACGTTAATGCGTCGGATGATCTCACGCGTCTAAATGCAGCACGTCTAAATTCGTACGTCGTCGTCGTGCGCTTCCGCGCTGCACTTTCTCGCTAAATGCATAAATCGTACGCAAAATGCCACTCAACTTGTCAACAAGCCTCCCGGTCGTATCGCGCCGGGACGAAGCTGCCGACACTGGGCGGACACAAGTCCGATTTACCACTGAAAATGGGATTTTGAATTCCCAATTTGTATTTACGAGCTTGGGTTATTTATGCGTGGCTTTTCCATTGCTTGCAGCGGTAATAGGATTCTGAAGTCGATGACTGTTTCCCTTCTGTGTACGGCACCATAACTTTTCTGCGCTGTCGAGTAAATTGCACACGATTGTTTACATATATTCACCAGTTTGCCAACGCATTATCCCCAGTGAAACCCGACGCTCATTCTCCGCGCTTCAATGTTGTGCTTTATCCTTGTTTACTTTACGCTGTAATCCCCTCGAATGAATACCGAGCTCGTCTCATCGTCGTAACTGTAAATAAAATGTAAGCCAATGTGATGTTACTTACTAAAATGCTAATTTTCATTAACAAGAGATGAGCTATAAAATTTAACATTTGTATGCGGCGCCGGATTGTGTAGTTTTTTTTACACCAGCGTGTTTAAGTTAAAAAAGCTCCCTAAGTAATAAGAAACAAAAGAACGTAATTTGCCTTTTTGCACGTCTTTAAAAACGTTTAAAGAATAAATCCTTTGTCTTTTAAATAAGAAGGTAACAGTCATATTACTCTGACGGCAAAGGAGTGGTTGTTTTTGTGCAAATTCTTGATTGCGAGGAGGGTAGCTAGACGGAAGTTCATCACAATGCAGCGTGATCCAAGCGAGGGCACAGATAAAAGCTTTAGAGTGGGAGACGGGGTTTTGTTAATTTGTTTTTTTTATTTCTTCTTTATTGAGTATGAATGTAATTACAGTTAGTATAAATAAAGTCTAAATTATAAAATAATAAAAATATTTTTCAATATTTTGGGTAAAAGCGGACTCGACAGATATATTTTATAAACTACTTGTAATTCTTTTTACCCTTCTGGCGAAAACTAAATATAAGATCCCATGGAACGGAGAAATTGTAGTATGCGATGAAATTAAATTTGCAAATTATTTATGTCCAAAAATCTTATTTCTTTTGTAAACTTAAATTTAAGGAAATAAATTATGTATAAACTTATACCCGAATTAGAAGTGTAACTCCCGGACTAATATCTGTAGGGCGGGCGGAGGGTGGTGCTGGTTGCAGTCTGCGATATTAAAATGCAAGTGTGCTCGACGCCACCGCAGTATGAGGACTGCAATGATACCGTGCACTCTCGGTCATGCATGATACATCGATTAGAGAACTAAAGTGCGGACCATCAATTATGCCTGTATATTGCATTTGACGGACGCAGCCGCTTTCTTTTCAAGCTAAACCAATAACCCGTAATTTAATGAAAGTATTATGTTTCTATATAAAGAAAAGTGTATTCTCGCGTGAGTAGAACGAATTGTTTTCAATTTGTCTAAATTATTTATGAGTGGAGTTATACCAATTTTAGCCCGCCTACGTTTATATATTCACATGGAAAGAACCTTCGGTATTTCATGGCAATTTCCAATCAATACCTTCAGCTATTTCGGAAATATAAAAAATGCGCAGCCCTTAAAATGAATCATCACCGTTGACATTCCAGAAATAGTAACATTTTAATGCAATAAAGCGTATTGGCCATATCAAAATTTCAATCGTGCTGTTTTGGTGGAATATCGTGAAATAATTAAACGAGCAATTTGATTCGTCGGCTGCGGCTAGCCCTGCCTGCCTGACGGACATCATGAAAGCTTTATTTGGTTAACACACCAACGGTAGCCGTGTGTGTGCTAGCATTCCACACACAGAAATGCCATTGAAATGTTATTTATTAAAAGGTTTTGCTTTCATTTTACTCTATTGTGTCTCTATACATAAAACAGATCTATTTACCGTGTTATTTATTACTTTTGTATTCATGTTTAAACAAAACAATCTAAACTGAACGATACAATAATACAAATCGACAAGCAACGCACTCGAAAAGTTTCACATTCACAAGAACCTAATGTTGGTTCACTTTGAATTCCAGTCACCAACAAATACTTGGCCTTAGTGGTTTGGTTCACCCCCTACTCCCTCGCGCATTTCGACAGCCGCCACCGCCAAGCCAAGATATGTCGCAATCACATCCAATTTGCCTCCCCGACCGCCGCTGCCCGAATAAAGCGGAAAATCTTGTCCTCCAACGAGAGAATAAATTTCGCTGACTTCAATATGAGGTCGAAAAGGGAAGCGGTTTGATCGTTGTTTACTAACACCCGACCCCAATTTCGTGTTAATAAATAAATACGGTGATTTCATCGGGCCTAATCTGTTTTGGCGTTGTCACTTAGCTCATAATTGGAGACGGTTTTCCTGCGAACTGAGCAGATGTTTAATCGTTGAGGTTAACGTATTGTCTTTTAGGTTTATGCTAATTGGTTGGGATATACTCGCTCGAGTTTCCTCCCGCTCTCGAAGGCCAAATCGATTTCGGTGGGGAATGTCCTGAAGTTTCCCAGCTTGTTGCAGACGGAGCAGCTGTTTGCTCATGTATGTCGTCTGCACGAAGGCTGTATCGCCATGTTCCAAGGCACGGTCCCTGGCGGGGAATGAGCACGATCGTTTGGCACGCTCTAAGCCGCCTCTGCGTTGTCGGCTAATAGCTCTTCGCAGATTCAATTTGCCGCCGAATAGATAGCCTCCCGATGCCGTGCGCGATCATTAAGTAACGCCCCTGGCTGCGGTCGGCGTCGCGGTGCAGATTCGCTTAAACAACGACCCAGACTAGTTCAATTCGTTGTGGAAGTGGCAGTTTTACGCACTGTGTTATTGCTTGCCTTTATCCGCTCATTGCTGATTGCCTTTGGGCGTTCCTTGCTCTATGGGTTTCCGTCTATTTATTCGATTGGATGCAATTACTTTCTACAAGTCAAAGTTAATTTTAACAATATAATATATCTTTAGAATATAAAAAAATATATAATAATACGGGAAATAAAATATACACCTGCATAAAATAGAGGAATCTAGGAATAAAAATATTATATATACATAATGCAATGAAGAAATAAGGTCATAAATAAAAACGGGAAATACATACAAAAAATATTAAGGTTGGGCTACTATGCTCTTTGTTAGTTCATGCATTGATCGTTTGTTATGGAATTAACGATGGCTGGCTTATTTTTCGTGTGGTTTCTATTTTTTTTTTGTTATATTCGCGTTAAAGCCCTGAGGAGAAAACTATATCTGTTTTACTCCTGTTCCGTATGTACCTCTTTATAAATCACTTGTGTTATGACAACCACCAACTAAACAAACAAACACGGCCGCTGTAAAACTTGATCCCACTACTCCGTATTTACTCGGCACAACAGATGTCGCCGGTGTCGGAATGGTCTGATTGCTTTCGACACCGCACGGCATGGCACGCCTATATTGCGCTGCTATCTTTTTTGTAGTCTTATTTGTATGGAATAGCGCCTACTATTGGCTGTGCTATACCACAAGGAGGTTTGCTGAGCTATATTGTGTTGTCTCGAGCCCGCCGCGGTTGGCGTCTCGCCACAGGCGCTCGTGGGCTGCCAAATGTCGCCTTTTTATTCCTTAACTCTTTTCTGTATTAGCTTTTTTCATTTATGGAGATAACATACCCTTAACCTGAAAAAACATCTCTAAATATCTGGGGATTGTTTGAGACTATGTCTATGAATTTATCAATTTCAGCTTCTTTAAGGGCATGGGTGACCTAAGCTTGAGTTTCATGATTGTTTAAAATAGCGCGCTCTAAGCCATGTCTGTTACGTGTACATACGATAGCAGAAATATCACACGCTTCCGAAAAATTCAGTTCTTATCAAATAACTCCGCTTTTAGTTGTAATAAAACAAGCATTTTTTTTTTCAAATCGCTAATTGTCGTTAAACCAATTTTGTAAGGAAACCACTAACCAAATCGATACTTGATAGAAAACCAATGAGAATTCTTAATAGTGGTCAAAATTTCTTCAAAATCAATTCACGAACGATAGAAGATAAAAACACAGGTAGGTATATATATTATAGGGATTCTGATATTGCCAAAAAATTATTCAGTCAATAATTTTATTTCTATTCGCGTCGTCTTCCCCCTTAGAAAGAAAAGTTTTGGGTGGGTCGCTTAGACAGCTCTGCATTGCTCCGAAGCATTGGAAATGTAAGAGCTCATTTTTTATTTAAAATCAGTCTGGTTCATAAATACATATAATCATCAGATGATCTGTAAGATTGTCCAGTCTCCAAGAACAATACATAATATGTTAAATTTACCAGTTTTTTTATCTTTAGTTGTCCATCGTTAACTGCCATTGAATAGACAAGTAGTTACTAAGTTAGAGAAAACTTTTGCAATGTCAAAAGTATTTTTATCATAGAAATATCTATTCAATCAATTCTTCCCGTTTCGCCTTTCTTTCCCAATATTGGCAAGCCTTGTACCATTTGCTGGCGATGTCCAGCGGCCTTATCTCTCGATTGGAACAAGTTTACCAACCAGTTCTTCTGGTACTCTGATACCGTATCAGATGATTGAAATATTATTATTAAAGTTGCACCCACTTCCATATGCTTGTTCATTGATGGTTTACGACTTTGACTGGTCATATCTAGCCATTGTGGCTTTGATTTACCCGTTGCGTCAATAATCTGAGGTAGACTTTGTTGTGGTAGTCACTGGCTCTCTGTTTATTCTTGTTGGCAGTATGTTAGGTCACAAAAGGCTCACAGAAAGTGCTTTTGCAGGAGTCCGCCTTGTGTATGGTGAAAGATCGTTGAATTTAGTAGCAAAAGCATGTGGTCTAGGAAGCACTGAACAAAAAAGCACGACGTTTTGTTATGAAGCTGTTATTCCGTACCCCAAGAGGAAAAAAAGGAGCCCTTATGGGATCAATATAGTCTTTAACGGAACCCTCGGTGGGCGAGTCCGACTCGCACTTGTCCGGTTTTTTTGACGCATAATCAATCTCACATCCAGTTTTAATACTTCGATCCAATAGTCAAATAAAAATACGACCACTAATTCTTTGTTCCCGCCCTCATAAAGATTTTAAATTTGCAACAAGCGTGGGTATTAATAAATAGTTGCCATGTTACTGTTTATTTTCTCATAGTTAATATTAAACAATAGACCAAATACCTCGTGAAAAAAATTCCATCTCATCTCTCGTATCCCTCGCTCCGCTGAGGATCCTGTTTTAAAATCCTTCGCTTCTTTCGGAATCCTACCTTTTTTTTAAATTGTGTAATCTACTATTATCGGTTTATCAATCTCTCTGTAAAACTTCCATACATTTACTGTTCGTTTTAATTTAAATCAAATTCAAAATGCAAATCTGTCATGACGATCGTTCAATTTGCATCTATACAGGTACGAGTATTATAATAATCCACTGAGACGCATACAAAGGACGGATTAATCAAACAGTTTGATTCACCACCCGCTACTGAAATATTTACTTATTTATTTGCTTTGCCTCGTGAAAAGTTTAATTAATTTATTGTCAATTGATATGCCACACAGTAGATACATCTTTATTGTGATAAATTTAATTGAAATTCGGCTATTATTCACAATTTTGACGGTTCAATGGTTCCGTGTATCGCGGTCGTAAATTCCAGAATAATAAAACGTTTTTGAACTACTTTTAAACGATTTAATTTGCATATTTGTTATTCAAGTACCTGAAGATGTTGGTTGGTTTAACCGTATAATTTATTCACAATTAATGTACTATTTAGTTGAGTAATATTCCGTAATGAGACCATTATTATTCATTGCACTATAAACGCAGTCTAATTGTAGTAAAATCTTAGCTACGATAATAAATCTCGTAGCTTACCGCGTAAGCTTCCTCTCGGCAATTTTAGTACATCTAATATTTACTAGATGGCGTAACTCGTCTTAAAAGCAGAGAGGGTCGACTGAGATACATTATTTGGAAGAAAATGTCGAGCTTTTTATGTTATGATAAAATATAATGCTATTTTATATTGTCAAAGAGCATTTTCTTTCTCCCGAGTTTTAAGTAAAATTTGTTATAAAAGTTCTCAGATTGTGTATTTATTCTTGAACTAGCTCTTTGCCTGTAACTTAAAAGAATAAAAATTAATTATTACCAAAAAAAAAAACACGGGACACACTTAGAACACACAGAGTTTTATTTAAGTTTATTGTGATTTTGAATAAACTGACCAATCAACATACATATACAACGTCAAATTTAAGTCATTTTGTTAACGAAAACTGGTGATACTACTCATCTATATGAACAACTATTGCTATGAAGCCAACTCTGAAATCGTGAAAAAAATATCAGCTGTTTCATACATTTGGGTCGAGTAGGTATTTAACTTTCCTATGAAACAGCTGATATATTTTTGCGATTTCAGGGTTGGCTTCATAGTAAAAGTTGTTCATATAGATGAGTAGTATCACCAGTTTTCGTTTAAAAAAAATAACTTAAATTTCATGTTTTATATACTCAGGCCTGCCTTCCAAAGGGTAGGTAGAGACTACAGATTTCCATCTGCTACGGTCTTGACAAACCTCTTCCACATTCTTCACCAATCTACCTAGATAAAAAGTTGCCTATACGTTATACCGCTGCAAAAGTTTGATCGCAACTTCCTTTGGATGCCAAGTTTGGCGTGAGTAACATTAGTAACAGTCGCAGATTAGACATCTTACTACTCTTATAATGTTCAAATCAGTACCCAAATAAAGCAGCTTCATCGAAGCGAGAAGCCAGAGCTAACTCGTATGTACTAATAAACTGGCTTCTACCTCCCTCGTGTCGGTATCCTCAAATACTACTTTGTCGTCGGGATTTTCTTTCCCATTACAAGATGTTTTGTTTGCCAACGAAACGACGAACTGGGCTCGTTCCCATCTGATATTGTCTTATAAAGTCTTATTAGTAACTGTTCGTGATCGATGAAGATTTCCGGATAATTAATAGACGATCTTTATGAGTATTGATTTGTGGTGTTATACCGCCAAAAACGGAAGGCTTCAATTTCATTACTTGGATCCTACATCTCCATCCATCCATCCATCAGCCTGTTTCGTCCACTGCTGGACATAGGCCTTTCCAGGATTTTGACACTCTTGGCGGTCCTCCTGGAAGAAATGCCCATACTCACACACGCTGGGCAGGCGGGTTAGTGAGCGCAGTGCCGAAACCCTTGCACCAGTGACGCCGCTGCCCGTCACTAGTCTGTAAGGCCCGGCAATTAAGGATGGATATACCGCCATCCATCGGTCCCAGGCAATGGTGGGCCGCCTGGTTTTTTTGCCTGACAGCCATTGTCTTACTCTCCCCCGAATAACTTCGGGAGGATTTGCGAGAAAGATCCTACATCTATCTGATTTTTAATGTGAACAATACGTTTCATAGTGTTACATTTAGAAATACTTGCGGAATACTAAAAAGCGCATCTTTTTAAGCAGATTATACTTGAATAGACCTATAGCGCCATGAACGACAATGTAAGTTTCATAGACTTTGTTTTATGATATTCGATAGGATTATATTTACCAAGGGGCAGAAAACTACACTAAATCAATATCATAAGAAAAGCAATAAACGAGGATTTAAAAAGACCTACCTATTACCTCTAAAAATCCGCACTTATTTAGTGAGGGGAGCTAAAAGAAGTAAATGAAGGGGAAGGGTGTCTCCCCTCTTTACGGAAATATTTCCAAACCCTCTGATTGAAATATTTCGACACTGATTCAAAACTAAATTTATTTGACAGCCGCTTACGGGACTTAGTGATCGGGTAAAACTGGGGATAGTATTCATTTTCCGCGGTCTTATCTTTTGAACCCTGGACGAATGATTTAGTATGTATGTAAGAAATATCAAAAATATCTCACAAATTATTGAATGGTAGCATCTTTAACTTTGCTTGTCAAATATATAGAATATTTTTAAGACGTGTCTTTTCCTTTGATGATCCGCTAGGAAAATTGTACTGTACATTTCTTGAAACCCCTTTGTCGTAAATAAAATGTCGAACAAGCTTACTTAAGGCGTTATGATACGGTGTGGTGAAACATTTTGTTTAACCGTCGCCGTCGCCGCCCGCCCCTGTACATTCCGTTACCTTAATGTATTGCCAAGTGGTAGATAAGCGGCGTTAATTTGTGATTAATTAAGGGGTAGCGGTCGCGCTATTTCTAACTAGGCATGGTCAGTCTTGGATTGGTGTTCAACTGGGTTCTGCTTTGTTTTGAAAAGCTCGTTAATCCTTTGTATTCACATTCGAAAGATAATGAAATTTAAGCCATATCACCAGCCCTAAAATGTCTTTTAGACGAAAATCAATGAATAAATCACAGCAATCACGCTTTAGGGATTGCGAGTCTGACAGTCATTAGACTATAATGATTTACTCATTTGCTACACTGAATTCATCATCATCTAAAACGGGCTTAACGTCTCTGACTCTAGTTTGGCACGATAATGAGGAAGAGCATTCGTAATATTTTTCAAGCCGCTTCTAAATTCGGAAGTATTTTTCAACTAAATTTGCTATGTATAATATTTCAATGATAATCTTTTTCGTGCTTTTAATCCGATTTTATAAGTATTTTAGTATTAACAGAAAATGACGTTATCAATTAGGTTGAATGCTCGGATCATTAAATACTATACCACATAACCAGGAAAGATAAATTAGAAACAAATGTAAAGACAAGAATTTGAAGAAATTCCTGGGGCCAGGATTCGAACCTGCGACCTCTTGTTTCCCAGACAAGCGCGCTACCAATTGCGCCACCGTGAGCGTTCAGTATGTGCATTAAAAGCTAGTTAGATCAGATATATAAAAATGAAAAATTTGGTGAACAAGTATTTTGGAAAAATTCAACGGTCTAGGTAAGTACCTCGGTGGCGCAATTGGTAGCACATGACGTCAGTGAAGGACAAATGAAATACATGTATTTTTTAAATAATACATACGTATATTATAAAGGATACATACGCCTATTTTAATATCTTGTCTACTGAAAACAGTCAATGAAAGTTAAACATCAATATTGGCGAAAAAAAGAAGAGGCCAATCAATTATGCTGACGGGCCTAAATTAAACGATAAGTATTTTGGATTTCAAACTGCATCTATTTTAACCGAATAAATGTATCGCAGTATCGGTAACATCACGGGTTGCAAGTAAACTAATGATGAATGTCTAATAAGCAATAGCAGTGTCACGAATGGGCTTAAACCCATTAAATCCTCTCCGATATAGTAATTATTCCATCAGTATGAACAGTAATCCGTTGCGCTCTATGTGTAGGTATTGCAGATTCGCAATATGTTAATCCAAGGCCGCTATGACACGAAATTCCATTTGGATTGCTGTCAGCCGTCGTAGCTCACAGCCGATATCAGGGCTGAGCTGATTGATCCAGTATTGTGATGTGCCGCTTGCCTTTGTGTAAGAGCTATTCCAATAACATTGCTAGATTGCGCTCGTGGTTTTTTTTTCACTTACCGTAGATAGACTACTTTTCAAATGGTCTGGATAGTGAATTGGTGATGAATTAACAAAAACAGAAGTGCAATTGTGTAAGACAATTCGTTTGACGGCTATTTGCCTAAGGTTTGACAGTTGAAACCGTATGTTTTTGGCTGTCAAATGAATACGATTGTCTCAGAACACGAAAAGTTATCGCGTTATAAATATTGTTTGGTCTCTTGTTTGAATTGGACTATAGTCAGCAAAGGTTTTAATTCTGGGGGGCTATTCCAGAGAATCAATCGAATCGAGATTTCTAAAACTCGATCTAAAAATTTATGGAATTCGACTGATAAAATGGGTTATTGCGATCGGGAAAGCTAATTCGACAGACTGAGAATATTCTGAGTCTGTCGAATTTGCCTTCTCGATTGTAAAAACCCATTTTATCAGTCGAACTCCTTAATTTTTTAGATCGAGTTCTAGAAATCTCGATTCGATTGATTCTCCGGAATTACCCCCCTGACGTGTGTTTTGGTGGGACATTTAAAAACCGCCAATCTTATACTGTAATATTATAATATTGTGTCGTATTATTTATGTAATGCTTATCTTGATGTCAATTTGTGTTTGTATTTGTTTAAATTCTAATAATAATTTTTAAATCCTGCTGAACTGAATGCTGTAGTCGTTTTGAAATTGATTCCAGTTGGTATTGGATTAGCTGGAACGAAACATGAACGTAATACAAAAAAATCAAAACAATTCTTTGTCCATAATTTGGTATGGGAGCACGCATATTCTATTCAGTGACGTGTATCAATTTAGTTTGTACAAAATTTTAAATATGGATAATATTTCATTTACTTAATGTGTATTTTAAGTTAACATCACATAAGATTTTTTTTAAAAGTTAACCATAGGCTAGTTTTTTTGTTTGTACCTACTAACATTTGAGAAAAATAAATTTGTATTTGTATAATTTACAAACGGAATATATAATTCCATAATTCTAGTAATAAATTGAACAAAAGTGAATACCTAATACTTTATATCGATTTCCATACTTGTAATTTAAGCAAAAAATCATAGTAGTAAGTTACCCAAAATTTATTAATCGGTTTATCCGAGTGGGGCTTGTGACAAAAGAGATAAGTGCCAACCTTATTTGAAAAAAAAAAACAAAATATGCAAGAAACTGCAAAGTTAAGTTTGTCAAATATAATTCCACACAGAGTTTTTTTTATTCCTTCACTTGTGCATAAAGACCTCCCTTCATACCAAACTTCAAGATTGTATAGGTCAGCGGAATTACATATGTAGTATGATTAGTGGGATTTTTAGTATAAACATGCACGGCAATGGTCGCTTTCCTTTTGAAAAAATTAACACGCGAAGATCCCGTTTTGTTTTAGCTAGAAGTTAAAAAAATTATGAAAAAGTATTTTTACCGCAGTGTTTGTTTAAAAAAAATTAAGGGTCCAAAAGAGAAAATGCCAATCAAGCCGACCGCTCGTTTTTTAACACAGTCTTGTTTTTATTTTTCATTACATCTTCGAACAGCCAAAGAGCAATAGCACATTCAGCCAATTTTCAACACAATACATGTGCTAAAATAGATTTTTATTCTTATAATTTATATGGTTAAAAACAAAAAAAATATTGGAATCAGCCCAATTTATTTCGAGTCAGCAGATTTGAATTCTGTCATAGAAAACTTGCTTCTCAGAAAAAGTATAATCGAGCTCATTGTTATGTCTGTTAAATTACTGGTTTTCCGCAAACGTATTTTTTTATTCCTCGTATAGTTTGAGAAAAGCAGTATATTATATTATATATGCCTAGGTAGAAAAAAGAATTGCCGACTCGTACTAAAGCAGGCCTCACCAGTGCTCGGCCTGCTAACTCATCTCGTCAGGCGATTGCCTGCATCCCGGGCCTCTAGAGTAATATAGTATTGGAAGACCGCATCTTTTTATTGTGCTATAAACTTGATTTTTTTACGGCAGTATGATGCTATAAAGTAACAGAACTTAGTATTTTAACTTTATATCTTAACTTGTACCTGAGAAAAAGAGCCTACACACGGACAGACAAACGGACAACAAAGTGATTCTACAAGGGTTCCATTTTTTCATGATGTGATATGGAACCTTAAAAACGGTTTCATAATACCATTGGAAATTATGCATTACGACGAAAGACGTAAGTTACGTCCCTAACAATGTTACAGTAAAGATAACACATGTTCGGCTTGGTTGAACGACATTGTAAATAAACATTGTTCTGTGTTGTAAAGACACTTTAAAACGTCGTGCTCGGTAATTAGAACGAGGCTCCGACAAGAAAGTTCTAAGGGAGTAACGTGTCGGGACATACATAAATTATGCACTTCTGCACTTAAGTAACACCGCACCCTTCCACCTCACTGCTTCACCATAGTACTAGTGTTCGACTGAAGTCGATTTTTTGGCCGAGTTAAAGTCGAAATTCGGCTTATTACGTTTGGCTGGAGCCGAAGGCTTATCAAGCTTTTCTAACCTGTAGAGATAACAATGTTTGTCTATTTATTATGTGTATATGTCTTCGTGACTTGCATTCCACAGTTTACACTTGGTAATACCTGTGACAACCCCTCGGGGATTCATGTCGTGACGATTATGTCTTCGTATGATGGTGAAAACTGCTTTTTCGTAAAAACCGGATTATGGCGTAAACAGTCACATTACGCGATCATACAAAATTATTTCTGTTGAAACCATGGGGGTCACTTCGCTCGGCTCCCCGAAATTACTTACATGTAAACCTAACACGCTCTACCTCGCAATGCTCGTAGTCGCACCTATTTTCACTTTTATTGATGGACTTTTAATAAAAGTTTTAATGCTGTTTTTTGTGAAACATCTATTATTTCGCGAAAATGAGGAATAATAATTCGCGTAATGGGTTGGCCTTTACGCCATGATACGGCGACGTGTACATTATCGTCGTTTATAACTCTAAAAGTTAAGAAGTAGGTATTTTTTATTTAGCTGATTAGACGAAGAAAAATGATAACGAAGCTCGTTCAGAAATTATTTAAGAAACTTTTTTCTCACCTTTAAGTCCAGTCAAACCTTCGGCCTACTTTTGTGTTTGGTCGAACACTACGTCTACATAGCACCTTATAGCGTTCCCCGCTGATACCGTCCGCCGATACGCTAACTAAACTGATAAAACACCGCCTCGTTCACACCAAGCACTTATCGTGTACCACTTAGATTTATAACCACTCGCAAATAAATAAGCAATAGAAAACCGCAATTCAACTAGATAAAACCAGTTAGCCAGTTGTGATTGCGGAGCTTAAAATTGTTTTATTACGTGCGAAATCTCCCTGTCGCCGGTCGCCTGCGCTTTTCGAAGTCCGCGTATTCATGAAAAATGTAATTGAATGATTTATCTCGTCGGTCACGTTTCGCCGCCATATGGACTCCTCATGAATAAGTAATGTTCGGCCGCGGTCGTTGTTTCAATTAGTGGCTATGTTGCTGGCGAGGCTGTAGGTCGGTCGAAAACCTACCCAATACTGCAGCCATAAAGATTCAGACCTGTCGCATTTTAACATTTTATCGACGCAAGAATAAACTGAAAGCAGCGGTATTTTTGCCTTTATAGCCAATATTCGTATCGCTTCAAGCGTATTGGCAGATATCACTTTCGGATTTTCATCTAGCAGCTTTGGTTCGCCTTTTTTGAATAGGTTACTTGTTACTTCTTTGCGGTTCGCCAGTCATAATTCTCCAAAACCACTCTACACAAAGCCAACATAATCGCGAAGCCGGTTTTCCGCTTAGGCAGAGTTTGTTTACCTCAAGACATATAATAAGTTTGTACGAGCTGCGAGAGTTGTACGCAACTTGTACCGTTGACTTTTGTAATAATGCTCATTAGAAGAGATCCTTGTTTCGGCGAGAAGGCGCGCGAAAGTCCATTATAATTGGGGCGCACCGTAACGAGGACGAGTAATTATGTGGCAACATCCGCCGAGGAAGCCCCGCGCGACCCTACCAGGATTAGGGGATCTCTAGCGCCCACGATACGGATTAAATTGATATGTGCGACTCTGCATGACTCGTTTATCTATGTAAAGGGTCGGGAAGCAATCCCTTTTATTAGAATTGGGGACATAATAGCCCGCGTATGTCTTATTGTTATCTCTTACGGTTTAAACAGCTATTCCCGGACTCATTGTGTCTTCTTAAGATGCTACTAAACGGCTTTGTTGTTCTATTGGATAAATTGGTGGTGGAAGTTAAAAGAGCTTGTGAGCGATATTTATTCGTTTAGGAGGCTGAATGTCCGGTTGATAAATTCACATCGCGCGCGGATTCCGGCGCTCTTTGAGTTTTTGTTCCGGCCAAAGACCGCCCCGGAACCGAGTCCATTTATACAGAGCTAAACCGGCCGTGAGTAATGGCTCTGCAGCCGTAAAGCTGAGGGATCTGACTGGAATTCTCAATCTGAACCGCTGACAAAAGGGGTGAGAACCGTGCTTGGGGATAAAATCACATTATTGTTTTACTTATACTGCTACGTCTACAATGCTGTCTGTTACAATTCGATTTTAACATGATTACACCATTATCTTATAAAGCGGCCTAAATGATTTTGCAAAGTCAATAAGAACATCAAAACTCCTTTAAACACTTTTATTCTTAACATAATTCCCCCTCTTCGGCGATAAATCCAACTTTCAGTGGGTAAAAGGCAGTCAAGAGATGGAATCTTTCCAGTATTTTACGATTTTCCATGAAAATGAATACCAAATCAAATTGGAGGCGAAGTTCTCTCAAGTAACAATAACGTCGAAGTTCATTGTGCGAGGGCGGTCGGAGAGTTATCCATTTACAGAGGAGTTACTACCCGTTTTATTTTCTTTTATCCGTCCCGTGGAGTGAGCGCGCTGAGCATCCGAACCTACCCCCGCTCGAACCCCCGACGTAAAATAGACGCGAAATGTGATAAATGGAAAACTCTTTTTATTGTCGAGCCCCGGGCACGTTACATTACGGTCGGATCCCCTCAGTCCGCGCTTTTCCATCTCATCTTATCAACTTTTCTTATATTCTAGTTACCGCTCAATTTCGGGAGCCCATATATCACGAGCATTATTGCTGATTCCTCCATAAGTAAACTGGAGTAACTGATTGTTGGTTTCGGTAGGGTGTCCTATTGTAGTTTGGAGTGTTGCTTAGTGCTGTTGTCCTGTTACCAGGGCATTACGCTGCTTCAAGATGCAGGGACGTCGGATGACAGCGGCCGAGCCTCGGAGCGACTCACTGGTAGCTCTGTGGCTCCCCGCGACCCCGACTCGTCTCGGGACCGCCTCAGTGACGTAAGTGTCCCTCTATCTACTACTTCGCTATTGATAACTCGCGGCCCGGCGACGTGCATGCATTCCAATACACACTTACTGTCTACTTGTTGTGACTGTTCTAGATTGTACCGATGTTTGATGCGTCTATTTCGCCTACAAATCCTCCTGTCTCTCTGACTTTTCACGGTCAATTGCGTTCGGAAATAATAGCAGTTTACGGCTGAGAAACTGCTCCTTTAAAGGTCCGAGATTTACGGGCTTTATGTCCCTCTGAAAAGTTAAGTGAGATTGAATTAGGGTTCGTTTCCGTCAACAAATAGCGCTAAGACGCTTCGTGACGGTCAACTCGGAGAGACAGGAGTCACCCTCACTCGCTCACTCCACTCATATGTTCGCTTTCTCTCTCCTGCCTACAGGCCAGTAGCCGCTGTAGTTCCGGAAAAGGCTATATCGTGAGTATACTCAGTGTTGTCTTTGTCTATCGGGACTGGAATCTCGCATGGCTCACCACTCGTTTTGCTTGCTTCGCTAAGTCGTCTTCTCAAACCGCATGCCAGTTTTTGCTGTAACTACCCTTGCGTCATATCGATCGTCGCTAGTAATATAAACGCTGTACTCAATTTATTTATATAATCCCTAAATTACTTGAGTAGTGACACAATCCGGCCTGTTTAAAATGTGAATGGTACGCAGATCACGAAGAGAAGGCCCCACTAGATATTCCCCGCGCGGCGTGGCTAAATCACGAGATTTGTCGGGGCGACGCCCCGCCGCGCCCCGCGCCCCGCTACGTTACCTACCTGCGCCCGCCCGCCCTGAATACTTCATACTCTCTATTTATTTGAAATTGTAATATCTCAGCTCGGTCCCTTGTTGTTTTCCTCCGAGCGAGCTCACCTCATAAATATCACGCAACATATTCGACGGTTTATGAGACTATTGTATAGCCTTCTTCTTCCATATTGAAATTTTCTTTATATTCTTATACCGCTTCGTGTTGTTTATTCTTACTTACACATGTATTCGGAGTGATTTATTTATTACACGTTAACATAAATCTTTAGTTGCCTAGTCAGTAGTGACATGTGTTTGTTTCTGATCCGCTACTAACGTATTTATGTGATACGCATGAATTACTAATCAGACAGTTTGCAGCCTAACGACATCTATTAACATACTGTTTGTATTTCTGTTGCAGTGTGATAGTGAAGGCGAGGACGATAAGGTAAGTGCCTTAACTGATTTAAGAGCCCCTGAAGACTTTAAGATGGAACTTAATGAATGTTACTTGTCTCGGCTCCTTGAGAGTCGTGTTAATGCAGTACTAGTGTTTAACCAAAATCATAGCCCGGTTTTCGGCCGATACCTTTTGGTCGCTCATACATTTTTAATGCCTCGGAAATCGAGTCTTATACAAGTGTTCTGAATAAATGATTGTGATTTGTTATTGTTTCCTATGTGTCGGATGACTCTTTTTGAAAAGGAGTGTATGCATTAATGATGATTCAACTAATTTAAATATGATTTATGTTAAAAACAAAATTTATTAATAGCATAAACTTGAACAAAAAACTTTATAAATCTAAAATTTGCTTTGTATGAATTGAAATGTAACTTTTATAGCGGGATATATTGTAACCTGCGCATAGGCAATTTTTGTCTATCATGCAGGTCGGTCTCCACGGACAACACAAAATCAAAATCTACGCGGGCAAAGTCGTCAAAAACTTAATAAATTGTACAAAAAATGCTACCATGATTTTCAGTAAAAGCCGAAAAGCAAGTCCGTGTCGAACTCTAGTAGGAAACTAGAAACAAAGCGTCGGAAACAAATGTCCGTGTAATGCAGAGTCGCGAAGTTTCTCGTTTAAAACTCGTTCTAGTGTATTAGCTCTACGTTAGCTCTACGGCGGAACAATTAGTCTCGTCGGACATGACGTGCTGTCCAAAGCACCTGTTCCACTGTTTTGTACACCTGAAGTCTAATAGCCTTTTTTAACAGCTCTATTTAATTGCTTTGTAACCATATTGTTGGCATTTATTAAATTTCACGGTCTTCTTCTGAACAAATTGCCTGAGATAATCCCTAAATTGGATTCAGGTGTTAATCAATTTCACGATACTGATCAAATTTAGTCTGCAAAAGCTATTTAAAAGTAAAAGAACTTTTGGAATTGCAATGATACAACTGCTTTCCTATAACTTTGTTTCTTTTTGTTACTTTAAAGTAGAATGGAAATTGGAATCTGAGAAAAAAGCAAGTTTAAGAAAGCGAAGCTCTATATTTGGTATGTATTGAAGGAGTTACAAAGAGAGCTGCAGTGGGCGGATATTAAAATAGTGTTTTCTCTAGATAAGAGCAGTTTGAAGCAAGCTCTGTTCTCGAGAGACCAACCCAGACGAGTGAGCTTTTGACGTTCTACGTTCTCACGCCCTTTGCACACCGACGACGACGCCGCAAACCATGAAAATGTTGCAATATTATGACGTTGATTTCGAAAATAAATAATAGCGGTACATCAGTGTTCCCAGACGTACGAGGATTATCGTATATGTACGCGAATTTCAACTCCTGTACGATGTTCGTAGCATACCGGGTTCTCAATTTTAGATTTGAACAGACTTTCTAATATACTTCATAAGTAGATAGACATACATACGGACGGACGGATAATGGCTCATCATATAGTTCCTTTTACCGGGTATACGAAACTCTAAAAAAAACACAAACCATCCAAACGAGGGTGTCTTTTGTTTGATTTTTTCTCCAAGCCAGTTTATTGCTTTATGAAAACCACTGACACAAATATACAACTTATCATAAAAATAGGTCTTTTGCTGAATTTTTCTCCGTGTTAATTTCTTTCTGTAAGAATCTTAATAATCAGGAATATAATTTTGGATAATCAACAAGTTTTCATTTCTGTTAAGGTAAAAAAATGAAAAATCTATCGAGATATAATTTTTTTCTTATTCCAAAAAGCGTCGAATTTTTTTTTTAAATCCTTAGTCCTATATTTATGTGGGAAAAAACAGATTTTAAGGACATGGGCTGAACAGCTAGAATACATTTGCCCAGCAATAAACAAAAATCCTAGCTGTCAATATCAAGTGTCAATGACATTTGATATATTAAGCTCTATGGTCATGCCATTTCGTTTTTTCGTTTTTTTTTTAATACAATCAAAGTAGTCAACGACGAAAGTCATTATGCCTACAAGGCTTTTGTTGAAAAGTCGAAGTTTAAAAAAATCATTTAAGTACGTAAAATTCAAAATTTTGGAAAAGGGGTATATACAAGTCCCTTAGCTTTTTAACTACTTTCTAAATAGCTAATGAAATTAGCGGGGTAGTATTTTGAAATGTTATGGATTATGACAAGCACGTCATGTTTTGCTCATGTTTCGCTATAGTGACGCTTTTCGATGCGAAAAATATTAGCGGTAACGCGGCGTCCGTGTGAAAGGAAATTTGTGCGGAACAGCGATATAGAGATCATTACAACTCATAGACAGATAGATCCCCCTTCTACCACCGGAATGGTCGACGCGCAGCAAAGTTTCACCCATATGTTGTCAGTATTCCGACAACTCGAACGGAACGTTTCAAATCTTCGTCATCCGTACAGTTGAGATGTGGAACTCCCTGCGAGCGTCCGCATTCGGATAGTTATAACCTGAATTCTTTTAGGAGAAGAGTAGATAGGTATACCTTCTGCGCGAGCGCAATTCAACTTAGGTCCCATCGACGCTTAACATCAGGCGCGGTGGCGGCCAAGCGTATGCCCATATTGCCCATCCATGTAGAATGACATACGCCATATTTTCAAACAGATTTATTTCAGTTTCGCTACAGCGAGCTTATCGCAGCGTCCGTGTGCAAAGGGCCCCAGCACTACGCAAAGGGCGCCGGGCGTTTATTACAGCTTGTTCCGTAATTACTAGATTGGTGCATTCTCCAAGTAGGTGTAATTAAATACATTACGGTAGAAACAGCCGTCGGCGACGCCAGTTTCACCCTCCCCGACTACGGCGCGGCGTTCCCAGTAAAACTATTATCAGAGCATAATTAATTAGTGTCGGAGATGTTGTTAAATTACAGTTTTACGGGTTTTACGACGGAATTAACAGTTGTTTTCTCAATTATAGCTCTTTTTGATGTTTTACTCGTGGATAGGCCAGGTATCGTATCGTATCCAATAGTTGATGCAATTTTTCAGGAAAGTCCGTTGTCCGCAGCCTGCTGTCGCTCGGCCGAGTAATCTAATTACTTGCCCCAATTCTGTCTCTCCCGATTCTTCCTCGAGCGAAACGTTTAAATATGAAAACATTTTAAGCAATCCGCAACTTGGGAAAGCTGTGGATTTTAAATGAGTTTCAGAAGTCGAAGTTTTCATGATATTCACAATAGATGGTTGCTAAACTTTGTTCGCCACGGATAAACTTTACCGAGAAATTTCTCGTTATTAGTCTTTTAAGCAAAATGTTGAAATATAATCTGCGAAAACCTAATTTTGAGTTCGCGAATTTGTTATATTTAATTTTCTTTATTAACTTCGTCTTCATCGCTTTAGCCCCAGGGTTATTACAATATTCTTGGAATAAAAACCAGAGATAAAAGTATTTACCCACTTCCCTTACACAAAGTTAATCTTTTGGCACACAAAGAATTTAATATTTTAATCCTGATTAAAAAGGTAATGAATGTGGGGTTCCAATTACCTGAATAATTTTTATTTACATTCTCACTAACACCGGCTTTTGAGTCTCGAGATAGAGCCGTGTTTACACTGGCTTGTCAGTAAATTGATGTGTAAACATGACAAGTAAATATTGTCGATCCTGATACACTTCGTGTCATATCCAATCACTGCAATTGCCTCCTTTATTTAATTTTACATTAACAATTTTACTCTCTGGCGTTCGGGCACAGCTTTTTAATTAACCCTTCCATCCAGTTTGCTTTTAACAACTAAACCCGATGTAATATTATATCACTGGTATTAAAGCTTATTCGATATTCATAAAGCCATCAATTTCGATCGAAACATTTACTTTAATAACTCGACAACTTTAATTGGCTATGTAATTATGTTACTTAGTGTGTGTGTTTCGAACATCTGTTCGTAATGATGAACTTAATCGAATTTGAAGTTAAGTGGAACGATAATTCCAGTAAATGGATATCTGAGGAGGAAATCAGTCTCAGCTTCGCTGTTGTGCTGTACTCGATTAATTAAATTATCCTGGGAAGAGGCGCGCGGGGTGAGGTGAGCTGGAGGCAAATGGGGGAGTGAGGGGGCGGCAGATAGTGCTAGCTACACTCAACCAGAGAGCACCACTAACTCGATCTGATTCCACTTGGGCTATTCGCACTCGGGGCTCAATTATGCTCCCACTTTGATATGCAAATCGGGTCGCTTTCGGCTAATTACTGGGACGCTTCCGCTGTATCGCTCGACCGGTGACTTTGTTCTGATTTAGCTTTGTATCTCTTTTTAATCGTACGTCATGGATCATCGTTTTTACGGATTTTACGTATCTCTACTCTGCTGTTGGGTCAGAAAAGGTATTCGAGTCATCACTGTTTACTGAGTTGCACTTTTTCATTGACAATGTTTGACATTCAACAAACCGTTTCCTAAACAAACACAAGTACACTTAGTGCCAGAGGCGGCTTCGTAGACGTGTATCGGATGCCGCCTGCGGATTGCAAATTGAATCGAGCTGTTGTTCTCCGAAAACAGTGCGGGTTATGAATAATAGGTGCAGCAGAATCTGTAAGCTCCTCAGGCAAGATAACTCCGTTATTAGCTTAGCAGTTCCGGGAGTCGGGCTGGCATTATGCAGCCTTTAGCATGGTGCAGTCACTTCACCGCTACGAGATCATAGGAACTTTAGGAGAACGAGGTATTGCGGAGAATTTACTTGACTCGTGATCTTTATACCGGGTGTTAATGTTAGTGGAGTACTATTCAAAGTGAAAAACATGTAAGATATGATAGAGTATCCCTAACAGAAAACATTACACCGAAAAAAAATTGTTGCCCGCACTCTTTTTTCGCCTTCTCATATAAATTTAGTCAGCTGATTGAACGACTTTGTACTGGGAAATAAAAAATACATTTGACCAAAAAATATTTTTTCTACTGGATTGTGATCAGTTAACGATACATTATTTACCCTAGAATTATTTTCACTTATTATTGTAGGACCCTATATACATTGATTATGTTTTTACTGCGAAATCCATCGCTTTGGAATACTCTAAATATTATTATTAGAGTTATATATACATATATTTAAATGTAATTAAGTGTAGTGAACAACTTTCTCAAAGAAACACCTTTGGAAATGAGAAAATATTTTCAAGTTTTCTTACTAATTTAGGAAACCTAGTATAAATTTTGTAGAGGCAAGTCTAATTTTTGTTTCATTTGCGCAGCTTTGTTTCTTTGGGAAAGTTGTTTATTATAATCAGTAGGGTATGTGATTTCAATAAAAGATTGCATTCTTTACAACCAGGATGTAAATAATACCTTGAGTGACTGACCGACTCTAATCGACGCCTAGAGCAAACGGCTAGACCCAGGAACGTAGAATTTGGACTGTTCCTTCTATACTATGTATGATGTACACATCCCCTAAAATTTGATTTGATGAAATTCCCACGGGATCTAAAGAAACAGGATTCACGCAAGCAACATTGCGGGGCGTCCGCTAGTTAGCTTATAAAGAACTAATAAAATGAAAAACTTGTATACTATTGTCAACGGTTCACTTCGGTTCTTAGCTCCGTAGCAGATATTGGGGAATAAGTAAAGAAGTTTTTCTTTCTAATACTAGTAAAGGTCTAGTAGTTCCATCCATATTATTAACTCCTATGATTTCCTTCGCTACTGTAACATTAACTTTCATGTCTGACTGACTGAACGCAATAATAATTGACTTACTGCGAAACACATCGTAAAACAAAGACAGTAAAGAGCAGCCACACCAAACTTGGGCATAAACGGTACATTAACATTCGTGTAAAAGTTTTCACGTACAGTAAAAGAGTTAGCGCAGTTTACCTCCTCTATTCAAGCTTTAAGGCCGTCCCGCCCCTAACCACAGTCCGCCGGGACGGACGCTCGTAACTTACCGCTCACCGACTAATACAACTACTGCTACATGTTATTTACTCTGCTGTGCCAACATCATACTATCGCATAAAACTTTACGTGCGGAAATCGTTCGAAACTAGATTAAATCCGCAATTTCATTTGACGCGACGCGCCTCCGTTGAAACCACATTTCATGATTCCACCGATATAAATACTGCCGTCTAATTTACAGTTTACACTTTCCATTTGGAAATTATTCTCTGCATATTTAATCAGCCGGCCACCCATATGCATACAATACTCATACGTCGGATGTCATTACATGAGCTAATGGAATTGTCATTCGTGCCGGCTTTAACGGTAATGCCGATAATCCTACATGAATCGTGTATTCACAAAAGTATAAATAACAAATAACCGCTCAGCACAAATCTGATACGGACAAGTCTCGGTAAGCTCACTTATTTTTCCAACATATAATAATATTTTTTGTCGTGAAAACCTCTGCCTAAAAGCGTATGAAGAAATGGCAGACATATAAGGGTGGCAACGTGTAAGAAAGAGCTCATCATCATTCATCAGGTGGCATATCACTTCTGGTCGATTAGAGGAGGGTGGCGTTCGTATATCGAGGATGTTCGTGGTACAATCTGTGCACGGAGTCGCAAGGGGGGCGCGACGCGGCGCATTAATAAAACTTCATGAATACTGATCAGGCGACCGTCTTACAACACCATTTCGACTCGTATGCAGTGTTGCCAACTCCCTCTTGTAGGAGCGCGCAAAATTATTTCAAAGCAGCGCTAGATCCACAAATTTTTGAGAGAAATGGGATATAACAACTCCATATTTAAGCTTAATTTTAATATTTCACTTGCCTACTTTATTTCTGAAATATAATTTCGTAAACGTTTAAGCATTTTTTTATTATTATTTTGCCAAATCGACTGCCTTTGCCGATAAAAACTTATATTACAGGCAGTAAAAATAACACTAGATAGAGCGTTAACAAAGTCAAAATTGAGCTTAATCTGGCGCAGAAACCGCTAAGTAGGCAACATTCCTCGTATGCTCTGCTCACAGAAATTCATAAGCTATCACTAAAGTTTCATCTCTCGAATTTCTTTTGTGTATTGTGTCTAAGAAAACTTGTCTAGTACGCGTCAGTTAACATTTTGACGACGGTCCTGCCCTACAATCTGCTGAGATATCACTACAATAGGAAGTAAATAACTTCGGCATAGATACAAACCAAGTTTGACATACCACAGAATCCTATACAGCTTTGACGTCTATCTGCTAATTGACATTAAAAACCATCAGCGAAAAACGCTGTTTGATTCAGTTTAAATAATATCATTATCTAAATGCCATCAAAGCATTTCTTTTTTTCCGTTCTATTGACTCGAAAGGCATCTTAGCAATTTATCTCTGGAGTAAAATTGCGACGGAATAAAATATTTTTCGAGGCGGCATCGGTGGGTGCCTCTTGGCTGGATTTACCTTACGCAAACCTGCCTCGGTTAATTGAAAGTGCTTCTTTCGTTTGGCGTAATATTTTATGGCGCGTAGTCTGCTAGCGCGGTAGGAGACCTCCGTACTCCCTCTTGCTCTACCACGCTCACTCACTCCTCGGGGAGTGCCACTTACGCCACTTTTACCTGAAGCACATTTCACAAGAAAACAAGAAAATAATTTAATCTTCCTCGTGGAAATCGGAATATAAATTTGTTTTCAGCATTATCTTAATCGCTACTTTCTATTTTATCATCTCTCTCACTGGAAATGAAATTCTTTTTTATTAATTTTCTCCGTAAGAAAAGTTGTTTAGGAAAAATAACTTACGTCAGTGGAAGGCCTGCTGGGATTTCTCTTGGAAGCCTCTTTTCCATTAAATATCCACCTCGGTTTCATTTTTACATTGTTTAATACCCGCATTTTATGTTGAATGTCAGTAGCGGAATATTGTAGGATGATTTACAAACAGGGTTGCGGCGAGCACGTGTAATAATTAGCGTTACAAGCCAGTGATCCGGGTTCCGCAGGGTCGAATCTGCGGCCTACATGAGCGGCAGTAAATCTACGCCCTCGTGACAACCTATCCCCAACTTATCCGTGCCACCCTCGTGATCCATTATAACCTTTATTGTGTCCACACAAGAGTTACTCGAGTAAACAAATAAACTTGCAAGTTCCGTTGCTGTGGCGTGCAAGATAAGGGTCGCCACACCATTAAGCAATACAATGTCACACTTCCACATACCCCCTATCGGGAACATGGCCCAAGCTTGTGGATAGTTTTAGCCTGCAATTTAATTAATCCAAGGTTTAAATGCTTGAATCCTCGTGGGAAGGCGAAATTCATAACTGTAAGTTTATGAAAATTAATGCTGAAAACATCTAGTTTCATCTTTGTTACAAACTGCTGTTTTGCTTTAAGGTCTTATGTAAATAGTTAAATTGAAAAAAAAGTCTAGCTTCGCCTTAATGATTTTGTGAAGTACTTTGTAATTTTCATACTATTCAGATAATAAAAGATTCAATAAATTATACTCAAACTCTTGTACTTTTTATTCCGAATCCATCCAATAATAAAAGATTGAAAATAAATCAACCTGTCAGCTCTCATCTCCTTAAATGAATAAATCGTATATAAAGTTACACGGGCTTTAACGTAATTTCAATATTGTAGCAACCAGAAACTTGCCAGTCCTCATAACTGAGCAAGTTTATGAAATGAAAGGTAATTACAATAACTTACCTAACTATGTGATTAACATAATGTTCCAAGAATGTTCCACTTTTGTCTTGTAAACGAGCATAAAGTGAAAGAACAAATTGCGAGTTTCCCCAGTATTTTCCCCGCTCAGAAAAATATATGTTTTATTAAAGCTCGGCATTTCCGAGAGCGAAGCAGCCCTCGAGGAGGGTGGCGGGGAAGGGTGGAGACGAGGGGTAGGTAGGGGGAGGGGGTGTTCGGGCTGCTCGCCAGTGTATAACAGACAGTAGAGGGATATAAAACATATTTACGCGCCTATAAAGTACTCTCGTACGCTCTCTCTCTACCATTTTCTTTTGTTCCACGCTCGCAGCCAATGATAATGCTTTCGCCCGTTCGTTCGGTTAAACTTATTTCTCTTTCGCCTTATCTGGCTTTTCTTCGGCACTTTTATTTATAACCGAAGTGGTGGCACGTAACAACATGATATAAACGCTCTCCCGCGGATGCTTCACTTAACATCTGCTTCGCACTGACATCGCTCGTGTTTATTTATTGTTACACTACAGCTGTTTACTTATACGACACATCCTTTTATTGCCTCCATTAATGTCAGTGCTTTGTTCGTTTGTTTCGTTTTGTGTACCGCCTCTCACATTCGGTTTGCGAACCAAGTTAAACACCGTGGAATAGCATATCTCATCGTGGGCACTGTCAAAGTTAGCTAACACGAGTGGAGGGTGCTCGACGCTATTCAAGCCGTGTTGAACGGAAGCCGGCGCGGTTACAGCGAACTTGGAACCGTCTTAATCTTGCGCGACAGTACGGCTCTCAACGCCCCTTGCGTAGGTGAAAGGGTGTAATAACACGACTCATCCCCCTCCCGCTCCTTCCCAGGGTGTTTTCACTCTGATTCCTCACCTGTGATACGCTTCCCGCTGAAATACGTGCCGTTATTTGTGAACCGAGGCATTTCCACATACGTGGGAGTTTCAATATTGCCAGCGGTACTAATCCGTTTAATAAACGTTCCAACGCCCAGATTGCATTTCTCACGGCACGAATGTAAGTGCGATGTCGCCTAACGACGTTTTATTTACGATCAGTATCAAGGAACTCTCTGCTCATAAAACGGAAAGTTCCCCGGCACCCTCTTCAATTTGCTGCAACAGACAACAAGAGATCATAGACGACAGATAAGGGTGGAAACACCCGCCCTGTCTGTGCTTGCTCGCTTCGCAAACTTCTTCGTTCGCGGTATTACAGCGCCGCGCTTGACTCTAACCGGCTCAACTCGGATAAGACTCAACTAGCGATCCCCTACAATGCAAACAAGACCTTAAACACTACCGCACACAACTCCAAAGTCAAGAATTCCAACAAAGCCTTTGTTTCTGCGCACGTTTGTAAACTATTTCCCTGCTTAATGCAATAGGAAATGTTGAACTTTTATATTATGTTGCAACCTATACCATCATCTGTCACAACTGACGTCATCGATTTAGTCAAAAAAGTTGACTTCATCGATATGTGTGTACAACAAAACTGCACGATTCTGTGTCCCCGTTTTCCACATGCAAATGCTCATTGTCAGCAGAAAAAGCTTCACCACTTTGGTAGCAACAAAGGCGTGGCGTCAAAGGCGTAATTATCTCGGGGGATGAGTTGCCACTCGACGTGTGTCAGGAGTGGATGCAGGTCGAGCGAGGTATCTGCAGCCGGATCAGCGCCACTCGGCTCAGGATGCACTATGCGATTCCGTTTGTGTCACTTGGCGCTCTGCGGTCCTGGCGCTCGGTCCGATAAACGCATGTCAACGTGCTTTGACTACCGGCTGCAACTACAGACGTGGGCTTAGTGAGAAATACCAGGCGGACAGAGGATTATGATTCGTACTGAGTGTTGAACCTACAATGTGCAACTTTACGTTGAACTGGGGCGAATTGCTTAATGCTAACGTTAACGGGTTTAGGTCACGAATAGATGTCATTGAATACCCTGAGAAGTTACTTGAATAAAACGTCGAGATTATGCGATTTGTTTATAAGATTGTTGCGGTAATCTAATGTTATTTAGAATTGCTAAAGAACTCTGCGGTTGGTCCTTCCTTCACGACTTTGCTTCGTGGTCGTTATTTGATGGAGACACTCGGAACGTTTGATTATCTCCACAGATTTCTCTGCGGCTATATCAAAGAGAATATTAAACGCTAAGATATGTGCGTTCACATTTCTCTTCATTTATCGCCGTTATATCGGTTTTTAATTATTATGGAATATTCATAAAGTGTCTAGGTATTCATTATTGTCATTAAAATTAACCTATGAATTGAATGTTTATACTGCCGCTATGCGAAGCTTATAGATTATTCAATGTAATGATAATAAAGCAAAGGGTTTATTGTACTGTCTACTAGCTCAAAGAACAGCTATAGAGGCATGGCTAGCACGCGATTGTTCTCGAGTCGTGCTTTCAGCACATTGCAAACAGGCTCGAGTTTGCTCATAGACACGGGAGGAACAGATAAGCTCGGCTATTTGCACGTCCTCGTGTCTGCGACCCGGGATCGGCCGTAATTAGTCGACCGCAAACTTCGACCGAAATGCTCTTACTCACACACTCGCGTGACAAAGGAACCCACACATACACGGCTCAATAATTTATACATGGACGAGGCATGCAGTTGCTTCACCCCACACACGAACAGGTGTTAAGTACAAAGTCGTGCCGTCCCTACCCGATTACTTCTTGGCTTCCGATTGCCTCTTTCTTAGTTTCGATTGGATAGAGTGCCATTGAATGTTTCCCTATTAGCAGAAAGGTTTTATTCCCTAAGAGCTTTGAGTTGGCGTACAAGAATGAGTTTTCTTAACATTGTTTGACTCGAGGGTCTTACATCGGTGTTCCGACAAGTTTGCTTTGTATTGGATCCATACAGTAAAAGTTTTCTATTATTACCAGATTTGCATGTATACATTTCTGTTACAGACATTTTTCTCCGCTTTGTTCAGCCACGCCATACTCACGAATTGTTACACGCACGCTATTTCATAGCCATAAAATATTAAATAAAGTGCCACGAGTGGAGCGAGCATCCGCTTGCTGAAGATAAGACTTTTAACGGTTCAAGTTTCAGCAGTCGTTATTTACGTTGTAAATTGCTCTAGACTCAAGTTAGAGCATTTGTGGCATGAGAAAACAAGGAAAACAAGCACGCGACGTCGTCGCCGCCGACGTGATAAAGCGCTCCAATCGCTTTCCCGGCTCCGATTGTTCTCAGAGCCCATTAATAATTCGCCGTCTTCGCGACAACAGCCAATTTTAATATTCAGTTGGAAGTGAACTTTCACGGGATTATTATAAAGTAATCTAAGTTTGTCGAGAGGGGCGACGGAGGTTGACAGTTGTTTAACACGGGCATACGCTACCCCGACGCCTGATTCAGGGGTTCAGCATATTATATCAAAAGTGGGATCCTACCCGAGGGCGTGCTTGTGGGAGCTTTCTCAACTTACTGATTAATTGTCCGCATGCCCGCTTGCAGGCGGGCAATTAGAACAGTTACCGTTTCATCAACAACCGTACTGCCGGAGTGACGAAGAGGGTGGTCGGTCAATCCCCTAAAAAAGGGTATACTTACGGTATCCGCGCCGGGCATTTCCGGAGGAAGTATGTGCTTCCCTAACGCGCTCCGCCACCCCGTATCAATTTACACACAGATCACAAGATTTATTTGCGAAGGGTTACTTCCGAATCGTTTCCTTTCACCTTTTATTTCATTCAAGTCGGAATCCGGATTAACTTGATGTATCGAGCCTATCTCAACAATTTAAGTGAAAACATGCCGTTGCGAAGTTTATTGTCCGTACATCGTTTAGGATGAGCCAGTCTACAACGGGGCAGAGCACGTAAATGTCTACATGAAGCACAATAAATAGACATTAGCAGTAGAGCGCACGTCCAAGTGTCGTGTGGCAGGCAGCCACTTGTCTGCCAACGCACTTCACATGCTAGCTCTAATTGGCCATCGTCGCTCACGCATCTTGCACTGCACTGTACACTCCTTGTCATACATAAATAAGTAATAATTTGTTCCGGCATGGCTTTACGTCGCTCGTCGCCTTGCAGATGCGACTACTGGCTCCTGCCTCTACGGTTCAAAACTACTACGTATGACATTTACACCAACGCTTTTTCATCTTCCATTTCGATTAATTATCATCATAAACTGAAAAGTTCAAGTGTCGGCTCCCACTAAGTCGTAATAATAATTGAGAGAGTTACTCTAATTCAATTAAGCTTTGAAAAGACCACAAATAGACTAGAATGAGCTTTTAAAAGGCAGTGAAGCGAGGAAACCGGCCCGGAGCGACTCGGCGCTCGTGTAATATCGCCAGTGAACATTCTCGCGACCTCATTGAAGGGGTTTTTGTCCTCGGATCGTGTTTATCTTATTACACCGCTGCTATTGAACCGGCGAGATCGCTTACACCGGGGCCTCTGTGCCGAGGATACTGGCACATGTACGTTGCTCTGCATTTGCATAATAATCGCATCTGGGGCCTACGCCTGACTGCCACTGCACAAGGTAATAATGCAATAATGCTAGATAAAGCGCGAGTGCTTCTCGACTTGCGCCCAAGTATTACACGTTTTACGACCGTCATAAAAGGATATCAATGGAATAAACTCGGCAAAAGAAATGGGAAATGGAGCGCCGATAAACTGCTCAAGAGAAAATTGCTGAAATAAATCAAAGCTTAACTCTGTTAAATTACGAGAAATAAAGAGACAATTCCACTCATTATTAGGCGGACCTCGAGGGTATTGCGGCCGAGACCTTTTAGATCAATTGTGCGATCGACAATATAGAATGGTGGTCCGGGAGCCGGGTGCAGACGGCACGTAGAGCGATAAATAACGTCGCTCGCTATCGACACTATCTCGCGCCCATCTCGACCAAGCAGCTCGCCCACTCCGCAACACTACCACCTCACTCGCCGACACTTAAATTAATTTGTCGATAGCCAACACCGATTTCATCAACGTTTAAGTGCTGTTCCATTTTAGTATCGATGTCAACTCTTTATGTTTCCGCTAAGCGCGAAATCTTTACACGCCATAAAATTATAGTGTAGTACACATACAAAATTGGCAAAGGTGCCATATCTTCAATGTTATTACACCACGTCATAAACCGCTCGTGTGATGTGTAAGAAGACTGATCATTATTTTATATGACGCCTAGAGTAGTATTCTACGGCACTTTAACGTCGTCATCTTGGATTATTTCCCCTCTTTATGCCGACGAGATGCTTCGACCACTTTGTTGTTTTATACTTTGCCTCGAAGCGAATTTATGCTTCGCCTTATTCACCCTCATTGCTTTTCGTCGTTTCGCTTAGTTTCCTCCCACTTTTCGACTCACGTTACTACGTAAATTTATTTCGAAATACCCCGCAAAGTTTTCAGACGGCAAGGAATATAATCTTCGTTGGACTTTTTCCTTTTTATGCTGAAACATCTCTGAGTTTACTCAAGAAGTTACCTTTACGTTTTTCTTTCACATTTTATACAGACCGAACCAATCAGAAACTCTACAAAGTTCCACTCTTCCGTTGGTTTTTCCGCTCTGATGAAGTGGAGAAAACCACCGAAAATACTATAATCTGGTCGATTACAGCGCCAAGTCGTCTTAATCCGGGATTTGGGAGCTTGATCCCCTTAAACAGAACATTTGGTGTGATTAGACGACACGGAGCGGACAAGGCGCGAGAACAGAGGCGAACTGAGGATACAGTAATAACAGGCCCCACTCAGCGCCTGCCCAGGCACCCCTCGACAAACGCCCAGAAACAAACTACATTTTTATACGGAGAGCAAACAAAATGAGTTAGTGGCGCCGTTGCGTCGCTTTTCCCTGTGTATCCCTGGCGAGCGAGCTTGAAAATTCACTTTAATATCTTTGTTCTACCAGCGCTTTACAGCTCTCGTGTTGCTCGGAAATATTTTGCAGTGGGGCTTACTTTGTGTCGTGGTAGTTCCCACCCCATTCCATCTGTTTTAAAAGCAAGGTGCTTACATTTTTAAAACGTGTCTGCAATCTGCTGCATCTATTTTTTATATTTTTGCTTAAATCAATTCATATTTTGTAATATTTTACACATGTAACGTGCGACCGCTCGGATACAAATAATTCTCTATTTGCATTCCCTTTCGTACACTTATCCTGTCAAGATGTGGCTTTAGAATGGAAAAGGACCCAGCGGGCAAACGGTCTGGAAATGACACTCAATAAAGTCGAGATGTCTGGGCGCCGCGCCCACTCTGACAAATTATATTCTTAAACATTTCGCCTGCCTGACTCAACTAAATAAATTGATAAATTAATAACCGCTTGACATATGTTTTCATTATGATTTATGATTTGATTCGTATTAATGCGCTTAGTAAATAAAAAGAAATCAGTTGAATTCCCAGCGGCGCGAGACGGTGCGGTGTGATCGTACTCAATGTAAAATTAAAAGAGGTAGAATTTCCCGGGGTGAGTTTATTCATTACTTCCCGAGACGGGCGCTCGATGGAGGAATGGAGTCCGCCCCCCTCACCCCCTTGCTCCGCTCACTTTATGGATATAACCTCGACAAAATACCCCTAAAATTGCACTGTTTTTATTACGTTCTCTCTTTATCTCTTTCGGTTTCTTGCTTCGTTTTTTACGACGTTATTATTTTATTAGCGGACTCGGCATAATGGCGTGCGAACTCGGTAGTCACTGATCATTTATATCTTTTATGTGATTCGTTTTTGCTTCTAATGTAATACGTTTGTCATTTCTTATACACAAATCTACACTCTTGTGTTCATTAAACGCATATATCTCTAATTTCTATTAAACACTCATGTAATCCAATAAACTTAAATTTAAACGAACAAACCACCTAAAACATGTTAAATAAATACATAATAATATCGATTAACGCCGAAGTAATGTTTTTGCTTTTGCGGTTCAATCATTTTACGGGCGATTAACCAACCTAACCCACTCTAGCATTATTTCAGACCAATAAATTACATTACAAATTTTATTATTGCGGCCGAATTATATGTTTATTTTAATGTTGTATTCTTTAGTTTGGTGGATATATTTTAGTAGCACTTAAAGCTGCTATTACAATAAATCAATTATATTTCGTTTTATATTTTACGTAGTAAAACGCGGAAAGAATTAAGTCCACACATTCGACTGTCGACACGCTCGAAAGCTGGTAGATTAAATAGATGTGAAGACTAAAAATACGGCAGAAAAAATAAACCGCAACAAACGAGTCGAATATATTTACAAAGACTACAGATAAAATGGCCTTTATCACCATAGATATAAAGATTATAAAATTATCTCAAATAAGAGACACTACCACTGTACAAGTTGTTCGACTCGTATCAGAATTATGTTATGCTGTAATTAATTAGCGCTACTTGTTATTATGACATTCAGTTTTATTTATTTACTTTTGATTAACTGGATAACTAACTACAAACTACTCTGTAATATCTATGTTTATCTTTTTGTTGACCTTATATATGTGTTACGTGAAAGTTGTCTTGCAACTTCGTGATGTGTAATGCTATCATGTTCCCAGAAGTCTTAGTTTGATTGCTAGTAATTATTTATTTATTAGTGTTTTCGCTAGTGCTATCCAATTAAAATGTGAAATAGAACATCACAACTATTAATTTTAAACGAGTCGAGTGACAACCGCTCACGCCTCATGTCGCGAAACGAGGACTAAATAATTCGAAACCGTAATAGTTTAGTGATGACAGATTGAAATATTCGTATGATTTTTCTGTATCATTAGATCAAAACATTGTTCAGATGCCAAATAGTTGGCGAGAGCGATAAAACAAAGCGTCTGGCAAGGGACCAAGTCGCGCGGGTACATCGCTATGAAACGAGTGATGCGACACGTAACGTAAAAAGTACCGATATTACCGTATTCACTGAGTAATTAATAACGTTATAAAGTAAGTATTGAAATTAAAATATACGTATGTACAAAAAAATAACAACATATAACCACTCCACGCGTACTTGTAAAAAATAAAGTTATCAATTATAACGTTTTTGTATTTTCAAGTCTGCTGGTTTTTACCCTGCTTTGCAACTTGCGACTACAGACGCTTAGCGCGAATCTGCTCGCACTCATTTTGAAGGGAGCCGCAGAACTGCATTTTACCTTTGAACGCGCGGAATGCACTAGGAATGCATTCAATTCAATTAGACGCACAAAGCAGAAACTGTCTATCCCTGGCCATACCCGCTACTACCTACTGCAATAACCCTGTGTCGCTGGATTACGCTGCGAGCTGACAACCCTTCAGACCAATTTCGAAGGACGACCTCACTGTTAAAAAATTTGGTAACATTCAAAGCGAGCCGGACTGTGAATGGAATCGCTAAACTCAAAAAACTACATTTGATTGAACTGCAAGCGGCGAGGCATTCGATTTGCCTTTGATTCAGTTGCAGTGACATGTGACAGATAACTCGCATGACAGTGACTAGTTTGATCGGAGCCGTCGAGCGCGGAGAGATGTGTTGGCAATGTTACCGGCATTCCTGACAGGGGCGGGCGGGGCGGGGGGCGGGCGACACCTGGCCGTGGGCGGGAGCGCATCCTCAGCACGCTTTGAACTCCACTTGCGATCATGCGAAAAAAAGACATTTCGTTCCGCAATTAACCCACATAACTGAACGGTGCCGAGAAATGTTTATTACATTTAAAATCTGAATATTTTTCTCGTTTATATTTTTGCTCACAAGCTTCTGGCAGCCATTGTTACAATATTTTTAATTTGCGAACGTTTTAACGAGTGCATACAATTTTAAAGCAGATATGACATTTTTTTCTTCGTGCATGTCTTGATTAAAGCGAATGCGAAATAGGGAAACGAAACGAATTCATTTAAAAATCTTTTGTGTTGAACTTTTACAGTCACATAAAAACGCTTCAGTGGCATTTAGGACGGAACCATTTACCATTCATTACAGTGCGACAAGGCTCTTTTGGCGCGTGGATTTAATCTTCAACACTCCTATCATGTCTAACTATATAAGGTCATACAAATCAAATTGAAAAAAAATTCAAGATATAATAAGGGTATCCTTTCCAACGAAAAATTATTTTTGCGCGATCTTTTTTTTTCACCTTTCCATAGAAATTTAGTCAGCTGATTGAACCACTTTGTACGGGAAAGTGAAAAAATTACATGACAAACGTTTTTTTTTTGAATTTCACAAAATCCTTTCATAGCCTCTGTTTGTGTGGTTTAAGGAATCTATCTGCCAAATTTCAAGTTTGTAGGTTGTGTAATGTGCGAAGCGTGAGCAAAAAAATCATGAATCCACACGCCAAAAGAGCCTTGTCGCCTTATACGACTGTTTGTATTCGTCGTCATCTGGTAAGATGAAATCATCTCAATCTCAGCGAGATACATCGGGAAATATTTCATCAGCGTTCTCCATCTTCATTACCCCCGCATTAATTTGTAGTTAGAACGGGGTAGGGATCATTTGTGAATTTTAAATGGTGAGGTTGAGTCCGGGTTAATTAATTTACGGAGCGAGGTGAGGCCCGATTAGCGGAATAAAATGGGCTTGCGGTCGCGAACCGGCGCTCCGCCGCACTGTGCGCCGCTGCCGACAACAAAGACATAAGGGTTGCTACTGTATTCTACTGCACTTTTGCTTCATTTATAATATTTTACATGAATTTTATAATTTCATTTATTGTTTAGATAAGAGACAAGTACCTAATTAATGTTGTGTGTATACGTTTTGGAAAGCAGCCTCGTTCAAATAGTTATTACGTTATTTTAAGAAATGTTGGCTGTAATCTGTTGATTAAAATAATAATAATAAAAAATATATATAATTGTTAATTTAAGCTCTATTTAGTGAGCACTTCTGGCTAAGACGCCATGTAAATTCTTTCACTTGGGCTACGCCTAATGACTTTGAAGCTTTTTTACTGTCTGTTTCATCAAGTTATTATTTCCACTGGGACATAGTGTAAGTAGATGAATTCTTGTAAGAATATTTAGGGAACCCATGGGACGCAGAATCGTTTGTGGCCAAACAAAGTACACGATATTTACGTCTATTGGAGGTGGGCGTCAACACCGAGCTGAGTTATCGTATCTCCTGGCTGTGTAGTGTAACAAAGGCAACTCCCCGGTGCGCAAAAGGCGAGCTTAATACTCAGTCATTATTTATTCACGTCTATAACGAGATTGTCAGTAGCTCCCACCCCCGCGCCCCCTGGATACGTCCCTGCTACATTACAACCGCTTATGTGTCTCGTCGGCTCTCGCCGCGCTACGTATTTACTCTCAGTTCGCTCTTTTTGCCGGCTTAATTCTCTTTTTGTGCCAGAGTTATAAAGCTATTACGTTTTCTTTTTAAGTCCCCCCCTCTGAAATCGCCGACCGTCCCCTGCCGGTGGCGAAAACAACGTACTTATATTATCCTACGTAACCATTTACGGCTTTTATCATCTTTTTACCTCGCGTCCCTTTTAAAAGCAAGTTTTCCATTTAAATTGTATGAAGAGGGAAAATCTGTAAAACGAGATGTTCTTTCCTTTGTTTATGAGAACGTGAAATAAGAAACTAGATGTTTGTATCTCTCGAGCGCTTTGTAACAGGGAACATCTTTGTCATAAATTCTTGTTCATACATATTTACTTACTCTGAATATGCTCAGTCCCGTCGAACGTCTATTTTATTTACATATCTTCGTTGAATACTCGATGCGCGGTCGTTGACAAATATTTTATGTCGAATACAAAATTCAACGTTTATTTTATGATATTGGGCAATGAAAAACGTTTTCCATGTCGGGGAAACGAACTGCAGTAATTAAATATCAATCGTTGAATTACTTATTGCTTTTGATTGTGAATTCAGAACCGGGTGAAAAGCGAACTTTTATAACTACAACCTGAAATTACGTTTCAATATCTATCAATTTAGTTGTCACAAAGGAATGGGCTATATCTAACGCCCAAAAAGAACACTCAAATTTAAACTGTGTATACAAGGTGACTTTCGTTTATATAGTTAAATTCATACTTAAGGCCCGGTAAGTGGTCAGGACCAAGGTTTAATGACCCTTTCTGTGTAATACACAAAATAAAATGTAGACTTCCTATACTAATCATAAATAATAATAATAACAATATTTGTATATTTGGGTAAAAGAACTTAATAAAAATGGAGTTGATGCTTGTGATTGTTGGCACCTGGTGGAACTTTTTATACATTTTTGATTGAAAAACACTTGTACTTGTCCACTTATATATATTATTTCCCTTACCGGTTTCGCTGTTATAGCATTAATAAAAATGGTTTGCCTAACGAAAAGTAGCCTTATTTTAGGCCCAAAATGGACAGAATATAAACAAAACAAAAATAACAAATTGTAAGTTTCAAATCTAATAAATGTTTGAATTAAATGAAGTCAAGTGAATAGAAAACCTTAAGATTAATTGAATATTACACTTAAAACAACAGAATAATTAAACTGAGAGTAGGTGTTCCGTCTCGTCATAAGACCAGACATTGTGACCATTCAGAGACTCAATGAATTTTTGCGCGAAAACGTGTACGGTGCGTGTTTGAGCACAAGACCATGTCCTTGCGATTTTTGTGAGTGATTTCCGGGTTGCAAGGTGTGGATTGGTTCTGCATACTAATTGTGTCGAGGTTGTTCTTGAGCAAGTATAAAAACGAATTTCGCAAACAGGGTCATTTTACCTAGGTCCTGTGACCACTTGCCCGAGTCTCCTGTATGAATTTAGCTTTATAAACGAGAGCTACCTTATAATGTCGCAGGGTTATTGTCAAATCCGGCAGTACATAAATAAACTAGATTATGTTAGTTTTTATTAAACCTAACAAAACCTACCGGTGTCTAATAGGATCCCTAGGTTTTTAACCTAAAAATAGTATTTTGTTAAATCCTGACGGCAAAATAATAATATACTTTAAACAAAAACTGATGTGATATTGTAGTAGCTGTAAAATAATTAGATTTGCCATTGTTGCGAATTTAGGATTTTATACTCATGTACAGGTAAATTAACATCTATGGCAGATCCAATTGTTTTGAAATTGCTATATTGTGATTAATTTAAATAAACCTTCAGCCTTGTAGCCTTAGAGTACCTAATGTATTATCTAGCCTTTTGGATTCACAATACAAACATTTTTGAAAATAACGCACCTCATAAGTTTCACCGTGCTCTTTTTCTGGTACCATCTAACTTTAGATTAACTTTGTTCTTTTTAATTTCTCTTTTCCCTCTAGTCTAAACTTCTAGTCCGGCTCTCCCGAGGAACGGCCCATACATTGTCGTGTTTAGAGGGGATGAGGACCTGTGAAGCCTACTTAGCTGTGATAGTTGTCCTTTTAACTTCATTATATATACTACGTCTGCGAATTTTTCCATATATTCATTAACAACCGTTTAGCCGGCAGGAGGGGACACATGACTCTAACAAAAATTAGCAGTTTAAAGCATAATATTTCGCTAACGGATCCTTAAATCGAAAAATGATTTCACACACCCATAATGTTTTTGAACGTCCTGTTCAACGATACCCCACACTATGGGACAGACTCTTTTCCCTCACATATCCTCACCATCTCTAACAAACGTTCATATATCAAGATTGAGATGGTAATGGCAGTAAACGTAGGTTAAGAAATAAGATTTTATACTCAAATGTGTTAAAGAATAATTTGTCATTACTTTATCACTCGACTAACGACGAACCAATTGGGGTCGAAATATATTTCGAGTCTATAACCTTTTCTTTTTATCAAAATTCTCATCGTATATAACTATATTCTACTTAAAGAAAACAAGCTTCGTTATAAATAATAACAAGTAGATAAAAAGTAAAATATATTTCAACCACTTGAATATGGTTGATTTCGGTTACTTAAATATGCATTTACCATTTTATTACGCGTATTAATAATATTACGTATTGTTCTCGTCATTTATCTACAGTTTATTTATTATCATACGTTTAAATTAACTCAAAAGGCAAGTAGTCAATTATATTTGTATGTTTTACTAGTAATATGTCTTAAAAAATCTGCCGTCTTTGTATTCAGTGTACACTAATTGTTTCTTGTAGCAAAACTGAATTATCGGTCCTTAAATCTTGTAGCAGATAACTATGAATAAAGCACCCTATTCAAACGTTCCCTTGAAGCTTTTATGAACAAAGTAAAACAATTGTACATCCGAGAATTTTTACTCAAAAGATATGAGGAGCACCGGGAGCACTCGCAAACGGCTAGATAATGCTGCCAGATACTCGGCGAACTCGTTGAAAATTTTATGTCGCTTCGCGCTGCATCCTCTCTGCAAGGACCCGCCAAGGGTTGCCAACTGGAAGACTTGTGAAGCCTGACTGCATGCGTGGGCTCAGCCTGGTTTACTATTGGGTTGGATTTAGAAATAAACACGAATTTGAGGATGCTGAGAACCTGGGTGGGTTCAGGGGGCTCAACTGAAACCTCCTTTAAAGTTTTTAAGTCTATCAAAGCGACCGAATATTAACATATTATTAAAAAATCCTTCTTAATAAAAAACAACGCCTCTCTGGCAGACGGGACTGGAGGGGGGATAAACAACCCCCCTCCGCTGCTCCCTCGGCACCCCAATTTCAGGCCCAAAATGTTGAATTAGCAAAAATTTCAATCCCAAAATGTTAATTTAACAATTTTTACACGACTGACCCCAAAAAAGGAGTGTATTGTTTTCAGAGTTCGTGTAGGTATTTTTCTTAATTTCACCATGGCTTCATAATGCCTAAACCGATTTCGAAGTGTGTGGTATCGTTAGAATCCTTATAGCATCCTGCGCGGAATAGACTATAAATATATACAAATAGTTATTAAATAAAAATACATGATGAAAAGTATTTAAAAACACGACTGCCAGAATAGAGATTTTATTCCAATTTTAGTGCAGTCGGGGGACTATTACATTGGATGGATACGTGTTATTTTGTATGTCCCCCAGACTGCACTGAAATCCGAATTAAATCTCTATTGCGGCAGTCGTATTTTTTAATATTTTATTATTTTTTACAGACTTTTTTGACAGATGTCAAACGTGACGGATTTTTTATATTATTTTTCATATTTGTGACAAATGATTTATTTTTTGTACAAACATAAGTCAAAAAGGATTAAAGAAAAATGTTGAAATTCAAGTTCGGAAAATAATTTATCCCTGGGGCTACATGTCGTAACAATGTACAAGTTTTATCGTAAACTTGATCACATGTTCTCTCGAACAACTTATTTTATATGCCTTGAAAAACGTACAGCGTTTTATTTCAAGTAGTATTGTATTAGGAAGTGAAAGTTGTATTGTGCTGTTGAAGTATTATGTAAAGTTATTCTAAGTTTCGATGCACGTATCACATGACTGACATAACCTGTATTTATTATACATCTGATGAAGGCTAGACAAGGTGATTGCACATCCACGAAAATATATAAAAAACAAAACAGTTTTACCATCCTAACGTCACGTTGACGTATGAGCCACATGCCAACCCTGTGAGATAGCGAAGTCTCTCGTGTCCACACCCCTTTAGGGATGTCGCTGGGATATTGCGCTTACATGCATCCACGACACTTACCGCCTCCCCGGAATAAGAAACGAAGGTAGAACTATTTGCTTTAAGCTCCCTGACAACGCCGGGATTGGAGGTGTAGTAAATTGTGGGATTTCAGTCTTTTAAGGTTTATGCGGAGTAAACCTTCGAGCTTTTACGATTTTGCAGACTTTCTCGTGTCTGATTATTATACTGGGTTTTATTTTATGCGTAAAATGTTTTCTTTTCTGTGTCGCGGTTCACTGGGTTAATATTATCCAGTTGTGACAACTGTTTTTATTGTTACTTTCAAAGACGAAATATTTTTCCAATATTTTTTAACATCAGCATATTATGGTAACAAGCTGATTTATAATATTCCGAATGACAAGTCGCGCTAGACTTCGCAGATATTTTCAATACCAAAAATCCGGAAAAGACATTTAATAGTTTCTTTGATTTTGATTTATTTTGTGACTTAGTTCTTCCGATCATAAAAAATCTAAAAAGTCCTAAATGGTTGTATTAGAAAATGTAGGCGAAATCGCAAACTTCTTTGGCAATACACACACAGGAATACTTCCAAAAAAGCTCAAAAAAGACTATGATATTGCAACAACAGATAACAAATCTAGAGTACCTGGAAAGTAATAAATATAATGAAACCAACTAACTTTTAGTAAAAAATTGGTCGATTCCCTAACTAAATAATTTAGGAAGAGAACTTAATGCCTATCTAACAGATTCGTTCTTATATCTAGTTTAGGTATTAAGAACCTATTAATTACTAATTTATAATTAAATGTACCTACCATGTTTTAAATAAATTTTTCAACCGTCAAACAACCGCATCCGCCAAACAGCCAAATATTAAATATTAACAAATTGAGTTAATTTGTTGTTAAAAATAAATAATTTTATAAAATTAGAGACAGTTTATTTATTTGCAAAATCTTTACTATTTCTCTAGACATCAAAACTCTTTGCTAAGATAAAAAAAAAACTAATGTAAAAAGCACGCGTGTTTAATATGCTGCATTAGGACCCTAAGAACGCTGCAATAATGGCCACTTTACAAGCAAGTGTGTAGAAAAAAAAACAATTAGAAAAAAAAATTTTTTCTTTGTAATCATGTACTCTAGAGTAGGCAGTGCCTACCCTGGCGTCATACAAATAATGATTTTTCAAAGTGACATTAAAACTTTTTCATATTTTTTTTATTCTTCTCATTGCATTTCCAGTAAAAAGTACTATGCAGTTTATGCACGCCACTGAGTACAGGTGCCGTTTATTCTTTATTCATCATTATTTTTTTCGTTCCTTGACTACACATACGTCAATTCTCAAAAACGCAACATGAAAGGCACATTTATGTAACAATATCTTATTTACCTCTGTTGACAAACAATTATTTGATTTAGATTACTGCAGCTTTATGGAGTTCCATCGAAGCCTTTTAAGTATCTGTTTTTCGTTTTCCGTCTCCTGGCCGCCCACAAATGCCGATTGCCGCTCCTTCACGAACAACACTATATCGGTAGCGTTGCTCGTAAACCTTCTGCCTTTTACTATTTTCTATTTCTTTTGCTTCTTTAGTACCGAGAATAAAGTCGAGACTCGGCAGTGTTTTTTTTTTGTTTTTCTCTACAGCTTATAAGTGGCTTTTCCCTTAGTATAGATTATTTCCAGTTCATCATTGAGGCCTATAAAAATTCATGCAAGGGCGGGAGGCGGTAAACAAGAATGTTGTCCACATATGGAGCCGCCTAGTACTTAGTCAATGGAACAAACCCCGCTATATCTGCAGAATTCGGATGGCCACATCACCATACTTTATCCGCCTTATTGTCATGCAAAAAGCGAACGGTCTCGTCACCTAGCTTATTTGTATGAGTGTCATACGTCCCGCGCGCTGCGTCGACTTCAAATGCATCTCGTCCAGCCGAAGAACGCTTTCAAATTTTTTTATTCATGCTTTCTCTTTTTAAGTTATGTAGTGTCGTTTTTTTGGCGTTTTACCGAACTGACTTGCACGTGATCCTTCTGCAAATGTTTCGTTACTTTTAAATAAACATGACTTTTAAAGCAGTAAAAGTTTTTGTTATCAGGTCATTGCTGGTATTTGCCTCTTTCCCACGCTATCATTTCCGGCCTATCGCTTTGGAACTCTCTTATTTTTTCCTATAACGAAACGTCCTTTCCTTTTTCCTAGTTTGTTTTAAAGCGGCTCTTACTTGACACAAATGAAACTGGCTCAGAAACGTTGAACAGAACCTCTACCGCAAATTGAACGAGTGCGAATAAATCCAGCGGTCGCAATCTCCCTCCGAATACTTCCAATTGCGTACTGCAAGCACCTGCCGATACAGATTGTGTCCGCTAACTTATCTACTCAATAAATACTTACCCGTACTCCTTTTATACCCACATGTTTTTACTCCATACAGTGGCTGTGTTATGTCGAGAATTCAAATTTATTGGCAGTAAATACAATGCATTCTTTATGACGTTGCCAAGTTATTGCTTGCTCGCTTGCATTTAGACAAGCTTTAAATTACAGCCAAGTGTTTATTGAATTGCCTTTTCCAAGAAATTCTCGAGTTGGAGAGAGGTGTGTCGGAAAATAATAACGAAGGTTAAATGGAAGCATAATCGTTATCGTTATATCGAGGGCCCCTCTACCTCATTAAACCGCTCCGGGCCCCAAGGGTCTAAGCGTGAAACACCGGGCCCTATCGTAAGTGTTAATTACTTTTGTCATTCCGCGGGCGAGCGGTTACAAATCTCGTACTTACATAATTCCGCAGCCGAGTGCTGTAATTTACATCCAACGCAACATTGTTTGTATAATAAATTATTATGCCTTCGAACTTTCTTAACGGGCGGCTAAATCGATAAGCGTCTTTTTTATTGCATCATTAACGGGCGAGGGGCGAAGTGATTTCAATCTGTGCAATCAACTGGAGCCGCCGGAACCCTGACACGCTAAATTATTTTTTCATGACAGAAGTACGTACTTCACCCTTTCAGCAAACAAATAATCGCAATGACTAACAAACGACGCTAGAAATGTAAGCAAAAAAACCTATATCGCGTTAGTTGTTTTTAGAAACGGTTACTCGTTTATTCGGCGAAATGTATAAGCTTTTTGAATTGAAAGTGGAAAAACGAGAGAAGAAAAATAAACAACGCTGTTTCGCTGCCGAATTTCCGGCTCGACGTGCGCAGTTCGACGTTTTTACAAAATAATTTTATGTGTCGAAATTTGTTTGCGCTCCGGTGTCGAATGAAATCATAATGCTCGTCGAATGGGAATAATAAATGCAGCCGGAATAATAAATGAAATAATTTCTTTATTCGCTAAAGGAGCTTTTATAATTGATAATATTGTTCGAAAAAAGGCACGCACAACAGACGGATGCTTTCGAGATCTGGAGATTCCTTATTGTGGTTGTTCCTTCCCGCCACTTGATGACATCCGACTCCATCTCTTTTGTTCAGGAAAATGAAACCTAGCGAACAAAAAAGGTTCTGTTAGTATTTTTATTTCCCAGGATCGCTGTTTGTGAAAAAATCCATCGGAATTTCTGTATTGGATTTCATGTCAATGATGGCTTTTTGTACCTTTTCATTTTGCATAGTCCATACGTTATTTCGTTTATAGAACCAATACGTCATGACTTTTGACGAACAAATCTCATTTTGAATGTCACAAAATATCGTATACGAGTAAAGTGTACCTTTGTTTTTAAATATTGAATGGTTTTAACATTTCCGTGCAAATGAAGTAAATTTTATTACCGGACCGACCCAAATTATAGCCACAATATGCAAGCTTGCAGCTCGACTGGATCAATTGCCGAATCTCCATTACATTTCCAATTTAATTATGCAAATTGCCTTTAAATATAACAGAGCCGCACTAGGGGAGACGAACCCTGCAGGTATACTCGTATACCTACACGGTATCTACCAAACAGATGCCAAATGTTGTTATGGTGAATTTAACTTTTATCCTGCAGCGCTCACTGCATAATGCATCAGGCGGGGAAGAGACTCAATAAATCTTTGACACGCAGATCCATTTCCTATAGAAATAAGATTTACTACGTCACGGTTTATGTCGGCTCGTAAACGTAAACCCGATCTCTTGAGATTTAATACGGTATAAGTAAACAAAGATAATACACTCGATGGCAGAGCTTTACCTTCCATTATTTTGCTTTGTCTACCCGCGGATTGATCCATTTAATTTCCCTTCGGAATTATTGGCTAATATTTTACGTGAGTTGTAAGCCGGCTCGGCTCGGCTGGGGAGAAGTTACAAATCGTTGGCTGTATATTGATATAGACTTATCTACCTGGCACCAGTCTATGTATAAGATGACTGAAGACGACTTCAGTAGATTTATGCCGCTTAGCCCCACCGCGCCGGTGTCGCCCAGTGAAACGAGGGGTCGAAAATTTTCTTTCATCCTATTTTTTCTCTCCACCCCGAATAAAGTATTTCAAATTAATATTTTCAATGGGGAGCGCTTTTATTACGGCCTTTTGTGCTTCTTCGTCTTTATTTCTTACGGGAATGATTTATTCAGCGACGACTTTTTCTGTTTTCCATTTACACAAAGAAACTGTAAGAAGTCGGTATAACGGGCTGCCGTTTATGTCTTTTATTTGACGTTTTGATTACAAATCGCTTAAGCCATTGAGTTTGATTCCTCGAGAGTCTTTTGTCGATGAAAAGTAAATTGTAGAAGGACATTTTATTTTATTGATTGCGGGTACAGTTGTGAATGTACCGCGTCGTCGCAAGTAGGTTTATGGCCCGGTTATGGTTTCCATGCAGCGACCGCATTAATCGTAAACCAATAAGTTATAAAACGAGTATAAATAAATCGGCTTACGACAAGTTTACTGCCTCGCAAGAATACGTTATTGCTGTGAAACGCATTTCATCGGTGCCGTTACTGACTTGGCGTTTGTCGTCTTTTAGGACTTCCATAAATGAGCCAAACCCAAACACTTAAACTTTAATAACTCATACACTTGACCAGCTTTGAAGAAGCAAAATCCTTAAACAACATTTAATAGGTGTCTCGTCACCAATGTCTGTTTTATCTTAGCTATGCAAATACATATTGTTTGCTAATTGTCTTTTCCAAGTTTTATTACTGTTTTATTAAGTTTTATTAATTAGATATCTTGTAAACAAAATTGCGAATTCTACAAAATTAATCACATGGAAAAAGACATGAAAATGTGATTGAATTTTCCATACCTAATTTAATTAAACACAAAAGGCAGTACTAAAAATTAACAAAAATGCTGCGGCTTCTCCGAAGAAACAGTTAAGAATGTTGCCTTTTAAAAATGCGAAATTTGAACATGTAGGCCACAATCATGCCTCTGCCTTTTTATAATATACTATTGTTCTGCGCGTATCTTTTTGCTATCTATAAGGCAACAGGTTTTCGAAACATTTAAAGATGAGGTTTTTTTCATGTTGTTCAAGAAGAAACTTGCACATTGTTGAAGTACTTTGGATTCGTAGCTTTTCAGTCTTACTGCGTTGTTATAAGAGCGAAACTTAAAACGTTTAACTAGGTTTTTTAAGCGTTAATGACATTCATTTTATTACAAGTCGGATCGAGGGAAGTACGCAGTAAATGTCAGTTTTTAAAATGTCAATCGATAAATACCGGTCATTCAGCATTCAGTGTAAATAACTGCATAACTCGTCTCAACTCATTGTGGCTAATTAATAATGTCTTAATAGCTGTGTTCAGTGGTTCGCGGCTGACAGACGTGAGCAAATATACCTTTTAATGTGACACACGTGTTCGGTTCTTTTAAATTGCTACTGTTGTACTTTATCGCATTTTTGTGATATTTATTTTAAACACACGTTTATATTTAATAACTATTGTAAATAGAATTAGTATTAAACGAATTAGTTTCATAATAAATGTTTTAAAGTGTTGGCTAAGAAAAGAGCACAAAAAGTCTAAACTAAAACAAAGTGACAACGCTAACTAAATTATTGCTACAGTGTGGCTCAAGATACTCTTCGGAGATTAGCTGGACAAAAAAAATACAGATTTTCCGCGTCATTTTCCATCTGAACGTTGGCAAAGAGCTGGTTGGAAAAGATGGGCGGGCGGGCGGCGCGTGCGCGAGATATAAGGGGGGCGGGGGGTCGCGGGCGACGACCGGTCGCCAGCCGTCGCGTCGCGCATTCCCGCCGCGGCCGTCGAGCCGCACGCATGTTGTACTTTACCGTCTATTTTCTTTGTCTTCTACGCTGACAGATCGCTCGTCAACTACTGATCATAGAGGATTCTCTGTGGAATAGAGACAACCCTCGTCCTGGATTACAGTGCCTAAGGATTGCAGTGACTTACAAAGTGGATTTTCTTCAGTTGCATTGTTTTGATCGCAGTGATAAAGTGCAATAACAAAGTTTACTTGTGCAGTGATTGGTGAAATAGTGACTAAACATCAATAGGATAAAGCTTCTGGTGATTAGCTGAATGTGATATGATCATCAAATAAAACAAGTGCGGAGGTTCGAGCCAAATTGGCCGTCGTTTAGAGAGTGGATTGTTAAACAGTTACCATTGTGCGGATCAAAGATTCGCCTAAAAGCAATGCTGAGGGTGGCAGCAAAAAAGAAAGCAAAAAGAAAAGTGGCCGGCACAAGGTTGAGGCTGGGGCTGCGGTGACCAGCAAAGCTGAAAAGGCTGCAGCCATCGCCAGAACGGAGAAGGAGGCAAAGGTACCATCCCCGCGCAAGAAGGACGAACCTGAGCAACAGGTATTCATTCACCTTCGGAGGATATACGACCAAATAAATAACCCATAAAATGTTAATGACTAATTCAAATGAGATGTTGCATTTATTCTCGCAATTCTGAACGAGGCTGTTATGTAAATAGAATTGGCTCCAAATTCAATCTCTTCAATAGGTTACACTTATCACTGACAATAATAGGCTACGATTTCGCAGTACGACCCCAGATTAGATAATAGAATGGGCTATTAAGATATTCTAGACTGGCTCTCCTTTCGACGTCAACGTAACTAATTGACCAACGTCCATTCGACGTCTTATAAACGTCTACTGGACATAAAGATGGACTTATTTGGAACGAGTTTTTTTTTAACAAACACATTCATACGAAAGCTATTTTATTTATCATTAGAAGATTCTTGGTGACCATTACTCTCCTCGTAGTTCTACTGCTCTAAATTCATTAAAATATACATTATGTCTAACGGATGATTTATTTTTAATAGATATGAGTAAAAAAATAAGATATGGTTTCCAAACATCGTATCGTAATCTGCCTGAACGTCATGTTATTGGCCCTTAGTGATAACAGCTATGTAGAAAAGCTTAGCATCAGTTCTTATAAAAACAATAAATAGTCGCGCCGCGACGTCTACATAAAATGCTTTTAAATCCCCACACACCCATTGTCGCGTCCAAAATAGAAATAACATTAGTAACTGTCGCAACAAGCCGGGATTAAATTCAAATGAGGCGCCAACAACGCGAACAAAGCACACCGATTCCGTTTTCACATATTGCCATCGAAAAGCTAATAGAATCGTAACTGCGTCCGGTCACGACAACACAACACGCGTAGCTTTTATTGCTACCGCTATTACACTACAATTCCTGATGTTTATAGCCGCTCGCTGTGCCACCGACGTAATTATAGCCTCCAGCGCTCAAACGGTTAATATCCATCCGTCCATATAGGTTAATAAGCTGTACTAGTCTAACTTCGTAGCTAGGATTTACGAGATTGTTACTGTAATTGAACTTGGAGTAACTTATTTAAAATTATTAGAATGCCACGCTTAACCCCTGCGCTACTTTCATAAAACATATCACAATAGAATAAATTGTTTCGATTTTATTATTGACTAAACCTGTAGATACTGTCATGTTTCTATCGTTCCCATCCTTTTTGCTGATTTGCTCCTCGACAAAATCCCAGGATTGGCCCCTCTGCTTAGAGTTCAAAAAGCTATCGACATGTTTGTTGATAAAACAAACTGCTGAATATTCTTCTGTGTTACTCCTTTCAACGGGCCCGTTATACTGATCTCCCTCTTAAAAGCTTAGTTAGATTGAGAAAAGACCACAGATGGCTATGAAACAATTCCAAATAAAATTAAGTGTCCCAATACTCCCCATGAGCACGCTCCCGTACTCAATCTAATACTCCCTCGACCCCAACCACCTACGCTTAGAAAAATTGTTAAAAACGGCCCCTTCCTTACAGGGTTTACGAGCCGTGAAATAACCATCACTCGTTCAACTTCTACCTTTTTATGTAATTTGGGCCTTTTGTTTATTGTAATAAGAACTACGAAAATCACCTGATTCTCGTCGAAAAATTCTGAATCAATAGAATTGGAACAGTTGTTGATGTATCCGTTTGGTTTATCGATTTAACAAAATTTCATTTTCCTTAATGATATGAAAGCTGAGAGTTGAACCGTCTTGATATTTTGACTTTTTAATTCTATATCTCTTGAACTTTTCCTTGCAAGTTGTATTTTTTGACACTATCACTTTTTTTATTGTACAGGTTTCTAATTAAAATTAATTAATTTGAAATGGAGCTTCAACTGTATTAATGTTGTTTGTGTTTTCAATCAAACATTATTTATAGTGCATTAAAAACTAAAAAAGATCAATTATATACAAATTTCAAGCAAAGCACATTTTCCAAAAAAAAATCCTCGGTCCAGGAATCGAACCTGCGACGCGACGTCTTGCTTGCACGGCAAGTGCGCTACCGATTGCGCCACCGAGTTACTCATCCTAGACCGTTGAATTTTTCCACCATACCTGTACACCGAAATTTTGTAACTACTTAATACACCAACCAATAAGTATTTATTGTCATATAAATAGCCACTATATCTATGTTTTCATTCACCCCTTTATAAGAGCTACTGTTCGCTTAATCTCTCAAATAATCATGTATTTATATTAACATAGATTAACATTCATACGAAGTATTCCCATGCAACTCATTTAATTAAAATAACACAGCCTACTTATAAATGTTTAAAAACACGTTTTATATTGAAATCATTTACAAATTGACGTCGATGAAATTTTAATTATGATAATTAGTCATAATGGCGGCGTTATTCAAATAAATTCAAATTCGAGCCGAAGTTGGTTAATGTTTATTATAGCACTATCTAATGAAATACAATTTAACACTCGGGGATATGAATTAATTATCAATTATTAAATTATAACACTAGTAAAAGCGTCCAATTAAAATAAATTGTAGTTGTTTTATTAAAAGTAACTTTTTGTTTTTCATTTGGGTAAAATACCTTTTCAAGTTACCTGATTGAAGACATTTGATTGAAAGATTTTTTTTTACATGACGCTGTTTTTAATGATAAATACGGCTTCATCTAAGCGGCTTGAGTTTGATGTCTGAAATAACTGCTATAGCAAGAAGACATAGTTTATTTTAAAATGTAAAGCTAGAAAATACCTGCACCAAATACTTTTTCATAAAATCTAGAAAAACCTCGAAAATGCACTGATTATGCGTACCGGCAGCGCGCAAAGCAAGCGTTCTAATCTAGACTTTCTGGCAATATACTTAAGTTCAAAATAAAATTGTTGTCCACAAAAATGGAGCAGACATTAAAAAAAAAATTCAAAGTTCCATACCTCCATATGAGTGCCTGACAAAGTCAAATGTCTTTTATTATGCATGGACGGTCACAACGAACGAATGTACGTATGCGATGAATTCAGGTCATGACCAGGCAGCGGCGGTGTTAAATATTCATACTTCTTTTTACAACCAGCGCGGCGAACCATTCGTCATTGACATTTCGGACGCGAAAATTAAACTCTAAGACGTCGGGCTGTTCATTAAAATAAACTTCAATACGAGCCTAGAATATTTATAGTACAGGCTAGGCTTGTCAACAATGTTTTTCAAACTATTTGAATTCCACGACGAAGACTACACATAAATTGTCGATGCGACAGTTTTATTCGTGCTTTTTATTGCTACAGTTATAGTGTTGATTGATGGCTATCATATTCCACAATCAATATTATATAATAGCCTTTCGCCCGCGGATCCGCCCGTGTTTGTTTAATCTCTGCCCGGTTTTCGGCTTGGGCGTTATTTTATCAAAACTCCTTATACATTATATATGTTGACCTGCGCCCGTAGCATGATAACGTGCGACTTCGTTTAACGCATTGTTTAACGCGCGCATCTGTTAAAATAAGCCATATAAATCCCACCTCAGTCGTCAAAACAAAGGCCAAATGGCGCCACGAGAGGTCCCACTCGCCCGCGATAAGAGCATGCTGCAGGTCACCGCAATGATAATAAAGAAAACCGCCTCCAAATTGGTTGAGTGTTTCTTGAATTAAAAATGGAACATACAAACGACAGACAAAAATCTAAAAATGGTAGTTGTGAATTCAGTATAATACTTACAACCAATTAGATTAAAAATTTTGAAAAATTATTCTATGTACAGACATGACTTTTTTTACTAGGTACTTTATTATTAGTATAGATTTCCGTCCTACCCTCACTTTCAATATAGATCCTATACTTATTTAAGGGTTCCGAAAATAACAATTTAAAATAGGATCTCCAAAACTATCAATCAAAGGCAGCTAAGGTTTGGTTGGATACTAAAATTACTGGTACAAAAGGGTTAACCAATAACAAATGTGTGAGAAAAGGGCTTTTTAACCTTTTACAAAAGCTATAAAGTTGATTTAAAATCCATCCATCCATCAGCCTGTTTCGTCCACTGCTGGACATAGGCCTTTCCAGGATTTCGCCACTCTTGGCGGTCCTCCTGGAAGAAATGCCCATACTCACACACGCTGGGCAGGCGGATTGGTGAGCGCGGTGCCGAAACCCTTGCACCAGTGACGCCGCTGCCCGTCACCAGTCTGATTTATATAAGGCCCGGCAATTGGGGATGGATATACCGCCATCCATCGGTCCCAGGCAATGGTGGGCCGCCTGGTTTTTTTGCCTGAGAGCTGTTGTCTTACTCTCCCCCGAATAACTTCGGGAGGATTTGCGAGTAAGATGGTGGTACCTCCACAGTCGAGCCCGGCATCAGCTCTACCACCTAATGATTTAAAATAGTTTCTTAAAATGCTAAAATGCGAAATGTTATCCTTGTGCTGTTCTATTAGAACAGACGGAATGTTTCATAGATATTATAATTTTAATCTTCGTCTTTTTGTTCTGCTTAATTTTTTTTATCTTTTCTATCTTTTATGGTCAAGAAAATACTTAATCATTTCTGTAAAACAATAATATTAATAAATATTTGTTGTTTTACTTTTATGTATGTTCTATCCGGCGACGACGCCGACGACGCAGCGATCGTCGTAACAGCCACTTTGTAATGCACGCCGATATGAACGTTATTTCTATGTCGTTTCTGTCGATATTTGTACCGACACACATCGAACTCAAAGTTTAACTTGCTGAATTTTCCTTTTTACTGTGTACGACTACATTAATAGTCGCTTTTCATTAACTCTCCTTTTTGTTACTTCTCGATCACATTTTTTCCTTCCTAAATATCCTTTTTATATCGAATAAAATAGTTCTTTACTCAAAACTCGAAAGTAAGACCTAAATCGAAATTTTTTTTGGGACAAGCAACACGAGAATAATATTTTTTTGTACGTGCCATACATTTCAATTTTTTATTTAAAGATCTCGTAGCCCCTAGCCCAGGTATCTAAAAAACCTAAGTAGTGGCACAAAGATAAAATAAAACGAAATTTTCGTCACTAACCTATATTTTTCATTTGAAAAAAATCGTTTACGTCAAAAAAGAATCGTCGGTCCAAAAATTCTTGAAATTTTTTTGTACCTTAATAATTGAACATACTGAGTGTTAATTTGATAATAATTTATTATTTAAGTTAGACAAACTTTGACATCATCTTCCACTATGGCCACGTAGTAAAATTTGTTCTTATTCATGGGAAGAACAGCCTGTAATGAAATGAAATTAATTATCTTTACCAAATTTATTGTGCAAAGCCGAAGTCAGTTTAAAATCAGTTATAATATTGTAAAAACTTACCGCGGGCCATGATCAGCGACCGCTGTTTGAACTTCGCGTCGTCGGGACGATCTTGTTGAATTTTAAGTTCCATCCTATTAAAAGTTTGCGAAGTATTAGAATTTCGAATGAGGGGCGAGAGAGAAGCTGCCACGCCATTTTTCCCGTCGCTCGTTGCCATGGGCGGGCGGGACGGCAGGGCGGGCAGAAAGAACCCCGAAGCTGGCATCGTGAGATTATGCCCCGCTATCTGCTTTGAATAGAATTAATTCATAAATTTCAAGCTCGAAACTTAATTAATTTTAAAAGCTGCCTCGTTAACTGCTTTCAGACTAACATAAATAGAATACTTCATATTACGCCAAGTCTAAATCGATCATTGTATCTCTACCATCTCGCCTTTACAATGTAAAGTTTAAATTAACATAAATCAGGTCGCGCAGAACGACTTAAATTTTCGATGCGTGTTGAACATTCAGTGTGTTTATTTTGACATAGTTGACTAATGTGCTCGTTTATTTTTATTGCTGGTTTTATTTAAAGTCGCGCGTGCGAGGTATCTCCGGGACTATTATTAACTGGGGACACGCATCAGTCATCGCTAGTACCTGGACGGAAGTGTTCTTGACGAGGCGCCAGAATACTGTCGGAGATGAGGTGTCGAGTTCACAAGGCTCCCGGTATATTAGGAGCTTTGAGTGTCTTTCAAATACGCCAGGAGACTCCAATGAAGCTTAGGTATTCCTCCCAGTGAGCAAAATTAATTTTAAAAAACTGTCAACTGTGCATAGTACACATTGGGTTCCGTCAAGACCTATGTAATCTTTATGAAAAAAAGGTATGTATCTGACATATCAGTATTTTCCAAAATTAACATTATAAAATTGAATCTGGGGGTACGATTCATACAGACTGCGGACTGGTAGACTCCTTGCTATGTGGATTTTATTTATTGTCGGAAGTGTAAAGCTGGTCCAATCCAGACAGATTTCCTTTCATCACAGACCTGACTGACTTATATCTCTACTTATATTACTTATGTATAAAATCTTTGCTACTTCGAGTAGATTTCCGTTTAAGGGGCCGCATTAAGAAAAATTACAATCACAGTTTAAATTAAGTTCAAAGTTGTAAAAAATATATGTATGGATAGGACATTATAATAACAAGAGCCCAAAATGGTCCAAAACATAAAAGAAAAAATTGCCTCGATGGAAAAAAATCGAGATGTCTAGTTTTGACCGAGTTTCTATTTTCGTAATATGTACTCTTATGGTGCAAAGTACTGAGCCAAAAATTATATCAGGTTCATACAAACAAGAGCCCGAAGAATCGATTTTATATACATAACTATATTTCAAGAGTTATAAGAACGCAGTTTTTCATTATCGCGGGTTTCTCGTTGTCGTAACAGCCACGACTCAGAGCGCACAATTTTAAACAAAAAAGAAACGTCATAAAAATCAGTTCTGATTGATGCATAATGTGGTGCTCAATTTGTCTTTATAATCTTAAGTACGAAACGTGAAACTTTAAATTGTTTGGTCCAACACCCTTGTCCCGGAGACAGTCCGCGTTGCCGGCTCGTGTTTGAGCAACTCGGACGGACGTGTGGTACAAACCGGACGCGCCGCCGCGCCGCCCGGCGGCACGCGCGGCCCATACTTGATTTATCATTCCATTGTCAAGGAGCGACGACCCGCTCCTACTGCGGTTTCCCGATCTCGTCTCCAGTACCTTTTTCTGCAAACTGTTTCCGATACAAAGAAATTTTGTGGAGACATTGGATTGTGAAGGTGTGTACAAATAATATGTCTTAAAACGCTATTTTTGTACGTTTATTTCTATGTAGGTGTCGGTGCTTGAATCGAATCACCTAATTATACCATCTATCCATCCATCACGACGCTTTTGAAGGCTATAACGATGGATATTGAAGGTAGACAATAAGAGGGCTGGTTCGTCCACCGCTGGACATAGGTCTTTCCAAGATTTTGGCGGTCCTCTTTGATGAGCGCAGTGCTGAAGTCACAAGTATGCTTTATATAAGGGCCTGGCCGGCAATCGACAACATTTCATTTTAATTAACCATTTGATTTTAATATTTATATTGAAAGTCTGCGTAAAAAAGAAGCTTATGTATTTTTTCATTTTGTTTATTTTATGTTTTTCCTGCATAATTTAATGTTTTCTTATTCACTCATTCTAAAAGGACGTAAGTCGCATCTGAAGATTTCAAAAGTCAAAATTCATTGCCAATGGATTATTTAAAAAAAAAGCTTGGCATATTTATGTCTGCTGTCACATAGCATGACAGTTGATTTTTTTTAAAACAAAATGATCTTATAAGCAAGGGAAATTGTTTTTAAAATCTTGTGTTTACCAATTTTTAGTTTTTTGAAAATATTTCTTTATTTAATCACGATTTCATTCTGAAAAAAAATATGATGCTGAGAAAGCCCATATCTCGAAGTGATTTTTACTTTTGCATCAATTATTAATTTGTAATGTTGTCGATTAGGGATTAATGCTATCAATCAGTCCAAGGCATTGGTGGGCCACATAGTGGTGCCTTTTTGAGAGCTGTCCTCTTACTCTCCCCCGAATGTGGTACCTCCATCCACAATTGAGCACGAAATAAGCTCTACCCCCATAGCATACCGCATCTAAGTAATGTATGACTCCTGTCATTTTGCCTCAGCTTTATCTCCCATCTAATATAATGAAAACAACGTATACGAGTAGAACATTATAACCCCCTCGCTCTTAGACGAGCAAGTAACAGTGTAATAGTGGATTGTAAAAGCGCAGCCCTCTCTCCGAATAAAGCTAAATATTCAATTGCCGGAACGCTTCTCCTCAGGCGATTTGTTTCTTGCCGTTCACGATCGATAAACGACTCCTTAACTTTTACACAACAGATAATAACACCCCGTTTGGGGTGCTCCGTGGAGGCCGCCCTTTAGGGAAGACTTTTTATATTATTTTAAATTGAGCGTAATGTCTCGAAGATTAATGATGTATCATGTATCGTACATTACTACAAAAGTCTGTGTATGTTTTTTAATTATACATTTTTATACAATTCTAATGGTCCAGAATACCATAACAGCACCTAATTGACTTTATTTGAAAGGAATAGACTTTTTTAAGGTCACATAAAAGTTTTTTTTTTCTTCTTGAAATACTAAAGATATACCTGCATGAAAATATTCAGAAACTGAATAAATAGCTTTGATGACGTAATAGTCATGTCATTTAGGCATGACAGGAAATAGGCCATTGCCCACAAGAAAAAAAAAGTAATGTCAAAACCGACGTCTGTTTTTTTTATTTTCAGTGATTAGGTTTCATCCCCTAAATTTTTTTTTCATTCTTTCTTTACTTCAAGGAACTCTCTCTATTGAGCCTAAACGGTATGACTATAACGTCACATTCCCATTTCTCCAAACTGATTTTCAAAAAATAATTTCGTTATAAAAAATACCATCTTGAAGTTAAAGAACAGTATGCATCTTCATGATTTAGCCTATATTTTCAGAAAAAATATACAAAAGGGCCTGTTACAATTTATGGTTGGTTCGAATTTTAGCGAACGTACAGTGTAGCTTGCTGGCTTCAAGCAAGGCATTTTTTTAATTCTCTCAAATAAGTTACATAAAACGGCTAAATTATAAAACCCTCTAAAGTCAAACGTGGATATCGACTGAGGTGAATCTCCGAGAGGGTACTGAATCACGGCGGTCGTTCGTAAACGACGCGGTTACCCACCTGTGTAGAGTCTGACTAAAAGGGATGTTTTAAATCCCAAGTATATTTTTCTTTCGGCTAGTTGTTAAGCTTTGTATTTAATTCATATTTAAAATCGTTTTTATATTTTATAATAAATATTCTATGTTCGAACGAGCATTTTCGGTATTGTACAAAATTAATTACGAAAAATCCGGTCAAGTCTGACGGTTCCGTATAAGCGAGTAGACTGCACATTTTTTTTTTTACATAAGCTGCAAACCTAATTTTGCAGTTTCGTCTCTTACATGCACCTACAAAACGTACAAAACATAACGGTAAGTTAAGTTGGTTACTAATTAAATTTCAGTATTTGTTGTTTAAATAGAGTAATTTATATTTTATAGGTAATAAACAGAAATTCCTAACTACATAGTTCAGATTTTGAAATAGATCCCGTAACAAAAATGGCCTAAGCCGACAACTTTGATGGCATACATTTCCTTTTTATTTTTCGGGTCCTCGCTTTTGTTTCTCCCTCCCCCTGAAAAATAAATTAATATCTATATTCGGTTTTAGGTCAATATTCTTTACTAAATATCAAAATTTCAAGTCTGTAATTCATTCCGTCTTCGAGCTAGAGACCCGTGCCATACGGACGGACAGACACAATCTGCACCCCATTGTACCTTCCAAGTTTCTAGCTCAAGGGTATCCTTTAGCTTATGGACGAATTGACGGTCTCGCTATAATATTGCTTTTTGGGTGAACCATTTAGGCCAATCATTTTATGGGAACGTGCCGTTGCTGGTAAAGTCCGTCAATCAAGCTAGGGTTTTTTCATCAAGATCATTATAGTGTCACTATAGTGTCAATACTTATTACAAGAGCAATCGCATTTAGTAGTTTCGCCATACCTCGCCTCTTCAATAAATTGAAGACCGGTAAATTCAGTTATAATGTCGTTAGTTTCAACCAAAACCGTTTCGGCGATATTTTATTAAAGCCGAAAGTGGCCGAAGTGACAAAGTTCGATCGGACCTTAGCTAGTTTTATTGAGCCATTTACCTGCTCGCCCATAAATATCTCCAAGTAATTACTTTCCATTCCTTCCCTCTTATAAACTGCCGGTGTCTTTCGCATTCTTTCTTTCTTTTAGCTATCTTGTAATTGCCCAGGTAAATATGATTCTCTCGTTAATGCTGGGAGTAAAACTTTATTGCTAGTAGTTTCCTTTCGCGGCTATTTAAGTCATTATTTTCTTTATTAAATCTTTAATGACGTGAAAACATGCTAACTTGTCGTTTTATTACATGTAAGTAATGTCACCGGCCCACTTGCGGGTCCCCCTACATTTATAAACTGCAAACCCGATGCATAATAATGTTGGTTCATGTTTCCCTTTAAGGGTCCGTATAAGGCTAGATGGAGCTAACTTCAAATGAGCATAATCACATTGGGTAACTCGTTTAATCGGTATAGTAAAAATAATATAGACAGTAGACCATAGATAGGGCTGATAGATGAGATAAACGCAAAATCTTTAAGTTTGCTCGATAGAAAAAAATTACGAAGTTACCTTTAAATTTCATGTTTATCGAGTGTTAAAGGGCCTTCCTTAAATCATACACCGTTGAAATTTGTATTAAAAATAAGTTAACAAATGACATCGTCAGCTCGTCTTTGAATATTTTAAAATTTCGTCTACAAGCAGAGTTATTAAATAAAAACGCATATTTTTGTGGGCGCGTGTTTCTTGGTGGTCGTAACAGCCACGGCTGAGAGCGCGCTATTTTAAACTGAAAGGAAACGTCATAGTGTTTAGTTCTGATTGATGCAAAATGAGGTGCTCAATTTCACCTTATAAGCACCCTTAACTCTTCTAAAACGATGAATAAGATACCATTGAATTTTCACAAGTGTGGTTTGATATGTTTTTCGGGAGATATTTAATTTTGATTGTAGAAGAAGACTTGTTAGTAATTACAGTTTATACTCGTAATACTGTTTGTCGTCCATACGTTTGAATAAAAGGTTTTCTTACACAAAAAAATATCTCATTTGATGCATTACATTTTGATTGCATTCAATTACAGCTGTAAACAAACACTTTAAAGTTTCTTAATTGAATGCAATCAAATTTCAATGCATAAAATGACAATTTTCTTTTGAAAACCTCAATATTGCAAAGTAATTTCCGCGAATTGGTTTAAAACGCATTCATTGGTTACTTTTCATTCAAAATTAAGGGAAACAATATTATGATATGCATTTTGCCTTAATATTCCCATTTATCACTCGATGTGTCACAGCCAGACGTGATTCTATATTGGAGTCAGGACTTAAAAACCGCGGCTCTTATTGTGTTAAATGAAACAATTGACATACGTCGCATGCTAATGACTCGTATGAACAATCCAACTTACGTAGATCTCACAGTCAAAATATAATGATGTTTATTTCGAAGTGAATAAGAATGCCAGTTAGAAGTGAAGTGAACTGCCACTGCCTGGTAGAAAGCTCGAAAGCTGCTCGCTCGCCAGGTTCATTTGCAAGTTGATACCGAGGACCTACTTGGTGTAAGCTATACCGTTAGCCTTTATATCGATTGTGTTACTTGCCATTTTCTTTTATAGAAAGAATAAGTGAAACTAAAACATGTTTATCTTGCTGGATAAGATAAAGTTTACCGAACTGTCTTTCTGTAATACCACAGTTCCTCAAAGAATAAAGAGAATAAATATACCTATATAATAAATATATCGTCACGACATGAATTCCCGAGGGGGTGTAGTGTGTGAACTGTGAAATGCAAGTAATCGAAATTACAAAATTACAACATGAAAAAAAGAAAGAGAAGTAAAAAAAACTCTTAATCACATACTCGTGTGTAAAATAAAACCTTGTGTGGAAAATTGCTCTATTTATTTCATTGCTATTTTTATGACGTTAAACGCAAGTTAATATTTTACACACTTGAATTGGTTTACCGCTTTAAAATAACTGGACGCTGTAAGTGATTTTACTGCACTTATACCGAGATGTATGGAAAATTTAGAGTCAAATTTCGTGTGGCACAAGGTAGGGCGAATAAAAAATTTATAAAAATTCAAGAACATTTTGCATTAATTCCTAGTTTTATGGAATGCCAATGAATACTTTTTGCATAAACCTGTAACTCCCTGACGGATTCCCTGATTTGACGGGAAAGAAAATTTAATTAAATTCTCTACCAATCAAATACCGCTTTTTCCCCAAATAAAAAAATATATTAATTAAATATATTAATACGGAGATTTTAATGTATTTTGGGCATATAATTCACTAAAAGGTATATTTCAATTTCATTACCAATAAAAGAAAATTGGATGAATAGATTTTCCGAGCGGTCGAAACACAACAAAACTTCTTGTTTAGATCCAGTAAAAAAAAATTACAAACTAACCCTTGAACAACTTTTGTTGCAGAGATCTCAGAATTTTCAGCGACGACTACCGTTTATTTTCCGAAAACAATATATTTATTAAATGCCAAATTGACCACTTTCTTTAAGCCTTAATTTTCCATAAAAGTACGAAATACCTGCAAAATAATGTTATCGTTATGTATTCGATATTATCTTTATGGATTATTTTATTACAAACGCCCCAGCTTGTACCACACGAAATTCAACTCTAATAAGCGTAAGCCAGTTAGAACTAGGTGCAACTAAAGAATTAGGTTTAACCAAGTTGTATCCGTCTAGAACTAAGTGTGGCTTCAGGATCTTCGGGCTTACCATTTTTTTTTTACCTATAAAATATGATAACCCATCTGCCAACTTCCTTGAGTTCTAAATTTGTTTTTAGCCAGTTTCATTTGTTTTTGTATGAATTTCCGCCTCGAATATTTTCCGAGCTCATGTGTAATGGGAGTCTGTTATTCGTTCCGAATAATAATGTCTAGATTACCATTTTCCCCTCTTTATAGGCCTACTTATCCAAGTACATTCGTTTTCTCTTTGTCTCTGTTCCCATTGGCCTGTGAGGAGTAACGTTGCTTGAATTTTGTAGATTCATAAGTTAGCTCGGTCTACTACACGCGAATGATTCGATTTGAATAATCGAGTAGGGGGTGATTTCACTTTCACGCTTCGAATTTTTCATGTAAAAATCCCGTGTTAATCCGTAAAGCCAGTCACGTTATATTTTCTATCCTGTTTCCATTTTATTTTTCATATTTTCATTGCGAGCGTCCGACGTTTTCTATATTTGCATACAAGTTTGTATTTCATTTGAAATACCGCATCCGATATTTTACAGATACAGAAAGGAGTTTTATTACTTCGCAATAACGGTTGCATCCGTTTTATACTGCGCTTAATATATATATTTATATTATATTTTAGTTGAATATGAGTAACGTTTATATTTTTGTTGTTTCAGGCGAGTCCAGACAATAGTAGAAATGCGTCGCCTCGATACCACGATGCGTCGATGGAAGATGTAAGCTCATTGCTAATTTATTTTAAGTATATTTTGTCCCGTTATCGGCTTGGGCGTTATTTTGTGAACAGCCCTTATAGCAGATGTGTTGACCGGGTCACTAAGGTGATAATTTAAAAAAATTGCATCCAAAACTGTCAAGTGGTTCTCGAGTTTAAACGGAACATACTGAAGATTCGGTAAGTGGTCAGGATCAAGGTTCAATGACCCTTTTAGCGAAATGTATGAATTTGGCTATATAAACTAAATTCACCTTATATACATACAGACAAACAGATAAAAATTGTAGATTTTGCCTCATTACAATACTAATAACCTGATTCAATGAAAATTTCGTAAAAATATTTAATGTACAGACGCGACTTTTTACTACTTTATTATTATTATTGTATATATTGCATTATACATGCGACTTATTCCTTTATTTTTAGTACATGTATATAAAATATGTATTTCATTATTTTCAGTATTTTATATAAATGTTTTAGTAACGAATAGGTAGTACTTGTTTTTAACTGTGCAAGTCAAAGTCAAACATTGCAAACCAAGTGTACAAAACGATGGAAATAAAAATAATGATCTTACAACTTAGCTGCCTTTTACAAGGCACAGCAATTATCCAGAGGATGCATATAAAAACTTAAAAATAAAGGAACTTTTAACATCTCCCTTACATTTTAAATATTTAATAATAGTAGGAATATAGCATCTATAAATTTTAGTTTAATATTTAAATATCTTAAATATTTATGTAGGTATCATATGTGTTTTATGTTTATTTATTTACATTATGTTGAATACAATTTTTATAATAAACACCACATGAACCTTTTCAGGTGTGTGGGTGGTGCACATGAATCTACCTTACAAACTTATGTTATTACTTATTAGTATTAGATAAAAACATCAGTGCTTACAACTAAACGTTTAAGGCGCATAGGCACGCCACTGTTTTGGTACAAAATTTGTTTATCCTTGTCTCTGTTGTTTTTCATTATAAACCAAATTATAAGACCTCTATCATCTGGTACTGATATTTTAAAATGCACTATTTTTCCAAAATTTTGATTATCGTATTTGTTTTAAAGATATCAAGCGGGACAGATTTATGTACATACAAAGTTGTTTTCTTGCCTTAAATTGTACCTAAACCAAAATTTTACATTTCAGCCAGATAGTGACTCTGTGAATGCCTGTATTAAACCATAGAGGTCTCAAACTTTAGTCTATAAAGAAAAACAACAGAGAAACGGGTTATCAAATTTTGTACTAAAACATTGGAATGCCTATGCAGCATAAGGCGTCAAAATATTTTGCCTGTCAGCAAATAGATACTAAGATTTAACCATATGGTGACGATGTCTCTTCATCTTCTTTGCTCATTGATAGAGGTTACTTTTCATTGCAAAGGTCTTAAAGATAATTTTGTTTGTCTATACAATGGAAAAAAACTGATAAGGAAAAGCATATACAAGTTATGTTTATTTATAACTCATGTACTTGTCCACAATATACTTATATTAAATATTTTACCCAACCGGTTTCGCTATTCAGCATTCTCAAGGGCTTGACTACAACATTTATTTAATTACATTTTCAGAATCAATAAAAAATTTATTGCACGTACTTTATTTGTAGATTCTGAAAATGTAATTAAATAAATGTTGTAGTCAAGCCCTTGAGAATGCTGAATAGCGAAACCGGTTGGGTATAAAATTTAATATAATTATATTGTGGACAAGTACATGAGTTATAAATAAACATAATGTGTATTAATTTCCACCAAGTGCCAACAATCACAAGCATCAACTATATAGACATATACAGGTTGCTTCAGTTTAGTGGTCTGAATTATTGAAAAAATGTAATTTTAATTTATCCTTCATATTGATTGGGGTGATCTCCTGTCTAAGATTAATTGGCCCAATACCAAAAAGTCAGAAAAAATATTATCAGGGTACCAAGTACATTATAAACATGCTATCGACTCGACATCGCAAAGATAAACAAAAATGTAGCTCTTATTTCATAACAATAAGAGTTTATGTAGATTCGATAGGACTACACGAAAACTAAATCAATATGGGCAAAAACTAGTAAATCTACACTAACAATAAAGTAGTAAGAAAGCCGTGTCTATACACTAAATACTATCGCAAAATTTTAAATGAAATGGATATTGGTATTGGTACTACGGCCGAAACAACAATTTTTAGAATTTTTGTCTGTCTGTCTGTCTGTATGTTCCGTTTTAACTCGAGAACCACTTAACGGATTTGGATGTAGTTTTTTATCATCGTAGTGACCCTGGTCAACACATAGGTATAAGGGATGTTCATAAAATAACGCCCCAACTGAATACGGGGCAAATATTTAATAAACGCGGGCGGAGCGTATATGTATAATAATATGTATAGTGAAGACAATTCATAATAAAATAACACAACAATCACTAGAAGAAAGTAATATTCTGCAACTCACGTGTTGTCCGATCTCGTTCTTGAAGACCGATATTGACGACTCACGTATGTCTCACGGCAATCTATTCCATAAATGTGCACTCACGGAGAAAGAATTGGTGTATGTACATGCATAAGTTATCATTTAAAACGATCGAGGGATGAGAGGGTTACAGAACGTTCTTTGGGATATTGTGGGGAATTAGGATTATGGAGAATACCAAGCAGAAAAATAAGAACGTCGGAATCTTCCCGTAACCTGATGTGCTGTTAAGACCAATTGAGTTCGGCACGGAATCCAGAGATGTGATCAAACTTACGCAGCCCGATTATGTAGCGGATGCATAAGTTGAGAAAACGGTCAAGCTTGTTTCTTAGTGAATGAGAGCAAAAAGGAATTGACAAGAGTAACTTTTGCAGTGTATGGCCGAAACTTTTGCATGCATATTTGTAGATGCAAATATTTTCCAACTGATTTCTGAAACGTTTAAACTCCAACAGGCCTAACATGGTGTCACTTTAACACGATTTTAAACACCATTTAACAGTAAATTCCATGCATTTAAGGGGTTAAAATTCGGCACTTTTTGAAATTGTTTACCTACTTATTAGAAGAAGCCACTTTTTCTAGTTTTCTGTGGTACAGAAACGCGATTGCAGAAATTGCGCTTGCAGGAATGACAAACAGACAATCCTCAATGGATTTTAACAATACCTAAATTTTGCTAGTTTGATATTTTGATAGATGTTTTAGTTCATTTAAAACCGACATTTTGCCATTTTTCTGTTATCCGTCTCTCTCGCACTGCGGGTCGTTCTGCAAGGAGTAACAGTGACCTTTGCAAGCGTGACATAATCCTCTTAATATGCAAAATTGCATACTCAGATTTGTAAATTAGTACAATAAGGTAGGGGTGTATCAATAAATTGGGGGCAAGGTATCCATGTCAAGTTTATTGACAAGAACCCCACTGCCCAAAACTATGACTTGAAAATCTGTTATAATGTTGACACATTTCAAGCTTTTACTTAGTTGGTATAAACATAAAATAAGAAAACTACGGATCCATGAGGCCTAACATTAAACTGTTCTGCCAAAAAACTGGGTATAGGTAGCTGTTTTATTGCCTAATTTTTGGCCAATTTATCACTTCGTCAGTTCTTACATAGCCTTAATATATCAACGGATATATGTCATGATTTTTATACCTTGATATAGGTATGTCATGCATGATATATTCGAATAGGGTGACATTAATTTATACAGTCCAATTCATATCGGAGGCTTTGTTCAATATCACGGGTCGATAACACTTTTTGCTAATATCGCAATCGACTCGGGGCTGGGCTTGATATTGTAGGGAACACGTTTTTTAGGGCTCCGTACCTCAATAGAAAAAAACGGAGCCCTTATAGGATCACTATGTTGTCCGTCTGTCCGTCTGCCCGTCCGTCTGTCTGTCAAGACCCTTTATCTCGGGAACGCGTGGAGGTATCGAGTTGAAATTAAAACCATATACTCAGGTCTACAGTCCCTTGAAGCTGTGAAAATATCGAACTTATAAGTTAACGTTAAAAAAGATACGGCCGTTTATGCCGCAAAAAACGTACATTTCGACACTCTCAAGGAAATCAAAATTCATAGGGTATTTCCTGTTGACCTAGAACTATGAAATTTGGCAAGTAATACCGTCTTATACTACAAGTATAGGGAAAAATCTGAAAAATATAATAATGGTAATTAAATCATACAAAATATAGTCTTTAACGGAGCCTTCGGTGGGCGAGTCCGACTCGCACTTGTCTGTTTTTTTTTTAAACCGATGTTACAAAAAAGTTTAATCGATCCTTGATATTAAGCACGTACCGAATCATCAGTATGAATTTGGCTGCATAAATTAATGTCACCTTGTGTATAAAACGTACACTGATTTAACGAAAAATACAAATGTAAGGTTTAGTTTCAGTTTTGTTATTAAAAATGACATTAATTTTAATTTTTATTGAATGATCGCAACTAATGTGATCTAACGCATAAAAACCGTCTAAATAGAAGGCTAAAGTTTTAGTTTATGTTATTTAATATTACTGTCTTGTTGATTACTATTTTATCGCTGTAACGGTTGTTTTTCTCTATTGTGTTATGCCATTAAGCATAGATATCTTAATAGTATTATTATGTATGTCAGTGGCCATTGAGGCATAATAATGCAATGCTATGATGCAATTTTGATCAAAATCGGGCATTTTAAATAAGTAGTTTCGATTTGCCCATTCACGCCCACTTTGAAAAACTAATCATGTCTTTAAAAATGACATTTTGAACCCTGTTTTAGACATTGTGGAGGTTAGACTTCTTGAAGGCTGTCCATCCTAGCTGAATGCGTCAAGTGATCTCTAAAGGATGAAGTATGTCCAAGATGACTTCATTTTCGACCGCCTCTACCTCCGTTACACAATAATAAGGTTCAAATAAATAATCAAGTTAAGATACTCTTATAAGTACGAACTAGAATGTCCACACCTGCTTGAATTATTATTTTTTCAAATACCGCGCCCCTCCTCTCGTTGCAGTTCGTTAAGATTTCACATTAGTAGGAGTCGAACGAACTACAATAAAAACCGATTTTTCTCTCGCTCTCCGGCATTATATAACAAAATGTTGGGTGACATCGACATCTTCCTTGAAAATAAAAACTGTTTTAAAGCCAAAGCAAATAAAATACTATGTAAGTGACTTTTAATTATTTCTCGTGCTTGTATATGTATAATATGCATCTGGAACTTTGTATGTAATGTATTTGTTAACAAACCATGTAAGCTCCAGTGTTTATTCTAAAAATGTGTGTTATTTTATAAGGGTTCTTTAGGTCTGTTTATATTAATGTTTTCTCTATTGTTTTCTTTTTAATATGTAATGACCGTTTGTAACCTAAATAAATAAATAAATAAATAAGTAATTGCTAGGTAATGCCATTATTTTTTATTGACGTGTCTTTTGTAATGTTTCCAGGTATCGGACGGCAGCGCTCTGTTCCGGGTAACGGGCGCGGGCGGCGGCAAGAACGAGCTGGTGGCGCGGGGGGGTAGCGGCGGCGCACTGGCACTTTCGCGCGCTCCCGTCGGCGGCAGCGCCTCCCCCGCGCCCGCGCCCCTACCGCAGCCCGCACCCTCTCCCGCGCCCGCCGCGCTTCCTCCGCCCGCGCTGCCGCCGCCTACCTTCAGAGCCGACACGCCGAGCCGCTCCAACGGCGCACACATCCCCTCACTCGATGGCCACGCTGCCACGCAGATCCCGGCTCGACCTGGTGGCGTCGGTCCCGACACGCCTGAGCGGCCCGCCGGCACCAAGCTGCAGCCTGGCGCTCGCGCCACCGCCGATAGCCCTACCCCCGCGCCACCCGCTCCCAGCCCGCTCTTCCCCTCGCACCCCGCCTACCAACACGCCGCGCTGCCTGACTACCGGCACACAAACCACGAGACGCGGACTAAGCCGCCCGAGCCGCCGCAGCCGCGCCCGCCTGCGCCTACCCTCCACCCTCCCACGCCTACCTCGTTCCCGAACCACGCGGCAGCATTACCGCCCGCTCCGCATCCCGCGCCCCATGTCCCCGCCGCCCCGACCAGTCTTCCCAGTCAAACCTCCCCGGCTACGCAGACCTCGCGGCCCTACCCGCAGCCCTCGATCGGGTCTAGTCATATAAACTCGAGTTTAAGTTCCAGTATTCACGGTCACTCGACGCCCTATCAGAGTCAGGCGAGTGTACAGAAACATTCCGTCGTTCCGCCGGTGTACGCCAACCGGCCGCCGCACTTGGCGCCGTTCAGTATCGCGAACCACATCAACCACCTCCCGTCGTCGACGGCGAGCCAGCCGGCCGCCGCGCACCTCAGTCACCCGGTGAACAGCCATTCCATCGTGAACCATCACATACCGCACAGTGCGAGTCCACTCGCGACCTCCACTCCGAACCACATGGTGCCGCCGAACGTCGCCCTGTCGACGTCGCCGCCGACGATACCGAGCTTCACGTCCACAGTGAAGCATCCCGGACTGAGTTTGCCTCCGCATTCACACCCGAACTCGCATCCGAGCTTACCCGCCACCGTGAGCTCGATACACCAGCCGGTGATGCCGAACCACAGCGAGCCACTACCGCCGCCGAGTACCGGCGCGCCGACCGTCGTCTCCGCCGTGCCCTCGACCAACAACCACCCGGCGCCTCCTGTGATAGACTCGCGGCAAGTGACGTCGTCCGCCAATGATCTCCCATCCCGGACGGAGCTGCCGGCCCGGACGGAAAGCGCGTCCGTCACCACGGTAGCGTCGACCGGCTACCCCCCTCCCGCGGCGTATCCCGGGGGGACATACCCGCCTCTGTACGCTCCCTACGCGACGACGTTGCAACATAGCCCGTACCTACCACCAGCTGCTGCGTCGCCGAGGAATTCCGCTGATACGGTAACTATCTTATTCTTCTCGTAACTAATTAGAATGGGCTTTTCACTGTTAGTTCTTGATTTTACTGACGGAATTATGGAGCTTAGGATCAAAGCAATGAAGCAATAGAGAACAGAACACTAATGATAATGTTATTTTTTTCCAGCGAACGAGTTTATCAGCCTCCCCATTGGTTGCTCCTAAAACACCTAAAGGTGTTCGGCCGCACACACCGGGGTCTGGCGCCGGCGCGGGACCCATCTCCTTCTCGCCACGACATAGTCCTGGTATACAGCGGGACGGCTATAGGTGAGTAACGTTGTATTATTGTACAATGCTAGGCTTCTCTCAACATGGGCAGGTCTGTAAATCGCCAAGCGTTGGTGATCATATTGCTAAAGTTTTTGCACCGAAGACGCTGCTATGGCATCAAGTCTAGCCGTATCGGTGACTTGGGGATGTATTGGTGATTCAGTTGATATAATAAGACGCGTACAATCGTACATATATATGTAAAGAACCATATCACGTACACTGCTTATTTCAAGGTAGCAACCAAGGTTATCTATAAGTTTTAAACAACACGCTGACTAGGCATACTACAGCGCTGGTTTTCAATTAACACCTATACATTATTAGGTTTATTGTTTTCGTTTCTAACGCAATTTTTCCCTTGTTTCAGTAGTATAAGCAGTTTATCTCGCGCTAGCGTCACCACACCGGTATCATCATCAGCAGCGACAGGTGTCAGCGGGGTTTCCGCGAGTAGCGGGGCGGGGGTGCCACCCAGTATGCCCCCCGCACCGGCTCCCCTACCCGCGCCGCCCCCGCTGGCGTCTTCTTTAGGGCCGCCTTTGTCTGTGGCTTCATTAACGTCACATATAACGGTTTGTGTTTATATTGAATAACTATTACCCGCCTATCGTTCTCTCTTATTTGTTTTTTGCACGATTGTGGCCTTTATTCAAAAGTGGTTCTTAAACCTAGCTCGCAAGCTCAAAGGTTTGAAAAATCATCGAAGTCAGCAAGGGCTTAAATCGCGTCACGCAAGATGTACTTTTGGCTAAGCTTATGTTTATAAACTTTCCCTCTATATTTCAGGCACCACCACTTCCGGCGCCACTGGCTGCTCCAATCGCGGCTCCCCTCGCCGCGCCCCTCCCCACCCCCCTCTCTGCTCCACTCCCCGCTCCTCTAACCGCGCCACTACCGACGCCACTGACCGCGCCCCTCGCCGCCCCGACGCCCACCCCCGCGGCGCCCGCCTCGACGCATTTAACACATACACTTGCGCCGGTGCCGACAGTTGGCAGTATCAGTTCCAGTTCCAAACCGCCTGCGCACTGGGGGGTAACGTGAGTATACACACAGTTTCATACAACACTTTTATTTTGATCTTTAAAAGCGTAAGTGTTGCTTATTATTGAAATATCATTACCATTATGCTGTAACGATCCTTTTAAATGACTTTTCTTCTGCAAAAAAGAGAGTCGCTCCTTTATAGAATCTTATCAGTTTCTGAGTGTATTTTTTCCCGAATTTAAAAGCCGCTATCTGTGATTAGTAATCTTCAGCAAAACGGTCAGAATGTACGTATTTCTATTGTGATTATTTAGATCATAAATAATGCAATACTATTAATAAACCGACAGTTAACATACTTAATTGAAAATAAAGGCCCCTGTGCGGACAATATCTCTGCACCGCACATTTATCATTTTACTTCATACGTTTTTGCAATAAATCACTGTTTCAACTACTCTCAACTCGGACGGTTTCCTTTATCACTCTCACGAGTAAACCCCGATCGTATCATTATCGATAAATATTGGGACAACACTAACTTTTTTTTTTTGTTCCTTCGAGCCGGATCATTATCAAAAATGTTGGGGTTGTCCCAATTGATTGAAACACTGATCTATTCTAAAAACGTATGAAGTAAAATGATAATTTGATATAAATATGCGGTGCAGACATACTGCCCGTACAGCCCCAAGTGACATTCCGTAGAACAGAAGTATACAGGACATATATGTGATGGCGTGTGGTATATCTCAGCAGGTCGACAGTGGACCGGCCGGCCGGGTTCCCGCCCGCGCCGCTGTTCGGAGCGCCGCTCGCGCCCCCCAACCCCAACCCCTTCTCCGCGGACTCGCTATTCCAGTCCAGTAAGTATAAAACGCTATATCACGTGTATTATCTGTATATATATGTAGATTTATTTATTTATTTATTTAATAATATGTTAAATAAAAGTATAAATATGTTTTAAACGGCCAAAATCATGTTTCTCCTGACGGAAGTTTTGAATTTTGCGCCAGCAACGAAATCAGCACGATTCTATTGCCTTCGCAAGTTTTTGGAGCGTGCACATAATAGCGAAATGAAACAGCATTACAATTGACCGTCACAACTGAGTTGAATGAATGAATGAATGAATGACTGAATGAATGACTGAATGAATTTATTTTTATATAAGTACAATAAGAAATAATGTATAAGTATCTTAATATATTACTTAAGTTTATCTTATTTACATTTCATTTGCAATTTACGTACATATATAAATATTACAGATTTCCTTAAATTATTGCATTTATAACCTAAATAATATACAAAAAGTTTCAAACACTAATGTACAGCAATTGTTCACTTATATCGAGGGCCGAAAACTACCCACCGTGCTAGTATAAACTGTTTGACGGTCGGATAGCTCGCCGTTTATAATCTTCGATTGGTTTAAGTATACTATACCTAAACCAACCGAAGATTTTACCTGGTATAGTGTAGTCTAAATTTGGTAAATAAAACATAATAAATAAGTGATATACGGGTTTTTATATAATAATCAATAATACAGGATATTTAAAATGACAATATAACTATATAAATGCATGCAAATATTGTGTGTGAAGTGGACATCTCAACATATAGTTGAGTGGTGCATGAGTTGCAGTTTATGTATTTTGTGTTGATTTGTGTAGTTGGAGAAAGTAAAATGACGTATGTAAAATTATTTTTACTATTATTATTATTGTTATTGACTGTTTTTTGTATCCCGGTGTAGTACAGAATTGTAAAGAAAGACTAAATTTATTTAATTATTACCAATAACTTTTCTGTATTATCATAGTCCAAGCGTCCCAACATGATATTTAGGGCTTGTTCCAGAGACTGTAAAGATAATTGTTTTAATTCTGTAGATGCACTTAGTCTATTATATAAAAAAGGTCCCAAAAACCGACTAAAGGTTTGAGCAAAGGCGGTTCTGCAGTGTGGTATTTTAAAAACAATATCTTTACGTCTATCTTTACCAAAAAGTTCAATCGGGTTTTTGTGTAGGTTTACTATGGCATCTATGCCTTACCGTTAGGACCGAATTTTCAGCATAGAGGTCCTTTGTCGGGTATTTATAGGGTTTATAATTGATTACTTTAAGGAACTCTGTGCTCTTTCAAGTTTGAAAATCTTGGATTTGTGTGTGCCACCCCACGCAGGCAAACAGTATGTTATTATAGACTGACAAAAGGCATAGTAAACGCCCTTTAGTACAGCAGAGTCACCAATGTGCCTTAAGTTTTTGAAAACATGGATTAGCTTACGCACACGTTGGTCGCGTCATGATGAGTGCCTGCACAAAATTTGCAATAAACAAAGACAATTTCAATAGACAAAGAAACTTTAGCTTAAATTGGTTCGCTTTAAGATATTTGCAAAGGAATTTACAGATAGCGCGCGAGTTCATGTCCATCGGGGCCAGAGGTGACGCGCGGGGGCAGCTCTCCCCGCCTTCACCCATTAGTCTGCAGTCGAGTGTTGTCCTTGACAGTTGTGACGCGCGCTTATCGATACCGAAAATTAGTCGCTATTGTGTTATTTTATCGTGAATAAATAAGATCAACAAATCCGTTACTGAAGTCAGCGACGACGAAGATACTGATTCGGACTCTGCTGTGTCGGTTGTCTTTGCATCTGATAGTGATTAAATTGCATTAAAAAAAACTCTGTTAGCAATAAACAAACACATTTATTTTATTTCATAATTTGCAAAATTACCTTGAGTTACTATAAACCAAATTGACAGCTGTTAACAAAATCGGTAGTAATTATCGACATTGCCATATTGATTAGGTCACAGCACTACCGCATTCCTCAGGAGGGACATGAACTCGCGTGCTATCTGTAGTCAAAATGGCAGTGGGTTGTACTGCTCTAAAATATTTCAAGTGCTTGTAACATCAACTGTTGGAAAATAGAAATTAAGAAGAAAATTAAAATCGAGATGTAACAAGCCAAGGAATTAAACCTCTCGATTACCAGTCGAGTGCATTAACCATCTCAAAGCCTAACCGCAAACATTTGCATTTACATCACACATGCAGAACATCGAGCCCTGCAAGTTTTGACGGCTCATTGACCAATCACAGCCTCGGGCGCTCGACGTGCAGAATGTGTTACGATGGTCTCATTTCCCCAGGTCCCGGGGCGGATCTCCTGCGACGCGAGCTCGACAATCGCTTCCTGCAAGCGGCGGGCGGGTTCAGTGTCCGCACGGAGATGCATCACCACCAGCACCAGCACACGCACGTGCACCAGCATCCGCACGGGCCCGGCGCACCGCACCCCGCGCCCCATCCCCCGCCGCACCCGCATCAGCTCTACGTGCCGCCACCGCACGCGCCGCTGGTAACTACTCTCACTACTTCATGGCGCCTGGTACTTGAGCAGTTTTGCGAAATTTTTATTGAAATGGGTACTGAGGTAAAACTACAACTTTTTGAATTTTCGTCATGTATGTTCCGTTTTAACTCGAGAACCACTCAACGGATTTAGATGCGGTTTTCTTTATTATCATGGTAGTGACCCTGGTCAACATATAGGCTATAAGGGGTGTTCATAAAATAACCGCCGAGCCAAAAACGGGGCAGAGATTGAAAAAAAACGCGAGCAAAGCTGCGGGCAAAGGCTAGTCTTATATTTATCCTCTTTGTGTTTTACTTTGTAGCATGCCCTTCGGCTGTTTCTGATACTTCAAGGTTTCAATGGGTATTCAAGTGCTGGCCTATGGCTGGTCTGTTTGTGTGTTGTTTTTATGGTCTCAGTGGTCATATAGGCTGGCCTCGTAGTATTTTAATAGGTCCTTGTTTCTTAGGGTATGTTTCCAGCAATATATGAACAAAGCCGCACTGGAAATCTATTAACTAGCTGTATTTGTGTAGACGTGTTTTTCTATTTGAAGATCCATTAAATTGTCATCATACGTTTTCAGTTCAAGGACATGGGAAAGATGACGTCACTCTACCGTACGGGAATCGGGCTCGGCTATCCTTACTCTTCGAGTTTGCTGCACCCCACCGCGCCATACGTTCCACCCACCTTGTCCAGTTACGCGCCTAAGGTAACTATTAACTCTACATTTTACTAACGACCACGACTTTAAGGCACATTAAGGGGGGGTTATCCCGATATTGTCTCTTTTCAAATTCATTTTAAACCGTGAAATTATAGTAATCACATTTGAAAAAAATATTATGTTTTCTTTCTCTCTTTGAAACTAATATTTCTGCCGTTTGATACAAGGTCACTTGCATTTTACTGCATCCAATTATGTCGTAAAGACTTTAATATAAATACCATTTCATTGGAGCTATATTATTAGGTATTAAATAAACTTCGTAAGAAATGTGACATAAAACGGCCGTCACATTAAGAATCCATCCTCATTCCAAAATAATAAATAAAAACACCTCGAAATCGCGAGTTTTCTAAACGACACGCTCCCACTGAGCAGGAGAGAAAAATGTAAAATGCACTTGAAGCAGGACAGATTTCACTGGATGACCTCGCCTTAATAAAAAATGCTATAAAGACGATTTTTGTTCTGCAGATGGGACTTAAAGTTGTGGTTGGGTTATTCATGTAAATTCATTAGCACCATCTGTAGCTACCTTTTGTTGGATCTTATCTTGAATTTTCTTTCTGGCCTAATTTTTCTATGCTGATAATTTATTTACGTCTTTTTGGTGGATTAATTTCACGTCAGCACTGGATTATATAATACATTGTAATAAATTCGTTTTTACTGGTTACAAATTAATTGGAAAGCTTGTTTTTATGAAATTATTATTTTGTAAATATTTTTTGAATACATATCAAGATGGGAGAATAAGTTATAAATCAAACAAAGAACAATCTGAAGAAGGGCCGGGGCTCGAACCCATATTCTGTGTCCGTTCACACGGAGCAGAGCAGATTTTGATCGCGTTTTATATAGATTTTTGGACCATTGAAATAAGGTTTATTTTTATTTTACTTTGATAATGTTTTAGAGCCGACCTAACGCGCTGAGTGTTACGCGTTAGGTCGGCTCTGAAACGTTCTCATATAATGAAGGAAAGTAAACGAAAAAATAAACCTTATTTCAATGATCCGAAATTCTATATTAAACGCGATCAAAATCTGCTCTGCTCTCCGAGCCGGTCTGTGCGAACGGGCACTATCTCTGCCTATCGAGGGTCAGCCATTTTCTATAAATGCAAATGCTAATTTTATTCTCTTGCATTGCCAGTATCACTCAAATACAAGCTTTTGTATTGTTCTGTAACCGGTTGAATCTGCCTCATATGAAGACGTCTGTTTTTCAACCTACCATTAGCAGCCAGCCAACCAGCCGGCAATTCTAGCCGATGTCAGCTCCCGAGATAAAACTTAGTTTATGTTGTAAAACTTTTGTAAAGCGATGACGAGCTCCCAATATGCCTAGTGTTTTAAAAACACCCTAAACACAAAGCAGGGTGTAAATAGAAAGGTAATACCTAACATAGTAGAGATCATACAGAACAACTGTGCCAAAGAACATACGAGTATCTATGTAACACATTTGTTTTTTTTTCTGCACTTTACCTTACAAAACGTGTTTTTTAAGGAATGTTATTCAATACAAGCAGTAGAATCTGTTTAGACCCGGTATAAGACGGGTAGTTTGAATTTCAGTCGTTAATATTCTCGAATCATATTCATAAGCTATTAAGTGTCCCTCAGCTTGGTGCTTCACGTTTTAGTTGCGTGTATATTAACAGTGCCTGTTTACCAGCCCATAGGCCCCGTAGTGTCGGCGGCCGGTGACGTCAAGCCGGGGCCCCGCCCACAAGTGGTAGGTCTCACACTCCTTCATACTTCTTACTTCCCGTTAAGGTTCACTTTAGACGCCGCTCGGGATTATTATTGAAGCGGCAAGGTTTTGTCAAGATAATAGCATGTGGCTCTAAAGTTGATCTTAGCTCTCACTTCATTGCATGCATTCTGTAGAGTTTAGATATCATTGTAGCCCTGTTACAGTGCCTAGTTTAATTTTAAGTTACGGAAATGATTGAATTTCGTTAATCTATAGCGTAGTCACTACTCAGTGATTCGGTGTATCAAGTGAACGAAACAGTAAAAGGAATTACACTCAACAGAACATCGTTCATATCACTGACGGAAGACTTCTAAATTAAATTACAAAGTATGCAAATGGACTTTCTTCCATTCAGTAAAATATAAAGAAATATTGTCACAACAATGATGTATGTCAACTGTTACGGTAACCAACTGTGTAACATTATTACCAAAATTTTAAATACCGAAAACCATCCGAAAACGGTAATACTTTTGACAAACCCTTTATTTGCATTCCTTTTTACAAACCAAGATATAATATACCATTTTCAGTAACTAAACTATTTTTATTAAAAGAGCTGCCCTTAACGTAAATTCTTTTATACTTTTTATTGTTTTATGATAACAATTGACCAAATGAGAGCACTTTAAAGTTAGCTCGAATCACGCGCGGTTCAAAACGGCAGGTTCAACGCCGAGCGAGGTCGACGACCCGCAGTGACGTCACAAATAGCGAGTCGAGTTTGAACTATAGAATAGAATAATTTCTTTATTTAAGATATATATGTAACAAACTATAGGCAAACGGTTATTAAAATTAATTTAAAAACAACCATTTCTACACCGGATAAAACTTTTATAATTGGTCCTAAGGAAAAAAAACTCCGAAATAAATGGCTGAAAGTGATAAGAAGGGAAGAGTTGTCTCCGAAAATATCAGCTTACTGTTGTGTGTGAGGATCATTTTGACGTACCTAAGTATTTATTCAATTCAAATCTATACTTATTACTCATGCCATCTAATTTGCCCGTAAAATGCGTAAAAACACATCCATGCCAACTAGGTATTTGATTTCGTGCGATGAATGCTCATAAGGATTTAAGGTAGTCATTTTGCCAAAAAAAATTAAATTTCTATGTAGGTTTAGATACTCTTTCTTGATATTAAAATGTACCTTTAATCTGGTTATAAAAGATGAAGAATATTTGGACACAACACAAAATGTGTTTGTAATATGAACAAGGAAGTAAACAATAATTACCAATATTATCTATTTTGTATTAGGTACCTATACCATATGAGTAAGTAGGTTTATAAAGCGTTTGCTTACCTCTCTGCTTTAAATTCCTGATTTCGGCACTGAAGAATCTTGTGTTGGTAGAAAAATATTCTGCCATCATTATGCCATTTAATTCTGGGAAGATTGTCGGATTGGCCCTTACTAAAGCCTGCTTCGGTCATTTTAATTGTGTTTAAAAGTACATAGCTACTATGTATTCACTTTTTAAAAGTTTTAAAGTAAAAACATGCTGATAAACCAGAAAAACAACGCCAAATTCGTATAACGCCTGCACAAGTTAGCAGATTCAATGATAGTGACGTCACATCGGCCGCGTGACCTTGAGTGCATCTCACCGGTCGTTTTTTGATACATGTATTTTATTATAGTCTTTTAATGTAAATTACTCTTAAAGTAATGGGTATTTTTAAATGCTTTAAAAAGATTTATTTCATAAAAAAATACGGCGAAGGCAATGGCTACTTACAAACAAAAATAATGTTGTTGAAATTACTCTATTCTTTAGCGACAAAGCTATCTCATTTACTTAACCGATTGTCCCTTTCAACGATCCTTTTTTGCTCCTGCATTCTAAGCACGTAACTTACATACAACTTCATCATTCTTCTTTAATGTTAAGCGGATAGACAGCTATAGTGCGTGCTAGAGTGCTGTGGTTTTGTGTCACTAGAATTATGTTCTAAAGAAACTTGTCAACATTTCAGAAAACCGGCAAATGGAACGCAATGCACGTCCGCATCGCGTGGGAAATCTACAACCACCAGCAGAAGGAGAAGGCGGGCGGGGGGGGAGGGCTGGACAAGGACAAGTTGCGCGGGTTCCCCCCGCAAGCTGCGCCGCCCGCCCCCCTCGCGCCTCAGCCCCCGCAGCCGTACCGGTCGCCGTACGACGCGCTGCCGCCCCCCTCGCCCTACCTGCCGCCGCACCATCCGCATTTAGGTGAATATACAGCTTAATTGTTATCCCAGCTGCATGTTAGTGATCCGCCGATACCGAGTCGAAGTCGTAATAAAAGGGGGTCCTATGAGTTACACAGCACCGCCCAGAGTAAATGAACACTGAAGATTAAGGCGAAGATATTTTACGAGAAAAATAAAATACTCGTTATATGTTATGGTGACTTTTGTTTATATATAGCCGAATTAATGCTGGGCACTCGGTATGTGGCAGGACCAAGGTTCAATGAACCTGTTTTCGAAATACGAGAAATATTTTCCTCGACTTCGTGTAATAAGACAAAATGGTATACATTCATACTGGTGAATTTGGCTATATAAACGAAAGAAATAAATGTGGGATTTGATGTTATTGTGGACATTCTAATTTAAATTGTGTATTATATCGTTAAAACCAAGAAAATTTGATAAACATGATTGCAATATTTCCAGGAGTATCTCCATTCGCCCGGTACGGTGCGAGTAGTTTCCCCGGCGCGCCGCCGCCCTTCGCCCTGTCTCCATACGCGAGAGACTTCGCACTATCCACGTCACTACACGGCGTGCACCATCCCCCGTCTCTAGCGGCATTACACGAGGCGTGGCGCGCCGGCGCCGGGCCCGGGGTCCGACCCCCCCCGTCCGCCGTCGCCGCTGCCGCTGCCGTCGATGCGAGGCGAGAGCACGAGGAGCGAGCGAGACGGGAACGCGAAGAAAGAGAGCGCGAACGCGAGAGGAGGGAAAGAGAAGAGAGAGAACGACGCAAACAAAGGGAGCGGGAAATGGAACGCGCACGGCAGCGGTCTCCACTACGCAACGGCGTCTTGGAGCAGCCAAAGGAAGAGCGTAAGGAGGCGCCGCGGCCGCCCCCCTCGCTCCCGCCCTACCCCCCGCCGCCCGCCGCCTGGGACCCCTACCGCGCTGCCTTCGACCCCCTACACCACATGCGGTTCACGCCACTCGTCGAAGCAGCCATACGAGCTGAGGAAGATCGCGCCAAAATGCTCTCAGCGTACGCGCATCATCAGCAACTAAAAACGAGCGGGATGCTTCGCGGCGGGCTTCCCCCGCTCCCCGCGCCGCTGCCCCCCCTGCAGCTCCCCCACGCGCCGCTCGACCTACTGAAGAAGGAGGAGCCGCGATGATAGCGCCCCCCTCCCCGCACTCACTCACCTAGTAATCGTTCCGAGTTAGAGAATTATTTATTGTAATGTCGCTTGTGTGGCGGCCGCAGTGGTATGGTGTATAGTGACGTCGCCGGTCCCGTGTGCAATATAAGATTGTATGTGACAGGCGCGGGCGGACGCGGCCCGACCGCTTGTTTGTTTACATATAAATATCTATCGAGTTGTTATTGTGACCATTTTAGTTAATTATACATCAAACGCTGATATGTGAAAGATAGGATTGTCGAATCGCTATCGATCGATATATACATATTTATATATACCTATAAATATAATGTAAATATTAGTGTGTAAATTAGTGTTTAATATAGAATTGGTTTATTTAACGACATACAAAGGAAAATCCCATAAATTATTATTGTACCGGGAGCTAAGTTTATACTTCCGTTAAATCTCAATGGTGTTTCGAATGTACCAGTGGAGTAGAATTATTTATTTATTTATACTCCTTTCATCATGTTTAGAACGTAATAACTAATAAAATTCGAGAACTTCTGTTATCATAGCAGTTTAATATTCTTGTTTATGTAATGCATTTAAAATTATGTGATATTATTATATGAAAAACATTTTGTCTGACTTCAAAGTAGTGTCTTTCTCAGGTCTAGATCTAATTATAATCGATACATAATGTTCATATTTGTATAAAAAAGATTTAAGTGTTTCATAAATAATTAATTAAGAAATCGTCTTTATTTTTTATCATTTCTTGAACATCGGATAATGTCAGCAAAAGTAATGGATGCTATGTTAAACCCATTGATAGATGAACTGTATGTGCCATTTGAACCATATTTGTATTCCCACACTGAGTCAGACAAAATTGAGAGTAAATTCCTTTCACTAAGTTCACACAGGGAGATCGATCTGGCAGTTTGTTTCCCAAAACTTCTAAAGAGCAATCAAAATTGTATTATAGTTATACAAAATCAGTCTGTATACTAAAAAGTAAATGAAAGCTTGGTGCGATTCAGAAAATACCATTAAAACTTTTGATTTTTATACCAAATGCATCTTTTTATACCTTTGCCCCTTGCGCTTCGAGAGCATTTTCTCGATGTTACTTCGGCTAGGCACACATGCAGAATATGGTTGATTATTTGGAAATATAATTTCTTTCATTAATTTCTCTATCAAATTCATCCAACTCGTATTTATCCCAATAGTGTGTGATCCTATATTTTAGGGAGATTCGAGTGGTTTTACCATTCAAGGGGTCTGAAATGTTGATTTGTTCCCCGAGGTATACATAAATAATGCTTAATCAAAAATAATTTGGCCAAGTGCGAGTCAGACTCGCGTACAACGGGTTCTGTGCCACCACACAATACTTTTTCGGAACGTTGCAATATTACGGCAACAAAAAACAAATATGGTAGTGTATGGTATGATAAATGGTAGTGCCTGACAAACAATTAAGCAGCCTCTGAGTACGGAACCCCAATTTTATTATTTGTTGTTTTACGTTGGAGTGTAATGTGAAAATTAAATTATGAAAGAAAATTATGTGGTAGAGCTGATGCCAGGCTCGACTGTGGTGGCTCGGCCCCCATTGCCTGGGACCGATGGATGGCGGTTTATTTTATCCATCCCTAATTGCCGGGCCTTATATAAAACAGACTGGTGACGGGCAGCGGCTTCACTGGTGCAAGGGTTTCGGCACCGCGCTCACCAACCCGCCTGCCTAGCGTTTGTGAGTATGGGCATTTCTTCCAGGAGGACCGCCAAGAGTGGTGAAATCCTGGAAAGGCCTATGTTCAGCAGTGGGCGAAACAAGCTGATGCATGGATGGACGTTGAGTATTTACAACAATGTGACCAATTTGAAACTTTGTATGTATTTATTCATTTTTTTATTTGATGAAAATTTCGACTGTCTACCTATTACGGTTGACGCTGTATTGTATCCCTGTGACGGTGACCGAATGAATGAATAAACACTTTATTGCACACAGAACAAGATATTTACAAACAGACAGAAGGCAAGGGCGGACTTATTCCTAAAAGGAATTTCTTCCAGTCAACCTTGGGAAAATATGAAACATTTTTATTGTAGAAATTCACATCAGTGCATAGGTACATTCTGAGTTAATTCTAAATCTATAATCTAATTATAAATATCCTACATACAAATACATACCGACGGAGGAGGCTTGGTAATAGGGTACCGTTTGGTACCCTTTGTTTACGGGACCAAACAACTTGAAAGACAACTTGAAATATTAAACAAATCATAAAGCTGGAACAACTCCTGTTTCATTAGTCCTAAAACTAATAAACGTTTGAAATGAAATGAAAATAAAATGTTCTTGAAGTTTGGCTACAGTAGCGCGAAACGCTATAAACAGAGACTGCGTATTGCCTTTTCACCCGCTTCACTGTTGATCGGAAGACAATAATAAAAATAAAAATACTCTGTAAGGCGGATACGACTCGCGATGTGTAGCTTGCCATAAAACCTTCATTCGCACTAGTTCCATTCAAAAAAAATTATTCGCAGTAGTTCCATTATTCATTACTTCTCATTTATTTGTACACTGAGATAATAATAACAATAAAAATATGGTATTTTCGAAATATATTTCGGCCCACTTTGGCAAAAAAAAATATTATTTAAAATATTATTAGGTATATATTTGTCATTTATATATTTCGAAAATACCATATTTTTATGGCTATTATTATCTCAGTGTAGAAATAAATAAAAAACTTAATGTAGCTAATAATATTATTTGCCAGAAAACCATCACGGTTACGTTATTAGTATTACCGCAGTGCTTAAAGGCTAAGATAACCTATAGCTATAATAACCAGTGCGTCCTTCCTGCGATGACGTATGGCGCGTGATCTCTTACAAAGGGCTTGATCCTTCGATTTAAGGTCGCTCAGCGAGCTATGCTTGGGGTATCTTTGATGGATAGAATCCGGAATGAGGAGATCCACCGGAGACCGAAAGTGACCGACATAGCCTGCAGAATCAGTAAATTGAAAATTCTTCTACTTAGTAATGATACCAAATTGGTATGTACAACAATTTAAAAAAAAAAGAAAATTACTGCAGGGAGTTCAAATATAGTAAGCAAAACTAGTGGTCCATCTTGATATCAGAATGGGGGACCACTGTTGTTTCATAATACATTAAAAACCAATTAGGTATCTCAGAAATGTATGTAGAGTGGTGCTACATATGTAGAGGTAAACTTAGGAGGTACCAATGAGGTAGTGAATCTTAATGAAAACAGTATTTTAATTGATGAGATTAGATGAGCGTTACTTTGACTTTTGGTTCACATGAAAATACATGTCTGACCCTATGTCTATGTCCCTAGAAAACTGCCCATTCCCAGCGAGCAAATCGTCACCCTCGTTACAAACAGGCGTATCTCATAAAAATCTGAAAATGAATTCAAGATACAATTGTTATTTTTCGTCTCTTTTTATCATTGACTGACCGTCCTAACTGAACTAACTGTAGTATATGAGAGATTGCCCCTTACATGCAAACAAATGCCTCTTTTTATAATAGAATATACTTAAAGCATGAGGTAAAATTTAATCAAAATATGTTTTGAATGATTGTAAATTATTCGACGGGTCAATTAACCTTTTTAACCATCGCTACCCGATCTTTACCTAGTACTATTTTGAAACTAATTGTTTTACAAAATTATGAGTTCATCTCTACTCAAAGGACAGGGCAGACAGTAAGTAATGGATCGCTCAGAAAAATAAAAAAAATCCTTTCTCTCCAATAAAAAGGGTTCCAGCATGGTATTTCGTAAAAGGCCCATTGGAAAAATCTAATCCTGACAACTCTGGAAACCATCGACCTTCGGGTCTCCTGTAATACTGACCTAGTGCAACAAGAGTGAGCCTTTCGTCATTCTATAGACACAAAGAAGATAAAATACTCATCTTTTACAGCCCTCGGTGGGGATCGATGGGGAGTCAAGGTCGAAATCATCCTACTAATAGGCTGCAGTCATTGACATCTCATAAACAACAAGACACACAGTCTCTAAGAAAAGTTCGTCAGAAAGTGTCCGAACGTGCGACGTGCATAGTAGCAAAAATGCTTCAACCAAATTAAAACGTTATGTCGTTAACATAAGATGCAATGTCAGTTGTACGAAATCGTCATTCGATTTTGTCACCCCATAGCGGTGACAAGATGCATCGCGGACACTTTGAGCGAGATTGTCTAGTTGTTTATGAGAGGTCAATGGCAGTGAAGTAAACAACATTAAGACTTTATCTCCTCTGGGTAGAGCGCTCGCCTGCTACCCGAGGGCGTGGGTTCTATCCCAGCGGAGCACGTTTTGTATTCGATCTGCGTGCTTCAGAAGTCCATTAGTACGGCGATAGACACCAATCACATTTTGGACGTAATAATCGTCGGTGAAAAGCGGGTGTACCAAGTGTGAACAGTAAGTTGCATTTCACAGGTCACATTTGTGAACACCACTGACAACCCCTCAAAAATTCATGTCGTGACGATTTCGTTTGTACACTGAGGGCTTTTATGTCCTAATAGTTGATCAGGTTACTATGGCCTGGAAGACAAAACAAAACTGTTGCAGTTGCATGATGTATTTGATGCACTTCTAAGTAGTTACAATAAAAATAAAACCATCTAATAACAATAATTACACTTTTTTATGATTGATTTGCTAAGATTACTTCCTGTACCATATTTGGAGCGATTTCATTCTCTTAATTTTCTTCTGGAGCTGCAGGACTCCATACAACAAGGCTTCAGCAGTAGGTGGACAACCGGGGACGTAAATATCCACAGGGACGATACGGTCACAGCCTCTGTAAGTATTTAGAAACGGAAAGTTCATTTTAAAGTTGCTGCTCCGGTTTGTCTTTTCAATAAAAAATATTTAATAATGTGATCTATGGAATTATTTAATTATATGATAAATAATTTGTCGCCGACGTGATGGCCCTTGGGGCCGAAAGGCTTTAGAATGGAGACCACGTACAGCAAAGCGTGCCCTCTGGACCGACGACCTGAAGGACGTTGTGGGTGGCGGCTGGATGAGGAGGACTTTGGGAAAGGCTTATGTCCATCCAGCAGTGGACGAACACGGGGTGATGGATGGATGGATGGAAATACGTGACAAAAGTTTAGGATTCTCTAGCAAATTTATCTTATTTTAAACATTACTTTGAAAATGATTCTGCACAACAACTCAATTTACAGTTGTGCAGGATAATTTACAAAGAAAGGTCTATAGTTTTTTTTTTTATGGATATAAACGTGCCATAAAGTCATTTTCACAAAAATATCACTTAGCCGTTTTCTTACGTATGATCGCAGAAATTAACCGTTATACCCTGAGGGTGCGGTGCATACCATTTAAACATGAACTTATTTCCCGTGCAGTTATGTTATGAATTACACTTAAGCTCCATTAAACTCTACGTATCCAAGGGGTCTAATTAAACTAGTACTATTATGTAAAGTCCGACCGAGATCTCGGTCTCGGCAAGTCTCGGCAAAATTTATAGCCGAACTTCTCGGTCTCGGCCAAAACACGCCGAGATTCTCGGCCGCGCCGAGTGTAATTAGGTACGAGTGAGTACTATTTTTTGAAATACACCATGACAAGACTTAAGAGGAAAACAAAATAAGCAGGCTTTCGTTTATATAGCCAAATTCATACTAAAGACTCAGTAAGTGCTCAGAACTAAGGTTCAATGAACCTTTCTGTGAAATACGCAATATAAAATTTAGACTTCCTATACTAATTGAGTCGAGGTTGATCTTGAACAAGAATAGGCACAAAACATCTTTCGTATTTCGCAAACAGGGTCATTGAACCTCGGGCCTGACCACATAGCGAGTCTCTAGTATTAATAGAATAGAATAGAATATTTATTTATTAAAGCAACAAAGGCTCAGATTGTTTAGTAAGACACACAAAAAAATGTTAGTAACAAAATAATATGTACAATCAAATATAATAAAATTATAATGTGAGAAGGTGGTGTGATAGTCATTTTCGCACCACCCCACCCGATGTTTCGCAGCAATGACCTATATAAGAGCAGTCCAGTCTGCTTGCGATCATATTTAGGATGCTGTTGGTGCTACCCCGCACCCTGCGCACCAGGGAAGCGCATCTTAAGCGCTACAGAAAAAAATGTCAGCTTATATTTTTTTATAGCGAAATCCATCGTTTTAGAAACTACATTTTATCAGAATGCATGAAAAATGAAACCGGCCAAGTGCGTGTCGGGCCACGCGCAGTGTAGGGTTCCGTAGTTGTGCAGCACATTTTATAACTTGGTGTACTAAAACAGATCGCGCCAAACTTCTAGTCCGCTCAGTAGTTGCTCTCCCGAAGAACGGCCCATACATTGTCGTGTTTAGAAGGGACTAAAAGTACCTGACCTGTACTCGTAAAACTGTAAAGCCTACTTAGCTGTGATAGTTTTCCTTTTAACTTTAATATTATATACTACCTACTTCTGTGAATTTTTCTACATATTGATAAACAACCATTTAGCTGGCAGCAGGGGGGATACTTGACTCTAACGAAAATTAGCAATTTAAAGCTTAATATTTCGCCAACGGATGCCTAAATGGCTGTTACACATCCATAATGTTTTTGAATGATCTATCTAACGATACCCTAAACTAAACTACCCTACTGCGTGTAAGGGAGAAAACATAAAAAAAAAATTTTTACTGATTTTTTTACCATTTTGTCGGCGTGATTAATATGTATAATAAAGCCGATTTTGAAGGTTTTAATTTTAATCTGAGAAACTTACTAAAAAACGTAATTTTAAGTGATAGCACTATATTTTGCTATTCTGAAGGGCACACCAATAAAAATTAGAAAGTCTTTTAAATGCTCTTATATCAAACAAAAATTTTTAAATTCAATCAAATGACAGCTCTAAAATATGCCTTGAAATTAACAAAACAAGTTTAAAATCACTAAGTTGAGTAAATTATGGGTCAAACTAAAATTTTAGTTTGACGTTTATAAAATGGTGACTTGAAAATGGCTCTTCGTTTTAACTATACTCAAGTTTAATTTTATCTATATCAAACTAAAAAATCGGCTTAATAGTAAATTAGTGATTTCTAGTACTAATAGTCTCTGAGCTAAGCCGCGGACAGACGGACATGGCGAAACTATAAGGGTTCCTTGCCAGACTACGGAACCCTAAAAAACAGAAATTAGTAGGCTATAGACATCACAATCAATTTGTACAGAGACTCGTCTATGAAGGGTGACTTTATCAGTACATAGTAATCCTTCCAAATTATGGTAAAAACCTGTAAGTTTTTTTTTTGTTTTTCTTTTAGTTTTATGTTATAAAAGGGGTTGGGGGAAGATTCCTGCTGCGGAATTCATGCTCTTTTTTTTTGGTGGCGACTCGTGCCGCTGTTTTTTACCAGCGTGCTCCGTTGAAATTATTTACTAGTAAATTAGAAATGCTTCTCAAAAACAGAGAAGTACAGTTGGTATAAAAAGTGATAATGGTATAAATTAATAAAACAATTTAATTATCAGTCTGTTATAAAATTAACGCTTTATATTACATGATATGTTTATTCTTATTACTAATAATAACACAGCAAAAATAGGGATTAGAAAAATTTAGCTGTTATTCAAACTTTTGTTTTAATTTTAGTACTTCTAAATCATTCAACAATTTTGCAATCAACATTGGACTTCGGTGCCAAAAACGGCAAATCGATGTTAAGCAAACTTAATCTATTTTACTTCTATTTATTATTATTTTTGAAATGACTTTAGTGACTGGTAGTACTCCAATGTGAAATAAATTAACATTTTTATTTGTAAAGTTGTACAGCATGAATCTACACCAAACAAGGGGACGAGTTTACACCTAGTGAACATATTTTATTGACAAAGCATGAATCTACACCAAAAACAGATTTTTGGCACAGAGTTTACAGGCACGAATTTTGCTGAGCATGACTCTTCCCCGACCCTATAAAAGTGATTGATGGCACTTTAATCTTTGTTTTTGAGAATTTATTTATTTCATGTTCTCGGCCGAGACTGAAAATCCAGGTTCATATCGGACCTTACTATTATGTCTTGGATTATTTAAATATTTGTAGTATTTTGATTTTTTCCTATATATGTGCTATATGACCTGCTTGTCAATGGAATTTCAAGTTTCTAAGTCAACTGGAAGTGCCCAATAGGTTTTCATGTTGAGCCAATTTGTATGAAATTGATTAAAGTAAAGAGCAACTTTTTTCACATTGAGTTGGAAGGTTTTAAATCCCAATTCAAAAACACAAGTTTTCATGTTTTCTGTATCAAACTATTTGCCTACCTTACAACAGAGTAAGAGTAGTGGTAGTATCCACCACCATTAGCGCAGCTACCCATGGAGATGACCCATCGGGGATCAGGCATCTGGTCATAGACTTTTCTAAGAGCTGGAGCCATCTTGTTAGTCAAAGTTCCTGCTACAATCATGACATCAGATTGGCGAGGCGAGGCACGGAACACAACACCGTATCTGGAATAAGAGATTATTAGCAGATTGAATGCTGGCTGTTCAGAGAATACTGTCACAGCACCATTCAAAATTATGCTGATCTACATTTTGTACCCATTATGACAACATGAGCAAAAGTTATTAAGTATGATCAAGGGACTCAGTAGATTGATCTAGATATTATTAGAGAACGTCCCACAGTGTTGCTTGCGAATTCCCTAAAATATCTTCTTAATGGATGACTACGTTATACAAGTAACCTAGTCTGAATTTCATGGTCCTGGGTTCAGCCATTTAGTCTGGCAATTGATAGCCAGGGCTGTGAATTCTTTATATTTGAGCAGGCCCTGGATGTTGAAGAGATCTCCATAAAAATGGACTGCACAGCCTCCCTCCCTATAACCACTAAGGAAAACTATATGTAGATCCAAAATCGTAGCAGATTTCATAAGCAAAGTCAAGTTGCTCTGGACCAAGATAAAGGCATGCACCACAGAGAAGAAAACTAACAAAACAGACTCTCTCGCTAAAATTTCAGAGTAGTAATTCCATGAAAACTGACAACTTTATTATTTTTTATGAAGCTAAGTATAAAATTTAACTGATTAGCAAATTTCATCTTTTCATCAAAATTCAACCTTCTTTTTAGCATCAAAGCTTACCTATCCATGTCATAACGAGGTGCAGCTATGTGCATCATCTCTACAGCACAGCAAGCTAATCCGAAAGTCATTGGCCAGAGGGAACCTTTCCTTCCCCAGTTCAGTAGATCATCCAACCTGGCCACAGCAATCTCTCCCATGCTAGAGGCATTTTGGAAGGGCGAATATGGGCGCTTCTCAGTTGGACTTGGTGCTGGAAGGTGAGTTTGACGTATTTGGTCGACGGCAGGTGTGAAAGCGCCCTTCTTAACCACGGAAAGCACTGCAGAAGGAGTTGCAGATCCAAGAGCTTTGAGAGCTTGCATGTTTGTCTGGAAATTATAAATCCTGTGAGCTTTAAATTAGTGTTGAAAATATCAGTAATGCTTTTCAGCATACTTACAGTGATACTCGCTGATATCCACTACAAAAATAAGTTAAATTACGCTTAAAATCTAAACCAAAATATCATGCCGATATTTTTACCAAATTTACGTAACTTTGACAGTTTGACTTCAACTTTGCATTTGTAAAGAATGGCAGAAAAAAATATATTAATATAATAAAATTATTATAACTGCAATGTTTTATTAAAATTTATCAGTGAATTTATGTATTTTTATATTTAATTATTGAAAGAGATTATTTCACTAGAAAAATTATCTTGTATAATATTATTGAAAACTATCCTTTTGCCCACGGTTTTAATCAAGCGATTGTTAAAGTTTCACCGTCTAGATTATACATTGTAACATCTCTCTTTTTATTAAATATCTTTGTAAATGTGTAACTACAGTTTTAGAAGCGTTCAATTATATTTGGTTTTGGTTAGGGGGAAAAAATTTAGGAGTTGGCAACCCTGACTGCGATCGGTTTGATTTCCGGGAGACAAAGTGCAGTCTAACTCCGGGGCCGCGTTCAGTTTGATCACCCGCTCATCACTGGTAGCAGGATAACATATACAAAAGCAACGCGTGTAAAAGAGATGTCATGATCGCCAGGCGTGAGCGGGCGATCAAACTGAGCTCGGCCCGGACATGGTGCATTAAATCATACTCTAAGGCTGAGATTCAGAGTGCATTTTGAGTCTGAACTCAAGAGGAACTCAATCTTACAAACGTCACTCTAGTATGAGATCACGTCACTTTTTGACGTTTGTAAGACTGAGTTCAGATTCAAAATGCACTCTGAATCTCAGTCTTTGAGTCCGAACTCAAGAGGAACTCAATCTCACAAACGTCACTTTAGTGTGGGATCACATCGCTTTTTGACGTTTGTAAGATCGAGTTTGGACTCAAAATGCACTCTGAATCTCAGCTTTAGAATTAGTGCTGTGCGGTCTAACCACAGACATACACACAAAATTTTACTTCGACTTGAAGCAATTTTAACTCAGTGAGTTACCAATGAAAATCAAATTTGACAATGCCAAAAATTTGTCATGAAATAGTCATAAACAGTAACCAAGGTCAGAAAAATAGTCCTATCATAATCCCGGAATTATAGCTATCCGCCCGAACGCTTGGCGGTATGAGTCTCCCACCAAGCTTTCTCGAGGCTCGAGTGCTTAGCAGACGAGACTCAAACCCTGATTTCTCGAGGCTGGTGCGCTTTAGCGTCGAGACTCATACCGAGCGTCGGCGGAGAATGTGTGACGTCGTCATTTGAAATTGTGAATCGGAATCCATGTTGTAACGAATATAGAATGAAGGTCGGTGCTTTAGTAATCGAATTAACCGGTAAAAACAGAACACCACTAGCAAAAAAACTGAATGTCAGTTAAAAATACCTAGTCGGTTCTTAAATACTGTCACTGGCCATTTATTTTAAAAATAGAACACCTAGAAAAAAAATGAAATGGTGTTCGATTTTCAAATATTTTCTGATTAATAATCTGCCAAATCACAATTACATTCATTAATTTTTTATGATGGCGTGGACTCGCAAAGAGGACCGAGTAGCAGTAATTGCATTGCATCGTTGCGGCCATCCACCGAAGACGATATTCAACTTGCTTCAAAAATTAAAAATCACGAAGAGGTTCGTGTACCGTACCATCAAGAGGTACAATGAAACCTCTCGTGTCGATGACGAGAAAAGAACTGGCAGGCCTCGTTCCGTTAGGACTCCAGGGGTCATCAAAGCAATCAAGGCGCGTATTGCAAGAAATCCCGTCCGCAAGCAGAAACTGATGGCTTTGGAGATGGGATTAACCAGAAGTACTGTAAAAAAAGTACTCAATGAAGACCTGGGACTACGAGCTTACCGAAAAAAGAGTGGACATCTTCTGAACGCGCGTCTGATAGCTATGAGAGCCAAAAAATGCAAAGTTTTGCTAAAGCGGTACGCAAGAAACAGACACCGCGATTTCCTGTTTACAGACGAGAAAATTATTAATATCGAAGAGAAGTACAGCAAACAAAATGACAGGGTGTACGCTACCAGCTCTGCGGCCGCTGGAAATGCCATTCCTAGAGTGCAGCACGGCCATCATCCATCATCAGTCATGATTTGGTTGGGAGTGTCCTACTATGGCCCTACTGAAGTGCATGTTTGTGAAAAAGGTGTCAAAACCAGTGCAAAAGTGTACCAAGACACTGTTTTAGATCGCATAGTAAAAGATCTGCCCCAGACACTCTTTAGAGGACGGCCATTTGTGTTTCAACAGGACTCCGCACCTACTCATAAGGCCAAAACAACTCAGGTGTGGTTCGAGCGCCAGAATATCGAGCTAATAAGGCATCAAGATTGGCCCTCATCTAGCCCTGACCTCAATCCACTGGATTACAAAATTTTGCAGGAATTGGAGGAGAAGGTCTGTTCTAAACCTCACAAAAATTTGAGCAGCCTAAAGTCATCATTGATTAAAGCAGTGGCCGATATCGACATGAATATGGTCCGTGCTGCTATTGATGATTGGCTGCGAAGATTGAAGGCTTGTGTGAAAAATGGTGGCAATCATTTTGAATAAATTTTGTGTTTAATGTAAGCTAATTAAACTACATTTTTTTTTTTAATTTTATTTATAATTTTTTTTATTTTTATGAATATCATGACTAGTTTTCATTTTATAGCCAATTTTGTTTGTGACAGAATTTAAGCACCGACTAGGTAGATCCGCCGGGTGGCCGGTCGCGTCGTTTCGTCGCCGTTTTGTCGTACATTTTTCGTGATTGTGAAGTTATTAGTGGATAAAAGTGTATTGTGTTATATGTTTTCGTGATCGTGATGAGACGTGTGATCGGATTATCTCAAAACAACGGTAAGTTGAGCCACGTATTTCGTTAGGCAGATACGAAAACAAAAATACAAAAATTCGTAACGGTTTCTCCGGGAGTTAATTTATTACTCTATTAAACTGTCCACTTATCGTTATATAACCCAGTCCCAGTATCTGTGCACCTCGCTGGAATGTGGTGCCTCTCCCGCTTCCCCTGTCACCTCTCCGCGCACTCCCCGGTGCGACAGTACGGTTAGCATCTTCGTTGCCGCTACACGTCCCGATAATTTTGATATATTCGCTTTATAGTTGTTTTGTTTTTTAATGTTTATTGTTAAGTTTAGACTGTTTACTGTTAAGTTTGGACTGGTTTGGTTGTTATTAAAATTGTTGTAGCTGTTAAACTGAAGTCATGGGAAAAACAATACACAGCGAATCAAGAAATTTAATCTTGAAAGTGCTCGAGTTTTTTGAATCGGAGAAAGCAAACAAACAGTACACCATACCTGTAGACCAAGTGGTGAAACGAACCTGTGCTGCAACTGGGATATCAAAGAGGACTCTAATGAAAATTAAAAATGAAGCCAAAGTACAACCACCTACTTCGCCGGGCGCTAGTCCGACTCCAAGTACTAGTAATAATTTAGAAACCCACCCAGAACCAAAATTATCGACACCGGATAAGAAGCGTAAACAGTACAAAAAACGCATCGAAGTAGATGATTTTGAAATTTGCGCAATACGAAATATCATCAACAGTTTTTATGCTGTAAAAAAAGAAATCCCAACTTTGAAGAAAATTCTGGCAGCAGTTAAGAGGGACCTAAATTTTCAAGGTGGGAGAACATATTTAAGAAATATTTTAATTAACAAATTGGGCTACAAGTTCAAAAAGTGTAAAAATATCCATTGTGTATTGACACAAAAGCCGGACATCGCCGCATGGAGGGCTCGCTACCTACGCCGTATGGAAGAGAATAGTGACCTTGGCGCTGATAAAAAACCGGTTACCTATCTGGACGAGACGTGGATCCATTCCCACTATACGGTCAGTAAATGCTGGCAAAATAATACCGACAGCAGTGTGAAGAAAAATTTAAATCCGGGTCAACGTTGGATTCTTGTACACGCTGGAGGAGAAAATGGATTTATTGAAGGTGCAGAATTACTTTATAAATGTAAAAGTAAAATCGGCGATTATCATAACGAGAAGGACACAAACAATTTTTTAAAATGGCTCCGTGAAAAGCTTATACCAAATTTACCGCCGAACGGTATAGTTGTCATAGACAATGCACCCTACCATTCGACGCAGTCGGTGAAAGCGCCCACTAGTGCCGCTCTTAAAGCAGACATGCAAAATTGGCTACGTGAACACAATATTCCATTTAATGACAAAATGACAAAGAGGAAGTTGTATCCCATTATACTGAGAACAAAGCCGCCGAAAAAATATGTCGTCGACGATTTGATGCGAGAGCATGGCCAAGAAGTTGTACGTCTGCCACCTTACCATTGTGACCTAAACCCTATCGAATATATATGGAACTTGGTAAAGCAAAGGGTGGCAGATAAAAACATTGACCAATCGGAAAAGAACATAGAACAACTTACAAAAGATGCGATTAAGTCAATTACGCCAGCTGACTGGAAAATAGAAGTGAATCACGTGGAGAGACTACAGCGAGAATACTGGGAAAAGGATCATCTAGCAGATGACAACATCACACAACTTTTAATATCACTAGGGGAAGACAGTTCGGCGAGTTTAGAAAGTGAGAGTGAGGAAGATACAATGTCAGGCATAGAGTCAATAATTTATAGTGACTGAGTTTAATAATAAATGTTTTTGTAATCAAAATTATTGTTTTTTAATAACAAACCCTTCATCAATAATAAATCAAACCTTTTTACCTCCACATTTCTCGAAAAAACTTTTTTTCACACCGTACCCAGACCGCCGATATGACGTCACGAGGTCAGGTGCACAGATATTGTGACCGGGTTGTAGTTCATGCAGTAGCTAACTTAATGCTCTGTTGGTATAAATAAACACTCAAGGATCGAGTGACGAGAAACCATTACTTATGTTTGTTTATTTTAACTCGAGACGCACTTGGGAAAGCCCGGGAGCTCTCTAGCACTCAATTTCTGAGTAGATGAGAGATAACGAGCGGTCGAGGCCCGTGAAGGTCATTTTTCGTAAGCGTTGAAGCAGCTATAGGTTGGTGAGGATTATGGTGTGAAGGTCACGCCATAATCCTCACCTCTCATGCGAGCAAACGGTGCGAGATACTGGCTTGGTTTCAATTCCAAAAATTAGTCATGAAATAGTCGTGACACCATGCCGAATCTCGAAAAGAATGCTTCAGGGATTCCAGAGTTATAAGGGTACCTCGGTGAGGATTATAGCGTGAAGGTTTCATCTCACCTGGTATCTTTTTCAACATATTCATAAACAACCGTTTAGCCGATAGTGGGGGATAATTGACTCTAACAAAACTTAGCACTTTAAAGCTTAATATTTCGCCAACGGATCCCCTAATCGAAAAATGGTTTTTACAGATCCATAATGTTTTTGAGCGAAATATCAAGCGATACGATATGGGATAGACGAAAAAAAATATTTCTAGATTTTTCTTTCCATTTTGTCGGCGTGATTAATATGTATTGTTACCGATACCAAATTAGAGGTTTCTAGTACTAATAGTCTCTGAGCTAAGCCGCGGACAGGCGGACATGGCGAAACTTAAGGGTTCCTTGTCGGACTACGGAACCCTAAAAAACAGAAATTAGTAGGCTGTAGACATCACAATCAGTTTGTACAGAGACTCGTCGATGAAGAGTAACTATAGTATAATGCAGCAAACTTATCTGACACGGTGACGAGAACTGTCGCTTCTTGAATATAGAGGTCATTTTAGTTTGACTTATAGGGTCAGACAAGCTCGTGGCGCTGTAAACCTCCCAAATTGTAAGACGTGAAAACTGTCTGTTTTTTTTATTGTTTCTCTTTTAGTTTCATGTGGTAAAAGTGATTGATGGCACTATTATCTTGGTTTTTTTAAAATGATCTCTCTTCTCTCGTCTCGGTCTCGGTCTCAGCCGAGAATACATTTATTTCTCGGTCTCGTTCTCGGCAGAGACAGAAAATCCAGTTTCGGTTGGACCATATTATGAATCCACAATAACCTACAATTTTCTACAAAAAAACACCCATAATTATTCAACAAACAAAAATCAAACTCAAGGCCGCGTTCAGTTTGATCGCCCTCTCATCACTGACAGCAGGATAGAATATACAAAATCAAGGCGTGCAAATGAAATGTCATGATCTCCGGGTGTCCGTGGCTATCAAACTGAACTCAGCCTAGGCCACAATGGTGAACGTCATGACAACCACCCATTTGCTGCCGCGCCGTGCCCATCAAGTAACCGTGACTCGGAATGACTACAGACATGATATAATCGATTATTTTGTGACTCGGAATACACTAATGGTGGATGGAGCCAAAGATATATAAATAACAAGAGTGTGTAAGACGTAGTGAAAAACAAGCCCAGCGAGATAGCTGTAGCTACTTGTCACAGATCACCCCCCCCCAATAGATCCCATGAACAAGACAACTGACGCGCACCACACACGACTTGATACGACTATTTAGTTCCTATAAGGTGTGCTAGAACTAGTGCCATCAGTACCGACCAAGTTTTTGATCCGTACGTATCACGTGCCGTTCTACCTAAAAATATTTTCACATCGGGTTTTCAATAGGTAAAAATGGACTATTGCTCAGTGAAATGTTGTGGGACATCTAGAAATAATACGAGCTGTAAAAAAGATGGCATAACATTCCACCAGTAAGTAAAACTACTTTGATATATTATTATTTCTCCATTCTTACAGAGGTCGGGTTATTATGGTTCATTCTAAAAACTTGGGCAACGCGTTGATGTCTTTCTCTCACTACATTAATCTAATTCATAGAGTAACTTATAAACTGGGAATAGAGTCATCAGTTTTACGACGGTAACGACGGACTTAGTTCGTTATTGTACCTACCTATACCTACACAGGTATACTACTACTACTCATGTATAGCCCAGCCTTACTGCATTGTATTTTTATTTTTCAAATATCTATTACATATTAGTTAAATAAAACATTATTTAAGAAATTAATGATAATTTATTTACATGAAATTTAAGTAAACAATACAATTTAGATAACCTAAAGTGACCTAAATTCACAAATTTTCACAAATTTCACAATTCATGCGAATCTGAAATACGATATGTTCGTTAAATTTACATTCACCGGGGTTTAAACATAAAATTGCACAAGATAGGTATTTACCACAGTTCGGCACACAGCACATTTTTTCCGATGTCATTGTGGTAGCAAATTGAAGTCCATTCAACGTAAACAAACATGATCTCTGGAGTCCAAAAAGAAAGCTGGGTAGTCAGAATAAAACACAGTCAACAGAATCCATGAAACATTGCCCGGTCGTAAGTTAATCGTCACTGATTTTGATTTATCGCAAAATCATGAATACCACAATAGCAGCTCAACACAGAAACAGACAGACATTTTGAAATTGAAACAAGTGCTGCCTGATCAAAAACCCTATTCAGTGCTAGCAACGTTCAAAAAAGCGCTAGATTCAACAAAATTCAGAGATTTAAAAAACGCCAAATTCAGTTCCAGTTTTCAACAGTAGAAGACATAATGTATTGAAATGAAAACATACACTAAATAAAACCACTAAATTCTCCGCTAGGAGCAAAAGCTCTAAATGCGCGCTAACCATACCAAAAATCCGTTAGCTGTAGCGCCGAACGCACTAAAATGGCAGCAGTGATTGAAACAACCTCTTGTAGCTCAATCTATTGAGGAACGACGAAAATAGGGCTTCGACGTTTTCTCATACAAAGAAAAAATGGTCTAAGTGAAAAGACCCTGATCTAATTAACTGTTCTTTTCTGTCAAAAACATGTTTAACGATAGTGATTTGCTTTCATGCGCGCGAGTTAGTTTTCGATTCTTTTTTTATTTTGAGTAGTAATGAGTCATGGACGTATTAATCCATGTAGTGAGTAGTTTGATGGTACTTTTAGTGCTGTCAGCGCCATTCGGAACACGGCATGCATCTGTGGTTGGTTGTTGGTAGTCATGTCAATCAAAACTCGAAATTAATAGTATAGGTAGCGGCTTGCTTTTACCGCTGGTTTCGAATATGAATGATCTGTTGTTTCGATTGAATAATTTCTTGGTTTTATTTATTTAATTTGTCTTCGTAAAATGTCTGTTTCTAATCTTAAGGTAAATAAACTATTAGGCATAGGCATTGATCCTTTATCACTTTATGTCTCTAAAACGATGATTTGATTTTTAGAAGAAATGGTTCAACCCTCTATCGGAGTTGGATGAAGAATCTCCCAAGAGAAAATGCCCTGAAACGCAACCAATTTCCGTCGCACCTGAAATGAGTCCTCAGAAATGCAGTAACAAAACTTCTTTCAATATCAGTAACAAGAATTGGATGCGGAATTTCGACCCAGTAACAATTGAAGACCTAGCAGTCAATAATAAGAAAGTGCAGGAAGTAGAACAGTGGTTAAAATCTGTGTCTGAGGGCAACCATGGTGATATGTTACTGTTGACTGGCCCGGTGGGTTGCGGCAAGACAATCATGGTGCAGACACTTGCTAAGAAACTTGGCTATAGGATTACGGAGTGGATCACACCAATGGACATTGATATACCCACAGAATATGGTAAAAACTTGCATATTTTCTTTCTGCTAACCTTCTACCAGATGCCTTAGTATTTCCGTAGTCTGTACATGTAATTCTATGTTTTCTTTTTCAGGAGATTATGAATTTAGAGAAAAACAATCAACAAAATTTCAAGATTTCATTATCAGTGCAGCAAATTTCACATCATTACTAGATAACAATAGTATGAAATTAGTTTTAGTTGAGGACTTTCCTAATACCTTCACTAGAACTCCTTCAGAATTTACACAAATACTTGAGTAAGTATTAAAAAATAAGAAAAAGCAGAGGTATTTCTTTTCCCGCATCCCTTCATTTTTCAACTGCAATGGCATTTCTCTCTTACACCCACAAAATGAAATAACAAGAATTATTACTACTAAAATGATGTAGATTCATGTTAATCATTCATTTTTTTCTCTTTTTCCAGACGATACAGACAAAGAGCAAAATCACCAATAGTATTCATATGCTCAGAAGTGCATACGGATAACAAAAATGGTGTCTTGAACCTATTCACACCACAACTAAAAGAACAGTTCCAGATACACCATGTTTCGTAAGTAGCTTACTAAATAGTGCTCCTCCCATTATAATTTTGAACCTGGGTCCTTGGTTTTTATTTTCTTGCTGGAGCAACATTTAATTTGTGCTCAGAAATTATTCAGAATAATTCTTGGGCAAAGCATGCTATAAGACTGAAAAACCTACCAAAGTCGGTTCAGAAGTTATGGTTTTTATGTTATAAAAACCACATACCTCCAAGGGTTGCAGCATTAAGTTTATCAGTACCATATGACACAAAGCAAATAATTTTAACTACTACCTGACTCTAATCACAAACAGTATGACACAATTTAGATTCAGAGATACCAAGTATCATGCTGATCCCAAAACTCCAGGGCACAAATGCACCTCCCTATAGGGCTTTATAGTTGAATTTGTATTTTTTTTTCTCTTGTTTATATTTTCCTATCAAAACTATACTTGAATTGTATAAAAACTCTAATCTGTTGCAGCTTGAACAGTGTAACAACTACTGGTTTGAAGTCAGCACTAAAGAGAGTATCAAACATAATAAGCAGAAAATACAGCTCCATCTACAAGACTCCAACACCAGATCTGATAGAATGCGTTGTCAACTCTTCAGCTGGTGATGTCAGATCTGCAGTTTTAAATCTACATTTTGCATGCCTGAAAGGTAACTACTAGGGATTTGTAGCTGGTGGCCCTTGGCTCCAACTCATGAAGCTATCAATAAGTATCTGTTCTCTATTATGGGATTGTAATAGAGAAACAATAAAATTTAATAAATTTAGCTGTGATAGGAGGTTCTATTAAAAAGGAACAATTTATTTAATTACTGCATTGCGCCTATATGAGAATCATAGAAGTTAAATATAAGCAATCTCAATACTCATGCAGAGCCACAGGCAGAAGACTAGCTTTAAATATGTGATGTTCTGCATACTTCTAGTGTAACAAAAATTTTATATATGTATGTATGCTTTTTCAGGATCAAATCAATCTTTAGAAACTAGCCATTATACAGAAAAGGATAAAAGCAAAAGTAAAACCGCAAAAAAGAAAAAAACATCCAGCAAATTTATGTCTCTCGGCAAAGACCAGACTGTCAGCATCTTACATGGTGTAGGCAGAGTTTTGAACCCTAAAGGTATTGTATCGTTTTATCAGCTACCATTTTATTAGCGATGGGTCATCGACGTTTTTGTCGTTAGCGAAATTAGACCGTCAATTTTTGTTCGTCAACTAGTCGATAAACTCATGGAGTATAGTTAACGTGTCAACTTTACGCAAGAGCGGTCCATGCTCAGTGGAGCGGTCAATCTTGTTGTGTTGCGATGTTCGTTTCGACTGTGTCTACGGCTTAACGGTATAATTTGTAAATACAAATAATGAGAAGGTACATTGAATAAATTATACTCAATAACTTTTATTTCAGTTTTTTACACCATTAAATTCAATAAATTTTAATTCACGTCGCTTACGTCTTGTTACAAAGTATGGACTCTTCGTTTAGTCATCTACGAATTCAACTAGTCCATCCGATGAACGTAGACCGTCGAAGCGTCGTCGATGAAACATTTGAACACCCCTTATAGCCTATGTGTTGACCAGGGTCACTACGATGATGATAAAAAAACGCATCCAAATCCGCTAACCGGTTCTTTAAGACCGAACATACAGACAGACAAAAATTATAAAAATTTTGGTTTTGGCCTCAGTACAATATACAATGTAAGATAACTCTTTGATGATAATACTGAAAACCGCATCCAAATCCATTGAGTGATTCATGAGTAAAACGGAACATTCATACAGAGAGTCAAAAATCCTAAAAAATAATAGTTTTGCCATTAGGACACTACTAAAAACCCATTTCTTTTAAAATTTCGCAAAATTTTCAATGGACGGACATTTTATTTCTACTGAATACTTACATATACATACCTCCTATATTATTAATACCTATATGTATATTTGAAAATGATGAAAATGAAAGGTGTGCTGGATGTAGATCCCACTATCTGTGGAATCCTTCATTTGACCGTTTGAATTGCAGTAGTAGCTGATTTGGTCTCAATTTTGATGGGGATGGAAATGAGGTTTTTGAATATTTGTATACACTGAACGGTGAAGGGAAACCTGCATGTCCTAAATAGCGTATATTATTTTCCCGAACACATTTTAACATTTTTCCGGTTTCTATTTCCAGTGATTGTAGAAGGGGGCAAAGAGCGACTGACCCATCCTCCAGCTGACGTCATCGAGCAGTTCTTGAGTCAACCCACGTCCTTCGTCAACTTCCTAGAAGAGAACTATCTACCTCACTTCTCTAGTATAGAGCACGCGCAAAGGGCAGCCAGTGCGCTGAGCGACGCAGATTACATGCTGGCAGAGTGGAGGGTGAGATGTACAAAATTAGAGTTCAGCTTGGAAGAAAAGAGTTTACGAAAGTACTGTACCACCAGGGATTAAAAACAGTACCGATAACCGAAACCAATAGCGATAGCCCTTATGGCACCCTTTTGAATTCTGCACCGTTATTTCGCCGTTTTCCCGTTTTGGTACCGATATAAAGACGATTCCATGCGTGATGGGTATAAGAAGGATAAGTGAGGGGGTGAGACGGGAGTACGCTGCACACCACATCCGTCCGCCGCCGCACCGCCGCCACTCGCTCAATCGGTTATAATTAAGCGGTTAATTTTCTGTAGCCGTTACGTGTAAGGCGGCGGCGATTCAAAGTAAACCCAAATTCCCAACCGGTTATAAGCGGTTAAATTTCTGTGTACATTGTTTTTCAGTATGACGTCATTTCGGTGAATAAAAGTATCGTAATTTATGGGTTATTCAATCCTTGTGTGTACCACACATGTGGCTACACCATATACCATACACGAGGACCCCGAACTCTTTTGTGCCAAGCTTTACCTACTTATTTTTCCAATCCAGAAAACTTGGTAACATAATTTGTTCGTACGCTGGTAAATTGTATTGCTGGTATTGTTCGTCATTTTCGTCGCTATTTCCAGAATGCCAGGTGGAATTTAATTAATTCTCCTCAGTATCACGGCTGTCAGACAGTTTTTCCCAGAATATAATTTTTAACCAAATTACAGTAAAAAACAAATTAATAACGTAAATTATGGCGCCAAAACTCAGTAGTCAAAAGCGCATGTGATACCAAAGGGCTCGGTCACGAGTTCACTGTCGTTCGAGCCATCCCCTATTTTAGAGTTAGGGCTTAGGGCGTACAGCCACCATAGACAATGGACGGCAGCGAAAAAATTATTAAAATCTGGATTTTATTTTACGATTATACTGAAGCATACCGAAAGAAGTCTTAGATCGAGATTAGTCTGCCTTTCATATACAAGGTGACTTTTATTTATACATCCGAACTCATACTGGAGGCTTGGTATAACCCGTGCGGATAAAGAAACCATCTATAAATGGCGACCGGTCTCATGCTATCTCGCTCACATCGTCGCTCCGTCTATACTCACTCGCACAGCATGGTACTAAGTACAAAAAAAATCAGTTTGGATTAGCATTCACGCTGTATAGACCTACATACAAAAAAAAATACTTTGGATTAGCATTCACACTGTCTTTGCCCGAGATATGTTTTGAATTCTTTATTGCATACAGAAAAACAAGTACAGAATAAAGTAAAATAAATAAATGTTCTCGGGATAATGTTAACTATTTAAAAGTTTATTTAATAAAATAAACTGTTGCTAACAGCACTCTATATACTTCATAAAATATATTCAAAATTAATAAATGAAATATTGTTTGGCTGCCGCTTGACTTATTCTGCTGACGCTACTCTCAGTACCAGTCGCTATTTATATATTGTTTCTTTAACCGCACGGGTTATAAGTGATCAGTAACACGGATCAATAACACTTTTTGCTAATTTCGCAAAAAATAAAATCTTGACGTCCGCGTCCCTTGGGTCTGGGTTTGCGTTTGTAAGGAACACGAAAAGAACAATTTATGAATTTCACAAAAAGAATCATCGAACCTTGTTACTGAGCACTTACCGCGTCTTCAGTAAGAATTTGGCTGCATAAATTAAAGTCACCTTATCTAAGTATAAGATTTCGTAGGTTTTCTCCCTCATAAGGTCTCAAATCCTGCACCTTACCAACACTAACCATAGCCTATCTCTATACCCAGGAGCGGGTCTGCCAAGAGTATGGGCTGTATGTAGCGACGGCTGGACTGATGCTCGCCAACCAGGCCCCCGTGTCGGCCTGGAACCCCGTCAGGGGACCCAAGAACATGAGGGTTCAGTACCCGTACGTATTACTTCGATAATGACAATTTTAGTTAACCATTTGTTTTTAATATCTATATTGAAAGGCTGCGTAAAAAAGAAGCTTATTTATTTTTTTATTTTGTTTTATTTTACGTTTTTCCTGCATAATTTAACGTTTTCTTATTCACTCATTATAAAAGGACGTAAGTCGCATCTAAGGATTTCACAAGACGGTGTTCATTGCCAATCGATTATTTAAAAAAAGGCTTGGCATGTTTATGTCCACCGTCACATGATATGACAGTTTTTTTTTAAACAAATTGAACTTAGAAGCAAAGAAAATTGTTTTTAAAATCCTGAGTTTACCATATTTTTAGTTTTTTGAAAATATCTCTTCATTTAATCACGTTTTAATTCTGAAAAAAAAAATGAAAATATGATGCTCGAAATGGTTTTTAGTTTTTCACCAATCATTAATTTGTAATGTTGTCGATTCTTGTTACTTGTTTGGTTTCAAATTTGTTTTGGGTATACAGGTGGCTCGGCGAGATGGGGCAGTATGTTTCTTAAAGAACTCTCAACTATCGTCATAGATTTTGGAGTATTTTTGTTTTATTGCATTCCAATATTTATGAAAAAAATAATGTACACGTTATTATTCAGACGGGCTAAGAAATTGGCTCTGTACATAATATGCGTACCATAAAAACACATTCACCTTTATAAAGCAGTTCTCTAAGAACATAACGTACACTATTTGTAATAATATGCGGGCAGCCGTATGTTTGATAACTCCACAGTAAAAACATACTGATTATTCATAGAGAAAAGTAGTTTAAGTAAAAACCCTCTGCGAAAACAATAATAATGCGAAATTGAAAAAAGAGATGCTTGCTAAGTTTCTTGCCCTTCTTCTTAGCGAGACTAAGCGAATGGGCGGATGTTCAGGCATTATTTTTATTTATGGTTAATTTAGTTTATTCATCCACTTATTTGTTCATTGCATTAAGCATTCAGGCATTTATTCCTATATTTTATGCAGGTTTATAATTTTATTATATTTTAGTATGCTAACCTAATTATATCTTAAGTATATATTTTTTCATGTATTTCCCGTATTATTATTATTTTTTAAATCATATCCTATTGTTTTATAAAGATGAATTTCGAACCTGTAAAAAGTGTACTAGGTGTCTAGTACTAAGTGTCTAAAAAGTGTCTATTTTACAAATAAACTTTTTGAATTTGAAGTAGTATCATAGAAGCTGAAAACCAACAACGGTACTAACTACACATCTCAATTCTTAATATTGTTTTCCTTACTTTTAATTAAAAAGTATGCGAAATTACTAAGTAATACTTTTGTTATTACAAGATGTTTACAATCAGGGTTGGCATTGTTTAAAACAAGTGTTTTAAACACTAAAAAACAACCTTGTTTAAAACAAACTGTTTTAAACGTGTTTAAAACACAAAACACTCATATATAAAACAGATTAAATTATGATAATTGATAACATTTAAAAAACGCTTTTTATATAATTTTTCATATACATAAGTTAGAAATATTGTACCCAAAAAATGATTTAAACATGTTTAAAACAGCCGCAAAAAAACATCAGTAAATATTTGTTTAAAACATGATTTTTTATTTTTATTTTGTTTAAACCGGATGTTTTGATATTTAAAAAAAAACTGTCAAGATTCAAGATTCAAAGTGTTTATTTGTGAAATAGATACATAAAGTATACGTTTTACATGTCAAATCTAATCTGTATAAAAATCTGTACAAAGTGTGAAACAGTTGCCCAAAAAAGCCTTTTACAGGCCTGTTACAACTCACAGACTAGAATGTTTTCAAGCAAACTGAGAACTTGAATTACCACATTTTAATCTTCTCCAAGATGATCCAAATGCCCTCTTTGCAGACCTGTTTAACATAGTTTCCAAAGAATTTGAAAATACGTTTACATTGCGAAAAGTTTCTAACAGTAATAAAATCACTTCTAGTGACTGGGCAACGCCAGGTATTTACAAAAGCAGAAATCATTTATACGAATTGTACGACATAAAATCCTACAATAATAATACTAAATTTATTGAACATTTGAAAATATACTTGCGTACTTTCAAATTAGTGTGTTTAAAAGCAAAAAGTATATTTCTGAATAAAAACTTAAAATGGCAGATAACAAAGTAAAAGCAGTATGGAATATCATAAATACTGAAACTGGGAAGAGTAACAAACGGAATAATTAACTAAAATTGAATATTAACAATTAAGTTTTTACAGGAGATAAAGAAGTCGCGAAGGCCTTTGAACAATTCTTTACTGACATTCCTTCCTTGACAACTAAAGGCTTAAATTCAAGTCCAAGACTTGCACAGGATCTTTTGAGTGATCACGTGACTCAGTGCTATTCTGTATTTGCTTTTAAGCATATTATTTCACAAACTGTCATTAAAGCATTTAAATCTCTTGATTTAAAAAAAACCGAGGACTTATGGGGCCTCTCTGTTAAAGTTGTAAGCTGTATTATTGATTTAATAGCTCCATATTTAGCTTTAATCTTTAATAAATGTGTAGATGATGGTGTCTTTCCTGATTTAATGAAGTTAAGTAAATTGATCCCTCTTTTTAAATCAGGCGACAATGAAGACCCTTCCAACTATAGACCGGTCTCAGTTTTACCAGTATTTAGTAAGATTTTCGAAAAAATTGTTTTTAGTCAATTATTATCTCATTTTAACTTAAATAAGTTGTTTCACAATGAACAATATGGATTCACTAAAGGGAGGTCAACCACTGATGCAGGAGTTGCTTTAGTCAAGCACATATTTGACGCTTGGGAAGCAAAGCAGGATGCGTTCGGTGTATTTTGTGACCTCTCAAAAGCTTTTGATTGCGTTAATCATGAAACACTTTTATGTAAATTAGATGTGTTATATGGAGTTAAGGGTAAATCTTTGGCGTTATTTAAGTCATACCTTAGTGACCGGATTCAAAAGGTAGACTTTGATGGAGTAAAGTCATCCGGAGCATTGGTCAAAATGGGTGTTCCGCAGGGCTCGATATTGGGGCCCCTATTGTTTTTAATATACATAAATGACCTTCCTTACTTAGAGACTTATCTGAGATAGTTCTATTCGCAGATGACACGTCACTTATTTTTAAAGTGAATCGACATAACGATATTCTTGATGACGCGAATTCAACTCTCTCTCTGATTCTTGATTGGTTCACTGCAAATAATTTAGTTCTAAATGAAAAAAAAACGAAATGTATAAAGTTTACTTTACCAAATGTAATTCAAGTAGATGTCAGTTTATTTTTGCAGGGGTCCAAGCTGGAGTTAGTTAACGAAACCAAGTTTTTGGGTATTACTATAGACTCTCGTCTTCAGTGGGGTCCCCATATAGAAGCTCTCTGTGGTAGACTTAGTTCAGCCGCATATGCTGTTAGACGCATAAGGTAGATTACTGATGAAGATACTGCTAGATTAGTATATTTCAGTTATTTTCACAGCATTATGTCATATGGCATAATGTTGTGGGGTAGAGCCGCGGATATAGAAGCAGTCTTTGTCTTGCAAAAGAGAGCAATTCGGTCTATTTATAACATGAGGTATCGAGATTCATTAAGAGAAAAGTTTAAGGAAATTAATATATTTACGGTCCCATGTGAATTTATTTATCAAGTTATTAGATATGTCAGAAAAAATATTGATAGTCTCCCGAGGCTTGGTGTGGACCACTCTGTCGAAACCAGAAACAAACATAAACTAACTTTTCCAAAATTCAGACTTGCCAAGGTAGGTACCTCTTTTGTAGGACATGGTATAAGATTTTACAATAAACTTCCAAAGGAGGTCCTTACTTTGCCTGAAAATAAGTTTAAATTATACATTAAACAGGGACTACTTAAAAAGCTTATTATAAAATCAATGATTATCAGGACGATAATGAAGCATGGTGTAATAAATAATAATAATCTTTATCAAAATTGTGAGTCATAACTCTCATATCTCTTATCATAATTCCAATGGTTTTATATTTGCCTTTACTTAAGTAGGTATAAGAAAATTGTATAGATTAAGGTTATGTTACAAATGAAAAAAAATTCATGTTTGCTAAGTTTCTTGCCCTTCTTCTTAGCAATACTAATCGAATGGTGCGGATGGTTAGGCATTATGTATATATAATATTTTTATTCCTATATTTCTTTACTTTATGCAGGTTTATAACTTTATTACATTTTAGTAGCCCAACCTTAATATTTTTTGGATGTGTTTCCCGTATTTATTTACCAACTTCTTTGTTCTTTGCATCATTTATATATAATATTTTTATTCCTAGATTTCTCTATTTTATGTATGTGTATAAATTAATTTTTGTAGCCCAACCTAAATATTTTTTGTATGTATTTCCCTTATTAGTATATACATATTATTTTTTTTTATTCTAAAGATATTTATTGTAAAGATTAACTTTGACTTGTAGAAAGTATACTTTATGTATCTATTTTACAAAATAAATATTTTGATTTGATTTGATTTGATAAATATAATATTTTACGATGAAATAGATTATCTCGGGATCATTTACAGCAGCTTTGTCCTAATGTCCTAAACAAAAATGTAAGATTCAAGATTGACTGTTTTTTTTTCCAACCCTGTTTACAATCTTTAATATTAGGACACTTCCCCGCACAAAAATAAATAAAACGTGAACATCACGTTCCTAAGGCGCTCAGTAAAGTAACAATGTGGATACGTTTTCTAAGTAATCAAGCTTTGTAAACAGGAAACGATGGCCGGATTTCTTAACCCGCTTAAATATACCGCGTGTATTAATGACGTGCTCAGAAATTTTACAAAGTAAAATAAAAAAACCGGCCAAGTGCTTCGTAGTACCGTACCGGTTACGTAGTTGCCCGGTACATATAAGTTGGTCTACTAATACAGACCGCGCCAAACTTCTGGTCCCATACATTATAGGGCCGAAAGTTTGGCGCGACCTGTACTCGTAAACCTGTAAAGCCTTCTTAGCTGTGATAGTTTTCCTTTTAAATTCATTATATATACTACTTCCGTAAATTTTTTCACATTTCTATAAACAACCGTTTAGCCGGCAGGGGGGGGGGACGCCCCACTTTAACTAAAATTTTCACTTTAATAAAGCTTAATATTTCACCAACGGATCCCTAAATCGAAAAATGGTTTTCACACACCCACAATGTTTTTGAACGGCCTATCCAACGATACCCCACACTATGGGATAGACGAGAAAAAAAAATCATCCCTAGTTTACTTGTATGAGAGGTACCCATAAAAAATTTTTTTTTCAAGGTTTTATTTTACCATTTTATTGGCGTAATTAATATTTATATCCATGCCAAATTACAGCTTTCTAGTACTAATAGTCTCTGCGCTAAGCCGCGGACAGACGGACATGGCGAAACTAAAAAGTTAAATATTACGTATAAGATTATATTATTAATGTTAAGGTTGTACAAGCAAAATCTCGTACTCCAATGTTAGGTATTTTCTTGCACGCAGGCAGTCTCGCGGCGTACTCACATATACTCTATTTCTCCACGTGAAATAATGTTTGTAAACAACTTTATAACCTAAAAGTGATGAAAATATAATGTTCAAAAGCATTTTTCTGTCTATAAATACATACATTTTAGTTTAAACCAATAACTCACGTACTTACTTACCTACAATAAAATTTAAAGATTCAGTTTAAAAAATATAGGTATTTCATCACTTTTAGGTTATAAAGTTGTTTACAAACATTATTTCACGTGGAGAAATAGAGTACAGGTAATGTGATTTGAAGTGGTTATTTTACGACAAAACACAAATGTGTTTGCATTTAGCATAGCATAGCATTTTCCTTTCGCTACAAGCACTAAAGCGCGGTCTTAGTTACGGGGAGCATCAGTCAATAAATATCATATATTTATTTCGAAATTTGGTGATAATCATAATAAAAGTTTAAAACGATTCAAAAAGGTCTTCAAACGCAGTTTAGATAGAGTAGGCTTAATAGATTTGACTAATATTAAAATTGAAGTTGCATTCTCTTTTTGTTTCAGAACGATTTCCGAAATACCTCTACTGGATCCAGATTTCTTATACAAAGGAAAAGTTTTAGTTTCAGATTATAAAACTTATTGTAAAATTATCAGTAGTAATAGAATGTAAACCAATAAACTATATACACTTCTCATCAGAAAAATCGAAACACTTCTCAAGTTTCGTGTTTTTTAATGGATTATTAGAAAAATATTGTATTATACGGAAAAAATTAAAATGTCGTACAACAGTAGGTACAGACCATTCACTATAAGAAGTCCCCTGGCTTAGGAAATGGTAGCACTGCATATAATATGGCTCACGTAGCATTCACCCTACTACACATTCCTAATATTTACTTAACTGCGTTTTTTATACATTAATTAGACTACTCTTTAATGGAAATAAAATCTACAGAGTGAAAAAGTCAAAATTATCAATTCTTTATTTGTTTTTCGCAAACAGTACGTATGATCCAATGGTATGAATATCTATACACGTATCTCTGAACTAAAACGGTATTTTTTTATTTCTTGTTCTAGCTCGACGACGTTTGTTCTAAATCGTCGAGCTCCCGTTTTTTACGTTTTTGACGATTTTTTTCCAGGCGACTTAATGTGAACGTTTTTTTCCGATATGCCTACAAAAGTGCTAGTTATTATTTGCCCATTAAAATTGGCTTTATTTTCAAAGCTGATAACCCTATTTTACTAACCCGTCATGGCAGTGACACGAGATCGAACCTGATCAAGAGGAATCACGGTGCATTGTTTGCATTTTCACTTTCACAAAAAACGTACCCTCAACACAATCTCTTTTGCACTATTGTTCAATAGGTTAGGCAATAATAATACATAATTTTATCAAATAATTTTGGAAAATCTGACTGACAACTATAATGACAGCAAAAGCTTGACAAGCGGTGATGCCAACATGACGGCAAGGGACAAGTTATGATGAACGGTCTGTAGTACAAGGTTTCGAAATATTCTTTTTTTTTAAGTATTAATCCTCTTTTTTAGTTATTTATCGCCAGAAAGAAAGTCTTGGTAGTGTTTCGATTTTTTTTTATGAGAACTATATTTTTTGTATTTCCTTGCATTATTGAATTGTTCATAATATGGTTTACTGGCCTTTCGCCCGCGGCTGCGCGTTTCTTTTCGGTTTTCGGCTTGGGCATTATTTTATGAACACCCCTACCTATATGCTAATCACTACACTACGATGATAATAAAACCGCATCTAAATCCGTCGAACGGTTCTCGAGTTAAAACGGAACATACAAACACAAAAATTCTAAAAATTGTGGTGTTGTCCTCAGTATCAATTTTAATAATAATAATAGCCCATTTCATTTAAAATTGCGAAACATAGTTTTTATCTCGCAAATAAAATATACATTGATTGAAAGACACTTCAGCGCAAGTGCAGCCGCGGGCAAAAGCTAGTGTATTTTATATATCGCAATAGGAAGTACCCATGCAATGTTCCATCCATCAATCAGCCCCCGCTCGTCCACTGTTGAACATAGGCCTTTCCCAAATTTCGCCACTCATGGCGGTCCTCCGTCCTCCTTATCCAGCAGCCGCCACCCACCTACAACCATGCCATGTTTTTATTTATTTATGTATTATTTATTACAATCAACTAAAACTAACATTACAGAATTGCCTATTGCGTTAGTTTCTAAAATCTCACATATTAATAGAAATATATAATTAAATTACCAAGTACAAATCCCAGATAACTTAATTACTACTTAACCTAATACACATAATTAATATGGCCCCCGCGAACTCGTTTAACGTACAAGAAAATACATCAACGTGTCCAACGGTCGCGTTAAGCGAGCGTAGTGCTCGCGTTAGCGGAGCTTGTTGCAGCAGGTTGGTGCGCGCGCGCGGCACCTTCAGCAACGGTGGCCGCGTCCTCCGCGACACGTACTCGTCGGGCACGCACAGCTGCAACTCCCGAAGGAGGCTCGGGTTGTGCACTTTTCCACGTAGCACTTTAAACAAGTACGTGGCGGTGGACGCTTCCCTCCTCACTTCTAATTTGTAATAAATATCCTACCATGCCAAGAACAAACAAAGTCGGACATAACAATGGAAATCCAGGATTAGTACCGTATATTTTTTTATATAAGAATCGCATGAATTTATTCTGAATGCGTTCTAACATTATTATATACTTCGCTTCGTGTGGAGACCAAATCAAAGCACTGCTTTCCAGATGACTTTTTACTAGGGCTTCATATAGGGCACGTAGTGCGGATATATTGTTGAAGCTGTTCGATTGCCTCAGGATAAAACCTAAATTGCGAAATGCTTTCTTACATACATCGACAATGTGTTCTTTAAAAGTTAGATTGGCGGTGAATCGCACGCCTAAATCCTTGATCTCTGTGACGCGCTGTAGCGGTTCTCCCTCTAAATGGTACCGATGGTGGTACGGGGTGCGCGCGCGACTAAATGTCAGTACTGAGCACTTGGTGATGTTAAAATACAACCTATTTTCCTGACTCCACTTACTAAGTCGATCTATATCTTTCTGTAACCTGTCATGATCTTCGATGTTACCGAGTTATAACTACATATTTATAACCCATCGCGTTGCGATATTTGAAAAATACTAACCTAATTTTTAAATATTAGTAGGAATATTATATAGGCCTCGATCATAAATATCTTAATAATTGTATTATTATTATTAGTGGCCTCGACGCGTTAGAGCGCTCACCCATTATACAAAATACTTGTCGCACGGGGAAATTATAAGGTCACGTAAGCTGACATTCTACAATATTTGGAAAAACTGATATTACACTTACGTATATTGTTGTTGACTACAAGTCAACTTTTTCGCCGATACAATTTAAGCATTTTCAAGGAGTCGTTTTTAAGAGGGCGAATAGGCCGTTTGGGAACAAAGGTGAACACAACGTCGTCGTCGTCCTAAGAACGATTCGCCCTTAAAAAGACGAAATTCTACCGGTGAAATTGTTGACATGTAGTCAACAACAGTAATGAGCGTTATCCATCCATCCATCAGCCTGTTTCGTCCACTGCTGGACATAGGCCTTTCCAGGATTTCGCCACTCTTGGCGGTCCTCCTGGAAGAAATGCCCACACTCACACACGCTGGGCAGGCGGGTTGGTGAGCGCGGTGCCGAAACCCTTGCACCAGTGACGCCGCTGCCCGTCATCGGTTTGTTTTATTAAGGCCCGGCAATTGGGGATGGATATACCGCCATCCATCGGTCCCAGGCAATGGTGGGCCGCCTGGTTTTGCCTGAGAGCTGTCCTCTTACTCTCTCCCGAATAACTTCGGGAGGATTTCCGAGGAAGATGGTGGTACCTCCACAGTCACCTAATGAGCGTTATATCCGTTTTAAATAATTTAGGAGAAGGTCTATCTACATATATAAACAATCTGAAAAATGAAATCGAGCTTTAATAGCCTACACTATACGGTTATGTGATAGAAACAATTCTTGATCTTCAGTCTTATTTGACAGAGGATATCTTGGGAGATGGAGTTGGTAGGGCATGGCTTTTAGATCTGCAATAAAATGCAAAAAATGTTACACATAGTCAAGTTTAATCAACAAAATTCACGAGTCCTTTATCCATATTACAAAAAAAGAAAAACTTAGTACAAGTTACATTTCATTTAGCACTAATCCACTTAGGTCACTTATTTGTCTATAGTTTTCACTAATCGCTTACTCGGTTCCATTTCGCAAGCTTTTATAATGAAAAATTTCTTGTTTAGTTCGATGACATCTTTAGTGCAGAACAAGTTTTTTTTCCAGTAAGAAGTTGTGAATTCATATTTCCTGGTAAAACATTCATACTTACCTCCAAGTCGCATAGTAAATTGATGAATGGGACAATTTCTTACTTACCTTTGGGAATTAATCTGCGGAATGCATAGCACGATCATTAATGTGACAGGGTGGTAATGAAGCACATGGATCAGTATTTGGTAAAACAGGGACGTAATTCTGTACAAATATACCGGGTGTAAATAGACTGTTACCATTAAATGAAACCACACATTCTACCGACCCTACTGAACCACTTTTCTCAAGAATAATACCCGCGGACACCCTTAGTTTAGGAAATAATTAAGTTTCAAATAAAAATTGTTTCACGCCGCTCTCTCTAAACTCGCCCGTATGTCGGTGCGTTAGGGTTCACGCATTTTTGTTTGAAACTCAATTATTTCCCAAACTAAGGGTGGGCGCGGGTATGATTCTTGGGAAAAGTGGTTCAGTAGGGTCGGTAAAATAAGTGATTTCATTTAATGGTAGTAGCAGTCTATTTACACCCGGTATACATATAATATGACTCAAGATGGCCAAAGTAATTTAAAAATATACGAATACTAAGAGAAATACGAATTAAAGCTACTAGAAACTTTCCATAGATCTCAAATACTGTCCTTGTGTGTGACGTCACAACATGCGATAATCCGCGACAGCTCAACTTGGCGTTTCATAAGTCATCATAATTAACTATAGAATCCGTTTAGTTAAAATATCAAACAGATTTGATTTGCCTGCATGGCCTCTGTATTTCACGAAAAGTAAACACGCGTCATTAGAGAAAGGAATGTAAAATGGCGGCTGACACTTGTATTGTATTATACATACATACATATTAATATTGTCATATAGTCAGCAAAAAAAGTTGATTGTTCGTTTCTTTTTCGATTCTTATTTTTAATAGTATATTCGGTGTTAATATGCGTCAATTGTACATGTATTCTGTGAAAATTTTTAACTGGCTACTTCTTAGGCAAATTCAGTTTATTTTTTGCCTGCAGTACGAAAGTAGACATAGATACTGTGCGAGTGACAGCGAATGTTTACGTATGGGCGCCATTTATGATTCTTTCCTTTAAGAATCGGGTTCTATATGATTATTTTGACCCTATTAACGTTTAATTTGGCCTGTCTTTCCCTCCTCACCAAGTTGTCCAGCCGCGGCTTGTATGTATGGTGTGTGAGAGGGGGTGAGAGGGATGCAACTATCGCGAGGAGGAGGAGGAGGACCTGTCGCGGCGGCGGCGCGGCGGGGCGGCGCGCGGGGAGCGGGAGCGAGAGCGGCGCCGGCGGGGCGGGGGCGGCGGCGAGCGGCGCCGGGGGGGCGGGCTGCGGCGGCGGTACCTGTTGCAGACGGTGCTATATCATTGAAATACAGTGAATTGACATCATAAATGTTGAGATAGTTGAGTACAAATACTTCAACTTATGTTTGCGCGTGGTGTTATGTGTGTGTGAGCTTGTTAATACAATGTACCTAGTCGGTTCTTAAATACTGTCACTGGCCATTTTAAAAATAGAAGACCTAGAAAAAAAATGAAATGGTGTTCGATTTTTAAATATTTTTTGATTAATAATCTGCCAAATCACAATTACATTCATTCATTTTTTACGATGGAGTGGACTCGCAAAGAGGACCGAGTAGCAGTAATTGCATTGCATCGTTGCGGCCATTCACCGAAGACGATATTCAACTTGCTTCAAAAATTAAAAATCACGAAGAGGTTCGTGTACCGTACCATCAAGAGGTACAATGAAACCTCTAGTGTCGATGACGAGAAAAGAACTGGTAGACCTCGTTCCGTTAGGACTCCAGGGGTCATCAAAGCAATCAAGGCGCGTATTGCAAGAAATCCCGTCCGCAAGCAGAAACTGATGGCTTTGGAGATGCGATTAACCAGAAGTACCATAAGAAAAGTACTCAATGAGGACCTGGGACTACGAGCTTACCGAAAAAAGAGTGGACATCTTCTGAACACGGTACGCAAGAAACAGACACCGCGATATCCTGTTTACAGTCGAGAAAATTTTTAATATCTAAGAGAAGTACAACAAAAAAAATGACAGGGTGTACGCTACCAGCTCTGCGGCCGCTGGAAATGCCATTCCTAGAGTGCAGCACGGCCATCATCCATCATCAGTCATGATTTGGTTGGGAGTGTCCTACTATGGCCCTACTGAAGTGCATTTTTGTGAAAAAGATGTCAAAACCAGTGCAAAAGTGTACCAAGACACGGTTTTAGATCGCATAGTAGAAGATCTGCCCCAGACACTCTTTCGAGGACGGCCATTTGTGTTTCAACAGGACTCCGCACCTGCTCATGAGGCCAAAACAACTCAGGAGTGGTTCGAGCGCCAGAATATCGAGCTAATAAGGCATCAAGATTGGCCCTCATCTAGCCCTGGATTACAAAATTTGACAGGAATTGGAGGAGAAGGTCTGTTCTAAACCTCACAAAAATTTGAGCAGCCTAAAGTCATCATTGATTAAAGCAGTGGCCGATATTGACATGAATATGGTCCGTGCTGCTATTGATGATTGGCCGCGAAGATTGAAGGCTTGTGTGAAAAATGGTGGCAATCATTTTGAATAAATTTTGTGTTTAATGTAAGCAAAATAAATTACCTTTTTTTAAAAAAGAAACTTTTTTTGAATGTCATGACTAGTTTTCATTTTATAGCCAATTTTGTTTGTGACAGAATTTAAGCACCGACTAGGTATATGGAGCTTTGATTTGTATGGCAATGACGAGGCAATGGCAGTCGTCTGAGCAACGCTCACTTACACAGCGTCGTGCACAAAGACGAGTTGAAGTACAGTCAAGAAGGCGAGACCTGAGAACTGCGTTTGTGCGAGTGATCCCCAAATGTACAGTCAGACAAAAAATACATATAGACTTTAATTTATTTACAATTTTATAATATTTCTTCTACACTCAACATCGCATCTTGAACTTCAGTCTCATCTCGTTTATGACGAATCGCTGTGTTCGGGCAACAATAAAGCCGATTCTGAAGGCTTTAAATTTATTTTTAGTGCTGTCAAAACTAAATTTTATTTATTCCAAAATGGTTCTTTGGTGTCAAACACTGAAGCTATTATACTTTAGAGAAATTTAAGTTTTGCGGCACTGAAACTAAAATGAAATCAACTTTATTAGCGACCAAATCAAATTTTTGGCTGTTCAATGGTTTTCTGGTATTTAATGTATAAATATGCACAAAGAAAATCTTCAAGCCGATTGTAAAAACAAACTATAACAAACCGGTCTAGCGGACGTTCCGCGCTTCTAGCCGCTTTGCTTTCTACACTGTAGGTGTGCACGTACACAAACGCAATTCTCAGGTCTCGCCTTCTCTTGTCTATAGGTATAATCGTTAGGAAATCTTATTGTATGACTTAAGCAAAATTTAAATCTTAGCTAAGAGGCCGTCCATATATTACGTCATTTGAACTTAGGGGGGTCTGGTCTACGGATGAAGGTAATATCATACGAATGAAGGCAATAACGGAGGAGCTTGCAAAAAGTTAAAAACTATTGTTTAAACAGCATTATTGATTTTGTAATACAGATAACGAAAATTACATCAGTTTTGCGAGAGGGTGGGATCATTGGATTATGACGATAGGACGATTGTAGGGCGGGGGATCTAAAATCGGCAAAAATCGATGACATGATACATGTACAGCCCCTAAGTACAGCTAACTAGACATAAAGTAAAAAAAAACGGTTTAAGTGCGAGACAGACTCGCATACCTAGGGTTCCGTAATTCGACAGTTTTGGGAACAGTCAGGAAGAAGGTATTTAAAATCTTGCCCATAACAGTTTATAATAACTAAAAAAAGAATTGATTGTACCACAAAAGAAAGACTCGAATTATTTTTATACCGTACTCGAAATAAAACTAGTGGATGAAAAATTCAATTTTGTCATTTTGCTATCGTGAATTTCTCACCCGCTATATTTTTCCTATAATCTTTACGTAATCCCAAATTGCCATGATTTTTTTCATAATCTTCGGTTCATTAGTTTGGGTCACGCTATTTTTTGGTATTTTAAAGATTTCTTGAAATCGGTGCCAGTAAATATAGTAAAAGTATATATTTTTATAATCAGTTCTTTAACATACTAGGTGAAATTAAATCAACCGACCAAATTCATACTGTAGACTCGGTTAGTCATCAGGAACAAGGTTTAATGAACATCAAGGTGAAATTCGAAAAAAATAATTTGTGCCTGCCTAATTGTACTTAAACTAGTCCAACCAGTAATGAAGCAAAAAAAATTATTTTTCGAAATTAGCCAAAAGGATTACTGAACCTAGTTCTTGACCACTAACCAAGTCACCAGTATGATTTTGGTCGGTTGATTTAATGTCATCCTATATATAATTTTATACCCATATTGTATTTAAACAAAATATTTTTTTATTTTTTTTAATTTTTTTTTTATTGTCATTTTGTTATTAACTTTTTTTTAATCGCTATAGTTTTCCTGTTATTGGCCAGCTATGTATGACCTATAATCGTCATTTTTTTAGGTGCACCAGTTTCGGAAATAAAGGGGGAGGGACATACATTTTTTGAAATATTGGAAATATTTTGAACAATTTCAAATTCTTCATTTTTTGGGTTCCGTACCCAAAGGGTAACCAAAGGGACCCTATTACTAAGACTCCGCTGTCCGTCTGTCACCAGGCTGTATCTCATGAACCGTGATAGTTAGACAATTCGAATGGTCCAGAATACCATAACAGCACCTAATTGCCGATTTTTTTGAAAGGAATAGACTTTTTTAAGGTCATAGAAAAGTATAATTTTTTTTCTCCTTGAAATACAAAAGATATACATGAAAATATTCAGGAACTGAATAAATGGCTTTGATGACGTATAGTCATGTCATTTAGACATTACAGGAAATAGGCCATTGCCCACAAGAAAAAAAAAGTTATGTCAACCCGACGTCTGTTTTTTTTAATTTTCAGTATTTTAATTTTCAGCAATTTTAATCTTCAGGTTTTATCCCCTAAATTTTTTTTATTCATCTTTCTTTACGTCAAGGAACTCTCCCTATTGAGCCTAAACGGTATGACTATTACGTCACATTCCCATTTCACCAAACTGATTTTCAAAAAATTATTTCGTTATAAAAAATACCACCTGAAAGTTAAAGAACAGTATGTATCTTCATGATTTAGCCTAAGTTTTCAGAAAAAATATACAAAAGGGCCTGTTACAATTTATGGCTGGTTCGAATTGCAATTTTCACAGATGATGTATTTCTGTTGCTGCTATAACAAAAAATACTAAAAACATAAGAAAATAAATATAAAATTAATACAACAGACATTATTTTTTTGCCGTTTTTATAGATAATGGTACGGAACCTTTAACCTTAGCGTCCGACTCGCACTTGGCCGGTTTTTTTAGATACCGTGTTATGTTTGTTTCAAAACATTGTTTCAAAATGTAAAAAATATATGTTTGCTGACGACTTATGTATGACCTATGACGGATATAACCTTGAGGAAATGTTACTAACTATCCAAAATGACCTAGACAATGTTACTAAATGGTCACATGACAATGGGCTCATTATAAATGCCAATAAGACAAAGTTTATGCATATAAAATCACCGTATTCTCATAGAAAAGACAAAATGTGTATGATCAAAATACATACATATGAATGTTTACATCAAAATATAAACAAGACGAATCAAATCCATTGTAACTGTGACTGCTTAGAAAAAGTTGATACTTTTACCTATCTCGGCCTTAAAATTGATTCAAGTTTCAGTTGGATAAATCATATAGAATCGGTAATAGATCGGCTCAGGAAACTGTTAGGCAGATTTTATTATCTTCACTTTAAAGTACCTAAATGTGTGTTAAAATGTCTTTACTCTTCCCTGGTTGAATCTATAATTGATTATGGATTGGACAGTTATGGTCTGACCTTCGAGTCTCATCTGAAAAAGATTGAAAAATTACAGACAAGGTTTTTAAAACTGTTGGTAACAAGAAAAGTCAAGGCAAACTGTAAAGGAGACTATCATAAATTGTTTAAAATATGTAATGTAATGCCAGTTTGTAAAAAAGTTGAATATTTAATAATAAAGAATGAATTTCATAACTATGCCACGTATAAGCGAGAACCGGCCCGCGGGGGGCAAGTCACGCGCCGTGCGGAAAGGGGAGCGGGGCGCAGCGGTTGGCTTGCCTGTCGCCCGCCGGTAAACAACTATTACGGTCGTAGGTTGAAAGGACCATTGTTTATTAACTTAATAAATAAGCTACCAGATTGTGTAGTAAATGAGAGAAAGCTTTCCAAAGCTAAAGATTTGCTAAAAAAGTATTATCTGTCATAATTAACTTCAAACTTATGTATCAGTTACCAAGTATTATTTATATTTATATTAAGTATTAAGGTGTGTTCATAAAGGACAAAAGTAGTTAGGGTTGAGTTAATTTAAGTAGAAACTATTAAAGCTGCTACGTTTTCGCAGACAAACTGCAAAGTTTTGCGAAATTTATGTACCTAGTATAAGTAAATTACCTGTGTGTTAAATAAAAAAATTAAAAAAAAAAAAAAAAAAAAAATTTAGACAAGTGAATGGTATTTTAATGGCAAATTTCAAGTCTTTATATTTAACGGTGCTAAAGTTACGAGGCTGTGACATACGAACGGACGGACAACGGAGTCACACGATAAAGGTTAATTTTGTACCTTTTAGGTACTACGAAACCCTAAAATACTATTAGGTATTTAGACAAATTGATCCATTTTTGTTTTTTTAATCCATCTTGGTCACTGTGATCATTAGAAAACAAGACAGGTTTCATTTAAAGAAACCAGGTCTTATTGTCTTACTTAAACATCTATCACTTTAAAATGTATCGTGATTGACTAAAAATGATGATTAGAAAGCGAAAGCAATTTTGAAGTCAGACAATAAAGAAACCTGTTGTTCTAAGCTTAGTATGTAGAGCGGTTACCTGGGCGGCGAGTGTCTGCGGGGCGGCGCGTGTCTGGGCGGAGGGCGCGGCGAGGGGCGGCGCGGGCGCGCGGGGATCAGCACCGGCGCCGCCGTGATCTCCTGACCGTCGATCTGACCTGGACAATGAACCGATGTCGAGTTTACTGTTACACTATAGCCAGTTCCGACGTTTATACACTTTTGTACAGCATATCATACACTCTAAGCTCCCTGCCTCCCCTATGTAACGTCATATTTTTAATTTTAATTTATTTCGTTTCATTTTGATAAATATACAAGACCGATCAGATCTGGGGTGCAATCGTGTAAGAAAATCGTGTTAATTTTACGTGAACGGATATACAGCCATCAAACCTATGTACATAATATAGAGTTTCAATGGTTTTATGGAAAACAGAAATTTTGCTAGCTGGGGCATAAACAGTGGTGATCTTATATTTTGAATTGTTACCTCCATCCATATGCTTCATAGCGTTCTCTGCTTCATCCGCATTGCTGAAATCGACGTACGCGTACCCTCTCCCATTGTGAGGATGCAGCCGCTCTACGGGGAACTCGACTGTCTTCACAACGCCGTACGTGCCGAAGATCTCCTGTATGTGGTCGCGGGTCACGTTCAGCGTGAGGCGGCCGATGTGGATGCGGGTGGGCCGCGGAGGGGGGGACCGCTCGCGCTTCTTGCGTCCCGGCGATCTGGATACATGTCTATTTGTACACCCAAAATGTATACAGCCAAACTCATACTGGAGGCTTGGTAAGTGATTAGTAACACGAAACGATAACACTTTTAGCTAATTTCGCAAAATAAAATCTTGATGTTCCATAGTAATTGACTCAAGGCTTGGCTTGCGTTTGTAAGGCACACGAAAAGAACAATTTACGAATTTCTTGTTACTTAGCACTTACCGAGTCTTCAGTAAGAATTTGTCTGTATAAATTAAAGTCACCTTACATATTGACGTAAGTAAAAATGCTGAACCAGAGAGTAGAAGGATGTAGAGGAAGACCAAAGAAAAGGTGGACAGATTGTGTAACAACGGATATGCAGGAGTGTGATGTCGACAACGCTATGGCACTGGACAGAAATAAATGACGAAATAAACTCATAAAATCAATCCTAAATAGGAAATGGCAATGAAAGCTGGTACCTATGGCAAGCCGGGTCTCACAGTTGTAATTCTTATATATCTGAACAAGAAATACTAACACAGAGTAAGAGTAAGCTGCTCCTTTAGCGGCTTAGATGTAGACAATATCAACGCAGGTAAAAAGAGCTCTGGGGCGTCAGTGGGAGGGATATGTTGGCGCATAGTATAGTACTTATATAGTCGCGCACAAAAAGACTTGTTTGATTATGTAAGTAAAATGTTTATTGTAGAATAACATCGGTATAACAGCTATTTTTTAACAGGTTAGAAATAAAAATATACTGTGGGTGTTGATTTGGTCCACAACTTGCGTCACATGAATGTGAACATACCTACATGATGCTTATTCAAAAAAAAATGCAATAAAAACAAAATACTTCTACCAGCTTCGTTCCTCATGCAACACTAAACATTGTAAATATTTTTTCTTTCTTTTCTCTGCAAACTCATCGTAACACAAAGACATTTTTGCGCGTGACTGTATTTTGAGATCGACCGAACGTGGACACTGCGCCGTGAAGCGAAAGTTACCAATCACGAGACAGCAAATCCACGCGCCAGGTATTTTCCCCGTCGCGGCCGCCCACGCCGCACCTCATACCACCAATTTGGTCAGTAATTCGCTCACTGCGCAAGTACGTCGCTCGGAGCTCTTTTTACCTGCGTTGACTTATACTCGAATTCCCATACGCAGTTTGCTGATAATATCATCATTCATTGGTATTTGCCAAAATTTTTAGTTTGTGTTACCTATCCCGTACAATGCACTTAAAACATTTCCCAAAAACTTACAAATTCATAAATTACAAGCATATAAAAGTCCGGAATAAAATAACCGGAATGTTAACAACAAATAACGTACTTTTATTTAATGCCAATCCAAAATATTTGTGTTTAGTTTAAATTTTTGGGATATTTCTCCTGTAATCGTGTGAACAACCAAAGCCAGTCTAAAGTTTTTTAAAGAGATGAATCTTGTAACGCATTTTCGTGCCTCTCTCGCTCGCTCCTTACAAATGTGAATATACGAGGGGCGTTCAAAGTATTCTCGGTATAGGTGTGAAAAGAAAAGCAGAAAATTCTGAAAAATTATATTATTTTAGTGTAGTCTCCCAATACCTCAATACATTTGTTAGATCTCGATATTAACGCATCAATTGCCGCCTTGAACTCTTCATCGTCGGAAAATCGCTTTTCACGAATGTCTTTTTTTAAATTTGGGAAAAGGGAATAGTCACTGGGGACCAGGTCTGCGCTGTAGGTTGGATGATTTATTTCTTCATAGCCACAGTCTCGCACAGCGCGGTGTGAACTGGCGCGTTGTCATGGAGAAGCAACACACCTGCAGCCAATTTTCCACGACGTTTTTCTTTAATTGAGTCTCTCGAAATTTTTTGCGTGGTGGCATATGATACAGCGTTCATACTCTAGACCTTTTTTGGTGTATTCTATAAGTAATATAGGCAGTGGCGTGCATAGGACTTTTCCTGGAAATGCAATGAGAAGGTATGACAATAAAAAAAATATGAAAAAATTGAAATATCACTTTGAAAAATCATAATTTGTAAGACGCCATGGTAGGTACTGCCTACCCTGAAGTACAAGATTTCATTTTTTTTTTCGAATTGGTTTTAGTTTTTTCATGTTATTTTTATCGTCAAAGTTGGCCTTCTCATTGCTTTTCCAGCAAAAAGTTCTATGCACGCCACTGCCCCTTGGAATCCCAAAACACTGTGGCTATGAGCTTTCCGGCCGATCGATGGAGTGACTTTGGTGGCTCTGACCCCTTTTTGTGCCACTGCATGGACTCCTGTTTGCTCTCAGGATCATAATGATGAACCCACGTTTCATCCCCAGAAACAATCCGATCCAAAATGCTTGACGGATCATCACCACAGTGCTCCAAAAACTAAGAGCGCGGTGCTCAATTTCTTTAACTTTGTTGAGTCAGTAATTCTTCTTGTACTGAGGATTTCTAGAATACTAATGATGATATCAACTTGAAATTTTGTATTGTATTTGTATGTTAGTGAAATTAGATAATGAGATTATTAAATTACCCTCCTTATTTCTTAATCACTCCAATACCGAGAATACATTGAAGGGGGGCGCTTAAGTCTTCTCTATATTTATAGAGATTATAATTTGAAGACTATTTGGTGGATTTTGACATGTTTTTACCATAGATTTAGTATATACTACCGTCAGATTGGCAATGCAAACGAGAAAGAGCATATAGACGCGTATGTTAGAGCGAGATAGATGGGCAAGACCATTCGCGTACACGCTATGGACCTGGATGGACCTGCAGTCAATTATGAATGAAACAAATTCTGCTTATTTTTGCAAAATTTCACGTTTTAAAGTGTAATTTTGTGTTTATGAGACATAATTAATTATGGTAACGTGTGTAGCACCTGGAGAAGACTCATTAAAAAAAAACTCACAGAATTGTACATTTCTCATGGACATACTATTAAAATATCTTGTTGTCTAAATGCAATGTTTTAGAACTAACACAGAAGTTTTCTTCCCTAATTGGTGGCAAAAGTTATCGAATTTAATCACATATTGCTTGGAATACTTAGAAATTAGATTTGGAATAATAAAAAATATATGAATTTCAGCTGGTCATTACCTTCACTTCGACTGGTATTATGAATTTCACATTATCATCATACTTGTGGTCTTTTAGTACACAATTCCCTAAAGGACAACATTTACATACATTTTATTCCACGTTCGGCAGAAGTCCATAAAAAGCGATCTCCCCAGATCAAGCTTTTTGGTCTAGCCTTCGTTACTGTATTACCGATCTGTTGCTAATACAATATCTATGGTTTATACTGTTAAATATAGTTTCTTAAGCAGTATACCCATGATATTATAGCGCTATAACGAAAACGAGCTGGACGGCTATTCTGGCACGTGCGCAAAAATTGCTAAGCCAGATTTAGGGTGATCAGGAACTGAATAAATAGCTTTGATGACGTAATAGTCATGTCATTTAGGCATTACAGGAAATAGGCCATTGCCCACAAGAAAAAAAAAGATGTCAAAACTGACATCAAAACCGTTTTTTTCATTTTCAGTAATCCCATCTTCAGGTTTTATCCCCTAAATTTTTTTTATTCATCTTTCTTTACGTCAAGGAACTCTCCCTATTGAGCCTAAACGGTATGACTATTGCGTCACATTCCCATTTCTCCAAACTGATTTTCAAAAAATAAATTCTTTATAAAAAATACCACCTGAAAGTTAAAGAACAGTATGTATCTTCATGATATAGCATATATTTTCAGAAAAAATATACAAAAGGGCCTGTTACAGTTTATGGTTGGTTCGAATTTCATAATATTATAAATGCGAAAGTTTGTGTGTGTGTATGTTTCTTACTCTTTCACGATGAAATGGCTGAACGGATTTGGATGAAATTAAGAATGGATATAGCTTATACCCTAACTTAACACATAGGCTACTTTTTATCCCGGAAAAAAGTATGTCGTTAAACCGAATAACACGAAGGCGGAGTCGCGGGCAAAAGCTAGTATTTCATAGTTTTTATTTGATGAGGCTAAGTTACTCCACTTACTATAAAGTATTGTATTTATCAAACTGTAAACCAAAGTTGAACTTCTGATATTGCGAGTGAAAAATAATGCCCGAATATACCCATCCAGAGCGTCAACTATTTAGTTGAAGCGGGAAAAGGGAGAGATTCTGTTTAGCACAGGCAAAGGAAAATGTTCTAAAAATAAAAGATCTTAGGACCAGAAGGAAGATTACCTTTCATGTTTATCCTTGCTCTTGACCTTGTCATTGGAGAGAGGTGCAGACGGTTTCTTCTTGTCGAGAGGGGAGCGATCTCTGACCTTATCTCTGTCGGCTCCATCTCGCTCCCGTCTGTCTTTTGTTGGGCTGTTGTGTGGAGAAGTCCTGCAAGATTTGTACAACCTCTTTTAACATTTCCTTCAAACTTAAACTTCGAGATACTCTTCTGTTTTGTACACATTTAAATAGTTCATGATGAATGTTGTTACTTCTTACACAGTTCCACAAATCATACATATAATAGATTTATTATCATTTAAAGGTTTGCGACCGGTTTCATCATTTTAACGACATCTTCAGGCACTAATTACGAAGTTTTAAATACATTTTCCTAAATTTAATTTCGTAGCTTTCGATTTGTTTACGTGACCGATAAAACGATGGAATGTATACATACATCGATACTGTGTAAGTACCAAGTATTTTCATTTACATTCGTACACATTTGTCACTGAATCGGAAGAGAATGAGAATATTTATACAACAACAATTCAATTTTAAGATACATTCACTTCCAATTCAATAAAATATTTATTATAAAATTTCATCTTAATGCAATTAAATTTAAATCATTTATCTTTTTTTAATTCCATCCATCCATCAGCCTGTTTCGTCCACTGCTGGACATAGGCCTTTCCAGGATTTCGCCACTCTTGGCGTTCCTCCTGGAAGAAATGCCCATACTCTTTTTTAATTATAATTTGTAACCTATACTGACCATACTGGTGGGAATATTTATTATTTTAAATAGTGTTGCGTGGAAATCGATAGTCTACGGACACTATCGTGACCTTGGAAAAAAGTAACAATATTGATTGTGCTATCGTTAGCGAAAATTCCGTAATACTATCGATAGCATCGATTATATGTTAGCAATACTATCGATAGAATTATTTACGTTATACAAATACAAAAAAAATACAACAATATTTATGTTGTAAACATACACACATGGTAACATTTACAAAAAATTCATAGCTCCCAGACTAGACGATGGGTGTTCTGTTCTGTGGGTGCTGGTAGGTTGGTTAATCAAAAGTTTTGTCTTATATTTGGACTGGTGATAAATGTGTTATTTGTGAATAAGGTGATTAAGATCTATAACCTTAAACTTATTTTAACCTAAGCCTAAAACAAAAAAGAAGAAATTATCAATTAAATATTATAGAAACTATCCATTATATCGGTACTATTGAAAGATTGATTGTTTTGTTCCATCGATAGTCCATGAAAATGCAATTCAACGCGTAACCATAATAATATTTAGGTCTTATTAAAGTTCAATTGCTTTCGTTACAAAATAATAAAGATTTTGAGAACTGTAATCTGGCAACTCTTGGCAGCCAAGATCGAGCGAAGGTTTGTTTGAAAAAATTGTTAATCATTGTGAATTTTAAAAGCGGATTATCAAATCACCATGTAATACATAATATGATTATTTATCATTTAAGGTGTTCCTTTTAAGTCCCTAATACTATCGAAATTTAATGGACTATTTGATGGAAACAATCGATACTTTCAATAGTATTGATACACTCGGTAGTTTCATTGATTAACGTAAATAATACTATTGATAGTATTGCTAACATATAATCGATAGTATCTATACTATCGATGGTATTGAAACTATTGATACCATCAACAGCACAATCGATATTGTTACTTTTTTCCAAGGTCAACTATCGATAATCACGCAATACTAATTTTAAATCAAAGTAATCAATAATTGTAAATAGTTATCGTATCGAACATTAGTTTAATAGATTGTACCTAAAAGTGTTTATTTTAAGCATGCAATGTGTGTAATTTTATATTTGTATGCTGTAAGGCAAACATGAAGAATTTTATGTATTAACAATGACATTTGTATGTATTTCTACTCGTGTTTTTTACAAATAAATAATATTTAGATTTTGTTTTTTTTTTATTATTTCTCCTTTGAATCATTCCTAACATCAAAAGTCATTTTACACTTGGTGATTTTGTCACTGCCATGACAAACAATAATAATTGTAAAATGCTTGCCAGAGAAGATATTTTTTTATTAATTTGAACTGGACTGTGATCTACTGTGTTACTATTATTTTAGCGATATTGAGAGTTGTCAAATTAGGGCATGATACATATTTCCCTGCTCCTTCACATAGCAATCTTTGTCAACTTAGCTACATACTTCTTCTTGGCCCTGGAGCGTTGTTCGTTGCTCGACGTGCTGGATGAGCTGGAGCTCGATGATGAGCGTGAGGAGCTGCCCGAGCTGCTTGAAGACGATCGCGATGAGGAGCGGGACGACCCACTCTCCGAGGAACTGGAACATACAAAAATAAACATCATGACACAATAAATATACCTGAAGGGGTTTTCTTTCTTTGGTTTTATTTGTTTGCCTTTGTTGTCATCATGGCCTTTATTGATGAGTATGAGAAACATTACTGACTAGCCTTTGGTATGTGGAGAAGGGATCGCAATCGCGCCCGCCCTGTGTCACCTGCGGCGCGATTAGAGCGCGCGCGAAAGTTTAGACTAATTGTGGAAAATAACAATATATTTGTATAGGAGACTATGTACTTACCGATGGTTTTTGTTTGCCAGATAACTAATAAATAATGTAGAGCAGACTAGAGCATACCGCATGTATATTGTACAGACGGTTGAATAAACACTTCACTGAATTTGTACCTAGTATAGGAAACACACATGTTTTGATCATAACTTGGCTACTTTAATTGAGTTTGATTATAATCCCATGTGAATTAGCATATAAACTAACTGTTTTTATCAAGATAATATACTCACAGGAAAGAAAAACATTTAATAAATACACTTTCAATATTGCAATCACTTACAATTCGACGCGCACTTGTCACTGTGTGAATTTCAAAATGGAATCTGATGGGAATAACGGTCGACTGATTGAATGTTTATGGTTCGTTCAGTCTCTTTGTATACCATTCTATACCTCTGAAAACCATTTAAAACTCCATTTTCATGGAATGATAATCTAAAATTGCTTTAAAAATGCCATCTATTTTTTGCTCAGATCTGCGACAACACATACTCGCATGAATCTCAGAGCTGCGACAACACATACTTGAGGGAGTCTCAGATCTGATATAACACATACCAGAGGCTAGTCTTGGGAAGGGATGTACAATATTTGACGTCGATATAAGGGTTGGGAGGGAGTTGGGGGGATGGGGCTTGCTTTAGTCTGATCACTAAAGTCACAAAACCTCATAGTTCTTGCAAAAATGCATGTATTTATATATGTAACGTATTAGTATTTATTATATGGGTAGCTATTATTATTATCATATTGTATACTGGATGTAAAAGCAAAGGCAAGAATCCTTTAAGGGTGTGTTAGTATGATCGGTAAAGATATTATATTAAATACTGGGATCTCTAAATAAAGTACCAGTACCTCATAATAAGACGATTTTCTTTACTCAAAATACACTAATCGTGTGGACACCCTCACGGTTGCTGGGCACTCGGATGAAGGGTGTGGGTTGCGGGGTGCAATTAGGTGTGTGGGCAGGCCTGTGAGCTGCGTAGCCATAGCTTAGAAAAATGATGGAATTTTTGGTGAAAATTCAAGGTATATTTTTTTTTTCTCGTAATGACATCTGAATCGTGTTTACTTTCATACCCTAAAGGGATTCTTGACTTTGCATTTACACCCTGTATACATAATTGTATACATTAAATACCTTTAGTTTAGTTCATGTATGTGTATTTACTAATTAAATATAAGCAAAGGGGCCGTTCAAGTATTACGTAAGCACTATAGGGGGTGGGGGGTCTTTGTTTTGCTTATTTTCGATGACATGGGGGGTAGGGGAGTCTAGATGATGATTACGTCATCGGTATATTTTTGCCCCTTACTCTATGTTGAATACTGTATCAGTAAAATCTAATCTCTATCCTAAATCTATTTTCTTATTTTTAAAATTATAATTAAAACATTATAATATAAAAATTACATATATTTATAATTGAAAAATGTTTACGTAAGCATGGGGGGAGGGGGTAAGAGCTTTGCTTACTTTTGCTGACAAGGGGGATGGGGGTGTAAATAATTGTAATAAATCTGCTTACGTAATACTTGAACGGCCCCAAACCCAAAACCTATTTTAATATATTGTATTTCCTCTTTTAAATTTAATTTCTTTTATTACCTATTTGATAAATCCTAGCATGGGATAAGTGTATTTATGTACCTATATTGCAGAAATAAAGTATTCATTACATTTCAAAAATTAAAATGCAGTTTCAAGTTATGTTCAAGGCCTTGGTCAAATTTCATCAATCTTTTAGGTTTTCATTCAACAAGTTGGACTTCTGACACTCGCCGCCCGCTGCTGCGGCACGCTGCGCTTGGCTCATGCATGGAAAAATATGTTACCTATAGGGCTCCACGTACTGGAACTTTAAATTGACATCACATATTGTACAACTGAGCCGCAGAGTTCAAAACCCTGGGTAAGGCATGTTTGACAATTAGCGAAATTGGTCAAGCTGATAACTGCAGGCCCCGCTCTTCCAAAAAGATTAGGTTGATTGTTTATCGTTCGGGCCGTAAAAACCAACATGATAGAACTTGAAATCGCCCAAAGGGCAGTGCTTAAAGTCATGTTGAAGAAACTGAGCAAATTCCATACTAATCAACTATACAAAGAGAGCAAAGTACTTCGAGTTTGACAGTTATACCTATTAAGAATGATGGTTAACAAGCACCGTATTATGCTTAAATCCCCCAAACACGAAAATCTTTTAAGACATAGGCTTTATAGAGTTCCACTTCCACAGAATCGGACAGCTTTTGCGAAAAGATTACCAATGTTCCTTTTTCCTTACTTGTATAATGCGGCTTGTAAAAGAATTCCAGAACTTTAAATTTGCACCAGTGGAAAATGCTTTCTGTTGATTTCTCAATGGCTCGAAGGGTTAGACTACATGCAAACAGAAGAAATTCTTCCAAAAGGGGAGACACCCTCTTACCCTCATACACACCCTCTCACTCACCCTAAAACATTCTCATATACACAAACTCACACACACCACGATCATCTACCATAGTCACCTTTATAATAAGGCCAACAGTAGGTAATTATTTTTTTTGACTTACTTTTCTTTGTTTTGTAAATTCTCTATGTAAGTTAATTCTCATTTATAATTAATTTTAATGTTATATTTAATTTAAATTTACTTATATCGACCAAGTACTAATCAAACTAAATGAGAACTCCTAACCATAGCTAATCATATTCTGGGCCCTGTGTTTCAAGCTCTGCTTTGTCTAGAGTCCGTTGAAAGGATCGCCATTACAACTTGTCGCATTATTGCTAATTTATATTATGTACTCAACCAACTTATCAATTGTAAGTGTTGTATTGTTATTGGTAAATAAATATATTTGATTTTTGATATGTCCATCTCTGACACACGCATTAAGAGTGTGATAGAGAAGGATATACGACCGAATGATATTCAATCAAATTTTGTAGACACTCAGGCATCAAGTTCTAAGGGACTCGAGATTCTTTTTAAACCATTTTAGTGCCCCAGACCAAGCACGTATCCAGGAGGCGGATAGGTGGGATTTATCCCCCCCAAAATTTGGCGTGACATACATGGGACCGGGAATGTTTATTCATAACTACTGTAAAGTATGTCGGAGTAGGTTTTAATAAAAAAGGAATGTTAATTTGATACTTGATAATATTTTAGGGCAGTGATCACACAGGTTTCTTTCACAATTCACATTGTTTCAATGAATGTCCCATCCCCCCCCCCCCGAAACCAGTCTGGATACGTGCCTGCCCCGGACAATATTAACAAAGATTAAAATGTAGAATTACTGTTGTAATATATCTCCAACAGATATTTTAGCTGTTATTTTTTTGCATCAATGAGTCAAACCAAATGACAAGGAGTTTTTTTTTACTGTAGCATAACCTCCAAATTAAACAGCTACAATCAACCAAAGAGAAATACTTTATTTACCTGCTACTGCTATCACTACTACTAGATCCTGAAGCGTCCTTTTTCTTCTTTTCCTTTTCTTTTAATTTCTTTTTATCTTTATCCGAAGTAGCGGAAGGCGATTTATTGCGAGCCCTGAAAATGTATTCAAAAATATGTGATAAAACACCTAAAAAAAATTGTTGGAATAGTTTTACTAGGTTATGTATAACTTTCTTACATTTTTATGGGTATTTCAAAAGACAACTGCAGAATGCACAAGACAAAATTACAATCTTTTTCACCATCCACCACTACCTACACCTTCACCATCTTTTTTTCTCTTCACTCACTCGCGCGCGCATCCTCAGTCATCGCACACTCAGGGCTGCGTTCGTAAATTCGGGGTCTCGACACGGGTTCTAATGAAATCTCTGTCGCACGCTTTGAATATTGTATACGCTATCCTGCTGTCAGTGTTGGAACCTGACGAAAGTGTTAATTTATGAATGTAGTCAGGCCCAGACACACTCACAATAGTTGGTTCCGAGTCACGACATAATCGATAATATCGCGTCTAACGTCATTCCGAGTCATTGATGGCGGTGCGGCGGCGTGAGTAGTTTGATGGTACTTTCAGTGCTGTCAGCGCCATTTGGAACCCGGCCACAGTTTCTTTCTTTCTGTCTCCTAGGTACCTAGCATAGTAGACCATATCGAGCTTTGACGACTCGATATACACTGTCTGTCCCGCTTTCGGTAGATCAACAGAGTGAGACAGACCACTGTATCAAGCGCTATCGAGCTCGATATGGTTTGCTATGCTAGACTAGCTACTAACGTACATCGAGCACAAATACAGGCGGACCCTGGGGTGTGTTCAGTTTGATCGTCCGCTGAATCTGCCTACACAGATCCCCCGTTCACGTTTGTCGCGTTTAACGCCTTTGGACCACTAGTATGTACCATTGAACAATACCATCAATGGTAGTGAGACTGATTTATCCCACTAGTACCATCAATGGTACAAATGGCACTGATTTGTCCCACTAGTACCATCAATGGTACAAATGGTACTGATTTTTTGAAATTCATATTTAGAAGGGTTATTAACTTAAATATTTAAAAAACGGATTGGACTCACTTTTTTAACTGTAACAGGAGGCACAGGTCGAGCTTTCGATGAGGTTATGACTCATCATCATCAGTCCTACATTTTTTGAGTGATGTTTTTTTTTTCAAATTATTTGACAGATGCCAGTGACAGATAATTTTTTTTTTTAATTTTTTGGCGTGTTTAAATGTCAGGTGATTTTTTGACGTTTCTTAAGTGACAGATGATTAATTTTCAGAATTTTTGATATCTGTCAAACAATCTGAAAAAAATCAATCACTTTGACTTCTCTCAAAAAACCTAAAAAAAATCATCTGTAACTTCTAAAAAAAAATCATCTATCACTTGAAAATCTGTAAAAAAAAAATAAAAGAAAATCAACTGTCACTTTGACATCTGCTGAAAAATCTAAAAAAAAACATCTGTCACTTTGACATCTGTCAAAAAATCTGTGTTATATTAACCATCTTTCATCGGTACTAATGCTAATTTTGATATTCGCAGTAGTTTCATTACATAAATATGTGCTCCACTTTAGTTGTAGTGTAATAAGCTAATAAGTTAATAACCCTTCTAAAAATGAATTTCAAAAAATCAGTACCATTTGTACCATTGATGGTACTAGCGGGACAAATCAGTGTCACTAGTACCATTGATTGTACTGTTCAATGGTACTAGTGGTCCGGAGGCCGTTTAAAGACTCCGCATCGCCGCAGCGATGACCTGTGCTACCGCTGCAAAGAGTTTTATACGACCATTTCACATGATAGACTTTGACCAAAAACCGGCCGAAACAGTATTTAACTTACTCTTAATTATAATTTTTACATTTCATGTAAGATTTCAGCTTGGATCTACTTTTGTAACGGTTTGTTTGTAAACCATTTAACTAATCGTCTATTCAACCTTCATTCGCCCTGCTACTGCTATGAGCTTGATTTCTTTTGTATGTAACTCCGTTCTGGTTAGTGCTCCGCCAAGCAAGCTTTAGATGGTTAACTATTAGTCTTTCCTGATGCCTTACGGTGGCTGAGTCTGATACATTTTGGACATCGTGATCAATTTGGAACGTTCTCGATTCCAGGGTTTTTTGGTTGGAGCTGCAACCACGCACCAACGTATTCTGCTGGACTACCGCCACCACTTCCACCAGCTGGTCAACTGGAGTGATTTGTCGACCTCTTCGTCCATCACGGTGGACCTGGGTTCGAGGTGAGTCTAGTGAAATTTAGACGTATGCAATTGACCTTGGCTCGAATAACGAGCGTCTCGCGGGAGTATTGCACCTTGGCTGTTTTTTTAAATAACATTGCTCATGATCGCACGTTGTGCATCTCAGAACAATGCATTCCCTCCAAAGTTATTTTCACCAAACAGTCCTATGGACTACGGCAGTAAAATTATCGTATTGCTTAGAATAAGTTTACATATTATTAACGATAACGGGATAAAATTTATTGTTTATTAATTAAAAAGAAACTTGAACTAAATAAAAAGTCTTTAAAATCTCTTACCATTTAGGTAATACCAAAAGTACTTTTTTAAGTGCCAAAATGATACTGTTAATTTGAGTTACAATTTAAATACAGCCAGTGAACGCAATTCACTCACTGCTTATAGCATTATTTAATATTAAGAAACAATATTCACATGCCTATAAGAAAAAAAAAACAATAAATTATTGTACAATATTTTTTGTTTCATAATAAAAATAAATCAAATCATATCTAATTGTTTATTTTGTAAAATCGGTGATACGTAAAGTATACATTTTACAAGTTATATCAAATCTTTATAAAACAATATTATATGATGAAACAAATTTGATACGGGAAATATATTAAAACAATCTATATTTAAGTTGGGCTGATAAAATTATACGAAGCGGTGAACAGAGAGGGCCGAGGAATCCGAGGTGCTATACTGGATCGAGACGCTCGTGCTCGAATAGCCACGTTACTCCTCTATTACGAGGGTACTTATTAAATAATATAGGCAATGTAGGTTGTTTTGGAAATTACGTACTAATCATTGAGAATAAAATGAAAATATTTTCATGGCACATCTATAGGTATAGTGCAGTCAAATATTTCGTACAGCAAATAATGTTTTCGTGTCAATTTTCAACGTAAATTTTGTTTAAATGGTGGTTTGTCCGAATCGACACGATTGTCGCGTTTAACAACTATCATACGAATTATCTGTCGTTTTGACGTTTCACAGAAAAGGAAACTGTTATTCTGTTATCCTTCTCCAATTCATAAGTAAACTTAACCTTTGAATGAATGGAGTTTAGATGTTTACTATACTGTTCTACTTGCTCATTACCTCCTTCGATAATACAGAAGATATCATCCACATATCGTTTCCAAAGTCGTACTGTAGATGGCCCGGATCATAAAGCCTTTTCTTCAAAGTGTTCCATCCATATATTACCCGTTACGGGTGCGACTGGACTTCCCATAGCCACGCCATCTATCTGGAGGTAGTACTGACTTTGGTAAAGGAAATAATTACCATCTAAACAATGTTTCAAGATAACCATATACTCCTCAGGTAGATCATTTTCAATCAGTTTAGTTTTGACAACATCCAGACACTCTCTTATTGGAACATTGGTGAATAAAGACTCAACATCAAAACTCACCATGACTTGACCGTGTTCCAGCTTCATATCTGTGATTATCGTAGCAAAATGGCGAGAATCTTTCACAAAAGATGATGTCTTTCCAACCAGTGACTGCAGTACTCCCGCAACGTGTTTTGCTAGATCGTAAGTAGGAGAACTAATCTGACTTACGATTGGACGCAAGGGAACGTTGGACTTATGTACCTTTGGCAATCGCGGCGTCGAAACGTCTAGCACATATCTATTAAGGTATGTTGTTAGTTATCGTGAGTAAGACCCCAATACAAAGTTAATAATGTGTGAAAATCGCGAAAGTTTAAAGTTTACTATGGCATTGTTCATCTTGTAGGTAAATCCTAAATCTAGGTAAGAGTACATCCTAAATTAGGAATACATCCTAAATCTAGTAAGAGTAGGAGTGTAACAGTACTGACACGCCGTAACTACGCAGACATGCTGCACATGCCACGCACACGTCACGCACACGCATCTGGTCTGTATCAGTCTTTATACGAGTGATTTTCGCTCGTTTCGAAACGAAACCATATAGTACATTACACTTCAGCCACACACTCGACGATGAGCGAGGGAAATAGTGAGGGAAGTGGGCAGGGACGTCGTGTGGCTGCCTTAATCGTCCTGCCATGCCGCTCGCGCTGCTCCTCGTCATGCCCATCGCTTCCTTCTTTGTCGGTTTTTTGTGCGCGATTAAAAGGAGCGGCAATATGAAGACGAGTAGCCAGCCACATACTCGCGCTGTTGTCATTCCGCTTCAAGCGCTTTTACGGAAAGCACGTGCGAGATTTTTGTATGTTTTCAGTCATGCCGCCATAGATCTCGGCCGACGAAAGGTCAATTGAAAATATACTATAATTTATTGAGCCAGCAATTTGGGACCCAAAAAATAAAAACCATAAATTGAAACACAAGTCACGATTGTAACAAAATGCTAGGTACCTATTAAAACTTACGGAATTTAGGAATTATATCTATTTATAGTTTATTTATCTATCAACTTATTTTATGCATTGCAATATGTAGGTACCTATCTACAATTTTTTTTATTGTATTCTTATTCCTATATTTATTTATTTTATGAATATATGTAGGTATAACTTTTCTAGCCCAACTAAATATATATTTTTTGATACATTTCCCGTATTCTATTTGTTTCATCATACAATATTGTTTTTATAGAGATTATATTATGAACTGTAAAACGTATACTTTATGTACTTACGTATTTTACAAATACACATTTTGAGTTTGGGTTTACTAACAAGGTACGTTGTGTTTGGCGTTTTCGCTATTCGTATTTTATTGTAAGGCAAGTGTATTTCATTTAATAGTAGTTAAATATATGTCGGCATCCATTTTGTCGTCGATGTTTACCGCATGAAGGTGAAATACGGAATGCGGCGCATGGTGAGGAGTGTGGCGATGAGTGTGGCGATGAGTGAGGCGAATAGAGCAGCGTGTGGCTGGCTAGGGCAGCGCGATGAGCAACGCGAGGAGCATAGTCTGGCTGAGGCATTAAATAGTGCGTTCCGATTCAAGACATAATCCATTACATTGCGTCTATCGTCATTCCGAATCACTGATGGCCGTACGGCGCGGCGGCGTGAGTAGTTTGATGGTACTTTTAGTACTGTCAGCGCCATTCGGAACCCGGCCAAAGGCATTGGAAACACGTGAACACTGGCCTCTCTGCCAAAATTAGTTTACTAGAAACCAAAATAAAAATGGAATAAAAGTGACTTTTTCGCGGGCTTTTGAAAAGTTAGGACGCGATTTCCGATTAAATTTTTTCAAAAGATATTTCCTAGCTAAAAACTTGCTATAGAGGAACAAAAATGGATGGAAACGATCACGATAACCCGCCTACCTCCACTCGTACTTACCGTATTTTAAACCTAAAATTCTATATTCATTGCGGGGGCGATGAGTCCTGCACTGACTCTCCGTAATCGTGAGTATTGTGCACTTCCCCCCGGTCGGCTAGGCCAGCCAGGACAACTCCTTGAAATAGAGCCGAATGGCTTCAGCCTGCCGACACAAAATCTGGTCCAGAGAAGGGGAGATGGATTTTAAACCTAATTTTATAAGACTTTACCCGGAGAACTACTCCAAAACAGACTTTAAAGTGTTTGTTGAGCATGTAGACCACAAGAACAGGTTGGGAAACAAAAGTCCTATATACCTAAACCATATATTTTCTAATGAAGTAAAGGGTGTGATGGCAATTCAAAGACTGAACTCACTGCTGTATTATTTAAACAGTATAACACGGCAAATGATTTCATATGTGATGTTGCAGCGATGAGCACAATCACGAAGAATTATTGGGCACAATGGGAGAGTTTAGGATCCATTGTCGAGAGGATGTTGAGGATTGGTGTCGTAAATGTACCAGTTGTGCGGCGGTGAAAGGACCTCACACACGCAGCAGAGGTGCATTGAAAGTGTACAATGTGGGGGCCCCCTGGGAACGAATAGCGTTAGACGTCGCTGGCCCATTCCCTGAAAGTGAAAGAGGAAACAAGTATTTCTTGATTGTAATGGATTACTTCACTAAGTGGCCGGAAGTCTTCGCCATACCTAATCAAGAAGCCTCAACAGTTGCCGATAAATTAGTCCCAGAAGTCTTCTGTTGGTTTGGGGTACCGCTGGAAATCCACAGCGATCAAGGAATAAATTTTGAATCTCAAATATTTCAGGAAACATGTCGAGTGATGGGTACTCACAAAACCAGAACTACTTCATACCACCCACAATCTGATGGAATGGTAGAAAGATTTAACCAGACATTGGAGAGATATCTGGCAAAGGTTGTTACAAGCTGACAAAAGGATTGGGACAAGCACATACAACCATTTCTCCTGTCGTACCGAAGTGCAGTACACGAGAGTACAACCGTGACGCCAGCCTTTGCAAACTTTGGGAGGGAGTTAAGGTTACCAGCAGATTTGATTGCCGGCATTTCCCCTAATTCTCCACGTAGTATAACAGATTATGCAAATGACTTAAAGTCCCTTTCAATAGAATCCGGCAATAATGTAAACAAACCAATTATTTGACAGTTGTCTATGATCATACTGTTGTACCTATCTTTGATTCAAATGTTTAAATCTTTTTAAAATCAATTCAAAACAATAAAAACACAAACTTTCCAAAGACAAATAGGACTTTGGTGATTCAAAAACTAATATGAAATTTGACAAAACTATTGAAATTTTCGTCGTCCGAGTATTTTTTATCAAAATAACCATCATAAAGAAGTTATTTGGTGTCGAAATGATTGTAAGAACAATGTATGGTTCCTTGAAATGTGAATATGATCACGATTAATATTCAAATGTAAGCAATTACGGAGTAATCGTGTTTAAATTGGTTTGTTTACACTATTGCCGGATTCTATTGAAAGGGACTTTACGCAACCGAATGAATGAAGTATATGAGCATGTCAGACAATCAGGCCAATAGATGTCCGAGAGGATGAAGACTCGTTATGACCGGAGGATGAACAATAGTGGTTTTGACGAAGGTTCGCTGGTTTGGTTACATAACCCAGTGCGCAGCAAAGGGAAGTTCCCTTAGTTACAGGCAAAATGGGATGGACCATACCAAGTTGTGACTAAAATCAACGACGTCACCTATCGCATACAAAAGAATACGCGAACTACGCCCAAGATTGTTCATGTAGATCGATTGGCGCCATACAACGGGACTAATGATGCTCGGGACGAGCATGTCTTAGGAGGGGGCAGTGTTACGTAGTACCGGCGCACGAAACAAAAATATCACACATCATGGAACGCGTAAGAAAGTTCATAAATAATCTCAGCGCGGATGACGTATGGACGCTTCCAGGCCAAGGTCACAACTGGACAATGCGAGAAGTTTCCGCCATTGAGCTCTAAAAGTCTCGGACGAAGAAGTGAGAAGCATTCAGGTTGGAAAGGGACGGATACAGACTGGAGTCCTTGACACGCTGACGTGAAGCGTGACGCGCGTTCCATAATGTGCGAGAGGGTTCTAGCGACATCGCGTCGCTTGAACTGGAAAGAAGTGGGAGAGAGATGGATATAGGCTGGGATCCTTGAAGCGTGTTCCATAATGTGCGAGAGGGTTCTAGACAGATCGCGAAGCCGGCGTACGGTATATAAAATCGGGACAGATAGCGGTCGAGAGTTCAGTTCAGTGTTAACTACGAGAAAAAGCGGAAACTCTAGTGAACTAAAGGACAACTCTAGTAGTGAGTAGTGAAGTGCGACTGTATAGAGCGAATATAACCCGGTAACGATTCTAGTTAGTAGTGGTGAGACATTTTTCAAATTATAGTACGGACAAATTAGGCATTCCAACAAGTTCAGTTAGTAATTCCAGTTGTTATTTAGTTTCAGTTGTGTTTAAATAGTGTGTGTGATTACAAATAAAGACAGTTAGTGGTTTTTGGTATAAATTGATATAAAATTAATTTATCCCGAACCCCAGCTCGTAACAATAATAACACTTTACACGCACCAAAAACTGCATCAAAAGGAAGGAATGCTAGGTGCATCACTTTCACCATTGCTATATAATCTATATACTTGTGAAATATGTTGTTGAGGCCCAACGGTGGTGCGGGGGCAGGGGGGCGAGCACGATAGACAGAGCTCGATACACGGCCCACGGCGAAGTACGCGTCACAAACATCAACCATCATAAATACAATAATTAATTAATTATAACTACGAGTTTTTCTACAGAAAACATAAAGTTTTTCCCAGTTGGCGACCGTGACAGGACACGAACATTGTACTGCTGTGCTACCTACTTTTGCGGTGAAGCAGAAACTTTTGAGAACGAGAACTCGGGCGTGGCTAACAAAGAAATCGGAGGCGTTCGATTCGAGTCAAGTGAAAGCTGCCGGGAGTATCATCAAGGAATCACCGAGGGGAGTAGCTCAGTCCTTTTTTCTTTATTTCCTATCCTTCAGTTTCATTTGTGTGAATAGTGTACGTACCTACCTACCGCTTTTGCTCCACGCAATAACTGCATTCACTTCAAATATTAAGGTAATAAATTTTTGCCACCTTATTGATTATCGTTATTGCGCAATAGCCATAAATGATTGCGTCATAATCATTATCTCCATGGCCTTATGGAAACTTACATAGCTTACATAAGACGCAACACTACTTAGGCATTGCACCATTAAGTTCTCATTGCCCATTACCATTAAATTCTCAACTATGAATTGCCGTTATCACAATTAGTGTAACTTCGCCGGCTTAAATAGTGCCAAAAATTATCTGCTTTCTCTTTTCTTCTCAAAACGCTCTTCATCGCCTTCTGCAAGCATTCTTCCTTCAAAATTCATCACTATTTGTGAGTGCATCAATTTCACGTAGATTTGCCGACCGTTTTCAGGGTGTCAACGACCGACAAAGCCGAGATCACGCGCCCTCAACGTGACCTCAGCCGCTGGCCTCCTGCCTGACTGGTTGTTACGTCACACTGCTAGCTAGCTGCGGCGGCGGATCGGAGAATCTACCTGTTCTTTATCGGATTGGTTTGCATACAATTATTTGTTTATTGTTTGCCCTTTACGATGAGTGATAACGAAGAAAAGGAATCATTAACCGAGGCTGAGAAAAAGACGTTAAGGGAGTTAATTAAACAAAGAGGTATGGACCCTCTAGGACGGTTACCGTTGTTCAAAGATCGTGTCGAGAATATATCGAAAATTCCTCGTGATGACGTCAGTAAAATTGACATTAATGACTTAACCCTTCGATTAGAAAAAATGGAATCTTTATTTTCCGATTTTGATTCACTTCAAACAAAGATAGAAATGATTTCTCTCGACACCGATCAGCAATTATCTGAAAGGGAGGTAGTTGAAAATACCTTTTACTCTGTTCTCTCAGTTTCTCAGGACATGATAGATTCTTCGCCTCATAATGGAGATCAAAGGGTCGAAGTCGATTCGTTACCTTATCTTATCGATCACACCACAAAAAACCTTAGGGCCCTTGAGTCTTTAGGCCAACACACTGATCATTGGGATGTCTTAATAATTTACATATTCTCAAACAAACTTGATGCTGTAACTGGTAGAAAATGGAAGGAACATAAAAATAGTCTAACCAACTTACCTTCACTATCAAAATTTACACAATATTTACGTAGTCGCGCGGACATGCTTGAGACGATGCATGTTAACAAAAGCGATAAAAATGATAATCGTAAATCATTTATTCCTAAAGAAGAAAATAAAATGAAATCTTTTGTCTCTTCTGTTGACAAAAATGCCATATGTCCGATGTGCAATCAAAGTCATCGCATTATTGAATGCCCGTCATTCAAGGACATGTCGCCAGCAGACAGGTCGAGCGAAATCTTAAAGTTAAATCTTTGCTCAAACTGTCTTCGTAGAGGTCACGAGGCTTCACGCTGTCGACTGGGCTCATGTCGTATCTGTAAAAAGAAACATATCACATTATTGCACATTAATAAACATAATGAACATGCTCAAAATCATAATGAGAGCAATGATAGAGTCATTCGGGGTAAATTTGCGCACTTTTGTCTATTTCACTTCATTACTCCCAAACTACTTCGATTTAAGAAAGATGGAATATGCTGCCTCCTAGCTTAGTCATTTGACTTGCAAACACAGACTTAAAGTTTACCATATAATCTATGCTTCTTTGGAAATTTTTAAAAAATGTGACTTAGTCAGACTGCGCAGTTTTGCCCCGTAATGTGGGTAAAAGTGCGCTGTGTTTTGGGTAAAAATGCGCACATCGGGTAAAAATGCGCATAGTACATTTTGACTTAATAAACAAGGAACATAAAAACTACACATAGAAATCAGTTTATATTGAATCAAAACCTAACAACTTTCTATTGACGAAGATAAACTTGTAAAATAAAAGATAAATTGTGAGTTATTTATTATTATATAATTGAAAAAAAATTATCATCATGATTTAAAACTAAAATCAAAATAATAATCAGACTTTCTGTTTTCATAGTCAATCATCCAACAAAAGGCAAAGATTTTAAACATTTGCGAAAGCAAACTTAAATTATTATTATTTGCCATAATTGTTATAGACAAAAATTTCAAACAAAACGAAATACAAACTTAATAGTAATCAGACTATCTGTTCTTATACAATGATAACCAAAAAAAGGCAAATATTTTAAATATCTGAAAAAGAAACTTTACTAACAAAATATAATACTATGTTACCCCTACATGTAAGAAATAAGTATCTTTCCTGTTGATATAATATATAAATTAATCATTTTGGCATATCTTTTTATTATTTTGTCTAACAAACGACAAACAAAATATAGTGTTTTTCAGTTTAAACTAACTTAAACAGTAATCAGACTTCTTGTATCCTTACCTCTTAAATATCAATGTGAATAAGTCTTTGAAAGTGAATCAGTCTTGACATTACAAATGAGTGTTAAAACTTAAGTAATAATGATAGAAATAAAAAACAATAACATTATAAAAAGTTAAACTAAATGGACTTGTGTAGATAATCATAATCATTTTAGATTACAAACCAAAAACTAAATGGGTAACTGAGTAGGCATATTATTAGGAGAAATTGTGAAAACGAGGGACGGCATTAAAAGAATATCTTATTCACATAGATCGCATACAAACAATCCCCCTTCGTACCCTGTGCAATCTTCATGGAACCATCTGTTACATGACGAGCATTCGATCCAATCTTCACTTGGTGGATCTTCATATTTTTCGTTACATATTGGACAAAAATGTTCAGATTTCAACCTTTTCTGCATATTTCGCAACTTATTGTGCGTTTTCGTTACGCCATGTTTAGGTTGAATGCGTGGTTTCTTATTTGGTTTACTAGCTTGAGGTTTAGTAGCTCCTCGCTTAGGGCGCGATTTATCATCACCATGACAATGTGATGGTCCCGCTTGTGGTTCAGTATCTTTCCTTTTCACTGGTAGCTTCTTAATCTGTCTCTTTGGAGGCTTATCAAGTACGATTTTTTTTAGATGAGATCTGTTTTTCTTTTGTTCTTCAATTTTTTTCTTTTCTTCTAGCTGTTTCTTATACGGAGTAGATGTTATAATCTCTGACTTTAAGCTTGCTTTTGTTCTTTTCTTCTTTTCTGTTATACGAGGCAGAGGACTCAGTTGTGAAACCGTTACTATTTGAGGTTTAAAAGGTAACTTGACATTATCAGAATCTATATTGCCTTTTTGACCTGCTGGTTCAGGTTCCAAATCATCAAGTACAGAAGGACTTTCACAAATTGTTTTGTCATCTGAGTCAGACTCATTGGGACGTTCTGAACTAACTGTTAGTTCAGGATATTCAGTTACAACCTTATTAGACAATTCTTGCATTACGTCATTATCAATCACATGTTGTCCGCTTAAACTACGTCCACTTGTATCATTTATTTGCTCATTCGTTTTATCCAGGTTAGGCGTGTGCATCGATTTATGTGGGAATTCTGCCGTTATTTTGGATGAAGAAGGCATCTTGCTTAAATCTTGACGATCGGGCGGAGAAAGTCTACCAGAGAATTCAATGGGTGTAGTTGGTATTTTAAGATTTGGGCGAAAAACTACTGGCGACGGAGCAAGCATCACATCAATGTGATCGGGTTGAGAAAGTCTACCAGAAGGTTGAATTGTTGGAGTTGGTGTTCTGTAATCCCGGGAAGACTGTACAGGTGGAGCAAGCATCTGTGAAATTTCTTCGTCATGATTGAGTGGAGAAAGTCTACCAGAAGATTGAATTGGTGGACTTGGTGTTCTATAATCTCGGGAGGACTCTACTGGTGGGAAAATAATCTGTGAAAGATTATCGTTTTGATTTGGTGCATTAGTCTCTTTTGACGTTGAATCGTTGACTTTAGATATATCTGGCCTTGTTGACTCTTGTTCTGTCTCTGTAGTTGATACGTTAGCCATGTCATGGGATTGTGTAGGCTCTGTATCGATTTCTCTCGAGTTCTCGTTTGTTGGTACGAGATCGGTTACTGATGACGGTGCAAAGTCTGTTTCGTCAAATAAGTCGTCTGCATAAGGAAAAATACCAGTAGCTTTGAAGCCTGATTCAGCATTGGAAATGGTTGCAACGTGCTTATAGGCAGTACTGAAAAGACCAGCTACTTGAAACTGGGTTATTCCTCGGCCAGGGTGTCGATTCATCCATTTCTCACACTCAATCGAATATTTTGTTTTCAATGGACTGTGCACCGCCACGTCCAGAGGTTGAATTTTGTGACTGCCATGGGGTGGGATAGTTAACATAATTATGTTATGTTTTTTTGCGTAAGTTAATGCTTCAAGGCTTATGTGTGACGAATGGTTGTCAAGTATAAGGAGCACCGGATCTTCTGGAGTTGGATGCACAAAGTCTTTGAAATGGTGTAACCAGTTGAGAAATAATGTTGTGTTTATAAAGCCGCTCTCTGATACCATTAAAATACTTGCAGGTGGAGCACCGTCCAATAATTCAGCTTTCTCTTTTTTGCGTGGAAAGATCAGTGCTGGGGGTACAAAGTGTCCAGTGGCGCTCATGCACATTACCGCAGTTATAGTCATTCCTCTTTCAGCTGACACAATTTTTCCAACTACTTTTTTACCCTTGCGTGAAACAACTTTTGGTGTTTTTTTGGGGACTGTACTCATACCAGTTTCATCCATATTGTAGATGCGGTGCGGTCTCAATTTATATTTATCATATACTTCTTTTAGATTTTTGTAGAATCTTTCGACTTGTGTTTTATTAAAACCGATAGCTCGGGCCAAACTAATCGGTGCTGATTGTCGCAGACCAAGATGGTTGTTACGCTTTAAAAAACCTTCAACCCAGTCACGTCCAGCCATTCGAGCAGATGTATCGAAACGGTGATCTATTTTGTTGACTTCAGCAAATTCGTAAGCCAACCGGCGTAAATCGTTAATAGTTACGCCAAAATACCGCTCATCCATTTCTTGACAGTGAACTGCAAATTCAGCCTCCTGGTCACGTGTGAATGTGGGTTTGAATCGTCCTAGCCCCGTAGGAACATGTTTCATTTTTAACCTGTTCCTTAGTGTGGACTCTAATATTCCCACGAAATCAGCCGCATATCTTTGACTTTTTCCTTCTGCGATTAGTTTTTTTGCTGTCAAAATTTGTTCTTCGCTTATTAGTGCCCTACTAGGTGTTTTCTTGATGTAGTTACGAGGCATTTTGTTTTCTGAAACAATAACTAAAGATTATTAAATATGTTTTGTACTAGTTCACAATTAATATCAAGTTGCTTTAAACACGCAGCCGGTACTGAAGTAGTGATGTGGTTCATGTATAACGCTCCCTACAACTTTTCATTCTTACTAACGCTGTGTGTGAAGGCAGCTTACCTATTAGTCCAGTCAATATGCATTTTTAATACGAAAATTAGTGGTCCAAGTCGAGACAGGACTCATTTTATAGAGAAAAATGCGCTGAATTCAACGGACTCATTATCTGGCAAAAAAACCGTACGCATCATACTTTTTTTTCAATTTAGAAATTAATTTTTCGAGTGAATCCACATATTTCATGTTATATCTCGGAAATGAAGCAAAAAACGAGCATACTTGACTGGAAAAAAATTTTTCATCATACTTTAAGGAATATTTTGGTTACTTTACTTTTGTAATTTTCAATTTTATTCGTGAGATATTTAATTTCAAATAGTAAAAAAAATGATTTTGCGTGGCAGCCATTTTTGTTAATTACCACGCAAGATTACTGGTATTACAGATTTCTAATCGATCGGTCAGATCGATATTTTAGTTTCCCAACTGTTCTACCCTTCATTACTGCAAAACGCGGGTATGCGCAGAATTCAAATAATTAACGAATATTTAACGAATATTTAATTATTTGAATTCTGCGCATACCCGCGTTTTGCAGTAATGAAGGGTAGAACAGTTGGGAAACTAAAATATCGATCTGACCGATCGATTAGAAATCTGTAATACCAGTAATCTTGCGTGGTAATTAACAAAAATGGCTGCCACGCAAAATCATTTTTTTTACTATTTGAAATTAAATATCTCACGAATAAAATTGAAAATTACAAAAGTAAAGTAACCAAAATATTCCTTAAAGTATGATGAAAAATTTTTTTCCAGTCAAGTATGCTCGTTTTTTGCTTCATATCCGAGATATAACATGAAATATGTGGATTCACTCGAAAAATTAATTTTTAAATCTAAAAAAAAGTATGATGCGTACGGTTTTTTTGCCAGATAATGAGTCCGTTGAATTCAGCGCATTTTTCTCTAGAAAATGAGCCCTGTCTCGACTTGGACCACTATTTTTCGTATTAACCCCCTTTTTTGATGCACATTGACTGGACTATATTGTGAGGCAAAAGTGCGCAATTGGGCAATAATGCGCACGCGCATTTTTACCCCCGCAGTTTTACCCCACTGGCTGGGTCTTCAAAACAATCGAGTCAAACTCGGCTACTTTTGAGGTTAGGTTGAAACGATGTTGCAGACAGAAAACTACAATAACCATACAAAAACACAAAAACGAACTCACCTGTTAATAACCATTATACAAACATTATACAAACTTTTCCGTGCACTGAAAAACAACCGATTTTAACCACTACTTGCAATTTTTTGTTATAATTCTTCGGCACGCGACTGCACTGCGCCAGGCTTCGGGATCCAAAATGGCGAATCGCGCGCACGTGAACCCCGACAAATCGGCGTCCCCTCCCCGCAACCCTTTCCGAGATATCGATGATGCGCAGTTCTACCCGCAGCGCAGTTTTACCCCGAATGACTCTACTAACAAATGCTTCCATACCTTACCTGTTTCACCCTCAGCTTCATCTCCTGGGCAGGTGCTTCTTGGAACAGCTTTAGTAAAGGTAAAAAACACATTAAATAATAATACTTACCTGGCCCGGGCCATCCTTGACGCCGGATCTCAGTCCTCGTTCGCTTCCAGTAACCTGAAACATAAAATGGGCTTAATTGGAGAAAATACTGGTTCAATCTGCATATCCGGGGTCAACAATGCTCAATTTTTTTTAACAGAAAAATGTGAGATGTCTATACATTCCTTAATAAGTTCGTTTAGCATGAAACAAAATTGTTTGGTTATACCTAACATTACAGGGTACTTACCAAACGCCGAGGTCAGTGTCTCTGACTTGAACTTGCCATCCCACATCCAGCTGGCTGATCCTGGTTTCTATCATCCTTCAGAAATTGATTTGCTTCTGGGTGCTGAGGTATTTTATGAAATATTTATGCCAAAACAAATAAAACTAGGTCCCAACAAGCCAATTCTTCAAGATACTCAATTAGGTTTCGTAGTAGCAGGGCCTCTTGGCGGTATAAAGATAAACAAAAACATAAAATTCATTGTAACTTTAGTCAAGATATATCCGAGTCATTAGCCAAATTTTGGCAACTCGAAGAAATCCCTTCATCCAAATCACCATTACTAACGTCACCTGTCAATGAGATTTGTGAAAAACACTTCACCAAGACCACTAAACGCCTGGAAGATGGTCAGTTTTCGGTGTCTATACCTTTTCGTGAAAACCCGAATGTATTAGGAGATTCATTCACGATGGCAAAAAGGCAATTCTTTAGCTTGGAGAAGCGGCTTCATAAAAACGCTGTTCTCAAAACACAGTATTCAGACTTCATAAAAGAATATGAGACTTTGGGTCACTTAACTGAAGTGGATAGACCCCCATTCGGGTATTACATGCCTCATCACGCTGTCTTTCGTGACAACAGCGAAACAACTAAAATAAGAATTGTTTTTAATTGTTCGGAAAAAACTACTTCCGGAAAATCGATGAATGACATACAACACGTAGGCCCAGTAGTTCAAGATGAACTATTTGATATTCTTGTTAGGTTTCGCCAGCATCGATATGTGCTGACCGGGGACATTCTTAAAATGTACAGACAAATATCTTTAGATCCAGCACAAAGGCATCTACAACTGATTTTATGGAGAGAACAGGAGCCTCACAGTGACGATTCATTCGAAAACAAGCCATTAAGAGTATTACAGCTTAACACAGTTACATACGGTACCGCTTCAGCATTATTCTTAAGTACGCGATGTTTACTTCAACTTGCTAAGGAATGTACAGATGAATCAGTATCTCAGGTATTACAGCACGACTTCTACGTCGACGATTTATTAACTGGGAGTGAGACTGAGAATGAATTACATCACACAAGTGAGTCAGTCATTAAAATCCTGGATTCTGCCTGTTTTCCTATCCATAAATTCTGCACTAATTGTCCTGAAATATTTACTGAGCAAACAGAGTCTCAATATCTTAATTTAGACAAACAAGCGAGTGTATTGGGTCTTTTATGGTTTCCCAATACCGATACATTAAAATTTTCAGTAAACATAGATTCCGAAATGCAAACTCCTACTAAACGTAATATTTTGTCAAATACATGCAAAATATTTGATCCACTGGGCATGCTAAGTGCATGTACTATAACTCTAAAAATTTTGGTACAAAAATTGTGGCTCTTAAAATTAGGATGGGATGATCCCGTGCCAAAAGACATAATAAAAATCTGGAATTGTGTTTCTAAAAATCTTTACCATTTGGCTTCAATTTCAGTTCCGAGACATGCAGTATGCATCTCGCCGACTTCAAACAAGCTTCACTGCTTCGTAGACGCCTCGCAAAATGCTTACGGAGCGTGTATCTATCTTCGTTCTATAGATAGATCCAATAACGTTACTATTGAACTCTTATGCTCAAAGGCTCGTGTCTGTCCCCTGAAGCCTACAACAATTCGGAGCTCGGCTTACAGACAGAGTCTCCAGAGCATTACGCTGCGACATTTCTAGGAGAGTCTTTTGGACCGACTCCACTGTGGTTTTAAGCTGATTAAAAACTCAACCTAGAGTACTAAAGACATTTGTTTGTAATCGCATTCATGAAATTCATGAGCTGACGCCAAACGATGTCTGGAGGCATGTCCCCACAGAGTTGAACCCAAGTGACTTAGCGTCTAGAGGTGTAGATCCCTTCCAGCTCCAATCCTCTTCGTTATGGTGGCAGGGTCCTCCATTCCTAAAGTTGAACGAATCGGATTGGCCAAAGAATACACATGAAAAGATAGATTTACCTGAAATAAAATTACACATTAACACAACACATAATAAACCACAAGAAGGCTTTATAAAAGCTTATCAAAATATTCTAAATCTAGAAAACTAATGCGAATCGTTGTTTATATCTTGAGGTTTGTAAACAATTGCAGAAATACAAATAAACTCACACTAAACTTACAGCCTAATGAAATAAATAATGCACTTACTTACCTTATAAAGGCTTCCCAGCAAGAGTCATTTTCCGAAGAGTTAAACACTCTTGCTAAAAATCAAACATTAAAACCTAAATGTAAATTGTTACAGTTATCTCCCTTCATTGACAGCAGCGGTGTTCTGAGAGTGGGTGGTTGACTTCGTCACGCTGAGTGTGATTACAGCAAAAAGCATCCAGCCTTATTGGATAGCAAGCATCACTTCACAAAGCTCTTAATGGAAGCCGAACACTTACGTCTCTTACACGCCGGCCCTCAACTGCTCCTTAGTTCTTTTAGGGAACTATTTTGGCCCGTATGTGGCAGGAATTTAGCGAGAAACATGGTAAGAAAATGCGTGATATGCACTCGATTTCGCGCGAAGACTATGGAGCCGTTGATGGGCAACCTGCCTTCAGTCAGAGTAACCCCATGCTACCCCTTCCAAGAGTGTGCCACAGATTTTGGGGGCCCTTACTTTATATCAAGCAAAAAGGGTCGCGGTAACAAAATAACAAAATGTTATCTTTGTTTATTTGTCTGTTTGAGTACCAAGGCCATACACTTGGAAGCGGTCAGCGATCTCAGCGCTGCAGCGTTTATTTTGTGTCTACGAAGGTTTATCTCTAGGAGAGGTAAACTTGAATCCGTCTATTGCGACAATGGTACGAACTTCGTGGGGGCAAACAATGAATTAGGTAGGGTTCTCCGATCTAGCCTTAACTCAGAACATGAATTTACCAGCATCAAATTCGTGTTCTCCCCCCCGTTTTCACCGACTTTCAATGGAATTGCCGAATCAGGAATAAAGAGCGCCAAACATCATTTAAAGCGTATTATGGGAAATGCGAGTCTTACTTTTGAGGAGTTGAGTACGCTGTTTGCACAAATTGAAGCAGTCCTCAACTCCCGACCCTTAACTCCCTTATCACCTGACCCAAACGAGCTTTCTCCTCTCACTCCAGGGCACTTCCTGGTCGGGCGGCCGCTAACATCACTGCCTTCAACGCCCATCACACGCAAGAACACCTCGCGCTATGAGCTGATTAAAAAACTGCGTCAACACTTTTGGGAGCGGTGGAGAAAGGAATATTTATGCGAACTACAAAACCGCACCAAGTGGCGCATCCATCAAAGGGAACTAAAGCCAGGAGACATGGTCGTATTTAAAGAAGACAACTTACTCCCATTACTGTGGATGCTAGTCGGGTGAAAAACTGTACCCAGGCACAGATGGAGTGTGCAGAGTAGCGGATTTTACAACATCAAGAGGATTGAAACGTCGTGCCTTGAATAAGGTAGTTCCTCTCCCAACTCATTAAGAAACCGAAGGACTTGAAAACAGGAGTCTTCAAGGGGGCCCAGGATGTTGAGGCCCAACGGTGGTGCGGGGGCAGGGGGCGAGCGCGGCCGACGAGTGGCGGCTGCGCAACCACGATAGACAGAGCTCGATACACGGCCCTCGGCGAAGTACGCGTCACAAACATCAACCATAATATCAACCACCATAAATACAATAATTAATTAATTATAACTACTTACGAGTTTTCCTAAGGAAAACAATGTAAATATAAAGGATGTCAATATTTTACAATTTGCTAATGATATTGTATTATATACTAGTAACAAAAATTTTCAATCTGCCATAGTCAATATAAATAAAGCCCTAAATCAGTTAAGTCTTTACTATGATGGTAGGTTAAATTTAAAGATTAATGCAGTGCTTCCATAAGCAGTGCTATGATTTTCGGGGAAGATCACTTAACCCGAGATATTGTATATTGCGGAGAATCCATAAAGAGAGTATAAACAAAAAATTTCTTAGGAATCATTATTGATGACAGACTGACTTTTGAGAAGCATATCAAATATATTTCAGAGAATGATTTGAAAGCAATCAACATACTCAGATGTCTTGCTGGTGTATCCTGGGGAGTAGATCCCAAAATATTATCCATTTTATATAAAGCTATAGTGAGAAGCCATTTTGATTACAGTGCCTTAGCATATATTAATAGTCCACATGGGAAAAAATTGTCAGGGTAGAGCGAGATTCTCTATCGGCGCCCTTTGGTCGACGATTTGTCGTCAAATCATCACATAATAACAACCGACTTTATCAAAATTAAATTTTATTGGAAAATTCAAAACTTAAAATTAAATTATGAAATAGCTCTAATTATTACGCAAGGTCTAACCGCTAGATATATTTATTAAATCACATGTCTACAGGGGTCTCACCCCCTCCAGGTTTGATGGTTGATTCCGATAGATTTTGAGATGCCGAACACTGAAAATATAAATATTAAAAAAACGGATTGGACCCACTTTTTTATCTGTGCAAGGAGGCACAGGTCGAGCTTTCGATGAGATTATGACTCATCATCATCAGGACTCTTCGGGAGTACTTTTGCCCACGGCGGTCAGTCGAGTACTAAGCTTCCTCCCCTCTCTCGTCGCCGCTCGTCTTTCCGCTCTTCGGCTGCGTACGGAGGTTTCCGGTATCGAAGCCAGACTCGACCGGACATTTGATAAAGTTTTCACTACTACTTCCGGGTCACGTGTTTCACTAGGTCCAGTCACGTCCAGTCCAGGCACTGATAATTTCTGTGTGACTGGACCTAGTGAAACACGTGACCCGGAAGTAGTAGTGAAAACTTTATCAAATGTCCGGTCGAGTCTGGCTTCGATACCGGAAACCTCCGTACGCAGCCGAAGAGCGGAAAGACGAGCGGCGACGAGAGAGGGGAGGAAGCTTAGTACTCGACTGACCGCCGTGGGCAAAAGTACTCCCGAAAAGTCCTGATGATGATGAGTCATAATCTCATCGAAAGCTCGACCTGTGCCTCCTTGCACAGATAAAAAAGTGGGACCAATCCGTTTTTTAAATATTTATGATGTCAACTCACTCTAATTTTAATGACTGAAAATATAATGAAGAAATTCTATCACGTCCAGATATTTAGCTATTTAACATTATTTTTTTTACTAAAATCCCCTCGGGCAGACTGAGTTTAACTTGTGTTTAAACTCCCTAGAAGCAAATTCACCAAGGCTCTGAATAAAGAAGAAGGGGGATTCAAACCCCTGCAACGGAAACTAAGTTGATAGAGGGAATTTTTGTTAGCCCAGATATAATAAATTAATAAAGGATACAATTTTCAACGAAAAATTAAATCTGATTGAATTAAAAGCATCAAAATCTTTTAAAGAAGTTGTGAGAAACTTTCTCGGGAATCATAAAAGTGACAATTATGAAGAAATTGTACAGAATATGATAGAAAATTACGGGAAATGGGTTGATCTAAGAGTATCAAACTTCACTTCCTGAATTCTCACTTGAACTACTTCCCGAAGAACTTGGGAGCCGTAAATAAATAGCAAGGTGAAAGATTTCACCAGGACATGAAACAAATGGAACGTAGGTATCAAGGTAATACTCAAATAATGGCGGACTATTGTTGGTTGTTGAAGCAAGATAAACCAAACACTAGTTTTAAGAGAAAATCTCACAATCGGAGCTTCGCTGAAAAAAGCAAAGATACCACAAAAGTGTTCAACCTTTGCTTTATGTGGATTTATATATTTATAAGAGATATTTAGTATTTTAAATGAATGACGAAAATAAATCAAGGGATTTTCCGTGAAAACTGGACGTGATGGGGCAAAACTGAGTTCATATTCGTAATGAGCGCATCAAAATACCTCAGAACTGGTCATCACATCCCCGGTGGGAAAATGAAATTTGAAATTTGTAGACCTGTATTATGCGGTTATAATTTCAGAATTAAATACCTATTAAGTTACCTACGAATGTATTGTTTTAGTTTACTAAAACTACGCTCGCCTTTGGTGACACTTAATGGGATAATTTTATACGAAGGGCAGTCCAAGTATTCGGAAACATATCGCAAAAACAATTTTTAACGTCTTTCGTACTTTGATCTTTTTACTACTTTATTATTAACCAGCTTTTCCCCGCAGCTTCGCTCAAGTTTAGTGAATCTTTGCCCTGTTTTTGGTTTGGGCGTTATTTTATGAACACCGCCTATAGTTTATGTATTGACCAGGGTCACTACAATGATAATAAAACCAAAAACCACATCCAAACCCGTTAATTGGTTCCAGAATTAAAGCGTTTATTCAATCTTTGCCCCGTTGTTAGCTTAGCCTATGTGTTGACCGGGTCACTACAATGATAATAAAAAAAACCGCATCCCAATCCGTTCAGTGGTTCTCTAGTTATAAAAGCGTTTATTCAATCTTTTCCCGTTTCTAGCTTGAGCGTTATTTTATGAACACGCCTTATAGCTTATGTGTTGATCAGAGTCACTACGATGATAATAAAAAAACCGCATCCAAATCCGTTGAGAGGTTCTCGAGTTAAACCGGAACAGACAGACAGACAAAAATTCTAAAAATTGTTGTTTCAGCCTCAGTACAGTACCAATAACCCGTTTCATTTAAAATTTCACGAAAATATATTATTAAATATACAGACATGACTTTTTACTACTTCATTATTAGATAAGATCTGAGATAGCTAAACATAAAAGATAGATATATAATTTTTTGAGCGATCCAGAGCGTACCTCGCGGGCCGCCCATTTCATTATAACTTACTTTGTTTTATGTGCAAAAATTGCACTAAAGACTTTGAGAGACGCCACAAAGCGCGACGTTCATAAACTTCCATAGTAATTCGCCCACCAACGCCGATCTATCATCGCGCTCCGCTTCTGCCACGCTTTCTATGTGCCGAAGCCTCAGCCCGCCACGCTCTCGTTCGCTCAAAAAGAACGACCTCTATTCAGCCCGTATATCTTCCTCCTTTTCAATAAATAAATCACTTAATTAAAATATTTATTTGGTAGAAACGTAAGTAACTAGTTGTACTGTTAAAGTAAGTCATTGGAATCGTACTTGAACCAAGAGAATCGCCCTCAAAATCTTGGTCTGCAACCGCGCCTGCAAGATTTTGGTGCCCCTGGACACGTTGCGCCTAGAGCGCCCGCTCTACCCTAGATCCGGCCCTGGGTATGATGATGTAAAAGAAGCCAGCCGTGACTTTATTACCACCATAAATAGACTTCATTTTGGTTATAATAACACAAACCATCACACCTAGCAAGACTTGGAATAATACAAAGTAACGTCTGCATATTTTGTGGAGCTAATGAAGCAAATAAATGCTTAACATTTTAACTGCCAAAACTTTCTTATTGCAAAATGACGGTTTATTATCTTCCAGCCCGCCGCCGCCACTTGAACAATTGCTGAAAGTACTTAAATGTTTCAAACCAATATATAAATATATTAAAAATACTATACAAAAAATATAATTAGAAGTAATCAAGTGTAATAAATAAAGTGAAGTGTACTAATTACAAAATAATGAAAATGTCGCCTAAAGGTCGCTGTAACCAGGTCATAAAATACAAAAAAAAATGGAATTTAATTTATGTATTAATTAAGTATCTACAAAACAAATAAAAACTAGTTTATTTATATTCTAGGAAGAGAGCACTGAGCATATTCTTTGGTTAATTAATATGATCTGTGTTATGTACGTAATTAACTGATTGTTACTGTTATTTTATCTAAATGCAAAGAGACTTCCATAAACTAGGTAGGTACATAAATAAAATCTGTTAAGCGCAAATATTTTCTATTTACCTATATTTGGTTGTTTTCCTCATATATTTATATTTCTGATCTGACTTGCCTTTGCCTGCCTGCGTCTATTCAATATGCCCCGTTTTCGGCTTAGGCGTTATTTTATGAACATCCCTGATAGCCTATCTATACGGCGACCAGGGAACTAAACTGGTCTAAATTACATTTTCTTCCAAGTATATAAATCCAACTATTTGCATTATTGTTCCTAAAAATGTTAAATACTTGTGTAACCGGTCTACTACCTAAACAAAAGTTTACTAGCATAGAATGTTATATATCACTTAAAAAATTCAAATTAAAAGGTTAGTACATAGTTATACTGGTTTCTTTCACGTACATTATATTTTTGTTGGATAGACCAGTTTAGTTCCATGGTCGTCATAATGTTGACCAGCCCTCTTATCGTCTAACTTCACTGTCCATCATCGCTATAGCCTTCAAAAGGGTTACGATTGGCCAGGAATGATGTATGATGTCATTTTTAGCCAAACACTGCGCGTTTGAAGGCGATTGCATCGGATGTCGAAGTTAGATAGATTAGATTAGAACTATGATGATAAAAAATATTGCATCCAAACCTGTTGAGTGCCACTCAAGTTAAAACTGCATAATAGGTACAGTGAATGAATAGTTTACTGCATACATACCATAGACAGCTACATATAGACAGCCAAATGTCTTCAGTACCTACCTACAATACTAATAAAACTATTTCATTTAGAGTTTGAGAAAAATACTCAACGTAGAGACATGACTTTTTTACTACTTTATTATTAGTATAGATGGGTAGGTAATTACTTTTACAAGATTACAAGTTACCATGCAATTAAATATACATTTTAACATTTCAGGGTGCCAAAGAAAATGACAACTCAAACCCTGAAGGTCTTAAGTCTTCAAGTAGCTGTCACTGAAATATGGTGTAATTCTGAAATACCAGGAGCTCTCACCAGGCTAGCCGCTAAGCATGCTAAACTTCGAAGTATATTCTCATCTGAATATGTGGCAAACAGGAAAAAAGAAGATGAGGAACCATATAGCAAAACCATACAGTTGGTGACAGAGAAAATTATGGCATTGCAATTACTGCCACATAAACTTAAAGCAAGAATAGCATTGACCTTTATATCACTAGAAAAAGACATCATGGATTTTGTCTACAATTTAACTCAAGTGATACATTCTCAGGCAACCCCAGAAAATACTTACTATTGCATCAGTAAAATTGTGATAAGCCATGATTGTAGAGTAGACAGATGTGCCACTATAGTGAAAATCCTGTCAGATTCATATTTGGAAGTTGATGTTATATGCAATGAAACCACAAAATTATGTGCCTTTCAGCCATCTATGTTGCAGGATGTGTTATTTAACTTGAATGTAGTATTAAATAAAAATGAAATCAACAAAAAGCTTTCCAAAATGACAAGAATATTGAGTCGAAATGATATCTTCAGAATTTGGAATGAAGAAGCTAGCGATGCTAGGGATGCAAATTATGAGATTCCCGTGAATAAAGTTCAAACATTAGAATATGTAGCTGCCAATGCTCCACTTGATGTATTCAAATACTTTTGTAGCAGATTAAAGAAGAAGTATCAACAAAAGTATCTGCCAATTGCCATGGTTTTTGCTTTGTTTTCAAAAAAAGACAATGAAGACAAAATTATATTTCTGTATCAAAAACTTTCCAACGTAATGTGGTTGAAAATTATGCTCAGATTCCATGAAAAACTATACAAGAAAATATTTTTGAGCTGTCACAGTCATTATTGCATTGAGTTCTTTAACAATTTGTGTAAGAACAGCAAACTAAATGTATGTAGCACAATTTTAAATAATTCATTAAAATTGCTTTGCAAATGTGAATATAAAACCATTGTGTATTCCAATAGTAAAGATACATTCTTACACATGTGGTACAATGCCCCGAACACTGTTAAATTAAAAAAAGGAATAAAGTTCTATGAAATGCTGGATGTATTGATAAAGAATCATGATTTTCATCTGCTGAGTTTGTTGATAAATGATAAAGCATTTGTTGAAAAGCAAAAGTTTGACCACATGGTTCACATTGTCTCTAGACTGGTCATGGAATATAATGATGTTTTATTAAATGATTTCATACAGGAAAGCCCAAAAGATTTAACAGACATCAAGAAAAACATTAACATTGATATATTAAAACAGATGATTCTCAAAAAAAGTGATATCTTAAATCAATATGAAGCTTTATCAATATTCTTTAAAACAGAATCTATTCTGAAAAGTTTGAAAAGTCAACTTAGGGATGATCAAACATTTGTTATAGAAGCTCTAAGTACAATAGCACAGCGAGAGAGAGGTGAGCAGAATGTGAAGAACTATTTGATATGGATTTGTGATAATGATGAAATGAAGATGAAAAATTTCATACTGGAGAAGTTGGTAACAGATCTATGGCTAGTAGATATTTACAAAAGATATTTACTAGAAACGTCCAATGAATACTGTTATCCGTCACCATTTCTATTCACTTGTCTAAATGTGGAACCTGAAACAGTAGATAAAATCAAAGCTTTAGTTCGTAATGATACTAAGATAATAATGAAGGTGTGTGATAATTTCACATCTAGGCAACTCTGTAAAATATACAAACTTTTTGAGTGCATCTTTAATGAAAATCAAAAGGAAGAGAGAAATAAATTGCAGGAAGCCTATTGGTTATCAAAGAGGGGATTGAAAAAGATGTATGAGTTATTTGAATCAGATTTTTTTCATGAAGACTTGTACCTGAGGCATGGTTTTTATAACACAGTGAGGCATTATTTTAAAATTCAAAAGCACTGGATAGAGCATTGTCCTGAACTAGAGCATCGAATAAGAAAAAGGTTGAATAAACATGGTCATCCTAATTTAATGAAAAGCATAAATGATTTCGACAGAAAAGTGCCATTACTTCCTACTGAAAAAGTTAACATAAATAGGGTAATAGTTGATGCAAACTATAGGGTGTTTCGTTCGATTCTTCGTGATTATTACTGTGAGTATGATATTCTTGATCAAATAGAACAAGGATTCAGCAAATCACTTACTGAATACACTCAACATTATGCAACAAGATATTGTACCACAGTGCATTTTGTTCCTTAAGTAGGTACCTGGCTACATTTGACCTGTTTTTAGTTACAGATTGTGAAGTAATGTTTTATAAACAGTGATGATATAAAAAGTCAATATAAGGTGTAATCGTAATACCTGCCACGGATGAAATAGGAGATACTATTATGTTTATAGATTACAATAATGCATAAATTTCGTACCCCGGAATCGTTAAAACAATTTGAGAAGATAAAGTAGTGAAATTAAAATTTGCTTTATTCTGCATAACGTGGTTCACAAACTACGCGCGTAGTGTAGTTTCGTCAATGAAAACAATTGCTATCTCTTTCTAACTGTTCTGTCAATGAACTCTGAAATCAGCTGACCAGTTCGTAACGTAACTATCTGAATCTATTAGTTACACAATAATACGCAGGCAAAAGCTAAAAATTGCACTTACTTACCCGTTACTGAATTCCACCAAGCTTACTGCAGATAAAAAAACTGACGTAATAAGATGCTTAACTCCCCATCACACTTAAAACAGGCTACGGACAGTCAAGTTAGTGTAAGAATCGCTATGTTTTTGCTGTGACTCGTCAGTCCACAGAATGTTGCGGCGTTCTTCTCGAATCAAATGACAGAACGCGAGGCGAGCCGCGTAGTCCTGTGGCTGCAATTTTTGTACTCTCGTAAAGTGGTAAGGGTATAGCCCTTCCCGATTTAGAAGTTGCCACACGTAGTTGTCGCTCACGTTGAAGACTCTAGCCCCGTCTCTGGTGCTCGCAAGAGGATGACGTCGGAAGAAGTCCAACACTTCCTCTTCTCTGCGTCAACCGGAGGCGGGTCAAAGGGGCCGTGTACACGGCGTCCAGAATGGTATGAGGACTTATTCGCACACCAAACCCCTGCTGGCATAAGTTCGCTGCATGCGTGGTTATGTTATTGCACTCGCGATAGCACCATACCATTTCAACATATTCTTGATTTGAATATCGTCGTCTGGGAGGCATTTTTAACGAATGCGCGCGCAATTCACACCTCGCTGACCACTGATAACAACGAACTGGGGCGGGCGGGGCACACAAAAACAAAAGCAAGCGCGTGCGACGAACGGGGTTCGGGTGGGGCAGGGGAGTCTTCGGCCTCGCTTTGACGAACGATGCCGACGCGCGGTATTGTTTGTAAGTTTGCATGAATAGCTTCATTGACGTTTTGCGAAATGAAATGCTGGGTTTTTTTCAATTTCAACGCGCGGTTTTTCCCGTAGAAATCTGTGACAAATGTATGAAGCTGCACGGATGCGCGAACTGATAACAGCGAACTGAGGCACAAACACAAGCGCGTGCGACGAACGGGGTAGTGCAGGCGGGAGGGGGGTAGGCCGTCGTCGGCTTGCGCTTTGATGAATGAATGACGAGCTGCCGGCGCGGACCGGGGCGGCGTTTGTTTGATAAATATGGCAACAGTACGGGGTGGCTTCATTGAGTTGCGAAATGAAATGGCGATGCGGCAACAGCTAAGTTACTACGGGACGGTTTCAAACAACTAAATCAATTCAAATTTATACGCACATTTTTTTGTATGAAAAAAATTATGACGTTAGATCAATAAAATATCGTTACTATTCTTTTCTATATACACAATACACTCTCCCATTACACCCATTGCAGATATTTTGAGAACACTTATATAGTTTTATTTGCCTACTATTTGGGCTTGGTTCTTGATGGAAAACACTTTGGAAAGTTCTTCTTTGTTAGGTGCGCAATTCTAATAATAATGATAAATTATGGAAGGGGGGGGAGGCAAAAAGATCCCTGAAGCGAAAAATTGCTTTCATTTCACAAACCCGCTATATTTTTTGAACGACTTATCCAACCACACCCCACACTGGCATAGATGAGAAAAAAAAATCATCCTCACTTTGCATGTAGGGCAAACCGTTTTTTTTTCTAGATTTTATTGTACTACTTTGTAGACGTGATTAATGTGTATACTCAAACTCATGCCAAATTACAACTTTCTAGCACTATTAGTCTTTGAGTATGGACAGGCACACAAACAGACGGACGCACATGGCGAAACTATAAGGGTTCCTTGTTGACTACGGAACCCTAAAAACCAGTCAAGTGCGGATAAGAATCGCGCCCTGCCCTGAGTGTTCTGTACCATCCAAATAAGTTAAATGACTTGAATGATTTGGATAAAAATTACAAACTTACGTAGGCAATGTATAAGCAAAACTGCAAAATTAAGTTGGTAGAGTATTCGGGTACGTAACCCTAAACCTGTATGAAAAATTGGCGTTTTCAGTAGGTAAATATATTATGTTGTTAAAATACGGCACATAACATTATAAATTCCTAACTACAGGCTCCTGCATGTTTTGGGGCGGCATATCTTGCGACGGCAAAACTGACCTTGTATACGTTTCCCGGACTGGAGGTGCTCGCGGGCAAGGGTCGCTGACTGCTCACCGGTACATCACAGAAGTCCTGGAAGAGCATGTGGTCCCATATGCTGGTTTCGTCGGCCATGGGTTTACTTTGATGCACGACAACGCTCGCTCCCACACCGCGTTCATTGTACGTGACTACCTTCAAGAGGTTGGGATCAGTGGCCGGCGAGAAGTCCAGACCTGAACCCGATAGAGCACCTTTGGGATGAACTGAAACGGCAAGTTAGGTCACGAGATCCTGCTCCTACCACCCTCCAGGACCTGCAAGAGGCCGTAATTTCGGATTGGGACAGCATTCCACAAGATCAAGTCCTGAAATTGGTTAGGTCTATGAGAGATCGAATGGAAGCTGTTATCAGGGCAAGAGGAGGTAACACTAGGTTTTAGATTACTTTTAAGAATGATTTTGTGATTTTTTCTGAATAATTAATCCTTTTGTTGTAGAGCGTAAATAAAGATGATTTTTCTTTTCCAATCAACCTGTATTTTTTTTATGCCCTTGTAATGAAAAACACTTTTTTTCATAGTCTGTTTTATTACCTTTCAATTGATACCTAAAAAATCCCGCGAAAATGGTTTCAAATAAGAATAAAACTTGTTTGAAGCACATTTTTTAAAAGGGGCGATTTTTTTGACGCCGAGTGTAGTTCAGTTTTTGAGGTAGACCCAGTATCAAACCGACCAAGTGCGTATCGGGCCACGCGCAATGTAAGGTTCCGTAGCTGCCCAGTACATTTTATAAGTTGGCTTACTAATACAGATCGCGCCAAACTTCTAGTCCCATAGATTTAGAAGAACGGCCCATACATTGTCGTGTTTAGAGGGGGCCAAAAGTTTGGCGCGACCTGTACTCGTAAACCTGTGATAGCTGTGATAGTTTTCCTTTTAAATTCACAAAAATATATACTACTTCTGTGATTTTTTTCACAAATCTATAAACAACCGTTTAGCCAGCAAGTAGGGACGCTTGACTCTAACAAAAATTTGCACTTTAAAGCTTAATATTTCGCCAACGGAACCCTAAATCGAAAAATGGTTTTCACACACCCACAATGTTTTTAAACGACCTATCCAATGATACCCCACACTATGAGATAGACAAGAAAAAAAAATCATCCCCAATTTACGTGTATGGGAGAACCATTTTGTTGACGTGATTAATATGTATATCCATGCCAAATTACAGCTTTCTAGTACTCATAGTCACCGAGCTAAGTCGCGGACAGACGAACACAGCGAAACTATAAGGGTTCCTTGTCGGACTACGGAACCCTAAAAATCGTCTAAAACTGACAACTTTGATGGTTCCCCATTCCTTTATTAATGGAGAAATTTTGAGCTCTTCTCAATGAGTTACAGACAGACATACATGTCGGATCGAGACGTGGTTTTGGAATGAACGAATTAGGAATCGCAGCCCGGGCCCTTACGCTTATGACTATTCGGATAGTGACAAAAGCATGAAATTTGGCACAGATGTTCTCTGGATAGATTTGAGCAGATTAAGCCCGGTTACCAGTGGTTCCACCCACTAATGTGGGTGGTGGTGAAATAAAAAAATCTTACGGATCTAGTTTAGCTAAAAGAACAATATTGGTATCATTTTCGTATGAAAAAAATATGACCAATCTATTTAACATACTAAAATAACATCATTTCATAGTGAATTACTGAGATTTATGAAAAAAAATATAAAACGTATCCAAGACTTTCGTCTTCAATGGGCAATCACTTAAAAACTAATCATTGTAGGGAACAGTAAAAAATTGTATTAGAAAGCTCAATTAATATATTTTTTATAAATATGCACTTCCTGAAATATTTTCTTGAGAAAAAAATATAAATAGTCGCGCAGCAGCGAGGTACGTTTTTTCGACGTGCATAATTACAATTATTTAACATCGAAATAAACATAACAAATTTAATTATCAAAACCAAAGACATTATTAATAATGTTTATGATCAAAACCAAATAAAAAAATATAGATTGCATTCCTGAAATGACAACTTCAAAATAAAGTTTGTTTTTCATACATTATATATGAACAACAAATTTAACCAAGCAGTTAATACAGGTAATTAAATTAATATAATAGGTCAAAAGTAAGGTATCACAAAGAAAATTTCGTAACATTTTTTCATTGGTATTTATGGTTTTGTACTCAAATAAAATAATTATGTACATTTACCACTGCACAAACAAAAATATTGGTATAGTTTAAGTTCCCTTTTATGCACTGGCACCTATTGGTGCATTTTTTCTTACATCTGCATTTTATCAATTCAAGGCAAGCTTGTATAGCTATAGGTTTCGTGGTCCAAGTGGAACCCAGGTATCATCCCTCCTAGTCCAACCCCACTCCTGGGGACTTGGTAAGATTTGTTGTGATGAAAAAACACTTGTACTTTTCCACAGATAATATTTAATACTACACTACCCATCCGGTTTCACTATATAAGCATCATCAGGGGCTTTTTAATTAATAATTTTCATTTTTATTTAAACAATGTTTCTGTTGCTAGATGTCCGTGCAATAAACGATATACGACATGTAGCAACAGAAACATTGTTTAAATAAATAATTATGTATATAGTTAATTAAAAAGCCCCTGATGATGCGTATATAGTGAAACCGGTTGGGTAGTGTAGTATTAAATATTATCTGTGGAAAAGTACAAGTGTTTTTTCATCACAACAATGTTTGATAAATTCCTCCAAGTGCCGACAATCTCAAGTATCAACTTCCTTGGTAAGATTTGTTGTAGTGTGGTTATCTGGCTCCACACTTAAACGCCCTGATAAATAGCTCGCAAAGTATGTTGCAAAAGGACATCTTCAGTAAGAGGAATGTTCTCCATCTGCCGGTCCTTTTTGGTGAACAATTCTCTTCTACGCTCGTTTAGTGTAGTGGTTTAGGAGGACCTAAAGAGTTATATTTTTAGAATATTTATTTTTAATTATGAGCCATACGCATGCATTAGTAATGATTAGTTTTTAAGTGATTGCCCATTGAAGACGAAAGTCTTGGATACGTTTTTTATTTTTTTGCACAAATCTCAGTAATTCACTATGAAATTATGTTATTTTATTATGTTAAATAGATTTGTCATATGTTTTTCACACAAAAATGATACTGTTGAAGATATTAACTCCTTAGTCTGTCCTATTTATTATTGTTTGTAAGGCAACCCAGACTTCCGCATTGTCTATTCCTAGCTCTATTATTCTCTATGCTTTTGTTCGTAGCTGCCATGTTTTTTCTGTTTCGCGTGTTCTTCTCGTGATGGTTACTGATAGTATTTCCGTTAAATTTCATGCTTTTGTCACTATCCGAATAGCTGATATGATGAATCAGCGTTAGTGCTCGGGCTATCGGATCTGTCATCGAATGAATTTCCAAACGAAAATGTTATTCACTGTCTATTCTTTCTGTAACTTACAATTTGTTAACGTTGCCAACAGATGGCGCTATACGCCAATAGCTAGTCTTTGAATTTGTCAAGTTTGTCTATGGTGATATTTTATTTTGTTTTGTAAAGTTGGCTAGACAGATTAAGTTACCCAATCGGATTTTAAAGTTTTGTTTAGTTGGTAGACTGTCCCTAATTCTATTGGATCGGTGGGAATGGGAACGCAAGCGTTTGGTTTTACCGCGCTTGGACATGGTTCTTGGCATAGTTACACGTACGACCGACTGGATAAGACATACGACTTTTGAAGTGGAATAAGCTAAACACTTTGGTTTGGTAACTGGGTGCGAAGAAATATAGTCTGTTTCCACTATGAGGCTTTAGTTATTGATTGTGTTATTACTGTAATTTCATCATGTCCGATACCCATGATATCGCCTTTTATCAAGTGCATCGCGTTGTGTGTAAAGTGTGTAACATTAGATTATCAATACAGACATTGTGAACCATCGGACTGTGCTATTACTTACGAGATCAACGTATAACGTGGCATGTGACTCCAACCACCTGACACCGTCCATACCTCTGAATTCCACATACACATACATAAATGAATTATTTTTCGGCTCTTTTATTTTTGAGCCTCCCCTTGAAAAATAATTACCTAAATTTTTAATTGAATATTCGGTTTCGGGTCAACATTTTACATAACATCATCTGTAACTAATTACATTTGCAAGCACGAGACCCGTGACCTACGGACTGACAGACAGCAGAGTGAGATTAATAACGTTCCGTCTTGCCCGTTGGGCGCGGAACTCTAAAAACCGTTGCTGTTCACTCGATGCTTTTTTTAGGGTTCCGTACCCGAAGGGTGCCAAACGGGACCTTATTACTAAGTCTCCGCTGTCTGTCCGTCCGTCTGTCACAGCACAGGGGTCTACAGCTTCAACCATAATACGTAAACTTATACATGTATGTACTATGGCCTCTACCACGACAAATAATAAAAAAAAACCGGACCGAGGGTTCCGTTAAAGACTATTTTTATGATTTAATTACAAATGTATAGTTTTTTCAGATTTTTCCCTGTACTTGTAGTATAAGACGGTATCAATTGCCAAATTTCATGGTTCTAGGTCAACGGAAAATACCCTATAAATTTCGATTCCCTTGGGAGTGTCGAAATATACCATTTTTTGCGGCATAAGCGGCCGTATCTTTTTTTTGCGTTAATTTAGAAGTTTGATTTCTTCACAGTATTATATGGATATTCTACACAGGAGTATATGGTTTTAATTTCAACTCCATATCTCCACGTGTTCCCGATATAAGGGGTCTTGACAGACCGACGGACGGAACATAAAGTGATCCTTTAAGGGCTCCGTTTTTTCCTTCTGAGGTACGAAACCCTAAAAAAAATGAAAAGTCCCCCCATACAAGAAACTATATTTTTCAAGGTTATTTGTTTCAGCTAGGTATATCTTGAAGACAGTAATACACACAAGTTTCAAAGGTCAGATTGTTATACAGAAAAATAAAAATAACAAATAATAAAAAATAGCGTTCCGTACTCAAAAGATGCTGAATTATTTGATGGGCGCTATCATTTTAGTGCGTTTTTTTTACTGACGCCTTGATGTAGCTACCATGGTATGGCATCTGTATTGTTGTTATTTATTATGTTTTATGGGTTCTTTACCCGTTTTGTTTAGTGTTACGGAACCCTTTGGGCGCGAGTCCGAATAGCACTTGGCCAAACTATTTGTAATTGTCTATTGATTTATATTCAAGTTTATTAGAGGCGTTATCGCTGCAGGAACTGGAGGTAATGGTGCGCGGCCTTAGCGATTCTTCGAGACGAGTGGGACTGCGGATGAATTTGGAGAAGACTAAGGTCATGTCCAACTGTCACGTCATCCAAGGGCCACTAACCGTCGACAATGTCAGCATCGAAGTTGTTCAGAAATATGTTTATCTGGTTCAAGTCATACAGCTGGATAAAAACAACTTCGACGCCGAGGCTGATAGAAGAATATGCTTGGGTTGGGAAAGTTGCGTCACATATTTACGTCGTCAATACCGCAGTGCTTAAAGGCTAAGATGTACAACCAGTGGTCCTTCCTGTGATGGCGTATGGCGCTGAGACGTGGTCTCTTACAAAGGACCTGATGGTCGCTCAGCGAGCTATGGAGTGGGCTATGATTGGGGTATCTCTGATGGAAAGAATCCGAAGTGAGGAGATCGAAAGTAACCAACATAGCCTGCAGAATCAGTAAGTTGAAGTGGCAGTGGGGTATCGCCGCTAAATAAATTGACATCCCTGCAGCAGTAGGCATTTAAGCCTCGCACGGCGCGGGAGTTGTTCTACTATTCTGTTTTTACTATGCCGTTTTGTACCGCGCGTGATTCGAGCTCACTTTTAAAGTGTTCTCATTTGGTCAATTGTTATCATAAAACAATAAAAAGTATACCAGAATTTACGTTAAGGGCAGCTCTTTTGATAAAGGTAGTTTACTTTAGTTACTGAACATGGTCTATTATACAGTGTACTTTTTAGGGTTCCGTAGTCAACAAGGAACCCGTATAGTTTCGCCATGTCCGTCCGTCTGTCTGTCTGTTCCAAGTTCCATCTCATGAAGGCATCAACAAGTATCTCTACACAAGCTCTACACAACGAAATCACTCTCTCGGGGCTTAATCACATACAAACCAAAAAATAAATAACACCCAAGCCGAAAACAGGGCAAAGATTGAATGAACGCGAGCGAACCCACGGGCAAAGGCTAGTATTCTGTAAATTTTGAGTCGTTATTATTATTATTATAACTACTCGAAATTTATAGAATATTAGCCTTTGCCCGTGGGTTCGCTCGCGTTCATTCAATCTTTGCCCTGTTTTCGGCTTGGGCGTTATTTTATGAACACCTCTTATAGCTTATGTGTTGACCAGGGTCCAAATCAGTTGAGTGGTTCTAGAGTTAAAACGGAACACAATGTGTTCAACCCATGCATACCTATAGACAGAGACAAAAATTCTCAAAATTGTGGGGTATTGGCCTCAGTACAATACAAATAACACATTTCATTTAAAATTTCGCGACAATATTCGATGTACAGACACGACCTTTTTACTACTTTATTGTTATTAGTATAGACACGATGCTTGTTGTGCGTTTGGGAACTAGACCAGTAGCCTCCACCTTTACTCGAAGCAGTGGTGTCTGTCGATTCGGTGTGACACGACTTAACTTATTTGACGGGACTAACCTTATTTTAAGCGTCCTGTCCTTGTCTTTTCGATACAGAAAGAAAAAGACAGAATGCTGAAATTAAGTTTAGTCCTGTCAAATAAGTCATACTACACCGAATTGACACCAGTATCAGAAACAACAAAACTTTATTATCATATTTTTATTTGACATTAAAAACAGAAGAAAATTATATTATGGATGGCGGATACATACACCAAATTATCATATTTTTATTTGACATTAAAAACGAACGAAAATTGAATTATGGATGGCGGATAAATGCACCAAATTATCATATTTTTATATGACATTAAAAACAAAAGAAAATTGCATTTTGGATGGCGGATACATACACCAAATTATCATATTTTTATTTGACATTAAAAACGAACGAAAATTGAATTATGGATGGCGGATAAATGCACCAAATTATCATATTTTTATATGACATTAAAAACAAAAGAAAATTGCATTTTGGATGGCGGATACATACACCAAATTATCATATTTTTATTTGACATTAAAAACGAACGAAAATTGAATTATGGATGGCGGATAAATGCACCAAATTATCATATTTTTATATGACATTAAAAACAAAAGAAAATTGCATTTTGGATGGCGGATACATACACCAAATTATCATATTTTTATTTGACATTAAAAACGAACGAAAATTGAATTATGGATGGCGGATAAATGCACCAAATTATCATATTTTTATGTGACATTAAAAACAAAAGAAAATTGCATTTTGGATGGCGGATACATACACCAAATTATCATATTTTTATTTGATATTAAAAATAAAAGAAAATTGTATTACGGATGGTGGACACATACACCAAATTATCATATTTTTATTTGACAGTAAAAACGAAAGAAAATTGAATTATGGGTGGCGGATACATACACCAAATTATCGTATTTATATTTGACAATAAAAACAAAATAAAATTGTATTACGGATGGTAAGGTGACATTAATTCATCTTGATGAAAACCACTTGTTTGTTTACACAAATTTACTTTACTAGTGGTTTTCATCAAGATGCTTTCCATGTTTCACCAAGTGCCGACAATCGCAAGTATAAGTTATATGTGACATTAATTTATGCAGCCAAATTTATATTGTAGGCTTGGTAAATGATCAGTGTCCTACCACGGATCGACAACACTTTGCAAATGCAAAATGTTGACCTTCCATAGTAATTGATTCGGGGCTAGTTAGGCTTGATGAAAATTATGACACGCAATCATCTCCCAAAATATTTTCAACTATTTTTGTAGGACCTTCTACAAAATACAAGGTGACATTAATTTGTATAGCCACAGATAATATAATAGTATAGCCAAAGTTTCAAAGTTCGATGACCATTTTTGTGACATTTGGAAATATTTTATTTCGTTTTCCTACAAGCGCAAGCCCAGCCCCGGGTCTGTTCTGTTGGAGGTCAATATTTTATCTTGTGTAATTTGCAAAAATCGTTAATCATCCGTGATACTGATCACTTGCCAGGACTCCAGTATGAAATTGGCAGCATAAATTTATCCTTATATACTACTCTGCCAAGTCACCTTATACCCTGCCAAGTTTTCCAACTTTCGAGGTCGTACTTTGAGCATCGATGTTGAATGTCGTCTTTGTTTGTCATTGTGTGTGTGTATCCGCCATGCATGCATGACACAATATAAAAGAACCATTAGTAATTAAAATTACAAATTCTTGAATTGTACAAATGATTTCAATTCAACCTTGATTCAAGAATTTAGAAAGTCAAACTAATACTAAATATAAAAGTAATCATACATCGGGCATTACTCTTCCATGGCTTCAACGAATATCTTGAAAATTGCAGTATCATTTACAACATACCCATTCTCTGGTTTTTCAAATTCAGCCCATAGCATTAACTTTTGAAATATGAAATATTTGTTAGTATTCTTTATAATGGCTTGACATGTTTTAGTGAAGTGTTCCGATTTTTTCGATACAACAGTAATGTTAATGTTGGTTAAGAAGCTTATATTTTCGGTGAACCTTAAATCAGCCTCTAAACAAAGCATATTTTGGTAACTAGTTTGCTTGACATAAGCAAGTAGCTCAACCCCACAAAAATAACCTCTTCCTATTTCAATCAACTGCTGATTTCTTAGTTCTGAAACCTTTTTAATTGAGGAAAAGTGGATTTGGTCTGCAAATTTATGTCCTGGTTTAGATACAATACACTTATGCACAGAAATATTTTTCACTTCTTTAGCAATTTCAAGAAAGGTTGGATTTCGTAAATATCTTACTACTTTAAGTTTCAGTTTTTCTAAATGATACTGCTTTGCTAGTTGAAGTAAATCAATAACAGTATGTTCTGCGATTTTAGAAATAAGTTTGGTTTGTATAACATCTCCAAGATCAGATAAATTGTATAAATATACAACACATAATATTTCGTCAATCTTTTCTACCCATGCAGGATTCTCAATACTCAAGTCATCCACAAACACTGAGCAATTTTTAAACTCACCTGTATACAGAAATCGCAAAAATTCTTCCAAAAAATTTTTTGATCGCAATCCTCTGACAGTGAGCTTATAATTCTTAGGATCTGGTTGTATGAATTTAGTTTCAGGGGTGTTATCAGTTGGAATATTTACTATTTCTTGAATGTTATCTCTTAAAACTTGCATTAATCCTTCCTTATGTGTTTGAACATCAACACTCGAATCTACATCAAACGTTTTTTTAACAATTCCTTCAAGTTTTTGTTGTTTATCCACTTCTTTGCAATCATCATCAGTAATAGCAGAAAAAAGTTCTTCGAATTGCTCATGTTTATCCATTTCTTTGCAATCATCAAGTAACTTATTGATATTTAAATCTGGTTCTTCACAGCTTTTTCCAGGAAACACAGAAAGGGCAGGATTAACTGCTGCTGCATCATCACATCTTTTTTCTTTTACCAGCTCGAGAGTAGCAATATTCTCATCCAAGACGTCAGTGGCAGCTGATATTACACCGCGGTGGCACCGTATTTCATCTCCACAATCGTTTACCACAATCATGTCCGAAAATACAGGGTCATCGTGTAAAGACGATAGACATTTGTAAAGACGCTGTAATTCCTCTTCATCAACATCATATACCTTGTCACCAAGACGGAAAAAGACAACTAGTCCTTCTTTTTTTGAGAACTTGAACTCCCTTATGGAGTACAGTTTAATTTCATCTTTAGGTGGCAATGCCATCAATGTTGTGTCTGTAGTATTGTCATGGGGATCATCATAAATCAAGACATTCAAGTTTTGGTTAGAGAAGTTGGTAGCATAGAGACTCATTCTATACACAGGTGCTTCAGGATCTGATTTGAGATGGAGCATTAGTTCTGCTTGGTCCCCGGAATAGGTGAATCCAACAGTCTTGTTAGGTTTGTAATCTTTGTATGTAAGGATGAGATGTGTAGCATCTTTGGTTTGGCAGATACTCGAGCCATTGTTGATACAGTGCTCAGTCATCTGAAACAATAACAATATGTCCAATTAATACATACGAAAAAAAATAATTATTGCGCTGTCACTCAACTATTCATTCACAGTGAAAGACAGAATGGCGAGTGTGCCATACATAACGAATCTAAGTATATTTGTAAAAAAATTGGCCAAGTGGGAGTTAGACTCACGCACAAAGCGTTCTGTACCACAACACAATACGGGTACGGAACCCTAAAAACATACACATCAACAATAGATGCTATAACAACATTAAGGGGAGTGACAAGCGGCCGAAGTCAGGAAACCGGCAGCTTCTCTGGCTTCACGACAATGCCTCGGCGCCACGAAGTAGAAACGAAGAGGAGCTGCCGAGGGGTGGAAGGCACAGCGTACTTGGCCCTGCCCTCTTTAATATCACATTTCGTCTGCTCGCCACTAGAGGTCAAGCAGAGCAAACGGAGCTAATCAAAAACGGAATTTGGAAAATCCACCTAGCGGCCAACATAACCAAGATATATCACAATTCGTCTACCCGCGACTAGAGGTCGATACATGTATAACACGAAGCAAACACAGGGACTTATTAAGGGGTGGGTTTTTTATTACGGAACTTGACTTGCGCGGCGTAATTAAATTAGCATAAGGGTGAACGAGGTAATGCAAATAATTATATAAAAATATGTATAGTCTCATTTTTTTATATCCTTTGGGATTTTTCTAAAAAACATCTTATTCAAAATAAAGAGAACAAATCCGGGTATTTTTGTAGGATTCCATCCTGGGTCTCTGTTTATAGCTTTTCTCCAACTTTCCCTCAGGCATTCATCGGAAGAAAATCTGGAAAAAAAAATAGTTATCATACGTAATACGCGGCAATCGTTTATGGTTATATTAATCATACAACGTGAATTTTATAGAAATAGAAATATTTATTTGTTCCAAACATGGTTTACAAAAGATGTTAAATAATTATAAAATTTACTTATCTTTATGGTGTATCCCTTAGAAAATAGACCTAAATACACCCCACCATTTTTACTTTAGCATTGTGCGTTAGATAATTTACCCCATTAAGCTAACTCCGGCCCTGGTTTCTTCTGTCATGGTGGTTAGCGACATCTAACGCACAGTAGGCGAACCTGGTCGCCACCCATTTAGTAACAAAATAGCGAAAACTGCAACAGCAGAGTTAGAAATATTAGAAAAAGTCGTACTTACCGGTAAAAAGATTTTTTCTCATCATATTCTCCTAGTCTATACGAACACTTAACACAATTAGGGATACAACACTTCATGATAACTCGCGTTAGTCCGTGTTTGTGAATAAATCCTTCGAATAAAGCGCAGCTCACTTAAGCTGCAGTGACGTAAGCTCCGCCCCCTTTTGTGACGTCATGCTACCATAAGACAATTTATTTTCACACAAAAAGTTCTGCCAAATTAAGTTGCCTTGTCCGCATGACAGCCAGAACAACTTAGTTTTATTCCAGTGACGAACTGTAGATTGTTTTTACCTCCCAATTAAATTTACCACTCGGGGCAAAACGGGATGGTACCCCATTTTGCCCCGCCCTTATTCCTTTAATAGTGTTTGTTTATCATTATTTAATTCGTGGTTTTCATGTTATTTTTCTGCCAAAATGGTTCGTTACTACGTACGAAAGACCGATCGACGGAAATGGAAAGAAGCAGATATGCAAAGAGCGGTAGAAGCAATATTAAACAAAATAATGGGATATATATATTTGTATGTAATGGATATTTACGTTTCTGATAAAGGTTGGGTAGCTTGTAGCTCATGCAAAAGTTAGGCACATAATTCTTGCGCCGGCGTTGATGAAGAGGACAACGAAGGCCATAATTGTAGCCACTGCCTCCCATTTTAGTATTATCTTCATTATGCCCCGTGTTGTTTCCCGTTTTACCCCGATGACGGGGCAAAATGGGAAATTTACCTTGATATAAAAGAGTTCCTATTGTGTTGATTTATATGCTTATAAATGACTGATCTCAAGTATCTTGATTGATAAGAGTAAAAAAATATATTCTAGTTATTTTTTTCATAAATAAAGACTTTACTTTTTGATGTTGTTTTTCTGTTAGCTATCTCGTTTTGCCCCGGTCTCCCCTAGGTTTTACCCATGACTTTGACAAGTACAACTGAGTGTGTCTCACAAACCTAAACTGGCCGGAACTATGAAAAAATTTACTACTTGCGGTACAGAAATTACCCCGGATTTACATCATCAGATACAGGGACGGCACTTACGAGACGAGTATGGCATCAGTTTACCGTCTATTGGTAGACATAAAATCACCCTCGGTGCCAGAATCTTTCAAATAATTAAACAGGCTCTCCTTCCTTACAACAGTTGCAATTCGACCGATTTGTCTCTAGCAAGCAAAACTCAGTAACGATTTGTTTGATGTCACTCGCTGACTCGACTAAAAATAGACGGTTAACTGACGCCACAAGTGTTGAAACTAAAATGTTTATATGGCATGGCGTGACAATTTTATTTATTTATTATTTACGTGGGACGCACTATAAGTTTCCGGAATGAATATGAAAAAATACTATTAAAGGTACAAAATTAATTTATTGTTTTTCAAAATAATCTCCCTTGGCGTCTATGCACTTTTTCATTCGATCAAACCAGTTTTGAAAACTTTTGTGCCACTCCCCTGTGGTGACCTCTGAAACGTGTTTTTCATACTCCTCGACAGACTCTTCTGGTGATGAAAATCGTTGACCGCGTAATTGGTTCTTAATTTTTGGGAACAGAAAAAAGTCACAAGGTGCCAGGTCGGGACTGTATGCAGGATGACTCATGAGTTCTAGATTTTTCGTCTTCAAAAAGTCGTTTGTCTGTCTGGCCGTGTGAGAACTAGCATTGTCGTGGTGCAGGATGATACGGCGTTTACGGTTATTTTTACGGAGTTCGTCAATAACTTCCGGCAAACAAATGGTCGTGTACCAGTCACTATTCACGGTACGACGATTCTCTAAAGCAACAGTAGCCACGTGTCCAGTTTTATTAAAAAAAGAACCAATCATCCGCTTAGATGCACTTTTCACGCGCGCCACTTTGGTTGGTTTCGGCTCATCTTGAAAGACCCATACGCTCGATTGCTGCTTTGTTTTGGGATCGTAGCAATAAATCCATGTTTCGTCACCTATTACTATGTCCCACACCAAATTTGACGCACCTTCGTTGAATCTGGTAAGCATGGCACTGCACCAAGTGACGCGGTCCGTTTTTTGAGCCTCGGTCAAGTTGTGTGGGATCCACCGCGAGCACAGCTTTCTCACACCCAAATGTTTGTGTAGGATTGATTGTATTTGACTCATGCCTATTTCTAAGGATGCGCGAATTTCATTGTAGGTCACATGCCTGTCTGTTTCAATCATACGGCGCACAGCATCGATGTTTTTGTTGGTCACAGCGGTGGACGGCCGACCATCGCGAGATTCGGCACTGAGATTGATACGACCACGCTTGAATTCTGCAAACCAGCTATAAACAGTCGTCTTGCATGGTGCTTCATTGCCAAAAGCTGTTTCAAGCCGAGCGATGCTCTGTTGAGCTGTCAAATTACACTTAAAATCGTAGAAAATCATACTACGAAAATTTTCCCGAGTTAAATCCATGTTGATGCAGACACACAATTTTTTAAATGGCGCCACAAGGTAAAAACAAAAGACAGTCAGATGAAACAAACTGCATTCTACAGCCAAAGAGTTCTATTTTCAAATGTTGCAATAAATTTTTAAATATTGTTTATGTAAGTGGCCAGTTCCGGAAACTTTTAGTGTTACCTATGTATTTAAAGAAAACAAACAGCTATTCTATTATACAATATTAACAATACAAAAAAAGTAATATCGCTGCGATTGCCGCCATTTAGAGTTATATATGCTGTCATCCGTTGAGGAGTTCTATGGTGATGAGGTCAGGATCGAAGGTCGGTGGGCATATTGTCAATTTTCAAGTAATGCCCTGGAATCAGCATACTCAGGCAAAGTGATTGCCGAAATCCTGTGTTATGTGCTGTCATCCGTTGAGTTATAGCATAGACTAAATAGTACAAGCACTATTTAGTCTATGGTTATAGTATAGTGATGAGGCCAGGATCGAAGGTCAGGTAGCATAACTAAAATTGCCATTAAACAACTTTTTATGTAAATCTGTCCAGCTTGATATCTTTAAAACAAAATCAATATTCAAAATTTTGGCAAAATGGTGCATTTTAAAATATCAGTGCCAGATGATAAAGGTCTTATACTTTGGTCTACAACGAAAAACAACAGCGAAACGGGTTAAGTATTTTGTACTAAAACGGTGGCGTGCCTATGCGCCTTAAATGAAAATATTTTTGTCACAATAAGACACAAAGTTAATCGACATCAAACCTAAAGTAGACACATAGTTACTGAATTTAAATTGTTTGTATTCTCAAAGACCATAATTATTATGACAAAATTAGATTATAATTTGGAGGTGCAGATTAAAAGTAACTTTAACACGCTGATGAAATAAATACTCTGAGCAGCCCCCTGATTCTGTATCGTAAACTCAGTTGCAAAACCAAGTGCCTATCGTCTAAAACATACATACCCGCTTATCTAAGGATAAGTTCGCACTTGAAATGACGTCACAATTCGTAAATAGATCAATACTCATTACATGTTATTTTGGAAGTTGATTTTTTATCTGTTTTTGGTGAATAGCAACTATAGCTAGGAACCGACACTGAGTTACATAATAGCCACTTTGTACATAGGTAACACTAAAAGTTTCCGGAACTGGCCACTTACATAAACAATATTTAAAAATTTATTGCAACATTTGAAAATAGAACTCTTTGGCTGTAGAATGCAGTTTGTTTCAACTGACTGTCTTCTGTTTTTACCTTGTGGCGCCATTTAAAAAATTGTGTGTCTGCATCAACATGGATTTAACTCGGGAAAATTTTCGTAGTATGATTTTCTACGATTTTAAGTGTAATTTGACAGCTCAACAGAGCATCGCTCGGCTTGAAACAGCTTTTGGCAATGAAGCACCATGCAAGACGACTGTTTATAGCTGGTTTGCAGAATTCAAGCGTGGTCGTATCAATCTCAGTGACGAATCTCGCGATGGTCGGCCGTCCACCGCTGTGACCAACAAAAACATCGATGCTGTGCGCCGTATGATTGAAACAGACAGGCATGTGACCTACCATGAAATTCGCGCATCCTTAGAAATAGGCATGAGTCAAATACAATCAATCCTACACAAACATTTGGGTGTGAGAAAGCTGAGCTCGCGGTGGATCCCACACAACTTGACCGAGGCTCAAAAAACGGACCGCGTCACTTGGTGCAGTGCCATGCTTACCAGATTCAACGAAGGTGCGTCAAATTTGGTGTGGGACATAGTAACAGGTGACGAAACATGGATTTATTGCTACGATCCCAAAACAAAGCAGCAATCGAGCGTATGGGTCTTTCAAGATGAGCCGAAACCAACCAAAGTGGCGCGCGTGAAAAGTGCATCTAAGCGGATGATTGCTTCTTTTTTTAATAAAACTGGACACGTGGCTACTGTTGCTTTAGAGAATCGTCGTACCGTGAATAGTGACTGGTACACGACCATTTGTTTGCCGGAAGTTATTGACGAACTCCGTAAAAATAACCGTAAACGCCGTATCATCCTGCACCACGACAATGCTAGTTCTCACACGGCCAGACAGACAAACGACTTTTTGAAGACGAAAAATGTAGAACTCTTGAGTCATCCTGCATACAGTCCCGACCTGGCACCTTGTGACTTTTTTCTGTTCCCAAAAATTAAGAACCAATTACGCGGTCAACGATTTTCATCACCAGAAGAGGCTGTCGAGGAGTATGAAAAACACGTTTCAGAGGTCACCACAGGGGAGTGGCACAAAAGTTTTCAAAACTGGTTTGATCGAATGAAAAAGTGCATAGACGCCAAGGGAGATTATTTTGAAAAACAATAAATTAATTTTGTACCTTTAATAGTATTTTTTCATATTCATTCCGGAAACTTATAGTGCGTCCCACGTATCCACTTTGAAGAAATAGACTTTTAGCATAAGAAGATGGCAGCTTAAATCCTCATTTGCATTACGTACTTATTATGAAATTTCTAAATGAGGAATGCACATCGCAGAAGTAACTACAATAATATTTAGATGTGAAGGATCTTTGTTCCCGGGCAAAGTTGCAAACATGCTCGACAATTATTTGACTATTTGTTAATCTTTATTGCCTAAATTCACTTTATTTAAGTAAATATTAAATAAGTGTTAAAAGTTTTTGTACCTTAGCCCAAGGTTATTGGCTACATGTTAGTAAAATTGATTGTGGTGCTGAGATATACCTATAAGTCAAGGCAGGTAAAAAGAGCTCTGGGGCCTTAGTGGAGGATATGTTTGCGCATGGGGTATAGTCGCGCACAAAAAGGCTTGAGTATAATATTGTTTGATCATGTAAGTAAAATGTTTAACAGGTTAGAAATAAAAATATACTGTTGGTGTTGATTTGGTCCACAAATTGGGTCACATGAATGTTAACATATCTACATGATGCTTCTTCCAAAACAAATGCATACAAAAAAAAATACTTCTAACAGCTTCGTTCCTCATGCAACAGTAAACATTGTAAATAATTTTTTCTTTCTTTTCTTTGCCAACCCATCGTAACACAAAATACATTTTTGCGCGTGACTGTATTTTGAGGTCGACCGGACGTGGACACTGCGCCGTGAAGCGAAAGTCACCAATCGCGAGACAGCAAATCCACGCGCCAGGTATTTTCCATGTCGCGGCCGCCCGCGCCGCACCTCATACCACCAATTTGGTCAGTAATTCGCTCACTGCGAAGGTACGTCGTCGTTCGGAGCTCTTTTTACCTGCGTTGACTTATATCACATGTATCAAAGGCTGAAATTCAGAGTGCATTTTGAGTCCAAACTCAAGAGGAACTCAATCTTACAAACGTCACTCTAGTATGGGACACGTCACTTTTTGACGTTTGTAAGATCGAGTTTGGACTCAAAATGCACTCTGAATCTCAGCTTTACAGCGGCAATGGTCTATTATAAATTTAACTAGATCTAGTGACAAAATCGCTAAAGCGGCAACACTGCGAAAGCAGACGACGCGGGAAATCCCCCGATATTGACGTGAAGGCGGAACGTTTCGGGCTCGCTGCAAAATGCACAACTTGTGATTGTTTTTCTTACTATTGAATAAAAAGTACTAAATAAATGTGATTTATGGCATTTCGCGACCATAGTTTAATGTCAATTAGGCTGTTGTACCAAAATTTTGAAATTTTATGCATTACGTTGTAAATGAATGTCCACAAATACGCTTTTAAGTTGGTATGGACATTCACGCTAACTAGAATCCATAAAATGACGCAATTCTGCTAAAAACCTCTGACAATTGTTAAACAATAGTCGCAAAATAAGATGAAACTATTTTATTTCATACATTTTATTTAATAATGAGATAAACAATCATAAGATTCATAAATTATGCATTTTGCACTGAGCTCGAAACATTCCCCCTTAAGTGGCGCGTGTTCGTTCAATGCGACAACTTAACCAGTGACAAATATCTTCGATTGTTTAATCAAAATTCTGCCTGAAAGCAGAACCTTCCAAACAAAAAAAGAATCTTACAAATCAGCTAAGAAATGACGGAGTAATGGAGTAATATCAAAAAAAAAAAAGAAAATACAGTTAAATTAAGAACCTTCGGTTAAAAATTTGCAAGAGGTGTGTCAGGATCGTTGTTGATGGAAATCTGTAGTCAGATAGATCAAACTGATACAGTTTTCTTGTAAGTATGGGAAAAAATCATTACTTAAACCTGGCTGTAATCACTTTTTCAAACCTAAATATTAGTAAGAAGAGGTGAATAATCCGGATCGCTGTATATGTAAATCTGTAGTCAGATTAAACTGATATAGTTTTCTCATATGGGAAATATCATTACTTAAACCATAGTATTAATGTATCTATGCTTAAACCTGGCTGTAGTCACTTTTTCAAGCTTAATATTAGCAATAGGTATGTCAGGATCGTTGTAGATGGATATCTTTAGTCAGGTTAAACCCAACTATTTGCAGCTAAGCAGCGCTTTTTCTCCCGACTTGATTCACAAAATATTTGATTTTCAAACTGAAAACTTATTTTTATTAAAATAAAATGTGGCCTAAAGAATCAGTTCAGTAGTTCCAAAGATTACCTACTCATTACATCCATCCATCCATCAGCCTGTTTCGTCCACTGCTGGACACAGGCCTTTTCAGGATTTCGCCACTCTTGGCGGTCCTCCTGGAAGAAATGCCCATACTCACACACGCTGGGCAGGCGGGTTGGTGAGCGCGGTGCCGAAACCCGGGCCGTCTGGTTTTGCCAGAGAGCTGTTCTCTTACTCTTCCCCAAATAACTTCAGGAGGATTTGCAAGTATTACATACAAACAAACAAATCTTTCCTGTTTATATAATAGTGAAGATAATGCATGTAATAATATGATATGACAATAAATTTAAAAGTTATTATCCCTAACTATTGCCTATTATTTCCACACAAAATAAAATACCTATCAAAACATTATAGGTTCCTATTATTAATTCAAATTTAAATATAAAAGATACTTAAAAACATGTACAGATTACTGTCGCAAGAGCAAAAAAAGTAGTTGTAAATAAAATTTTGTATTAGTGTATTGTACTGAGGTCAAAACTGTATTTTTTTGTGTGTTCCATTTTAACTCTAGGACCACACAATGTATTTGGATGTGTTTTTTTTATTATCATTGTAGTAACCCTGACCAACACAATATGATCAACATATAGATTACAAGCGGTGTTGATAAAATAACCACCTAGATATTAAGCTACATTTAACTTATGTGGAAATAAAAGATTAATTGATTGAAAGACAATTTCATAAGAGCAAAGCCGTGGGAAAAAGCTAGCATGGTAGTAAACTCTCAGAAGATTACTTTTGTTAATTGAAAAAGAGAAAACCTTTAGAAATACTTAAATATATTTCCCTGCTACCTCAATTTTAACCAGCACCTCTAACGTGAGGGGCCATATCGAGCTTGATAGCGTGTGATACAGTGCTCTGTCTCACTCCTTTGATTTACCTAGACAGAGATATATTGAGCTGTAGCATGCTAGGTACCCTGATGGAGAGGGAAAGGGAAAATCAGGGGTTGACAATGCCTTAATACATTTTCAAGGAAACTTTGAAGATAACTAAAATTTGTTGTGGTGTAGTGTAGATGAGAGGCATTGTGCCTCAATACCTTGACCCTAAAATAACCACAATTTGCATACAGCTCCACATCACCCATAAACTGGAAACTCCAGGGACTTCCTGCAAAAATCTATGGAATTCTGTAATGGGCACTGATACCTACCACGCAACTGGTGCGGCTTTTCATGACGTCACGTCGGAACACGCCGAGTCGCTTGGCGGCATGGTTTAGTCTGTACAGATGTAGGCTACCACCAGTTGAAGGGAAAGGATATGTCAGTTAGTTGAGTCTTGGTCATAACAGTCCAAGGTTCGTCGGGCATAGTAAGTATGAGTGTATAAGAGTACTTAACCAGTGGTTGGTGCTTAGTTTACGCCATTTGGGGAAGCTCCTTTCATGAACCCCAAATAGAACATTACAGTACAAGTTATATCGTAGATTTATAAATGAATGGTAAGTTAAGTTATGGCATTGCAAGTACCAAGGTCTTAGACAAAAGAAATCAATGCAATGTGTTTAGAAAAAGCTGCTGACAGGTTTTTAGAATACCTAGGTAAATACTCACAATTTTTGCAGTGCGTGTTGAAGTGGATTTTACTGACGGCTTTTAAATTAAATCAAAGCAGAGATGGTTCAAAGCCACAACGACCAAACACCGACAAAGAATTACAACTTATAAACGCTATTCAAAAATCCGCAGCGCAGCGGAGCGGATGGAAAGAAACTTTATCTGAACGCAAAGTGTCTAGATTGCCGACATTCGGTTTTCTAGCTACGCGTGCTGAGTGGTTAATGAACATTTGTGTAAAGTTGCATAGTTTGACGTGTGGTACACTGGTACACAGTAATTTTCAGTACATTTTATAATTTGTCTACTCATACAGATTGCGCCAAACTTCTAGTCCACTCGAAAGTTGCTCTCCCGAAGAACTGCCCATACATTGTCATGTTTAGAAGGGACTAAAAGTTTGGCGCGACCTGTACTCGTAAACCGGTAAAGCCTACTTAGCTGTGATAGTTTTCTTTTTAACTTCATTATATAAACTACTTCTGTGAATTTTTTCACATATTCTTAAACAACCGTTTAGACTTTCGGGGGGGGGGGGACACTTGACTGTAACAAAAATTAGCACTTTAAAGCTTAATATTTCACCAAAGGATCCCTAAATCGAAAAATGGTTTGAACACACACATAATATTTTTGAACGACCCTGATACCCCACAACATGGGATAGACGAGAAAAAAAACTCATCCCCAATTTATGTGTAGACAGGGGGACAGCCGGACATGGCGACACTATAAGGGTTCCTTGTCGGACTACGGAACCCTAAAACAATAGAATTCCAGAGTAAACGAACTATCTTAAATAAAACGGAAATATTTGACATTCTCAAAATTACTGTCAGTAGGACTGACTGCCAATCAGGTGTTTACTAGGTCCACAATACAAATACAATGCTATCGGGTTTCCAATCGCTGGTATCAGTAAGAAAGGATTTTCCCATTTTTTACCTTTTGAGCATTTCGGAAAACCCTCTAAAAAAAAAACTACTCATAATATGCACACGGGAGTTCTTCTCACGAATTACAAGTAACAAGATCTAACAGATTATGGAATCAACGCGACGATGTTACTTTTTCGGTTTCTAATATGACTTATCGCAGCGTCCGACGCAGCGTCTGCACGTACGTCTGCGTATGTGATCAGTTGATGCATGCATGCACAATCTGCACGCTGCACGCAACGTTACTTATTGGGATTTCTTGAAAATTTTGAAAGTATCTGAATCCGAAACTGAAAAAAATATTTGCGTTGTTCGAATACATAGTATCGTATCTTATACAAGGTGAAATTAATTGAATATAATTGCCCAAGTTTCTGTGGCGTATTCAGTGATAGAGAAGTTTCAGGTAGATCAGACAAGGTAATGGGAGATCACGTGATATGGAGAATCGTGTGCATGTGCTAGTAAAATTTTGATTCATAGCTTTAGATTTATCGTGTAAGTTTGTGTGCGTCTTTAACTTTACTGGTTCAGTCGGTGTTTCTTAGTCTTTTTAATAAACCTATCATCGTCAAAAATGGTGGGTGGGTTGACCCACCTGAAACTTCACAAATGAAGTATCTATCATAAATTCTAAACGTGGCATTAACAGCGCATATCTGAGAGCACAATCAAAGCACTGAACGTGCTTCGGTTTCTGTGAATAGTTTTTATAAGCAGACAAAACGCTAGTCTGAACGCACCGGTTTGAACTTGCCTCTAGTCAGATAAAAATAAAAAATTTTTGCTCTACAACGTTGTGTCAATCGCACTCACATAAACCCCAAACGTATCTGAAACACCTCGGATACTAATATCGCGACCAAAGACATTGTATAATAACAAGACTATGCACTGTCATGCAACTAAACTAGATTTCAATCCCTTAGAAATAAGGTTGTAATTATTATGATACAATTTTCAAGCGAAAATAGAGCCGAGCGAGATGGCTGTCGCTACTCGTGTATCCTTGTCTAGCAAGTTGCCAGTGTATATAATATATACAATATACTTATATAGGTGTAGTGTTGTTGAGTTTCTAACGTGTTAGAAAGGGACCAACGAGTGCCAACACCCATCTCGCTCGGCTCGTTTTTCGTATCGTATTGCAGTCTTGTTCTATAAACAATGTCTTTGATCGCGACATCCTCTTCGTGTTTCAAAACAGAATAAAACGTCATAAATCGTGCATGATACAACATTAAGCTATCAGGGGATTACTTATCTTGTTGAAATAAATGTAATGCCTTTATTGTTTTAATTTATTTTTTGGTAAAAATGCTACGAAATTTTAAACTCAAGCGTGTAAGACATGCACTTGATCAATAATTTTGAATATGTTTTTGGAATTACTTTAGGGAGTTTTGAAGTCAACCGCGCGCGTCCCTTTGAATGCTGTGATTCGCAGATCTTACTAACGGTTGATACAGTAGCATTGGCTGCTAACGTACCGAATGGCAGGAGCGGTAGTCTAAACACAAAAAAACGGATGTTCTCTGACAAGGAAATTGAGGTATCCCCCAAAATTGCGTTCGATAATCATTCAAAACATGAAGAGATAGATAGTACCTTGCAGGTAACATTTAACACAAATGTAAAATTGAACAATTGAACATGCGAGCTGCATGCACGACACGGACACACGAATTATTATTTAACTTGCACACTTTTGTTTTCGTGGTAGTAACCGAAAATTTACAATAGTTCGTGCGCTTGAAAACCATCAAATATACATTGTAAGCAGTTTTCGGGAACTGTAGCTAGTTATGTTGATGTTGTAATCATATTGTAAAATTTATGATTTCATGATAATATCGTCAAGCTTAAAATAAATTCTATGTTCATTCCGGGCAGCATATAAAGGTGACTTTAATTTATCCAGCCAAATTCTTACAGGAGATTCGGTAAGTGCGCAGTAACAAGGTTCGATGAACCTTTTTGTGAAGTTCTTAAATTATTCTTTTCGTGTTCCTTACAAACGCAAGCCCGGCCCCGAGTCATTTAGGTACTATGGGTGGGACGTCAAGATTTTATTTTGAGAAAGTAGCAAGAAAAAGTGTTATCGATCCATGTTACTGATCACTTACCAAGCCTCCAGTATGAGTTTGGCTGCATAAATTAAAGTCACCTTATACGTATAAGGTCCTACAAATCAAAGTGAAAAAAAAATAAAGAGATGATAGAGTATAATAGTCAGCTGATCGAACCACTTTGTACCTGGGTAGGGTAGTGAAAAAATAATTCGTAAAAAATTTTTTTACCTCTGGAATGTGATTGGTTAACGATACATGATCTACCCTAGAATTATTTTCACTTATTATTGTAGGACCTTTTTATATAAAGAAATTAAAAGGAAAACTACCACAGCTACTGATATTACAGATCGAGCTTCGAACTACTAATATCTCTAGCAATGTACTTTTTATACGTGAAAAGACGCTTCGACCCACAAACCACAAGAAAAACTGTTTTAGGGTACCTTCAAATATAGGAAACCCAAAACCTAGATAAAATGCAAATGTAAAAACCGTATACCAGTTAGTGGTATTTTATGCATTACTTTGTAAATTAACCCGCACAATTATGGTTAGGGTGCAAGATCATTTACAAAGTAATGCATAAAATAACACAACTTTGTTAGAAAAGATTGGGGCTGAAGCTACCCTCAAAATATTTAATAGTACAGGGTATGGTACCTAAGTAATTACTATGATTTCCTGAAAAAGTCTGATGAAACCTACCCTCAGACCCTCCCCTTAAATTATGTTTCTGCTACTGCGACCACATGATGTAACCGAATGTAAAAATACACTTTATGAATGACCACCTCAACTCTCACCGAGCTTTTAAGGGCAGGATCCGCCAAACATGCTCTCACGTTTGAACAAATTTAGCGTAGGTATATAATAAGAATACTTATAACAAAAAATGTAATTAAAAAAAACATTGTGTGTATTTTATGTTTGACACAAGTGTAAATACACTCTGAATCTCAAGCTTAGTGCTTCTTTGGCGGTCGATATCTTTTTTTCAAATTATTAATAAACATGCATTTTTTATTTCGAACATAGAACAGTTTCCTTTGTTATAGCTGGGTGGTTCATTTTCAACCGGTATACGATAGGTGGTAGAGCTGATGCCATGCTCGACTGTGGAGGTACCACCATCTTACTCGCAAATCCTCCCGAAGTTATTCGGGGGAGAATAAGAGAACAGCTCTCAGGCAAAACCAGGCGGCCCACCATTGCCTGGGACCGATGGATGGCGGTATATCCATCCCTAATTGCCTGGCCTTAAAACAGACTAGTGACGGGCAGCGGCGTCACTGGTGCAAGGGTTTCGGCACCGCGCTCACCAACCCGCCTGCCCAGCGTGTGTGAGTATGGGCATTTCTTCCAGGGGGGTGAAATCCTGGAAAGGCCTATGTCCAGCAGTGGACGGATGGATACGATTACATCTTTTTTCCCCTTGTTATTTTAAAATAAATACATATACATAGGTAACACTAAAAGTTTCCGGAACTGGCCACTTACATAAACAATATTTAAAAATTTATTGCAACATTTGAAAATAGAACTCTTTGGCTGTAGAATGCAGTTTGTTTCATCTGACTGTCTTTTGTTTTTACCTTGTGGCGCCATTTAAAAAATTGTGTGTCTGCATCAACATGGACTTAAGTCGGGAAAATTTTCGTAGTATGATTTTCTACGATTTTAAGTGTAATTTGACAGCTCAACAGAGCATCGCTCGGCTTGAAACAGCTTTTGGCAATGAAGCACCATGCAAGACGACTGTTTATAGCTGGTTTGCAGAATTCAAGCGTGTTCGTATCAATCTCAGTGACGAATCTCGCGATGGTCGGCCGTCCACCGCTGTGACCAACAAAAACATCGATGCTGTGCGCCGTATGATTGAAACAGACAGGCATGTGACCTACCATGAAATTCGCGCATCCTTAGAAATAGGCATGAGTCAAATACAATCAATCCTACACAAACATTTGGGTGTGAGAAAGCTGTGCTCGCGGTGGATCCCACACAACTTGACTGAGGCTCAAAAAACGGACCGCGTCACTTGGTGCAGTGCCATGCTTACCAGATTCAACGAAGGTGCGTCAAATTTGGTGTGGGACATAGTAACAGGTGACGAAACATGGATTTATTGCTACGATCCCAAAACAAAGCAGCAATCGAGCGTATGGGTCTTTCAAGATGAGCCGAAACCAACCAAAGTGGCGCGCGTGAAAAGTGCATCTAAGCGGATGATTGCTTCTTTTTTTAATAAAACTGGACACGTGGCTACTGTTGCTTTAGAGAATCGTCGTACCGTGAATAGTGACTGGTACACGACCATTTGTTTGCCGGAAGTTATTGACGAACTCCGTAAAAATAACCGTAAACGCCGTATCATCCTGCACCACGACAATGCTAGTTATCACACGGCCAGACAGACAAACGACTTTTTGAAGACGAAAAATGTAGAACTCATGAGTCATCCTGCATACAGTCCCGACCTGGCACCTTGTGACTTTTTTCTGTTCCCAAAAATTAAGAACCAATTACGCGGTCAACGATTTTCATCACCAGAAGAGGCTGTCAAGGAGTATGAAAAACACGTTTTAGAGGTCACCACAGGGGAGTGGCACAAAAGTTTTCAAAACTGGTTTGATCGAATGAAAAAGTGCATAGACGCCAAGGGAGATTATTTTGAAAAACAATAAATTAATTTTGTACCTTTAATAGTATTTTTTCATATTCATTCCGGAAACTTATAGTGCGTCCCACGTGTGAAATTTAAGTCATTGGTGATAGTACTCGTCCATATGACCAATATCAGCTATTCCTTAGAAAAGTCAAATACCTACTCGAGCCAAATGTATGAAACAGCTGATATTTTTTTCACGATTTCAGGGTTGGCTCCATAGTAAAATGAATATGGACGAGTATGTACTATCACCAGTTTTCGTTGACAAAATGACTTAAAATTCACGTTGTATACTCAAACATTGACATTGAACATTCCTACCGTGTAGAGATACAACGCATTTTTTTTAAATATTTAATTGTGTCTTTAAAGGTAACTTACGGAAGAAAAAAATAGAAAACAAATATATGGATAAGGTACTTTGATTTCTTCAGACTGAATATTGAAAAAAAAATTGTCAAGAATAATAAATAAATAAAAATTCTTTTTCGTCACCAAATGACGTTTTTTGTGGTTTCAAGTGATCTTTCGATTTTTTTCTTGGTGCTTGTGTGTGAAACACGTGTCAAATGTGAAATATACACCGCGTACATGTATGTTCAACTTCTTAAATAATTACACAAATTTTATTTGTTAAAAATACTCTTTCTGAATGCTAAATATGTTTAAAGTGCGCGCGCGGCGGCGTAAAAATGTAGTGTATGTTTTAATTCAATAACAACTTCTCGAGTTCCATTTTGTTGACCGTAAGCTTCTAGATATGCCTCGTTCAATGATTAAGGCGCGTGTTCCCGCGTCATCCGAAAATTACTCCCATTGATGAAGTTATTTCTCTTAAACGGCTTACTTATAAAATATAAAAAAGTATGTCATTATTTAAAGTATAAGAAACAATCTCATTGCAGGAAATTATTATCGCCTATAAGAAACCTTGAAAATATTTCCCAAAGTCAAGCTGTTTTTGGAATAAAATTGGCTATTTCTTGGAAACCGCTAATGTTATTTGTATGGTTCTTGCATTAAAATACAAAAAAGTATAGCTTATAAAACTCATTTAAAAATGATGATTTACAGCAGAGTTAATAAAAAAAACTAGATATTTTGAGAGCGCGTGGCGTCAAGTTTCGGAGCAGTCGATTACAAAATCAAATGCAAGGATTTAACGTTCATTTTGACTTTGTTTAAAATGTCTCAAAGTTATTGGAGGCTACAAGGGCCTTGAGCTATGCGTTTAGTGTACTCAAAATCGTCGTCGGAGGTGCTTAGTCAGCTCAGCCGGTTGCTTATGGAGTAACTGTCTGTGGTAACTGTGTGGAGTTGTTTGGGGTACACACATACCTACATGCCCACGCGCTTCCGTTCGTGGAAATTTAATTGTGGACAAACAACGTATACCACGTAAGCGCATTCTTTCGAGGTGCGCAAATATTTACGACGTTTTATTATGGCATCTAATTTGGTGAGCCATTTTATGTTTTCTAATATTATTTTTTTGTATTGTAAAAATATTTTTTTTTACATCCGTGTTTTGTTTATAGAGCATCAAATATGGCGTCGCCAGCAGATAAAATAGCAGAAGGATGGCTCTACCTATTTAAAGATATCAATTCCCGAAGGGTTGTCAGTGGTGTTACCGAATGTGGACTGTGAAATGCATTATTACGTCCCAGCATAATGGGTGGTGACGTTTATCGCCGTACTTTAGGCACAAATTGGCCCCACAGCTTACGTTCCTTCCGAAGCACAAAGCCAACCTAGAGGATGGTTATTCTGGCATTATTTTTCATTCGCAATATCAGTCCTTCAACTTTTGTTTACATTATGAATTATGATGAGGGATCAAAAAGTAGTAAGAATGAGATAGAATAATAATAATAAATAGTAATAATAATATTTATTTATTGTGGGTATAAGAACCTAAAAATAATAGAAATAATTTAAACTATAGGTATATATTAAGCAGGGACTACTTAAGAAAGCTTATTATAAAATCAATGATTATTTGGACGATAATGAAGCATGGTGTAATAAATAATAATAATCTTATTCAAAATTGTAATTCATAATTAGCATTTTTTAATACTGTATGATTCCTATTAAGGCTTAAAATTAATTAATATGTAAACTTACTTTGTTAAAGGTAATAGACAATATGAGACGGGTTGACTAAGATATATTTTTTTCTCGTGACTAATTCCTGCAGTCTTATATTTTTTATGCCTTTACTTGAGTAGGTATGTATATGATTTTGTATCATATGTTTTATTTTGAAAAAAGGAATGTTTGCTAAGTTTCTTGCCCTTCTTCTTAGCAATACTAATCGAATGGTGCGGATGGTTAGGCATTATGTATATATAATATTTTTATTCCTTTATTTCTCTATTTTATGCAGGTGTATAACTTTATTACATTTTAGTAGCCCACCCTTAATATTTTTTTGTATATATTTCCGCCGTAATAAGTGCCGCCTTTGTACTCTATGAAATATTTTTAATATCCTTTTTCATGTTTTGTGTAAATGTACATTAAGTGTAATAAATAAATAAATATAAAAATAGATACCTACCTTGTACTTTCTGAACGATAAAACGAGTCCATAGGTTGTTAGTTCAAATGAATCCCAATAATATTATGTAAGATCATTTAAATTTCATTTGGTTAAGAAAATAAAATTAATTTAGAAAATATATAGCAGTTTGATTGATTCAAATAGCTATGTGACGTGACATTTAGAGGGGGGAGGGAGGGGGAGGGGGCAGGGGTCTATGAGTATGTCACCAAAGTGTCACTACGGGGGGTGGGAGGTCAAAAATGTACAAAAAAGCGTCACGTGATTTATGGACGCCCCCTTATAAACTTAAAAATTAAATAAATGTTTTAAAAAAGTAGGAGTCATATAAGTAGAGTACAAAGCCTTAGTATTAATTAAATATTGCACTTAAAATAAATTGTTTAAACCAAAGAGGAATAATTACATTTAATTTATTACTGAGGGTAGGTTTTCCGTCTCATCGTAGGACAGACATTGTAACCATTCAGAGACTCGATTTTTGCATTTAAAGCTAGTGAGGTCAAATAAGTTGATTATTTTATTGATTTTATTGTAAAGGTAAGGCCCTAAAAATGAAATGAATTTATGCGCGAAAGCGTGTACGGTGCGTGTTTGAGCACATTGTGTGACCTATTCTCGTGCAGCAAACCTTAAATTTAGAGTTGAAAAACCTAAAATAATACAAGCTCATTTAACTTTTATCCATCTGCGTTAAAGCCTATTTTGCAATGAAAAGTGTTTAGGTTAGGGCAGCTCTAAATCTAATATTTGCTACACGAGAATAGGTGTCACTATGTCCTTGCGTCTTTTGTTAGTGATTTGCGGGTCGTAAACTGTGGATTTGTGCTGCATTAAGATTATTTTCAGGATGAAAAGTTGGCGGACAGTTAGTACTTTGCAAGACTGATATAGTTTTCTGGTTGCATGGGAAGTAAAATGGTAAGAAAAATAAAATGACTATTGCTAACTTAATAATTTATTTTTCTACATAGTCTTCGAGTCTCTCTACACACCGAGTCCAGCGCTTTTCCAAGGCTTTAATCCCTTTCAAAAAAAAAGTTTTGTCTTGGTTCTTTGTATTTGAAGCCAGCTTGCTGAATGGCAGCAATCGCAACCGCCGCGCGCGTGTGCGTTGTCGTGATGAAACAGCACGCCCCTTCGAAGTTTCCCTCTCCTTTTCTCTTTGATGGCATTCCTTAACTTGGGAATCAAAGCTGCATAATATTCGCCAGCAATAGTGGTTCCACGCTCCAGGTAATCAATCAACAATATGCCTTCTGAGTCCCAAAATATTGAGGCCATAACCTTGCCAGCCGATGCCACGGCACGAAACTTCTTCGGGGTCGGTGATGATGGTCGTTTCCATTGCGATGATTGCTGTTTTGTCTCGGGATCAAAATGATGGACCCTGTTTTGTCCATTGTCTTCGAAATGTCAAGTCAATTTTGTTTCTGACCGTCGCGTCGGTTAACATTCTCGGCACCCATCGTGCGGAGACTTTTCTCGTATTCAAAGATTGTTTCAATATGGATTGAATACTTCCATATGAAATGCCCGTTTCTTGAACTAAGTAACGGATGGTGTAACGTTGTATGTTTAAAACATTATTATAATTATGTACGCGATTCACTATGAATTTATTGCTCGCATGTACCTCGCAAACGAACTCCATCTTTTATCTGTTCATTCGTTCATTAATTTCGGTTGACTGACTCACTTCACGCACGGCACATTCGCTCTGGCTCGCGCTTGGGACCGAACGTACGTTATCTCCACGGTCTTTATTCGACATCAGATATTTATGTAAATATCTCGTACGTAACTGTGGTGCATTTATTTAAATGCATTGATTTAATTGTGGCGTCCTAAGCGTTTCGGGTCCGCTATACGACCAGCCGATGCGGACATTTCATGTTCGTTTTATATTGCATTCTGATCCACCCCAATTGGGGTTCAATGTCTGAGGTTGAAGAAACACTTCGCTTCGCACATCCCCTGCTTCACTTCCGCAGTTTGCTGGACCTACCGTGAAGCACGGAACATCCACTTCCAAGTCCCGGCAACACCTGAGCGGCTTCTTGCTGCCTGATCACGCATTCCAGGATAGTACATACTCGTAGGCTGCGTAGTAGAACCAGATCGCTTTCGATTATAATAACGACCTATTTTTAGCCCTACCGATTGAGTGGCCTGTGGCCGCTAACACATTTCTATTTTTATTGTACGTGCCTTTTAATTGTCACTCCTTGAAATAGGGACAACTAACTAGGTAGGGACGTATCAATGGTAACTCTTCGATCGCTCAATACAAGTTTCTCGACTTTCACACATTGATTCTTTCACAACATTTTCTTCGGTGACTGACGTCGATGGACGGCCGCAACGATGTTCGTCTTCCGTGCTCGTTCTCCCTTCTCAAAATTGAGAAGCCCGCCTTGCGACAATGGAATACGGCGGAGCAGACTCTCCTAATGTTGCCTCCAAATCGCAGTGAATCGTCGTTAACTTTTTTAAACAGAGATATTTAATAACGGCCCGCACTTCGTTTTTCTCCATTTTCGAGAACACGTTCCAACACGAAGCAAACAAATGACTACATTCAGAAAAAAAACAAAAGAGAATCGAAGATTTTTTTCTTTATTAATATTACAAATCAAATATCTGAGCTATGCCTGCCAGTATTTATTTTTTTTTCTTACCAAGGAGTATATATGTCGTTCTCACTGTCGATGCGATGTAAAGTGAAATTTCACCATACCCTGTTAGTTATTTCATAAATCAGACATTACCTAATGAGGGATTAAAATTAACAAGGACACTAACATCTCTGTTAATTTTGTGTGTCCCATGTCGAAAATCAAACATTAAGCGATTGGCTCATAAATCATTCACTCACATTCTAAGCCAACCAAAACAAAATGTCATTATTTGTTTTGTCATTATTGCGCACACGGGCACTATTTTCAATAGTCGTATTATAAGTTTCGTGTTTTATAAGGTGACTGATTTGAAATGCCGTTTATTCTGTTGAATTCAATAGAGATCGGTTTACATTTCGTTTTGCTGGTTCAAATGTCAAAAATGTTGTGTCTTCGAGATAGGTCAGTTGCCGGTAGCCATGACAACAATGTAAACAATAGCAAACATGGCCGATCACGACAGCTGTGGGTCTGTGTGACAATAAGCTAATCGTCTGTTACCAATCTAGCGAACCCCTAGAGCAGTCATTAAGTTTAACAACTCATTAAGGAAATTATAGTATGGTGTGACACTCACTAACTTTAACAGTCTGTTAAATGATATAACAGGGGTGTCAAATAACTAACAGAGTATGGTGAAATCGGGTCTGAAGATCATCAAATAAAAACTATAGAATGTTTAAACTATAGAAACCAACGCTTCAACTATTGGGTACTTATCCATAGAAAATCTCTTTTAAAATCACCGATAATTACGTTTGCACTTGAAGGACGTCATAGTTTGTAAATAGTTCAATACTCATAGTAGGCAATTTTGAAAGTTCGTTATCTTTCTCTTTTTGGTCTTTGGCAATCAGTTGGCAACCACAAAACTGAATAAAGATATATTTTACTCTTTTTAAGCTTTATTTTTTATTTGGTATTTTTAATAATAATTATAAAAACAACAAAACACATTTTAACTCGATATATTTCGGCCCCATAGGCTGTCATCAGTCGAATCATAAATTTTACTAGAATTTGGAAACTTATTAAAGACAACTGTTTAAATAAAAAATAGAGTCTATCAGCACTTTCTAGCCTGGGACCGATGGATATATAAAACAGACTGGTGACGGGCAGCGGCGTCACTGGTGCAAGGTTTTCGGCATCACGCTCACCAAGCCTGCCCAGCGTGTGTGAGTATGGGCATTTCTTCCAGGAGGACCGCCAAGTGTGGCGAAATCCTGGAAAGGCCTATGTCCAACAGTGGACGAGACAGGCTGATGGATGATGGATTAAGCTTTTATGCACAATTTAACAGTGTTTGTAGTTACTCTATGAAACTACAAGATCATGAGAAAAAAATAATGAAAACATCAAAATAGGTTGTTTTAGATATTGCTAACTTTAAATGCGTTCCACATTGTTTAAAGATGGCTTACATTTCTTCCAGGAGGACCGCCAAGTGTGGCGAAATCCTGGAAAGGCCTATGTCCAACAGTGGACGAGACAGGCTGATGGATGATGGATTAAGCTTTTATGCACAATTTAACAGTGTTTGTAGTTACTCTATGAAACTACAAGATCATGAGAAAAAAATAATGAAAACATCAAAATAGGTTGTTTTAGATATTGCTAACTTTAAATGCGTTCCACATTGTTTAAAGATGGCTTACATTTCTTCCAGGAGGACCGCCAAGTGTGGCGAAATCCTGGAAAGGCCTATGTCCAACAGTGGACGAGACAGGCTGATGGATGATGGATTAAGCTTTTATGCACAATTTAACAGTGTTTGTAGTTACTCTATGAAACTACAAGATCATGAGAAAAACATAATGAAAACATCAAAATAGGTTGTTTTAGATATTGCTAACTTTAAATGCGTTCCACATTGTTTAAAGATGGCTTACATTTTCATTGAACTCAAGCTATACTCGCACTTATTAAATAAAATGTTATCCTTCATTCACCCAAAAAAAGTTGAAAAAATACACATTTTATCTTCAACCCAGAAAAATCCTGTAGTGCCGAAGAAAAAGTTATGTATCATTGCGAAACCTAAAGGGAGCAACAACGCAGTAAGAAACCACAGAAAACAAATCTAAAAAAAAGCGAACGGCTAATGGCAGACATTCTATACTGCGCGGCAAAACCACCGTATAATTAACAACAGTAGTTTAACTAGGCGGTGTCCTTGAAATCAATACCTACGGCCGCTCGGCGCCTAAACACGCGCTAGGGCTGCCAAATGACTGTTTACGTAGTTGATAATGCTATATTACTACTATAAATCTTGTATTTAAGCAACCATAGAATGCACAACATACTCTGTAATTTCATGCCATAATTTACGAAAATGCGCGGGAACGTCACAGAGACAACGTGCGTACGTAACTGCGGTGCGACCGCGACTGTCGTAAACCGAGTTGAACCATGTTTTGGCGGGGGTTCGTTTCGGCCCGCTTGTATGGAGATAGAATACTATTTGTTACATATACTATGGCAAAGCTTAGTGAATAGTAGTAACAAGTAGGTTGCCAAATATCACCAAATAGAGCACAGAATTCGCAATCAGATTAAGGGTGGATACATAGAGCACTCAGCACATAACTTCTCGGGTCTTAATAACCTCATTACAACCGTGGGCCTTTTTATTGTAATACTTATAAAAATGTTGGGCGAAGGCAGTTAAGTGGTCAGAATGATTTGCGATCTACCCCCCAACGTGCGACACGGCCCACACATTAGCAGCGCTGGGAGCCTGGTCCTGAGCTTTGGATCTTTTCCTCACTTGAACAGCTTTTCTGTGATGATTATTTTATCTAATGAAGTCAGTTTGGCTACGCTTGTAGTAGTGCACACGTACTTTTTAGGGTTCCGTACCTCAAAAGGAAAAAACGGAACTTTCTTGTCCGTCTGTCCGTCCGTCCATCAGTCTGTCTGTCAAGACCCATTATCTAGGGAACGCGTGCTTTACTCAAAAATGCAAGTACCTAATCTAAATAAAACTAGCAAGTAATTTAAATAAAAAAGGTTTTTATTTCATATTTGGTTGTATAGTTCCAACTACCATTGCAAAAATTCCATATTTGGCTGTATAGTTCCAACTACCATTGCTTACAAAAAAAGTAACAAAAGCGCGGTTCAGCGAAAATTTTGTTTTTATTTAGTGACTTTTTTGCTAAAAATGAACTCTCAAAGCGAAAATTCTTCCGATTCAATGTGTTTATCACCGCCAGACATTAAAGATGAAGCTAAATTAGTGGTTGAAAATTTGATACCGCGAAACTCAAAGGAAAAATATAAGCTTGCATATGAAAAATTTGTGCAGTGGAAAATCACTAGGAAATCTAAATCTTTATCCGAAAATGTTTTTTGTACCTATCTCTATAAATACAAACAGCTGTGTTTTAAATAAAATATTTTTGCATTTGATTTCTTAAAGCGTTGAAACGTCAAAATAGCGGCCGGCAACGTTTTGCCGGCCTGTTAGAGCGTCCAGCAAAACTTTGCCGGCCGCTCCTTGAAACAGAACGGCAAGGTCGACTTTGCTCAAACAAGGTTGTCAAAATAATGACCACATTACATGCATTTTTGAGTAAAATATTATACCCAACCGGTTTCGCTATTCAGCATTCTCAAGGATTTTACTAAAATACTTATTCTGAAAATGTAATTAAATAAGTATTTTAGTAAAGCCCTTGAGAATGCTGAATAGCGAAACCGGTTGGGTATAATATTTAATACAACTATATTGTGGTCAAGTACATGTGTTATAAATATACATAATGTAATATTTATTTTTTATTTAATGTCTTTAGCGTATTTATTTATATTTCGTGTTCCGTAACTCAAAATGGAAAAACGGAACCCATAAACGATCACTTTGTTGTCCGTCTATCTGTCCGTGTATGAAGACACTTTTTCTCGCGCCCTGTTAGAGATATCAAGTCGAAACTAATACCTACTTTTACAGTCTACGACCCCATAGTGCTGTTAAGAAATGAAGCTTCTAGTTCAACGCAAAAAAAGCTATAGCCCTTAACGTAATTCATTTGATACAAATAAGCTCAGCATAAGAATCTATTTGGGTACTTACAGTCAGAGGTCGCAGGTTCGAATCCTGGCCCGAGGAATTTTTTCAAATTCTTGTCTTTACATTTGTTTCTAATTTATCTTTTCTAGTTTGTAATGCACTCTAATAATAATATTTAGAGTATTCCAAAGCGATGGATTTAATAACATAATCTCTTAGTCAATGAGAACTGTGAATTTCTTAACTGTCTGAAGCAACATATATTGTAGCGACGACAGCGCCATCTGTTCCTAAGAACAAGGCGTGAAATCACATAACGCTCTCGTGAGCGTTCAGTATGTGCATTAAAAGCTGGTTAGATCAAATAGTTACAAAGATATTCGGTGAACAAGTATGGTGGAAATATTCAACGGTCTAGGTAAGTACCTCGGTGACGCAGTCGGTAGCGCGTTTGTCTTGATAACAAGAGGTCGCAGGTTCGAATCCTGGCCCAAAGAATTTTTTCAAATTCTTTTCTTTACATTTGTTTCTAATTTATCTTTTTTAGTTTGTAATGCACTCTAATAATAATATTTAGAGTACTTACAGTTGACTTTAGAAATAATATATCGTAAACGACAAGTTAAGTTGGTCGTTTACAATATTGCCTTATTTAAACGGTATGTACGAAACCCTTGGGGCGCGAGTACTATTCGAACTTGACCCTTGAAATTTAATTTTTGACCATTTTAACCCAAGAATTTGCAACCTACTTCCGCAACATTTTCTTCTCTAAATAAAACTTAAATAGGTGGATAAAACATAATGATGATGATGTCTTCCTCGACGTGTCCGTCGACGGCGACCCTTATTGCTTCCTGGTATGAGCTCGGATGTGACTGGAAAATCCGAGTTTCGTCAAAAATATTCTGTTACATGAAGTGCAGTGTAATTGTCCACTTGAGTTGTACGTGTAGTTGTATGTGGGCTTTGGGCGAGTCTTGCGTTGTGAGCGTTTAGCGTCTGAAATTTCTTCAAGAATTGCCAAAGCTGCAGCCGCTTTCGGAAAGCTGAATAACTCACACGACTTGCGACTTCGAACTAAACTTGCCGTGGATAAAACATAATCTATGTCTAGAATCTATACTAATAATGAAGTAGTAATAAGTCGTGTCTCGACATTGAATATTTTTGTGAAAATATAAATGGAGTGGGTTATTAGTAATGAGGCTAATTTTCATTTTATCTAGAAAACATAGAAATTAATTTCGCAATCCAAAGAGGGAATGCCGCCAGCCTTCTGGGGACTCTGCCACATGGCGGCGGAGATCTGGCAAACATGTTTTACTTGTAGCTTTTATTTGGTAAGTATTTTAGTTTATATTTTTTAGTATTTTAGGTTACCTATTTATGTTATTTATAGGTGGTAGAGCTGATGCCGGGCTCGACTGTGGAGGTACCACCATCTTACTCGCAAATCCTCCCGAAGTTATTCGGGGGAGAGTAAGAGAACAGCTCTCAGGCAAAACCAGGCGGCCCACCATTGCCTGGGACCGATGGATGGCGGTATATCCATCCCTAATTGCCAGGCCTTAAAACAGACTAGTGACGGGTAGCGGCGTCACTGGTGCAAGGGTTTCGGCACCGCGCTCACCAACCCGCCTGCCCAGCGTGTGTGAGTATGGTCATTTCTTCCAGGGGGACCGCCAAGAGTGGTGAAATCCTGGAAAGGCCTATGTCCAGCAGTGGACGAAACAGGCTGATGGACATTTATGTTATTTAAGTTTTTATTGTTATTTAAAATAAATAGAAATTAATTTCTATCATAGTTTTGAATTTTAGCTGTTTCTGTTACGTTTTATCTCTAGAACCATTCAACGGATTTGGATGCGGTTTTCTGTATTATCATTGTAGTGATCCTGCTCAACATATAGGCTATAAGGCATGTTGATAAAATAATCAGCAAGCTGAAAACTATACACGTGAGCGAAGCCGTGGGCAAATGTTTGTTAAACATATGACATTTTCTCACGGCTAGTATTAGCTTAATCTTTTTATAGAGAGCGGGTCGTTTGTGACAATGGCGATTTGCACTCGAAACCTTATCGCAAAACAAGTTGGTCACTCAAGTAAATCCTAGGATTTTGTGTGTGCAATATTATTGCGCCTATTCTTTATATTGTGAATTAATTAAATACGGTATATGGTAAAAATATACAGGAATTACACCAGTTTAAACTAGTTTAGCTTTCTGTAATTGCAATTCTGTATAAAACCTCTGTGAAACCTCTTTTTGGTTCAGCGTTGCATCCTTTTGCTTCAGCGTAGCAAGCAAACGCTACGATTTTATACTTTAGACCCGCTACACCGTAGTTACGTATTAATATAAAGGTTAGATATATTTTCATTACGTTTATATTACCTCGTAAAATTGCTATATAAGGTGTTTTTTATTTATGCAGCCAAACTTATACAGGAGGCTTCGTAAGTGATCACTAACACGGATCGATAACACATTTTTGCTAATTTCGCAAAATAAAATCTTGAAGTTCCATAGTTTGCGTTTAAAAGGAACATGAAGAGAATAATTTACGAACTTCACAAAAGGGGTCATCGAACCTTGTTATTGAGCACTTACCGAATGTTCAGTAAGAATTTGTCTGCATAAATTAAAGTCACCTTATATAAGGAAGTGTTTTTTTATTTGTACCGTTTTGTTTTTTCTCTGAGTTTTTCAGCATGTTCAGTAGACTAATACGACATATAGTTATGACATAAAAACCACGAGGGGTTGACACAGGTGTTTAAATGCAAGTCCCAGTCCACACTTGGTACACCCGCTATTCACTGACGATTATTATGTCCAAACCGTGATGGGCGTTAAGTCATCGCCGTACTTCTGGCACATATGGATTATCCAGAGCACGCAGACCGAGCACAAATTCATTTACACCGAACTACACATTTTTAGGTAATCAAAAACAAAACATGTAAAAAAACCAAGTCTCGCAACTTAGTAACATCTTATAGTGACCATATCAATATTAAAAATCTTTTATGTTTTAAATAAATAGATTGACTTGGCAAGTTGCGAGACTTGTTTTTTTTACAAGTTTTGTTTTTTTGATGGCATCTCATTTCTTTTTGTAGATAGTCCTACTCTTTTTCCTTTGCAAATGTAACTTTTTAATCCTACATATTTATATATTTATATAGGATTAAAGTTATTTATGCAGTTGGTGTATCTAGAAAACTGGACCGAATTTGCAAAATATATCAGGTTTTCCTTGATTTATACACTAAACACTAATTGCATTCGAAATTTGAAGCTTCTATGTCTGCTAGAAGTGCCTTAAAGTTTTGATGATCGGTCAGTCAGACAGTCGGTGAGTGAGTAATAAAATTGAGAAAATTTGACTAGTTATAATTCTTAAACTACTAGTTCAAATTTAATGAAATTTTAAATATACCGTGTTTATACAACGCCTGCTTGGTTAATCAAAATTCAGGTTCCTAGTTTTATAAAAACACGATTTAATAAATTAAGGCAACTATCCGATACTAAAACCTTTAATTTACCTAAATGTAATAATGTTTTCGGAACTAGGCATTGGGAATTTATACTACCAAAAATCATCAATAGCCTTCCAAAAGAGTTGCAAAAATGGTATTTTAATAATAAAAATAATTATATGACAAAACTTAAAAAGTACATGGTGGAATGTAGTGACCTCAACTACATTTTGTAAATAAAATAAGCTAAATTAACCTATTTGTATGTATAAAGTGTAATTTAGAACTCACTATCGGCAGATAAACCCTCGTGGCTTACGTCAGATAGTTCTATAATAATTGTTTTAAGTGTAATGTGTATAAATTGTTCAATAAACTAAAAAAAAAAAAAAAAAAATCCACAACGAAGTTATAGGGGGGTCGAAAATGGACTGAACTGTTTCGAGAAAAGGATGGTACGGCCGTGCCGCTTTTTAGCTCGACTTGGCGGGGGCACTACCGTGCCCCCAGATTTAGACCTACTAATGGGGTAGATGCCAACGGTTTATTTAGATCTTACAAATTCAAATATAAAGTTGAAAGTGTCTTTCACCCTTGTTCCTGAAATGATCGCAGAGGAATACCAACCAACTGAATTTTGGAAATTGAAATTTTCCTCAAATATCTGCCACTTTCTTCAAACGCTCGCCTGAGGCCGCTTCTGTGACCCCATGGTAGAGCGCTCTCCTGCTAACCCAGAGGTAGTGGGTTCATTATACTTCGGAAATCACGTCAATTTGTGCTCGAGTTACGGCGATAGGGTTGACGCAGGCATCATGTTTGAGACGTTATAATTGTTGGTGTAAAGTGGGTGTACCAAGTGTGGACTGTGACTTGCATTTTCACAGCTCACACCTTTGAAACCCCCTCGGGGATACATGTCGTGACGATATATATATATTTTTTCCTTCCCGTAAGTGTTCAACAAGTAGTCATTTTTGTTCGATAGATCAGTTGATGAAAACAATAAGGTAATCTTTCAACAACGATAATTAAAATATTTCCAATATCATCTCTTTAGTTGGAAAGAGTATTTTTAAATAAATATTCATTATATAACTTTAATTATTGCGATACTTTTTTCGTGTTCGTTTTTATAAAATTCAAAATTTCAAACAGACACAAATAATACGAATGTATGCTTGGATCAGCAAGATCCGTTGCAAAATGTGGTTTTAAGAACAAACGGATAAATGGTCAAAATAATTTATTTAATTCCCTAATTATTTAATTATTAATTATTTAATGTATCTTACAATTCAGAAAAAAAGTTGGCAATCCCAGAGAGCATTTATCCTATAGGCAAAAAATATAAATACGTAGACCAGACTGCCCAACGTAATCAGGTAGTTAGTATGTATAATTTTCACATTTATGTTTATTCTCTTAATAACATAAAAAAATGCTACATGATTGTGTGCTGAACTATGCTGTTTCATTTAAGATTTCTAGAAGTATGTAATTGGTAGATCGCACAGGGTCTCGTTAGTAAACAAGAGATCTTGGGTCCAATCAAGTTGGCCACCCCTGCTATAGGGTTTGCAGAGGTTTTCCGAGTGTAAACTAACAAAATACAACGTGATGCCGCACCATTGATTGCCGTTCATTTTCACGTAATTATTTGGGGCAGGTATAAGAAAGACGCAGCGTGGGCTTATTTTCAATACAAGAAGCCTCATTCAGCAATTCAAAGATAAATAGCCCCGCTTAGTGGCCTTTGTAGTAAGCAAAAATGATATTGGTAATTACAGACCATTTATACTTTACTGGTTACTGTAAATGGTGAAATTTATTCCAAAGCAAAAAAAAAAAACTGGTAATTACTGTTAGATAGATAGATGCTTTATTTAATGACCAGGTTTTTTCTTATAAAACTAATACATGACCCACAAAACTGCATGTACAGTTGGGATCCGAAAGTCTCTGACATGAAAATATTATAGTCACACTATAATTATAAATGCGAAAGTTTGTGTGTGTGTGTGTGTTTGTTACTCTTTCACTCTGAAACGGCTGGACGGATTTGGATGAAATTTATAATGGATATAGCTTATACCCTAACCTAACACATAGGCTACTTTTTATCTCAGAATAAGCATGTCGTCAAACCGAATAACACGCGGGCGGAGCCGCGGGAAAAAGCTAGTATAGTATAATGACACGTCACTTATTTTTAAAGTGAATCGACATAACGATATACTTGATGACGCGAATTCAACCCTCTCTCTGATTCTTGATTGGTTCACTGCAAATAATTTAGTTCTAAATGCAAAAAAGACGAAATGTATAAAGTTTACTTTACCAAATGTAATTCAAGTAGATGTCAGTTTATTTTTGCAGGGGTCCAAGCTGGAGTTAGTTAACGAAACTAAGTTTTTAGGTATTACTATAGACTCTCGTCTTCAGTGGGGTCCCCACATAGAAGCTCTCTGTGGTAGACTTAGTTCAGCCGCATACGCTGTTAGACGCATAAGGCAGATTACTGATGAAGATACTGCTAGATTAGCATATTTCAGTTATTTTCACAGCATTATGTCATATGGCATAATGTTGTGGGGTAGAGCCGCGGATATAGAAGCAGTCTTTGTCTTGCAAAAGAGAGCAATTCGGTCTATTTATAACATGAAGTACCGAGATTCATTAAGAGGAAAGTTCAAAGAAATTAATATATTTACGGTCCCTTGTGAATTTATTTATCAAGTTATTAGATATGTCAGAAAAAAAATTGATAATTTCCCGAGGCTTGGTGTGCACCACTCTGTTGAAACCAGAAACAAACATAAACTAGCTTTTCCAAAATTAAGACTTGCCAAAGTAGGTACCTCTTTTGTAGGACATGGTATAAGATTTTACAATAAGCTTCCAGAGGAGGTCCTTAGTTTGCCTGAAAATAAGTTTAAACTATATATTAAGCAGGGACTACTTAAGAAAGCTTATTATAAAATCAATGATTATTTGGATGATAATGAAGCATGGTGTAATAAATAATAATAATCTTATTCAATATTGTAATTAATAATTAGCATATTTTAATACTGTACGATTCCTCTAAAGGCTTAAAATAATTAATATGTAAACTTACTTTGTTAAAGGTAATAGACAATATGAGACGGGTTGACTAAGATATATTTTTTTTTCTCGTGACTAATTCCCGCAGTCTTATATTTTTTTATGCCTTTACTTGAGTAGGTATGTATATGATTTTGTATCATATGTTTTATTTTGAAAAAAGGAATGTTTGCTAAGTTTCTTGCCCTTCTTCTTAGCAATACTAATCGAATGGTGCGGATGGTTAGGCATTATGTATATACAATATTTTTATTCCTATATTTCTATATTTTATGCAAGTGTATAACTTTATTACATTTTAGTAGCCCACCCTTAATATTTTTTGTATGTATTTCCCGTTTTTATTATTTCTTCATTGTATTATGTATATATAATAGTTTTATTCCTAGATTCCCCTATTTTATTTATTTTTTATTTATTTATTTATTTAAAAACTTACGACTATCATTTATTAATGCAGGTGTATATTTTATTTCCCGTATTATTATATATATTTTTTTTATATTCTAAAGACATATTATATTGTGTAAATTAACTTTGACTTGTAGAAAGTATACTTAATGTATCAATTTTGCAAAAATAAATATTTTGATTTGATTTGATTTGATAATAGTACGATCAGCCGTACCTAAGCAGAAAAAGAGCCCCGAGACACGGATAGATGCAGAAAGATGAGGACACGGCAAAGATTTAGTCTTTCCACGTTATTCATAGGTTTTGTTTTTCCAAGCTTGAGTTTCAACATTATACATAAACTCACGCACACCCTCACACTCTTTCCTACACACACACACTGACACCCCTTTAATACACCCTTAAAATTGTAATACCATAGTCTATTTTTAAATACTTAATAATTGTAATTCGTTTTTTTTTTCTTATTACATAATTAACTCGTTTCTGAATATCAAGTAGCATAATTTGTTTTTAATAATTTGGCCAAGTGCGAGTTGGACTTGCGCACAAAGGGTTCCGTACCACTCACCACACAATAAGGGTACTGAACCCTAAGAACATATGTACATATGAACAATATAGAAGCTATACATAACATTAAGGCTCTAAAATGGTACCACCTGACAAACAAGTTAGCACCCTTTGAGTACGCAACCCTAATTTTATTATTTGTTGTTTTAGTTTAGAATATGTACAATAGCATAGTTTAAAAATCCACTGTGTGGTATTAGTGTCTAGCTGAAACAAATAACGATAAAAAGATGCTATTTTTTCGAGGTTTATTGTATGGAGAACTCAATATTTTTTCAAGTTTTATTATTTGTCGTGGTAGAGTCCATGGTAACACTTATTTTGTGAAAAATTTCCACCTATTACGGCTGAAGCTGTAGACCCCTGCCTCTAAACGGACAGACAGACAGATATACAGACAGACAGTGGAGGCTTAGTAATAGGGTCCCGTTTGACACCCTTCGGGTTCGTAAACCTAGAAATCATAAATAATTGTAATTCTTTTTTCTACATTAATAGTAAATTTACTAGTTTTTGAAATATTTCAAGGACCTAGTTAAATTTATCATTCAGACATTGTTAAATGTAATTCCACGAGGAAGTGCGGGGTTCCTGTACTTCAGTTCTCGTAAGGGGGCGTCCGTTAATTACGTGAGGTGATTGTGGCGAGTTTTGGACACCCCCTACCCCCTTAGTAAGATATCGTGAGATTTGGCTCGACCCCCTCCCCCCCTCCCTCTAATCTCATGTGAGATGGTTCAAAATGCGTATTTTCAGTGTAAATACGTTAATCTGTGCTTCATTCCATCCATCAGCCTGTTTCGTCCACTGCTGGACATAGGCCTTTCCAGGATTTTGCCACTCTTGGCGGCCCTGCTGGAAGAAATGCCCATACTGACACACGCTGGGCAAGCGGGTTGATGAGTGCGGTGCCGAAACCTTTGCACCAGTGACGCCGCTGCCATGCACTAGTGACGCCGCTGCCCGTCACCAGTCTGTTTTATATAAGTCCCGGCAATTGGGCATGGATATACTGCCATCCATCGGTCCCAGGCAATGGTGGAAGAAATGCCCATACTGACACACGCTGGGCAAGCGGGTTGGTGAGCGCGGTGCCGAAACCTTTGCACCAGTGATGCCGCTGCCCGTCACCAGTCTGTTTTATATAAGGCCCGGCAATTGGGCATGGATATACTGCCATCCATCGGTCCCAGGCAATGGTGGAAGAAATGCCCATACTGACACACGCTGGGCAAGCGGGTTGGTGAGCGCGGTGCCGAAACCTTTGCACCAGTGACGCCGCTGCCCGTCACCAGTCTGTTTTATATAAGGCCCGGCAATTGGGCATGGATATACTGCCATCCATCGGTCCCAGGCAATGGTGGGCCGCCTGGTTTTCTCTTACTCTCCCCCGAATAACTTCGGGAGGATTTGCGAGTAAGATGGTGGTGCCTCCACTGTCGAGCCCGGCATCAGCTCTACCACCTCATGCTATGCTTCATTGCGTTGGATTTATAAAAAAAATATTTAAGACTACTTTGTGGCGTTCGCAAAACCGCGATAAATATCATTGTCTAGAATTTAGACATATTTTAATAGGGAAACACGTTTTGCTCAATTAAACCCAGTTTTTTCGCAATTTTAAACAATTTCTTGCGGAAAAAAAATTACGTGATACTTGCCAGGACCCCCCTCTCCACCAAGTAAGATTGGGTGAGAATCGGCTTGACCCTCTGCCCCCCTAAACGCTTCACGTAATTAATGGATGACCCCTAATTAACATGGGGCCTCGAAGTAAATACTTTTTTAGTGTAAAATAATGTAATGAGTAAACTTATTTTATTTTTTAAATACGGAACCCTAAAAATTAATGTAAGCAATTCTAATAACCCTTTATATTAGAAATATGTAACCTGGTGTCAGTATTTCCTATATTACAAAATGTCCTTCAAGTGTACGTTATAAACAAAACATTATAAAAAGTTTTCCTGTCCTTAATTCTGTATCTTAATTTTTGATTAGTGTCGCGAATACAATTAGTCTTTATGAAAGAATCTGTGTATGAGGAGAAAACAGAGTCCGTAATTTTGAAATGTTTTGAGTAGTATTATCTGTAACCGCTGAGATATAAAGGCTTGGGCGGGCGGTCCCGCTTCTTATTATACCGCCCGCCCTCACGCAGCGTGCTGCTGTGTCCATTTATATCTGTATTTGTAATAGATTAAAAAAAGTCGAGTGTAATAAAATAAATTGTGTAAGAAAAAGTACTAGATAGTGACGGACGAACAGTTGAGCAAAGGAAACGGGGTCTCTTATATTATTTTGTAAGTAAATATTGACTTGTGTTTGGTAAAATATACGAAAGTGCATTATTTTCAAGAACCAGGATAAATATATACAATAAATTGACACGATAAAGAAAAGGGAAAATTAAAGACGTTCTGATTGTCAGCTGTCCTGGTAAAAAATATGTTACGTATACGTACAAAAGTGTGAGGTCTGAACTTGGAATTACGAAAATTTTCTTCCACTGACCAGGATTTTCCATAACTTTCAATGCCATAGAATTTCAGAATTAGTGTAAGTAAGTGACTTTCGTTTATATAGCCAAATTCACACTGAAGGCTCAGTAAGTGGTCAGGACCAAGGTTCAATGACCCTTTCTGTGAAATACGCAAAATTTAGACTTCCTGTACTAATTTTGTCGAGGTTGTTCTAAAACATAAGTATAGGGGCAGAACAAGTATTTTTCGTATTTCAAAAACAATGTCATTGAACTTTGGTCCAAATATTTTGTGATAAATTTCGTCGTGCCAAGGATTTGAACCTGCCACCTCTTGCTTACAATGCAAATGCTTTCCCCACGAGCTAGAGGGATTCTCACGTGGATCGTTGAACTCTTCTATAATTGTCTTTTTTATTATTCGTCTATCGGACGTTTGCTATCACATACTAAATCGAGCAATGCGGGTACATTATGCGATCGTTCTTATAAATTTATAAAAATATTACAACCATTGTTTTTACTACAATCTCCAAATTAAGTTATGATATGATATGAGCCTTATTTCTACATACTCGTACATGATTTTCGTCAAAAAAACTTCTTACTTATTTATCTCTTTTTAGCTTTTTCTATCCCGTGCTATGTCTACACATTTCGCCGCAAAAGTTATCGTGTTTCGCTGAGTAATAGCAAAGTTATACGAACTTATTGAACTATATTCATATTTATTTTATTAGTAGGGATTCAATATGATGCAATTATATAATACTGCTAAAAGCAATAGGGCAGAACGAGCGTTCTCTAGGAAAAGAGTACTGGCCCAAATGTTTTACTAAGTATTAATTAAATAGTTTTGATAAGTTTTCAACATGACTGTTAGAAGCCGCTAATCAAATATTTATGTGATATGTGCATTAGATACCCGTAATTTCAAGTAATTTAGTACTCCGTATACTTACATAATAAAGCCGATTTTGAAGGCTTTAGTTTTAGTTTGGCATACATAAAATTAAACTTAAGTATGGTTAAAACGAAGAGCCATTTTCACGTCACCGTTTTATAAACGTCTAACTAAAATTTACTCAACTTAGTGATTTTAACTTGTTTTGGTAATTTAAAGGCACATTTTAGAACGGTCATTTGATTGAATTTAAAAAATTTAGTTTGATTTAAGAGCATTTAAAAGACTTGGTAAGTTGGTGTGCCCTTCAGAATAGCAAAATATAGTGCTGTCACTTAAAATTACGTTTTTTAGTGAGTTTCTTAGATTAAAATTAAAACCTTCAAAATCGGCTTTTTTCTGATTACTTAAAAAATAAAATAGTTAAGGCGGCACGTTTCGAGCTCAGTGCAAAATGCAAAAGTTATGATTGTTTTTCTTATTTTTTAATAAAAAAGTACTAAATAAATGTGATTTATGGCATTTCGCAACCATAGTTTAACCTTAATTAGGCTATTCAACCAAAATGTTGTAATTTTAAACATTACGTTGTAAATAAATGTACACATCAACTTAAAACACGCTATGTTGGTATGGACATTCACGCTAACTATAATCCATAAATGACGCAATTCTGCTAAAAACCCCTGATAATTATTAAACAATAGTCGCAAATGAGATGAAACTATTTTATTTCATACATTTTATTTAAAAATAAAATAAACAATCCTAACTTATGCATTTTGTACTGAGCTCGAAACGTTCCCCCTTCAATTGAATAGCCTAATTAACGTTAAACTATGGTTGCGAAATGCCATAAATCACATTTACTTAGTACTTTTTGATTAAAAAATAAGAAAAACAATCCTAACTTATGCATTTTCTACTGAGCTCGAAACGTTCCCCCTTCAATTGGAAATAACGACTCTTTTTAAATGATATGTCAAAGAAATAATTTGTTTTATTTATTTATATATGATATGAAATGTTTTGTACATTAACACAAATAATATAAGAGCAGTCTCCTAACAAAAGAAACAATCAAACATGGTGTGCAAAGGTGGCAATATCTTCCAGGCAACTTTTGAAAATACTCGATAAATAACATGGGAATGCTAATTAGAAAGAAAGAAAGAGATTGAGGTAAAAAATACATACTTCAATGTCTTCAATAGACTTATCTATATTATAATCTTACATATACTTACAATACATAAACATAATAAAATTAAATGAATACCTATAAAATAGCAACATAAACATTCAAAATAAAATTATAATACTGGATATTTAATTTGTCGGGTTATCTGTGGCGAAAACATTAGTGAAGGTATTTTATTGATTTAGGGTTCCAAACCCAAAGGAGTATTAATAAAAGAAACAGTAACAAAAAAAGACGCAATAAAAAGGATATATAAGGTTAAATAATAATTGTTGGCGAAACTCAAAACATAGGTAGTATTCGTCTCTGTGAACAACTTTTTCTATGGGGACTATGCAAAATTCTCAATTTTTTTTCGCCTTCTCATAGTAAACCAGACGACTGATATGGTCAATTTGTATGAGAGGAAGTGAAAAAAAATTGCGAATTTCGCTTAGGCCCGATAGAAAAAGTTATTCATATAGGCCAGTACTACCTATGTTTATAGTTTCGCTAACTATTATTATTTAACCTTATATATGTAAAATAACAAAATTGTATTAAAAAAATATCACCTCAATTTAACAGACAAATGAATCCGATTTTTAGCTTGTAGTGTCGTAAAATAGACCGAAATCCCTAATCAGTCGTGAACGCATTAGTTTCATAGCTCTCCTGACCCAGTATTACTTAGGGACGTCAATAATATGTCATAGAAAGCCACATTAATTCCGGTTCAGTATTTTGTGTTATCCTCATTTCCAAGGAATGGTGTCGGTCGCCCATCAACAAAAGCTCATTTTGTTGTGAAAAGATACACAAGTGATCAGGAAGCTGTCAGTGTATTCTTTGATATTTTGTTGCCAGAGGTCTTTTGCTGGAATCATTTTTGATTTGGTTGCTTTATTTCCGGATCTTGTTAATACTTGGCCGGAATTACTTTTGTATCCGTGTTTTGTAAATTCATGTTCAATATTCATATGTTTATATTTATATACCATCCATCTTGGCGGTCCTCCTGGAAGAAATGCCCATACTCACACACGCCGGGCAGGCGGGTTGGTGAGCGCGGTGCCGAAGCCCTTGCACCAGTGACGTCAGTCTGTTTTATATAAGGCTCGGCAATTGGGGATGAATAAACCGCCATCCATCGGTCCCAGGCAATGGTGGTCCGCCTGGTTTTGCCTGAGAGCTGTTCTCTTACTCTCCCCCGAATAACTTCGGGAGGATTTGCGAGTAAGATGGTGGTACCTCCACAGTCGAGCCCGGCATTATCTCTACCACCATTATATACAAAAAATTAAATTAAGTCTCTTTGAGCAGAATAATAAGTTTATTTGAAAAGAAGAATATTTGACACATCCTTTAAAAACACGACTCATATTAATACATTACATACCTACGAGCTATTGTTGAATTTACTTTTTAGGGTAGATATATATGAATAAAACTAAGGAAACACATTAAAATTAATTATTGTGAGATATTTGATATATAGACCAAATTCATACTGGAGACCCGGATAGTGATCAAGAACTAGGTAATCGTAATGGCCAATTTCGAAAAATATTTTTTTTCCTCCCATATTCGTTGGACTAGTTTAATTTAAGTACAATTCCATTGCAGGCACAATGGGGCAAAAAAAAATTTTTTTCCCAATTTCACCTGAAGGGTCATTAAACCTTGTTCCTGATGATCAACCGCGTCTCCAGTATGAATTTGGTCGGTTGATTTAATTTCACCTAGTATTGACCGTGACTGATGCCGGGCCCGAATGGGCCGAAATATATCTCACAATAATTAATTTTATTGTGTTTTCTTAGTTTTATTCTTATTTATTATAATTTTATTATAATTAAAAGAAAAAGTCAATCAATTACATTTATCATAGACAAAAATTTATTTACTTTTTAGGATAGAATACTTAATCATGTACTTTCTTCAAAGGGTTTATATTCTATGAAGAATATCTTAATACCATATAATACCTACTTGTTTTTTCCTCTTTTTCTCTTTACATCTTAGTTCAGGCACAGTATATCAATTATACTGTAGTTCAAAGTTTCTGTAGTTACCGTTTATATTCCAAAAACTACAATGACTGAGATTGGAGATGTGCGATGGTGGCTTTTCACAAAAAAACAATGTCAAGATGAAAATCTTCCACCAACAAAAGCTGCTCTAACTCCTGCACTGTTGAGAGCTCATCTTCAGGCCCTTGAGTGGACTCAAGATATCCAACCGAACCCGGTAATACTATCACCACTCAGTTTCGGATGGACTTACGTTGTTGGAGGAACATTTGAACCAATTGCGTGCACCTCACCATGTGTTCCAGATCTTATGGCAGAGCTTTGTAGTTGCAAGTGCTCCCTACGTAGCTGTTGTTATGGACTAAAGTGCACAGAAATGTGTAGATGTGAAGGTGATCCAGAAGTATGTGAAAACTCTAAGGATACGGGAGACATAGATGAATGCAATGAATCAGCTATAGAAAGTGAAGACGAGGTTTATGATGATGGAGATTGTAATTGATAAACAATATTTGGTATTTGTTACTTTGAAGTCTAATAATGTCTTAGATAATGTGATACAATTGAAAACTTAGCATTTTATAACAAATAAAAAATACAAATAACATTCTTTGTACTTTTTGGAAAATAAAATCATAAATTCCTTATATAAGGGTCGATTCTGCGAAATTGTAATATTATAACGGCCAATAGACAACTTTTAGCAAAGAACAATTACTACGAAAAGTTTACTTAATGCATAAACGGGTTATTAATAACATTATGGTAGCTTAAAAGTAACTGTATTTTCCATAAAGTGAAGTTAGAAATATTTAATTAAAAAATTCTAAGTAACTTCACTCTTATCGAAAATCCAATTATTTTGAAGGTATCATAATGTCTTTCAGAATACGTTTATGCATATAATAAACTATCAGTGTACATTCCTCATAACTAAAAGTTGAAACATGGCCGTTATAGTTATTTCTTGGTACTAATTCAGAGAATTGAATCTTAAAACAGAATTTCTATGTTAAGGGTCAGCCGTACACAAAATATTGTAAGAACATGTTTTGTGTAGAATTTAATACTGAGTACTTTTATACTCGATCACTTTGTCGTAAATACTGTATTTTAGGAGATAAACATGAAAAAACAGTATCATCTACGGCAGAGCGGCGGCTATTTTGTTTTTTGCTTATAACTTCAATCTGACACGAGTGGTAATTGTCCACTATCCAATTACTGATTTTCCATGTCATAACGAAGAGATTGATACCACTACCATACTTGTACCATCAAGAATCCCACGGCACATAGTATTTGTACACTTGCAGGCCCACTATTACACGTTATGTTGGGACTTCTAAAAATATTTTTTCTTGTCCTGTATTTATTAATTTCAAATATAATTTTAATAGATATAAATATTCATTGTTTTCTTTTCTTCTGATTTTACGCTGTATTTAACCATACAACGGATTGTATGTACCGCAGAACGCTAAACGCGATCTGTGCGGTCAGCGCCTTATATTTTTACTACATTTTTGTGTATTTTGTTCACCAATCATTACCTTTACTTTTTAGAACGATGCCGTTGTGGCATTACATACACAAACCAACAAAATAATCTCATACTTATTAATTCCTTTGCCATTGATTCCTAGAGCATTTATTGAACTAGACTTTGCCCGCGGCTCCGCCCGCGTTTATTCAATCTCTGCCGCGTTTTCGGCTTGCGCGTTATTTTATGAATACCCCTTATAGCTAGGTATGTATATGATATGTATATGTATGTATATTTATATATGAGAGGATAAAGACACCACGTCTCAGCGCCATACGTCATCACAGGAAGGACGCACGTACTGGTTATACATCTTACTAACCTTTTAGCACTGCGGTATTGGCGACGTAAATATGTGACGCAACTATCCGAATGCTGCCCAACCCAAGCATATTCTTCTGTCACCCTCAGCGTCGAAGTTGTTGTTACCCGGCTGTATAACCTGACCCAGATAACCATCTTTCTGAGCAGCTTCGAAGTTGTTATTGTCGACAGTTAGGTACTGGCCCTTGGATAATGTGACAGTTGGACATGACCTTAGTCTTATCCAAATTCATCCACAGGCCCATTCATCGGGAAGAGTCGTTTAGGCTGCGCAAAATTTTCTCCAGTTCCTGTAGCAATTCTGCCATTATCACGATGTCATCGGCAAAGCGAAGATGTGAAATGTGCTCTCCGTTTACGTTTATGCCTTGTCCATTCCAGTCTAGTGTTTTAAAGACACAGTTAACAGTTTTAAAACAGTAAACATTTTTAGTATAGAGAAATAACGTCTCCCTGTCTCACGCCGCGCTTAAAGTGCATCGGTCTTGTTTGTCAACCCTGTACTTAGACGGACATCATCGTAGCAAAGTCATATAGACACTTCAGCATTCCCACGTAACGCCAGTCAACTTGGCATCGCTGCAAGAACTGTAGAGTAGACCAAGTCCACAAAAGCTAGACATGAGGACTGATTAAACTCCTGTTTTCTGTATAATCTGCCTTAGCGTGTGGATGTGGTCTACAGTGCTGTAGCCTTTTCGTAAGCCAGCCTACTCTGGAGGTTGGAAGTCGTTGAATCGTTGGGTGACACTTGAGACGATTCATGATAATTCTTGAGATCAACTTGTATTAAAATCCCGGTTCAGAGATCCTCACGTCCAGATTTACTTTTTTGATTTTTCATACCGCTATGATATAAATTTAACTTGTCTTAATTTAGTAAAAAGCTATTTTCAGGAGTTTAAACTTATTTTCTGGGAAACTAAGGACTTTGGAAGCTTATTGTAAATATCTTATGTAATGTCCTACAAAAACTACCTAGGCACTTTGGCAAGTCAGATTTTTGGCGAAGCCAGTTTATGTTTGTTTCCGGTTTATATAGCTCACCAAGCATCGCGAATTTTTACTGATGTATCTTATAACTTGGTAAAAAAACTCACAAGCAACCATTAATATATTATTTTCTTTGAATTTTTCTCTCAGTTAGTCTCGGTATTTCATGTTATAAATAGGCCAAATTTCTCTCGTCTGAAAAATGCGTCTGTATTTGTGGCTCTACCCCACATCAGCATGCCATATGACTTAATGCTGTAAAAGTAACTAAAATATTGTTATGTTTTAAATAAAAAGGTATTTTCATAGTACAACTTGTTTTAATAAAATCGGTCCACCATCTTATGTCAAGTGTCACAGGTAAAGTAAAGCTAGAAGCTAACATACATGACAAATATACTGATTTGGCAGTATCTTCATCAGTAATTTGCCTTGTACGTCTAACAGCAATGCGGCTGAACGAAGTTTACCACAGAGGGTTTCTTTGTGGGCACCCCACTGAAGACGAGAGTCTATAGTTATATCTAAAAACTTAGTTTCGTCAACACTAGCTTGGATCCCTGGAAAAGTAAATAAACATCTATTTGAATAACATTTGCTTAGGTATTATACATTTTATCTTTTTCGAATTTAGAACTAAAATATTTGTATTGAACCAATCAAGAAACAGTGATTGAATTGAATTCAAAACAATGAGTTGAATTTGGGTCGTCGAGGATAATGGTTATCTCTATTCACTTTAAAAAAATAAGTGACGTGCCTTCAGCAATAGAACTATCTCAGCTAAGTTTTGTTTACGCACGCTAGTAAAAACTAAAAACAGTGTAGTGCGCTTTTATATTCCAAAGTCCAATTTGCTACGCGATGACCTTAGGGTTGTGGACATTGTAGCAACCAAAGTTGATACTTTTGGCTACAGTACCTACTCATATATTCAATTATTTTTTTAACTACTGGCCCCGTCTAAATATGAATTTCAACAAACTTAGACAGGGGCGGGACCAAAAATTTACTATCATAATATCGACTTCGATCCCATGTCAGCTGTGTTTGACTTCAAAATAGAATGTGTCTTTAATCCCTTGCGATGTTTTAAATTTGGAATACGGTGGTACGGTCGACTATGCCAAATCTGTACGGATTCGATAACATTTGTAACCTTATAGCTATAGCGACATAAGTGTCGTATTGTTTGGAGAGGAAACGATAATTTTACACTCTTTCTGTGGGCAAGCTTTCCTGTGGCGCCGATATAATTTTTTTCAAAGTTTTCAGGTCATAAACTAAACGAATTTATTGCCATTTGGACAGGACGTCAAAGGTTAGATTTCAGAAACATGTTAATATTTTTTAGAGAGCAGAGCGCTTCCCGGAAAGTTACATTGAGGTGGGAAGCAGCAGAGCGGGCAGTTTAATAATAAATAAATTATACTTAAAATCTGAAGCGTAAAAGTGATGTAATCTCTTATGTAAAAACGTTGAATAATAATAATAAAACATATACATATAATTTAGGAGTTTTGACTGGTACTGTCTTCCAGTTTTATTGATGAAAGGATTTCTAAAAGGGCTCAGAATTGTTTACAAAGCAGAAAAACAGGAACGAAGTTCTTTGATCTAGAAATATATTAAATTTTATTTATTCTATTATTTTTTTTCCCACCCCATTTGCATCTTGAAACTTGTTGACTCGGTTATTCCTACCTCTATGTTCTTCGCCATAGCAAAAAATGCAGTCATCAAAACATTAATTTTAGTTTGACAGGATTTTTTTCAGATTTGGCAAATACACTTCAGATAGGTTTTGACGGGTAATAAAATAGAAAATTAACGTGTCTACGAGGGCGGAACATAAAATAATCTAGGTGGGAGAAGGACCTGATTTAAAGGAAATCAGGGCTTTTGAACGGACAGTCAAGCGCGAGTCGGAGAGTGGCGTTGATCTCGAAGCGCGAACGGGTCGTCAAATCGCGGAATAAAACCTCGGAAGGTCTACGTCGTGCGCGGATCTCCGAATCCATTACAACCAAAGTCCAAGCGTACGAGTCGCGTAACGCGTTATAAGAGTGTCGAGTATCGTGTACGTACATTGAGAGTGCGGATTTGCAATAAATAAAGCTTCGTTATTTAAATAGTTTGAAAGTGTTAACAGTGCGTTGGTGAAGTGCGTTCGTAATTGCGTAAAAACTGAATTAGCTAATTTAAATTTTACCCGCAATGGTTTTCTCAAGAAACTCAATAAAGACGAAATATAATTATTTCATATGAGGCGTCGCGAAAATAGCGGGTGTACAATATTTATGAACATCAAGTATCTACATCAGAAATTTATTTATGTAACTCGTTTTATATTTATCCTTTATCCCTATAGCTATCTAGGTCCTGAAGGAGATTATATTATATTATTTTAGCTTTCCTTCGTCTGGCAGAGATACTTATATTTTGATCTAGTATAGACGGTCTGTGGAAATTACGAGAGTTCTTAGGTCAAAGGAGCCAGCAGAAACATTTCTTTCCTTTTTCCCTATATTTAGGTTTTCTTCATACAGATGTTTCTTTTTTTTACAGCTTTCTTTTTTTTATAGTTAGATCAACGAGATCCAGGGCTGAAAATTTCCACACGACTGTTCTCAAACTTCTGTCTTTAGGTTTTATTTTAGAACCTTTTGTGAAAATGAAGTATTGTGTATATAATATTATTTTAGGAACCAAGGGGTTTAGGAACGTAGAGTTTTTCCAAGGGTGAAGCATTTAGGTGTGTGACCGGGCTAGGTGTGCACTGTGCAGTTAGCTATGGAGGGAAGCCTTACTCTTTTGTTTGTGTCTGAAACCATAGCTGGCCTAGTCACTCACCAGTCAAGCTTAGTAAGTTAGAAAACTTAAAACTGACTTGGCCAGGTCTTTAGGAGAGATGTGTGAAAATTGGTGATGTTTTGAAAGGGTTTTTTAGTACGAATGAAAATTCTAGGGACTTAGGGTTTAAATGGTAGTCTAGATTGGCGCTGGATTTTGTTTGGAAGCGTGTTATTCTGTGTAATACGTGGGAACGACTATTAAAGGATGGCAGGGAGGTGGCCTTCTAAATCGTTAGGGCCCCCACTTCATTCTGGATTTGCAAAGAATCTCGAATTCCCTCAAATTTTAATTATAGCTGCAGCTACGCTACGAGTATCGACGACCCTTCAATATTCTTTATAAAACCATATATATATCCCTAATATTATACCTAACACACATTTACGAAATAATTATATAACACATTATGTTTACACACTGAATTCATCTTCGGCTTACGTCAAATTTCGTATTTACGCGGGTGTATATCATCTTTGTATCAAAGCGTGTCAAATTAAAGTGTTATGCGGTGATACGGTATGTAATAATAATAATACAGTGTAATTGTTGGAGTCCTGGGAGGTGCTGAAACCTGTTGTTCCTGAAAGAGCGGTTTATTCAGCATGAAATACTTCACGCTTACGATTTTTCACCTTTCATTTGATAAATTCTGAACTTGTGTACCTGTGCCCATTTATTACGGCGTCCGGATCAAAATTATATTTCTCTGTTTATTTTAACCGTTATGAATACAATGTAGAGGTCCTACCAAAATAGATACTAGACGATCACAAATTACTATGGCCATAATTTGAAATAAATAAATAGATAAATATATAAATGACGAATAAGTACTCGCGCAGAGTCTTATTTTGTTACAGCATGCCCACCGTGCCCACAAAAGTGGATCCGTGCCTGTTCAGATGTAGATGAAGACTTCCTTTAAAAGTTTAATTAATCAGCAAATAAACAAAGCAAACAAATAATAAACCTCTACGGAGCCTGGAGCTAATTATATGTGAGAAACATTATATTTCCACGAGGGTAGGGTTCCCACGCGTTTGGCTTCTTACGGTCGTGAGGGGCTGTTTATTTATTACGTAGCCCTTTTTTGACCACCTCCCTCCCCGATGTAAGAAATAATTAAAATTGTTTGAATCCCCGCCCCCCAGTCAATCTTACGTAGTATCAAATTGTAAAGGAAATATTTTAATGAAGATGATATTCCACCAAGAACCATTAACGAATAAAATTTATTCTGACCCCTCCCAAAACGTCTTCCATAATAAATGAACAGCTCCTGAACGGCCAAATATTTATATGTGCGGTCTGTTTGGATTTGGCGAGGCTTTTTGTCAGTTGAACACACTTCTCACTTCGTTAATATCATAATTAACAAATGACAAAAAAACTGATTTATTGATTGTTGTTATTTATAATATAACTGCTTCATCTTATAACTGGAAGGTGTGATTATTCCGGCTTTCAAACATGTTTGGCTATTAAAAAAGTTATGTTCGGCTTTTAGGGCAAAATGGCGGACCTGATATAATGCAGAGTCCGGCTTTTGTATTTTTGGGGTTGGCAACCCTACATAAGGGCAGCAGTAGGGCTGTTAAGTATACTCGAAGTGGCTGTGGCAGCACTCAACCAGTAGCCGACAAATCCCGGTTTCAATTTTCATATATAATATTTTTGAATAAAAAGTATTTAATAAATGTGGTTTATGAACGCGGCAATATTTTAATGTCAATTGGGGTTTTCTAGCAAAGTTGTGTTATTTTATGCATTATCTTGTTGACAATCCTGCACTACAAATTTTAATTATGGGTGTTCTGCAGGCCCATTTGTAAAATAATGCATGTTGCACTTTTTATCAAAAATAGGCAACACAATCATAAGTTGTGCATTTGGGAACGAGACGCTTCGAAGCCAAACTGAATAATATATATATTATTTTAATTGATTGAAAACTAAAATTTTAGAATTTCATGTATGACTAGCCTTTCGCCCGCGGCTCCACCCGCGTTTATTCAATCTCTGCCCCGTTTTTGGCTTGGGCGTTATTTTATAAACAGCCCTTGTAGCTTATTGACCAGGGTTACTACAACGACCTTATAGAAAACCGCATCCAAATCTGTTAAATGGTTCTCGGGTTAAAAAACAGACAGACAGACAAACATTTTAAAATGTTTTTCCTCGGGGAAGGATGCATGTTTGTGCCGTTTGGCGTCGAAACCCTCGGGCCGTGGGGACCCGACGCGCGACGTCTATTCAAAGAGATAGCGTCGCGTCTGGTCGATGCCTCGGGTGACAGAAGGGCGGGGGCTTACCTCGGCCAAAGACTTAGACTCGCCGTCCAACGAGGTAATGCCGCCAGCATTCTTGGCACTCTACCCGACGGCATCGATTTGGACAACATTTTTTACCTTTTGTAGAACAAGTTTAGTTATAGATTAAATAGTTTTTAGTGTTTTATATTATTGAATTAAGTATTATTAATCTTCTGTTTTATTTAAAGTTAGTTTATTTAAGTTCTTTTTATCTTTTTAGAATAAATACTTTTATTAAAACCAAACAAGTAATGTTATTTTAAAAATGGTAGTTTTGTCTTCAATACCATACTTATAACCGATTTCATTTAAAATGTTGAACAGATATACAATGTACAGACACGACGTATTGTCTGAAATAAAATTACTATTATTATTATTAATTATTAGTAATTTTCTGAGTATAGATCGTGGTCGTCCGTTCCAGATGAAGGTGTGATGAGAAGGCTCCAGCGATGATCCCCGGCTCTTTGTGGATGGTGACGCTGGCGCTCGCCACTGCGCTCGCTGCTCCCACGGACTTCGAACAATATCAGGTTAATATTACTATTTATTTTGGAGCCTCCTATAGGGATGGGGAAATGGCGGCCCGCTGGCCAAATCCAAGGGGAAATTCCGGAGAAACAATCTAATCGAGATCTCTAAAACTAAATCTAAAAATGTCTGGAGTTCGACAGATAAAATGGGTTTTTACGATCGAGAAGACTAATTCGACAGAGAATAGGTCTACAGCCCCCGACATGATTCAATCCGGCCCGCGATCAAAACCCGTCATCTATATTAAATTGGCCCGCAAAAAACAATATATTACACACGCTCAGAAAATTATTTACATATTCGGGTCTTCATATCTGTGAGCTTAGACTTTAACACGGGACCTCGCAAAGCGTGACTCTTAGTACTGAAATAATTCTGCCGTTTTCCACGGGAGGGGAGTTAAACACGCACAGCACACATTCACGCACACTCCTGCGAAAAGTTGATATGTCACACTAAATCAAAAGCTGCAACACAGACACAAAACGCGCACACAAGCAAACTTACATTAACAAATTGTTCATGTACTTCGGCAGAGGGGAATGCGTGCGCTTGCCTAGTCCCTTGTTAAATGGTCTAAGTCTGTGAGCAACACAAACAACTATGGTGAGTGAGCAAGTATTCTAAACAACGAATCTTCGTAAAAGCTAGTTAAGGCATAGGATGACTGACGAACATCTCAAGTGCGTTTTACGAGCTACTTCTAGTAACTTGGGAGCCAAATTTCGACGCTATAATTACTAAACAGTCTAAATTTCATCTATCACACCGACCTAGCACGCCGAAGCTTAGTAAACTTGATTATTTTGATCACATATAATGCAAGCTTTTCGGCCCGCGTAAATTTTATATTATTTTATGAGGCCCTCCTCTAAATCTATTTCCCCATCCCTCCTATACAATACTCATCATTCAAATGAGAACATTAAATAAAAAATTCAATTAAATCATTCAAAAGAAAAAATACTATTTTTATATTTACACTGGCATGTGTGCGTATCATGGTGTAGAGCTTATTGAGTAGGAAAGGAAATAATAGTATATTATTGATAAGACCAGGAAATAAGCAATCCTGAACGAGCAAGTTAAAAGTCCCGTAGAGTGAGGAGTTTTATATATGAGGCCAGGATTGCCAATTCATGGTAGAAGCAAATATAGTGCTTTTCTCAAAAATAAAATGAGACATTTTCATGTTTTTCATGATAATGAGTTATGTATATCAAATAAAATAAACTAAATATTAAAAGTTACTTGCTCATATTTGGGCGATTAGTCATGTTTATTGTTATTGATTTCTTCAGCAAAGCATTAGTGGAGTACAATCTATATCAGAGCCCGCTTCTGAACTCATTTTGTAATTTATTTGCACAAAATACTTTGAACTAAAATTTATAGCAACATAAATTCCCGCTTTTACGCAACTTTTTTTTATTATTCTCAGCTGGGCAAAGGTATTTACCGCCATGCAGCCTTCTAGCCTTCATGGACAACGCCATCTAGAGGAATGCTAAGTACTAAGAAAAAAAAACAACGAGAAAAGCCTCCTTAGTCTCTTAAAAACATAGACACGGATAGTTTTAAAAATAAAACATATGAAATATACTCTGTGAACATATGGTATGTGATGGATTTTCATACGAATTTCCTGGAGTGTTATTCAGATTTCCTGGACACTTTTGAATAGCTCGCCAGGGTGAAGTATTTTCTGGTAGGTCTTTACAGTATGTAATGGTAATATTACAATGTATTTTTGAGAAAATATATTTTTCATCTTCAAAATTAAGGAAATGGTAGCCGTCAAAGTTGACAATTCTAGACATCGTACTATCTTAAAAACTAAACTAATTATATTAATTTGGAATTTATACAGTTTGAAAATGAACCCCCTAGCTATAACAGAGGAAACTGTTTTAAGTTCGAAATTAATAATACATGTTTTTTTGTTAGTTTTGTTACAATATCATTCAGGCGTCGCGCCTGGTCGATGCCTCGGGTGACAGGAGGGCGGGGCATACCTCGGCCAAAGACTTAGTCTCGCCATCCAACGAGGTAATGTCGCCAGCCTTCTTGGCACTCTGCCCGGCGGCATCGATTTGGACAAGTTTTTTAACCTTTTGTAGAACAGGTTTAGTTTTAGATTAAATAGTTTTTAGTGTTTTATATTATTGAATTAAGTATTTTTAAGTATTATTTATGTTATTTAAGTTGATTCACAGTATAATAATAATAATAACTTTATTAAATTATATCATTCATAATTTAAGAAAAAAGATATCGACCGACCGTCAAAAGAAGCACTTATACTCCGGTGACCGAGATGACGCTCTACAAAACATATTTACATATGTGTTCATACACTCAATAAGATTGTCAATGCTGCGACTAAATTCACTTAATGCCATATCTACTGTCTATTGTAAGTCACATGTTGCGTCGTGCAAGTTGGCTATAAGTTAGAAATTTGGAAACCAAAAAAAAAATTAAAAGAAAAACCTTTTTAGGGTTCCGTACCCAAAGGGTAACCAACGGGACCCCATTACTAAGACTCCGCTGTCCGCCTGTCCGTCCGCCTGTCCGTCCGCCTGTCCGTCCGCCTGTAACCGGGCTGTATCTCATGAAACGTGATTGTTACACAGTTGAAATTTTCACAAATGATGTATTTCTGTTGCCGCTATAACAACAAATACTAAATAAAATATATATGGAAAATTAATAATAAAAAATAAAAAACAGAATAAAATATATATTAAAGAGGGCTCCCATACAACAAACGTGATTTTTTTCCAATTCTTTTCTCGATCTGAATAACGATAACAGGTAGAAACCTGAAATATTTACAAAATATTTAATTTAAAATTCAAATAAAATATATATATTCTACAGCACTAGGACTGTTATTCGTAGCAACTGTTACACTTGATACGCTGTCTATAGGTACAGTCGACAGTCAAGCGAAAGTTTACTTTGAGAACACGGTCGTGCCGTTTTTATACATAATTGTACAGAACCCTTCGTGCGCGAATCCGACTCGCACTTGGCCGGTTTTTTTTATTGTTTTGTGTTTTATTAGTGATTCTGATTTATAGATTTCAATAAAGCTAGGAGGTTTATTTTCAACCTGTTTATTATATGTACCATATTTATACAACAACTACTGAAATCACAATTCATAATGTAGTTTTAGAGTTAGACAGTTTTATTTCATAAATGTGGGTGATGATAAATTTGTAATTTTTGTTAAACATTACAGCAAACACCACTTTATTTTGATTAAAGTGTTACTTATTTAAAGAACCATGATTTAAACTTAATTAATGTTTTGGTGCTGTCCATCAATTTCGTTCGAGGTGTGTATGGAATATTTTTATTATATTCTAGGCTTAGTCCATTGAAATTATCTAGATCTATGTCCAAATAGAACTAAAATTCGAGAACTTTTATAATATCTTAAACCATTAAAAACGTAAATTTTACAGTTGCAACAAAATTGTAGCCGAATATGCTTTCATTGTTTTAGATAAAATCAAAAAATGTATACTAGTCGTGCATTGAAAATTTTATTTAGTTTAATACATAGGTAACACTAAAAGTTTCCGGAACTGGCCACTTACATAAACAATATTTAAAAATTTATTGCAACATTTGAAAATAGAACTCTTTGGCTGTAGAATGCAGTTTGTTTCATCTGACTGTCTTTTGTTTTTACCTTGTGGCGCCATTTAAAAAATTGTGTGTCTGCATCAACATGGATTTAACTCGGGAAATTTTCGTAGTATGATTTTCTACGATTTTAAGTGTAATTTGACAGCTCAACAGAGCATCGCTCGGCTTGAAACAGCTTTTGGCAATGAAACTCAGACTCAAACTCAAACTCAAATCATTTATTGCAACCATGAAGCACCATGCAAGACGACTGTTTATAGCTGGTTTGCAGAATTCAAGCGTGGTCGTATCAATCTCAGTGACGAATCTCGCGATGGTCGGCCGTCCACCGCTGTGACCAACAAAAACATCGATGCTATGCGCCGTATGATTGAAACAGACAGGCATGTGACCTACCATGAAATTTGCGCATCCTTAGAAATAGGCATGAGTCAAATACAATCAATCCTACACAAACATTTGGGTGTGAGAAAGCTGTGCTCGCGGTGGATCCCACACAACTTGACCGAGGCTCAAAAAACGGACCGCGTCACTTGGTGCAGTGCCATGCTTACCAGATTCAACGAAGGTGCGTCAAATTTGGTGTGGGACATAGCAACAGGTGACGAAACATGGATTTATTGCTACGATCCCAAAACAAAGCAGCAATCGAGCGTATGGGTCTTTCAAGATGAGCCGAAACCAACCAAAGTGGCGCGCGTGAAAAGTGCATCTAAGCGGATGATTGCTTCTTTTTTTAATAAAACTGGACACGTGGCTACTGTTGCTTTAGAGAATCGTCGTACCGTGAATAGTGACTGGTACACGACCATTTGTTTGCCGGAAGTTATTGACGAACTCCGTAAAAATAACCGTAAACGCCGTATCATCCTGCACCACGACAATGCTAGTTCTCACACGGCCAGACAGACAAACGACTTTTTGAAGACGAAAAATGTGGAACTCATGAGTCATCCTGCATACAGTCCCGACCTGGCACCTTGTGACTTTTTTCTGTTCCCAAAAATTAAGAACCAATTACGCGGTCAACGATTTTCATCACCAGAAGAGGCTGTCGAGGAGTATGAAAAACACGTTTCAGAGGTCACCACAGGGGAGTGGCACAAAAGTTTTCAAAACTGGTTTGATCGAATGTAAAAGTGCATAGACGCCAAGGGAGATTATTTTGAAAAACAATAAATTAATTTTGTACCTTTAATAGTATTTTTTCATATTCATTCCGGAAACTTATAGTGCGTCCCACGTATTAACCCAAAATTCGTTTGAAAATGTCCACAATCTTGCCAAAGTCATCTTTCTCCTTCCATCCATCCATCCATCAGCCCGTGTTCGTCCACTGCTGGACATAGGCCTTTCCCAAATTTCGCCACTCATGTCGGTCCTCCGTCCTCCTGCTCCAGCCGCTACCCACAACGTCCTTCAGGTCGTCGGCCTAGCGGGCACGAGGTCAGCCTACACTACGCTTTGCTGTACGTGGTCTCCATTCTAAAGCTTTTCGGCCCCAACGGCGACAAATATGGCCTGCCCACTTCCACTTCAGCTTACTGATTCTGCAGGCTATGTCGGTTACTTTCGATCTCCGACGGATTTCCTCATTTCGGATTCTATCAATCAGAGATACCCCAAGCATAGCCCGCTCCATAGCTCGCTGAGCGACCGTAAATCGGTGGATCAGGCCTTTGGTAAGAGACCACGTCTCAGCGCTATGCTTCCACAGGAAGGACGTACTGGTTGTACATCTTAGCCTTTAAGCACTGCGGTATTGACGACGTAAATATGTGACGCAATTTTCCGAATGCTGCCCAACCCAAGCATATTCTTTTGTCAGCCTCGGCGTTGTTTGTTTTTATCCAGCTGTATGACTTGACCCAGTTAAATATATTTTTGAACAACTTCGATGCTGACATACTCGACGGTTAGTGGCCCTTGGATGACGTGACAGTTGGACATGACCTTAGTCTTATCCAAATTCACCCGCAGGCCCACTCGTCTCGAAGAATCGCTAAGGCCGCGCACCATTTCCTCCTGTTCCTGCAGCGATTCCGCCATTATCACGATGACCTCGGCAAAGCGAAGATATGAAATGTACTCTCCGTTTACGTTTATGCCTCGTCCATTCCAGTCTAGTATTTTAAAAACATCCTCCAGCGCGGCGGTAAACAGTTTTGGGGAAATAACATCTCCCTATCTCCTGCACAAGTTTAAATTTTGCGCCCGCGATGAAATCAGCACGATTGTATTGTGGAGCATGCACGTAATAAGGAAATAAAACACATTACATTAGCCCTTAAATAAAAATTCTCACTCAACTGTCCCCGACAGAGGCAGACAGAGGCAGGCAGACACTCCAGATCATATGATATGCTTCACATCCTTGTCTAACTGTCTGTACGGGCAAACAACCGTACATTTTGCCACTTTGTGGCCTATTTTTGTCCACTTCGTGCGTTATGTATTACATGTATTGCTTTCTGGACCTCTCCGAGGCCTTTGATCTGGTTTCCTACAATATTCTCTGGAGGAAGCTCAGGGGATATTAATTTGCCCAGCGAGCTCATTAATATCTTCAGGTATTGGTACGAAAATCAGATCAATAGTGTAAAGTGGGCAGGCGTGTTGTCAGATCCATATGGGCTGGAATGTGGGGTGAGGCAGGGGGGTTTAACCTCGCCTGCACTTTTCAGCCTTTACATGGACTCGCTAATCAAGACGCTCAGCAGCCAACGTGTTGGATGCGACATTGACCGCGTCAGTCTTAACAACATAAGTTACGCGGACGATATGGTGCTGCTGAGTGCTTTGGCCTGCGGGATCACACAGATTTTGTGTATCTGTGAGGAATACGCCCGCTCTCACGGACTCGTATACAATGTCAAGAAGAGTCAGGTCATGGTATTTGGGGCTGGATCCAAACATCGGGTTAATACTCCTCCTATCAGGTTGAATGGATCTCCTCTAGAAAGAGTGGATAAATTTAAATACTTGGGCCACCTATTGACATCCAGCCTCAACGACAATGATAACATTGAGAGGGTCGATCAGAGCAAACATGATTGCTCGCAGATTTTTCCGGTGCTCCAAGCAGGTAAAAATAACCCTTTTTAAGGCGTACTGTAGCTCATTTTATACCTGTAGTCTGTGGGCCTTCTATTCGCAAAAATCGTACAGTGCCCTCCGGGTACAGTATAATAACGCGTTTCGGAGTTTGCTGGGGCTGTTCCGACGCTGCTGTGAGTCAGGTATGTTTGCGGAAGTGCGCACAGATTACTTCCATGCATTTTTGCGGGATAAAAGTAGCCTTTTTGTTAAGTTAGGGTATAAGCTACATTCATTCTAAATTTTTTCTAGCTAAAATTCTACAATTTTCGCATTTATAATATTAGTAGGATATTTATTACTTTTTACCTTTCTTTTATTAATTAACTGAGTACCTACGTACTTAGATACCTGGTATTTTTTTAAGCAGCAGTTATAAATTGGTTTAAAGAAAAAACAATCTCTAAAATTATCCAGTTGGTAACCCATCATAATAATTTGTGCCCTTATTTTATTGTTACAAAAACTAAGTCTTTTCAGATGCACTCTGTCAATTCAGCTACGTTTGAAAATCGTAAAATGATTTGGCAGTTGGCAGCCCGCAATTTTCTCGTTTTAACGGCATGTTCAAGAACTCAAAGTACGTGCATTATGCAAAGCGCAAAAAGTTGTATCTTCGACAAAATTGCATCATTTTTTAAAGTCCGGGGAGCAAAGTAAGATTTTCTGAAAAATTAATCCAAATATATGGTTTTGAACGTACGAATGACTGCCATCTTGAGAACTGTCGATGGCTAGAGTCCGCGCCACCACTGAAGTCCTACGACGAAGTCTTTATTGACTTTGGAATATGAACTCAAATGCCTTAATTCATTGGACTTCAGTGGTGGCGAGCACCCTATGATTGACCACAATGAGTTGTCATTATGTCTTTTTAGGGTTCCGTAGCCCGACGAAGGAACCCTCATAGTTTCGCCATGTCCGTCTGTCCGCTGCTTAGCGCAGAGACTATTAATACTAGAAAACTGTAATTTGGCATGGATATAAATATTAATCACGCCTACAAAATGGTAAAATAATATCTTGAAAAATTTTTTTTTTAAGTGTACCTCTCGTACAAGTAAACTGGGGATGATTTTTTTTTCTCGTCTATCCCATAGTGTGTTGTATCATTAGATATAGGCCGTTCAAAAACATTGTGGGTGTGTGAAAACCATCTTTCGATTAAGGGATCCGTTGGTGAAATAGTGAAAATTTTAGTTAGAGTGGGCATCCCTCCCCCCCTGCCGGCTAAACGGTTGTTTATAGAAATGTGAAAAAATTCACAGAAGTAGTATATATTATTTATTAGCCTTATGTAGATGACAATAAAAAAATAAATTATAATTTTCAAAAAAAATATCATTTTCTACATTAAATCCCATTGCTGAGCAAAGGCCTCCCCCATCCTGCTCCATTCATGCCTGTCGAACGTTAATCTGGTCCACAGTTCTCCACCATATTTCTCCAGTTCATCACGCCATCTTGTTTTTGGTCTCCCTTTACTTCGTTTATGGTCTATGGTGTATGGAAGTAGTATATATATAATGAGTTTAAAAGCTAAGTAGGCTTAACAGGTTTACGAGTACAAGTCGCGCCAAACTTTTGGCCCCCTATAATGTATGGGACCAGAAGTTTGGCGCGGTCTGTATTAGTAGACCCACTTATCTGTACCGGGCAACTACGGAATTCTACATTGCGCGTGGCCCGACACGCACTTGGCCGGTTTTTTACTTTATCGTTCCGATTCATGCTTATAATGCTCAGTTATAAAAATTGTTTTTTTTTTTGAGTGACTACATTGCTGTTGGCACGATGCCTTTACCGGACAGGATGGGGAAACGCCGAAAAACGTTCACCTCCATAATCAGTGGTCGGCGTAGGTAGTGCCATTTGGGGTGAACGACCTCAAACATTATGAATAATATGAATATACCCCCGGGATCCAGGGATTCTAAAATTCTATTGATTACCTTTTTACTTTATAGGTAGCGATATTTCGCTATGATTGTTTATTATTTCGGCGGAATAATATTTATATTATTATTAATTATCAATTCATGCCAAGAAATTTGCCGGGGTTTATACGTTGCTGTCAAGTAACAAATTGATTATTAAATTCGAATCCCGGAAATCAAGATCTAATCCCGGAATAAGGGCATGTCCACGTTATGCTAGCATTCATTGAATGGCACTACCTACGTCGATCACTGGTTATAATGTTTACGTACTTTACATGCAGTTCGGCTGTGTAACATTGTACAAGCTGAGTAACTTTATACAAATTCATGCATAGAGTATGTCACCAAAACGCAAATATCTCGTTTCTCCATACTTTTACATATTCATGGTTTTGATACAGCTTTTATTTCAGCAAAATCCTTTACATTTAACTTGATTTCATAAGTTGAACATCATGGATTCATGGAAACAACACCGGGTCAAGTTCAGTACTAGCCCTGCCATTCAACTTCATGCTATAAGAATTCCAGCTAGAAAAATTTGGAGGGATGGGAAAATATAATAATCTGAAAACATACATTTTAGTTTAGTTTGTTTATTGATTTTTATTTCTTTAGTTTGTTTAAGTTTTAATTATTTCATAGAAGTATTTAGTTTTAATTTGAATTATTTTTTGTTAATTATCCGTGTTATTTTTGTAATTAAAAACCTATTAGAAACAGATTCTCTGAGAATAAAAAATCTCAGAAAAAATTACTCTCTGCCCTCTAACAATATTGAAAACTCTAAATATTATTATTAGAGTGAATTACAAACTAGAAAAGATCAATTAGAAACAATTTTAAAGACAAGAATTTGAAAAATATGCTTAGGCCAAGATTTAGAGTATTGCAAAGGGATGGATTTCGCTATAAAAGCATTACCCAATATTGAAAACATTGAAAAGATCTAATTTATTTTCCAAGGTTACTACAACAAAGCTGGCTTACACTTTGAAGCGTTATGACTCTTACTCTTATTTATGACTTCATTACCTTCAGAACGCGTTTATTATAGCGCTACGGCACGTCGTCGTAGCAGTATCCTGTTATATTGCTACGCTTCTCACGTCGTAGAGCGAGTCGTAAGTGATACGACATTGCATCCATGTTAATCTGAAACTTTTGAACTACATTCAATATGTTGCAGGGAGGAACGTAAATGAATATAATTCATTTAATTTTTATTATTTATCTGAGGTAACGCATAATTTTGCAATAATACGAGGGGCATGCCAAAAGAAGTTAGATACTCTTTACTCATTGGTTTGTCACTGGCACGTTAGAACTTTACGTATAGGCCGGTTATCAGCGAATAATTTTGAATATAGAACATTCGTTAACTCAATTTTTTTTTTCAAATTTTATTTTTCCGAGAGAATTTGGCGGGAATTTGTTCGTAGCAATGGAGCTCACTCGAAGAGATTTTCGGACAATGATTTATTATGACTATAAAAAAGGTTTAAAGTCTCAAGAATGTTTTGAACTTTTGGTTACTGCTTTTGGTGAATCTGCTTGTTCACGCGCAACAGTTTATTGCTGAATTTAGAAGAGGACGCGAAAGCTTTGAAGATGAGGCGAAGACTGGTCGGCCGCGCCAACAGCGGTCACTCAAGAAAATGTTCGAGCAATCGAAAAACTTGTTCGTGAAAATCAGCGAATTACATATTTAGAGCTCGAGCGAGAAGTGGGCATTGGATCAGCAGCAATGCAGACCATCATACACGACCATCTTTCTCTCCGTAAGCGTTGTTCGAGGTGGGTGCTGCACAAACTTACCAATGAGCAGAAAGAGCGTCGCGTGGATTGGTGTAAATTTATGACAGATAAATTCAACGGCAGCAAGAAAAAAAAAAACGTTTATGATATACTGACTGGTGATGAAACATTACTATATAACTACGACCCCGAAACAAAGCGCCAGTCAACGGTATGGTGCTTTGATGATGAGCCAACTCCTACGAAATGTCGCCGTGCACGAAGCATGCAGAAACAAATGGTCGCCTCATTTTTCTGCAAGACAGGTCATATTGCTACTGTGGTGTTAGAGGATCAAAAAACCGTTAACTCTGAATGGTACGTGACAGTTTGCGCCCCAAAGGTACTGTCAGCTTGGAGTGACAAGCGGCCGAAGTCAGGAAACCGGCAGCTTCTCTGACGACAATGCCTCGGCGCACACGTCTGCCAGAACCAAGAACACTCGACTTTTTCAAGACGAAAAATGAGCCTACCCTACCTCACCCGCCATGTTCCCCTGACCTAGAACCTTGAGATTTTTACCTCCTTTCAAAAATAAAAGAAAAATTAAAAGGCACGAGGTTTGAAAGCAAAGAAGATGCACTCGCTGCATATAATTTCGAGATTTCAGAGGTGTCTAGAGAAGAGTGGGCAGAGGTATTTTCTAAATGGTTTAGACGTATGGAAAAGTGTATACGTGCTCAGGGTGAATACTTTGAGAAGTCTGATATCCCACTAATCCCACTAATATTATAAATGCTAAAGTTTGGATGTATGGATGGATGTTTATTACTCTTTCACGCCGTAACTACTGAACCCATTGGGCTGAAATTTTACATGAATATAGTTCTAGACCTGGCTACTTTTTATCCCATAAATCAGTTCCCATGGGATGAAAATGAGCTTTCAAATATCTATAGAAAAGTGATGTGTCACCCTTTCACGCCATGCTTACGAAACCGATTAAGCTGAAATCTTGCATAAATGTAGTTCTAGATTTCGAATAGGACAAAAACTAGTTTTTACCTTTGTTCCCATGGAAAAATTATAAAAGAGACACACAAAATGGGAAACAGAGGCGCATAACACACACATTTCACCAGATGTGTTTACTGTAGGTAACAGTCCGAATAATATTACACAAAAAATAATTCAATGCGGGTAAAACCGCGGGCAAAATCTAGTCTACAATAAAGAATAAATTAAGCAGTCTTTGAATATCTAGTTTTATTAGGCATGACCCTCGTATATCTGTTGATACCCGAGTCCGTCTTTCGCAGAAATAATAAACACATTTTACCTATTTCTTAATTTTTATTTGAAATCTAGACCAGAGGCTACAGATCTCTATGTGCTACGATCCTGACACAACTCACTTTCCCTTTCACCAATCGACACGCCCTTCTATTATGGGTGCTTTTATTTTCGTAATAATCGAAATTTTACAATTTACGTCAGCTAAGAAAGACTTAGATATAAATTTTGTATAGGTACACGAGACAAATTATGAACTTCCTATTTTATTTTCGCAATAACACATCCATATGTATATACGAATATCTACCCGACATTTATATCGTGACTATATTCGTTTGTTATGTATTTGTAAGGTGACTTTCGTTTATAAAGCTAAATTCATACTAGAGACTCGGTGAGTGGTCAGGACCAAGGTTCAATTAACATTTCTGGGAAATACGCAAAATAAAAATTGTATTCTTCCTTAACTGAGTCGAGGTTCTTGAACTGCATAGAGGCACGAAATATTAGATTATGCACTAAGGGAATAAAACAGTGTCTTTATAGCGAGGGGTTCTAGCTGCCCAAGACGAAGACAGGCTTTATTCCAGAAGAGAATACTCTACTTTTTACACCTTCTGCGGGACAATAAAATCACAGGAAAATTCACTGACAATCACAGGACCAAACACCGTCTTTTGTTTCACATTCTTTGTAAACGCACCTTTTTCTTTTTTTTTTTGAGTTCTGCTTATGTTAATAGTTATTTAAGATACACGTGCGGAAAGTAAGGTTCTGGCATGCATTCGGATAAAAACCTTTTACGCTCAAGTATCTTACAACATTTTTCAATGCATTTTGCGAGGAAATACAACAAAAAAATAAGTATAATAAAGAAAATTTATCATAAAATTACTTCAGCCACGATCATGCTGGAAGTCTATTGAACATCAAGGAATGATAGTTAGTGAGCTAATAAAATGGAATCGTATGCACTCATCCACACAGCGGAGTGAGTCCTGCCAGCGGGAACGGAAACAGAGAGCCGGGAAGCGGAAACAAAGAGCCTATCCGATGAGAATCTGCATTTTATTGCATGTTCCATTTAAGGTCGTTCTTTGTAGAACATCAGGGAAAAAAATACAAGTTTCATTCGCGTGAATTATTTCTTTAGTTTTGTATTGAAAAACACGACAACGAAAAAATTTTAAAGAGTTTTGATGCTGTTGATTGTTGGCACTTGGTGGAACTTTGGATACATAATGAACAGAAAATCACTTGTACTATTTCACGAATTTATTTATTTCCTGACCGGTTTCGCCTTTATGGCATTTTCAACGGATTTATAATGGTACTATAAAAATACTTTTTAGGTGGTAGAGCTGATGCCGGGCTCGACTGTGGAGGTACCACCATCTTACTCGCAAATCCTCCCGAAGTTATTCGGGGGAGAGTAAGAGAACAGCTCTCAGGCAAAACCAGGCGGCCCACCATTGCCTGGGACCGATGGATGGCGATTTATCCATCCCCAATTGCCAGGCCTTATATAAAACACCGGCACCGCGCTCACCAACCCGCCTGCCCTGCGTGTGTGAGCATGGGCATTTCTTCCAGGAGGACCGCCAGGAGTGGCGAGATCCTGAAAAGGCCTATGACCAACAGTGGACGAAACAGGCTGATGGATGGATGGATATACTTACTCGTATGTATAAAATAATGTATGAAACAAAACTGCAAAATTAAGTTGGTCGACTATTCGGGTACGTAACCTAAACTTATATAAAAATAATTATTTGTTGTTTAATTAGAGTATATAACACATAATATCAGAAAATTCCAAATTCCTAACTAATTTAGTTTTTGAGATAGAATCCGTAACAAAAATGGTCTGAAATTGACAACTTTGATGGCCTCCCATTTCCTTATTATTGAAGATAAAAAAATGGAAAATATATTTTGTACCCTATTTAATGAGTTTTAGACAATAACACCCCACAGAAACCGGATCAGAAAAAAACATTTTTTTCCTTATTCTTTTTCATGTGTGGCACCACCTCTGAAAATAAATTTATTTCATTTGAAGTTTTGGTTCAACATTCTACATAACATATGCAAATTTCAGATCGGTACCCATTCCGATTGCAAGCTAGACACGTATAATATAAGGACGGACAGACAGCAGAGCAACATTAGCTACAACATAGGCTCTGTTTGGCCTTTTGGGTGCGGAACCCCAAAACTGTCTGGTCCTTAGGAGGATACTTGTGTCTTTAGTATTACTAATACTCGCCCTTTATTATTATTTATTTGATTAAAATGTATATAATTATAGCATGATACTAACACGTTACACAGTCAATTGGAATAAAAAAAATTACACGTATTAATATTACATTTATGAAAAAATTAGATATTAAATAAACGAAACACTTAAAACAGAGTATTAGGCATAGACAAAGTTATTAGGACAACCTTTTAGTCATCACGCTCACAGAACTCCTGACATCTATTACTGAAGGCCGCAAGATCATTTCTTAAAAAAAGTGCTGGTCCTTAGGAGGCGACTCGTGTTTGACGTATTAGGAATCCTCAACATGAAATCTATTAATCGGTCCTTTTGTGTTTTTTCAGGTGATCCCTCAGAAACGAGCAGCCCTGGTCCTCGACCGGCTGCTGGTGGCTTTACACCATGCCCTCGAAGACGATAATGATGACGGCAACACCGACGGCAACGCTCGACCCGACGACGTCATTGATATTGGACCACGGACTGCCCCATTGCGCGTAGGACCCATTTACAGCTACGATAATATGGTAGCTATAATCGACATTCTTTATTATCAGTGAATGTACACAAAGCGCGGGTTTCGACGAACAGAATAAAAGTCGAGACGTATCCCATAATTTTTACTTTATTAGTACTATAATCTTTTGTGTTTTTCATCTCAATTGGTAGCCAAGCATTATAAAAACTACGTATACATAAAATGTCTACTGATGGTTCCTAGTTTGACGGAACCCCAAAAAGCCCCGTTCACCTAGCAGGCCTCTCTTACTCCCTCTAGCTTTCTTCTAACTCTATCCGACCGCAAAAGCGCGCGGCAGCTGTCCTCGATCGCCTATTGGTTAATCTGCAGAGCGCGCTGCATGGTAAAGGAATCGGCGAATCACAACTCAACAGCGAAGAGCATGATTGGCCGCGCACAGCTCCGCTTCGAGTGGGACCAATTCATTCCAACGATATGGTATTGTTTTTATCTTGCTTTTCATTCGTTTGAATGACTTTTAGTTACAATACTCAAAAGCTTTTTGTTACGAGGCTCATGAAAATAGCAATTAAATACCCAACAGTTATGATATTTTATTCTTTAATACAAGTATTGATATAAGTAGATACCTACCCTCAGTCAGCACGTACATGCTTTTCCTTTACTCGCAGAATGATGTCTGAAACACTTAGGGGCTGTTCATTTATTACGTAAGACGATTTGGGGGGGGAAGGGTCCGAACAAGTCTTATTTTATCTTACATGGGGGGGAGGTGGTCTAGATTGTTCTTACGTTAGATCACAAAAGTAAGCAAAAATTACTTTTTAATTACTAAAATTGTCTTACATAATAAATGAACAGCCCCTTAAAAATACTTCTGACCACTCTTCGTTACACACCTCAGAAATATCAATATTCAAACCTTCTGGAAACAAGCAACAGATAATCGCAGTCGATCGGCAAGGCGACACTGCTTCTACATGTTTACTAGTACGGACGCCAGCATCACAGGCTACCTATCGGCAGATCCTCGTATCTTATTTCGGCGTCATTGCCGTTTAAGGGGGTAACTTTTTACCTCGGTACAAAATGCACATCATAATATTGTTTTCCTTACTTTTGAATAAAAAGTATGCAATAAAGGTGTTTTAAAGCAACTTGCGGAAATAGCTTATTAATAACTAGCTTTTGCCCGCGGCTCCGCCCGTGTGTAATTCGGTTTAACGACATGCTTTTTTACGGGATAAAAAGTCGCCTATGTGTTAAGTTGGGGTATAAAATCCGTCCAGCAGTTTCAGCGTGAAAGAGTAACAAACATACACACACACACACACACACACACACACACCCTCACACACACACACACACACACCCTCACACACACACACACACACACACACACACACACACACACACACACACGCGCGCACAAACTTTCGCATTTATAATATTAGTGTGATAAAGTCTTCACAAAAAAATTACATACTTTAATGTATTACATTTTGTTTGCATTAGGTACAAACTTAAAAGCGTGTTTACTGTTGTAATGTAATGCAGCTAAAAGGTAACGCATAAAATTGAATAATTTACATGTGATCACCTAACTATTAACAAGCAGTTTGTGCTAATTGCTATAAAACGCATTCATTGCCTACTTTTTATTCAAAAGTAAGGAAAACAATATTATGATGTGCATTTTGCACCGAGATCCTCCGTTACCACCTTAAGATCGTTTACAAACAGTGAGCTTGAACTACTGGCGTTTACTTTGTGGGTACTGACACACTTCTTTAGAGTTTCTGTTGCATTAGTAATGTGTTACAAACTACATGCTCTAATCAAGACGTAATCTTTTAATTACCTACTTTTAAAATTACACTATTATTTAATCTACCTGTCGAGCTGTCATCGTATCATCAAAATCAAATTTGATTCATTACCATTACAACAACAAATCATTAATTTTATCATTTTATATCTATTATTGTAAATATTATTTAATTCTACGAGTATATAATGTAACTGAAGCCGACCACATCAAGTGGTCGAAATATATCTTACAAAACTACTTTTGATTTATGTGTTTCCTTATTTATTATAATATAAATACAATTATTTAATATCTACTATTACAATACAAGGGAAGGAAACACTCAATTTTTATCACTACTACGCGGAAATAGGAATTAAATACAGACTAACAAAATATAAAGAGATTAGGCAGAAATTCGCAGAACAGATATTTTACTGCCATTTTACTTGACTTGTCAGCTAGTGAATGTAAGGAATTTTATTTTAAAATTTACTTTCATCCCTAGGGCTGTAAATCGAATTTACATCCCACATTTCCAGTTAAACATAACTCATTTCGGAATCGAACCGGTAACCTCGACTCATTTATTACGGAAAGTCTAAATTTTATTTTGCGTATTTCACGGAAAGGGTTATTAAACCTGGGTCCTGACCACTTCCCGAGTCTCCAGTAAGAATTTGGCTGCATAAACAAACTGTACTAACTCAATTATATGTCCTTCCGGACTCTTTACGGACTTTGCGGACTAACTCTTTACCTTTATCAATACCCATGTTTTTTTCCAGAGCTCGTTGCAACGGCGGGGACAGGCGGGTCCGGGGCGAGGACGAGTGTTACGATGTTACTTTAATGCAATCACTTGTTTCTAAAATATTTTTTTAACTAAGTAAATCATGTATAAATAGAGGTGTCAGCACCTCATTTCTTTATGATTCTTTTTAAATTTATTACAGTACAAGTTATAATATCATTGTTTGCATAGAATAAAGTCATTGGCTAATAATAAAAACAGTTTTTGCCGTATTTGATGTTTGTTTAGTGCCAATTACTGTTTTTCAAGCTAAATATCATTACCAATGTGAGTTACAGTGAAATGAGCCCTTCGATACGTATGTTCGAGTAAATGCAATAAATCTTAAATTTATCAAATGTTTTGAAAGATCTCGGACTCTGAAGAAATATACCAAGATTTTCTTTTTTACAATATTAATTTGGTTAATATGAACAGAATTAAGTTTAATTGACAAAACAAAGCTGTTTGTTGTAACTAGATTGTTCAAGTAAACTGAACAATGAATATAGACGTCACATATAGTACAATATTTCTGTTTAAATTAGCTATAATCAGGTTAATGAAATCAGTTTTTTTTTTCGGTGTAAGTAATAAGATTTTTGAACATTGATAAAAAAAATTGTGGATTTTATTAGCTAATTGTTAATTTATTTATCTGTTTTAAGGATATCTGGATAGCGTAACATTGAGTGTAGGTTTGTGAATCGTTAGATAGCAGATAGGTGTCGATTCGGTGCAACACGACTTAACTTATTTGACAGGACTAACCTTATTTTAAGCATCCTGTCCTTGTCTTTTCGATACAGTAAGAAAAAGACAGAATGCTTGAATTAAGTTTAGTCCTGTCAAATAAGTTAAGTCATGTTGCACCGAATCAACACCATTGTCTATCCGTTCACAACTTCATAGGAACTGAGTTTTATTTTTAAACTTATCTACATAGCACTTATCAAAGTATAAGTAAGATAAAGATAATATATATTAGATATCTTTACTCTGACCAAGGTTGCTAAAAAAGCTTAAATCAACATCTATGTATATTATTAGCTGCTTAATTGACAGATGTAAGAATCATCACTTTTTTTACTCATGTGACAGAAAAACACATTTTTGTATGTAACAAAAACAACAAACACAAACATGTATATTTTGAAACATGATAAAAAATAAACCTGCTTATAATGACAAAAGGCGTATAATTCTTATCTACTAGTTGCTAGAAGCGGCGATAGCTCCCTCTCAATCTTTGAGATCAAGGTTCGATCCCCGGCCCGGGCATCCAGCATGAGTTTTTGGGAATTTATGTGCAGAGTATTTAATACTTTTGATTTGTTAGCAAAATTTTCCGTGAATCCGCAATAAATCGTGTCAACGATTCTGTGGTTGTGCGGACCGATTCAAAGATCGAATAAATTCGAAAAAATATTCGAAAAAAATATATATGTATTTATTTACTCTTTTTAACTGTATGTGATTACGATTAGTTAACAAAATTTTCCGTGAATCCAGAAAAAATCGTGTCCATGATTCTGCGGTTTTGTGGATCGATTGAAAGATCGAATCACGTTAAAAAATATTCGAAAAACATATGTACAGGCTGACTTTTAACCTAACCCGGATAATTTAGTATTTTGTAGAAGAATACAAACGGGTTTTATTAAAACCATTCAAAATCATATTCATAATTATTTTTTAAAGCCCGAAGAGATAAGATTTGTTCACAAACATTCTCGTGAATCCGCAAAAAATCGTGTCTACGATTCTGCAGTTGTATGGATCGATTCAAAGATCGAATTGCTTTGAAAAAATCGATCTAAAATCGATTTTCTTGGCCCCGATTAATCGATCTTTCTAAAGTCGACATCCCTACTTCGGGGTAACCCCTCAGGTTTTAGGATTCGGATTCACGTCAGGTGTTATAATTTATTTGTTTTTTTTTTATAACAGTCAGGAAATTTTTAGACTAAGTCTCGACCAAAAATTTGAAAATAGGTGCGGCGCGGAGACGAGCGTATTAGGTTTACATGTAAACAAATTAAGGGAGCCGCCAAGCAAAGCGGAGCGGAACGAGTGGAAAATATGCTAAAATCCTGCACCTGGCATGTCTTTTGCTGGACAATAATACTTATTTCTGATTAGCGTAGTGCACTAAATATACATATGTATTAAACTACAAATCGCACACAACTTCCGAGGGGTGTGGTCATAATCTTATTTAATCCTGTACAGGGTCATATTTCCATACAATTTAGTTTACTAAAGTGGTCTGGCTAAAACAAATTTAATGAATAAGATCCCCAAATTTACACATTTATCGAATTTATGGAAATTATTAACTCAGATATGCATAATTCTATGAGGTTTGGGGATAAGGTAAGCCTTCCTTCTGAATAGATGAGATTTACTTTGTTATTTTACATAGGCTTACATCTAGATTATTTGAAAGAAAAAAATCCTGGAAGACGAATTAGCCTATTCCACTTTACGAAGGCTACAAGTACATCGGCGACCCGTCTGGTTGGGTAGTTCAGTGGGTTAAGAAGGGATAGAGTTACGCGATAGAAAGAGAGGCGCCTCATAGATGAATAAAATTATATCCACGCAATGCTCTTTGAGCCGAATTGCATTTTATTGCCGCATGGTGAGAGTAACTTTTTATTCATGTGTCTTTGAAAAGTGGATTTTCTGTAGTAGGTACTATTATTCGTTTTGTGGAGTAGTTCAGTCTTTAGGACGCTGGGCTCTTGGAGACTTTTGGTTCGAGCTCTCTTTCTCTTGGCCGGTTGAAATGCACCAAAGAGTTTTCGGAATTTATATCCGTATAGTATATTTCCATACTTACTACTTGCTGAAAAGTGAAGGAAAACATTTTGGTGTGTAGTGCCCGAAGTAGTACGCTTATATATCCGACTGAATACCATTCCCAGAAAAACATTACCACGCAATAGAAAGACACACCATTATGTTTTTCTGGGAATGTTGTTCAATATGAGCAGTAAAGGATGTGGTTCCATTAAAGACACCAATTAATTTGCACTGAAATGTGGGAACCGAATTCGTTGATTTTGTAAAAAAAATTTCGCTCGTATTTACATGAACCTAATTAAATCAAGTCATGCACAGAAATATAATATTTAAAATAAATATACCACTACTTTTTACTGAACCACTAGAAACTGTTTTATTTCACAAGAGTAATTCAATATTTTGAATATCTACAAAATTTTGACAAAACCTTAATTTACATGATAGCTAATACATAATTAAATTGTGAATGGAACTATGAAGAGCCTCTTGAGGTTTACAGTGACATCTGTTGGTGAAAGTGGAAAACAATACAAGCTGTAGTGTGTAGAGTCAGGAAAGTTCTACAGGACTGAGTCGGCTTAAAGAGGGCTATATAAATTCGCCGTGATTTCAGATAGATGTCGAGACTAATATGAAAATACTAGCTGCATACATACGAAATGTTATACCATAAGGCCATAAATAAGCATGTATTAGATTTAATTGGTTTATAAAAGAAAATCAAACATGTTGCATTTTCATCGCCACCATTTATTTGCTACGGCGTAGCAAGCTTTAAAGATTTTGTAGGCGTTCCCAAAGCTCACAAGCTACAAAACAGTATCATTGGAAGTTGCAAACAACATGTCGGAAAATGTCAAAGGATTTCCATATACTTACCTACAAAACTAAACTTGCTAGCGCTTGAGTGTCCCTTTCAGCCAGGCCATTATACATATACGTAGCATATGCGGATTGCAGAATATAATAATATATTTCTGTCACAAGAACACACGTGTGCACGTGTCGTGAGTCTAAAACTACACTTTAGTCATGACGTCATGACAATCTGTAACGGGGAGTGGTTGGAGGCAGTTGAGTAGTATCAGTCATTATTAATTCGTTACCGACTTCCGTAGATTTTGCGTTAGCCTCTGAACAGACGGACTATTTCACTCCTCGGTTCATGGGCGAGCGCCCTTCATGCGCGCTTCAGGACCGCTAGGCTGCGCGTTCTCTTTACTATTTCACTAGTTCAGTGTTTATTCAAATATCATGGTACATATAATAGATATGGAATAATTTTTTTAACATAGGAAATTCATTCAGTCTTGAAAAATTGGCTAAAGTTAAATTCTTTTGTAATTGAAAATACGAGGTGTTTAAAGTTTTTGGTTATTTATCATTTTGGGATTAAATTATTTGACAGAAAACCGACTAACCCTCTCCTGTTTTTTATGGTGTGCAAATAAAGTTATATAGTATTGTATGCATAAACACTCTCAAAACCTAAATGGGATTTCCAGCTTATTTATAATCTTTAAATTCGGTACCAAGGAAGATTTAATTGCACAAATACATACACATGTTGGAATTTAAGCATTTTTGGTTTGTACTCTTCCATATGAACAAGTTTTACTACATGGAACCAACCCTCAAATCCCGCTAAAAGAGCTGTTCCATAAACTCACTCGATCAAAATTATCGATACAGCACAATTTCAGCTTTGACTTCATAGTGAAAGTTCTTTGTATGGACGAGTACTATCACCAGTTCCAAAACCACTTAAATTTTAAGATGTATACAGCAAACATCACAATTAAATTCACTTGTACTTGTTTCACTGCTTTTAATTTTAAGGTGTACATTTTTAACGGCTCGTCGTAATGTTTGTTTAATTTCCTGAATTTATGTATCCCTTGAGAATGGTGTATTAACCGAAACCGGTCGGGATTAACGTGTAAACCTTAAAATTAAAAGCAGTGAAACAAGTACAAGTGAATTTAATTGTGATGTTTTCCAAGTTTCACCAAGTACCGACAATCGCAAGTATAAATTATGTATACAGCAAAATAAGCTTATTTCTAATCCTATGAAGATATTACGAAACACCAATTTTTTTTCAGATTTTATGCCGTTTATAGAGTTTCAAATGACAAGTTTTTATAGTTATAACAGTTATAAGTCTACATAACCCACTTATTTGATATGACGGTACCCAACTCCAACACGCACTTGTCCGCTTTTTATCGCAGAGTATATCGTGGACAACCAAAACTTTAGTAATTATGGTTAGTCACAGTAATCACAACACAATATTGATTGATTAGGTCTACCCAATTTACCAAATCAAGTCTCATTACGTTGCTCAAATTGGTTAGCCAACTTTTTTCTCTGAAAAGAAAGATTACTTTTATTAAGAACTAGTCTTTGCCTGCGGCTCCGCTCGCGTTTATTCAATCTCTGCCCCGTTTTCGCCTTGGGCGTTATTTAATGAACACTAGGGTGTTGCTTATTTTTACTATTTTCCGTTTTATTACGGCGCACCCCCTCAATGTGTTTTAAGTAGCTAAAAACGAGTCAAGTATTTTTTTAATTTTTTTAAAGAAATTTAGAGGTCGCTACCTCTATTTTTAAAATTTAAATCCCCATACAACAGGCGATTTAAAATAATGTAATAAAAAATTAAAAAACATGAAGAAATGAAGATTTTCAAATGAATGTAATGAAACGCTTTTACATTTCAAAAAACTATCTGTGCATCACCTTTGAAAGATAAAAAAGCACAAAACACGAATAAACTCACCTTTTGCCAACATTTAGCTCTATTTTGACAAAAAACAGGATGAAGTACAGAAAGTTTAAAAATGCAATAGTTTTTAATTATCTACGTTTCTAAGTCTTACTTTTTGTATTTTATTATTTTCATTATCTGTTAAAAAATATACACTCGATGTATGGAGATTTAAATTTTAAAAACTGCAGTAGATTAATTAAATTTCTTTATTAAATAATAAAACAATACTTGACTCGTTTTTAGCTACTTGGAACACATTGAGGGGGTGAGCCGTAATAAAACGGAAAAAGGTAAAAATAAGCAATACCCTAATGAACACATCTTATATGTTGACCAGGCTCACTACGATGATAATGAAAACCGGCCAAGTGCGAGTCGGACTCGCGCACGAAGGATCCGTACCATTCTATATCACAATGTCTGTTTGGCTATGTTGGTGTAGTGATGTGTACAGATGAGCACGCACTACTACAACCATAGCCAAAAGGACTTCGTGAGACAGAATATCTGTACCTGCGAAATTATCATTAATTCCCTATTTGTGTCAGACACATTTATTAAGGTTAATAAATTAACTTCAAATTATACAAACAAACCCATCAATCAATAATTGCATTAAGGGTGCTAACGCAAAATCTCGCACTCCAGTGTTAGATATTTTTCAGTCTCGTGACCCGCTCACATAGGTGATGTGATTTGCAGCGGTATGTTACGACTAAACACAAATGCATAGCATAGCATTTTCCTAATATTTTTTATGTATTTTCATTTCGCTACAAGCACTAAGGCGCGGATAGTTTATTCAAATCAATTTATAAATGAAATGCTATTGGCACAAATACATATTCACTGGTACCCCAAGTTACTATAGCATAGCTGAGTTTGGGGAACCCTGGTAAATTTGTTTTTTAAATTATGTGCAATGTGCCAAATTTGTCTTCTGTTTATTTTGTAATCTTATTCTTTTTGCAATAAACTTATTTTACTTTTTCTTTTTTCTATCTTTATTTTTTTGCAAGTTGTCTGTATCATCTGAAGAATAGTGGTGCGGTGAATAGTAACTGCGGTGGCGCAGTCGGTTAGCGCGCTTGTCTTGATAACTAGAGGTCGCAGGTTTGAATCCTGGCCCGATGGTTTTTTTTAAATTCTTGTCTTTATTTTTGTTTGTAATTTATCTTTCCTAGTTTGTAATGCACTCTAATAATATTTAGAGTATTCCAAAGCGATGGATTTCGCAATAAAAATATAATGTTAACGAACACGTTGCTTCTCGCTTTTCTCATAAATTTTTGACTTTTTGTCAAGAAGTTGCCGTATATTTTATTAACATACTTACGATATTTGTATGTTAGACAGTAATATTACATTTAACCATTCTCTCGAAAATCTAAGATAAAATCCGTACAAACGTGGTAGGTATGTAAATTGAAAAGTTTAGTAAAAATTCGATTACGTGGCAGTTTTTAATGGATTACGATAGGAATTATTAACTACGTTAAGTATTGTGGTCATTTGTAGCAATTATCTTCAAGGTTAGCGCTATTTATATACCTATAAAAGTTCGATAAAAATTCAATATTGGATCTAAAACTTGTGCAGGGAAAATTGAACTCAAAAAAAGATCAGATCGTATCAAATTCGATTGTCATAATGGCTATTCGGCTAAGCAAATAAGCCCGTTTGACAATTGAAATCGCACTTTTTTGGTTGTCAACAACAAAACAAGACAATTGTATTAATTTGATAGCCAAAAATGTACGATTTCAATTGTCAAACGGGCTAATTTGCTTAGCCGAATAGCCATATGACAATCCATTTGAATACGATTGGCTTACACAACTGAACCTCTGGTCTTTGATTTTTATGAAAACAAAAAGAAAACAGATATTCACTAAGCCAGTTTTTTTAATTTACTCCTGCATTTAAAATTTTGAGATTCAAAATGTGTTGGTACTTATATATATTTCTTCCCTGCCCCCGCATTCCCGTGCCGCACGAATCCTGCGATTCTTTACAAAATTATATTTTTAGCCGTTGGGTTCAGGCTAATGTTATAATAATAATTTTAAGTTGCCGAAAATGAATGCTTTATCGAAAATGAACATGATATCGAATTATTGTCTAATGTTTAAATCAAACATGATTAGCCGGCTAATCTTGAGTTTATCATCGAACCTAACATACTAGCCGTAACATATCGGTTCTATTTTCAGTAAATCTCCAGAATACCCTTGGAATTATCGATTGTATAAACAATATCACATTTATGCTTTTATTTTTCGGGTGTTTTTGACTATTTCACACAAAAGTCACACGTCTACAAAAAAAATCCTTAAAACAGTGCGATTTCTTCATCACAATATAATCCTACCCTGTAAGTTTATGTTTCCAAAAGCCTTCTGGCACTATTAGCCAAAATTGAATCTGTGTCATTGGTCGAGACTGCAAGGGTGGATGCAAATTGAAAGCCTTCGCTTTACTCGCTGGACAGGAGTAACTAATCAAATAACTGGGCTACCATGTGTTCCAAAACACGCATATCTGTCGTTAATACTAGAGGTTCGCCAGTTGAACTGAAAAGGGGAGTCATTCGATATTCTTCTCAAACTAACGGAATTTCCGTGAAAGGTTCACCAGTATTTCAATATGTTGTCGTGTTGGTATAGCAAGTTGATTGCAGAACTAAATCATTGAAATAAAAATTACCATTTCTAAAATAAAATAAAATTTTATTTTTCATTCGCCTGATGACGACCCCACTGAGGGGTCGAAATAAAGCACATTTTACCATATATTATTTATGTGTGTTCATTAATAAAGATAAAAACTACCAAATTTATACTGGAGACTCGGTGACTGGTCAGGACCAAGGTTCAATAACCCTTTTTCCATAATACGAAAGATATTATTTTGTGCCCCTATACTTATTTTAGAACAACCCCGAGTCTATTAGTATAGGAAGATCATTTTGTGTTTTTTTACAAAAAGGGTTATTTTTATATTGTAAATTAATATGATTATTAATCGACTTTTAGGTTTGAAAAGTGGTTTTATTTACTAAAATAACTACTATTTATATTTGTCGTGCACGGTCATTGTTGTCGTGTCATGCCATCGACTATATTTATTCAATACTTTTTGTTAAAAAATAAGAATAACAATATATAAGCTGTCTTGCCTTTCGGAACGAGACCCGTCGTTACCACCTAAAGGCCGACTTGCACCAATATTTAAATCTAGATTTATTTAATTTGACAGAAATATATTGACTGACAGATCGTAAACCTGGTTTAGCGACAAAATCTAGATTTAAGATTTTGGTGCAAGCCACCCTAAGTAAATTTATAAAATGACTTTATGTTAACTTAATCGCACTAAAAACATGTTTGTGAAAAAAGCTTACAGTATAAATAAGAGAGTCAATTTCAGTACAAATAAAAATGGGTTTGTCGTCGATAAAGTAATTGTAAACTAAGAGGGAGTCGAGTTTTGTTAAGGTTCCTTCAAATTTTAATTTTAATTATAAAAAAATCGAAATATCTTACAACGCTGAAATTGTTTTTAAAAAGACGGATTTATTGCCTTTGTCAAACTTTACTTTGTTCAAGAACGCTGAGTCGCGTTCCTGGCGAAAAACATTTAACGGTCCGAACAATATTGACATATCCGATAGGACTACATAAAAACTAATTTTACGCGAGTGTAGCCGCTGGCAAAAGCTAGTGATTTACAGATCAATAAAAAGCTATGATATAGCAAATATTATATTACATTCCCGATTTAATAAAAATATCTCGACTGTTATATTGTTCCTTAACTTTATTTATAATTTTTTATATTTTGCTTTCTGCGTGCTTCGAAAGGCACGTTATGCGTCGGTCTATTTGTTCCTGAAATATGGTGAGGGCTTACAGAGAGATCCAAAGTGGATCTAGTCAATGGATCTACTGAGAATGACCGTCGTATTATAGCTTATATACAATAAAATAAAATAATAATTGTGTATTGAATGTGTTCCTAGAAAATCTGTTATGGTACCAAGATTTTTAACAGTTAAAATTTCTTCTGAAATCTTTTACGGTATTGTGTGGGCAATAGTACCTTTGTTTTAAAATTTACATCTCTAGCGCGCAAAAAAATTGACATATCTATACAGACGCTCGGTTTACCGATGGAATGTGGAGTTTTACCATAATGGTTCCTTATTTATCCCTTGGGTAAATTATTTAGTTAAAATGTTTCGCAGCTACACTTGTTAGAGTGCACTAGTTTAAGCCCATTTAAAATAACTTGGTTATGTGTTATTTAATAAAGATAGGAGTCCACAGCATGGTGGTAGCTGATTGTACAAGTTTCTCTTAACCTCAACGGTTTGAATTACCCTGAGGTATTGTGACGAGGTTGCACCGCGGGTGACATTTGATCTTTCTCCTGATTAACTGAACCGATACTGCCATTGCCGTGGCAACGCGAAAATAGCATCAAGCCATAAGACTTCCGAGATAACTTTAGTATACAGGTTCATATGAGTTACTATTGGAGAAAGTTCTGTGAGACACCTTTTTGTTTTTATTACAATTAAGGGCTGGGTCTGCGGAATTTCTTTGATTACCCATATGTTTCTTCTGCTTATTTATGATACAATGCTAATACACAATAACACTTATACCTGAGTTCTCTATTTAGACTGGTATGTAGGTATCATACAAAATATTCTTATATATTTCGTATACTTAACCAGACTAGATAAAGTAATATGTAAGTAAATATGACTAATGTACTTCATCCATCCTGCCAACAGTCTAGCCCTTTCTAAGATTTCGCCACTCTTGCTGGTCCCCCTGGGAGAAATACCCTTTCTCACATATGCTGGGCAGGCAGGTTGGTGAGCGCGGTGCTGAAACCCTCGCACCATGACGCCTCTGCCCGTTACCAGTCTGTTTTTATAAGGGCCAGCAATTGGAGATCAGTCCGTACCAGACAATGGTAGGCCACCTGGTTGTGTCTGTCTGAGAGCTTTCCTCTTACTCTCCCCTGAATAACCTCGAAGGGAGGATTTGTGAGTAAGACGGTGGTACGTCCACAGTCGAGCCCGGCACCAGCTCTACCGCCTGCAGCATTACTCGACGTATTCGTCTTTAATCGTAGTTTTATATGTACATCTAGTATATGTATAGCGGGTGTAAATGGACAGCAATCTTTAAATTTAATCACATACTCAACTGATCATACTGAACAAATTTTCCCAGGAAACAAGGACTCTATCTCGCAAGAAAGTCAATTTTAGAACGAAGCGCGGGAATACCTGCCTCGCTGCCGACGCTGCCCTAAAACACGCCCGTATCCAAAGTTTTAAATCTGCCCGTATCTCGATGTCTTAAAGAGAATAGATACCCAAACTGCTCTACTATACGGATGATCCAAACACTTTAAAAAGTACTCCGTAGGGACAGATAAAGCAAGCCAGGCTTTTGTGATTTTTGTAATCTGCTGCTGAGCAACAATCGTCCCCTTTTTTTAATGACCCCAACCAGCAAATCTGTGTGCTATAAAAGTCGAGAGCACGTTCCTATTTTTGCTTTTAATGCTATAAAAGTGCTAATAATACCCGAGTAAAAGTTCTGTAAACGTTTACTCGACGCGAATTGGGCGCAGTTTATTCAGATAAAAGTGCTGTAAGAGTGGAGTAAGCGCTGTATAAGAAGCAAAACAGTGCTATAAAGGTTGAGTAAAAGCGATAAAACTTTCTTTTAGTGCTGTAATAGCAACAATGATGCATTTATACGATTGTTCGTTCTATAAAAGCAGCCGTATTGCTATTACTCAGAAAATATGTTCTGTAAAAGAAACCGAATTGCTTTTACTCAGCTCTTTAGATGAGTAACAGTAAATGAATTGCTTTAAATCAGCTAATATGTGCTGTAAAAGCTCTCCAATAACAGTTATTCCATTATTTGGTAGTAAGTTTTTAATTTCGTCGAGTCTGGGATGCAAAAATGTTTAAAAAGATAACTCTTTTACTGTTTACATTAAGTTTTTTTATCAATAATGTGGTTTAGCATGTAAAAGACTGTTAGTATTGTATTTTTATATAAATCATCATGCAAAAATAACTTACTTTACTGACTTAACCAGGGGTCCTTGTTCATATATATTTATGCACTCCCCTAATTACATTAATGCAAATAAATAAATATTAATAAAATAAAATGAATTTTTGAAGAAAATTATTTTAGCAATCCAGTTTCGGTTACATCTCATTTATACGATTATGACTCGAATACAGGCATTAGGATTACACTTATAGCACATGATGCAGCCATGTTTAATAGATTTCAGTGTTCCTTAAATAGTGTAAGAAAACCCATTTTATTATTATTACGTTTTTTTGTATATGTCTGAACTGATTTCAGAACTATCATCATCTGAGTTTATCAAATTTAAAACATTAATCTTAGAATTATTTACGGAACTGCTATCACTTGTATGTGCTTGACTCTTTCCTTTGCATTTGGCAATAAACCAAACCCTAATAATAAATTAGGCTCAATGAACTTTTCAGAATTTTTCATCTACGTTTCATAAACTTTTCTACGAAATTTAATTTTACCAAATTTGCTAACAAAAGACACCAAGAACTTTCGTTGAATAATAAAAACTACAAAATGGACGGACTTGTGCTGTAAAAGTCAACTAAAAGCTATCAATACAATCCACATCCTATAATAGCATTTTGAATTCCAGTACTCGAGTCATCATATAAGTATGCAGTAATAGCAACGATGTTGCTAAATAGTGAATAGATTGTTTTTATTCGACATTTATGGAAAAAGAACAGAGTATCGAGTAATAGCCGTATAAAAGCGCCCTATTCAGCGAATAAGCTGATCTTTTGCTGTTACAGAACTATTAAAGAACAAAGATGCTAAGTAAAAGTGATTTGGTCACGCTAATTCAGCATATTTCAAAAGGTAGAATAAAAGTGCTGTAACATAGTGCTGTGAACATTTATTCGACATGATTATTGCACAATTTAGATAAAATTGCTAAATAGTCGAGACGGCCGCGGTAATACGATAAATTGGTGTTTTGGCAGCGTAAACTCAGCTGTTATTCAACTGAAAGCTGTGTAAATGAATTCTTATTCGACTGTTTTGCTGGTTGGGGCATTGTCTCCCAATAATGATCGGGATTCAGGACCAACACCAGCATAACATGCTTTCCGAAGTACGCAGACTTAAACGACTTGTGCCCCTACGGCATTTCAACCCGCTACTTCTAGGTCAGTTGTCCGGGACTGGACTAATAGGCAAAAGAGGCGGTCAAAAAGAGGTTCTGTGACATCAGAACAGCAATCAAGCAATTTAACGAGGTCAATAATAGATTCTGATTGGATCAAAAACAAATTTAATGAACCGTTACAATTTCCACTTCGCTTTATGCTTCCCGAATCTTTGTTTTTCTAGAATAATATAAAAATTATTGGAACATTTTATAATTTATTATTCCTATAAAAGGGCCACAAAGAAAAAAGGAAACGGTAACTCAAACTATAGCACATTATAACAAAATTGTATAAACGGCGATTTCAATGCCATTTAGATTAATTTAGAATTATTTTCCATTTAACCTTTGGAGATGTAGATAATTTAAGGTAGTACCGGAAAATACTACTCGAGAGAGAATCAGTTTTGAGATACCAAGTTATTAATTATTTTTTAGTAGATTTACATATTAAACCGAGCAGAAAATCAATTTCCTAAATTATCTAACCGAGCCTTGGTTTAAGAAAACGGCCAAGCGCGAGTAGGTCTCGCAGCCTGAGGGTTCCACGGCCAAGTGCGAGTAGGTCTCGCAGCCTGAGGTTTCCATACCTGAACAATATTTCTTTTTAGTGTTTTGTACATTAACGTACAAAATGAATGAAACAAACTGCAAAGCTCGATATGTTGGTCAAGTAATATTTCACATACAATCTTAAATTAAAAACTTTCAGATCAATGCCCCAATTTGTGCCTAACTTGTGAACGAAATTTCAAGTTTCTATGTTAACTGGCATTATTCTATTTCATGGTGGGACGTAAACTTCTGAAGGAGGTATTAGTTTTAACTTGATATCTCTGACGGAGCCAGAGAAAAAGGTAATTGGCAGAGGGACAGACAGACAGATAGACAACAATCTAATATTATAACGGTTCCGTTTTTTATTTTGAGGTGCGGAACACTAAAGACGCGACGGAAATGAAAAATCTGCTCACGCGTTGTTAATACAGGCTTTTCTTCTGATAGCAATTAGGCCAATCGGTAAGACTTTCAAATTTGGTTTCTAACGAAGTAGGTAGTTTATGCATAGGCCTACCATGAGTTTTGCTTACTATACACGTTACCGTCTGCGTAAAGTATTTTGTACGAGAAATGCTGGTTCCTGTAGTAAGCTGCTAGAGGCGCTGCACAATTTCTCATATATAGTACATTACGATACGAGAGCGATGAAACGTTTTCTGACGAGTGTGAGTTTGCGGCACGAGCCGAAGGTGAGTGCTGCAATCACACGAGTCGAGAAAAAGTTTCTCGCACGAGTTTCGTATAATATTTTATAGCACAAGTGCGGAAAATGCCGACTTTACGCAAGCACAGCGTGCGTAAAGTGGTCATTTTACGCACGGTGTGCTATAAAATATTTTACGCAGACGTTAACGTGTATAGTAAGAAAAACTCATGGTAGGCCTAAGGTACCGACGACGCTTTACTCTAACCGTGTAGTATGAATAAAAGCAGTACTTAAAGGAAATTCTCACCTTGTAAACAACTCAAAAGCAATTTCGGAGATCCCTGCGGTACCAAAACCTTCGCAATTTATGTTACCTTGCTGTTAATTCAAATTGATGGGACCGTATTCGGATATCAGCTTTTGGTAATTTTACTAATTACTTTGGGATTCCCCTAAGAGACACCTGGTTCTTTATAACACTCATGAACTTATGTAATACATTTTAAAGTTCAAGGACTACATTTAAAAATTATTAGAGAGATTCAAAAGATAGAAAAATTTGTTAAAAACAAATTCTCTAAAAAATTTATCGCAGAAGGATTGGGACGCGGCTTTATTAGGTAACTTCAACGGCTATCGTTGTCGCTTTCAAAGGTGTTGTGCTTAGCTTGAAATAATGTGTGACATAATTTCTAGTCAATCATGATACCTTTAAAGCGATAGCAGTAGATGTTGAAGTTTGATAATAAGGCCCACGTATATGTAGCTCAACGAGAGTTGAGGCGAACCCAGTACTTTACACAGACATATGTATTTATTGAATTAGGCTGATTGTTTTTTAGAGTTCCGTACCCAAAGATTAACCAACGGGACCCTATTACTAAGGCTCCGCTGTCCGTCTGTCTGTCTGTTCGTCTGTCACCAGGCTGTATCTCATGAACCGTAATAGTTAGACAGTTGAAATTTTCACAGATGATGTATTTCTGTTGCCGCTATAACAACAAATACTAAAACCGACCCAGTGCGATCGACTCCCAAACATTTATTTTTATAGATAATGGTACGGAACCCTTCGTGCGCGAGTCCGACTCGCACTTGGTCGGTTTTTTATTTTGTTTATTAATAAATTTTAAATAGAAGAAGGTTTTGATTTCTTTGTTAGAAGCGTTCGCTTCATCTAAGAATACTCTCAATTTAATTCCATAGTGAGTCTTTTAAGCTTGCGATTTTCAATCAATTTAATAAAAAAAAAATATTTTGTTTTATTTCTATTTTGCAGCTAAAACGGACATTAAATTTGAATACGATCAGGGAAATACTAGACGACATTTTAATTTTATTCATGTATTTTTTGAAATTAATATTTTATACACGTATGTTAAGCACGGCAGACTGAACGAGCTAATAGTTACTTTCTTAGCACTCAACATTTTCATATCGCATATATCTGAAATTTATATGACACTAACTTGTATCTAGGCAGCTCCGTTTTTCACAGTTTGTCAACCACCACGCCTTATGAATACATTAAATAATATGTTCCTTTCAAAAGCTTAATTTACCTGTGGACTCACAGAAGTTCTTCAAAAATATTGATGGTTTACATAATTACAATATTTGATGCGTGCAACAAATAAGTAATTTGTATTTATTTTATTATAGCTACAGTATCTAATATAATAAATAAATGTACGTACCTATAAATGTTAGACAATAATAAAAAAAACTTTTCACGATTTCAGGTTTGGCTCCGTGGTATAAGTTGTTTGTGTGGACAAGTACTATCACCGGTTTTCGTTAACAAAATGACTTGAGTTTCACGTTGTACGTATATATATTTGCATTTATTTATATATACATTCTACTTACACCACAAAAATAAATTAAATAGCTGTACGAACTTTTGTACACTGGGTGCCTTTTCGCGAAAAATAACTTCATAGTGCTTCCGTGTTACGGAGAACTCTAGTATCGGAGCACTTACATTCGCAATAATATGTGAAACGTACATGCTGGTTTTATTAGGTGGTAGAGCTGATGCCGGGCTCGACTGTGGAGGTACCACCATCTTACTCGCAGATCCTCCCGAAGTTATACGGGGGAGAGTAATAGGACAGCTCTCAGGCAAAACCAGGCGGCCCACCATCGCCTGGGACCGATGGATGGCGGTATATCCATCCCCAATTGCCGGGCCTTATATAAATCAGACTAGTGACGGGCAGCGGCGTCACTGGTGCAAGGGTTTCGGCACCGCGCTCACCAACCCGCCTGCCCAGCGTGTGTGAGTATGGGCATTTCTTCCAGGAGGACCGTCAAGAGTGGCGAAATCCTGGAAAGGCCTATGTCCAGCAGTGGACGAAACAGGCTGATGGATGGATGGATGGACATGCTGGTTATACATAGTGTACAATGCTTTTATTGGGTCGGATCCTGCCTATACTATAAGTCCGAACCGTCGTATATTTTTGTATTTTGTATTTTACTAACCCTAGGTTAGGTCTAATTAAGTTTTTTGTATTACTAACAATTTTCAGTAAATAAATATTCAGTATTTATTTAAGTGAAAAACATAGGAGTTAATTTAGGGTTTAACTGAATTTTTTATTTGTGTGCTAACAAAGGTCTGTTACAAAAAAAAAGATTTCCGCCTGCTGCGTCCGTACAAAAACGATTCCAAATATACAAATATAGGCGACAAATACATAGAAGTACCCAGGGAATCAGCTTAAACAAAATACTTTTGTGTCACAAACCGAATAGTAGATTGTTTAACATGTTTGGTCCCTATAGAATGTGGCCTTTACGACAGAATTATTTTATTATAATAATTAACATTGTTGTTTTTTGCGCCCCTAGACATGTTCGAGATAAACATAATTCAAATAATATACAGGGTGTAAATGCAAAGTCAAGAATCCCTTTAGGGTATGAAAGTATACACGATTCTGATGTCATTTCGAGAAAAAAGATATACCTTGACTTTTCACCAAAAATTCCATCATTTTTTTAAGTTATGGCTACGCAGCTCACCAGCCTCCCCACACACCTAATTGCACCCCGCAACCCGCACCCCTCATCCGAGTGGCCGGCGACCGTGAGGGTGTCCACGCGATTAGTGTATTTTGAGTAAAGAAAATCGTCTTATTATGAGGTACTGGTACTTTATTTAGAGATCCCAATATTTAAAATAATATCTTTACCGATCATACTAACATACCTTTAAAGGATTCTTGACTTTGTTTTTACACCCGGTATAAAAGTAAAATAACACCCACTCGCTCACTCATTACTATAGTCTATAAATTTGAAACGCTGCACGTTACCAGTCTGTTTTATATAAGAGCCGGCTATTTGGGATGGATTTACCGCCATCAATCGGTTTCAGGCATGGTGGCCCACCTGGTTGTGCCTGTTTGAGAGCTGTCCTCTTACTCTCCCCTGCCCTGAATAACTTCGCAGGGTTTGCGAGTAAGATGGTGATACCTCCACAGTCGAGCCCGGCACCAGCTCTACCACCTACCTATACAATTATACCTATAGTTATATATGTATATACACCAACCGCTTTTAAATAATATAAAACTACGCAGAAAATGCTACAAGTTTTAATACGAACCCGGACTTGCTACGAGTTTTAATACGAACCCGGACTTGCTACGAGTTTTAATACGAACCCGGACTTGCTACGAGTTTTAATGCGATATTACACGCTATTTTTAAATCTAAAAATTTATTGTTTATATCTGACTCTATTATTTTTTAAATATTTTATCATTATTTATTTATTTATTCAGAAACTTATCCATCCATCCATCAGCCTGTTTGTCCACTGCTGGACATAGGCCTTTCCAGGATTTCGCCACTGTTGGCGGTCCTCCTGGAAGAAATGCCTATACTCACACACGCTGGGCAGGCGGGTTGGTGAGCGCGGTCCCGAATCCCTTGCAGCAGAGACGCCGCTGCCCGTCACCAGTCTGATTTATATAAGGCCCGGCAATTGGGGATAGACATACCGTCATCCATCGGTCCCAGGCAATGGTGGGCCGCCTGGTTTTGCCTGAGAGCTGTTCTCTTAGGTGGTAGAGCTGATGCCGGGCTCGACTGTGGAGGTACCACCATCTTACTCGTAAATCCTCCCGAAGTTGTTCGGGGGAGAGTAAGAGAATAGAAACTTATATTAAAATTATATTTTAATACATTAACTTTATTTTTATAATATTTTTAAATAATTTGCGTACATATTTCATAAACATCTTCAGGCACAGATCTTCGGAATCTGCCTGAATCTTGCCCGAAGATCTGTGCCTGAAGATGTTTTAAACGAAACCGGTCGCTAAGAGAAGAAATAAACACTGTGGAACTAGTACAAGAAAGACTTTTCATTGCTTAATTTTAATTGTTAAAATTGTCTAGTTTATTTTAATTTGTATTTATACCTATATAATGCTAATATTTTATCAATAATAAATTGTATCTTGTCAATGCTTTGTACACCTGTCATTGATGGCAACACCAGATAAAGGCCCGATGTGTGTTTTAGCATTTTTTATGTTTGTGTTGACATTGAGCTGCTCTCTATATATTAGGTTGGGGAAAAACTCTTTTCGCAAATAGTATGTATGAACTTATAATAAAATCTCTTTGACTATACCATTTTTATCTGGCTGGTTTTGGTATTATTAAAAAGTTTAAATTTAAAAAAAGATAATTCCAAATTCAAATTAGGTAAAATGTGTGATTTTTATTTGTTTTTCTTACTGTTAAGATGAGTGAATCTAATGAAGAAATTCGATAAATTTTAAAATTTCACTACAAAAAAAGTAAAAATGCAACGCAAGCCGCGAAAAATATTTGTGATGTTTATGGACCTAGTGCAGTGTCTGTGAGAGTAGCACAAATTTGGTTTATTGATCAGAAGCCCCAGAATTTCTATAGCAATGGAATCATGTCCCAACCTACAAGATGGCAGAAAGTTATCGAACAAAATATAAAATGCGAAGAAACTTTTTCCCCAACCTATTATTTGCTACGCCACAAATAATATATACTATGTCATCGAAATCTCGGGGTATTTTAGTCCATTTTCATAGTCATACCATGGATATGCCTTTGCATATGTCGAGTTAGTTAGAATAAATTTGTATAATTTGAATTAGGAAAATACCATAGTGTGAAAGAGGTTCTATAACAGAATCAAAATCAATGTCAGACGTGTTCTGTCATCCATATTCGCAAGCTTCATTGGAGGCAGAACCTGTTGTTTTGGATTACCTGTTCATACAAAGTATTATTTTGATGACTTTTTTGCATTAAATGAACCCGAATTTTCCGCAAATTTTTCGTTTTTTTTTTAAATGTAGGTTATGTTTTACTTTAAAGAAGTAGTAAGTAATAAGTCTCTATTTTTCTAAAGTTCCGGAATTTCTGGTATTTTGTTATATTGCAAAGGCATATCCATGTTATGACTATGACAATGTACTAAAATGTCCCGAGATTCCGATCATTTTACATAACGCTACGCAGAACATGCTACTATAAATACGCTAGAAGCCTTGTTTTGTGCTACGAATCTAAGCAGCTAACAAGCTAATAATAATAATACCCGATATTCAACCACAATTTAAGTAGGATATGTTCAATGGCGAAATAAATAAAACTAAGAAATATATTTCAAAGGAAAAAAGAGATAATGGAGTCACATACATTATTGATTGTAGTTTTAAGCTACGTAAAACCATTATACTTATCCCTTTTACTTTGTTTCTTTGCATTATATATAAGAAGATCTTTACTATGTTGTTAAAAAGTAGAAACCCTCAAAATCAAAGACATTTGAAATCGATATACTTGTACTTTTAATATCTGTTCCGATCTATTTAAATGGTGATTTTCGATTCCCTTAATCGATGAAGAGACTTCCAACTATTTAATCCAGCTTCTGTTTCTATAAAACATCAGTTTTTAGGGTTCCATACCCGGGGGGTGCCAAAGGGAACGCTATTACTAAGCCTCCGCATTCTGTCTGTCTGTCCGTCTGTTATAGGGCTCTACAGCTTCAACCGAAAATTTTGAAAATTTCACAGAATACGTGTAACTATGGCCTCTATCACACCAAATTAATAAAAAATATTCAAGTGTCAACAGAAGCCACGAAAAAGTTGCATTATTTAAATGTTATTGATTTTGGCTCTTACTTAAAGACGATACAGACAAGTTTTGAATTTAGTCAGATTGTAGTACATACTCTAACGTTAAATAATAAAACCAGCCAAGTGCGAGTCGGACTCGAGCACGAAGGGTTCCGTGCCATTATCTATAAAAACGGCAAAAAAATCATGTCTGTTGTATGGGAGTGTGCAGGTCCGACTCGCACTTGGCGGGTTTTAGTATTTGTTATTATAGCGGTAACAGAAATACATCGTCTGTGAAAATATCAACTGTCACGGTTCATGAGATACAGCCTGGTGACAAATTGTCTTACAGACAGTCCCGTTGGTTACCCTTTGGGTACAGAACCCTAAAAAGTAGGGTTCTGTACGCAGACGGTGTCAAATTGTTCGTCAGGCGCTACTTGTTTTTTGTAGCCTTGATGTTGCTTTGGCATGTACATTGTTGTTATTTACCATCATGTTTTAGGGTTCCGCACCCATATTGTAAGGTGGTACGGAACCCTTTGTGCGCGAGTCCGACTCGCACTTGACCAAATTATTTCAATACCAACCTTCCTCCTAAGCCGGTATGTGCGCATCCCCAATTGGAAGCATGCATCGTCGAAGCCCGAAATCTAAACCAACTGCGCTTTCACATGGTCATCAGTGGACATGGTAAATAAAGCACCGTATATAACTATGGGTATAGTCCGCATTTGCTGCATAAAGGTTTTATTGGTAATAACTCGAGATGGTCAATCGTTGGCTCCCGGCAGTTTCGCGATCTTCGCTAAAACATGGTTTTGTTCCCTTTGCAACTCGGCCTATCACTCTCGGGTAAAAAAATACATATTTGGACTTGCTCATAAGAAATTGCAATGGGCGTTTTATCATTACCTGTTAGTTGTAGTTTAGATTTCGTCGCCAACTAATTTTACAAGAAGGCGACAATAATGTCATTGAAAGTGTTAAAGAAAGCCAATCTGTACATTTAAAAAGTCGTGTCTATATTATGTATATTAAAAAAAAACCGGCCAATTACGAGTCGGACTCGCGCACGAAGGGTTCCGTATCTATAAAAACGGCAAAAAAATCATGTCTGTTGTATGGGAGTGCGCAGGTCCGACTCGCACTTGACCGGTTTTAGTATTTTTTGTTATAGCGGAAACAGAAATACATCGTCTTTGAAAATTTCAACTGTCTAACTATCACGGTTCATGAGATACAGCCTGGTGACAGACGGACGGACGGACAGCGGAGTCTTAGTAATAGGATCCCGTTGGTTACAATTTGGGTACGGAAACCTAAAAAATGGAATGTGTTATTAGTATTGTACTGAAGGCAACTACCTTTATTAGATTTTTACAGACGTATTTATTTATGTATGTTCCGTTTTAACTCGAGAAGCACTGAACGGCGGATTTATATACGGTTTTTTTATTATTATCGTAGTGAGCTTGGTCAACATACAGGTTATAAGGGGGTTCATTAAATAAAGCCTAAGTCGAAAACGAGGCGGAGATTGAATAAACGCGGGCGGAGCCGCGGGCAAACGCTAGTGATATTATACAATGTGAAAGAAAATTTAACTTTTTGATACTTATTCTAGACTACAAAAAAAAATAAACTGTATTTATCTAACCTCATATCGTAAAATCCTCATTACGAACTCAAAACTACTGGCATAATGAAAAATACTTTTCATGAACGTCTCTAAGAAATAAAAAATAATAATTATAGTATAGGTCTCCAAACAACATAATGCTATAAAAAAACTTTTTCTGAGATTACAGTACATGTGATACTTACTAGGAAGGCAAAGGGAACTTAGCCCAAACAGCCATGTCTGACGTTTAATATCAAATACCAATGAGGTTATCATATAATGTTCCCTAACACGTACTAAATAATATTGCGGCGTGACAAAGGAGGTAATAATTTCATTTTATTTTCGGCCTGCATTGTCTATGGCTGCCGGCGCGCGCAACGGCGTACACATGCGTGGTGGACTGTTGGATTTTGGCGCCATAGGTTTACATGGAAATTATTATTTACTGTGGTTTTATGGGTCAAACCAAAAGTATTATTTTGCCCTAAAATTACTAACAGCAGTGATGGTGATGATAATTTGACTCCACCTGACATTTTGAAAATAACGACGGAAATTACGAACACTTTTAGAACGAGCTTTTACAAGAAAAATCAAAAATGGCTAACGACGAATTTTATCAAGATTATTATGAAAACAGGTTGTTAGGCATGAGTTTAGATAAAGTAGTGTATGAAACTATACATAACTTCGTGTTCTATTAAAAAACTCGCCTTCGCCTTGTTTTTTAAACTACACTCGTGTTTTTAATAACTTTTTTATGTATCAGTTTCATAAACTACTATCAAAATTTGTGAAGAATGGGCTTATTTTTATTATTGCCCTGGTACTTATCTTTGGGAAAGTAGTTAAAAACAATCCGTAAAGTTTAAGAAGTAATGTATTTTCCTGTCTATCTATATCCGTCCTGAAGTATAAAAAGGGAAGTTATAAAGAGAATGGACTGGATTGCCGCGGGTGGCCGACTTAGCCACGTGGGAATGGTTTTAACAAGTCGTTATACTAAAGTGGATTGTAATGGCGTAAATCACTGGCGGATATATTCACACTAGTACCTTATTTTTCTTTATACGTATATATATGTATGTCATGGCCATATGAAATGTGCTATAAAACTAAAGGAGTCGCCTCGCTCCGCTTCGCTCAGCTCCCGAATTTAAGAACACTCCTCTTTGTTCCGCTCGTCGTCGCACCTATTTTCGTCTTTTTGTTGGAAGACTTTCGTAATTGTGTTAAAATATTTCGTCAAATCTCATAACTAATCTCGCTTATTCGTGAAAATGTCAGACTTTATCTGCTTTTTCGCGAAAAAGCGAAATAATTTCGTGTGATTGCATTATATAAAATGACCTTCGTTTATACAGCCAAAAATCTTTGTTTTTGTAAAATAATTCCAAACGCGCCATTTACTCATATTTAGTTTAATATTTATTCGTGGCTAGGTGAATGATTGAACTGAACAAATTTTAAAAATGTCCCCTATCGAGGTACTTGTCATGAAAGAATAAAAAAGAAAATCATTAAATCCACGGGACTTAATTCTTGGCGCCTATCTTATTCTTGAGATTTCTCCAAGTACCTATAGACAAAAGAGTTGCAACAGAGTGACAGTTGCAAATAGTGATGTTACCGACAATCTATTGTTACAAATAATATCGATTACTATCGATAGACTATCGATGTTTAAATAACACTGTTCAATAGATAAACTACAAGGGGTGTTAATGAAATAACTTCCAAGCCGAAAACGGGGCAAACATTGAATAAACGCGGGCGGAGCTGCGGGCAAAGGCTAGTAACACATAAGGGGACCGAATTAGTATAGCCAAAGTAGGTAATTGTGATGTAGCGTTGACACATATCACGAGAAAGTTTGTTCTTATGATTTAAAGTTAATATAACTTGGTTAGAATCGTTTAAAATGAACATTTGCAAAAACACGTTAAGGGGTAACGTTTCGAGCTCAGTGCAAAGTGCATAAAACCATTATTTAAAAAAAAAATTTTTTTAAATAAAATGTATTAAATATAATAGTTTCATCTTATTTTGCGACTATTGTTGAATAGTTATCAGGGGTTTTTAGCAGAATTGCGTCATTTTATGGATTGCGTTGTAAATGAATGGGTATACAAAGTTAAAAGCGTGTTTTAAGTTTGTATGCACATTCATTTACAACGTAATACATAAAATTACAAAATTTTGGTAAAAAAGCCTAAATGACACTAAATAATGGTCACGAAATGCCATATATCACATTTATTTAGTACTTTTTATGCAATAGTAAGAAAAACAATCATAAGTGGTGCATTTTGCACCGAGCTCGAAATGTTTCCCCTTAATAAAACACAAGACCATTACACACCTACTTTGAGAGCATTAAAATTATTACGGTAGCGGCATGGGGCCTTAATGTAATATTTTACTACCAGTCTAGCAGACTTAAAATGAGACGCGGCGTCAGAGACTTTACGTAGTAAAAAAATACAACAATCTTGTTGGGTGTGGCTCTAATGAAGGAAATTCTAAGGACCTAAGCTTTGGCGCTGTCAAAACTAAAATAAACTTCGTCACTGAAGAATAGTCCAGCTAGTCTAGCAGGTCCATCGCACAAAGAGACAGATAAACATATCTCAAAAAGTGCGCGTCCGAGTAGTGCGGTGAAGTTGGATATGCTGTTTTAGGGTTCCGTAGTCCGACAAGGCACCCTTACAGTTTCACCATGTCAGTCTGTCCGTCCGTCCGTCCAACCGTCTGTCCGCGGCTTAACCTCGGAGACTATAAGTACTAGAAAGCTGTAGTTTGGCATGAGTATACCATATACATATTTGACAAAACGGTAACATAAAATTATGAAAAAATATTTTTTAAGGGTCTCCCTTACCTACACGTAAATTGGGGATGATTTTTTTTTCTCATCTATGACATAATATGGGGTATCGTTAGATAGGTTGTTCAAAAATATTGTGGGTGTTTTAAAACCATTTTCAACTGAGGGATCCGTTGGCGAAATATTAAGCTTTAAAGTGCTAATTTTTGTTAGAGTCAAGCGTCCCCCCCCCTGCTGACTAAACGGTTTTTTATAGATATGTGAAAAAATTCACAGAGCAGTATATAAATATAATGAATTTAAAAGGATAACTATAGCTAAGTAGGCTTTACAGGTTTACGAGTACAGGTCGCGCCAAACTTTTAGCCCCCTCTAAACACGACAATGTATGGGCCGTTCTTTTAAATGTACGGGACTAAAAATTTGGTGCGATCTGTATTAGTAGACCAACTTATAAAATGTACTTGTTAACTACGGAACCCTACACTTCGTGTGGCCCGACACGCACTTGGTCGGTTTTTTTCATGAATAAAATTTAATACAAAATGAACACGAGAGCTATTGAAAACAAAAACGCGTTTCTATGTCTTAGATCAGCGGTTCCTAACCTTTCCCATCTGGACACCCATGTGGTAATCAATAACCCTTCTAAAAGTGAATTTCAAAAAATCAGTACCATTTGTACCATTGATGGTACTAGTGGGACAAATCAGTGCCATCAGTACCATTGATGGTACTGTTAAATGGTACTAGTGGTCCGGAGGCGAACTATCTATAGCTCGTTGTTTTGATAGCACTAACACTTGAACAAAGACCCTCAGAATCAGCTTTAATAGATAAGTAAATAGTTAAAGGAAACAATCATAGTACCGATAAATAAGTAAATTTGCAATTTGTGTCCTGCTGTAAAGTATACAAACGAAAAGGGGTGAAAGAAGACCAAAAACTATAAAAAATAACTTAAAGAAAAAAAATATATTTAGGTATATTGCTATGTAAATTGAACGTTTACATTTTTTGCTTTCTAATAAAAACTCTACGTATAAAAATGTTATACATAACTTATCGGATTGTATTGAAATAATAGTATTTTATGAAGCTGGTACCTACATAAAGAGGTTATAAAAAGACGAGTGTGGGTTTAAAAAACGAGCTGCAGGCGTATTACTAAGCCTCCACTGTCTGTCCGTCACAATCTACAGTTTCAGCCATAATAGGTAGACAATTTAAATTTTCACAGAATACGTGTTATTATGGCCTCTACCACAACAAATAATAATAAAAAAACAAAATTAAGGATGGTCCCGATTCAAAAAACCTCGGAAGGAAATAAGCATTTGTTAACGTTATTTGTTTCAGCTCCATCTTAAAGACGGTAAGAAATACAAGTTTAAAAATTGGTCATATTGTTTTATATATTCTAAAGTAAAACAAAAAATAATATAATTTTGGTCCGTACTCAGCGGGAGCCGAGATCGAGAGTGACCGATATAGCCTGCCAAATCAGCAAGTTGAAGTGGCAGTGGGTAGACCATTCTGTCACCGACGTGGTGGCCGTTAGGGCCAAAAGGCGTTGGAATGGAGACCACGTACAGCAAAGCGAAGTGTAGGCCGACCTTGTGCCCGCTAGACCGACGATCTGAAGGACGCTGCGAGTGGTGGCTGGATGAGGAGGACGGAGGATCACCAAGGTAAAATTGGAAAGGCCTATGTCCAGTAGTGGACGATGAAGGCTGATGGATAGATGGATAGAGTTTTAAATAAACTATAGCTGGCCAGAAGCCGGGCATGTCCAGCAAGCGACCGCAGGGCTGGCCTGCGGCATAGTATACTATTCCTGCGGGCCGTAGTTTGGACACCCCTGGTAGAAACTTTTCTCCCATGGTTACGCAACCGTGAAGATAGGAAATAAAAGTGTGGTGTAGGTAACATTGCATTTGGTATTATTGAGGTCACGCACGCCTACTTTTGTAACATAAAACGCTTTCCTTTTAACATAACAACCTTTATGTAAACAAACACATTCTTGTAAAAAGGTTAAGCTAATTTATAAAAATATGTCGATACAACGCCTTTCCATCATACTTTCTCTTTCGCACATTGACAGACGCGGCAGTGAGAGCGTAATTAGAATAGATAGACGCTGTATCTCCATGCCAGCATGGGCTAGCCACAGCTTTTTGTTAAATTGTGTTATGATATGATACAAGTGTCACCGGCAATCTGTATAATTCAGGTATTGTATACAATACCTAGGTAATGTATACATGCCTGGGGCGTCCGGGCAATGTATGAAATATTATGAATATTCTTGTTCGTTACATACTTTACCTGGGCAATGTATACAATTCCTGGGCATTGTATAGAGTACCTGCTGGTCCATCGGCAAAGTGTAAAGTTATTACTAATCAATGGGATAATATTAAGTTCGCAGTCAAAATTAGCTTTTTGGAAGTCCTGCAGCGCAGAAGAGAGCCGGTAGGTTAGGTTAGAACTATGTGGCGCGACTCGCCATACCTAACCTTCGTGGTTATTTTTTCATGACCACCCAGAAATACCATTTAACCAAAAGGCTAAGCTTCTTAAAGGATAATTTAAATACATGCCCTAATCAATTTCCCGCTCCCGCTCACGTCTTTTATATACATTACCGGCTGCGCATTCGGTACTGCAAACAATACCTAGGCAAAGTACTAAATAAATAATATTTCTTACATTACCTTAACCTTTTTGGGCATTGTATACATTGCCTAGGTATTGTATACAATACCGGATTATACAGATTGCCGTTAACATAAGTATTGTTAGCATGGCCAAGTGACCAAAACAAATAGAATCTAATTTAAGCTGAGAATATTAATACAAGGAAAGTACAGGTGCTTAAACTGAGAGATGATTTTGAAATCAAACGCATTAAAATTAACATTCATAACGGAAAGTTAGAAAAAAAAATACCGTCCGTCCATCCACGGCTTAGCTCAGAGACTATTCAGTACTAGAAGGCTGTAATTTGGCATGAGTATACATATTAATCACGTCGACAAAACCGTAAATGGAACCCTACACTGCGCGTGGCCCGACAGGCACTTGGCCGGTTTTTTAATAAATGTAAGAAGTGTATTGAAGTAGAGGAAGACTACACTGTTTTTCTTTTTTAATATTTCTATCAACATTTTTAATACCTAAGGCTATAAAATTTTCAACCGGCCCTCACGTAATACATACACACAAACAAAAATTCTTAGTATAGTGGTTTTGGCCTTAGTACAATAATAATAACCCATTTCCAATTAAAATTTATCAAAAATACCTATTCAAGGTACAGACACTTTTTACTACTTTATTATTTTATTTAAACATACATATGTACATATAGTCACACCTGTCTCCCAGAGGGGTAGGCAGAGACGAAAGATTTCCATCTGCAACGATCCTGACACACCTCTTCTGCTTCTTCTAAATCAATCAATCTAGTCATAAAGCTCTTCTATTCCGGGTACATGGTGGTCATTCGTACGTTCAAATCCATTTATTTGGATTAATTTTTCCGAAAAACTTACTTGAATCCCGGACTTTAAAAATCATGCAATTTTTTCCGAGATACAACTTTTTGCGCTTTGTACTTTGATTTCTTGAACATGTCGTTAAAACGAGAAAATTGCGAACCGCCAACTGCCGTGATCCTTTCGTCACTCTACTTTCATTCATATTAAAATGTAAAAAAAATATTCAATGTACAGACCACAGAGTACCGAGTACAGACACGACCTTTTTAATAGGTTCTAAATTTAATTTAAAAAAAGTCGTTTGGCTCTGTTTTATCTGCCCAGTTTTTTCAGTTATGGAGGTATTTAAATCGATATCAAAGACTTCCTTTTAAAAATAGAACGGATTATAAAAACATGCATTATATAGGTTGAGGGGAACCTTATTAACTTCTTTAAGAACGAGGCAGATAACTTCCCAAGGGACACTGTTTTAATGGACCTTTAAGGTCACTTGTTTGTAGTTTGTGTACTCATGGAACCATAAGAACTCCATCAACACACATTGCTTTTAAAATAATACTGATACGAGTATTATGAATCAAAGATAATGTCAAAGTTTAAAATACCTTTTAAAGTTATAATTTTAACAAAAACTAATTAAAATGATAAATTCGATCGACAATTAGCAGTCGTTGGATTTTGAAATCATCTTTATACTCTGTGACTTGAATAGGCGAGACCAATTGACCAAGAAGTCACTACAGTTTACAAGTCTAAATTAAATTGCGGTTTTTGGGCGTTTCGTTTTACATGTTTCCTTAATTTTCTTTATTCGTTTTAGGTACTAATAAAAATTGGGATAAATAAAACCAAAAGTAAGTGTATATAACATGATATCTATACTAATAATAAAGTAGTAAAAAGTTGTGTCTGTACCACAATCATTTTGACGAATTTTTTATTGAAATGGGTTATTATTATTAGTATTGCTCTGAGGCCAAAACGACAATTTATATAATTTTTTGTGTGTTATGTTCCGTTTTAACACTTACGTATATGGATGCGGTTTTTAGGGTTCCCTTATAGTTTCACAATGTCCGTCTGTCCATCCGCCCGTCCGTCTGTCCGCGGCTTAGCTCAGAGACTAAATATTATGGTACTAGATAGCTGTAATTTGGCATGAGTACACATATTAATCACGTCGACAAAATGGTAAAATAAAATCATGTTTTTTTTAAGGGTAAATTAAATATTACACGTAAATTGGGGATGATTTTTTTCTCTCATCTATCCCATAGTGTGGGATATCTTTATATAGGTCGTTCAAAAACTATGGGGGTGTGTGAAAAAAATTTTTCGATTTACGGATCCGCTGGCGAAATATTAAGCTTTAAAGTGCAAATTTTTGTTAGAGTCCCCCCCTCTGCCGGCTAAATGGTTGTTTATGGATATGTGAAAAAAATCACAGAAGTAGTATATAATAGGTACCTATGAAAATGCCGAAATTTTCTAACAGATTAATGATTTCATAATTCATGTAATTCCATTATTTGTTTTCTGTTTGAAAGTTTATTTCAAGGTTTCATGTTTCCGTATTAAATTTCGTTTTTATTTTCTGTTTGATAACTAAAATTAAGTCTTCATAGCTCTTTGAACAGTTCGTCTTCAGTGTCACCCGTTTTCATGATAAGATTCGTAATAACTTTTAACAGGTGACATTTTTCAAACATTTTATTGTAGTTTCTGTTAGCTTAATGAAAAACAAAACTTGTAAAAAATCAATCTATTTATTTAAAACATAAAAGATTCTTAATATTTATAATATGGTCACTATAAGATGTTGTTAGGTTCGCTAATTAATGTAACAATTTAAGACAGAAGGTCCCACAAGTAGGGACTGAATAAATTAATCGACTAGGATTTACATGGATGTCACAACTTTTTACGGTAGAAGAAATAAGTTGCGAGACTTGTTTTTTTTTACAAGTTTTGTTTTTATGATGGCATCTCATTTCTTTTTGTAGATAGTCCTACTTTTTTTCCTTTCCGGTACCTTCTACTTACAACTGAAAATGTAACTCCTATATATTTATATGGGATTACAAAGTTATTAATGCTGTTGGTGTATAGCACTGGACCGAAATTGCAAAATATTTTAGTTTTTACTTGATTTATACACTAAACACTATGTATTCCAAATTTGAAGCTTCTGTGTTTGTTAGAAGTGCCTTAGAGTTTTGATGATCGGTCAGTCAGTGAGTGAGTGATAAAACTGAGAAACTTTAACTAGTTATAATTCTTAAACTACTGGTTCAAATTGAATGAAATTTGAAATATGCCGTGTTTATACAATGCCTGCTTGGTTTACGAGAATTTAGGTTTCTAGTTTTATCCACAAGGAAGTTTATAGGGGGTCGAAAATGGCCTGAACTGCTTCGAGAAAAGGATGGTACGGCGTGCCGCTTTTTAGCGACTTGGCGGGGGCACTACCGTGCCTCCAAATGTTGTTTCATTCATATACAATATGTTTAGTATAATTTTAATTTGTCATTCCTAAAATAAATGGAAAAACGTGAAATCAAAATCAAAATATTTATTTTGTAAAATAGATACATAAAGTATACTTTCTACAAGTCAAAGTTAATCTTTACAATAAATATATTTAGAAGAAAAAAATAATATGAATATAAGGGAAATACATACAAAAAATATTAAGGTTGGGCTACAAGAATTAATTTATACACATATATAAAGTAGAGAAATCTAGGAATAAAAATATTATATATAAATGATGCAAGGAACAAACTAGTTGATAAATAAATAAGGGAATACATCCAAAAAATATTGAGGTTGGGCTACTAAAATGTAATAAAGTTATAAACCTGCATAAAGTAAAGAAATATAGGAATAAAAATATTATATATACATAATGCCTAACCATCCGCACCATTCGATTAGTATTGCTAAGAAGAAGGGCAAGAAACTTAGCAAACATGAATTTTTTCATTTGTAACATAAACCTTAATCTATACAATTTTCTTATACCTACTTAAGTAAAGGCAAATATAAAACCATAGGAATTATGTCCAAGAGAAAAAAATAAAATATTTATTTATTTATTTCTCTCTCTTACATCTATCATTACAGGTTCTTAACCTAATGCGACAGTGTATTTCCATAACAAAGGATACCAAGTGTAACCTTTGTGAATTCGCTTAGCGTACAAGAAAACAAATCGATTTCCTCCGCGACCATGTTGAGAGTGTGCAGTGCACGCGTTAAGGGCGTCTTGCTCAGTAGGTTGGTGCGAGCTTTCGGCACCACCAGCAACCGCAGCCGCCGCCGCCGACCCACGAACCCGTCAGGCACGCACAGATCTACTCTTCTAAGCAACTCCGGATTATGTGTCTTCCCGTTAATCAATTTAAACAAATAGCTTACTAATGCTAATATCCTACGAACTCGTAGCTCAACGTATCCCACCATACCTAGTATAAATAGAGTCGGGTACATGAGTGGGTAAAATGGATATACCCCATATTGTCTAAAGTATAAATATCTAATAAATTTGTTTTGTATTTTCTCCATCATGAGACTATATTTAATCTCATGAGGAGCCCAGATGACTGCGTTGCTTTCTAGCTGACTCCTAACCAAGGACAATTGATCTTAGTCAATCCGTCTTACATTGTCTATTACCTTTTACAGCAAAGTCAGTTTACATATTAGTTAACTATAAAGGGCTTAAGATTAATTAGCCTTTAGAGGAATCAAACATTTCGTATTAAAATTTGCTAATTATGACTCACAATTTTGATAAAGATTATTATTATTTATTACACCATGCTTCGTTATCGTCCAAATAAACATTGATTTTATATTAAGCTTTTTTAAGTAGTCCGTGTTTAATGTACGTTTGTACTGAAAACTTAATTTTCTTCAAATTCTCCATACAAAACGGCAATTTCGTAGGTAAAGACCTATTACAATAAATTTAAAAGAAAAACTATCACAGCTAAGTAGGCTCTACAGGTTTACGAGTATAGGTCGCGCCAAACTTTTAATCCCCTCTAAACACAACAATGTATGGGCTGTTCTTCGGGAGAGCAACTTCTAAGCGGACTAGAAGATTGGCGCGATCTGTAGTAGTAGACAAACTTATAAAATGTACTGGGCAACTACGGAACCCTACACTGCGCGTGGTCCGATACGCAGTTGGCCGGTTTTATTTTTGATATCATCGTAGTGACCCTGGCCAACACAAAGGCATTTAGAGGTTTTCATAAAATAGCACCCAAGCCCATAAAGGGGAAGAGATTGAATGAGCGCGCAGGCGAAAGGCTAGTTAAATATTGACTACAATATTTCATAAATTTTATTTTATTTCATAAATGATGATGATGATGATGATGATGATGATGATGATGATGATTATGATGATGGTGGTACTGATAATGATGATGACGGTGGTGATGATAATATTTATGTGTAGAATAGAATAGAATAGAATAGAATATCCATTTATTTAGTGTAGTAGTCAGTATTTAGTTATTTAATGGGGAGTCACGTCATGTCTGTCAGTTAGTGCTTTCTGTTAAGTCCTGGTCCATAGTGAGCACCAAGTGACCATATGTATTATATATATATTATAATGAATATTATTAAAACACTAGTAAGTAACTATACAACACACTATGCTACTTTTATAGTTTTATATTATTTAATTTAATAAACTTACATAACGTGTATACAAGAGGACTATACACAAAAGTCGGCAGAAAGCTGAAGTTAGCGGGACGGGGGATTTGTGGAGGGAGAACATCATTAAAGAATACTATAATCTTTGACACTCAAAAAACATATGATCTACAGTACCTTCATACAAGCCACATTCACAGAGGGAATGATCCCTCACCTCTTTTAGAATGATAGGAAAGCGGGACTTGTTCTTAAAAGGATTAGCCAAAATTGATTGGAGACCACTCAAGGAGTCCGAAAAAGTAATGGTGTTATTAAGTTTGTGAGTGTTGGAAATTGAGATTGCTTCCAAAATTGCAATTGCTTCTCCAGTGAAAACAGAAGCTTCTGGGGGACATTTAAAGTTGAGAATAATTTTATATTTGGGAATCCAAACTGCGGTTCCAACATTAGTTTCATTTGATAACTTAGAGGCAGTGAACATAATGATGAAGTGAACAGTGAACATGATCAGCCAGCCCCGCCAGTCTTTCTCCAAAATATACTGGAAGGATTTGTCAGCAATGGTCGAACCTTTATCTATGCCAAAATTCCTACTATATAATAGGCATAAAAAGACAAGATATATATATTATACCATATTTATCTAGTATCTCCAAAACGTTTCTGTTTTCCTCCTTCAACTTGTACAGACGTCACCTTTTAACTCTTCTATACTCTTATGTCATTTATTTTATTTTATTTTATTCGACTAAAAACTATTAGAAACTTTTGCGCCCTCTTAAGACTTAACTAGATGCTTGGTATTCTGAATTAACGATGAGATGTACCTACATACGAGCAGTTATTGCTTGAAAAAGCTCACCAATGTAACGAAAAATCTATATCAAATTCTAAGACCCCTTTCTAACATCTTATGTTTTCGAAAGCAAGTTGAAAGGGCCAAAAATTTACTTGAAAATCAAATTAAGCTTCCTCACATTAAATCAAAACAGCCTTTGTCCTCAGCACAGACACAGAGCATAAATTATGTAGAACACAGATCTGCTTTGATAAAACACACCGCGTTTCGAAACTATTGATAGCAGTGATAGTGCGCTAAATTATCGTTATTTTATTGACTTTCACTTCAGCACTGACTGTGTGCTTTTAGCATCACGGAAAAGCGCGCTGATGCGAAAAATATGTTTCCGCCTATCGCTCTTTTATTATTATCTATCAGTAGTTTTGGAACGAGAGGAATAATAGGCCTCTTCTTTTTCTCGTCAATATTTACGATTCGAAAACCTTTTCGTGGAATAGCTTTCTTCAACTGTTTTTGAAGGGCAGATTTTAAAATAGGTGTGTCTTTATTTACTACTGATAAAAATGATGCCTTATATTTGACCTTCAGCTATTTAATCATGATAATCACCATTGATATAACAAAAGGTAGATACGGTACGTTCTTTTATCGTCAACTGAAAAATGGAACTCTTTTTTGACAAGCGCCACCGAATAACAGAGATAGAGCGACAAGCTTCGACAGTAGCGCGAGCGAGACAAGCTACACAAAATAGGGCCTACGAGTATATTAGCAGGGCCGCGCGCGAGAAGCGGCGTAGGTACCTCATCTTTCTTTTGTTTTATCTGAGCATATCACACGTCATAGGCATATATTTTTATCTTGAACCCATCCTAAAGTTTGACAAGGATCCACTTATTCAACTTAAAATGATGACTATATGGTCTTTGTCCAACTGAAGAGTGTAACCATTAGAATAGTGAAAGAACTTTCAAGATCGCTTCCGTAGTTAATAATAACTATTTCACTAAGGAGCGCCCCCAAGGAAAAATATATAGCCTGTCTGAGTGTAGAGTCTAACCATTACAACCGTAAAGAAATTTTTAAATCGTTTTAGTTATTCCAGAGATTACCCGCCCGAATTTAATGTATGGTTATGTCCCTAGAGAGCTGCCCGACCTCAGGGAACAAACGAAAGCCTACGTCCAAGTAAGGAGTCGAACCATTACAACAGTGAAATAATTTGTAAAATCGGTTTAGTAGTTCCAGAGATTGCCCGCGCGATTATAATTTTTGGCTATGTCTTTAGGGAACTGCCTGGCCTCAGACAACAAACTATAACTTCTAGCACTTAGGTATAATGTTGCTTTCTATTAGTGAAAGAAGTTTAGAATCAACAGAAATATAATACTCGGAAATTTCCTCCTACATTCAAACTCACAAACTAAAAAGCTCACAATCATCTCCTTTTAGTGTGGTTGTAGATTAATAGTTTATCAGTAAATGGTGGTGGTAGAGCTGATGCCGGGCTCGACTGTGGAGGTACCACCATCTTACTTGCAAATCCTCCCGAAGTTATTCGGGGGGGAGTAAGAAAACAGCTAGGCAAAAAAAAAAACCAGGCGGCCCATCATTTCCTGGGACCGATGGATGGCGGTATATCCATCCCCAATTGCCGGACCTTATATAAAACAGACTGGTGACGGGCAGCGGCGTCACTGGTGCAAGGGTTTCGGCACCGCGCCCACCAACCCGCCTGCCCAGCGTGTGTGAGTATAGGCATTTCTTCCAGGAGAACCGCCGAGAGTGGCAAAATCCTGGAAAGTCCAGCAGTGGACGAAACAGGCTGATGGATGGATGGATGGAAGTAAATATAGTTTTATGTTATTCATTTCTGTTTGTAACTCTAAAACAAATGCCTGCGTAATCCTTCTTCCATTACTTCAGAGTACAATGTATTTACTCGTAAATATTAAAAAGATATCGGGGACTCGGACAAAAGGACTTATGATAGATGAAACAGTTTTTTTTTCAGTTGACATGTTATGCAAGGGCTAGTCGGGCTCGACCATCCGCCGTTTCTATTTAATAAAGAAAGATAACAATTAAATTATCAAAATATAAGATTTTTTTAATCATTGAGTTGTCCCCCAATGTCTAACGCAGATCATATTGAACATCATTTTGTTTTCAGTTGTTGAATAGTCGAAAGTTCATATTTAATAAATACACTTTTCATCAAAAAAAACGAAACACTTTTCAAGTTTATCTTTTTAATGGATTATTAATAAAATATTGTTGTAGGTATATGGAAAAAATTAAAATAAATTCAAATTTGCAACTCTTTTACACCACTGAAAAAGCCAAACTGCCAGCTATTTCTCGCCAGAAAGAAAATCTTGGTAAAAGTAGGATTTTTTTAAATGTCGGAATCCACTTAAGATCTTATCTTCCAATGAATGGCATTGTCATCTTTTGTTAAGTTCGACCGCTAAATGAGCAGTGCATAACGAAACGCGTAGACAACAAAATATTTTATGTTAATACAATAACCATGTATATGTACCATCTAAACAAAAAGGCTCAAATTTGAATGCAATGTCACCAACGCATTTCAGATTTAATTTTTGAAATTGGAAGCGGCTGCCATTTTGTGTGTCAGTTACAGGATGATTAAGTAATGGCTTTCGGATCTTAATATCGTGTACTTCTCTGTGTTTTATTCTGGATATTTCATAAATTTGACCCTGGCCTACGTTTATAGGATTTTGATTGCTTACCTGCTATTTGGATTTTTGTGAAAAGTATGTTCGATAACGACCCCGGCTGTGTATATGGACTTTGATTTAGCGGGAATAAGAGGTACAAAAATGAAATGTATGTAATTTTAAATGTAACTTCAATAATTACCATAGATTGCAGCCATACAATTTTTTTTTTGTATTTGTAGGTACTTACTGGTTTTATTGGAATTATATAAGTATAAGTAAACATAGTTATATAATAAACAACAAATGTGTGTTAAATTAGAGTTTCAAAGAGACAAATGAACTTTTTTAAACTTTAATACTGTTTTTCTTAATAACATGCATATAAAATTATGTAAATATCTTAAATCGTTTCAATTTCAAACCTGGAATGCGTTGCCGTTCAAATTTGAGCCTTTTTGTTCAGGCGTTAAAGTTGCTATTAACAAAAAATATTTTGTTGCTTATGCGTTTAGTTGTTAACTGCTAATTAGTGGTGGGACTTAACAATGCCATTCATTGGAAGATAAGCTCTTAAGCCGATCCCTACATTTAAAAAAAAATACTGTATCTAGTATTTCGATTTTTTTGATGAGAAGTGTATTAGTTCTAAGAAAAAAAGAATTTTCTTCATCCGTTAAGTTGATTCTCAAACTCGGTAAGTCAGCAAATTGACTCAAAAGAATTTTTAGGGTTCCGTAGCCAAAGGGCAAAATATACAATAACTTTATTTGAAACGAACACGTAACAACAGGTTTTAACAAAATATCAAATTAATAAGAAGGGACTTGCTTACTTTTTTACTCAAAAATAATTAAGAAGTTGATCCAAGATTAGGTAATAAAATCTAATTTCTGGTAACAGTTTACAAAATACCACTTCTTCAATGATTTAAGAAAAAAAAGGAACAAAATTAATTAACTAGCACCCAAGCTAAACCGCGTACGGTCTGTATTAGAGTTTCCAGTTCCCCAGCTTTTCAAAAAGATAAAAATAAATAAGAAGGCCAGCCATTTATATGTTCATATCAGTGATATTTACACAACAATTTTAGAGTTAGATACAATATAAAGTCATTGCAAAAACTTAATTATATTATATAAAAGACGTTAAGGTCTTTTATTTAGAGACGGAGATGACAAAAATAAATAAAAAGAAATTACAGAAAAACACTAACAATTTCATCAATAATTCCTCTTGCAATTAGAAGAATGAATGTGCGTGTAAAGATGAATGTGTGGATGTAAGTGAATGTACCTCCCAAGCCGTACGACCGCAGTCTTGGTTTCAGTAATGCTACCACAAGGGAGGGTGTGTTTGTGACACTCTGCTGTCACTAGCTCGCAGACGGAATGAGTTACAAAACTGAAATTAAGGTGCGAGTATGTAGATTGTTGACCCAAAACCGAATATTAAATTAAAAATTGAATTAAATTATTTTTACATCCTTTTTCGTATCCCTACATGAAGAAGAGCAAAAACAAATTTTTTCTTGCACTGGCTTGTGGAGTGTCATTATCTAGAGTTAATTGAGGAGTAGAAATATGTGTTTTATTCTTTTTTATCTTCGATAATAACAGGGGACTGTAAAAGTTGTCAGTTTTGGACCAACTAGTTATGCATTTAGAAAATATACAGAAATTCTAAGTACCTTTAGTGTAGTACCATTTACTGTATTTAATTTAATTATCGTAACAAATACTGAAAACACCGATCTAAAATAGTTTAAGGGTATACTGATACGTACTGAGTAACTTAATTTTGCAGTCTTGTTTTATACATTTTGTAGCTAATAATAAGTGTGTAATTTATTTTCAAATTGTTAATCCCTTAAATTTATTTTAATTATTCAGTCCGCGAGTTCTAATCACACTTGACTGGTTTTTTTAATAATATTTTCGAAAAATATTCCCATGTTTATGTTCACAAAAACTTACAAAATGGTTCTAAGTCAGCATAAATTTAAGTAATCACAAGCTAATGATGAAAAACAAAAGCGTATACGAATATACTTCAATAACATAACATGTGATACAAACCTATTTTTAAAAACATGGAAATACAGTGGTCCATTACTTTGAAAGTTTTTTAGCTGATCTTGTTTGAAGACAATTAAAAGTAGCAATTTTTGTTTAGTCATTGCATCGTACATAGCTCTTGAATTCTACATTCAAGTACTTTCTTCTAAAAGAAGAAAAGTCTTTACTCGTAAGTAATTATCTAAATGTTAATAAGTTTTAATTATATCTTTTATCCCTCACATTTGCTCAGTGCGAGTATGTAATTAAGATAATTACAGATCGTAAAGTGTCGTTTGCCTGTTAGCACTCCTTATTAATATTTCTTGTGGTAAACCTCGTTTACACTTTTGGATCAACATTACATCCGAATACCTGTAAATTACTGAAAGACAGAAGGGCAACGTTCTTTAGCATTTTCAGAAAAAGGAGACTTCTGCTAAAAATACAAAAAATATACAACTTATTGTGCAGGTTCATATACCTATCAACTTTACTATTGTGGAAAATTACACTCAGCCAATTTTTATCCCATTAGTAACATTGAAGTATACGGAATAACTATTATAATAATCTTTTTGTTATTTTAGTATATATAACGGTGGAATAAAATGTATTATAAACAATAAAATATGCTCAAGATATATTTCGGGCCCTAGCTGGGCCCGGCATCAGTTGAGTATAAAAATATTGACATTGACATTTAGACTCGCCTCATCACCACCTATTTTCATGGAAGTAACAAATTAAAATCACTTATTAACGATCATCATACTCCGCCAGAACGATGAAACGAAAAATCTCTTACCGACCAACCCAGGGATATGTTACCGCCAAAATCCAAATTTAAAGTCAGTCCTAACCACAACCAAATCAAAAATCGGAATCACCATCTACACATCTCCTGGAACATCCCCTTGCCGACGGCCACGTTGCATAACCTGCCCCATCATAAACACTAACATTCATATCAACACACATTTTACATCGGATACATACACAGCACAACCAAACACCAGCTGCAAAAGAGAAAACTGCATATACATCCTGGAATGTCGGCACTGCCCGGCATTCTACATCGGCGAAACAAAGAACGCACTACACAAACGCATCAACCAACACCGACACACTGCCAAAACAACAAATAACATTTTACCCATACCCACCCACACACGCCTACACAACCAGACTTTCAACCAGTGTTTCACCGTAAGAATCATTAAATCATTCCATCCCCCACTAACATAGCTCAGAACATGGGAGTCCTCTTTCATATGGGCACTTGGTGCGCATTATAGCCACGGCTTAAATAAACAACACTGAGTACCTACTGATACAGACACCAAGGTTGCCTAATGTTAAAAAATTCTTAAAGTAAGGTTCTTCCCAGATAAAAAATCCTATAAAGACCTAGAATAATTAAAATAAAATCATATAGTTGTAAGTTAACCTACAGACAGACGGACAAACCTAAAATGTAAATAGTTAAATATATTTAAGCTTACAGACAGACAAATATAGACATCATAGTTTTTGTACATATTTAATTTTAAGAGAACTTACAGACAGACATACAAGAAATTAAATTGAATTATTAATAAGATTCCTTAGTTTGTCTATGCCAGATGTGTTGTATATATTTTATTTTTAAATGTCAATGTCAATATTTTTATACTCAACTGATGCCGGGCCCAGCTAGGGCCCGAAATATATCTTGAGCATATTTTATTGTTTATAATACATTTTATTCCACCGTTATATATACTAAAATAACAAAAAACTTATAAGCTTTTACAGCACCTATATATTTTTATTTTATTATAATAATCTGTGATAGTAATAATAACTCAATGATAAGTAATAATTATTGAATTGATTGATAGCAATAAGTTGGCGGAGTTTAATTGTTCGCAATTATTGTCGGTTAATTACTTTATGCAAAATTAAAAAATGACTTTATTTTATGCAGCCAATTATATTGCAAATGAAAGAGTATTGGATTTCTTTACGGTTATAAGGTGTAGAATTGCAACCACCCGGGATCAATTGAGCAGATCTGATCTCAACCGTAAATAAAGCAGCTGACAATCTAATTTCTCAAATTTTTATTTTATGTTATTTTAAGTAAATTGTGTTAATGTGTCAATATTTAATGTTTACTATTTTATTGTATGAGTGTATTTGCCTGAAATAAATGGATATTATTATTATTACATACGTTTTTCTTTATTCTTTTATTCTCTCTTTTTCTAAAAAGAGGTTAAAAGAGCACGGGCCGCAGCCAAGTGCATAAATTATTTTATAGAGTGTTCTGTGATAGGTCTGCTATTATTATTATATTATTTTCAAATATATTGTTTTCTTCCCTTGTTGTTTAGAAATTAAAGATAATGACTGCGCGAAACGGTCAAGACTTTTGACTTTCACACAAATGTTCCCTTTTGACCGCCTTGGAATTGAGCTAGTTTTTTTTACCAAATGTGTAACTTGATAATGGCTTAATGGTACCCACCATAACAAACATTATCATTTAATATTGACTTAGCTGTAAGTCTAAGTACATTTTTTTTATTTTGATAGTAGAAAATGAAAAGTAATTAAATAAAATGAGCCTACCATTTTCTACTTTTCTATGTGTCGCAGGATAATAGGAAAAAAGCGGATAAACGTGAAAATTATAAATAGGATGATTGCAGGGGTCCGGATGATTTGGTTTAGTTTAAAAGAGTTAATAATAGGTGCTACGACGAGCGAAGCGAAGAGGAACCTGTTAGGTTTAAACGAAGGGGGTAACTTTTTACCTCGGTACAAAATGCACATCATAATATTGTTTTCCTTACTTTTGAATAAGAAGTATGTAATAAATGTGTTTTAAAGCAACATGCGGAAATATTTTATTAGTAATAAAGTCTTCACAAAAAAAAATATGTACTTTAATGTATTACATTTTGTTTGTATTACATAAACACACTTAAAAGCGTGTTTGCAGTTGTAATGTAATGCAGCTAAAATGTAACGCATAAAATTGAATAATTTTCATGTGATCACCTAACTATTAACAAGCAGTTTGCGCGAATTGCTATAAAACGCATTTATTGCAAACTTTTTATTCAAAAGTAAGGAAAACAATATTCTGATGTGCATTTTGTACCGAGGTACAAAATTAGAAAATAATTCGGGAGCCGAGCGAATCGGAGCGAGTGAGGCGACCCCCTTTGTTCATAACAAGATGTGTCTCATCATCCAGACCTGTTTGCAAAAATCCTAGGATTTTCGTGTTGATCCGTTTTTTCTGAATATCCTGCGACTTATACAGCTTGCGAATTTCATTGCTACTTTTTTCATTTCAGGTATTCTGCTGTTTTGTTATTTATTTGGGACGACTTTTTCGCTCAAAAGAGTAACATACATAGTACTTTGATGTGGCCTCACATGAGTGTTTTCAGCGGAATCATGCATGACCTTAAAAACATGTGAAGGTCATAACCGGTTTTCATTTTTCGAATTTATATTTTACCAGTAGCCTTAGCATGAAAACATTACGGTTACGTTTAGTTTGAACGTAACGCGGTTTTGTATGGAATTCTGATAAGTTCCGCTACTGGCCGCTAGGGGCGGTTATCAGATTTCATACAAAACCGCGTTACGTTCAAACTAAACGTAACCGTTATGTTTTCATGCTAAGGCTACTGAGTACGCTACCAATATAATATTAAAAAGCAGCAATGAAAAGTTTAACTTTTACTACAGTTCCACAGTGTTAATTTCCTCCTGTTAGTGACTGGTTTCGTTTAAAACATCTTCAGGCACTATGTCTTAAGGTTGATGAAGAAGTCTACCCCATACCATTCCGACCACGAACACGGATGGGAGTAAGTAGGGCTAATACCCATACATTTTTAAATTAAACCTTCGGTTTACCGAATGCGTCATTATTTTCGTATCCTATACAAGGTGAAATTAAATCAACTGACCGAATTCATACTGGAGACTCGGTTAGTGATCAAGAACTAGGTTCAGTCATCTTTTTGGCCAATTTCGGAAAATAAATATTTTTGCTCCCTTACTGGTTGGACTAGTTTAAGTACAAATCCTAGTGCAGGCACTAAGGGACAAAAAAAATTCTTTTTTCGAATTTCATCTGGATGGTCATTAAACCTTGTTGCGGATGACTAACCGAGTCTCCAGTATGAATTTGGTCGGTTGATTTAATTTCACCTAGTATACGCATCAACCTATGGCCCAAAACATAGCGTATGATTGTTTGCCCCGCGACTTTCCAAAGGTTGCCCATACCTGCCTTTCCATTGGAGACTTCCATTATTTCCATTGGAAAGCTACTCTTATTGGATTTCTTTCTTATTCTGGGCATATTTTCTAACTAGGGTAGCGGTCCTGCGGTTCCAGTTGGGTCCCATTGTACGTGGTTGAATATTCCCAAATTTACCACTGATTATTTAGGCAGGCCAAGTGAACGAAACAAGAAATCATTCTAACGTCCGTGCCAGTCAGCAAAAATTATATGTATAACTATATAGTGTGCATAATTATTTAAAAGTTCCCAAGAAAACACGGAAAATAGTTGGTCTATTTTTTTGCAAGCAACAACGGTACCTAATGCGTACAGTGCGACAAGTTTCCTTTGACGTGTAAATATTAACCGTTTCAAATGCTATTGGGACATGTGCATCTCATTCACACATGCACTTCCGTCAACGTTGCTAACGCACACAGACATCAGATATAACAAATAGGCATACCATGAGTTTTGGTCAAGAATGATATACATTACCGTCTGCGTAAAATTATTGTATGAGAAACACTGGTTCCTCTCGTAAGCCGCTAGGGGCGCTGCCAGGCTATAGTATCTTAGAACATTGTCAATAGAACCAACAACAGCGTCATCTATTGAGCTGGCTCTCAAGTAAGGAAAGAATCTCAATGTTTTACACAAAGGCACAATAGAGGGCGGTGTCGTCGCCTGTCATAAAGTCATTGTCATTGTGGGAGGTGGCAACACTGGTCACACATATGACAAAAACAAAATGTCTGCTGGCTGCGTGAGCGCTTGTATTCAAAGCTTGTTGCGTAGTTGTGTTAAGAAGATTTTTGTATATTTGTACCATCTAGTGCAGTAATTTTAATAGAGTTGAGTTAGGACTACTCCTCTGCAAATTACAGCCAACAAACTTTAGTGAAGTGATTAGTGTTGAGTGAGAATTCTTTTTTCTTCACGAATACCTACGATTTCCTTAAAAACTATAGTGCAGTGATTAGTGAGTAAGAAGCAACAACAATTAAAATAATATAAGGAACTTTGTTTTATTCTATTTTGAATCTGTTTCTGGTTATTGCAAATATACCTACAGCTAGCCCCGGACAGAATTTTTATCTCAAGGTGTCTACCAACCAGGTTATATTTTGCACGTTGAGAAAAAATTACTTCGGTTTACTTATTATCATATTTACGTCTGTAGTAAAAATGTAAACCGAAATAAATTTTTTTTCGTGCAAAATATAGCGTGGTTGGTAGACACATTGAGATAAAAGTTCTGTCTGGGGCTAGCTGCTAACGATGCTATAGCAGTGTTATATATGTACATACTTATGCGTATGTTTACACCAGACATTAGTTGAGAGCTTAGCCGCTTGGCGGCAGCACTAGCATTACCTGTGAAGTTAGCCAAGTTTCGTATCTAATGTACCTACCTATTCCTGGTTTATACTCTTATTTATGGGCGCTGCACAATTTCTTATATAAATATTTTACGCAGTCGTTAAGAACCCGCTCCGTATTTTCGTCTGTTTGATGCGAAGCATTATTTTAATTATTTTTCTTGTCATTGCCGCGATGTTTTTGTAAAAATCAGGGTCATACACCAGTCCATATTCGCCCTCTAAATGTGTACCTAAAATTTATTTGATTCAATTGTTTCTCCTTTGCGTTTATTTTGGTACTTAGGTATTATGAATAACGATTCGGAGCAGGCTCGTAAGTATTAAAATAACTCGCAAAAGAGAAACAATTAAGTATTAGGCCTGCAACTCCAGGCCTTCATTTAGACCGCCGATAAGAAGTGGTGTTATATCCCTAATTTTTCCAAAAACATCGCGATAAAGGCCAGAAAAATATATAACATATTGCTTTTCATCAAAGTTGTCGTTGTCGCGGACCGGGCTCTTAATGTGTATCGTGAACAAAACTCATGGTAGGCCTGAAGGTCCTATCCTAATTGCATCTGAAATTGATAGTACAAGTTTCTTTTGCCCAGATTTTGCACACTATACCTACAACCTACAAACTTGGAGTTTGGCAGGTCCTGTGCCATACACGCTAAAATAGGATTTCGGAAAATTCTAATTATAAAGATATGATACAAAGTGTTGAAGTTTATATCCATGCACCAAAAGTGCCTTGTCGCACCATACTCCTCTTACATAAACGTCAGACGTGCAATGAGGATAAACACGACGACGTTGCGTTCTACCTAAAACTAATTAATTATTCATGCTCGAAAAGCAAACAAATTATTATGTAACCTAGTAGGTAGACCCTTCGTATTGCTAAAACAAACATGTGGCATGAATGTGGCTTTGTTCAAGGAACAGTTAACATTTTACAACTCATATGCGTCCATTTTTCTCATATGATTATTTTGTCCCACCCACCGTAATTGGTGGTTACAGAGCATTCTAATTTTTTAGCCTGAATCGCGGAATAAATCTGAACTTATTTGGTTTCAATGAGGCTAATTTTGAGCTCCGTAGGTGGGCTGTTTTCCGACTCAAATACATAATAATATAGGCATGCAGGTTTATCTGTAGTAAATTAGAGGTGGTACCAAGCCTTTCGAAAGTCGATAGTGGGAACTGCGCTTCAAATTCAACTAACATTTCGCATTGCAACTATAGCGACATTGAATAGTTCGCGATCGTGTGAAATGGCTTATGCTCTCCATCCATCCATCCATCAGCCTGTTTCGTCCACTGCTGGACATAGGCCTTTCCAGGATTTCTACACACTTGGCGGTCCTCCTGGAAGAAATGCCCATACTCACACACGCTGGGCAGGCGGGTTGGTGAGCGCGGTGCCGAAACCCTTGCACCAGTGACGCCGCTGCCCATCACCAGTCTGATTTATATAAGTCCCGGCAATTGGGGATGGATATACCGCCATCCATCGGTCCCAGGCAATGGTGGGCCGCCTGGTTTTGCCTGAGAGCTGTTCTCTTACTCTCCCCCGAATAACTTCGGGAGGATTTCCGAGTAAGACGGTGGTACCTCCACAGTCGAGCCCGGCATTAGCTCTACCACCTAACTTAGGAGTTAAAAGCGCATTTCCCACCATCACGAACTGTCAGTTTACCCCTGTCTGATTAATCAATTCGATTTTAGAAAACTTATAGGTTCATAGTTATCTAGACGGCACGGATTTCTGATTGAAAGTTTAACGCCCTACTTACAATGCTATTTATCCGTAGCTATCCGTATCCGTATTCTATCAAATTATGACTATAGTGTAAGAAAAAATCATTTGGCCAAGTGCGAGTCGGATTCGCGCGCAAAAGGTTCCGTACCACCACATATTACGGGTACGGCACCCTAAAAACATTATTGTACAATAAGAACGGATTTAAGATCTTAGCGCCATCTACCATCTTACTAATGAACCTCGGTGCAAAAAGGTTGACAAGCAACTCTTAGCGCCATCTACAACCTCGGTAAAAGCTGTCAAATAAGTCATCTCAGATTGGGTTTAACGTTTTTTTTGTCATGATGGAGGCCATAGTAATAGTAACACGTAAACTGTGTTTTTTTTTTTATTTATTACGGTTGAAGCCGTGACAGATGGACAGACAGGCAGCGGAGATTTAGTAATAGGATCCCGTTTGGGACCCTTTTGGTACGGAACCCTAGAAACTACGATCTATTTGGCAACGATCAATGACATTACGATATCGACATTAAAAAAAACCGATCAAGTGCGAGTCAGACTTGCACACCTAGGGTTCCGTAATTCGACAGTTTTGGGTTGGGAACAGTCAGGAAGAAGGTATTTAAAATCTTGCCCAAAACTGTTTATGATAACTAAAACAAGCATTGTTTGGTACCACAAAAGAGAGACTCAAATATTTTTATACCGTGCTCGACATAAAACTCATGGATGAAAGATTTAATTTTGTCATTTTGCTATCGTGAATTTCTCACCCGCTATATTTTTCCTGTAATCTTTACGTAATCCCAAATTGCCATGATTTTTTTCATATTTTTCGGTTCATTAGTTTCGGAAAAAAGAGGGAGAGGACATGCATTTTTGTGGTTTTTCAAAGATTTCTTGAAATCGGTGCTAGTAAATATAGTAAAAGTATATATTTTTTATAATCAGCTCTTTAATATCTACAATTTGATACAAATATTGTATTTTTATAAAATATTTTTTTATTAACTTAACATTTTTTTCATGTTTCTCATTTATCATCAACTTTTTTTTATAGCTATATTTTTCCTATAATTGGCCAGTTATGACCTATAATAATCTTTTATTGTTCATATTTTTCAGTACACCAGTTTCGGAAATAAGGGGAACATGCATTTTTTGTGGTTTATTAAAGATTTGTCGAAACCGGTGCCTGTAAATATAGTAAAAATGTATATTTTTACAATCAGCTCTTTAATATCTACAATTTGATATCCATATTGTATTTTTAAGAATTTCTTTTTTATTTTTCTCATTTTTGTATTGGAGATATTTTGAACAATTTCAAATTTCTCTTTTTTTTGTACCGTATTATGTAGGCAAGTGAATGCTATTTTTGTGGAAAATTTCAAGTCGGTTTCAAGTTTAACGGTGCTAAAGTTATGAGGCTGTGACATACGGACGGACGGACAACGGAGTCTCACCATAAAGGTTCCTTTTGTAGCTTTTAGGTACTACGGTACCCAAAAAAGGAAGTAACAATAAAGGGACCCCGCTACCATAGTATATAATTATTGTAATCTGTATGAATGTCCATGTAAGTCTGTCTACTGCTCAGAACGGGAACTCAAATAATATAATAACATTTTCATGTCATTATTTGTCATTTTTATATATATTAATTAATAATAATGAAAAATATATTAAACATATACGTATAGATAGGTGTTTTATTGCAGAGTGTTTCACTCGTAATTGGTTCTGATTGTATCTAGCAGATGATAAAGCATACAAGTAAATCCTATATTATGAATGTATCTAACTGACTGGGATACCTACGCACGTACCTACATTTAACTAAATAATCGCTTATTATGGAAATTAAATTGTGTTGCTTATAAAAATAAACTTTAACCCATAAACGCATATAATTTTTCAGCAACCCTTTCAGTATCCATCTAAATTGTTCTTTCCAAGCAAGTGGCTTAATTAACTGAAACGTGCCCTTAATGAGGTGTCGTAAAGAAAATAGAAGGCCGTAGCGGAGGTTTTCATAGTGATTAATGTTACACTGACGGACAAACAGACCTCACGGGAATAGGGAAAACTAGACTAAACATTTTCTTCTTGTTGCATATTATTTGGTGGTTGGCTGTTACCCGCGTGCGTCGGTTTACCCTTGAGGTTTGACACGTGACCTCCGGGTGGTGCTAAATGAATAACAAGAGTTTCTTTATAAATTTCACCCAGATTACCCTTTCAGGTTGTAGGCCCGGCTGGAACTGGTTCTTGTAGGCACTATGTGGGAGTCAGATTTGAGCCGGCCTAAAGTTTGCTAACGCAAATGATGATGTCTGACATGGGTTTGGACTCGTAGTGACAAAGTTATTAGTTTAGACTTTTATCTAAGTGGTTTGAACTAAGGGAGTGCGAGCATATTGTCTGTCCGGTATTGCTTGTGACTGGACGCTCAACTTTCACGTCTCGTCTCGCAGCGGCGACCAATGTGTTTCATTTCATTTCATATTCATTTCATTGGATACTGGAGTAGACGACCAGACGCTAGAGGTATCGCCTGGGTCACCCGTATACGTAGGGGTTGTCGAAAGTCGCAAGGTGATTAGATAACAAATGGAACTGGGTTTGTAGTAATAATGTATCTCTGCATTTTCATTCCGTGAGGTGAGCGTGCGAGCAGCTCTGAGTATCTCCTTGGAGAATGAGCGAGCCAGCTTCTCTGACGAGTCCAACAACACATAGTCAATCATGTCGTATATTGTTGGACGGTGGAGAAGCAGCGCTTGGTACTGCTCGGGGCTATCCTGTCTTGATCCTTACTCACACAGGTAGTGCGGATGAGGTGGGTGAAATGTCAGCCATCTGTGCCTGTTGACATGACGCTCGCAAGTACTGTCGTTAGTTGACGTTTGTCTTTAACTTCAGCAGTGAAATAGTGAATTTATTCGAGTCCTTTCAGTAACCTCGAGTTGGTATTGGTGATCCACTATAACCTAAACTAAGTAGTAACCTAGCTCGAGGCGTTGCGCGCCGCAATATGTTGCTACGCGCTACTGCTGGTTCCATGAGACACGTAGCTTAGTATCCTTTCCTATAAATTACTTACAATTCATTCTTAAACGAACTTGCTCTGCCACGTCTGGTGTACACTATACACAATGTATAGAAAGCGAGATTTAACTACATGTCACAAAACTCACATTGCTCTGAATCATTTTATTCATTTATATTCAAAGGAAGCTCAGTGTATATTATACAACGGATTTGGTGCTCTTTATTTTCTTATTTGTTAAATAGGCAAAGTATGTGAATAGCCGGTATAATGGAGCCACATATTATAACATCTACCTATCTATATACTAAAGCTGGCGTTGTCACAAACTTGCGGCTCTGAATTATCGCCCAAACTCGCTTTTACAAGCAGCTTCGGTCTCATGGTGTATTATCCAATCAGAGGTTTCACAAGGGAATGAGATATTTTCCCGGAATATAAAGAAGCCATTTCTCGTTTTCCACTATCTCTGTGCAAGAATCACGTCGATCCGCCCGTTGCTCCGTTGCGACGTAAAAGAAGAACCAAACACACACTTTGGCTTTTATAATCTAAATATTATAAAGAGGTAAAGTTTGTTTGTAGATAGTAATCTCTGGAACTACCAAACTGATTTTAAAAATTATTTGACTGTTGTAACACGGGTTAGACTTTTCACTTAAATATTTTGTTCCCTGGGATGAGCAGTCCCCTAGGGACTAGCCATAATTACATGCGCGCGGGTAATCTCTGGAACAGTAGTTGTAGTAACACTGATTTTGGAAATTCGTTCACAGTTGTAATAGTTATACTTTTCACTTCTTCCTGGGTACGTATTCATTAATTACATTTGCGTGGGTGAAACCATCGTGAAATTCAAGTGGTTTTGGAAACGAAAACTGGTGATAAGACGACTCGTCCATACAAACAACTTTTACAATAAACAATAGATCTAAACCTGAAATCGTGAAAAGTACATTATCGTCGAGTAGGTATTTAATTTTTCTATAGAACAGGTGTTCTATGGTTTTATTCCATTGTAAAAGTTCTTCGTATAGACGAGTAAAATAACCAGTTTTGGTTTCCAAAACCCTTAGATTTCACTTGTGCCAAAAATAACTCTGTTTAAATTATAAGCTTATAACATTCTTGTCAGACAGTAACGCAATTATTCTATAAAAAACAATCTTTACTTACATTTAACGAGCTGCGTTTTTATCACAAACATGTTTGAACCAGCGATTAAAGTCCTTTGATACCTGAATGAGCTTAGAGTTCCACAGGGTCGGAAAACCTGGAGTTTCGCTGGTTCAGACAGAGAGCAAATTCACGATTGTGCACTTTTAAATTTGTAACTATTGTGAGTTGAAATCATAATTAAAAGACGCTACTGATCTGATTATACTTACATACAAATTACCCCGTGAAGCAATGCAAAGACTGCGTCAACTGACGACAAACACTGGCTTGTTGGATAATGATTCTGCACTTGTTGCTCCTCCAGTAAATAGACATGCTCGGAATTGAATACTCTCTCGACGACGTGTCTTGAATAAGGTTCAAGAAAGGCTCATCTCCGGTTGCTTTTGGATGTAAGATAGGCTTAACGAACGTAAGACACTAAAGGCGCTGCTTCTTTTTAAAATTTAACGCTCGGTTTTTAGTTAATGGATACATACATATATCAAATATCAAAAAACCAACCAAGTGCATGGCCCGCACGATGTTGGGTTCCGTAGTTGCCCAGTACATTTTATAAGTTGGTCTACTAATACAGATCGCGCCAAACTTCTAGTCCCATAGATTTAGAACAACGGCCCATACATTGTCGTGTTTTGAGGGGGGCCAAAAGTTTGGCGCGACCTGTACTCGTAAACCTGTAAAGCATACTTAGCTGTGATAGTTGTCCTTTTAACATCATTATATACACTACTTCGGTGAATTTTTTCACTCTAACAAAACTTAGCACTTTAAAGCTTAATATTTCGCCATCGAAACCCTATATCGAAAAATGGTTTTCACACGCCCACAATGTTTTTAAACGACCTATCCAACGATACGCCACACTATGGGACAGACGAGAAAAAAAAATCATCCCTAATTTACGTGTATGGGAGGGGAAAAAACAAAAACATTTTTTTTGAGATTTTATTTCCCCATTTTGTCCGCGTGATTAATATGTATACCCATGCCACATTACAGCTTTCTTGTAGCTAAGCCGCGGACAGAAGTACGGAAGTACGGAACCCTAAAAAGGTTATCTCCTTTTACCTGTTACATAGTTTTGATATCACCATAGTCATTGAATCTCATGATAAATTACTCAAAATGAGAGCGTAGGCAATAACATCAATCATATTTATCATTTTTATCTGGACTTTGTTTACCTACAAACTCGCAATTCCACTGTTCTGGAAGTTATTAAATCGTTGGATTATTTCTGATGACACTTAAGCTTAATCCGAAGTAGATCTAGGTATTATCTATGGCCACGTACATATGTATTTGTGTGTATTAACTACTATTTTGATTGACTAACTCTAAACTCTCTAGAGATCATCGCTCATCGCAGATCACACACTATTAATTTTGGTAATAAATTAAGTTTAAACTCGTCTAAATAATGTTTATTGCTAAGGGACCTTGTCCATAAATTAAGGTCAAGGGCTTTACAGATACTATTATAGGAATGAAGTTATATACCGTTACAAACACACAAACACTACTACCCCGTTTTTGATTTAGGATAATTTCGTTATCCAATAAAGTGGCAGGATGCACGTGCCGGAAGTCTATATTGTTAAGTTTGACTAAAATAGCCCAACCCGCAAACCCATCGTCTCTGTTGTCTCTAAGACAAGAAAAACCAGGGATCCTAAAGTGGGATCCAGGAACAGCTAAGCCTCTCTATTTTAGACAGATTTTAGATATCATAGTCAAACATAAACAATAAACACGAGAAAAGTACTTATTTAAACTATTTGGTACTTACTTCACTTTTTATGGAATAACAGAAAATTATTTTGAACATAACGGTACCAAAATAGACATAATGCTATAGTTGGATCCGATTTTTCATAAAGTTGGCAAACTGCTATGTAACTGCGACTAAAATAAAAAAGCAGGCATAGTGCGATCTAATGTATGGTGGTTTCATAATGTTGTCATTGTGCTATCCATTACTTGAAAGTATTGAAAAGTCAACTAACGCTGAGTTGTTCGAAACTAATTTTTAAATTTAAGTACAGATTAAACTAATTTAATCACGAGAATCATGATTTTCTGTTGCACAAAACCTCCAATGTAAATATTTAAGTAAGCAACCTTTCTTAATTTAAATAAAAACCTGTCAAACTCATGATAATCTTCGAAATTACGTTGTTCGAACAAAATTTAATCTCCGAGCATGCCTAATTTGACACTTGATTCAATTAAAATTTAAGTGGGAACTATCCAGTACTTATCCCGCTAAATGGGAAGATGGCTGCCATGTCACAGCTGTTTTTGATCAAAGTTTACCATTTGTACCGATAGACGGCGCGGTCTTTCGTGGTTATTCAAGAAGATTTGTTGATTTTTACAAAAAATTATAGCAGAAACGAGTGATTGCAGACGATTGTATTAAATCTTTGAGATGTAGGTTTGATCCCGGGCCGGGCATGCAGTATCCACCGATGAGTTTTTCGGAATTTATGTGCACTTACCACTTGCTGAACGGTGAAGGAAAACACGCACCGTGAGGAAACTTGCATGCCCTAAAAAGCGTGAGTTGTGCCCGAAAAACGGCGATGGGGCTCACCACCCATCACGTTGGGATGTAATAATCGTCGGTGAACCGCGGGTGTGCCGAGTGTGGACTGTGACTTGCAATTCACAGTTCACACTCGGGAACACCTCTGACACACCCTCGGGGATTCATGTCGTGACGGTATATACATATATACTATGATATGAATACTATTCAAGTTTGGTATAACCGATTAACCGGTATAAGTATAAGTATTTATGAACACGCAGTCGAAATACGAAAATTTAGAAGATCTGTGAATGGACCATTATATTTGTTCTTGGCACCAACTGGAGAGCATACCAAGATCCTAATAGATCTTCGACCAGTATCCTCCGGTCTCCGGTCTCCGATTAAGTACCCTGCCTACTTGATGAACTATTATTATACCTACCTAACCTAAAAATGGAAATGGGGACTTATATTCTGTGTAAATCTTCCCATTAGCTGCATACTTATGTTTACTATGATCGCATACATCATTGCCCAGATAAAGAGCGAAGACCAAGAGGATATCATGATAAAGAAGATATTGCTTATTATATATTGCTTCGATCGTTATGCAAAAATATATTATTTTCTTTAGGAAGAATACCAACAATGCTATGTTTGTTTATGTTTTTGATAGTATGGCAGTTGGAGATGTTACAGGGAGCACGTATGTTCTATATCGGTGGCAAATTTACGAACTATTGCTAAATTAGCTTCTAATACCAACGCCATAAAAGTCATTTACATTCAGTGGCGCCACATCAAAATTAGAAATAATGCGGGTTATAAAAATATTGTTCATGTCAATCATTCAAGTTTAAAGCCGTTCTATTCTGTGTACAGATTAATTTTATTTTTATATCGGGGAACACTTAATTATCATTTAAAGGTAAGTAAAAACATTTCGAACAACAGCTTTAAATTTAATCATTAGATTACTTAATCTTGAGATTAGTTCCCAGTTAGCTAACGGAAAATTAGCGGCGTTTTCGTGCAACTCAGCGTTTGTGCGATAGTAGGCATCGTGCTACGAAATCCAATTTAATCAATTGTTATCGATAAAATCAATAATTGTTTTTCTTATGCTACTAACTTCTTAGCTAAGACTAAAAGAATGGGCGGAGTGAGGCATAATGTTTATTTATTTATCGTATTTATGTTTATTTATATATCAAATATATTGTATTTATTGCGCTATGTTAATTATTTATTCATATGTTGTGTAATGTATTAAATTATTGAATTTAAATAAGCCCTTATTTTACTTTTTATTGTATTTCCTCCAACGAGCTTTAGATTTTGTCGCAGATTTCCTCGTTTTATATTTGAATATATTGTTTTTAATACACTAGAATTAACTTGTAGAAAGTGTATATTAACGTATTTGTATTTATTTACAGGTCAACTTGATTGTATTTATTGCATAATGTTAATTATTTATTCCTGTTTTTTTAATACATGTGTATTATTTTATGAAATTAAAATAAGCCCTTATTTTACTTTTTTCATTGTATTTCCTCGTATTAGATTCAGTTATATTGTTTTTAATATACTAGATTATTATAAATATATAATGACATGTATCTCATGTAGCAAATATTGGATTCAGAGCTGCCATAACCTAAAAATTTTAATTGCAAAATAGGCTTTAACGCAGATGGATAAAAGTTAAATGAGCTTGTATTATTATAGGTTTTTCAACTCTAAATTTAAGGTTTGCTGCACGAGAATAGGTCACAATACGTCATGTAGCTACGTTACAGAATAAATGATTTATTTGATTGACAATGAGCCAATCAGAGCGCTGCAAATCATAGCTTGAAATCATGAAATTGCAATGGGAAATCGGATAAAAAATGTAAAATATTATTGGCAATCTTATTGCCCAAAGTGATTTATTGCAGACTACCTTTTAGTTACGGATTTGGTAGTTTCCGAAAATAACGCGGAAACTAGGTACATATAATAATATTGCTAAATTTAAATAACTTTCATACGAAAAGTCGTAGAATCGACGTTGCTTTCGTGTTTTTAGCTAAAGCTAATAAAACATTACTTTATTTAATATTTCCTTTTCTAAAAATATGTTTGAGCCTCCGTAACTATCAGTCGAATTCTATTTACGTTAAGTACTTACTCTGATCACCAAATCTATAGCAAACCTACTCGTATTTGGGTACCGTTTAGTTTTATAGCATTTGAAAATACGTCATAAAAATCCGTTCAGTAGTTTTAACGTAATGCGTATTCATACATATGTCGTGCATATTACTATGTAAGCTAAAGCTCGCCTTACCATCTTTTCGCTCTTATAATGATGAATACAAGGGCGAAAGTGAGTCTTCGTAATTTTCCCCTATAGGTACTTGTAGTACACAGGTAAGTACGTAGCTGAAGATAAAAATCACAGACTTGTCTGTGATAATAATTAATTGTTTCAGGAAACTAAAGTCTAATTTAGATTTTTGTTTACTTTGATAGATTTTTTATTTTAAGTCCTTTTTTAATTTTTTATTGGTATTTATGTATGTAGGTTGGAATTAGTTGTGTACAATAAATGACGTTTTTTAACTTCAATATATTTGAAACCAATATAGGGCTAAAACTAGTCGCAAAATATTTTCAAGGACAGAAAGAAAAAAATACATCAACCTGTGGTTTGTATCTTTACTTGATCAAAGTACGTATGTATTTGGAAATAATAATCACACATAAAATCTTATCTGGAAAAATGTTATAGTTGATTGTACGATCCATTATTCATAGTTTGAAAATGACTATTTCCCTTTGGTAAATTCTCGAGAGATAGAGGAAAAAAACATGTTTGGAATGGAATCAACATAACATAAATACGAAGTCAGTATTTCAATGGGTATTCTCGGACACATCTCATACACCTGTTTTTTCATAAGCCCCTCTTCTGGTCTTTCACAAAATTGGGCCTAAAACCTTTATTCAAGTAGGGTATAATTTATTATTAACAAGGTTGTAACGTCCTTTTTTCAAAGTAAGACCCGAAATTACAATCAAGTAATCGTTGGACTACAAGATTCTTCACAGAAGAGCTCTGGACCCGAAAAGGTGCCCGTTCCATTGAACTCCTAATGACAAATCTGATAACTAGCTTTCGCCTGCGGCTTCGCCCGCGTTGATTTAAGTTTTGTGTTAATAGTAGACTTTGATTTTTGGTTCTAATGAAAATTTAAAATAATTTTAAATGTTTGACCTTTCTATTTGTCTATTTTCTTGTTCTCTGATATTATCTCCAGGCCAAGTATCATCGGCCAGCCTCGTTTCTCGCTGACAACTCTGGTGCCAACCAACTATGAGTTCAGATCAGATTTATTTAATATATTAGTATATATAACCTTTTGTGCATATGTAATTAATGACTATTTTACTACTTTATTATTAGTATAGATTAATAGTTACTACTAAAGTACGTAAACAAACAAATAGAGGGAGGCAAAAGCGCGGGAATCTATTACAGTACGGCATCGACAATCTATGCAATACGGAGACAATTTGTAGTAAGAGTGAGAGTGAGGAACCCTGCTCGGCTATACTTAGTAACTAATTATACCCGATTTCACTCAAGCAAGTGATTCTATCGAAATCGGGAATATCTAGTAATGATGCATTTTAAACTAGTGCTACTACACATACCCGAGTAGCGGTGTCTCGGTAAGGTACATTTAGCGGTGGTCACTCGGAAATGTGATCTCCTAACTATACCCGAAGTCGGCCAGGTCTGTGACGTCACTGGCGTCTCCACAAGGTACATTTAGTAAAGACGCTGCAGGCTTACCTCATCAAGGTGTATACAAAGCTTCATAATATTATGGTGACATTACACAAGATGACCTTTAACCTAATCCTAATAAGTTAATTGCATGGTATAAAAAACAAGGTATGCTCTTCGTTGATTTCGGATAGCCCTTGATGACGTCAGCATACTATTGACGGTTCTCGAACTTTTAGAAGTCGGGAATGCTTAGAAATAAATAAGAAAGGGTGTTACGGAGCCCTCAGTGTGCGAGTCCAACTAGCAGGGGACCAGTTTTTCAAATCAATCATAAATGTGTTTTTTTAAGGGTATTTTACTTTAATTCCATATTTAACTCGAAAGGTATGTCGTGCGGAAAAATGGTATACGTCGTAAAATAATAGTGGGGAGAAATTACAATATGATGCGTCAAAAACCCGAAAAATTTCTTTATACCATAAAAGAAGTCGCAACTTGAACAGGTCAATCGATTTTTGAATTGCACAGCCTACCATTATTGCTTCATATAATTATTATTTAGCTCGCAAACAACTTACAATTGGAAATCACAGTGAATGTGTGTGTCATACAAGCTCAAAAAAGGACTTCAACAAGGGCTGAGTGCGTTCTAAATACCCGATTATCTCAGTATAGCCGTACAAGCTCTCTTGCTTACTCATTCGCACACATGAAAAAATGCATTTGCTATCTTGTTGGTTGAAATAGAAGTAAGACTAAGTTTTGGAATACAAAGCTAAAGAGCAGACCATAATTTTTCGACCATGTTTAATTGATGATAAAACTGAGTTTATCGTAATTATTTAAATTTCATATCACTGATTAGTTAAAAAGTTTCAATCACTTAAAAGCTTCCGTAAAATCCCCAAAAATTATGGTCACCCAAACAGAAGAGGGGCTGTGTGTGCGGTAGGTGCAAAATTAAAGAAGTGAATTTTGAGTTGTCTTCCTGAGTTATCGTAGATGTAGCGCTTCCCTCCATTCTCAGTGTAATATTATGTATGTACAGACATTCATCATAAATTGTCCCTTGCCGTCATGTTGGCATCACAGCTTGTCAAGTTTTTGCTGTCATTATAGTTGTCAGTCAGATTTTCCAAAATTATTTGATTAAATTATGTATTATTATTGCGAAAGCCATTGAACAATAGTGCAAAAGAGATTGTGTTGAACGGCTTTTGTGAAAGAGAAAATGCAAACAATGCACCGTGATTCCTCTCGATCAGGTTCGATCTCGTATCAGTGCCACGACGGGTTAGTAAAATATACCATACTTAATACCAGCTTTAAACATAAAGCCAATTTTATGGGCAAATAATAATTAGCTATTCACTTACTTTTGCAGGCATATCGGAAAAAAGCGTTCACATTAAGTCGCCTGGAAATAATCGTCAAAAACGTAAAAAACGGGAGCTCGACTATTTTGAACAAACGTCGTCGAGCTAGAACAAGAAATAAAAAATATCGTTTTGGTACAGAGATACATGTATAGATATTCATATCATTACCTTATTCGTATTGTCTGCAAAATACAAATCAATAAATAATTGATAATTTTTGTTTTTTCATTCTGTACATTTTATTTTTATTAAATAGTAGTCTAATTAATGTATAAAAAACGCAGTTAAGTAAATATCATGAATGTGTAGTAGGGTGAATGCTACGTGAGCAATTGGCAACATTATATGCAGTGCTACCATTTCCTAAGCCAGGGGTTAATACGGTTCTAAAATATTTTTGGCAGATTATCTTAAAGTAGGTCCGAGGATAGCCATAAATTATGTTGACATTACTTTAGCATTATAATAGTATAATAAATGCCATCAAAAACAAAACTTGCAAAAAAAACCAAGTCTCGCAACTTAGTTCTTCTACCGTTAAAAGTTGTGAGATCCATGTAAATTCAAGTCGGTTAATTTATTCAGTCCCTACTTAAGGGACCTTCTGTCTTAAGTTATTACATAATTAGCTAACCTAACAACATCTTATAGTAACCATGTCAATATTGAAAATCTTTTATGTTTTAAATAAGGTACAGTAAGAGTAACACGTTAGGTGGTAGAGCTGATGCCGAGCTCGACTGTGGAGGTACCACCATCTTATTCGCAAATCCTCCCGAAGTTATTCGGGGGAGAGTAAGAGAACAGCTCTCAGGCAAAACCAGGCGGCCCACCATTGCCTGGGACCGATGGATGGCGGTATATCCATCCCCAATTGCCAGGCCTTATATAAAACAGACTGGTGACGGGCAGCGGCGTCACTGGTGCAAGGGTTTCGGCACCGCGCTCACCAACCCGCTTGCCCAGCGTGTGTGAGTATGGGCATTTCTTTCAGGAGGACCGCCAAGAGTGGTGAAATCCTGGAAAGGCCTATGTCAAGCAGTGGACGAAACAGGCTGATGGATGGATGGATGGATGTTCAACCTCTTATTTTATTTTTTCTCATCTAAAAATATTTATAAAAACACCTTGAAATTATTAGGGTTACGTTATATTTCATTTTGTTTTAGTTAGATTTAATTTTATTTAATGTTATTTTTTTTTCTGTTTCTGCCAACAAATAGTATTTTATCCTATATAGGTGCATACAAACCGTTTGGTTGTACTTAGAACTAACATAAAGTATTTAATTGTATTCAATATAAGGAGAATCGTTGTTCTAAAAAAACCGTGATTAGTTCGAAACAATCGCATAAATTTAAACGATTTGCAAACTTTGCTTTACTTTAGGAAAGTCCACAGACAAAAGGAGTATATGTAATTTAGATTATCGCTATACAGAAAATACTGCCTCTTGGAACTTTAAATTGACTTGTGCAAACGATTTTGGTCCTTATGCGGTTGCCGAAGGGAAATAGTTGATGATAAGCGGAAATAAGAACGGGCTCATCATTGTAGTTTCCCATCTAAAACATTTATGTAAATCAAAGCCCAATTTACAGGTAGCTAATTCGTTCATATATTTTGGGAAAAAAAAGCCAAATTCATACCAGAGACTTGGTAAGTGATCAGGACTGAGGTAAAGACTTTTTATACGAATTGGGTCGAGGTTGTTCTTGAACAAGGACAGGGGTGCAAAGAAAAATTTTTCGTATTTCGCAAACCAGGTCACTGAACGTTGGTCCTGTGACGTACCGAATCTCCAGTATGAATTTGGGTATATCAACCAAAGCCTCTTTCATATAAAAAATATTTGAACTAAAAAAATAACTATATACTTAATATATAGTTATATGTGGAATGTGGATATAATGAAAACATATAATACGTATCCACGATGATTGATAAATAAATCAAAACAATGTTTTACATTTTAATTTCTCTGACCGAAAATTAACGCTTTGATTGCGTTCAATTAATCTTGTACAAAAATTCAATATTTCTGAAATGCTCGTCAACGGACATCATTCATATTAATTTCGTTTTATTAAATCAATATTCAACAATAATCCCCATAATTTCTTTAAAAACTTCAGGTTGATTAATAAAATCTACAAAGTATCGTCTACTTCAATCAATTTTTTTTTATCTTCATACTTTATTTAATATCAAGAGAATGTTTCCACCATAGTCGAACATATAACAAATAACGGATAAACGTATTTTTCGTTCATATTAAAACATATTTACTTACTGAGTAAACCTTCGGAAATACCGAATACCTAGGTACTTTATTTTAATGCAGAACCTATCAAATAAAATCAAGTTTTCTTATCTATTAACTCAGGAAATATTACAATTCATAACTGGCGTCACATAAAGGGTTCATGTCAAGGAATAATGACGAGTTTCGTAGCGCCTCGTAGCACCCTCGTAGCGCTACGCCGAACCACTCACGCAGGCGGCCCTGTCAGCGCGCGGTATATAAAACTGGCTCGGCCGAAGTCCTGGCTCATTTGCTTTCACAGACCATAGGCGGGCCACGGAAACAAGTCATACAGCTACTCCAGACTCTTACGTCAAAGTGATAAAGTTATCCAGTATACTTGAAGTAGGGTGGAAAAGGTGTCGTCGTCGGATTTAGGTGAGTCTTTTTCTACTTTTGAATTAACTTTAAGGTTTTTGACCGCTTAATTTGTTAAATAAATTTACCATTTATAACTTTTTTTTAAGTATTTGAGAGTATGTACGCGCGCTTGCAGTTCGAGGTCCCTATTTGTAAACGATTTTAACGGGTGTGGCGCCGCAATAAGTTAATATTATTTATCCGGTTTCCAAATGTATGTATTTTACATAAAACGATGTATTTTCTGTTTTATTTATTTTTTATTGCAGAAGAACGGTTTTACACGAATAAAAAGACCATGTTTTTTCAATTATAAATTGATTGAACTCGTCACATCCACACCAAGCCTAATCTCTCGGTGATTACTGGACTTTAAAAGGCCCTTCCAGTACCTTGTCTGTATTCTTTTGAGGGTAGAAACAAAAGTTTCATTCAATATTTAATGACAATTTACTAGCAGCTATCGTATTTCTGCTGTACATACTGACGATTCATGTTGTCTTAGCTCGAGTACGTTAATCCGGATCCAGTGAGACCTCATCCCGTAAGGACACAATTAGTGACCGGTCTCGGGACTACGTTAGGCTATTGTACTCCTCCATACATAAATACATATACTCACGCCTGTTTTCCAGACATCTATCGACATCTTTACTACATACTTACAATTAATTATAATTATAACTCACAATATCGACACGTCCGTTAGACAAGCTTGTGTTTATGTACCTAATTAGGTACACATAATGTACATTGTTGTACGTAAATTCCCATATTTACCAAAATACACGAGTTTTTGGGAACGAGTAACAGCTAAAATCTAATTATTTGATGTGTTCTTATAGAAATGATTATTATTAATGTACATAAAATACCAAAATGGATTTGTTTTCTTAAGCTTTTCTAGAATCTCTAGCTACATGATATTATTATAAGAAACACGTAATAACAGAAAGCCAACTTAAGAGGATATGTCACGCCTGCAAAGGTCACTGTTACTCCATGCGGAACGCCCCGCAGTGCGAGAGGGACGGATTCCGAAAAAAATAGCAAAATGTCGGTTTTAAATTAATATAAAATGAACTAAAATAGCTATCAAAATTTCCAACTGAGAAAATTTAGATATCGTTAAAATCTATCTAATAAAATATCGTTCAGGTCTGTATGATATTTCTGTTTGTCATACTATGAAAAAAAGTGTAGAAGAAGACCTCATTTCAATAATTATTTCTATCGAGCGAAAGATACGCAATCACGTTTCTGTACTGAACAAAACTAGAAAAAGATTCCGAAATTTATATACTGATTTATCAAATTAGTGGCTTCATCTGAAAAGCAGGTATACAACTTCAAAAAGTGCAATTTTTATCGAAATAGCCCCTTAAACAATACATACTACATTAGGTTCATAAATGTATATGTTTTCTCGTATATACATAGAAATATGCATTGCATGTATGGTTGTCTATTTTCTAATAGTTCCGGAAGTCCGGAGCATCGTTATTTTAGAAGTTCTTCCGATCAGCAAAGCAGCAGATGACCACGTGCGACTTCGTTTGTCACGCTTTTATTGCGCACACTTGTCAAAATGATTGGTAGTTTAGTAGCTATCGGCTAGTTTCTTAGTTAGGAATTTCAGCTAAGCATTTCCTTTAACTCCCTTTAAAAATCATTTAAGCAAACATTTAGCCTGCAGCTTTCACATAAATCTAACATTTGCACTTACATGTATTTATATGACGGCTTTTACCTTGGAAACAGTTTATATTTTGTCGACAATGCTTTCTCCTCTTGAAAATAGTTTATTTATGTCGTTGCTGGTAGTATTGGTCCTTGTAAATAAATTTTAAGGGTTCCGTACCCGAAAGGTACCTATTACTAAGCCTCCACTTCTGTCTGTCTGTCCGTCCGTCTATCACAAAGGTCTAGAGCTTCAGCCAAATTTTGTCAAGCACTGCCATTTAAACTACTAGTTTTTTTTTTCACCCTGATGTTGCTAAAGTATCTAAGTATATTATATTGTTGTTTTTTTACCTTAATGTTTTTTAGGGTTTGGTACGGGTGTATTGGGTGGCGCAGAAACCCTTTTGTGCGCCAGTCCGACTCTCACTTAGCCAAGTTATTATTTATGTACGCGAAGCTTCTCTTTTACTTCTGCCGTAGTAAAAGAGTCGATATTGTTTAATAAGGCTGAATATAACATTTGTTAAATGGGAATGTAACAGAGATCTTCAAACGCCACGTTATTCTGCTTTGAAATGCCAAAATTGTGTAGAAAACGTAAAACTCAATAATAAAACTGCTTTGTGGTAAAACAAACAAATGATACCCTATAACTATAAAACCCTACTCACAGAATTTTAATTTACAAAAGTTCAGAATCGTTTTATTTATGCCCTAGGGCAATTAACCAGTCTGAAATATTCTTGCAAAGGTGTTATTAAATTTGATACTGTAAATAAAATAAAGCGCCACGACAAAAATCCTCGAAGGGGTGTGATTTTGTTCTGAGAATGGACTATGAAGTGCAAGCCACAGCCCACACTCGTACTCCCACATTGCATCGACGACTTTAACATACCATCGTGACTGGTGGTGAGTCCTATCGCCCCGTAGCAAAATGTGGGTATCGTAGCACTCAAATGATGTGATGTACATCTACTAGATTTGAACCTGCGCCCTCCGGGTTAGTGGTCCAGACGTTGAAACAAGTAGACCATAATGGCATCTTATTATAAAACAGTTCGATACAATACCTATTTGTTGCAAAAATCAATGGAACGTTAACATTAAAGTTAGTATTTTAAATAAATAATAACTGGTGTTAGGGAGGTGGTTATAAGATTGAAGAAGTGAACTGCTCCGCAGTTACTAAAGGAACTAACTACACCACACAGAGATCAGTAATAATATTATTACGATATCCATGAGCATCCTACCTTTTATGGTCTGTTGGTCTGTGTGGATAGACGAAACTATAATTAATTAATTAAGATTTCTTCTTATGTAAGTGACATATTGTCTTTTGTAAGAATAAAGTATCTTTACACCTTCAAGTTTACGGCCAAGTCGAGCTAAAAAGCGGCACGGCCGTACCATCCTTTTCGCGAAACAGTTCAGGCCATTTTTGACCCCCCCATAACTTTGTTGTGGACTCTGTAGGACTCTACAAAAAGAAATGAGATGCCATCAAAAACAAAACTTGTAAAAAAACCAAGTCTCGCAACTTAATTCTTCTACCGTAAATAGTTGTGAGATCCATGTAATACCAAGTCGGTAAATTTATTCAGTTTCTACTAAAGGGACCTTCTGTCTTAAGTTATTACGTAATTAGCTAACCTAACAACATTTCATAGTGACCATTTCAATATTAAACATCTTTTATGTTTTAAATAAAAATATTGACTTGGCAATCGCACTAAATAATCTAATTTAATATAGTATGTATTACTTGTGAGATACATTGTGTTTTCATGCGATGGCCAAGTCAATCTATTTGTTTAAAATATAAAAGATTTTTAATATATATATAGGAATTTTTTGTAGTTTTTAAATAAAGGTTTTATTAAATAATATTAGTTTATCAAACATAGACAGCAAGTGAATCATTTTCTTACACAACTTATAATTTGGTAGATAATTTACAATCAACATTATTATACCATTTGTATTTTAGCAATGAAGTTAATCCTAGAAAGTTGATATCATGTTAGGTTCAAGCCACACAAAAGCGGCGCGACGCACATCGAGCGCGCGGGCGTCATTCAAATTTCGTACAAAACGCATGGAAATAAAGTCGCAATTTGAACACACCGAATGGTATTTTCAGGCGGTGTCAGGCGTGGAACGGGCGTCCGTACAATACTTCAAATTGCGACTTTATTTCCATGCGTTTTGTATGACATTTGAATGACGCCCACGCGCTCGAAGCGCCGCGCCGTTTCTGTGTGGCTTGCACCTTATATAATCCACAATTTTTATTTTATTATTAAAGAAACTTAAATAACATAAATAATACTATATAAATAAAATAAATAACTAAACTATCTTAATACAAACAATAAATATTACACTACGAAAAATACAAATTTATATATTTAAATAAGGTAAAATACCCTGTCTAGGTCATCGCTGTCGTGCGGCAGGGTAACCCAAGACACTGGCTGCATTTCCGCGTTGTATGGCTAAGCTGATGCGTTGGCCAAAAAATATTGAAATTTTTAATATTGATATGGTCACTTAAGATGTTGTTAGGTTAGCTAATTACGTAAACACTTAAGACAGAAGGTCCCTTAAGTAGGGACTAAATAAATTATCCGACATGGATTTACATGGATCTCACAACTTTTTACGGTAGAAGAACTAAGTTGTGAGACTTGGTTTTTTTTGCAAGTTTTGTTTTTGATGGCATTTGTAAATACTCGTTTATGTTGGAATTTGTGTAATAAATAACTGTTTTTAACTTAAGGGGGTAACTTTTTACCTCGGTACAAAATGCACATCATAATATTGTTTCCTTACTTTTGAATAAAAAGTATGCAATTAATGTGTTTTAAAGCAACTTGCGGAAATAGTTTATTTATAATAAAGTATTCACAAAAAATTACGTACTTTTATGTGTTACATTTTGTTTGCATCACATTAACAAACTTAAAAGCGTGTTTACAGTTGTAATGTATACGCAGCTAAAGTGTAACGCATAAAATTGAATAATTTTCATGTGATCACCTGACTTTTAACAAGCAGTTTGCGCGAATTGCTTAAAATGCATTTATTGCAAACTTTTTATTCGAAAGTAAGGAAAACAATATTACGATGTGCATTTTGTACCGAGGAAAAAAGTTACCCCCATAAAGCGTCTAGATAGTACTCAGTTTAAAATCTAATACGATGTATAAATACTTAATAATTATTATTATTTATTTATTCAAGAAAAGCTTAGCCTATGTTACGAAATTTTTCTTACAAATAATGACTAACAATGTACACGAAGTGAACAAACAATAAAATACAAAATTGAGAGAAAAGAAATAGTTTCGTTTGGAACCGCGGTTCGGCCTTCAGCCTTGCCAAAGACACTTTACTTGGCGATCAAATAAGAGATATTCGTTCGGAAACGGCACATAATAATAATGTACAAGTATTATATCATATCTCTCTATACACAGACAAAATAATAACTACAAAAAATATCATAAATATCCTATTCTCCATAAGTTTAAAGTAACTTGCCCCCTGGGCCATGTTGCCCTACACACGGGCCTGTTTCTTAAGTAGTGGGGACTTAGGTTAGAATTGACAATAAGTTAAAATTCGTAATTAAGAAGTTTATGAGAAGCTTTCCTTCAAGTGCCGTTCTTTAAGAATGAAGACCTCTTCAAGATTTACTCGTGCAAGCTCATTTTATTAATTAAGGAAGATACTATAAAAATCGTTTTATTTGAGGACCGATGAAATGGCGCCATTTCAATCTTTAATTAATTGCATAAGAGCTTAGTTTTATAGACACTTAAATGTTGTAAATATACTGAAAAAATAACTATAATTCTTGTATTTTTGTCTTGACAAATAACGGCCACGTAATTCCATTGTTCTCTCTACTTGACTCGTTAATTGTCCCACAAAGTATTAACAAAGTGGAATACTAGCGTTATAGTGGATTAAATAATTAAAAGCGCCCAATTTTAAAGTTTCGTACTCGAAGGGTACAAAACAAAACGGGACCCTATTACTAAGCCTTCGCTGTCTGTCTGTCCGTCTGTCACAGGGGTCTACATCTTCAACTGAAGTATAAACTTGAAATTTTCACAGAATACGTGTTACTGTGTCCGTCTGTCCATTTGTCCATCTGTCACAGGGGACGTGTTACTCTTCCATCCATCCATCCATCAGCCTGTTTCGTCCACTGCTGGACATAGGCCTTTCCAGGATTTCGCCACACTTGGCGGTCCTCCTGGAAGAAATGCCCATACTCACACACGCTGGGCAGGCGGGTTGGTGAGCGCGGTGCCGAACCCCCTGCACCAGTGACGCCACTGCCCGTCACCAGTCTGATTTATATAAGGCCCGGCAATCGGGGATAGACATACCGCCATCCATCGGTCCCAGGCAATGGTGGGCCGCCTGGTTTTTTTGCCTGAGAGCTGTCCTCTTACTCTCCCCCGAATAACTTCGGGAGGATTTCCAAGTAAGATAGTGGTACCTCCACAGTCGAGCCCGGCATTAGCTCTACCACCTAACGTGTTACTCTTACTGTACCTTATTTAAAACATAAAAGATTTTCAATATTGACATGGTTACTATAAGATGTTGTTAGGTTAGCTAATTATGTAATAACTTAAGACAGAAGGTCCCTTAAGTAGGGACTGAATAAATTAACCGACTTGAATTTACATGGATCTCACAACTTTTAACGGTAGAAGAACTAAGTTGCGAGACTTGGTTTTTTTTGCAAGTTTTGTTTTTGATGGCATTTATTATACTATTATAAACATTAAATAAGGTCCTACAATTCAAAGTGAAAAAAATTCAACAGATGATAGAGTATCCCTAATAGACCACATGCCACCGATTTTTATTTTTTTTTAAACAAAAACTTTTTTCTTCTTCTGGCTTTTGATCAGTTAACGATACATGATCTATCCTAAAATTATTTTCACTTATTATTGTAGGACCTTATATAACTAAAGATACAAAAAGCTAAAGTGGTTGCACGATTTCACCATACTCTGTAAGTTAGTTGACATCCCTGTTATATAAGGGACTGTTAAAGTTAGTGAGTGTCTCACCATGCAATAACGAATGTTTAATTTCCTTAATAAGTTGTTAACTTAATGATTGCTCTGGGGGTTCGTTAGATTGGTAACAGACGATTAGCTTACTGTCACACGGACCCAGAGCTGTCGGGATCGGCCATGTTTGCTATTGTTTACATTGTTGTCATGGCTACCGGCAACTGACCTATCTCGAAGACTCAAAATGTTTGACATTTGAACCAGCAAAACGAAATGTAAACCGATTTCTATTGAGTTCAATAGAATAAACAGTATTTCAAATCAGTCGCCTTAAAAAGTGCCCGTATGTGCAACAATGATAAAACAAATAATGACATTTTGTTTTGGTTGGCTTACAATGTGAGTGAATGATTTTTGAGTCATTCGCTGAATGTTTGATTTACTAATGTCTTGTTACATTTTCGACATGAAACATACAAAATTAACAACGATGTTAGTGTCCTTGTTAATTTTAATCCCTCGTTAGGTAATCTCTGATTTATGAAATAACTAACAGGGTATGGTGAAATCAGGTCAGTGTGTCATTTTAATGTTTAGTTTACAATATTCTATGATAATGTGACCTATTCTCGTGCAGCAAACCTTCAATTTAGAGTTGAAAAACCTAAAATAATACAAGCTCATTTAACTTTTATCCATCTTCGTTAAAGCCCATTTTGCAATGACTCTAAATCTAATATTTGCTACATGAGAATACGTGTCATTGTTCCAAATTCGACTGACGACATCCCCTAGTGGGTCAAAATATATATGTAGATTTTTTTTTCTTTTTTCCTCTATTTATACTCATAATCCATACAAGTGTACATATATAGTAATACAAAAAACAATTATAAACTATTAATTGTTAATTAATGCTATAATGTGTATAACATATTAAAAAAAAAATTTGTTTATTATGATCAGTAAAGTATGCCGTTTAATTTAAAGATAGCAATCTACTTAAATCCGGTATATAATAAAATTATAAAATCAACATGTGCGTGTGAAACATGTCTCGTAGGCCTATCACGATTTTAGACCTCGATACTCAGAGACTGCGTATATATGAGAAATTGTGCAGCGCCTAGGGTTCCCAACCCCTCCCGGAATACCCAGGAGACTCCCGGAATATTGTTCTGCCTCCCGAGCTCCCGGAATGTACTAATTTCTCCCGACTTTCTAAAAATCGAACTAAAATAAATTGCGCGCGCAATAGTCGCCCGAATGGAATTATTAAAACATTTTGATAAACCTCAAAAAATTAAATCAATAACTGAAGTCAACAAGTTTTTCACATGCTGTTATATTTTTTACAAAAGTTGCACTTATGATTTTGAAGACCCGGTATACCAAGCAATGAAAATTTCGTCACTGAAAGAACCGATCACAAATGACTGTTAAAAATTGAAAAAGCTTGACACGTTTGTTCTTTCTATTCCTGTCTATAATGCTTCTTGCGAACGCGTATTCAGCATGGTGGAACAAGTGTGGAGCAAGGAAAGGAACAGAATGAATATAGGTGTCGTTGGTTAAGCAGAGTTACAAATATTGCAAAATTTTGATTTTTCCTGTAAAAACATTTATGATTGCTTCTAGAAGGCAATCTAAATATAAATTTTAAAAATAAAAATTAACAACTAATGTACCGACTTTCCTTCAAAGCCCCACCGATTTATTCAAATCTCCCGGATTGGTTCCTTTGAGAGTTGGCAACCCTAGCCAGCGCCCCTAGTGACTTACGAGAGGATATTCATATTCATTTATTTATTTCATGTCACTTTGTGGTCTTAGATGGTATGTTTATATAGTAAAATGTACTAAAATGTGACGCCCTGTAAAGACGCAGCAACTTACTATCTTATTTAACCAATAGAAGTACTATAACATTCACACAGATTAATTTACATATTATCCACTATAGTTTAGAATATTGTACATAGTTTCTTAATTTATATTATTTTACAGATTTATATAATTATTATCAAGAATATACATATTATATTTTTAAATTGAAAATCTGGTTGGTGAAATTGTTAATTATCATTGAAGAATTCGTTTTTAGTGTAATAAATAACTTTTGCCTATAAGGTAATGTTTCAATGTTCTCATGACTGTACTGTACGACTCTGGATTTTTAATATAGTTTGGAATAGCATTGTATATCTTAATCACCATAGAGTGGGGTCCAGAAGTAAACATCTTTAATTTTGAAAAGGGATCTTTCAGTTTGTTTTGGTCACGGTTGTTTCTTTTTATTATCATCTTGGGAGAGTATAAGCTTTCATGAGTCCTGACGAGTTTGCATGATTCTAGTATATAGATACATGTAAGTGTAAGTATTCCATATTTTATAAAGTGGGGTTTGCAAGAATCCATTTGATTTATGTTAGTCAAAAGTCTAATACATTTCTTTTGTAAAATAAAAATATCGTCTCTATTTGTGGAATTTCCCCATAGAATGATATCGTAGGAGAGTCTGGAGTGTGCATATTCATAATACGCCGAGAGTGATGTTTTGAAGTCGGTTACTTTTTTTAAATGATTAAGTGCATAGAAAAATGAAGATAATTTATTTGATAAATTTTGCTGAGTTGACTGTTTCGGTGTTTTTATATTTATAATTTACTTGTAAAAGTGTTCTTTGGTGAGGCCGGATTTGTATTATTTTTCATTTAGTACTATTAGTAGGTCATTAACATAAATGAGAAATAAAATGTATCCTAGGACTACCTTATGGGATAGAGCCTGAAACCGGTATTAAGTCCGACCTCACAGGTTGTATTTTCCCCGTTGAAATGTTAGTATTTTCTATTTCGACAAATTGTGCTCTATGCTTGAGATAGGACATAAACCAGCTGTATGTAACTCCTCTAATTCCCGTCTTATGGAGTTTGTTCAATAAAATTTCGTGATTGACTCTGTCGTATGCTTTGCTCATATAAAGCAATAGTCCAACAGCATATTTCTGATTATTTATAGCGTCTAAGATCATTTGCATGTACTTATAAATTATTTTTTCGAAATCCGTGTTGGGAATCGCTGAAGATGTAAAATTTTTCATAAAATTCGTAGAGTCTCACAACCATGGCTGTTTCAAACAGGAACCAGAATTTATAATACAAAACGTTTTATACAGTCGTTAACGAGTATCGAGAAACAAATTTATTGTAGGCCAGCCTAAAACGCTCTGAAGAGGCCTGTAGTCGGCGGCTTGAAGTCAGTCGCGCACGGGGTCGCTATGCTTGCTATTTCATTCTACGCTCAACTTCGGATTATAGAGCACTGACTGACTGTTATTGGTTGGCCCGAACGTTCATATCCCAAGCTCGTACGGAACAAACCGAACACAGTGTGAGAGGAAAGCTAACGCGAGACAACATTCATCTTTTGAAAAAACTCGAAAAACTTTTGGTAGTTCCTATGATTTCAGGAGAAATATCCCAAAAATCGAAATGAAACTAAAATATTTTTGAATTGTATAAAATATACTATGCTGTGAAACTAAAATAATTTGATTTGTTATATCGCTTATAGGACATCGGTACATAAACATTCATCAAAATATGTGTAAAATCCAGGACTTTTATACGCTTGTAACTTTTGTGTGTATTTGATTGTGATACATGTTTTAGTTTCACGTCATGGATATTGTATGGGATGTGTTGAAAAAGAAAAAATAATAAGCAAGTTACCTATAAATAAAGATATGATCAACGAACTGCGCTAGTATGGGAGTTTGGGCGAATAGAGTCGTCTTAACAACGGTCACTGAAAACGTCCATATTTGAAATTGTAAATTGGTACTAACGATCCATATCGCTTTGAAAATTTCCTTGAAAACCTATTAGGAGGTCTTCGTTCAGACTTGATATGTCTTGGTCAAATTCTCTAAGAACTGCATGCGACACGCCAACGGTGACAGCTTCCAGCCAATTTAATATCCGCTCTTCATTGAATCTAGTTCCCCTTTGAAAATAGTGCGTCTTGCTTGAAGATGGCGTGTGGTAAGGCAACGTTATCTAAAAAGAATATTACCACTCTATGTCTTCTCGTGGATATCATAAAAGGCGACCAAGGTATTATGAAAAGGTATGCCGACAGTGTATTGGGGGTCATAATTCGGTTATCAGATCTTGGCCCCGTCTACAGAGACGACGTAGGCACCTATTTACTGGTGGCAGGCTTCAGCCGTGTCTTGTCACCATCCTCATGACGTCACCATGCCGCCAAGGGACCCGTCGTGTTCCAGCGTGACGTCATGAGTAGCCGTACCGGGGAAGTGGTTACAGCCAGTTGTGTAGTATCTGCTATTCGTCCGTTACCGATGTCCGTAGATTTTTGCGGAAGTCCCTAGAAAGACTGATGAACGCCTCGCCTGCTATCATTTTCCCAGTTTCTAGGCCAGCGCGCTTCATCCTAGGTTTTATCCATTAGGCGCGGTAACGGTCAAGCGCAAGACCATATAGGTAAAAAGGTACTTTCATATTTCTAACGCTTTACTAGTATTTAGAATATTTTATATAATAAAAGTAGGTTTTGCCCGCGGCCCCGCCCGCGTCGAATGGATTTTCGTGGAAATAAGAAAAACAAAATAATATAAATTCTTGAACGACAATATGTAAAGGTCACCATATTTTTACCAAAGTGCTAATAATACCAATCAAATAAACCCAAACTCGAAGGATCTGCTGTTGTTCGTTGAGGAGATCCCGTACCCACCTTCCAGTGCCATCAGCAAACCCTGGTCACCATGTTTTAAAAACTAGGTTTAGCCCGCGACCCGCCCGCGTCGAATGGATTTTCGTGGAAATAAGAAAAACAAAATAATATAATTCTTGAACGACAATATGTAAAGGTCACCATATTTTTACCAAAATGCTAATAATACCAATCAAATAAGCCCAAACTCGAAGGATCTGCTGTTGTTCGTTGAGGAGATCCCGTACCCACCTTCCAGTGCCATCAGCAAATCCTGGTCACCATGTTTTAAAAACTAGGTTTTGCCCGCGACCCGCCCGCGTCGAATGGATTTTCGTGGAAATAAGAAAAACAAAATAATATAATTCTTGAACGACAATATGTAAAGGTCACCATATTTTTACCAAAGTGCTAATAAAGACCAATCAAATAAGCCCAAACTCAAACTCCGTATCAGTTGAGGAGATCCCGTACCATAACTCCTAATTACTACCAGTAGAAAAGTAAATTCCAAAACTCTTTAAATGACGATCACTTTTTTTTCCAAGATCCCATTTTGATGAAATATTATTTTTATTCTATTCCAAATTAGGCTCTGTATAGCTGTGAAAATTACATGAAAATCCGTTCAGTAGTTTTAGAGATGTGCGTGAACAAACAGACAGACAAAAAAGAATTCTAAAAATCGTTGATTTGTGTTACTCTTCTTTGGTCACCCCCTTTCTATTTATATTACTTTGCTTCAATGTACAGACACAGCGGTTTCTACTGTTTTATTATATATTATGTATTGATGATATTGATTATACATAATTATAATCTACATACTGACTCGATACCATTTACTACAACATATTTTTGAAACCATAAACTGAATAATGCTTTCAGAAAGCATTTTGTGTTAAAAAAAATGGGTAGTTCAAAAGACAAAAAGTGAAAACATTTTTTTTATTTATGAGCCCCATGAAAAATAATGAACAAAGAAATGGTTACGATATTTACGTATTCTTAAAAAGTAAAGTTCCGAGAAGAGAATCAATCTGGCCATACAAAGGGGAACCGCAGCCAACCTCTAGGTACATGACGATGGTGATCTGGCCAATATTTTTTTTCTTACATTAAATTTAATCAATTACATTCTTAGGTAGGTTTTTCCTTTTTTTGTCTGTTTATTTTGGTTTAGAATTTATTTAGTTTTTATTTTTATTTAATAAGGTTCTGTATCGAAACGAGAGAATTTCACTCGGAGTGATGCGAATTTCACCCTAGTGCGTTCAAAAATCGACCCGAGTTAAACCGAGCGAGGGCACAGTATAGGTTATACTATGCCGAGGGTAACCGAACTGTTACCTGACAGTTTCTCGGAAGTGTTTAGTAACGCTTCCGAGTAATGCGAAAATCACACTGGATAGTGCGATTTCTAACGCTGTCTGGATACTGTTAAAGTTCGAAATGTATTGATCATTTCTAAAGGGAACAGAGTGAAAATTATTATTGTGAAAGTTGCATTAGACTCGTAAGAGCTCATTTATCTATTAAATTTAAATAATTACGGTATAGCAAATCAGAAAAGTAAATCTGGACGTGAGGAGCTCTGAACCGGGATTCAAACCTATAGTCATAGGTACTCACTTAGTAGTGAGCCTCTTGGCGCCTAGAGGACGCTAGTGTATTCAAAACAAGCCTGAAACTATTATTACCCTACCGTCACCTGTTATAGCATCGGGTATTTAAGAATACACATTACTCGTATCGAAAAGTATTTTCGAATAAATTTAATTTGTTATCTCCTTGCGATGGATATATCGCCAAGTGTTTCAAAATATAGAAATTCATTTCTGTCATAGGTTTATTTATCTATATTTAATATTTTTTTGTGACTACAAAAGGCAATTTCAGTTTCCCGCCCTTGATTTAGATTTGAGACTGACGTTTGTCACCCAGACCCGTTCTAAAACATTTTTCTCACTGGAATCACTCGCAAGCGATTAAAAACACGTGACCCAGAAGTAGAAGTGAAAACATTATCAAACGTCCGGTCGAGTCTGGCTTCGATACCGGAAACCTCTGAACGCAGCCGAAGGGCGGAAATACGAGCGAGCGGTGATGAGAGAGTGGAGGGAAGCTTAGTACTCGACTGACCGCCATGCGCAAAAGTACTCCCGAAGAGTCCTGATGATGATGAGTCATAATCTCATCGAAAGCTCGACCTGTGCCTCCTTGCACAGTTAAACAAGTGAGTCCTATCCGTTTATATATATATATTTTTTAATTCATGTTCTCTTTGTATATAGCTTTGTCTCTTTCTACTACACGAGTGAAATTTCGGTCTACCAGCGTACGTTTCGAAACGGTTCCTAAAGATTCATTTGAATAATTAAATTTTAGTTCCAAATAGCAATAATAGTTAATTCATGAACAAATCTGAATTTCGTACAGACAAAATAATGATAGCCTGTTGATAACTTGAAGAATACTTGTAACTTTAAACAACAATCAAAATATAAATATTCTGTTGCTTCTATCTTTACCTTCAGACATTTATATAGTTTTCCTTTTTAAAGACGAGTACTACTTCTATCTCATAAAATAAACAACTTTAATTCCGTCTTTTGAAATTTACAACAAGTCAATACTAAACTTTTTAAAGAAGTCAACATTTTAACGAGTTTTTTCAAGTCATTTCCGATGTCCTGGAACAAAAAGTTAAGTTTGAATAAATATAAAATATTAACGTTGTATTATGTTAAAAAAGTATGTCATGTATTTTTTATAAGACATTAATCTAACTCTACACCTCTCGCACCTTTGTTTAATTTAACCCCCCGAGAGAAAGGAAAACTGCACCTTTACATTTTCAGCTGGAGCCATAGATCACTACAATAGTGGTGAAAATTACTTGATCAAAAATCTTCTAACCCAAATCAAACAAATCATTTTGAAACCCACGCAAAAGCAAACACAAATCTGAATATTGCTCGGCCTGTAATGTAATGGAGCAGCCATACAAACAGAGACCCAACTTAAATCTTATTCACGTGTATGTATGACTTTGCATATTTTGGACTCAATCCTTTTTTACGTCCGCCTAAACGTGATAAAAATATAATCCAGTCAAATCGAATCAGTAATCTTAGTACATATCTCGTAACTTAACGTTTATTAGTTAGTCTTCTATAAAATTGCGTCACTTAAATAAATAAAATAATATTATTGAGTAATATAATTGAGTTCCTGAATAAAACATGTATGCAGTTCAAAACATGAAATAATATGATGGAGTAACAAACGGTTATCCTTATAGTGAAAATTAAGGGGGGGGGGGACATGTACTTTTTTATGGTTTTTCAAAGATTTCTCAAAATCGGTACCAGTAAATATAGTAAAAATATATATCAGCTCTTTAATATCTACAATTTGAATACAATATGGGTATTTTTGGGATATTTTTTATTATTTTTCTCTCCTTTGTGTTGGAAATATTTTGAACAATTACAAATTTTTGAAATTTTTTGTGCACCATATTATTAGCAAGTAAATGCAATTTTGTGTCAAATTTCAAATCTTTATGTTTAACGGTTCACAACGGAGTCTCACCATAAAGGTTCCTTTTACCTTTCAGGTACTACGGAACCCTAAAAACTAAAATAGCTACTAAAATTTCCAATTAGAAAAATGAAAAAAGCCATCTAATAAACCATGTTTAAGTTCTTTAACTACAGGTTGTTTTTCGTCAAACTATGAGAAAGCATGTGTTTGATGACCTCATTTCAACAATTATTATCAATTGAAACCATGGGCGAATTCTGTTTATGATCAAACTAAGTACCATCTTCTTACTGAGAGTAGTAAAACGACTTCAAAAAGTACTAATTCTTTGCGGCATCGCCTTCGCTTTATTTCGACGCGCTGCTCTGTATCAAGCCTACTTCAGTAAGTTTACTTGGGTTTTACCTCAAAATTGCCTGTGAAATCAATGGAAAACATTTAAAGATATAGTAATGAAGTTACCATGTAAGTAGTTTTATCTTTTACGTCCTAAAACAGTTATGTAGTAATTTTGGGTACTATTTTGAACATTTCATAGAATTCGGTAAAATATGTGTAAATGGATAGTTTCGCAAACATTCTCAACAGGTCATAGCACGTAGTTTTCAAAGGCCTTGGATTAAACTAACCGAAATTATGATTTGCGAGGCTTTTGCAGGCCTACCTCCCGCTAAAACAAACTCATAAATTTTAACTAGAATAGAATGGACCTACGGAAACTATCTAATAATCTGGCATCTGTTATAATATAATGTACGAGTACGTTTTATATAAAATATTATGTCGTATGATGGCGAAAACGACCGCTTTTTCGTGAAAACAGAATTTTGGCGTAGACACGATCCCATTACGCAATCAAACGAAATCATTTTCTGTAAAACTATAGGTGTTGCCTCGCTCCGCTCCGCTTCACTCGGCTCCCTAAATTTATTTGCATGTAGACTACACGCTCCTCCCCACTCCGCTTCGGGTCGCTCGTCGTCGCGCCTCTTTTTGACGTTGTTTTAATCTCGCTTTTTCACGCAGTATGTTTGTCGCGAAAAATCGGAATAATTTCGTATGATGGCGTAACGGTTGGCTTTTACGCCTTAATTGAGTTATTCACGAAAAAGCGGCGGTTAATTGTTTTAAATCCTTAAAAATGGTTTCATATAGTTAATCAGCAATTGTAAACGAATCATGTAATATTAAAACCAAATAAATAAAGATAGCTCGTTGATTAAAACATATAAAACATGAAATGTTGGATTAGAAAATATATAAATATATAAGTGAATAAGTGCCTCCATATTAAATTCACTAGAAAAAAATTATCCTACCTTCAACGTATTCGATTGATGGTTCTCCTTTACAGGAGGTCAGCACTGTGCGTGACCTTGGAATCCTTATAGACGGAAAATTAACATTTAGAGACCATACAGATTCTGTAGTTAACAAAGCACTTAAGTTTCTTGGTTTCATTAAAAGGACATGTAAAGATTTTACCCGTTCTGACACTATGATCTGTCTCTTCAATGCACTTATCCGAAGCCACCTAGAATACGCCTCTTCTGTTTGGAGCCCTTCCTATAGAGTTCGTATTGATAGACTTGAAAGAGTACAGCGTAAATTTACAAAGTTCCTCGCATATACGGATCGTCTTTGCCCCTATCGATGTAGTTACAATGATCGGTTAAAGCATTTTAAGTTGTCCTCTCTTGAGAATCGTAGGACATTAATAGATATGTCGGTACTGTACAAAATATCAAACAGCATAATAGACTCACCCGATTCACCAAGTCAGATTAATATTTCTGTCCCTCGCCCTACCACCAGACGGTCTAATCGTAAGCTGTTTACAACGCCTCGGTTTAACAGCAATCTTGGTAAATGTATGCCATTAACGCGTATGATGACAACGTATAACAAGTTATCTACTGTTGATGATGATTTGGACATACATTTTGTTAGTCTTCCATGTTTTAAATCTAAGATACTCGAGTGTTTAAGTCATGGATGATCTCATGTTCTGTTGAGTTAGTGTATGTTTAAGTTACTTTTTCAGAATTGTTATCATAATTTGTTACTTATAGTTTTAATTTAAGGATCATTTAAATTTAAAATTTTGAAATATGTGTGCACCTGTAACGTTACAACACACGGATTTAAACCCTATCTACTATTGTTATACTATTTGTGTATGTAACATTGGTGCTCCAAATAAATAAAGCGCTTAAATTAAAAGGGTAATTTTTTTACTTTTGTTTGTATATTTTTCAAGTAATCGACATTATATCACCCAACCTTCGATCCTGGCATCATCCCCCTAGAACTTTTCAACGGATGGCAGCACATAGCTTGAGATTTCGGCTAAGCTTTGTGTACATATGTGTGCTGATTGCAGGGTATCACTTGATAATTGACAGTATACCTGATCTTCGAATTTGAAACTTTTCAATGGATGAAAACTCACCATTCGCTATTGCGGCAATCGCTTTGTGTCGGGGTGCTCATTGTGGTATACTACTTTAACATTGTCATAACGCCCACTTGGCCTCCGTTTCATATGAACAGCTCATTTACAATACCTACCCATATTTCACAATTTAACCCGTCAACACAAAAAAAAACTTTTAACAAAAAAATAGTAACCGACTTCAAACAGCAGACATTCACTTAAAAGTTTAAAATAATTATTTAATCATTATACCGGGTGTAAATAGAGTGCGATCATTAAATGAAACCACATATTCTACCTTTTGCCCACGGCTCCGCCCGCGTGTTATTCGGTTTAAAGAAATATCTTTTTCCGAGATAAAAAGTAAGCTATATCCATTCTAAATTTCATCCAAATCCGTCCAGCCGTTTCAGCGTGAAAGAGTAACAAACATACACACACACACACACACAGAAACTTTCGGATTTATAATATTAGTGTGATTATACATATGTATATTTAATTATTATAAATGTATAATTATAATTATATTCTGACCGATGGGACCGAAACAGCAATTGAAAACATTTTGAAGTCGGTTACAATTTTTTTGTTAAATTTCCATTACCTGAGGGATTAAGCTTGATTATCCATAATCATATTCAGCAGCACATCGAAGTATTCTCACATGGTGACAGTTTTTGGTTGAGTTTGACGTGGATCTAAGGGTGGAACATTTGTCAATACCGTTGGCCTGTAAACAATAAATCTTAAGAAAGAGGAAGAAGAAAGAGAATTCATTAGCCGCTCGAAGGTCGCAAGCGCAGGCGATATAAAGACGACGGAGCGACAAATGGTATGCTAATCACATGTAAAAATAACTTTAGACTAGACTTAAATGATAAAAATTACAAACTTATCATTACCCACAAAATGTATGAAACAACTGCAAAATTAAGTTGGTCGACTATAACTCGTTATCTTGTAACGTAACGCCTACTTAACTGTGTTAGTTTTGCTTTTAATTTTGTTGTATCATAGACTAAATATAGTTGTATACACTGCCATGAACTTTTCACACATCCGAAAACATTACAGCTTTCTAGTAGGTACTAAGAGTCTCTGAGCTAAGCCGCGGACAGACAGACAGACGGACGGACATGGTGAAACTATAAGGGTTCGTTATTGACTACGGATCCCTAATAAAGTAAAAAGTTACGTTTGTAGATAATGATGAGATCTTTTTTGTGTAAACGATGAATTTCAAACGCATATTCCGTTTCCGAGCGAAATTAGTTTACAGAGTGAAATTAGGTATCTATATAGCTAAAGATCTATTTTTTGGAGTAAAGGATATAATAGTTGTTTATGAAACTGGTACATAAAAAGGTTATTAAAAACACGACTGTTTTAATACCTAGTTATGTAATGCCTAACAACCTGTTTTCATAATAATCTTGATAAAATTTGTCGTTAGCCATTTTTGATTTTTCTTGTAAAAGCTCGTTCTAAAAGTGTTCGTAATTTCCGTCGTTATTTCCAGAATATCAGGTGGAGTCAAATTATCATCACCCTGCTGTTAGTAATTTTAGGACAAAATAATACTTTTTGTTTGACCCATAAAACCACGGTAAATAATAATTTCCACGTAAGCTATGGCGCCAAAATCCAACAGTCCACCACGCATGTGTACGCGTTGCGCGCACCGGCAGCCGTAGACAATGCAGGCCGAAAATAAAATGAAATTGGGACCTCCTTTGTCACGCCGCAATATTATTTAGTACGTGTTAGAGAATATTATATGATAACCTCATTGATATTTGATATTAAACCTCAGACATGGCTGTTTGGGCTAAGTTCCCTTTGCCTTCCCAGTTAGTATCACATGTACTGTAATCTCAGAAAAAGTTTTTTTATAGCATTATGTTGTTCGGAGACCTATACTATAATTTATTTTTTTAATTTTTTAGAGACTTCCATGAAAAACATGACATTTCGTTGTGTGATCTAATTCTATTTAGACCTAAGCTAAACCTATTCTAAGCCATTTTGTTGTATGTGTATATCCCGATGTTATTAAAATATTTAAAAAAAGAGAATTTTGTAGAGAAAAAAATCCAGAATAGAATGCAAAAATAACTCATTTTGGACCTAAACAGAGTTAAACCGTTATACTCATTTTGGAACTAAGCAGAGTTGAATAGTTATACACCAAACGCAAAGAAACAAAAACCAAAGACTTATTGCCAGCAACGCAAATTCAATGCCAGGCAGAGAACTTTTCAACTTGCCTTAGTGCATGTTTTTGAGAAACTGTAGATAATAGTGATCAATTTCGTATCTATAATGGTTACTATTTCAGAACATTGTATAATGGACCGATCGGCAGCAGCAAAATATCGATATTCATTCACTATACGTCCATCCAAGAAAACCCATTGCGAAATTTTCCCGAAACCACTATTAAAATTCAATTTACCTAACAACTTGCAAACTTTGTACAAAAAGGCTCAAACGGAAGGAGACACGTTATTAAAGAGACATAATACATTTTTAACACTAGTGACATGTCACTGCTGCACTCGTTTTTTCAAAATCAGATTATTTAATATCTTAATTCTTTATAGTATATTCTGAGTTGTACCCAACTGCATATTAAGCCAGCAATTTTAATATTGTCATTCAATATTATTCATTCAATATTGAACAAGTATAAAATTTTATTATGTTGTTTCAATTGAGTTGATTTAAATTATTAATTTAGTCGTCTTTCCCATCACTAAGTTTTAACTAGCCTATGCTATATGTTTAAACAAAGTGTTACGGTCTGAACTTTTTTTGAAAAATATTGTTTCCAGCCATCTCCATATCCATCCATCCATCCATCAGCCCGTGTTCGTCCACTGCTGGACATAGGTCTTTCCCAAATTTCGCCATTCATGTCGGTCCTCCGTCCTCCTCATCCAGCCGCCCCCCGCAACGTCCTTCAGGTCGGTCGGTCCAGCGGGCGGGTACGAGGTCGGCCCGACTACGCTTTGCTGTACATGGTCTCCATTCTAAAGCCATTCGGCCCCAACGGCTATCATTTCGGCGACAAATATGGCCTGCCCACTGCCACTTCAACATACTCGTATATCGTCAATAGACTCAAATAATTTCATCTAAACTTCAATTTACACAAGGTAAGAAATGCGGGCCTGACTTACTTAATTTTTTACCGAATTAGACCCCGTTTTATTACATCAGTGTAGATGACAATGGAACTATGTATGTCTAGATGTACTAACGTGGTTATGAGACGTTTTACAGCCCGGTAATAGAGTGAAAAGTGTATTGGCAGCAGGCACGGATCTAGGATTTAAGGGGGGGGGGGGGCAATTTTTGTTTGGTTTTACCTATCTCTCATAAAATTTATTCTTAGCGAAAGATAAGTCAAAATTTTCGTTTGTTATTTATGTAATACTTGTATTTGAATATTTTTTTGTTTGTATTGCGATATCAATTTTGTTAAAGTGCTTCGGTCTCGTATCAGGGAGGGGAGGGCAATTGCACCTATTGCACCCCCCCCCCCCCTTGACTTTGCGCCAGATTGGCAGAATATTTCTCGATAAAACACGGGCGTGGCCAGGGGGAGTTGGGGGTTCAAACCCCCCGATATCTTCCGAAAAAATTATATGATACGATACATAATAAACTATGATAAACTGCAGAATAGCTAGAATTTTTCATTTGGGTCGAAAACTTTAGCTAAACAAATACCGAAACCAGGTCCAAAATCACACTTAGATCCAATTTAATTAAGTATGCAAAGAAACAAGTTGAAACTTAAAAAAGTAAAGTTGAAAGTAGTGGATATATTTAAAAATAAAAACAGAAGAATCATTCTCTAATGCGTTTGTAGCAGTTTTTTTTTCAATATTAATACATATTTATGCAGTTATTTGTCGTTTTATTTTCTTAAGAGAATAGGTTCCGATTGCATTGATCGCTGTTACTCCATGCCGAAAAACCTGCAGTGCGAGAGGGACGAATTCTGGAAAATTATGAAAAAGACGACTTTAATCACGAGTTTTATTATTTAAAAAAAAACTAAAGTTTGTATCAAATATCTGTTCGGATAACAAGTAAAATAAAGTTTATACAGATTTTAATAAATAAATAATATAATATGATTTTGCTCAAATAATGTTAAAACTCGACATGAAACCTTTTTTTGGAGTCATCTTTGATTTTTTATGGCTCAATGTTGGAATGACTTCTGAAGATTCTGTTTCGATAAGAGTGTGCAGTATATTCTTGACAGAAGTCCAAATTTTTTTCAAATATCTAGTATTGCTAGATTCTTCAAACAAGGAAGAATAAATTATGGTTTTTCGGAACCTATCCTCTTAACCCCCTCCCCCCGATATTTAAACCTGGCTACGCCTATACGATGATACAAGGTACATTAGTGTAGAAGTCTAGTAGGTGCCGGCTCGGATACTGTGTTGCACGCAACTTGTATCCAGTTTCCGATAAATCTGAATATTGATAAGACAGCTTCAGTTCCAAGCAATCTCAGACGAGCGCCCATTATGGCATCTAGGATTTGTGCCGTAATTACTTTATGCATTTTATATGCGCTGATCAGCTTTAAACGAGGAAAAAATATGACCCGCCAAGTCTCAAGTTTGTAGGTCCTATAGTTTCTGAGATTTCGTGATGAGTTTCACTTTTATATACCTATATATGTAGTAGCCATATTGTAGAATTGATCATTTCAATATCATCAATTCATTGACAATATCGTAAAGTGTGCAATAAGAAATGTACGGTGTTAGGTTGCATGAAATCATAAATTCGGGAGAATTGAATACTTACAACTTGTTAGAAATCTGTCTATAAACTCCAATAAATACATACGGAAGCATATAGATCACCTTTCTTCTAACCACAAAAGCCCTAATATCCCAGAAGAGCTTTAACACAAAACGTGTTATAGAAACCTCTCCCGGATTTGCGCCGGGTTGACAAATATATCGTAACCACGATAGTTCTACCCTTCATATTGACCTAAGCAACCGATTTTGTTCTTTATGTGGATGTCACAAGAAAATCGTTGTCTTTGGTAAGTGTAAATAACATGGACGCACTATAATTGGATACATGATCCTTCGAAGTACTCACTGCTATCAATCAATGAACCAAACTGTGGGGAAATTGGTGAAATGTGACCTTCATACAAATCTTGTTTTGTAGATTATTTTGCGTTTTGTTACTAATAAAAAAAAAAATTATACAGCCCTAAAGTATTTAGATATAAGAAATAGAAGTCCCAAACGATTGATCCTTAAAAAGGAGCAGAAATTACAAGCCACCTTTGAAAACTTATGGGTAAGATACATTCTCCGTCGTTATAATAGTTTGTATTGGTAAACGGTTTTATCACTGTTTTTCTGTATGATTTTGACGTTTCTGAAAGAAGTGTGATAAAAGTTTTTTAGTCAAATTCGTTGTGCAAATAATTTAAACAGCTCCCTCGTTTAACCACGAACATCCACTAATTTTAAAGATAGAACTGTATCAAATCCATATCCTTTACTGTAGCTCATTCCTCTAAAGCTTACGATATTCAAATATAATTTCTGTAAAAAAAAACAATAGCTGCATTGTTCGTAGTACGTAAGCCGATCATAATTATCCATACACAATGATATTTAATAAATACACATCCAAATCATAAGCTAACAGAAAAGAACCCATACAGCTGTTTTCGCTACAAGATATGGTCGGCCGCGTTCAGCTTATTCCCAATGAGACGAAAGGAGTGAAACCGAAACTTTCCGAGATATTGTTAGCGCGGGAGAATATTGGAGTTTGTTACTATTAGATTGGGCTGGATTTGAGCACCAGCTCCCATTTTTTCGTTATTCCCTAGAAATTTTTTGCAGTATTTGGCTAGAATGGAACTGAGAAAAAGTTTCTAAGAAGGCTTCATGCCAAATATTATGTCAGATTCGTGGATCTTTTGTTGTAGTTAGGTATTGTTCCTGTTTAGCATATTCTACCTCCATGTTTTTAAGGTATCTTTTTGTGAGATAATATTTTTAATAGGTTTATTAATTACAAAGTAATGTTAAAGAACAATACAACAGAAAGCTTTGTTAGAAAACAAAATGAAAGTAAGACGGAAACAACCTGAAAACAATAGTGTTCGCAGAGTCTATGCATCCCCCTTATTTAAAGCTGTGTAAACTATAACGATAAAACTGTTTTTGTAAGGTAAAAAACAAAGTGCATTTTTCTTTTGAACAATTCTCTTCTTTCTAAGGAATACTGCTGAAAACAATGGTATTCGCAGAGTCTATGCATCCTCCATATTAAAGCCGTGTAAGCCATTTAATTGTTTTCATAACTTTCTAAGGACATGATAAATCCACGATACATTTTTATTCCACGACAGTTATCGACGCAGGAATTCTTGGTTATTGATCACAAAAACTTACAGATTATATTATCAAATTGTAATGGTACACAGAACTACTTAGAGTTAAGGTGGTCAGTGCTGAAGGCCTATCTTTTTCAGGCGCAATTGATTTTCTGATTAGTTGTACGGGTAAATGCGTTTCTTATACCATACAGGCACTACCTAAGAAAGGATTTTGTGGTTTCGGATGCTCTATCCAAGACTAGCAGGCCTACACAAAAAACACGTTTTTCTGTGGCCGAGCGTACCAATAAAAGTTGGGTGCAATGATATCTACAAAGTTTGTAAACTAAGGTAGCGTTCCAAATCACTTTTCAAGATTAAAATATTGCTTGCTGCCAGACAAAAGTAGCTCGATGCTGGGTTCTAAAACATCTACTTTTAGGTTTTGGAACCAACATCGAGCTACTTTTCTCCGACAGCGAGCAATATTTTAATCTGGAAAAAGTGATTTGGATACTGACTTCAGTGTGACAGATAAATGCATAAAAATTAACCTGAAGTAAAGATATAACCCACTTAAATAGTTTATAGTTATATCTCTACACACAAGCCGCTGCTTTTTTCTGCATTCCATCCATCCATCCATCAGCCTGTTTCGTCCACTGCTGGAGATAGGCCTTTCCAGGATTTCGCCACTCTTGGTGGTCCGCCTGGAAGAAAGAAATGCTCACTCACACACGCTGGGCAGGCGGGTTGGTGAGCGCGGTGCCGAAACCCTTACACCAGTGACGCCACTGCTCGTCACCAGTCTACTATATAGGCCCCGGAAATTGGGGATGGATATACCGCCATCCATCGGTCCCAGCAATGCTGGGCCGCCGGTTTTTCTGCATTAATTGTATAAAAATAAACTAAAAGTAGAGATATAATAAGTTTTTGATTAATTTAAAATTATTTTAATCCACAAAAATTAAACTGTTTTGGCTACTCAGAACTAATTTAAAACTATATTAGTTTTTTTCTTATCCCCCCTCGTAAATATTCAAACAAAAAAAGGGTGTTGGTCGGCGACCTTCCTTAATTTTTATTCACTTTGTTGGTCTACCTCAACTTGACGTATTCTGAGATAATTAAATGAGTAAGGTGTCGGTAAACTTAGAATTACCCAAGTTCCTTGGGCAAAGTTCGAATATTTGGCGTTTACCCGTGTACAAGTCTACCCAACACTGGTTGGATAATGTACCGAACATTGCTTCATTTTCGTCCCAATAAAGGGGTCGCTTCGCATGCTCCGCTTCGCTCGGTTCCCGAATTTATCATCAGCTGCAACTTAACACGCCTCGATTCACTCGTCGTTCTCAATTCGACTGTATTTTTTTTTTCATTTTCTTTTTTGGGTACGTTACTCCGTAACTCTGGTATATCTTAACCGTTTTTGCTCTATCGTAAGAATAGTATTACATACAAATATCAAATTTGGTGTGATTATGGTATATTTTCTATAATTAAACAACAAATAATAAAAACCAGCCAAGTGCGAGTCTGACTCACGCTAAGAAACCCGTATAAAATGAAAGAAAACTATTTTTTTTGTAAATACATAACGTACGAAACCCTCGATGTACGAGTCCAACTCACACTTGGCCGGTTTTTATTCAAGAAGAAAACATACGGTCATAATGGTCACTGTGAACTGACTAGGAGTCACTGTGTTTATTTAGTTATGTTTTTTGTATTTTCGGATAACAAAGCGATGTACTCCTTATTCAATACATACACCGTCGACTCAACCTTTCTCAAACTCAACCGATTGCAAATTGAATCTGGTAAATGTGGTAAACTCGGATTTTTTTTTAATTTTCCATTTTCGAGTACCTACTGAGAAAATTGTAATTTCAAAAAAAAATGCAGTACATATTATCACAGACGTATAATATAGTAGTACCTAATAATTATATGTAATAATAATAATTACTTCGTAATAATATTTTAGGTGGTAGAGCTGATGCCAGGCTCGACTGTGGAGGTACGAAGTTATTCGGGGGAGAGTAAGAGAACAGCTCTCAGGCAAAACTAGGCGGCCCACCATTGCCTGGGACCGATGGATGGCGGTTTATCCATCCCCGATTGCCGAGCCTTATATAAAACAGACTGGTGACGGGCAGCGGCGTCACTGGTGCAAGGGCTTCGGCACCGCGCTCACCAACCCGCCTGCCTAGCGTGTGTGAGTATGGGTATTTCTTCCAGGAGGACCGCCAAGAGTGGCGAAATCCTGGAAAGGCCTATGTCCAGCAGTGGACGAAACAAGCTGATGGATGGATGGAATAATTATATGTCTGTGCATATTAGTCACTGGTAATGCTAGAATAATGAGTTAAACTATGTTTACTCGGGTGAAATTATTATTAAATTATATAAAATCCTAAAAATGAGTTAAAATTGTTTGTAATATTGTTGAGTACCTACCTACCATTACCAGTAAGCAGAAAACCGGTTATCGAAATAAAACCTATTGTGTAGGCAAGTCTGTCGAGGCCACGATTTTGTATTTCGCCTAGTCACGGTTCTTTTATAGGGATACTGACAAAAAGTTTAGTAGGAAACTTGTGACCAAGGTAATTTTCTAAATAGCAGGCATTTAGTTTTGGTTATTAATGTAAATTAATCTTTAATTATGGATGTTATGTGTATCAATATTATGGGAGGCAAATTACAAAGTACCAATAATAAAATTACAGATATCGCAGAGAATCAAATCCTGTCGATAACTAGTTTACATCTGAGAAGATATAAAAATACAAATAATAAGCTTTCAAACGGGTGGCAGAAAATACAAAGAAGTACTTACCAGTGTTCTGTAAAAATCACCATAATCTTTTCCTACATTCGAAAAACATTGTAAAGGGTGGTAAATAAACTTACAAATAAAAAGATAAAGAAAATGGTCTCAGTATGTACATTGTTAATTGTTAATAACATAATATATTAATATATATTTTAAAATGTTAATAATACATTTACGTTTATATAATATACATATATAAGTATATAGATAATTATTCATATAATACTATAATTTATTAATATTTTTAAATGGTACGTTCAATATAACTTCCAAGTTCCTAAAAATGGCTATTCTTTTTTATGTGTTTAATCATAGTTGTGTTAATTTTAGTATAATTTTTGTTTAGTGTTTGTTCTAAGTATCCTTATGGATGAACAGGCAGTGGCAGAATAACAGCGTTCCTTTTGCTTCTGGCTTAAAGGACAAAAGCTGAGTCATCGACCTTTTCAACAGAACCTGTCTAATCTAAAATGATATTTAAGTATTATATGTTTAGTGTTGTGTTCTGTTGAATAAAAATCTTTTTATTTTAAATTTTTTTGTTTATAAGAGTCCCTTGGTCATCCTAAGAGTTCTATGACGGCAAGAGACTAGTTATGATGAACGGTCTATATGTCATTGGTAGATTGTAGAATTCGGCATAATTATAGGCAGATCGTATTTCCGCTATAATTAGGAGGGTCGCCTTGCTCCGCTCGGCTTAGCTCGGCTACCCAAATTTATTAACATGTTACCCTAACACGCTCCTCTTCGCTCCGCACGTTGTCGAACCTATTTATTTTCCTTTTTGGTGAAAGACTACTTTCTATTTCTTTACTAAATTCTACAATATGCCTGCAAATTGATAAGTTTGGTTCGGCGTGTTTTGGAGGGATAATTGTAGATAATTGTACCAGGTTGTCGTAAAAAATAACCACGAAGGTAATTTCTATCGCAGCTTCTGCGCTGAAGGATTTTTGAATTTGGTGACATTTGATGTGCAATTAAATATTCCCCCTTCCAAACTCTGAAAAACTATAAAACTAAACAAAAGGCATTCCGACTGTGCAAAGGCGTTTCTATTCGCGACAAAATTAACACATTTATTTTCATGCATCTGTCTAATATGTTTTCACAGAAAATTGTACAATATTATCAATAGAGTATGTGGTTTCTTTTCTTATATATGTTGTTGATTATATTTTACAAGCACTCGTGACATAAAAGCTGAAGAAAATTTATGTTTATACCTTAACAGTATGCAAGTAAGCAAAACTTGGATTGATGTTACACATCAAAATCAAAACACAATCCGTCGAACCGCAAAAAAATCCATTTGGAACGAATCATTGATATTCATTTCAGATAAGACGTTATTCTCGCATGTAAAGTTATTCTCGTAATGTAAGTGAAATTGATTTGCTAGTATAACACTTAGCCACTCTGATTTCCTAATCACTCATCTTTCATAACTGTAGTGGCAATAGAAATGCAAATACCAGACTGAGTACAGATAAAACCGAAGAACCCCTATTTAGCTATGGAAATATTACAAATAATGGCCCTATAAAGCGTTATGTTCCGGCCTTTGGCTTCTGTGTTTGTATCATACTGAACTTTCTTCTCTGTTTTCGAAGTTACACTTGAGGCCGAGCCTACTTGGAGATTCAGATTCAGATTCAGAATTATTTAGTGCATAGATGTTTACAAAACATGCTTATACATGTCAATAATTTACAAAATTAAACCTGAGTTACATGAACAAAATTAAATTAAATTAAATTGATCTTAAAAACATTACAAATAGTCCAAGTATGCCAATGCATACAAATAAATAGGAATTAAAAGAAAAACATTTCAATCCATTACTAATATTATGAATAAATCATGTCAAAATAATTAATACATCAAAATAATAATAATAAAAAAACAACATTTAATGACAATACAATTATACAATTTCATGTTTTTGTACATAAATTAGTCATGCTCAAGAGATTGATTGCATAAGAGATTGCTCTAATATTCATGAAATTTCAAGTAATTTTACTAGTTAGCAGCACCCTTAAAAACTCGGCGTTATTGTTATTTATTGATAGGAATAAGGTGAATGCAGTGGAAATTTTCCTTATGGAGTATGTGTGGTTTGACAGTCTGTTATTGACAGAGTGAAAAATATCGACACACCGGATCGTTGCGGCCTGAAAGAAGATGTAGTGACTAGAATAGGAAAAAAAAGTTTCGGTGGCTTGGACATATAGAGAGGATAAATTAAAGTAGAGTGACGAAAAAAATGTATGGTGTGCAAGTGAATGGTAAAGCTCGACCGGTAGAAGGACGTATGCCGACCAAATAGGCGACAAACTAAAGAAGGGCGAAGTAAAAAGTATTCGAAATAGAAGAGCTTGTATGACTAGATTGATGGATATGGATGAATCGAAACAGGTGTATCAAAATCATAGTAGATGGAAATCTGTAGTATCTGCCTACCTCTCTGGGATACAGGCGCGAGTATATGTATGCTGTTATCCATTGATGTAGAACAAAGATATTAAAACAAAAGCTCCTACCAAAAATAATTTAAACTTAATTATTGGTAAAATTGTATTCAACTTAGCGTAGGTAAATTAAAAATTCGACACAAAAATGCGTTTACAGCTGCCAACCTTTCCTAGAATGTATTTTAATGAAATATGTTTATTTCTGCTTAGTGTTATATATTTATTACCTTCGCGTTTGCTGCTGACACTTCAAGGAGATCCGATGCAGGTGGGTGTATGCAGACAAAAACAGTAATAAAAATTCTCACAACAATAATTAATTAAAAGAAATACACTGCTGGATCTGCATATGTCGTATGTGACATATGTCTAAAACATGAATTTTTAGCTTGTTTTTGTTATTTATACGGCTCCAACAATGTAACTAAAAACCTTTAATTTTGTTCCTAACCACGTCAGTTTATCTTTAGTCAATTAAAACCAGTAGATACATTGAGTTCAAAATACATGTTTTATGTACTGTCAAACAAATCATTTTATTAAAAAATCCTTAGGTTTTATTTAAAGCTAAATTAATAATAAACCTAGAAGTGAAAATGAAATGATTTTTTTTTTATACTATTCTTTTATATTATTACTACGTAATGGGTCGAGGTACAAGATGCCATTCAGGACATGATTTAAATGAATTCTTACTAACAAGTGACATGAAAATATCTGATTTTATTTTTTATGTTCTTGATAACCAACACATTTAAATTTAAATAATGTTTTAAACTTTGTTTTCAAAATCTGTCCTACGTTATAATAATGTTTTTGAATATCTTTCCATAAACTTTTGCTACAATGCTACAAAAACCTAAACTCGTACTTGTAAGACAAGCTATATAACTGCTACATACTTGTATTTATTATAAAAACAAATAAGAGCAAAAAAATTTCATTAAATACGTGGGAAAGAGTTTTTAATTATATCTTATGTGACTTTTTTTTGGTTTTATAGACATTTTATTTGGCACCAATATGCATAGATATTATACCTATAATGCCCTTAGCCACTATTTGTAAGTTTGATTTAATTATTTATTTATGACAACACAAATTATGCATTACAAAGATTTATTATAAGACTACACCAAATTACTGCTAACATGTTTAGATAGCAGTTTCACTGATAAATCATAATCATAATTTTAATCGGGCAAAGGCTAGTACTTCCTACAAACGTTGTAATGTGAGTTTAATACAGAGCGTAGCGTAATATTCTGAGGCGTTATAAGTCTTAGTCTGACATTGTGTATGTTTGTCGTAGATAAAGGAGAGCATCGTCACGTTAACAATGAAGAGCAGCCATTACAGTAGCAGCGTGGTGGCAGTAGTTGGCACATTCGCTCTACTGCTCATGGCGGTAGCCGCAGCGCCCATGGTGAGGAAACTTGGAACTTTCTACCATAGTATAAATTAGTAATAGTATTCTATATCCATACGAATGGGCCGAAACGAACCCCCCCAAAAACTCGGTACAACTCGGTTTACGGCAGTCGCGGTCGCACCGGAGTTACGTACACACGTTGTCTCTGTGACGCTCCCGCGCATTTTCGTAAATTATGGCAAGAAATTACAGAGTATGTCGTGCATTGTATGGTTGCTTAAATACAACTTTTATCATAATACAATTTATCAAATACGTAAACAGTCAGTTGGCAGCCCTAGGACGTGTTTAGGCGCCGAGCGGCCGTAAGTATTGATTTCAAGGACACCGCCTAGTTAAACTACTGTTGTTACTTATACTGTGTTTCTACATAACACAAAGAGTTTTTGTCTGTAGTATCATTAAATAATTTGGCCAAGTACGAGTCGGATTCGCGCAACAAGGGTTCCATACCATTACACAATACAGGTACGGAACCCTAAAAAATAATATAGATGTCATATCAACAAAACACAAGCCGCTCAAATAGTGGCGCCTGACAAAAAATTTGGCGCCGTCTGCGTACGGATTTCCACATTTTATATTTTTTTAGTTTTACTTGATGATTGTTCTACAATATGACTAAATTTAAAACATGTCTTTATTACCGTCTTTAAGTTAGAGCCAAAACTAAAACGTTAAAATAATGCAATTTTTCGAGGTTTCTTGTATTAAAGGGGGTTCCCCCTTAAATTTCATTTTTAAAATATTTTAGTATTTGTCGTGGATGCCTTAGTGGATACGTATTTTGTGAAAATTTCAACTTTCTAGCCATGACGGTTAAAGCTGTAGACCTCTGTGGCAGACGGACAGACAGACAGACAGCGGAGGATTAGTAATAGGGTCCCGTTTGGCACCCTTCGGGTACGAAACCCTAAAAAAAATACTAAAAGAGACAAACTTAGCACGTACAGCTTTGGCCGAGAATACCCTTCAATTTTTGACATACTCGTATAATATTATTTTGAAGATTACTTATAATAAAACTGCACTTTTAAAAACCATATAGGTATTAAAAGTCAATATTTCATCAATTTTACTTAATCAAAAGAAGGAATGATTCCTTTGAGAAAAATTTGCCATCGGTAATATTCATGGTGGTTTCCCTTCACCAGCCGTTATTAATTTCTACACTGAAACATGACAGCATTAAGTTCCTTTGCTGCCAAACGCACTCTTCGTAGCGCTTGCTACGCCGCCGCTCGCGTTGCCGCTTCGTAGCAAATGGCGGCAAGCATCGCGCGTCACTCAATTCATACAGCCAAATATAAACTGGAAACTCTTAGCGGATGTAAATAGACAGTAAAAAACTGTAAATACATAAAAAATAAATTCATTTTCATCTAATGTTGCTTGTTTTGTTAAGACAAAGACAAGACCTAACTTTATGTGCCTAAACGAATATCCGTTGGCACTTGTTAATTGACAAGTTAACCAACTTTTACGGTAAAATCTCTTTAAAGTTATAAATGTAGTATTTATGAACAAAAGGTAACGAAACAAACAATATTTGGCAAAGTAATTTATTTACACTTCAAAATGTAACCTATTGTTACTCGTAGTCATTTATACAATAAACAATACTATAAATGTTACGAAGGACATATTAGAGGGTACTTATGGTTTAATGACGTGTAAGTCTCCTGTCGATTACGACTGAGCTCATGGCCACAGCCAGGGAGGAGAGAGTTTTGGTGGATTAATATGATGAATAAATTATATTAATAATTAATTATTTTATAATCATACTATTTTCATTAATATGTTTAAAAGCCTTCACGGAATTGCCAAAATTTCGTTTCTTCTAACACACGCTTTCAGTTTTGTACCAGCGACGAAATCCTATGCGATTGTGTTGCTTTCGCATGTTTCATCGAGCGTGCTCATAATAGTGAAATGAAATAGCATTAAATTTGGTCACGCTCACAACTAAGTCGCTGCGCTCATGATAACCGTCCTTAATTTCATCTTATGGTGCGGGTGCGAGACCGTTGTAACGTGGCAGTTTCAATTTTACACTACTTTGTTCTCCGCCTTGTATGGTAGAGTAATATTGCACAAACTATTATGTAAAACTTGGTAAGGCGCCTCGCTATTTCATAGAAAATATTATAACTTTTTACTTGTTTCTCCCAGTAGAACAAGGTTTAAATACTCTAACGCTTAAACTACAAAATATACGGCACTACTCCCAAAAAAAATTTCGAATCCACAACGAAGTTACAGGGGGTTAAAAACGGCCTGAACTGCTTCTAGAAAAGGATGGTACTGCGTGCCACTTTTTAGCTCGACTTGGCGGGGGCACTGCCGTGCCCCCAGATACTTGCATACAATTTTAAGTAAGAAAAACCTTCGAAACGTGAAATCGTTGAAATAACGACAAATGGTGAAATTCTAAAAAAAAGTATGTTTTGAAGGGTCAATAACAAACAATAGAATGCTTATACTTTGTTTTCGCTTAGTGCTTATTTATACAGTTCAGTAAAATGCTCACATGTCGTGTTTTAAATGCAGCCGACTATCGGCGCCTTAAATCAATTACCTCCGGCAACGTGCCCCTAACAAGAAGCTGCTGTTAATTATAATTTACTCTGTTTTCCTGTTATTCCGCAAATACAGGTACCGCTTTAAGATGAGTCACTATGTGGAAAACGTAAACTATGAGAAAGAAATTTGCTCAAAGGACTCTTGTCGTCGATTTTAGAAAAAAGAAGACTGCACTAAAACCTTTTTCAAAAACGACATGCATTAGGATCAATTCTTTCAAGGAAAAGTTGTTTATTCTGTCAAATCAGTGAAAATGCCTTTGTTTGGTATTTACACTACTTTTCACTCGTAAAATGAGTGCAGAATAGGATAGGTACATAATTAGATAAGTTTCCGCATAAAAATCATTTTCAAAGCAACCTGTAAAAATGAGAATATTTGACATACCTATTCATTCGATAAAAACTTAATATTTAAACAAATATATACCTAGTTTTACTTTTTATATAATAATATATAAAAGCTTCTATCTTTGGTTTTTTAATATGGTACATATTTACATTTAAATAAATACAATAAAATTACAATAATCTCAATATATATTTATTTATTTACATATTTAGTTTTACTGTTACAAGTAAAAAGTTATGAATTTAAATATCAATAAGACATAAACAATAAATAATACACTAAGAAAAATACAAATTTATATATTTAAAAAGGTAAAATACCCTGTGTAGGTCATCGCTAGTGTTTTTAGTTCAAAATTGGAAATATGTCTGTGAATATTAAAAAAAAAGACATATTTTAATTTGAAACATAATGTATCTTTCACTATCTAATGATGCCATATTGTGGGACATTCTTTTTTTTAAATGTGTGGGTTTTACTCCTGTCGAAGGTTAATCATTTTTCAAAAAGGTTTGAACGCAGTTTCATTAAAATCGATGATGAAAGTCCTTTGAGCAAATTTATCTCTCTTATAATTTCGATTTTTCGCATACTGATCCATCTAACCGCGCTATCCTGTATATTTACGACTTACGTAGATATTAATACGTAACGCAAATAGAGCTCAGATATATACATAGGTACAGGTGCAGTCAAAACTAATTGCACTTGGACTGATTCTTTAATAAGGCTGGTGTGTTACCATAAAACAGGTCACATTTTATTTACACTCGTTAATCTGATCCTCCAGCCAGCACATACTCGTATTTCCTTCATCACAAATATCTGGTATGGCTGATTACAATGTGTATTACATATTATTCACCGATTACTTACAATAGGTTAAGTTAGCTAATAGTAGAGAGAAAAAATGGCTGTGTTAAATTATTTTTCGTATACTGAAAAATGTACTTTCAGTGCACTGACTTCTAATAAGTACGTTATTAATACAATATTTATGTTAATGGCTTCAAAGTTTTTTTTTCTACGTGTCGTATTTAAAACTTTAATGGTAAGGCCTTTAGCATTATGATTTCATAATGTTTTAAATTATTATTATAAGAAAGCGCAAAAGCGACTAAAATAATTAAAAGATTTTTTGTATTTGAAGTGTATCATTTCAAGACTAATATAACTATGCCATCAAGAAAAAATCGTAAAGAAGGATGAACGTTTTAGTCTTTGCATAGCAAATTTGTTACAATTAGAAGCAAATCTCACGCATTGGTGATTCCATCCATCCATCAGTGTTCGTCCACTACAGTACATAGTAGCCTTTCCAAGGCTTCGCTACATACATGATTATGTAGTAACAAAGACGCGCCGTTTTATAAAAAAATCCATAACGAGTTTATTTAGTTGTTGATTGTTTTTCATCTGTATTTTCTCAAATGTATTCAAAACTATGATAGAAATAAATTTGTATATTTTAAACACTTGACGTTTTATCCATCGCAAAGAGATAACAAATTAAATGTATATCGTTGCGGTATAGAAAATCAGAAATGGAAATCTGGACGTGAGGAGCTCTGAACCGGGATTCGAATCCTTTTAATTTACTTTTCTGATTTTCTATAGAGCAACGATATAAATTTAATTTGTATTCAAAACATTATGTGATACACGGGAGGTAAGGTTGTTACAAACCGCCTCGATATCACAATGTATAGGTACGTACTGCATTCACTGATCATGTGTGGATCTATGTGATGGACTATTGATCATTGATCTTTTATCAGGAGTCCGATGAGGAGCAGTCCGAGAACATGGTGGTGAGGGGCAGTGAAGGGGGCGAGGGGGAGGACTTGGGGTCCTGGGACGCCGTCGACACGGCGGCGCTGCGCAAACTGCTCATGCAGCTCGATGCGGAAGAAAGGTGAGTTCGTACCCGAGGCAACAACCAATACATCTGTTTAGTAATACTAAATAACGCTTTATGTGTTACTGGCCTCGTGCCCCTAGCTTCATCCGTGCTGGCAATGTAATACAATTGAACATCTGATAACACGCCTTCAATTTTTATTTTATACTGATACCTATTTATCTATGGGTCGAATATAAATCCATTACTTGGTTAAATAAATAAAGATTAAATAAACTAAAGTATTAAGTAGACTCTGGGCTGGGCTTGCGTTTGTAAGGAACACAAGAAAAATAATTTACGAATTTCACAAAAAGGGTCATCGAACCTTGTTTCTGATTACTTACCGAGTCTTCAGTAAGAATTTAGCTGTATATATTAAAGGCACCTTATTATACGCTGTAATTCTTCATCCAACAATAAATAGTACTTATTTCGTGCAACTGCGACATGATGAAAGCCATTGTACAAAGTAAGTTTCGTTGGCTGAACGACTGTCCCAATGGCTAAAATATGTCCAACGAACAACACTATACTTTATCAACGACCTTCAAAAATATCGTCTTGGCGTGACATTTATAACTTTATCAACCAATATAATAATTTTATGAAAAATGAGAAAAAGAATACGCGCTGTTTTCTTTTTTTTATTTGAGCCTGTAAGCTTAGGCTAAGATCTCTGTTCAACGTAATTTTCAGGCTGCATGGTAGAGATACCTTTGCATAGCACAAAAAAAAGAAATATTAGTCGCTGACAGGTTATCCGACTGGTGTTATAATAAATTGAGCCAAACACAGAGCAGAATCACGGTGTTACAATCCATCCATCCATCAGCCTGTTTCGTCCACTGCTGGACATAGGCCTTTCCAGGATTTCGCCACTCTTGGCGGTCCTCCTGGAAGAAATGCCCATACTGACACACGCTGGGCAGGCGGGTTGGAGAGCGCGGTGCCGAAACCCTTGCACCAGTGACGCCACTGCCCGTCACCAGACTGGTTTATATAAGGCTTGGCAATCGGGGATGGATAAACCGCCATCCATCGGTCCCAGAATGTTGGGCCACCTGGTTTTGCCTGAGAGCTGTTCTCTTACTCTCCCCCAAATAACTTCGGGAGGATTTGCGAGTAAGATAGTGGTACCTCCACAGTCGAGCCCGTCATCAGCTCTACCACCTAGACCTGTTATAATAATATATCGTTTTATATTTGTGGGTATGAGAGTGGATAAAATGGCATATTTTATTAACAACTTTATTTTCAATGAAACTTGGATTTGACAAAAACAAAGGACAAAAATCAAATATTTACTTGTAGTTTCGAAAATATTTTATAACTTTAATATTCTTGTGCCTCTTTACTTGACTCATTTTCATCAGATTAAGATTAACTTAATTTAAAAAAACTGTTATTAAGATGGCCTAAGAAATTGCTTTTCAACTAACCACCTTGTCTGTTTTGCCGCCTGATCTGAAAAAAATATATTAATTAAATATAATAGAATCGTGTATACCTTACTAAAATATACGATTACGATATATCAATTAAGAATTAATAATTAATTTATTAATTAATAATTTTCCTGGTATCATGTGAAAAAAAACGGTAAAAGTGTTATTAAAGTAGATCTGAAGGCTTCAATTTAACTTTTAGTGTTGTCAAAATTTTAATTTTCCCAAAGTAATAAAGCTTCTGTTGTTTTAACACTGAAGAACTATTTTGGAATAAGAAAATTTGGTTTTGACAACACTAAAACTAAAATTAAAGCCTTCAGAATCGGCTTTATTAAAGTTTTCAAAATGATTTTTTTAAATATATATGTAGTTTTTATAAAACTTTTTATTATTGAATACAATGTAAAGTTGGGTAAAGAGTGTAATTTACAAGATGAAAGTGATTTAACGGGGGGAAAGCCGAAGCAGCTGCCTATGACGACGTATTGAGGTAATTTGTAATCTAGCTTCAGGCATAATTTACCCAATAACCCGGAATTTTGATAGCCCAATAAATACGTAGCTGTCAATCAATTCACATTTAGAGAGAAATATAGCACAAATATTTGATACGTTCATATATTTTTATATTCTTACTTAAATGTAATTTTATATAAAATATTATGTTTTAATAGATTTGTAAACATAACACCGACGTCTGTGGCCAAGTTGTAAGGCGCTCGCCTGCTAACCCAGAGGTCGTAGATTCGATCCCCGCAGTGCCCATAAATGTATGTTTGGCGCGGGCTTCGGAAGGCAGCCAGCCTTTGTGCCGAAAGAACGGCGATAGGGCTCACCACCAACCACGCTTGAGACGTGATTGAAAATCGTCAGTAAAATATGTGTAGGTAGATAGAAAGTTAATTCTTCTCACATTGCAACGTCTCTACAATAAATAATGGCGCCATAACGACCTCTTATCATTGCCAACTTAGTCTTCCATTTCCACCGACAGTGTGATAAGATCCAGATATGCAGCTGTCTGTTAGAACTGTCCAATCGCTTCATTATGAAACTTGGTAGTTCTTCTTGCTAAAGTTAGTTAGTTAGTTAGCTGCACAACTTTTTATCGTAACTCTACTTTTATGAAACTGACGTGAGCTTGTTTTCCATAACTTTAGTTGGTAGGTCGGTTTATAATTTTATGCAGAATAACAAGAGTAATCTTGTGTTTCACAGCAAGGGTGGATTAGCCTGGAAAGTTATTTTAAAGTTAGACAGGATTCTCAACAATATTGCTCTCAGCAATTGTTTAATTCGCAAAATTTGGAGGCTGTTGTTTGGCGCCCAACGTGGGGCCGAATAGGATATTGGTTTTTGAAAATATGTACCCTAATACTTCCAACAATTTGCTTCCAGACTAGGAATCGGCGCTCGCGTTAATCGTGCATGGCCTCAAGCTGAACCTCGCGGCTGGGGCCTGCGCCAGCTGCGTCCCATCGACGGGCGTCTGGCACGACAATGGCGCGCTGACAAGCGGCAAGTGCGCTTCCGTCAGTGCTACTTTAATCCCATCTCATGCTTCCGCAAGTGAACTACGCAAACCGGAACGCATCCACGCATCCAAACAAAATCACTTGCTCATACGCGGGTTCGAATTTCGAAACGACCGATAAAAATTAAACTTAATTTCTAATGGAATGTAAATAGCTTACACGAAGTCTGGCTTAGACTACTAGGTATTTAAATGAAATTGTTACAGATTGTATTTACCTAAGGTTTATTATAAACATAAAATGTATTTTTTTCCTGAAAAGCGGTTATTAGTTAAAGCCTATGTTTACCAGAGGTACTTGTACATTTACATTAAAATTTATTCAAGCAAATATCCATCACTATTCTGGCACAAATTTTCTACGACTGTTGATTTGATGCTGTCTCTATGATTAGCTAAATTCTGGAATACTTACTAATACACAAAACCGTTTTGAAATACCAAAAACGTTTTCCTCTTTTGTGTAATTGTCGAGCAATTAAACAAAAAAACTTTATCTCTTTGGTAAAATACTTACTCGGGTTTAAATTCCAGAAGTAATTTATTTATCTGCAGGTATTTGCAAAATGTCAATTTGATGGGCTTGAACTCACTAATATTTGGAGAAAATTTACACTTGAACGATTTTAAATTACTTTATTTGTACCATCTTATTTGAAACAGAAGAAGTATTAAAACAGATAGAATTTTCATTTAAAATTATGCTCTTCGTAAATTTCTAGTCACATTTAATTTTGTTCTCCTATCTAAGTAAGGATAAGCAAGATTTTATATTTATATTGAAAAATTGAATATGTAGATACATTTTACCTTAATATTCTTACCTTTACTGAATAAATAAATAATAGCTAGTCAGAGAAATAAATCAACTGTTTGTGTGAAACACATTGTTCGTTTTATTTTTTAAAATCTTATTTTTTTCTTAAAAGGGAGTCATATAGGTTGTTTATTAAAAGATCGAGTTGAAAACGACCTCTTTCAGTCTTAGCTCAGAAAAGTCTTTTGAAAATATGACTAAGCTTCTATTCATTTTCACCCATATTGCTACACAGAAATTAAACAAATATACCCTTGTCCTTCTATTTCGAAAAATCAAACGGAACAGTAAAGTGCGTTTTATCAAATAGTTCCTTTACCGTAATTTTGGCCCTCCTGTCTGTCAACAATGTCGGAAGGAGATGTTTGGATAACACAAAATTGTATGTCCATGGATCGGGTGATCTAAACTGTACTGCATTGTTACGAACATTACGGCAGAATAACTATTTAATGGAACGCATAATATGTACAACCAACGCATCTCGCGAAGCCTAATGAAGATCACCCTTTTCTCGGGAAAAGCAAAGAGAGTCCAGCTGTATGAGTAAAAGCTTGTTTTTGACTAATTTTAGTAAATAAGTACAGCATACCTCAACATACAAAAAAAACACATTACGTTCTGAAACTATTGACAGAACTATCAGTGCGTTAAGACATCGTTCTTTTTCACTTTCAAGCGACAAATCTTCCTGTGAAAATCCTCTCCCTAGCATTAAGTCTAAAAAAATAAGTGGAGAATGTTTGTCACATATATGAACGTCAGTTTAAAAATTACTACCAAGTGGACATCGGGTCTGTGCTCAAAAGTGTCCGAACCAAAAGAGAGTCAAAACCATTTAAAATTAAAAAAGGTCAATCAAAATTAAGCCGTGCAGCAATGACATACGATTCAAATTAAAATGTTTAGTTTCTTAATATTTTGACACTTCACTAAGGACACTTTTTTGGTTGATTTCATACTAGACCCGAGGTCCATGGTTTGGTATGTCAATGGTTACAAGATAAATATTAGATTAGTCTGTAACTCATACTTGCCCGGAAAAAATCCATTAAGAGTAGATACATCGCCACGACATGAATCCCCGAGGGTGTGTCAGAGGTGTTCCGAGTGTGAACTGTGAAATGCAAGTTTCACCGACGATTATTACGTCCCAACGTGATGGGTGGTGAGCCCTATCGCCGTTCTTCGGGCACAAATACACCCTTTTTAGGGCATGCAGGTTTCCTCACGATGTTTTCCTTCACCGTTCAGCAAGTAGTAAGTATTAAATACTATGCACACCCCTGCTTTAAGAGTAGCTGTTGTATATTAAAAAAACATTAAGTTTAATTTTCCAGAATAATTTGGTTGTCAGCCAAATCCACAGATGTCAGATTAGGAATGGTTAATTTAAAATATAATATTAAATTACAATAATGGTTATTTTTTAAATATACAACATGCAAGACATACTTAATTTTGAGATCATTAATTATGCAAAGTTTTGATCTAATTCAATGTATTCATTAAATACTAGCGGTTTATTTTACGGCTTGGAGGCTACTTTTCAGTTCTTTTCTGTCGAATAATATAATGGAACGAAGATTTCGCAACGAGCTATAGGTCATTGAGTTTTCGCCACATTCCGGGCTTACCATTTGTTCTCAACTTTACCATACATTTATTTCAGAGTGATTGCCACATGTTGAGATAACAGAGATATATCGTGCTGTATTTAAAAAATCGTCTGCGAATGAACAACACAACAGGATGTCTGAGCAGCTCTTAATTTTAACTTTAAGTTACGTTCTACAGAGATAATTTTATGGGGTTCGGTACCTCAAAACAAAAAACATAAACTTTATAGGTATAGGATCACTTTGGTGTCCGTCTCTCTGTCTGTCAAGAGCTTTATTCCAGGCCCCATGAAAGACATTGAAAGTCCAAGTTTTGCTACGGCGTAGCAAGTGCTACGACCCTATAGTTTGTAACGTATGTTAATACGTTTAATAACAATAAACAATTACTTTATCTGAACCAAAAAAGTGTAACAACAGGTTTAACAAAATATCATATTAATAAGAAGTGACTTGCATACTTTTACTCAAAAATAATAATTAAGAAGTTGATCCCAGATAAGGTAACAGTCAACAAAATATAGGTACCACTTCTTCAGTAAAAAGAACAAAAAATTGTTAAAACTAGACCGCGTACGATCTGTATTACGGTTGCCAGTTCCCCAGCTCCTCGGTGAGATGAAAATAAATAAGTAGGCCAGCCATTTACATGAATCATGTCAGTGCATTTTTACACAAAATTGTAGAGTGTGATACAAAAACTTAATTATATTAGATAAGAGACGTAACGTCTTTTATTTAGAGATAGAAATGACGAAAATTTAAAAATAAAAATTACAGAAAAACACTAACAATGTTATTAATAAATAATTTCTCTTGCAAATTAGATTTAAGGAAAGAATGAATGAATGAGCGTGTAAAGATGAATGAGTAGGTGTAAGAGGGTGTAGGTACCTCCCAAGTCCTACGACCGTAGTATTGGCTTCAGTAATGCTACCACAAGGGAGGGTGTGTTTGTATAAAAGTGTGTGTGTGTGAGTTCCCTAACCCTACGTACAACCAGAGACTTGGGTTCAGCATTTGCTGCTAGGGCGGTTGTGTAAGGATATATTGCATAAAATAAAATCAGATAATAAAACTCCAAAACTTACTTCATGATAACGTATGTTAATACGTTTAATAACGGCTTCATTGAGATAAGATTTAAATATATGTCCTTCAAAAATAATAAATCATCGCGTCGTTGACTTTCTTTTTGTATAAATTCCATTTCGGTCTAAGTTGGGGCCCCCTTTGAGATTGGGGCCCTGGGCCGATGCCATTGTTTGCCTAAATGGAAATCCGGGCCTGAGTAGCTAGTTTATTTTAATCTTTGTTCAGCAATAGGCCAAAAAAAGGTTTGCACCTGTTGCTAATTTCAGAACGAGGAGAATCCAAAAAATATACAAAAGCGTTAGTATATGTCATTTGGGGACCAATAGATATGTTTTAAGAAGTGGTCATTGTAATATTCTTAAATACTTTTTTTATATTTTTGGTAAGATTAATTATATTATTATTAATTTTTTTTATCTGACATTGTTTTTCTTCGTAACCTGTATCATAGATTATTTAGTCTATGCCTGTATTAAGCCGTTATTTCTTAAACAAATTAAAAATGTCGTCTGATCCAAGCCTTGTTTAACTATCCCTTTATAATAGTTCTATTATGGTATCACGATGAATTATGTTGCTTCCGCATGTTGTACGTGTATGTAAGTCTTATTTTTATGGATATTCATTTTATTTTTATATCTCAAAAACGTCCACAGATATCCCACCCCTATAAAACCAAATGAAATGAGCTCTGAAAAGCATAAAACCTCGTGTTTATCCACAAATTCTATTACTTTTTATGCTTTTGAGATGTAAAACAAAGAATCCTCTTCTCGCTGTTTACCTATATATAATATATATTATTAGAAGGGAATAAATAGACCAAAACAAAAGGTATAAAATTTACCCTAGGAAGTCGGCCAGATAGCTAATGGCTAAAGAAAACCAATATCCAGGGGGCAAAATGTAAGCCACCTATACAATGTCATACGATTGTTCATGAGATAGATCTCTGAGCCATGACAAACTACCCGTAACTGCCTAAGCAATTAGGAAGCACATTAAGCGATGCACTGAAACAATAAGCAATTGCCGACATACAAGGCTGTAGATGCAGCTTGAGGTTAGAATATAACCACTAGACGACCGACCGAGAGACGACGACGTTGTGGCCATCGCATCGTTTACATACCTCCTCTGTGGCCTTGATATTTGAGCTCTACTAGACTGAATAATGTAGGTTTGAACTTTTGCGTTTAGTATCCTTAGCATGAAAACATCACAGTTACGTTATAGTTGCGTTCAAGTTAGATTTTGTGTGAAATCTGAAAAGTTCAGCTACTGTCCGCTTGAGGCGGTTATCAGATTCTATACAAAATCTAAATAATAATAACATTATGTTCTGAGGTCTAGACATTTCTTACGCAAAATTATATGACATATTTTCCAGTTTCAGTCCTTAAGGGGGAACGTTTCGAGCTCGGTGCAAAATGCAACTGATGATTGTTTTTCTTACTATTGCATAAAAAGTACAAAATAAATGTGATATATGGCATTTCGCGACCATTGTTTAGTGTCAATAAGGCTTTTCTAGCAAAATTTTGAAATTTTATGTAGTACCATCCATCAGCCTGTTTCGTCCACTGCTGGACATAGGCCTTTCCAGGAGTTCACCACTCTTGGCGGTCCTCCTGTAAGAAATGCCCATACTCACACATGCTGGGCAGGCGGGTTGGTGAGCGCGGTGCCGAAACCCTTGCACTAGTAACGCCGCTGCCCGTCACCAGTCTGATTTATATAAGGCCCGGCAATTGGGGATGGATATACCGCCATCCGTCGGTCCCAGGCAATGGTGGGCCGCCTGGATTTTTGCCTGAGAGCTGTCCTCTTACTCTCCCCCGAATAACTTCGGGAGGATTTCCGAGTAAGATGGTGGTACCTCCACAGTCGAGCCCGGCATTAGCTCTACCACCTAATAAATAGTATAATAGAGTATGAGTAATATATATAATATATAATAATAAATATTTTATCTTTATAAAAGCTTTTCATTGTTTTTTATTAATGTATACATTTTTTTATGTCTACTTTTTATCTATGGTTATATTTATATACTGCTCCATATTCGACTGACGACGACCCCGAGTGCATCGAAATATATTTCGAAATTATTATTTCTTTTCTTTTCTTTTTTTGCATATATATAAAAGTGTATATAAAAAACAATATATAATATATAGTAATATATGTAGTAATAGAGTATGTAGTACGTTGTAAATGAATGGGCATACAAACTTAAAACACGCTTTTAAGTTTGTATACCCATTCATTTACAACGTAATGCATAAAATGACGCAATTCTGATAAAAAGCCCTGATAAGTATTCAACAATAGTTGCAAAATAAGATGAAACTATTTTATTTTGTACATTTTATTTTAAAATAAGGTAAACAAACTTATGTTATGCACTTTACACTGAGCTCGAAACGTTATCCCTTAATGTGATTGGCTGTAGAGCCTTTGGGCTACTCCAGAGTCATAGACAATTTTTTTCCACAACTTAAGTCTGGTCCTGTAAGCCTTACAATAAATTATTCAATGAATTTGGATTTTAATTCCTTTAAAATTTGATCTTACGTAGATTGATTGGGGGTTTAAACAAATCTTATTATTTCTGACATAGAAGAGGTCAAAAATAGGCCAAAAATAAACAGCCCCTAATGGAAGTCATCTTGGGCAGTCGTAAAAAACATAAAAGCGAATATTCTCTACAACTGTCTATTAGAAGCTTCACAACATGCACAATTATAAAATTGTTGTTCGCGCCAAAGGTACACGATGAATTAATTTTAAAATCGTTAATCAAATGGTCTTCCAATAATTGCTATTAATAATGTGAATTGAGTATTCTGAATGCGTATTGAAAATTAAATTTGTAAAAATCCATATTTTGATTAATGACTTACACAAATACGTAGTAACGCCACGCCTACTGTTTGTTAGGCAGACCTCAGGAATTCCTTAAGCTTGCACTGTTACAGAAATTTCACTACGTAGCTGAATGACTACAATACTAATTGAGCAAGGACTAGTTACTGTCTAGGTATTGAAACGATTGATTAGTTAACATTCGAACGGGTGGACACACAGGACATTGGTCGGTCCTAGCTATACAAGATGTATCTTTGATATGCTTTGAAACTTAAATCACATATTTGAGGCGAGGTTATCCAGAGAAATCTGTCCTGCTCCAACGCTTTCATTTTACACATGTTCATCCTGCTCAGCGTAAGCGTACCGCTCAGAAAACTCGTGGTTTTGAGGTGTTTTTATTTATTATTTTGTAATTACAGGTATGGGTTTTTAATATAACGGCCGTTTTATATCACATTTTTACGACGTTTATTTTAGTATAACTTTTATTTTCCAAAACTTAATATAGCTCAAATAAATATTATTTAGATCATAGCTTAGACCTGTCTTTGCGATTTAATTGGATCGAGCAAAATGTAAGTAATCGTGTATCGAATAGCCAAAATTTTAAGATCAAAGAATTAATTCGTAATAATTTTGTACAAAATTTAATCATCTCTATTTATTCGTTTAAAATACATTTGAAAAGAGACAAAATGGGATAACCCCACTTTAACTATACTACCCAACTAGCAAGATTGCCTTATACACTATATTTTTTACGAACTAAGGCAATATAAAATATATTTATGTGTCGAGACTAAGATAATACATCATTTATAGTCATGTTAAAAGATAATCTGTGCTAAAAGACCATTCAAGCTTATTACGAACTCTTACAAACCTGTTTAAGAAACCTTAATAAAATATTTATCAGAACAAAAGTTTTACAAGTGCCCTTTATAAAACTATTGCTCTTGAATATTATTTAACTAAATAAAGCATCTCGAAAGTCTATTCGTTCTTAGGACTGTCTGCAGAAAGTGGTTTAAAAGACTTCTGCTCTTACTAAAGTTTTATATACAACTGCTGTATAGCCAACCAACCATAAGTCTAATTTGTCTTTTCTACGCCACATTGAAGATAGAGGCTAATTTGAAAACTATTATAAGATCATTTTATCTTAGAAGAATCTTATGGCATTATTTACTAAGGGCTTATAATATTAAATACGTCTCTAAAAGAATTAATAACGTTTAAGTTCAAATCGCATTGTGAACATAATATGCTCACCTAAATACAACACTTGATTTGTTTGTCAGTTGTTTTAGAAAAGACTCTAAGGGGCCGTCCACATATTACGTCATCGATTTTGTGCCGATTTTGACCTCCTCCCCCCTGTAATCATCCTAACGTCATTATCTTGTGATCCCCCCCTTTCACAAAAATTGACATCCTTTCCATTAACTACCACAAAATACCTTTCCGATTTGTTTACAGAATTACTGACAGACCTGAGGTGCAATTGGTTTTTTTTAACTTTGATGTGCAAGTTTTCGCTGCTTTTTAGAATAAATAGATCAATGTATGTATGTAATTTTAATAATAAATTTTAAATTGCTTTTAAGCCGATTTTATAAGCATTTCAATATTAACAGGAAGTGACTTAATCTATAAGGTCGAATGGCCAGCTCCTTGAGATCTTAGGATGCGTTCGAGAAAAATAAAATATGCCCATGGAAATGTAGGATGATGACGTCACTGAAGGTCAAGTGAAAGACATCCCATTTTTTCATTTTATAAAGTACTAGCTGTTGCCCGCGGCTCCACCCGCGTGTTAAACGGTTTAACAACATACTTTTTTCGGGATAAAAAGTAGCCTATGTGTTAAGTTAGGATATAAGCTATATCAATTCTAAATTTCATCCAAATCCGTCCAGCTGTTTCAGCGTGAAAGAGTAACAAACATACTCACACACACACACAACCACTCACACACACGCACACACACACAAACTTTCGTATTTGTAATATTAGTGTTATGGTACGGAACCCTTTGCGCGTGAGTCCGACTCGCACTTGGCCGGTTTTTTCATCTTTCTAGGATTTATATTTTGGTTTACAATTAATATGTGTGAAATAACATAGCTTTGTCTTATTTTACCACAAACGACCAAGGACCAAGCTAATTAGACACCTGATGTTTGAAATAACAAAGCCTTGTTTTATTTCACCACAAACTAAAAACACCGCGCTAATTAGACACCTGATTTTTCAATAATATTGATCTTTCCTACAAGAACCATGCATTTTTGCGGGATAAAAAGTAGCCTATGTGTTAAATTAGGGTATAAGCTATACCCATTCTAAATTTCATCCAAATTCGATTTGCCGTTTCAGCGTGAAAGAGTACCAAACATACACACACACATACAAACTTTCGCATTTATAATATTATATATATTATAAATGCGAAAGTTTGTATGTATATATATAGATATATACTGTATATATAGTAGGAGTAGAATGGGATAAAAGTCGTTTGCAATAGAATCCAACAATCATGTAAACAAACCAAATTGTCACGATTACTCCGTAATCACATACATTTGACGATCAATTATGAACATAGTCTGATTTCAACGAACGCACCATTGTTTTCACATTATCTTCAACACGATTTAACTTGTATTTATAGGTTAAATTTGTTAAAACATTTGCAACGTAAAAATTTCGAAGTATTTGACAAGCTGTCATCTTAGTTTTTTACTCATCGAACTCTATAAGTCATTGAAAAGTTAGTGTTGTTCGTAATCTGAAGTTATCTTTTATTTTTAATTTAATAAATTATTTTAATTTAATATTATTTGAATACAATGAAATTTTTTTTTCAAGAGCTTAATATAATTAACCAAAACGGATTGTATCCTAAGCCATAAAAATAATGGTTAGTTTTTAAAAATTGACAGGTGGCCATTTTTTTAGAATTGTCATTCACAGTCATTCACTGTTCTGTGGGTTCGCTGTGCATTAGTGTTTTCTGTTTCCGTTTTCTGTTTCCGATTTCTACGACTTTGCATTCTCATTTTGGACTTTTGTTTTGCTTTACGATTTGGCTGGACATATTTTTCTTGGAACGACGACCTTTGCACGGCATCACGGACTTTGATATAGCATACGATTGGTATTTTTAAGTAAGTCACGTCCTAAAGGAAGAGGAAGAAATGAAAAAGCTCGACGGCATTTTAGACACGGCAAGCGATGACACAGTGGTTCCATTTATAATTACGGTCACCGGCGACACTTCTGATAGTGATGATGACGAAGACGAAGATTTAAATTTGTTTTAATAAACACTTTTTTTATATATAATCAGTTTTATTTTATAGTCTATGGCTTATATATTTAATCTATTTAGTCAGTTTTATTTTAGTACCTATCCTACTATGGGCCATAGTCTATGACTTAAAATTAAAATAATTAGAAAAATAAATTTAATTAAAATTAAATTAGAACACTATGACATCACTATGGGCATAAACAATACGCTGTCAATGTCAGTCCGCCATATTTGTTTACATGATTGTTGGATTCTATTGCAAACGACTTTTAGTAGGATAAGATATGCACGTTTATTTTAAAATCTGTTTACTAAAAACAGTTAAAGAAAGCTATTCCTCGAAATGGTTTTCGAATGGTAAATGTTGGTGAAAAGAACTAGCCAAGTGAGTCGGACTCGTGCACAAAGGGTTCCGTATCACCACACAATACGTTTACGGAACCCTAAAAACATACTTATCAACAATATAGATGCTATAGCAATATTAAGTCGACAAAAAACAAGGCGCTAAAACTGTAGCGCCTGACAAACAATTAAGCACCTATTATTTTATGTTCAACAATGTGACCAAATTTGAAACTATCATGTATTACCATCTTTAAGAGTCTTCCGAGTTCAATAACGTTAAGAAATTGCTATTTATTCGAGGTTTATGTATGCGTAGGTTTAAATATAAAATATAAAAATATTTTTATTTGCCGTTGTAGAGGCTATAATATCACGTATTTGGTGAAAGTTTGAACTGTCTACCTATTACGGTTGAAGCTATAGACCCCTGTGAGAGACGGTCGGACAGACTGACAGACAGCTTGGTAATAAGTTCTCGTTAAAAGATAGTCTTAGGACACCCGTAAGATCAAATTTAGCTAGTTGAGTAAGCAACATTTATTCAATTACTTAAAATTACGCCTCCAACTCCGATTGTAAATTGTAAAAAAACTAGTTCTGTTTTATTTAGAAGCTCCGTAGTGTCCATAGTATGGTTGTTTCCATTCAAATATTACCTGCAAGAATAAGTTTATTACATTTTACCAAAAATGCGGTTTTTTGCAATCGATTCAGGCATCCCCACAACTTTTATATTTTATGATCTTTTTAGAATAGTATAGGAGCTACCAGGGAATGGGATCAAATAGTTTTGTCTGTGCGTTTCTACATCAAACAACTCGATACTCAAGGGATAAAAATATGCCACTTAAAATATGTCAGTTAAAATCCGTAACTGTATACAATACACCTCCACGAGTGAGTAGCATGTGCTCAACATGACGCTTGCAGGAGCGAAATGATGAGGCAGCACTCTTAAATTTACAGAATACATTTTATGCATAAAAATATTCAGAGTACGTTACGCTAGCGGAATGATGGCACCTATCAGGATTTCAGGTTGAGAGACAATTTGTGCCTTATCTTGTGCCTGAAATTTAGAATTAGTGCGTCCAACCGATTTGAAACGAAATATCATAATTGTATTTTAAAAATATATTACAATCACAGACATATAATATAATAATAATAATATAGCATAATTAATATTTTAATATCAATAATGAAGTTTGTAATGAGCTGTCATAAGTAATTGTTATCTGTTTATGGTTCTTTAGCTTTGTAAGTGTTAAATAAAATAAAAAATAGTAAAATATAGACATTTTAATGTGTATGAATAGTAATAATAATAACTTCATCAAAAAATTAAGACGTGGCAGAGAAGTTCTGATATTCAGATTCTGATTCAGCTTTCCTCCATGGATTCAGCACACCATATTTTATATGATCAACAAAAAACCCGCCCAGCAACAAAATCCTTGTTAGCATTAGATATCTTAATCTTCTCTATACATATAAAATACAACGTCTGTCTGTCTGTATATCTGTCTGTCTGTTCGTTCGCTTATAACTTGAGAACCAATCGATGGATTTTGATGCAGTTTTCACTGAAAGATAAAACATTTCTTCGGGAAGGTTTAAAGGTATGTATCATCACGCTATGACAAAAGGGAGCAGCGAAATGAAACATATTGAAGGTTCGCCGCCGTAGCACAGTCGATCGTCACGGGTTCAAACCCCGACTGGTAAAATTTGTTTTCACTTTTTATTCTTTTATTTTATTTTCAGAAAAAATATTTCCTTTTTCAAAAAAAATATTAAAGCTGAAATTATATTTCTTGACTGAGCAAAGACAAATAAATAAATATTTTCATTTTCAAGTGCTTAGAAAACGCCATCTCTGGGAAGCTATCCTGGATAACGGCTCAGTAAGCTGGCGTTGAAATTGTTTGTAAGCTGGCGTTGAAATTGTCTTTATCTTAATACGCTAGATGGCGCTGCATGTTTCAAAATATCGAATTTGACGCAGTCTGGTTCAAATCAACTCACGTTAAAGTTTGTCTACACTATTATATAAAGAAGAAAGATTTGTTTGTTTGCATATAATGGGTAATATCTGGAACAATTGAAATGACAATAAAAATTCTTTAAGCACTCAATAAGATTTTTAGTTAATCATGTGGTATGTACGACTTGCGTAGTCGTACGTATGTAGGGTTTCAATCATCCACTGGTAAATGTTTTTTTTAGGACACCTCTCAAGTTTAAGTTTATTTGATCGGTATTGATGAGTATTTTTGTAAAACATGGTGCCCAGGGTCTGATGATGGGACTGGAAGGTGGGTACGAGATCTCCTCAACGGACAACAGCAGACCCTTCCAGTTTAGGCTTATTTTGTTGGTATTTATTAGCACTTTGGTAAAACATGGTGACCAAGGTCTGTTGATGGGACTGGAAGGTGGGTATGGGTTCTCCTCAACGGACAACAGTAGACCGTTCAAGTTTGGGCTTATTTGATTGGTAATTATTAGCACTTTGGTAAAACATGGTGACCGTTGCATATTGTCGTTAAAAAAATCATATTCTTTTGTTTTCCTTATTTAAGCTAGTTCTATCTATATATTGGTGCTTGTTAGGCTATGTTATCTGTCAAATACTGAAAAGTCCTAACATTCTGCTGGCGTAATGCACTCAAATATTCATAAAACCGTAAGTAAATATGAGGATTTTAACCGTTTAATTATATAATTTTCGACAGCAATTAAAGAACAATGGATTTAGAGCGCGATTACTCCTTGTGAAATTAGACGAGTTAATATAACGAGTTAATGTTTTAAATAAATTATTAAATTTGTCATCTAAGCTGTTTTAGGATTGTCTTTAGGGTTCCGTACCTCAAAGGAAAAAAACGGAACCCTTATACAATTTGTTGTCCGTCTGTCTCTCAAGACTCTTTATTACAGGAACACGTGAAAATATCAAGTTGAAATTAAAACCATATACTCAAATTTACAGTTTTTTATGCCGCAAAAAACGTATATTTCGACACTCTCAAGGGAATCAAAATGTATAGGGTACTTCCCGTTGACTTAGAACTATGAAATTTGGCAAGTAATGCCATCTTATACTACAAATGTAAGGAAAAATCTGAAAACTATAAATTTGTAATTAAATCATAAAAAACATAAAATATTTATAATATGTACCTACAAATTTGTACGGAACCCTCGGTGGGTGAGTCCGACTCGCACTTGTCCGGTTTTTGTAGGAAGTCAAGATTTTACAAGGAAAATGATAAACCTATGTAGTTGTAAAGACATGAAAGTGGAGTAAAATGTAAAGGAAAGTGGCGGATATTATTATTAAGGTAAAGAGATAAGACGTCAAAAGAACAAAAACTTTGTTATCTTCTACCTAACCGTTAAGTTTAACCCGCGAGTAGTTTTTATCACTGTTTTGGTTTTCAAAGTAGTAATACAGGTGTAATCGAACATGTATCTTAAAAATCTTTCGTAAAGAAAAACTTCCGAAGATAAAAAAAAATATTTTCGTCTTTCCTTACTAATATAAATTTCAGATGGGCAGATCCAATTTAATTTTTATTTGCGCGGGTTCGTTTTTTTTGGGTACGTTGTTCGGTATGGTCAATATAACCACAATATTCAAAGATACAAACGGCACCAAACTTAATAGTACCTCTCAGTCTATCTCTTTCTCTTTCATACATATATTTATCTCTATTCTAAACTATACCGATATTAGACGTTTGTTTTTAATGTAGAGCGGGAAAGGCGTTATTATTTCCTTGAGCGTAAGTTTGGAGCCCGAGCGCTATAATAGTAGGTGTTCTAAAAACGCGAGGGAAATGACAAATCACGTCACCCGACGACGTTAGAAGTCCAACCAAAATTTTCATTGACATTTGGTATTTACTTATTTAGTAATCAAATCAATTACCCTCATATTTGTTTTGGCAATTTTTGTCATCCTGTTATTACATAGATGAACAGTTTTTGCAGATATACATGTATTATTTAATCGAGAATGCCGTTAAGGCGAAACTAGGCAGAATAACAATAATTTTATGAAACAGTACAAGTGTTTTCTTCAACCAACCGACAATGATCTATATTGAACGGTCTTACCTCCTATATCATTTACTGATTTTTTTCCAGAATTTCCTTCCGAAGTCTAAGTAGTAAAAGACACTTCTCGCCGAATGTCGAGTTTTTAGGCTCTACAAATTTCTTAGGGAGCTAGTGAGTGATATTTCAATTTTATGAGCTACACAAACAAAATCTTCTTCCGCTAAATTATCTCCATGACCGATCGTGGGATTATCCAAATCGTATTTAACATATTACAAACTGTCTCCTTTTTCTATGAGTTGCCAAACATTCAATGGCTGCAGGATTCCCTTTCATCATAATATTGGAATAATTCGTCGTAGTAATTTAATTTCCTAAAATAGATACATTAGAACTCGAAAAAAATCTTGCTGAATTGTTAAGTTTGGTAACAAAATCTTTGTGGTCAGTAGTTTTATTGACTTTTTTTTAACTTATAAGTTGTATTTAATGGTTGGGTCCAGTCATCGATGTATTATGAACTCGTATTATACCGGCTTAAATTTATCAAATTTGTTGATACCTTCCATGGGCGTAGCCACGGTGGGGCAGGGTGAGGAACTTGCCCTAAAAAACTAAATTATCTAGGACTAAAGAAAATGCGATCAAAACAAAAAGTATATTTCGTGGTGTAGGTAGGTAGCTGTGCTCCACCCTGAGCCCGTGGCTGGCTACGCCCATGATACCTTCACAATAACACAAGTGGCATAGCCGAGGAAGTAAAAAAACAGTCACTGTAAGAACTTTAAATTTAGTATGTGAAAGTCTATTTTTTTGTTTATTTGACTAATTCTTTTTGGGAAATTTCAGTATAATCTGTAGAGAATGAAATTTCATTAAAAGCTAGTCCATTTACATCCTGGTGTTTGAATTGACCGTTGTAATCATCCAAAAACATGTATATAATATCGTAAAAAAGTCCGTTTTGATAATACATTATTTATATTAGTAAGCTTGGAATGTAGAACTTTCTGTCAGCGTCCGTATATCCAGATAGTCATAACTAGGGCTGCCACTCCTCCGGGTTTGACCCGGAGTCAACGGGTTTGATTGGTGCATGTTCAGGCCACGGGTTAACGTCGTATATCTCCTCCGGGTTAGTCTCGAAGGATCGGCTTCATAACGAAACTCGTAAATTTAAGAAAACATATCCTCAATTCACAGAATCAGATTTTTCAACAACGTCGGTTGTCTAACTATGGGTTCAGTAATTGAAAATTACAAATTTCACAGAATTGAGTAATTGCATTTGTGGAATGCGTCTTTTTACTGCGAAATTTATGGATAGACGAGCGAAACTGCTTTATCATTGAACATGGTGATAAGAAATATAAAATTCCTGAAGAAACCGTAGATGAAAGTTAGAAGGAAGAGTGGTTATTGAAAAAATCACAAACAAAACAATGAGATTTCCAAAACCAGGCAATTCGGAGCACCGTTCTATAATTTGTATTGTCTGGGCATATTTTTTTTATTGTACCTTTTATTCAATGAAAAGGATAATTTTCCAAAATTGCCATTTCTATGCCCTTTTTGAAAAGTGCAGCCCTAGTTATAACCCGGATTCTTTTAAAAGAAAAGGTATCTTTATTTCAAATCCAAGGACGTTGTCGTACAACTGCTATGTCGTAGGCATGCTACGCCGTAAGCCTGCTTCGCCGCGTAGCCGTAGCTAACTAGCACAGATATAAGGTTTCAGTCAATTTGTAACCGAGGTGTTCTATAATGAAACCTGAAATCTCGTTTTCTTAAACCCAGTCACAAGGTTTTGAATAATAAGTGACAGGGTGTGATTTGCAAAACAAATCTGTAATCCAGAGAAGATTGTCTTGTCGGACGAGTAAGCCACAGATTCCAATGACTCGTATTATACGATACGCATTTAGAATAGCTTCCTAACGTGGATCTTCTTTCCTTACCTCTCCCCCCTCCTTTCTCACAAATGATATTTACATGCGTTCTTAAATTCTCTTTTTTAGAGTACCATCATAGCAGCGCTAGATCAGCTCAATATTTAGTCCCGGTAAATATGCTAAATAAAATGTTTAAAAGACGTATAATAAGGGTTTACACGATAACTTAGTTGGTTTTATTTTAAAATAAACACACTGGCCAGTAAGACATGATTGCACCAAAAAAGAAAAAGTCACAAGAAAAATCAAAATGGCGGAAGTAAAATTTGAAAACGTTGTTGCAAACAAATGTGTGTAAGTTTTTTTATTTCCTCGCATTATTTATGAAAAGTAGAGTGTTAAACAAGTGATCAATAGCACCATAGATAATTAGGCGCACGAGCGAGCGAAGGTGCTTATAGTTTGAGGGGGTAATTGATCACTTTCACTACTTACCTCCCCTGTACTCGTATAACAATCTACTATTTAGGTAGCAAGTGGAAAGTCAATAAAAGGTCTAATGAAATAGTAGTTTATCCCTTAAGTGCGATAAGGAGGCAATAGCTTACGGGGACGATTGGAAACGATCGATAAGCGAGTGTTTTAAACGTTACGAGTAAGTTATTACCCTTACACACGTTTACGTTTTTCAACGCATAGTGTGAGTAAATAAATGAAACGTAAATAAAGAAACAAACAAAGAATAAATACTCCATATAAACTTTAGGCGGGCTTTCTTTTTCTCGTTCTTTGCACGAAAGTAGCCAACTTGACGGAAATAATCTGCTTTTGGTTTGATGCGTTGGTAAGCTGCTTTTGGTCAAGTCTATCTTTGGTACATAAGTAAAGACTGGCAACTTTTTTACAATAAATAAAAAAATAGTATGGTAAAGTTGACTTTGACAACAGTTTTGATGCCTTAAAATAGCTCTTTACAAGTACCTGCAATAAAAAAATTATTACAAGCACCGGTGGTGGGGTTTGTACCCAAACCGAAACCGATTTACTTATAGTCTCACTTCCCGCGAATTTGTTTTACAAAGTATCGTCATCAATCAAAAAGATTAACATCGACCAGGATTCAAACCCGCATCCTTGTCTATCGTTGGCCAGCAATATGCTTTGCAATAAATACACAGAAAAATAAAAGTTACGAAGGATCTCAAGCCAAAGGTTATATTTAATAGCAGACCTCACAAACTAAAACAAAAACCACTTTAATTTACTCCTAAGAATAATACAGGAGGTCTGTTTATTTTTCTAATGTTTGTGTTATAATTTATAATCAAATTGTATCAGTTTTAAACCTAATTATTTTCCTTATAATTTTGTTTTATTTAGGCAATATTTTAATTATCGTCCTATAGAAATCTTCAACGAACCAATAAATATTGAAATTTATGATTTATTTCCAAAAATCATAACACACGATCTAAAGCATATTAACAACTACCGATAGCATGCAATACAATTACAAATCATTTACTTGCACAATCGCTACAAATTTGAACCGTTATGATAGCGCAATACCATATAAACCACCGTAAGTTACTGGCTGTATATTTCAAATCAACTGAACCAATCAGTTCGAGCCTGGGTCGTTCTTAACCATTTACTTTACTTTCCACGATTGTCTCGTTTCTGAAACCCCTGGTAATTGTTTCGATTTATTTAGTCATCTTGTTACGAGCCGCAGACGACGCGCCATTTAGCTCGACTCAAATGACACCTGTACTCCTATGTATACTTCGACTTTGAAAAGGTACTCTCGAACAAAACAACTATAGTTACGTGAAAAACTCTAAAACATAGATTCTAACTAAATAAAACCATACTAAAAATTGTAAATATGAATCCTAAAGAACGTTTTTTAACGTTAAAATTGTTAATTGTTTTGACGTTACGACCATTATTTACCTATATTTTCAAGGTTTTCTTGTACAACAAAAAAGACCTTTATGTTGCCCTCGAGCATGTATCTCATTTTGATACTAAAACAAGATTAACTTTGTAGATACATTATATTGCTATTACGTTACGTAGAGCGGTTACCATTGCCACACAGTCGCATCTCACAGAACACATTATTTTTTATGCGTTTATTTATTAAAAACAATATAATCGAGAATCAGCCTGGCCATTCAAAGGGGAAACGCAGCCAGCCTTCTAGTTACCCACCCTTCCACATGACGGTAGCGATTTAGATAGGATTTTTTATTTAGTTTAGTTTACTTTTAATAGAAATTTGTCAAGGATTTTAGGTTAGTTTTACCCTTTTAATTTAGGTAAGCTTTATATAATTTACAATTTATAAATTATCACAGCTAACGGAAACCAAGAGATTTATGTAATCGCAACTACATAATACCTACATATGAATACGAATAGTATAAAACTTTTTCTTTGACAGTTTGTGCTCAACACTACTTAAAATTAAGGGGAACCGCGCATCGGATGTGTAATCTCGGTGCAAAATGCACAACTTATGATTGTTTATCTTATTTTTAAATAAAATGTATGAGATAAAATAGTTTCATTTTATTTTGCGACTATTGTTTAATAATTATCATGGGTTTTTAGCAGAATTGCATCATTTTATGGATTATAGTTCGCGTGAATTTCCATACCAACGTAAAAGCGTGTTTAAAGTTGTTGTGGACAATTATCTACAACGTGATGCATAACACCATAGACAATGATAACACTACACAACTTTGGTAAAAAAGCCTTATTGACATTGAACTATGGTCAAGAAATGCTATACAGCTTGGCAAAAAAGAGTTTGGAAAAAATGAGGGCGCTATACCACATATTTAGTCATACCACACACTACTAGCCAAAAAAACGACTAAAATATTTAGTTTCATCTGTCACCGCGTCAATCTCTTTTTTGCCAAGCTGTAAATCACATTTATCTAACCTCATATCGTAAAATCCTCATTACGAACTCAAAACTACTGGCATAATGAAAAATATTTTTCATGAACGTCTCTAAAAAAAAAAAAATTGTAGTATACCTATAGGTCCACGGATGTAATAGTACATTACGATACGAGAGCGATGAAACGTTTTCTGACGAGTGTGAGTTTGCGGCACGAGCCGAAGGTGAGTGCTGCAATCACACGAGTCGAGAAAAAGTTTCTCGCACGAGTATCGTATAATATTTTATAGCAAAAGTGCGGAAAATGCCGACTTTTCGCAAGCGCAGCGTGCGTAAAGTGGTCATTTTACGCACGGTGTGCTATAAAAAAATATAGGTCTCCGAACAACATAATGCTATAAAAACTTTTTCTGAGATTACAGTACATGTAACTAGGAAGGCAAAGGGAACTTAGCCCAAACAGCCATGTCTGAGGTTTAATATCAAATACCAATTAAGTTATCATGTAATATTCTCTAACACGTACTAATATTGCGGCGTGACAAAGGAGGTCACAATTTAATTTTATTTTCGGCCTGCATTGTCTATGGCTGTCGGCACGCGCAACGCGTGCACATGCGTGTTGGCCTGTTGGATTTTGGCGCCATAGCTTACGTGGAAATTATTATTTACTGTGTTTTTCGCATGAAAACACAATGTATCTCACAAGTAATACATATTATATTAAATTAGATTATTTAGTGCCAGCGGTGCGCCAACAAGACAGGCCGTTAAAAAGTTAAAACCAAGGTCCCAACAATAAACCTCATCTGAGATAACTGTTTGCCAGCTATTACCGAGGTAATAGACGGGGCTAAGAGTAGCTTGTCAACCTTTTTGCGCTGAGGTTCATTGGTAAGATGATAGATGGCATTAAGACCTTAAAGGCGGTTATTTGTTATGTACCATCATAATGACGATCTGAACAATATTACGGGTGGCGGCTGGATGAGGAAGACGGAGGATCGCCAAGAGTGGTGAAATTTGGGAAAGGCTTATGTCTAGCAGTGGACGAACACAGGCTGATGAATGGATGAATAATGTTTTTAGGGTTCCGCACCCGTAATATGTGGTGGTATGGAACCCTTTGTACGCAAATCCAACTCGCCTTTTAGCCATTTTTTTTTAAATTCAAGGTCTAATAAATATAGTTGAAGGATACAAATGAAAACACTGAAGAAATAACCCTGAAGCGCTCGTATCACACATCAACATGATAAACTGGGTCCCGTTTGAGCGCCATATTAATCAGATTCATCGACTGGGGACACCGTAACTAATAGTTCAATAAGTTACCTAGGCAGCTTAAAGGGCCATTTCACATTTTCAAGACAGTAATCTAAAATTTGAAGGGCCATTTTACCATTCTAGGGAAGACTTTTGTACTGTTGAATACGTGGAAAAATAGACCATCTTTATTACTTTATTGACAGTTTATGTATCACTTTTACAAATACTTTGTTTTTTTGTATTGATCTATCTCACACACCCATTGTCAACTTCAAATTACAACTTCAACTTCAAGTTACGATAAAAATATAAAATAACCAATCTTTAACCACTCAAATTCTGCGATTTTAGTAACAATACTTTCATTTAGTTAAACCGAAAAACATAATCAACATCATTGCAAATTTCAAGAAGATTACGATCTAATAAAGGTGAGCTATAGAAAAAGCGTAATTTTGTAAAATGACTCTTTACTTGTGGATAATCATAGAGATTTTCCTATGTTGGGGCTACGTCGTTCAACATTTATGTATTAGTTTTAAAATATTAAGGCTGCATATAAGGTCAGATTGAGTACCTCATTTTGCACCAATCAGAACTGAACTCTACGACGTTTCCTTTTAGTTTAAAATAGCGCGCTCTCAGCCGTGGCTGTTACGACCACCAAGAAACACGCGCCCACGAAAATCTGCGTTTTTATTGATGAACTCTGCTTCAAGATGAAATGTTTAAAATATTATTATCATATTAATATCATTTGTTGACTTATTTTCAATATGAATTTCAAGGCTGTATGATTTAATAAAGGCCCTTTAAGACTCGAAAAACATGAAATTTAGAGGTAACTTTGTATTTTTTTTTCTATCCAGCTAACGTAAAGATTTTACGTCATTAATGTACCTACACAAAAAACTGATCAACTGCGAGACAGGACTCGTGGCCTGAAATTAAGTACATACCGTTTAAAACACTATTTTATTTCACACAGACCTAATGCACTGACCTAATACTGGAAGTACCCTATCCTATAGGTTTTCATGGTGAATTAATTTTTATGAACTTGATTTCGTAAAGGGGCCGTAGACTTCTGTAGGAGGGATTAGTTTCAACTTGATATCTAAATGAGAGAAAAGGGATCTTAACAGACGGACAGACAGACGGACAACGTTCCGTTTATTCATTTTGATGTAAGAAACCCTTATCCCTACATAAATTTTCATGAACAACGCCAATTTTTTTTTTTGAAGTTTCTTATTTTCCATGTTGATCTACATTGACGTTACTTTGACTTAAACGGGTAAATTATTGTGAATATACTATTTTTTTCTGAACCTACCATTTTATCATACAGATCAAGTTACAACGAAAATTGCTCCGTGAAAAAAGGAGCGTCGAGGTAATTATTTTAAATGGCAAGTAATATTGGGCTGAGGTAAAATAAATGACAATAATAATTGGCAATTTTCTTTATTGATATAGGACTCTGCCAAAATTGGGAATCTTTCAAACAATTTTTGCAACCATCGGCTTCTAAAGAAGTTGAAAGTAAATATGTGCTGACCTACTATTTAGGTCCCATAACAATAAATTGCTCTGAGATGTAAGTAAGTACAGTTGCGTTCAGAGATATTGTAGACAGTCCTTGGGACATGTCGTGAATTAATTAAACACATAATATATTAATATATCCATACATTCATAGTAGTTTATGAAACTGTTACATATTTTTAGGTTATTAAAACATGTGTCAGTTTAAAAAACAAGGTATGTATAGTTTCATACACTACTTTATCTAAACTCATTCCTACTAACCTGTTTTCATAATCTTGGTTAAATTTGTTGTTAGCCTTTAGTTTGGTTTGGTTTTTCGTATAAAATCTTGTTCTAAAAGTGTTCGTAATTTCCGTCGTTTTATCCAGAATGTCAGGTGGAGTCAAATTATCATCACCATCATTAAGTATATGGCTGAAAATAAAGTTGAACCTACTTACTTGGGTCGCAATATTGTTTTGTACGAATTGGAGAATCACATCACACTAATATTATAAATGCGAAAGTATGTGTGTGTGTGTGTGTGTGTGTGTGTATGTTTGTTACTCTTTTACGCTGAATCGGCTGGACGGATTTGGATGAAATTTAGAATGGATATGGCTTACACCCTAACTTAACGCATATGCTACTTTTTATCCCTGGAAAGAGTATGTCGTTAAGCCGAATAACACGCGGGCGGAGCCGCAGGCAAAAACTAGTATTATATAAAAACCTCATTGGTATTTGGTATTTAACCTCAGACATGGCTGTATGGCCTAAGTTCCCGTTGCCTTCTTATTACATGTACTGTAATAGCAGAAAAATATTTTATAGCATTATGTTGATTAGGAGACCTATACTATAATTTTTTTTCTGTGTTTGAGACGTTCATGAAAAAATTTTTTCAACACCCATATAGCCTATGTATTGACCAGGGTCACTACGATGATAATAAAGAAACCGCATACAAATCCGTTGAATAGTTCTCGAGTTAAAACGGAAAAGACAGAAACACAGACAAAATATATTTTTTTTAGTTTTTAAGGTTTTGGCCAAGAAACTGACCTAAATCCGCTCGTTATTTTAAAATTTCTTAGGAATTGTATACAATGCCTGAAAAATATATAAATATTTACGGTAACATCTATTTAGTATAGGTACATCATCAGCCATTTCTGTAATTACGGAATTGCTTAAAACGTAATAAATAAATAATATTTTAAGAAGCCGACTCCATAGTCGAAATCTTTTTCTGGTATTTTTTCAACTCTAGGTATATATCGATCCGAATATCCTATCCCTTCTGATCACTTACCAGGGCTTTAGTATGAATTTGGCTGTATAAATAAATGTCACCTTGCATAAGAGCCCGCGCAGAAAGAGCGTTCCGGAGTGTTGCGTTTGAATTCTCCGTAGGACCATGAACGTACAAAAAAAGGCAGACGGAATTTCGCTAACCAAAAACTGAAGCACCCATTCACATCGTTAATTTTCCATAGAAAGTCCACGCACACACTTTCAATCCGCCGTCATTACTATGATTCAATTGTTTTAAGGTTCCGTAGTACCTGAAAGGTAAAAAGAACCTTTATGGTGATACTCCGTTGCCCGTCCGTCCGTATGTCACAGCCTCATAACTTTGGCACCGTTAAAGATAAAGACTTGAAATTTATTACAAAAATTTTTATATTGTTCAAAATATTTCCAATACAAAAGTGAGAAAAATAAAAAATAAACATCCTAAAAATACAATATGGGTATCAAATTTTAGATATTAAAGAGTTGATTATAAAATATATATTTACTGGCACTGATTTCGAGAAATCTGTGAAAAACCACAAAAAATGCATGTGCCCACCCCTTATTTCCGAAACTGATGAACCGAAAAATAAGAAAAAATCATAGTAATTTGGGGTTACGTAAAGATTACAGGAAAAATATAGCGGGTGCGAAATTCAAGATAGCAAAATGACAAGATTAAATTTTTCATCCACGAGTTTTTTTCGAGTACGGTATAAAAATATTTGAGTCTCTCTTTTGTGATACAATCGATTCTTTTTTTAGTTATCATAAACAGGTAGGGGCATGATTTTAAATACCTTCTTCCTACTGTTCCCAAAACTGTCGAATTACGGAACCCTAGGTATGCGAGTCTGACTCGCACTTGACCGTTTTTTTTTGTACGTTTATAAGTATAATAAATTAATAAACATTATTGTTTTGAGCGGAACAGTGATTTGATTACAGAGGTTTTTTTCACAATTCACATTTTTGTTTCAATGAATATCCCCCCCCCCCCCGAAACAAAAGTCTGGATACGTGCCTGACTAAATAGTGTATTATTTAGTCTATGTGCGTATCAAGTAGGTAATGTTTCGTAAAGGTAGATAAACAGACAAATGACAACTGGACAAAGTTTTAGCTAAAAAAACGCTAGTCGTACAAATTATGTAGGTATTTGTAGGTATCATTTTATGTAGGTATCTTTATGAATTGCAAAAGTTGTTTTCAATTCTAGTTTATTAAGTACCACAGTGAATGGTTGCTGATTAATATAATAATCGCAAATTTTCTCTATCAAGAAAACATTTCTTAGAACGGTTCTGAGAGAAAAATATTTTTTGTTATAAACCTAAGTATTGAATTTTTAATGTTCCATGCGTTTTAAAAATAGTATCACGCCCCAAAAACCAATATTTGGAACACAACTGAGAGAAGTGTCATTTGTAGAGTTCCGTCCCGGAGGGTGCCAAACGGGACCCTATATTACTCTGCTGTCCGTCTGTTTCTGCTGTCTGTCTGTCCGTCCGTCCGTTCTGTCGGTTATTGGCGTCTACATAATCAGCTGTAATAAGTAAGTAGCCTAACCGTAAAAAATAAAATATAATATAATTTATATAAAAAAGGATAATACAGTCATACAAGTGTCCAATTTAATCGGATTGTAGTATTAAGTAAACCAAAAAATAATGAAAAGGGTTGGCTATAGCCGTCCGGTACTTGATTTTTATCATGATTTAAGTTTAGGGGGATGGTTTGATTTTAGTTCAACCACTGCCTTACAGGCTAAACTAAACCTAAGATTCCATACAAAAACCAAGCTACATTTAAGCTACGTGGTACGAAACAACGTATAAAAATGTTTTTTTTTTGACTAGCTTATGCTTGAAACATATTTGAAAATACCTTAACTAATCTCTCGTATATATTTTGTTTGGAAAGAAGCAATTTATTTTATTTTTATTTATAACACTTTTTGCACATTTACAAAAATTATATGGGAGACAGATTAACGAAACAAACAAATATTGTGTACAAAGGCGGCACTTATTGCTAATAGCAATATCTTCCAGGCAACCTTTGGAAGCATACAGAGAGATAGACAAAGAAATTACATGGAAGGTGTAAATGCTAAGTATAAAAAAGGAGACTAAGAAGAAAATACATTATCTAGGGCATAAACTTACATATACTTACAAATTCATGAACCTACTTAAATTAATACTTAAATTAAAATATACACATATATACTCATAACTATAAAAAATAAATAAACATTAAATAAATATACATAATACTGGATATTCGAATTCTACTATGATGGGTACTCTGTTAAGAAAAATTGTTTTAGTTTTATTTTAAATGAATTCGTATTTTTCAGTGACTGAACATTATATCTTAAAGACTATATTATTATATCTTTATGAGCCCATAAAGATATAATAATATAATTATATCTGTTATTCTTCTGAGATACAATGTCATAAAACGATGGCATAAATTTACCGTGTTTTACATGGAAGTGCCCATTTTGTAGTTCAGAATTCCTTCGCAAAATCGGTGAGAGTGTAATAGTCCGACACGGTACTGTAGCGGTGATTAGGCTAGCGAAGCCAGCCTTCTAGCTTGTCCATAGAGAGTATATAAAAAAATCAGAGGCGTCGGAGGAGCGCGCCGCCAGCCTCAGCTAGCTCCGGCGATTGAGAACGTCTGCTCCGAGCGCCGGAGCCGATGCAAAAATGACACAAAATGTGAGGTTATGATCTTACAAGAAATTGTTATTATGAGACCTTTAGATTTTTGTTGGCGGGACTTCAAGGAACATTCCTCCATCCTCCCTAACCCCCAACCCCCTTTTCCTCCCTCCCTTTAATGTTTTTAGGCACAAAAAAGTGAGGTTATAATTTTTCAAAAAAATAACGTCTTAAAAGCTATGTAGGACGGGGGGGTATTTCTAGCGGGGTACGAGACCCTCCCCTCTCTCCCCCACCCCCCTTACCCCTCTACGCAAGTACCGGACGTCTATAGTTTTACCAATAAAAATTAGGGTTCCGTACTCAGGGGTGCCGAACAGTTTGTCAGGCGCAATCATTTTAGTCGCCTTTGATGTTGCTTAGGCATCTATATTAATGTTATTTACCATATTTTCTTGGGTGCGTACCCATATTGTTTGGAACCCTTTGTGCGCGAGTCCGACTCGCACTTGGCCAAAGTTCAAGCCTTATTTTTAGTTAGTATTAATGAGCTAAGCATCCTTGTGATAATGTGTGGGCAATTGTCAAGCTAAGAAATAAATGTATAGTTCCCCACTAAGCACCCAAGTGGGTTGTTTCTTTAGTCACGGGTCGATATAAAGAAAGTGGGCGTCGTAAAACTAGCGCAATTTAACAACATCTTGAGAAAACTGCCAACAGTTTAAATTTGTCAAAGTTGCTAACTGCTCAATGAGTGTGCACTTTCAAAACTGTCTTAAATTACGTTCTGCTGTAAACTGAAGCTTAGCCAAATATTTCTTTGTATAAAGCCTTGTAGAAAAGCTTCTTTGAGAACCTTTGATAAGTAGGGCCCCGTCAAAAGTTGAAGATGCATGTCCGTGATTCTTCCAAAACGGATTGAATCTTGTAATTACGCAAAAATATTCAATGGGTCTTATTGCCACAGACATATAACTATTACTAAGTAGTACGTCTGTGCTTATTGCTAAACACCAAGTACAAATTTTACTGTACTGTATTATAGTTCTTATTGCCACGTCATAGCAGTCAAATGCGTTTACGAATAGGAAAATGGAACTGCAATGCAAGCGTCTGTACAACTAAAAGGAACTTAAAAAATACACTTATGTATACTAGGTGAAATTAAATCAACCGACCAAAGTCATACTGGAGACTCGGTTAGTCATCAGGAACAAGGTTTAATGACCCTCCTGGTGAAATTCGAAAAAAAATTTTTTTTCCCGTTGAACCTGCACTAGGAATTGTACTTAAACTAGTCCAACCAGTACGGGAGAAAAAAAAATATTTTTCGAAATTGGCCAAAAGGATTACTGAACCTAGTTCTTGATCACCAACCGAGTCTCTAGTATGAATTTGGTCGGTTGATTAAATTTCACCCTATATACATATGTATAACAATTAGTATGTTTTATTAATGTTATCACGGAAGAAAGTAAACACATATTTTCAATTCTTTTTTATTCTTATATGTATACTTGGAGTATGATATAAAGACTTTGTTATTGAAATTATTTTTATTTGTCTTAAAATATAACTAATTTAACACAGCAATTTATTGTTAAAAAAATATGTGCGACAAAAAAGAATAAGCTCAGCTTATGCTGTGAGTGAAAAATATATCATTACCGCGCTGATTTTCAGTTTGTACCTGTACTCGCTTAAAATGTACACAAAGGCGGGTAGAAAATAAAAAAATGACTGATATGAAAATATAAATTGTATTAGCAGGCATTAAATTAAGAAATGATAATAATAATAATCTGCAGATTGTAAATTACGTATAAGATAAAACATAAATTCATTAATAAACACAATAAAAGTAATAATTAAATGACATTTTAATTAAACAACATGATTTATAAATAGCAATGATGAAATTTTTAACATTTAGACAGAAATATATTGAACAGTGAACCATTAGTGATTATTGTTCAAATGAGGCAATAGAATTTTATTATTTAAAGCGGCATTTTATGTCATGTATTTATTTATCTAAAAGATTTTTCTTCATGTGCTTCTTAAGGCCTTACCCTTTACCTTACCCTTGGTGCACGATAATCTTACCGAGTGAATTTAAACTTCTAAATAAACGAAGAGATATAAACGAAGAGGGAGACATCTTGCAAGAAAATCCTTTGCTGGACAAAAATGCTACGAAAAAAGATACGATTGACAAGATTGAAGAAGTTGAGGAAGAGCAACGCCTTCAATACTGTCGACTTCGACATACTTGTTGGCATGCTGAGGTCTCTCAATGTATCTCCAGTGGTAATTTCATGGTTCCATTCGTATGTCCGCGATAGACAGCAGATGGTTAAAACCGTTCCCTTCCAATCCGAATGGTGTAACCTTACTGCGCCGGCGTCCCACAGGGTGGCGTTCTTTCTCCTCTCCTTTTTTCGATCTTTATCAATTCTATTACTACCTCCCTGTCTTCCTCCTTTCATCTATATGCTGACGACTTGCAGTTGTACGCAGCAGCACCGCTAGACGACATAAACAGGGCTGTGGACACCGTTAACTCTGATCTCATTGCCATTAGAGATTGGATCCAACGTTTTGGTTTGCAGGTCAACCCGAAGAAGTCACAGGCTATCCTCATTGGTAGTAACTATTATTTTTCCCGCTTGGACATGTCCAACGTTTCAGATGTGATTTTTGATGGGGAAGTAGTGCCTTACTGTACGACAGTGAGGAATTTGGGTTTAAGGATGGACCAAACTCTGTCTTGGTCTCCACATATCAATGAAGTAAGTCGTAAAGTTTTCGGCTCATATCACTCGCTCAAGCGCCTACAGAAATTCCTGCCACTGGATACGAAAATAACGTTATCTCAATCTCTTCTTCTTCCCCTTCTGGATTATGCCGATGTTGCTTATCTAGATCCCACTGAAGAGCTGCTTGATAAGCTGGAGCGTCTTCAGAATTCGTGCGTTCGATTCATATTCGGACTGTGCAAGTATGATCACGTCTCCCGAGTTTCGATGCAGGTTAAAGTGGCTCCCTATTCATCTTCGCAGGAAATTACATATCCTTTCCCTCTTAAATAATGTTCTTCACAATCCCCTCTACCCCAATTATTTAAAAGAAAGACTTGTCCTTCGCATTGACCGTAGTAACAGAACGCTTCGCTCCTGTCACCACCACGATCTGGCGATGCCTCCGCATACCACTGATCGTTTCTCCAAATCCTTTACGATTAATACTGTTCGGCTTTGGAATGAACTTCCGCAAACTCTCAAAGATCTTCCTTCTGCTAAATGATCTAACTCATAATGTACCTATGCACTGATGTAAATTTGTACGTAAAAATGTTTTTATGTTTTCCCAAGGTTGACTGGAAGAAATTCCTTGTAGGAATAAGTCCACCCTTGCCTTCTGTCTGTTCTTTGTATGTTTGTAAATATCTTATTTTGTGTGCAATAAAGTGTTTATTCATTCATTCATTCATTCATTCATTCATTCATTCATTCAAGAGCCTAGTAAACTGCCAGAAGATTTCAAGTCTGTTGTAATTGGTCATGAAGAATTGCAATTACTTGAAGTGAAGGTTTAGTAGAACAGCGTAGACCTCGTTCCTTTGAAAGGAGATATGATTTGACGAAACTGAAGTCTCCGTCAAAATTGCCTTTAAATAGGCCGCCCATATCGCGATCTCCATTGTCCAAATCTCCTTCAAGATCACAGACATCTTCCTTGAACTCTCCTAGAGGAAGTATCAGAAAACTCTCAGATTTAAGCGAAGATCAAATAGTACCTGACATTGAAAGAATAAAGAGAAAGGAAAAGAAAAAGCTAACGCTCAAAATTAAACTTGGCGTTTAATTTTAACGATTTTCGAGTTTGTAAAGCTTTGATTTTAGTGGCATTGGTATCTAAGAACCACCTTTGTTTAATTTAACCCCAAAGTTGCGGGTAAATTAAACAAAGGTGGTTCTTAGATACCAATGCCACTAAAATCAAAGCTTTGCAAACTCGAAAATCGTTGCCTTCATCATTGAAAGGTCAAAGTTGCGGGTAAATTAAACAAAGGTGGTTCTTAGATACCAATGCCACTAAAATCAAAGCTTTACAAACTCGAAAATCGTTGCCTTCATCATTGAAAGAGCGACCAAATTCTGACTGTTCCTCCACTTTAAATTGCAAGAGCTAAAAGCCAGGAGCTTGAACAAACTGCTAAAAAGAGAGAATTTAGCGAAAAATCTTAGTGCCACGAAAAAATTGAGGTCAAATGGGTAGACAGTAAAGAAAGAACTAAGTAACAAGAAGAAAGTGATACTGAAATTGCTAAACGTAAAGAAAAACAACAGCAGCTGTTGGAAGCTCCCCGAAGCAAACTAAAACTCTTATTAGTCCTGTAAAAGACACTATGGTTCAGTCCCTCTACCTGAGGACAAAATAATATTTAAAACTGAAGGTGATAAAATTATAATTGAAACGAAAATCAGCAGCAAAGCAGAAGATCATGTCGTTATTGCTAAATCTCCTAAAAAATTAGATAATTAACTTATTGCTAAAATAAGTCGAATATTCGAAGATCAAGACACTTCGAGTAAAGATAAGACAAAGGTGAATAAAAGCATGGATGATAAGGCACAGTCAATTGAAGAAGAATATGATGATCTTGATTCATTACAGAATTCACCTAAACCGTTGTCTAAAAAGCAAGAAATAAAGCAACAAATTGAGGGAAAAGTTGTACACCAAAAAGGACATTCGGCAATTGGCCGAATCAACAGGATTAAGTTTTTATTTCAGGCTCTGAAAGAACTCACGTTTTTCCCTTATTTCATACATTCACCGGATGTGACACTACGTCATCGTTTAACGGAAAGGGCAAAAAACCGCATTCGACGTATGGAAGGCATATCCGAATGTAACACGAGGGTTTAAACTACTCTATGAAGGGGATAATGACGGAGCTGACTCAGATCACCATGTAAGATAGGCACAGACATCCATTATTATATTTGATGTCTGTGATGATAGGTAGGAAAACGATATTTTGAACATGAATTTTTCCAGAATCGGCAAAAATTAATTTTATTACTTGTTTTTCAGATTATGCCCATCACTGACGGTATATGAGTGGCGTAAACATTTATTTACAAAATAAGACAGGCAGGTAGAGAACTTACCCCCAACAAAACAACATACTTTGAGAGCAGTTTTTCAGGGTGTTCATGGTTGCGGGCAATGCTTAATTATCATTCAAAATATTCCTTGCCCATCTGAATGGGGTCGGCAGAAAGAAAAGGAAACTTGGATACCACTGTGGACCCAAATTCCTATGGCTGCTTAAGCGTGCCTAGAATTAATAAAATGTCGGTGCTTGAAACCCTGCAACAAAAAATGTAGGTGCTATAAGCGCCAGCTCAAATGTACAAAGCTATGTAATTGTGCTGGTAACTGTAAATAAACTATTTTTTAAAGAGCTCTACTAATATTCGTCCTTATTTTTTGTTCTGTGGCCCACGACTTCGTTCGCAGAGACAACAAAAAGACTATGACAGGGTTCGAGTTATCTTTTTATTACACAACAGTAAGTTAATATATATAACTACATTTAAATGTATAGCTTTAAAAGTTACGAGCGGGTATCGTATTTTTTTTTATGTTTTAATGGGACCATTGGTTATATTACGTTTTTCAGGTTTTTTTTTAACTTACTTACTTTAACTTACGGTCTAGAACTGTAACTCTATGTTAGGAGTGCAGCCGTTATGAAAAGCTCTCGAAGGCTATTTAGGGATCCGCAAGTTGTAAGAAAGCGGAATAGCGCATATAGGGATAGAGTACGGCTAGTGATAAGCGATGTCTTTGGCATACATTTTCTTTGTATCTTTTAAATACTGTTGTGTAGGACGGGTTATACAACGGGTTTGATACGTGTTTACAAATAGTTTAATTTTCAAGATGGATTGAAGCAACGACCTCGAACGCGAACTTCTTTTTTGCAATAGTGATGTTTAATGCGGTTGAAAATGCATTTCGAGTTGGAAATAGAATTAGAAATAAATCACTTTCTGAGAAAAAAAATAGCATCTGGTTTGAACCCAGAAAAGATATCTAAAGGTTCAATATTTTATTTTACTTTGAAAATATTTAAATGGATACTTAATTACAATGTTTTTATAATACTCATTAAATGTGCTTTTAGTTTTTTTTTACTATAAGCTTTCATATCTAAATCATAAATTCTAGTGGTTTATTTTTATTATTTAACTACTGAAAGTTTATTATTTTAGGTATGGGTACGTCATATTTTACTATATAACCCTACAAAACTGGTATGACAAATGAACTGGCCATCATCTATTTACCTAAAAACGATACCTACCAAACTTTACTCAGAAGTCCGAATACATACGCTAACATTTTTTTCTCCGCAGGGAGTTACAGTACTCCCAAAGTTATAATGCGCATAGAAATCTATAGCCGAGCGACCGGACGTACCACGTGACCTTACTGCTTGTATAGAAAGTGTAGGGAAATACGAACTTTGCCGAGCAGTGGCATAGTAAAAATTTCAGCTAAGGAACAGACTAGTAAGCTCTCTTCATAGAGATGTCGCCCGCGCGGCTTATATTTATGTGTGCGAGCTACTGCGAGCTTGCACGTACGAACCACAGCACGCACGCAACGGCAACATCTCAGGCGGTTTCTGTCGGTGTGACTAGGGCCGTCTGCGCTCCGCAGTCGCGCTAACGTACGCCGCGCCGCGCCGCCGCGCTACAAAACAGATAGGTATTTTGTGGCCGCGCGCCGTTCGCGGCGCGGGAGTTGTTCTACTATTCTGTTTTTACTATGCCAGTGGCGAAGATTCGTATGCGCATTATAAGTTTGGGAGTACTATAGGCACTTTGACTCAGATTTGGGCTCAGATAGACGTATTTCATACTCATTGCTCAACTCCCAATTTGCATACTCTTTCCGCTTTCCCAATAGAAAACGGGCTACTGAACCTGATGAGTATTTCCGTTTACGAAGCGAGAAAACATTGGGATCGTAGCGCTTGCTACGTCGTAGCAAAAGGTGACAGATATTCAATCTCACGAAGTCCGTTTGTTTGTTGGTGTAGTAGCGACATGTACAGATAAGCACGTTTTGTGTGTGTGGCGCGTTTAAATAAAGCGCGTGTTACATGTACTACTAGGTACTACTACAACCACAGCCTTCGGACTTCGTGAGATAAAATATAATTTCGTCGTAGGATAGAATATTTGTATCTACATATTTGATAATCTACTAGTCTTTCACCCACGGCTCCGCCCGCGTTTATTCAATCTCTGTCCCGTTTTCGGTTTGGGCGTTAATTTATCAACACTCCTTATCCACACTAACCAGGGTCACTACGATGATAATAAAGAAAACCGCATTCAAATCCGTTTAGTGGCTCTCGAGTTAAATGGAACATACATATTTGACAAAAATTCTAGCAATGGTAGTTTTGGGCTCTGTAACCCATAATAACCCATACCATTTAACATTTTGAAAAAATATTCAATGTACAGACACGAATTTTTTACTACTATATTATTATTATAGGTACAATCTCCCAGCATGGATTACACGTACTTTAAAAACTTCATGTAACAGGATTGATGTGAACCCTTTATTGTCGTCAAGGATTAGAAATTTTCCATAAACTAATTGAAAACTTTTAATGATTACCTGCGACAAACGATCCCTGGCGCTTAAACCCACTTTGTGAGTCACGTGGAGCTGGGAGCATGATAACCTGAATATTCCATGTTGAAGTTACGTGGGATAAGTAGGAATGATACGCCATATTTTTATTATTGAAAATAATCAATGACATAAGCAGTGGCGGGGGGGGGTAACAGGGGTCATGACCCCCCCACCCCCCTCCCCTCCCCAAATCATTAACGTCAACTTGAAAATTTCCCGAAAACTTGACGGTTTACGAACATTCCAAACAAATTATTATCTGCCTACTAACGTCTAAGTCAAAAATATTAAAAACTAGCTTTTGCCCGCGGCTCCGCCCGCGTGTTATTCAGTTTAACGGCATGGTTATTTCCGGGATAAAAAGTAGCCTATGTGTTAAGTTAGGGTATAAGCTATATCCATTCTAAATTTCATCTAAATCCGTCCAGCCGTTTCAGCGTGAAAGAGTAACAAACATACACACACACAAACATTCGCATTTATAATACATATTAGTGTGAAGTGTGATGAGATAACATAGCCTTGTCTTATATCACCACAAACGATTAGGGTCCGCGCTAATTAGACACCTGATGTATGAAATAACAAAGCCTCGTCTTATTTCACCAGAAACGAAAACGTCCGCGATAATTAGACACCTGATTTTTCAATGTTAATGATCTGTCCTACAGGAACCATGCATTTTTCCGGGATAAAAAGTAGCCTTTGTGTTAAGTTACGCTATAAGCTATATTCATTCTAAATTTCATCCAAATCTGTTCAGCCGTTTCAGCGTGAAAGAGTAACAAACATACACACACACACACACACACACACACACACACACACACACACGCACAAACTTTCGCATTTATAATATTAGTAGGATAACGTTATAAATAGTAATTCTAACGGAGCACACCAAATTTGGCGGCGGCCGCAGGCCCCATAAAATTAATATAAGGTTCCATTTGTTTTGTTACTGAGATGGTTCATTCCATTAAACAAGTTCTTTGTTTGCTTGACCGGATTTACTGTTAAAGTTGACCTCTTGAACTGTACTTGAGCCAAGATGACCGCCTCCAAAATCTGTAGCTGCGACCGCGCCTGGGCGTGACTGAGATTTATGTTTGGGGGGGCGGCCCCAGCTCCAACTCGTGCTTCATAAACAAGTATCTATTTTCGATTATCTGATCGTATAAAATAAATAATAATCCTAGAGATCACATACAATACAATTCAAACCAAAAAAACAAAACAAATAACGCCTTAAATTGGATAAAGCATCCCCCCAGGAATTACTTTCCCGCATAGTGTGTGTGCGCTTGCAAAGACGAATGCGTCCGTAACTACGAGTGAAGAAAGAGTGGTCTAAACTGCTCAAGCATAATGCGGTAATTGTTCAGGTCTAGGATGTGATAACAGGGACACGAACATCATAGACGAAGATTTAGAAGAAGAGAGTGCTATGTTTGAAGAGGACTGAATACTGATGACGATTGATGATGATTTACACTAAAATAAGGTCGCATTTTACATTCGTCATTTTAATTAGTTCAGAGTCGGTTTCTCCGTACTACAGATTTATATGGCATAGCCAAGAGGCTTCTTTTCCCTTAAAAAGTAGCACCTCTTGAGAGGGTGGTGAGGTTGTCGTTCCTTCAAGGGCATATCACTAACATACCACCGGCCACTAAAATCGCAATTAGTTTTTACAAAAAACAATCCTGTATAAAAAAAGTTTCCTTGTGGTAATGTCATACTTTTCCAGAAATATAAAAAAAAACGAACAATTGCTTCTTTACACCCTCCGTAACTCTGGAACCGTTCACTTTAGCAAGATTATGCTAAAAACTTTTTTTGTTTACAATTTAATGTAAATTACTTTTGTTCTTGGCATTTTTGCGCTAAGCCCCATAGCTTTCGAAATATTTAAGAATAACTGAAAAAACCCAACTTCTCACCCCCTCCCCCAAACCCGACGCTAAAAAGGGTGTTACTTTTTACCAAACGATATGTGGACTATATAGAACAATTTGGAGCTGGTATGATACTTTTATTTTGGATGTTGAGGTTAATACTTGCGATTGTCGGCACTTGGTGAAACATCATCATCACTTGTACTGTTCCACAAAATTATTATATTTATATTTCCGACTAGTTTCGCCTTAACGGCATTTTCTAGGGTTTAATAAATGTACATGTAATGCTTTTAAGGCGAAACTAATCGGAAATATAAATATAATAATTTTGTGGAACAGTACAAGTGTTTTCTTCAACCTTGGATGTTGAGGTCTGGCGTTAATTAAATAATTAACAGGCTAAAATCATAACAACATGCCAAAGCAACATCGAGGCTACAAAAAACAAGGCATCAAAAACAAAACTTGTAAAGAAAACCAAGTCTAGCAACTTAGTTTTTCTACCGTAAAAAGTTGTGAGATCCATGTAAATCAAAGTCGGTTAATTTATTCAGTCCCTACTTATAGGACCTTCTGTCTTAAGTTATTTATTACATAATTAGCTACCTAACCTAACAACATCTTATAATGACCGTATCAATATTAAAAATCTTTTATGTATAAATAAATAGATTGACTTGGCCATCCCATAAAAAAAACACAGTGTATCTCACAAGTAATACATTTTTATAATTATATATTTACAAAAAACACGTTATAATGACCAGATATATTTCGACAATTGTCGGCATCAGTGGAATAAAAATAAATAGTATATTATGCAATTAGTGAATAAAGGATGGATTTAAAGCGAGGGCCATAGATGAATCACGAGATTCAAGTGTTAGAATCCTGAGCGACGCGAGTGATTCATGGCCCTCAATATAAATCCGTACTTTATTCAACAGTTGCATACTATACTTTATACTTTTACGAGAAAAAGAAATAATTTAAGCGAAAATAGACATTTAATCGACAGTTTATTAAAATAAGTTAGGAAAACAGACTCTGAAAATGTGCCCGAAGCTTGATTTTCATTTTTCCATTTGCAAAACTCATCTGATTTATTGGGTAGCAAGTTTTCTACTGTATCGGCTGCCCTCTCTTTCATAAACTCACGTCTTCTTCATCACTTGAATGCATATTCAATCGATTTATTATAAAGTACCTACACTAAACTTTGTGTTCGTACAACTTACCTTACAGTAGGTACCTATTGAAAATGGCGCCAACTTAGTAATTTTTTTTGTACCTAATGGCAGCAAAGAACACAAAACAGTTTTTATTCTAATGCTAAACTCCTTGTCGCAAATATCGACCAGTCAAATCTCGATGCACAAAGAGTTTGTATGTCGAGTATTCTTTGCGAAAGGAGTTTGTATCGAGTATTTTTTGCGCAAGGAGGTTCCATAAGTATTAAGATGGAGTTCGAATATATTGTTTTGTCCTAAATTCAAACACCAAAATAATGATTAAAAGGCCTTTTTATTCACTGTTTTCACATACGTTCAAATCAGAACATGGGAAGGGTCCTATATTTGGTCGCTTGGTGCCCATTGGAGTGTGGGACTTTCAGATCATATGTACATAATTCTAACATCCCTTTTCCAAAATTACTCTTTCTGTATGGTGCGCTTTTTTGGGTAGTAAATATCTTGTCATTTGGAGTGATGCTAATTATGTTTTTTGGGTCTAATTCAACGAATGGATTGTCAAGAAAATTCGAGTGCTTAAAAATAATAGGGTATTGCGTCATTATACTAATATTATGGTACAATATTGAAATTAAAATATATCAACACGAAAAATCGTGGTAAACTGACCACATTACTAGGGGAATATTTACGGAAGTCTTTTTTTTAACAATTTAAGTATATAAATAATCTGGTAAATTATTTTGCCAATCTTTTTCGGCAAAGCTATTGAAGTTGAATGTAGGACTTAATTCTTTGAACTTGACAATGTGATTATTTTTCCGTAAACATGATTCGGATATTGATTACTACAAAATAAATAAAGTAGTATTTGTAAATGTGATACATTATTATGCCAATACTACAGATTCTCGTTCCCCGTTCTCAGGGTAAGAAAAAGTTACCGAATTGATTCTGGGTTCAGACCTATGAATGGTGAGGTTCGCATTTTGTAGGAGATGTCGATTATAAAATTCTAAGCGTCCCAGAGTTTTACCACCCTGCAGATGGCTACAGATCACAAAAAAACCATTTGATTCCAGAAAACCGACTATATATTGGATCCAAGGTCAGACGTTTTTCAGGAAGCTTTCTAAAAAAACAGACGCTATAAATAGGCCAGTTTTTCCAATTGATTCTGTGCTGACTTTACTATCAGAGGATGAAGCAGGGTCCAATTGATAAGAAAAATTTCGTCGTTCGTAAAAAGTTTACGAATTATGCCACTTTGAATATACAATTACACATAACAGAGATCTGGACTCTTGTACAGCGCTTTTTAGTATAATCTACAATTTTAGGTATAGGCAGCATATTTTACAATGAATTCATAAATTTCTCGCTACACACTAAAACAATTGAATAATTAATCAGCGTACGGAATGCAATGTATTCGCAATCAGATCTTTTTTTAAAAGCTGTTTCTAATATCAATATTTCTTAAGTTGCTGCTCAGATGGTTTTTCGCCACACTTGCAAAAGGTAGGTTAGGTTTCAGGAAACGTTTAGGAACTATGCCACTTTAAATATGCAATCCACTATTATAGAGACTTTTAATGAATTTTTATTTCGGGATTTTTCAAGTTTTTCTATGGAAGTGGTTCAGGATGATCAGTGGAGCAGGTGGTTTAATTTAATGACTATAGGTATATAGTCAGTTTACCGGGATCAGATAGACTTTTTGATAGACTGTGGTATATCACTGAGACGCTTCCTGCATCGTAACTAAGACATTATTATTATATATATTATATTCAACATTTTTTATAAGATCCGAAGCTCGCCATATAGGTCTAAACCCAGAATCAACTCGGTCACTTTTCCATACCCTGAGAATGCGGTCTAATAATGATTGGTCTATGTTTAACATGTATTGAACACTTTACTCTTTCCTAAGATGGTAAATTAGGTGCTTGATTTTTTTTGAAAACTCATATGAAATTGTAAAATGGCTAATAAAGCGTAATTTATTTTTTGAATAATTTGTATGTGATCTTGATGTTTCGAAGGTTATCTCTAACTTATTACGATCACATAAAAGAGAAGAGATGGCTTCATAATTTGGACCCCAGGCACTCTTATAAGTAAAAAATCAGTTGTACTAATTGTACGACAAAAATCATACACAAATTACATAAATTTTAGTGAATACTTATGGTAGGAATTATTCAAGAGTTTTCAAAACTGTTTGTAATAATGCGAACAGTAATTATATTAATAAAAAGATAAAGTTATCTGACAACAAAATTAAGACCCCGATACAAAGTTAATAATGTGTGAAAATCGCGAAAGTTTAAAGTTTACTAAAATTAAAACTGTATGGAATATTATAAATACTGAAATGGGCAAAGCTAGTGTATACAGGATAGAGAAATAAAGTTAAAAATAAATGACCACATTGTATCGAAAAGTGAAAAAGAAGCTAATGTTTTTGAAAATTTCTTCACTTATATATCAGTAATTACAACAGAAAATTTAAATTCCTCACCAGAAACAGCAGAAGACTTATTGAAAAGTCACATTCCACGTTGTAATATACCTATACAGTTTAAATTTCGACATATTTCTCCTGCAACTGTTCTTAAAGCTTTTAAATCACTCAAGCTTAAAAAGACTGAAGATCTGTGGGGTTTGTCCGTTAAGGTAGTTGGTTCAGTCATCGATACGATAGCACCTTATTTATCGGTAATATTTAATAAATGCATTGATGACAGGGTTTTACCAGATTTAATTAAATATAGTAGACTAGTTCCTTTCGGTTTGAAACCGAAGATTCATTGAATTTTAGACGGGTATCAGTACTGCCAGTTTTGAGTAAAGTGTTTGAAAAGGTAATTCTGAATCAACTGCTTTAATCAGAACAAACTCCTCCACAGTCAACAATTTGGATTTTCTAGGGGAAGGTCTACCGCTGATGCTGGTGTTGCGTTAATGATGCTTGGGAGGGGAAACATGATGCTTTTGGTGTGTTCTGTGACCTGTCTAAAGCGTTTGATTGCGTTGAGCAAAACCCTTTTACGCAAATTGGAGCATTACGGCGTTAGTGGCGAATCTCTTGCCTTAATAAAATCGTATCTTCTTGATCGTATCCAGAAAGTAGACATAAGTGGTGTTAAATCTTCTGGTTCCAAAGTTGTGATGGGTGTACCTCAAGGCTCAATATTGGGACCTCTGCTATTTTTAATTTATGTAAATGACCTACCATACTTAGTGCAGGACTTGACTGACATAGTCCTATTCGCAGATGACCCATCACTAATGTTTAAAGTGAAAAGGCAATTAAATACTCTAGACGATGTGAATTGCTGTTTATCTCAAGTCCTGAACTGGTTCACAGTAAATAATCTAGTGCCTGGTGCAAAGAAGACAAAATGTATTAAATTTACATTACCAAATGTAAAAAAGTAGATGTAGATATATATCTGGATGGAACCAAGTTAGAACTGGTAAATTACACAAAATTTGTCCGAATTACTGTAGACAGTAAATTACAGTGGGGTTAACATATAAAAACTCTATGTAGTAGACTTAGTTCAGCTGCATTTGCTGTAAGAAGAATTAGACAGTTAACAAATGTAGCCACTGCACGACTTGTGTATTTCAGCTACTTTCATAGCATTATGGCGTATTGTATTCTTCTTTGGGGCAGACATAGGACCTGTTTTTATTAAGATTATGTTTTTATTGCGAAATCCATCGCTTTGGAATACTCTAAATATTATTATTGTGTTACTGTTTTTATTCTTCCGAACAGAGAAATTAGGGCTATTTATAACTTAAAATGTCGGGAGTCACTGAGAGAAAAATTCAAAGAAATAGGAATCCTAACTGTAACTAGCCAATTTATAATATGAAAATATTAAGTATGCTAGAAAAAACACCACTATGCTGCCACGGGTCGGTGCAAGCCACACCATAGGTACTAGAAATAAAGATAAACTTGCTGTTCCAGAATTGAGATTACACAAGACAAGTACTTCCTTTGTTGGTCACAGTATTCGTTTTTATAATAAAATACCAAAGGAAATACTTGGTCTTTCAGACAATATATTCAAAAAGTGTGTTAAGGAATGTCTTTTTTAAAAAAGCTTAGTAAGGAATTAGTGAATATTTGGAAGATAAAAATGCATGGTGTTAATTCATCTCAAACTTCATATATTGTATTTAAGTACTTAAAATTATTGTAGATAGATTTAAAGGCTAAGGGTTGTTGCAATACAAAAATATATATACCTATATTGTTTTGAAAATTATATTTTATGGATAGATATATAAAATTGATTCCGGCTGTAAGAGATGATAGGAGTGATAGAACAGGTGGATAAAGAGATAATCTAAATTAGGTTTTTTTGTTACAGATTCCCACAGAAAGAAGAAATAAAAAATTAACGTATAAGACGAATAAGAAGGCCATATTAGGCGTGGAAAAAAACAGTCATATTTGTTCAAAACAGTTCACGTGGTTTTTTTTTATGATAATCATAGAATCCTATTGATATGCCAGTTATATATCTAACGGCACGGATACATCACATTATAAAACAGACGTGTGTGCCTCATGATCAAATAAGAAGCCATCTAACTAAAACTATTGTATTTAAAGGACAATAAAACATAATTAACTATAATACTGTTGGTAGTCATTACAGTTTTTGTACTAGAAACAAGCATGATATTTGACTTATGTACCTGCCTATGATATTGTAATACAAAATGATGATGCTAAACGAAACATATTCTTTTATTTCCTTTAATTACACAATATAACTCAATCGCATCTTAACAAACACACCCTCTTATACACACACACTCATAGATACACCTTATTATGCCCTTGTAGTCTATTTTTAATTCATTATTGTTCTGAGTTCATTACTAATAAAATTGTTATATTTTATTCAATATTTATACAAAATTAACTTGTTTCCAGATATGTTATATCAGTCTCTTTAAAAATCAATTGTAATTCTTTTTTCTAAATTTCTAAATTAATACTAAATTTACTGGTTGTTAAAATATTTAATGTACCTAGTTTTTATCTTAAGAAATTGTTAAATGTAATTCCAAGAGGAAGAGCGGGGTTCCTGTACTTTAGTTCTCGTAATTAACATGGGGCCTCGACGTTTATATTGTTTATGTAATGTAATCTTAATGAATAAACTTATTTTATTTTGTTATTTTATACGCAGAGGCTACTTTGCTATGAATTCTATTTGCCTCCTCACATATACAAAGCAAGAGGATGTCATGTCACCAGTTAGGTCGGTGCCACCTCCATTATCTTTTGTAGGGTTTAGTACCTCAAAATTAAACAGAAACCTTAGACGATCATCCTGTTGTCCGTATGTGTGTCTGTCCATCTGTCAAGACCCTTTTTTTAGGGCACTGTTAAGGGTATCAAGTTGAAACGAATTTCTCCTACAGAAGTCTACGGCCCCATAGTGCTGTTAAAAAATCGGGCTTCTAACTTAACGTGGAAAAGAGCTATTTCCCTTTACATAATCAATTACAATACAATTATAAAAAATAATTTAATCTCCGTAAAGCCCCAGGTTTAGATAATGTGGTCAACTGTTTAATAAAAAAATCTTCCTCAAAAAGCTATAGAATTAATTACCAAGATTTTTAACTCCTGCTTAGCCCTAGCTTATTTTCCTTCTGCATGGAAAACAGCAAAGGTAATTGCTATTAAAAAGCCCGGTAAAAACGAGGCCATCCCTTCTAGCTACCGTCGAATCAGTTTACTCCCCTCATTAGGTAAACTTTTTGAAAAAATAATTAATTCTCGCCTACATAAAGCAACAGGCCATAAATTAATCGATGAACAATTTGGGTTTCGAAATGCACATTCCACAGTTCAGTAACTTGCAAGAGTCTCTGAAAATACTGCGCACAAAATGAATTTAAGACAATCAACAGGCATGTTTTTGTTAGATATAGAAAAGGCCTTTGACACCGTCTGGCACAAAGGGCTCATACACAAGATTGTCTTAAGCCAAGTACCTATACACTTAGTCAAGATGATCGACTCTTATCTTTCGAGTCGCAGTTTTAACGTGCAAATTGGTGATGTTGCATCCGAATCACGCTCTGTCCCTGCTGGAGTCCCACAGGGATCGATTTTAGGACCATATTTATTCCTCTTATATTTAAATTATATTCCCAAACAAATAAGAACTAGTTTGGCATGTTTTGCAGATGATACAGCTTGTTTAGCATCTTCAATAGATATTGATCTCATAATTGACAGATTGCAACTTGCTATCGATAGCCTATCGGCATATTTTACTAAGTGGAAGCTTAAGTTGAACAGTACTAAAACAGAGGCTATCCTTTTTACTCGTGGGAGGCAAATGCCCATGAGAACTTTGAAAATTGATGGTCACTGCATTCCCTGGAGCAGATCGGTGAAATACCTTGGATTGGTCTTAGATCAAAAATTGAACTGGAACGACCATATCTCAAACCTACGTATCAAAGGAATGAAAGCTTACAAAGCCTTAACCCCCCTGCTTAATAGGCGTTCTGCTTTGAGCAGTTGTACGAAACTGAATATATACAAAACATTGATCAGGCCGTGTATTACCTATGGATGTCCTGTATGGAGCAATACCTCAATCACTAACCATAATAAATTACAAGTAATTCAAAACAGAGCTTTAAAAATTGCCTTTAATACGCCTTTCCGCACAAATTTGTTTAAATTGCATGATAAAACCAAGTTTCCTAGATTATTTGATTTTATTCTAAAACTTGCCAAAAAATTCTTCCTAATCACAAATTACAATCATCCAAATTATTTAATTTCCACTATAGGTAAAACACGACCGCCCTGAGTCAAATAATCGATATCGATACATTACGAAGCTACCACATCACTACCTGCTAGGCGATGGTGGCCGGTCCGGTGACTGACGTCACGCGCGGATTCATCGCTACCGCTAGGTCCAGGGGCTCGCTCACGCTGCCTTGCTTGTCGTTATCTCGGCACTCGGCGAACATTGTTAGAAATTAATTTAATGCTACCCCCTACTTTAACAATTAAAGTAATTAGGTAGATTAATTCATGTTACTATCTAAAATAATTATGTGTTCTGCTTTTCAGAACTAGCATTTCTTAGCTAGTATTATATATAAATTTATATATATATTTCTTTTTACATATTTCAATGTTGAAGTCAAAAATGTACACTAACTAAAGTGCACATAATCCTTTGTATTACGAGTATACACATTTATTAGGTTTTTTATTTTAATCCAATGTTGATGTCTTCCGTTAATTAATATACTCATCATTTTCATAAGTTATAGTAGACTAGTATAGTCTGTTAACATGTTTTTATATGACGTCTGTTTAGCCTAGGATTAATGTACACTGGGTTGTAAACTATCAATAAGCTATATAGGGTGAAATTTAATCAACCGACCAAATTCATACTAGAGACTCGGTTAGTGATCAAGAACTAGGTTCAGTAATCCTTTTGGCCAATTTCGAAAAATATTTTTTTTGCTCCCTTACTGGTTGGACTAGTTTAAGTACAATTCCTAGTGCAGGTTCTACGGGTAAAATATATATTTTTTTCGAATTTCACCTGGAGGGTCATTAAACCTTGTTCCTGATGACTAACCGAGTCTCCAGTATGAATTTGGTCGGTTGATTTAATTTCACCTAGTATTATATTTGAAATAAAGACCTTTGAAAAACAAAACAACAAAAATTACATACAAATTAATTTACCGTGAAAACCTATAGGCTACTTCCAGTTAATTTAGAAACTTAAAATTCCGTTCGCAATTCTGAAAATTAGCGATATTGTCACGATTTTAATTATTAAAGACGAAACTACAACCCACTTAATTAGATCCTTTGAATACATGAAGTTTGATAGATCGTGTATCACGTTAGTTTGGTAATTTATAACTGCTCGTGGAAAACATTTGTGTTTTAAACGGTATGATATGAAAACTTCAGGGGACGAGTGCTCGCACTTGACTAGTTTTATTTTGCACACTATGGTATAGTCTGTCAAAAAAGTGTTGAAATGAAAATGAAACTTTAATGAACTTTATTGAACTTTAAACGTACAAGTAGTATAATTTAGGTAATATATTTATGAAATAACAACGTGGTTCACTCGGCTTAACAGATTTTGTACTTATTTGTTTGGTGTAACCAGGCGAAAGAAAAATAGTTTCTTCAAAATTCATTTCAACACTTTTTTGACAGACTATATAACGTATGATACGCAGATAGGTCGGTGACTTGTTTGGGTTTGATGATAAATCGATAATATCGATGTGAAAAGTCGACACTGTTACATCACCAGCAAAGTAAGGAACTAGTGACAACCTACACAATTAAGAAAAAACTAATGAAAATCCATCTCTCTCTAACGCACTGGAATGTCGTAAGAAAATCAAGGATAGGTGTATTTCTCCTTCTCCGCTAACTATCTTAGTCCGGTTTCCATGCTTGTACTTCTTCCATGGTCAGGCCTGTACATAATGTACACTGACAGTAGGTGTTGGTCCAGTTAAATCAATGATTAAAAAACAAGGAAAGAAACCCATGGAGGAGCGGTATTCTTCTATACATACTTTATAGTTGTACAAATATCAGTTAAATAGATGTAGCACTATCAAATGGTGCGTTGTCTCTTTCCAATTAATTGAGCATTATGTATTGTAAGCGAGATGTCATAATGTCTGTCATAGTTATTATGGCAACATATTTATGTGACGTCACGAGGTCTTGGCTGGCTGGGTGCTCTTTCCGCCATTTTATGCGACAGTTTTGGTGGTACATTGATTGTCAAAGCGACTGTATTATTGAGAGTTTTTGTGATTTTCGCATCATAAGCTATCAATTGATAGATTATATTGCGTGTGATTACAAAAGACAACATATACAATATGCCTGTTTGTAGTATTAAGGATTGTGGAGTGCGGAAGAGCAAAAACCGACCTCAATTGACTCTTCATAGGTTAGTACTGAATTTTTCATTGAAAATGTTTTAATTGTCTGAGAGTCTGGTGTCCTATATTAATGAATTTCAATGCAAACATAGATTGTTTAATTTTTACAGCATTAAACGCAATTTCAATTCCGTTCTTAGTTGTTTTGTAAACATATGTTGGTATAGTGATGTGCTACTGCGTACATTTTGCTATATCGATAAATTGTTTGATCATCATTTAGGGCCCATTAATATTGAGCCGCCAGTTTCGTAACTGCAGCATAAGAGCCTCGTACATTACTATTAAATTTTCCATACAGGCAGAGCGATTTTCACGCAGCAGATCTTTCATACAGAAATTGCTATCGCCGTATGAAGTTTGCTCTTGTAGGTACAGCAGTTCTAAAGTGCTACCTGTAAGCTTTATCAGCACTGGAATCTGAAATGTGCACCAATATTATGAAGAGAAGATTTTTTTTATTTTATTTTTGTTTGTTAAATAAACTCAAAATAGCTGGACCGATTTTAAAAATTCTTGCACCAGTAGAATGCTTTATTATCACTGAGTAACATAATTATGCTATACGGTAGGTAAGTTCCTAGGAAACTACGAGATGAGCAGTTCCTTAAGCGTAAACTAGACAGAAGTGGCACGGCACTAATCGGGCGCGCGGGCGTCATTAAAATTTCGTACAAAACGCATGGAAATAAAGTCGCAATTTGAACACACCGTATGGTATGTGTCGGGCGTGGAACGGGCGATTCAAATTGCGACTTTATTTCCATGCGTTTTGTCCGAATTTTGAAAGACGCCCGCGCGCTGCGCCGCTACTGTCTTAGGGACACAGCCAAAAATTAAATTAATGTAGGTGAGTACGCGGCCAAAAGGCTAGTATTTTACACAGATAGACTCACTCTTTAAGCTGTGTATTAATGGCAGAGTAAGTGGGTCTATCTGTGCTATAGAATATTTATGATCTCTACTCACTGTAATTTTAATGAAATAATAATTTTATTTATCTTTCCTAGGTTTCCCAGGAATGACGCTTTAAATAAAAAATGGATGGACGTTATTGGCGTAGAAAATATAAATCCTCGACATAAAGATCTTTATGTCTGCTCACTACATTTTGATGAATGTAGTTTTAACAGATCTCTGGATGTAGTGAGATTACGTGATAATGCAGTGCCATCGACTTCTGTTGTGGTGAGTCTCCAAATAGAAACAATATTATCAATTAAAATATACCTACTTACCCACCAGCTCTAGAGCTATAAGGCAATATTTTTCTGCTTTCTTTTTTTCTGTTATCTTTTAGAAGCCGTAGTGGCGTTCATGATTTTCTGTAAATCTGTAATAATTGATTTTGTGTGTAAAGTTTGTAACCCTTGTTTGTAAACAATTTGTTTTATTTTTTAGGCACACAATACTGTTGGGCCTACGCAAGCACCAATATCGTTAATGGAACAGAATACAAAACTGCCATCAACTGGTGACATGGTAATTTTTTTATGCATTCTACTATGAATACGTGATCGCAGTATGGATTTCGTTTCTTTACATAGCCCCAATGAAAAATCATCCACTATTACACATTATTTTAATGACTGGACTGTTATCATAATGCTTTAAAGATGAGTTTTATAATCCCTTACAGCCAACCAACGAACTGAAGGTGACGGTTTTAACTGAAACGGGCAATGTACAAAGACCCCATAGCTCTGCTATGACACCATCACATATGACCAATATGAAATTTAATAAACCCACTGAAGAGGTTTTTATATACAGATTTTTTATTTAGTTCTTTATCTGATAAGTAGCACCTGTCATCTGTTAGAACGAGTATTGTTCCTAATGTGCTACGTATAATGACCCAATTTTGAGGCTTATTGCAGAAACCAACTACCATTCCAGTAAAGTAATGTGACGTACTAATTATTATGGTTTCCAGAATACACTACTAGCGATGTAGCGTTCCCGGTAATACTGGGAATTTATGGTCCAAAAGATTTGAATTTGGCAACGAATATTTCAGTAAATGTTCGCAGTCAAGTTCCCACCGTTACCGAAAACGGTACATCACTACAATGCTACCACCAAAACCTAGAGTACCCGTGACCTCACTTATTGTTTCCTGTATGCAGAATTCTCTTCCCTGCAATTCCCAGATGGGCGGCAACGCAGCTAAACTAATTTAATCAAACATTACTTTCACTTCAGATTTGGCGTGATAAAGAAAAAGTAAGGAAGCTTGTTGAAACTTGCAAGAAGCAACGCATCAAAATCAAACGTCTCAACGAAAAGGTGCGGAAGCGAAACAAAAAAATCGCAGTTTTAAGTGACATTATTGAAGATTTGAAAAAATCAAATAAAATCAACAATGAAGAGTCTCTGCTACTGAAAGAATGTGCAGGGCCGGAAGACTTCTTGAGAAGACAGATTGCTAAGTCAAGAGGGCTTCCTCTGGGAAAAAAGTACTCCGAAGAAGTTAGAAAATTTGCCTTAACGTTACATTTTCTGTCAACGACGGCCTATAACTTTATCAGGCAAACCTATAACACGTGCTTACCACATACACGAACGTTGTGTAAGTGGTATGAGCACGTAAATGCTGAAGCTGGGTTCACAAAAGAAGCATTAGATGTGTTGAGGAAAAAAGTTAAAGAAAGCCCGCACCCGGTGGTATGCAGTCTAATATTTGACGAGATGGCAATTAGAAAATCACTCACCTGGGACCCAAAAGCGCAAAAATACTTCGGGCGCATTGATTATGGCCACAATATTGATAGCGACAGTGTCGGTGAAGCAAATCAAAGTATGGTCATACTTCTGAACTGCATTAATGGGTCATGGAAGATTCCAATTGGCTATTTTTTAATAACCACTCTCACCGGCGAACAAAAATACGCACTTATTCAGACAGCTTTAAGTTTGTGTGAAGACGTAGGAGTCAAGATTGTGAGTATTACATGTGATGGACCTGCTTCAAATTTTAGTATGTTTGAATGCTTGGGCTTAAACATTTTGAAACATCAAAATAAAACAAGCTTGGAGTGCAGTGGCAGTCGCATTCACGCTTTTATAGATCCATGCCATGCAATAAAATTGGTTCGCAATACATTTGGAGAATTCGGAGTATTTATAGACCACTGCGGGAGAAAAATTAATTTTAAATACTTGGAAATGATTCTAGAGCTTCAAAATAAACAAGGACTACATCTGGCGACAAAGTTATCACAGGCCCATATCTTGTTCCAGAAGCAAAAGATGAAGGTGAAGTTGGCTACCCAACTATTCAGCAGTTCTGTTGCAGATGCACTTGAGCATTGCCGTAGCAAATTAAAGATGAAAGAGTTCGAAAATTGTGCTGGGACGATAAATTTCGTCAACATACTAAATGACATCTTCGACGTACTTAATAGTCACTCAATCCGCCCACCAGGCTGGAAAAAAGCAATGTGTCCAGAAAATATAGGATTTGTGAAGGCTTTATTCGATAGTGCTATTCATTATCTCCAAACTTTGAAATTTCCTTCTGGTGAACTTTTGATTGAATCCCGCCGGAAAACAGGTTTTATCGGCCTTATAATCGATATGAAAAGTGCTCTGGCACTTTATGAATATTTGGTGGAGGACACAAAGATCCTAAAATATATCCCGCTCTACAAAATTTGTCAAGATCACGTGGAACTTTTCTTCTCTTCAATAAGAGCCAGAGGTGGATTTAACAATAATCCAAATGCAGTCCAATTCCGGGCGGCTTATAAGAAATTGCTTGTAAGAGCGGAAATTAGAGAAGGTGGCATCGGAAATTGTGTACCGCTAGAACAAGTTAACATATTGACGTGTTCTAGTACAAATCCAGTTGAAACTATCAATGATTTGACGGAAAAGAAGGGTCTAGTCGAGATCGATGAAGATCATAGTGATCTATACGAGACCTATGTTGATTATATAGGGGCTAACCTCGACGAATATACTTCGAGTGTTGTAGAGTATGTAGCGGGTTTCGTGGCTAGAAAGCTGTCCCGATCACTTAAGTGCGATGTATGTATATCGCTGTTGACAGGAGAGGAAAATATCGGCAGCTTAATTTGGCTCAAAACAAGAGGTGGCCTTGTTTATTCTTCGAAAGATGTCCAGGAGATAATAAAAAAGACCGAAAAATTAGTCAAACCTCTATTGATTTCACAAAAAACGCCAGAAAAATATTATCTTTATGTTTTTAAATTTCTTACAGAGTTCCACACCACAGAAAATATTTTTTTCGTGGCTAATGATCAAGATCACAATACAAACCACCGAATCCTACTGATTAAAACTGTGATTAAGGTATATTTAGACATAAGGTTCTCTCATCACGGAAAGAAAGTTAACGATACAGTATCACATAGGGCTTTCTTAAACAAATTAATACTGTTTAGAAATGAATAAAAATATAGTTTTCTTCAGATTTCTATACAGGTGTCTATAGAAAAAAAAGACCGGTCAAGTGCGGGTCAGACTTATACCTAGGATTCCGTAATTCGACAGTCATAATTAGTAGTCAATGTAATTTCTTAGCTGATGGTTTGTCTAAAGATGTTAATTAATTATTAGATAAATTGACGGTGTGTGCTGCTATCTTGTATTTTTATCCCTTTACCTAAAGTTGACTTATTTTCATCGTATAAGCCTTTAAAATAATGTAAGTACTTTGTATGGTTAGTATATAAGCTTTTGTAATCAAAATTATAAAAAAAATACATGATCCTGTTAAAAAAATAAGTAATCTTGAACCTGAGGTTAACAGTATCACTAAGATTTGTATTTCTGATTTGGTTTGTAATAAAAAAGTATTAAAACATTTCTAAATTTTATTTTTCACAGATGTTTTGGTCTTTAGTTTTATATTGCCTACTGCCTAATACCTAATAGGCAGTTATTATGAGCACCTCCAAATTTTAATACACATAAATAATTTTGGTGATTTAACTCTCAGTGAAATAATCATGCGTGCATAATTAAAATATAAAACCTTAACATTTGCACTTAGTATACTTAATCAAACATTAATTGCTGTCATAGAGCTGTTGCATATAAGTTGACTTTTATTCATAGAGCCAAAATCATAATGGAGGCTTGGTAAGTAATCAGTAACACAGATCGATAACACTTTTTGCAAATTTCGCAAAATTAAATTTTGACGTCCCATAGTAATTGACTCGGGCGTGGGCTTGCGTTTTTAAGGAACACGAAAAGATTGATTTACGAATTTCAGAAAAAGGGTATTCGAACCTTGTTATTGACCACTTACCGAGTCTTCAGTAAGAATTTGGCTGTATAAATAAAAGTCAACTTATATTGACTCGAACTCGTAAAATTTTTATTTATCGATATCGATGTTTTTGCCAACAATTCAAGCCCTAAGCAGCCATCTTGTGCGACATTTTTTCGGCACCCTGTTTTTGTAGGTACAGCGTATCCATTGGTTTTTTTAACATTGAGTTAAATTAATTTGCCTATGTCTGAACAACGACCATAGTGTATTCACTAGACAAGGCGTTGCGCGCTGAAACATTGTGCTTTAAAGTTTGAATAAGTGACTAAACCTCGTTTAGCCGCTTGCAAGCGAGCGAGCAGTGTGACCAGATTTAGCAGAATTCTGCGATTGTAGCAGAATTCGATACCTTAAGGCTTAGCAGATTGTGTCGCAGATCTGAAAAGATAGCAGATTTTAGCAGAATCTAAGAAATCCTCCGCAGAAAATTAGCAGGATTAGACATTGACAAATTACCTCTGCTTAATTTGGGCAGTGGTGCTAGAAATATTTTAAGAATTCTACCATTCCTAAATAATGTCCGATTTTTCTTACTCCACTGAAAACCCTCAAGTAGATTTTAGGGGAGTTTCCCTAAAATGTATATTTTTCTTTCGAGTTGTGTGTGTACATAGAGTTAGTAAAGTACCTACAGTTTGTTTATGTGTAGTCGTCGTCAATGAATTGTGAATAAAAAATGAAAAGAAAATCTGACCAGAATTATCGTTCTGAGTGGGAGAAGGATCAAATGTTCTCATCTTGGTTATCAATAGCCAAGGATGACATCAATGCCGCTTTTTGTAAAAAATATGATAAAGATGGCTCAAAGCTTGACAACTCTCTATAAAAACGTGGACACTACAGAAAATTTGAAAATAAAATAATTAGAAGTCGTTATTAAATATTTTTAGTAATTATTTTTGCGTTTTTATTTATATATTCGTGAAAATTATGACTTCAATCATCAGCAGAATTTTAGCATTTCTTACAAAAAAAATAGCAGACTTTAGCAAAATTTAGGCAAGCAGCTGGCATAATGTTCAATTTAAATCTGGTCACCCTGCGAGCGAAATAAGTGGACGCTATGTATTTAGATAACGCCGCCAAAGCTGAAGGTACGAATATACGAATTATTTTGTGAAATAATACCGGTGAAAATTAACACAAGAACTTAAATAGTCAGTTTAAATTTATTTTGGGTAAGTTTCTAATTTGTTTCGTATTAATTTTCCAATAAAACAGTATTTTATCGTAAAAACGCTAGTAGCCATTACGTATATCCATCTCGCTTACCCATTACCAGAATCATATTAGAGCGAGTAGAATTGCCAGTTTCTCACAGATTAAAAGAAATATGTATTACAAATGTGACAAACTTACGGTGGGAATAAATATTGAAAATGCAGATAGAACTGCCTCTTTTTATGGTTCTGTACCGACGGAGTGCCAAACTGGATCCTGTTACTAAGCCTCCGCTGTCTGTCTGTCTATCTGTCACAAGGGTTTACCTAGAGTTTTTGCGCCGTGATAAGAAGCCAGTTGAAAATTTCAAATAATCGTGCTACTGTGGCTTCTATCACGGCGAATAATAAAATTTAGACAGGAGACAGTACTGGAACTAGGAATAGTAAGGCAGTCGTATTTGGGCTCTATTTGCTAAAATTGTTAAACAATTATTCCTACATAACGTTGGCATACGCCATTATTTTATTATTATTATTATTCTGTTTATGAGCAATTTCATCTCGGCTTCAAGAAGCCTGTAGTATGAGCACTTACGGGCCTAGGCCAAGTGAGTGTCATTGTTTTGGGTTGTTTGTGGTTGTTCTTGTTGGGACGTGGCATAAAGTTGGTCGGTTTGTAAGAATCTCCTGGTTATCCGGCATGTATTTAGGATGGCTGCTTTTTGTAGGCTGTAGTACGTAAGTCTTGGAAGATTTAGGGAACGGAGAGACTGATGAAGTTGTTTGGGTATGACTCCAGTTGCAGACAATACTATGGGTATAATGGTTACTTTTGCAGTTTCCACATGCGTGTTATTTCGTCTTTCAGATCTGTGTATTTACTTAGTTTTTCAGCAATTGTAGTCTGTAAATTATGCGTATTGGGAACGGCGATGTCGATCAGTTGTGCAGTCTTATGTTCTTTGTCAATAAGAGTAATATCTGGTCTATTGTAATGTACAGTTTTGTCAGTTAGTACGGCTCTATCAAAATAGAGTTTATAAGTCTGGTTCTCAAGAATACTTTCAGCGTTGTATTTGTAATATGGTAATGGGGGGGGTAGTAATGAGTTTGTGTTGTATGGCAAGTTTTTGATGAATTATGTTTGCAATCTGGTCATGTCGGAATTTATAGTCAGTCTGAACTATTGATGAACATGCGCCAGTTATGTGCTGTATTGTTTCTGAAGCTCTACTGCACCGTCGACAAGTATCTATCGTGTTTGGTATTTTCATTATATACTTTTGGTAATTGCGTGTTTCGACAACTTGGTCCTGGATGGCGAGCACAAAACCCTCCGTCTCAGGGAAGAGCTCACCGCGACTGAGCCATTCGTTCGACGCTGTTTTGTCGACGTGAGGTAGGTTTAGATCGCGATGATGTCTCCCATGAAGTGATTTTTGTGCCCACTCATCCAGTTTAGTCTGTCTGTCAGTCTGCCGTTGGTTATTTTGTTGGGACATATTCTGCAAGTTTAATGGCGTGTACCTGTAATCGTTTTGGGTTATTGCATTGTGTAATGGAGAAATAGTCATCTTAAAATGAAAGTATGATCGTAAGTTGGTTATTTGCTGATTGTGGAGGTTGGTCACATCAATGATTCCTCGTCCACCGTCTTTCCTTGCTAACGTCAATCTTTGGATGCAGGAACGAGGATGGTGTTTCCTATTTCTAGTCATGGTGGTATTAATGACGCGTTGCAAATTGAGTAATTCTGATTTTGTCCCAAACGAGTAGGTCAGTACAGGGATCGCATAAGTGTTTATGGCTTTTATTACATTTTTAGAGTGGAGGTCTGTTTTAACTATGGAATTAAGTCTATGTTTGAACTCTTTCTGCAAAACGGATTTTACTTCTTTATACTTTATTTGATTAGACTGATTATAGCCCAGATATTTATAAGCCTCATTCTGATCTAACGGGTCTATTTGGTCTCCGGTTTGCATTTCGTATGTGTGTTTGTAGTTTTGTCTTGCTCTAACTGAATTAATTTTGCATTTGTCTATGCCGAAGTTCATGTTTATGTCGTGGGAAAACTTTTCTGTGATAACAGCTAATGTTTCTAGGTTTTCCTGACTTTCAGAATAAAGTTTTATGTCATCCATATATAAAATGTGGCTTAACAAGTAATTTTGATTTCGATTTTCTGTGCTTGTAGTATTTTCAGTGTCGTCATATTTTAATAAGTATCCGGTGTTAGTTGTATTAAGCGAGTTAGATAACGGGTTTAGAGCAAGGCAAAACCACAGTGGACTTAAAGCATCTCCTTGAAATACTCCACGTTTGATTGTGATTGTTTCTGTTTGCACAGTTAGTGTGTCTGTTTTTATTTTAAGTCGCGTATTCCAATTTGTCATAGTATTCTGGAGGAAGGAAATTATCTTTGGGTGAATCTTATAAATCTCAAGGATATTCAGAAGCCAAGAGTGAGGCACGGAATCATACGCTTTTTTATAGTCGATATACATCGTGAATAAATCCTTCTTTTTTTGTTGCACCTGTCTTAAAATTACTGAATCTATAATAAGTTGTTCTTTGCACCCTTGGCTTAATTTACGGCATCCTTTCTGCTGTTCTGTCAAAATATTGTATTTTTCTACGTGTGAGTATATTATATGTGTAAGGCACGAAGTGATGATTTTGTAAATAGTTTGAAGGCATGTTATAGGTCTGTATTTGGCGGGATTCTTCAAGTCGTTCCTATCTTTTGGTAGCATATGTGTAATTCCTGATATTTGTTTCCGTTCATGTATTGTGTGAGTATACCTATCTTTGCTCTTAATCTTTCTATTTTACTTTCGAGTCTAATTTGCCATTTAGGTTTCTTTTTTTGTTTTTTAGTTTTTTCGGTCTTTGGAGGGATGTCTATTTTTGCTCCATTTACTTTTGCTGCAGTCCAAGCAGCGGAGTACAATATTGTTTGTAATGAGTTGAAATCTGTATCTATACTAACTTTTAGTGGGAGTACCTTAGTGTTTATAAATTCTACAATATTGGCAAGTTTTCTGGATGTCTTTTGTTTTGGTATGTAATTTCTGTCTGTTGGCTGCGTGTTTTCATAGTATTGAAATGCCAGTTCGAAAGTTTTTTCTATTTCTTCAGACTTGTTTGTGTTTATGTTTATTTCAGTTATTGTTTCTGTCGTTGTTGAGTTATTGTTGTTCGTATTGTTGTCAAAAGTCTTATCGTGTGTTGTATGTTCTGTTAAAACTACTTGTGAATGATTGAAGTTATCTAACCATGTTTCGTTATGGTCACTCTGGTTTTTTCTGCGCCTGATACGGTGTGCGCTTTTTGTGTGTGTTTTTTTGTAGGAAATTATTTTCTTCTGATACTTGCTTCTTAATATTATCTCTTTCTGCTGGTTGTATGTAATTGCTATGAATGATTAATCTTATTTGATCTGCTAGTCGTTGTTCGGTTATAAAATGTAAGTCTGGATATGTTTCTATGAATTTATTATGGAGCTGCGGTCTATATCCTGTCAGCTTTGTTTCATTATTTGTGACAATATAATAGCATTTGAGTAATTCTTTATTAACCTCTTCGGTCCACTGCAATCGTTGCCTAAATTTCCCGGACTTTGTAGTTGGGGGTCTCATGTTTGATAATATATTGTGACTGGTTGAGTCTACTACGGGGGTTGTAATGGGATTTGTCAATTGAATACTTTGGGTTTGCTGGGAATTATGAGTTGGTCTCTGTAAGGTCTGTGAAACTTCGCGTTTAATTTCATCTAATATTTCTGGAGCTAGTAAAGTCTTTTTTGTTATTTCTCTTCTTTGAGCTGCAATTTTTTCTTTGGTTACTTTAATATTCGGAAACTTCTCTACAAAATCCGTATAAAGTCTATCCAAAAATTTCTTAGTATGTTTTTCTAAATTGGTAATATTGAGGTATGTGCCCCATATGAATTTATTCATTTCACGGGTAAAATTTATTCGCGCACGTTTTGTGCCAGTAGTGGGAGCAATATCTAGGCAGTCTTCCTCTTGCTCAACATCTACCGACAAGGGTGTAACAGTTGACGATCGGGAGTTGATATGGTATTCAAAAGGATTGGGTGATGAATCTGGTGACGGAAATAGGCTATGTGCTGATGATGTGGGTGATGGTGGGAGCAAGGTTATAATGTTATGACTTTGATTATCTTCTCCTTTTGTTCCTATTTGGTCTACAACAGTCTTGGACTGGGCAGACTGCGATATGTTGCCCCCCCCAGAGTACGTAGGGCAGCCTGAGCCCGAGGGCTCAGGGCGGGATTCTCCAGTGCTACTGGTACCCGCCTGGGGTAGTCTACTTCTTGTGAGAACCATTACATATCGCTATAGTGCCAGTTCCTTGTTGGCCGCGTAAGTTTCATAAGTTTTATTATTTTTTTATTTATTAACTTTACATTAAATATTTAAATGGACCAGTGCTGCTGTAAGATCACATGTGATCTATCCCAGCATCACAATACGTTATACAGAGAAATTAGCCAATAACCAGTGTGCTAACTAAAGTACAAAAACTTTAACACCTATTTAATTTACTCAAATAAACCAACATAAGCAATAAATTATACAATAACCATAAAATTGTGCAAACTAAGGTACAAAATCTTTACATTTATTTAATTTACTCAAATAAACCAACCTATGCAATAAATTAGTATACAAAGAATTTAGCCAATAACTAGTGTGCTAACTAAGGTACTAAAAACTTAAGCACTTGTCACTCAAATAAACCAACTTAAGCAATAAATTATACAAAGAATTTAGCCAATATCCAGTGTGCTAACTAAGGTACAAAAACTTTAACACTTATTTAATTTACCTAAATAAACCACCTTACGCAACAAAGATCAAGAGCATTAAAATAGGTATAACCACGAATCAGCGCTACTAGGTACTCAGCGTTTGACAGACGAAATCACGCAGGCTTTTTCTCTCTCTGTGTAACAGAAGGTTTTTCTGTCTTTGTGTAACCAAAGTAGCCAATATTGGTCTTCCTTCCGTGGCAACAAAATAATCATTGTGGCGCATAGCGAGCACACACAGAGAAAAAAAAATAAATGAATAAAACGCAATCAGTCAATTATGCTACAATATACTAACCACAGAAACCGTGATGATATCGCTCACTTTAACTTTTTCATAACTACTATACAGTATTTGATGTTAGTTTTTTAGATTACAACTTTTCAATAAAGTATTCTTTTAAAACCTCTTTTATATTTTTGTCCTGAATTTTACTTTTGATGGTAAGTATGCGTGTCCGCCACCCACGTGGCTAGGTGTTCAGCACGGACGTAAGGTTGGTCTTTAGGGGGCTTATTATTATTATTATTTCAGATGTCAGATAGAAATCACCTCTTTAAAAAATGCCAAATTGCATTCTTCGATACTGCAAAAACTATTCTAGGAAGACAAGAAAATCTGATGGGGCGTAACGTTTCATAAGTAATAATTGACAGAGGAATGATAAAAATATTGCCAATACAATAGGAGCAGCTATACAGGTATACGTGTATGGGCATATTTTTTCAACTTTATTTTAATGGTTCATGAAAGAGCATCAATGTTTAATTTATTTTACCTAAATAATTTCCATCTTTTTAAAGTTTTGTTTTACTTCAAATAAACAGACCTTTCGTTTTCGAGCCTAAATGAGTGGTTTACTCTCAGAGACGAAACGGAATTAGGTAAAGCTTGTTTCGTAGCGCATCTGCGCGGGCGCCCGCATATTCACCTATTCATCCATTTTACACGTAATTTCCACGGCCGCGTTCAGTTTCATCGTCAGAGGACGCCCGTCTTACATTGAGAGTAGGATAGCAAATACAAATTCTACGCCTGCAAAAGAGATGTCAAGATAAGCGGGCGTGATCCGACGATTAAGCGGAACAAACCCCTAACTGTGACAAGTTTAACAGGGAACTGCGAGTCTTTAATACAATTAAGGTCGTTGCCCTCAGATGAATAATCTGGGAGTGTATTTTTGAATCATTCGAATTTCAATTCGCATACGAATCCACATGATTCGCATACGAATACAATACTAATTTTAAGTTTTCGTATGCGAATCATGCGGATTCGTATGCGAATTGAAATTCGAATGATTCAAAAATGCACTCCCTGAGGTCCTGCCAGTTTATCACAGAGTACCTTTAGATATGTGTATAAAGTTACCTTCATCTACTACGGTACAGCGTTTAGTATTATTAAACGATAAAAACCGTTTTTATTATCATCAATTAATTTTATTACTAGCAATACTGAAATTGACGCTTTCATACTTGGCTCAAAAGGACACCGAATCCAGGGCCGTAAAACACATTTAAAAAAAAAAAAAACGCTTTCATACTTTTGTAAAAAAACGAAGTTGCCTTTGCCTTTGAATTGAAAAAACGAAGAATCCGCCGCGCCTGCTTGAAACCTTGAAAGATTGTTTTGACCGAATTTCCTTTATTTAAAGTTAATAGATACCAGAATAAATTTATAATTTCATATAATTTGAATTTACCGGTGCTATCTGGTTACAAACCAGAAAATGGCTGAAGATTGCACCGATACTCAGACTCAAACACAGACATCTCAGGTTGACTGGAGTCAACAGACACCAACTATTATACCCAATATTTGGGGGAGACTTTACTCGACGAAGGTATCGTTGACTGGAAAGCACTGTTGGAAGCAAGTGGAGAAACAATATCCCGATTATTACGGTATGTATGGAAAACTGTTTTGAATATAACATCAAGAAATCCTTTGTTCATTGGTACCTTCATGTTTAATCATATTTATTAATTTTACCATGTTTTTCCATCCTTTTGTAGGTGGATTCGGTGGGTCTCGTTTCCAAACAATCAGCTTTACATTTGGTTTTCTCAGTTTTTATTAAAGGGACCATGTTGTTTATGTTCTTGTAGTCAAGTTGTGTTATTTTAAGCATTACGTTATTGTGCAAGCTATTGACATTAAATTATGGTGTCTTAAATCATATTAAGCTATTATTATATTCGCTCACCAACCCGCCTGCCCAGCGTGTGTGAGTATGGGCATTTCTTCCAGGAGGACCGCCAAGAGTAGTGAAATCCTGGAAAGACCTATGTCCAGCAGTGGACGAAACAGGCTGATGGATGGATGGAAATCATATTTACCGAATACTTTTTATTCAAAACAAATTATCCAGTAACCTTGTCTCCTAAAAAAGGGGGTATCTTACATCAGATCTGTTTGTTTTGACTTTTTGCTGAGAGTTAGCAGAAGAAGAAAATATGACTAAAAATGACAATTCGAAAACATCACAATAGTTTGCAAAACTGTATTTCATTAGTTATTGTGTCTGCTGAGATGGTTTTGATCTCAAATTGTAGCAAATTTAGTTAGTTATTTAGTTTATTTGTTCTGGGTATGGTTGGATACATCAAACTAGAGGTGAGAAGAGACCTCGTGCTGGCAAAGTATATCTTTGAGTTGTTGCGAGGCAAGCAGTTTAACCCTGGCGTACTACAATACGTGGGACTGTGCGTGCCTGATAAGTACGTAGAGAAACGTCGCCGGCCACCTCTGTTAGTGGTGCCACTTGGAAGGACCAACCTGCTGAGTTGTTCACCGTTTTCAAGAGCTTTGCGATCGCTTAACAAGGTGGCACAAGTGATTGATCTGTTTTCTTGCTCACTGAGTGAATTTACAAAGGTGACACTGTGTTACCTTTCATATCGTACATGAACATATACATGTTGCTTGTAAATTGTGTTATGTAGGGTAAAATATGTAGTTTTATTTTTATTATTTTATTTTGAAATTGTTTTGTTATATTGTAATTATTATGTGTTATTTGGTACAAGGGTGTTAATTTAAAATTATTGTATATATTATTACTGATTTATGCTACTCTATCGTCTTAGGTCCAGACCTGTAAAGATAGCTGTAAGAAAGTTAAATAAATAAATAAATAAATAAATAAAACTTTGAAAATTTTTTTTTTTTTACAACCAGCTGCGTTTGACCAATACTTTGAGTGATTGTTTGAGGTTGTAAACTTGGATTTTCTTTGGGTACGTTATTGGGCCAACATATTAATGAACGCAAAAAATCTGAACAACCAGATCTGGTACAAGGTTTGATGTACAAGTTTACTGGATCAAAAGAAAATCAAAAATAATGTGCAATTGGTAATTTCCACCTTGAAAGACTTTATTTTATGGTTTTGCAAAATTTTAGATCTCATACAGCCTGAATTTACCCTTGGACGAGCTTTAACTTGCACATTTGTTATGAGAAAAGATATTATCAAAGAAGACATCATAAAGAATGTGAGCAAACAGCATTTTGTCCTGAAAAGAGAAACTTCGTAAGTTGACTTATTTCATATTTTTTCTACTAAAATTTCACTTTCACTGATCACTATTTCTATTCCATAAAAGTTTAAAAGTAGCAGTGGTGAAGGGCCCATATAACACATTCCCATCGGCTTGTTTAGGAAATGACATCTATAAGTACTACATTTCTATATTCCATGCCCTTTGCTTTGTCAAAAATTTCCATAAATCTCATATTCATATTCATATTCGTTTATTGCAATTAATTACATGTATGATAATAGGTAATAGTATTATAATTATGTATCAATGTAATTATACCCACAGGGTGTAACAATATCATGCACACAAATAAATTATATAAAATAAATTTGGATGGACAAATTATTTACAATTATAATCAAACAACAATGGACTCCGGATACGAATCATTACACTATTATTCTAATGCGAAAGTGCCAAACACTGAGCAAGTATGATAGAAGTTAAAGATCGCTGTAATTATAATATTCATTGAGGTCATATGGTGAGATTTTTAACAAGTAGCCTTTTAATGCATCAAGGAATTTAGATCCAGTGAGGCACTTAATTACACTTGGAAGCGCATTATACACCTTCACAGCAACCATTTTAGTGGATCTTGCACAAGCAGCTGTACGACAAGGGGATTGCTCAATGTCATATCTATAGCGCTCCCTTAACCTGTCACTGTGGCTAAGTGATCTAATAGGGAATTTGTCTGGATACCGCTTGATTAGTTTACATAGTTCAATTATGTATAATGCCGTAATCGTGTGAATTTTTAATTGCCTAAAATAATTTCTACAAGACACCGTGCTTGATGTCAACCCTACAATTATTCTTATGCAACGCTTCTGTAATATGAACAGTTTTTTTATGTCCACACTAGCACCCCATATTGACAAACCATAGAGTACCCTCGACTGGAAAAAGGCAAAATATGCCTGAAGTGCAGCACGTTTTGTTGCTACATGAGTTAGCATTCTAAGGGCGTAACAGAAGCTACTAAGTTTGCATTGTAAGGCTTGATGTGATCTCAACACAACAAATGCACTTGGCTGACTGGGAGTTGCAAAGTACAAAAAAAATATAATTTTTCCTTGGTTGCTTTTCTGAGTAAGGTGATATTTTGTAAGACTTTCCTTTTTAAAATGTTCACCCTTCACCACTGATAAGTAGACTTCTCATTACCTCTTTTTATCACCATTTAGTCATAGTTTTTGAAGTTTGTTGTATATGTAAACCCCTTTGTGTACTCAATATGGTATGGCCAGGGGATAAATTCATGTCAAATTGATGGTTTCTCATAATTGTTTTTCTCTATCAGAGAGCCTCTAAGTCCAGCCATCATTACTGACCTGTCATACAACGGAACCTTTGTGAATGGAGTAAAAGTTGGGAAAGGCAACAGCAGAGTTCTAGATGATAATGATGAAATTGCAGTCACACATCCTCTAGTCAGAAGTAAGTTTGTTGCATGCAAATGATAATCCATTTCTTTTGAGTTTTCTATTTAATGTGGGCTTAATGTTTAAATCAAATTACATGTGAATTTTAATGTAAAAAACAAAACAATTGAACTAAATAAAACATGGGGAGATATAATTAATAATTAAAAATAAAATGTCTACTTAAAATAAAAAAATAACAATGTTGACAGTATTATATATTATAATGCATTAAATACAACAAAGCTGATAGATTAACATATAATATACCTAACTGGCTTTGTTTTTTAATAACTTAAATTTTTTAAAGGATTTTCAATTATGCATGTGCATGATAAAACCACACAGTCTGGAAATACCAATATAATTTGTTTTTTTTTGTTGCTTTTTTTCAGTCTTTGTTTTCAAAGATTTACTAAAGAATGAACAAGATAAAGTATCCAAAGAAATTTCACAAAAATATTACATCTCTAGGACACTAGGCCAAGGTGCTTGTGGCCTGGTCAAATTAGTTGTTGACAAAGTAAGAATTTTTGTTTTATTTTTTGTTTTTGCTATACCTATGACTCTAAAAAATAGACCTAAATCTAGTAAATAGACTACTACCATTAAATGAAACCACATATTCTACCGACCCTACTAAACCACTTTTCCCAAGAACCATACCCGCGGTCACCCTTAGTTTGGGAAATAATTAAGTTCCAAACAAAAATGCGTGAACCCTAACGCATCGACATACGGCCGAGACTCGAGAGAGAGCGTCGTCCGTGAAACAGCTGTTCCGGTGCAGCGTTCTAAAATAGACCTTCCTCTATGAGAAAAAGTCTTTGAGTTACTGTTGAATACCTTTTTCTCTAAAGATTAGCGCGGGGTTTTTTTTGAATAGTTGTTCAGTGTGATCAGTAGAGTATGTGATTTAATTTAATGGTCGCACCCTATTTACACCCTGTATATTGCTGCTAGCAATTATTTTTTTCGCATTTTTGAAATATCTTTTTTTTTTCCAGACAAGATGCACAAGGCATGCTATGAAAATAATAAAGAAAAGTAGACTGACCAATGGGCACATGAACAATTTGACTGACCCAGCGAAAATTCTGAATGAAATCAATATCATGAAGGCACTAAGACATGTAAGGCATAAATGATTTTGTTTAAATTAAGTACTATTCTCAAAGACGATTTTCACACTTTAATCAATGACAGCAATACTAATCCTACTAATATTATAAATGCGAAAGTTTGTGCGTGTGTGTGTGTGTGTGTGTATGTTTGTTACTCTTTCACGCTGAAACGGCTGAACGCATTTGGATGAAATTTAGAATGGACATAGCTTATAACTTAACACATAGGCTACTTTTTATCCCGGAAAAATGCATGGTTCCTGTAGGATAGATCAATATCATTGAAAAATCAGGTGTCTAATTAGCGCGGGCTATAATCGTTTGAGGTGAAATAAGACAAGGCTTTATTACTTCATACATCAGGTGTCTAATTAGCGCGGTCCTTCATCGTTTGTGGTGAAATAAGACAAGGACTTTGTTATCTCATTCATCACACTTCACACTAATATTATAAATGCGAAAGTTTGTGTGTGTGTGCATGTTTGTTACTCTTTCACGCTGAAACGGCTGGACGGATTTGGATGAAATTTATTTATTTATTTATTTAAACAAGGTACACCAACAGCACACATATTAATTATTTAAAAGGAACTAACATTTATACAGATATTCTGATACATGTGCCACTAACAGGTATACACAACATTTGCCAAAATTTAGAATGGATATAGCTTATATCCCAACTTAAGTAACCTATGTGTTACTTTTTATCCCGGAAAAAAGCATGTCGTTAAACCAAATAACACGCGGGCGGAGCCGCGGGCAAAAGCTAGTGTAAAATAAAACCTTCATGCTCCCGATTTAAACAAGTAACCACCAGTTTCTGATTTTAAAACGCTAAGCACCACAAATGAGCGGCTAAGGCCTCACTTCGCCCACGTAAAACACAGCCGCATGGCCGAGTTGACACCTTTCGATTAAATCAATTTTATTGGGGGTCAACTCGGCCGACAGTGAAAATTTGAGGTAGTTATGTACAGTCAACACAAGAAGTCCTCAGAAAATATAATATGATTTAAATTCTTAAGACAAATAACGTGGCTTCAAAATAAAACAAAATATCAATATTTAAATAGGCATATACTTATAAATATATATTTATATATAATAAAATATAAATATATATAAAAATCAACATCGCGAAAATATGAAATAATACTATACCTAACCGTAATTAATCTAATCACCAATAGGTATAACAAAGTTTCAAGCTTATGGCACTTATTATCTCTATAACCAAACAAATGAAAAAAAAAGACCTTATTTGAATATATTTAAAGGAAACACATTAAACGAAAACAAATACAATCTGAAAAGGAAGAGAAAGGTAAGAACTTATCATGATTTTAACAAAGCATGTTCTTTTTTCGTAACAAGATTGCTTACATTTTTTTTTATATAGTTATATTCGAAGTATTATAGTAGGTATTTGGATCCAATCCTTTTTTAGATTGACTGTACTTTATATGTGAGGCCGAGTTGACCCCCAATAAAATTGATAGGTATCAACTTGGCCACGCGGCAGAGTTTTATGTGGCCGAGATGACGCCTTAGCCAAATGAGCCAATCACAGAGCATCTTTTCAAGGTTAACCAGTACATAATTCCCAACAACCCATGACCGGACAAACTCCTCTACGATACTTGAATTTTTTACTCCTGCCATGGCTCAAAAGTAGTCTGGCCTGATATGTGATTATATGAGTCCATATATGTTTTCCTAGGATGGTGTGAAAAGCAGAATTTCATTTTCATTTCATTTTCTTTATTGGGAAACAAACAGTTATCATTTCTTACATACGTAGTGATAATATTATAGCTTACAATTTAACCAAAAACAGTTTCCACTTAACAATTTTAAAAACAAATAAAATTAATGCACGACAAATACACAACATGCAAAACTAAAAACATCAACACAAACAGTATAGCCAAATGGCTTTAAAAGTTAATTATATATATTTAAAAAAAAGAGAATCAAAAGTAAACAAGCAAAGGAAAAAAAAAAATAATACATGCTTAATTTTTTTTGATAAAAGTGTTATATAACTCACTCTTGAATTGACCCAACGAAAGATGCAAAATATCAATATCACTGAAGTCCTTATTGTAAGTATCACAAGCCCTGATTAAAAATCTATTTTTAACATACTTTGTACCGGCAAAAGGAACGCTGAACAAGTTTCTTTTACGAGAATTATAAGTTTGACACTTGAATCCTATTCTGCTTAACAGATAAGGAGAGTCCAAATAGTTATTTAAAATTTTAAAAAGGAAAGTTTGATCACGACAAGTTCGCCTGTCTTCAAGTGAGCAGATTGACTGAGGATTGAAATTAAAGTTTAAGTTACCTTTTTGTTTGAAATTCAAATACTTGATAAATTTCTTGTGAATTTTTTCAATTAAGTTAATATGTATGTTGTAAATGGGATTCCAGACAACTGATGCGTACTCCAGGCAAGATCTTACATAGGCATTATACAAGATGTTCAGGGTGCTTGAATTTTTAAACTCCCTACCTTGTCTAAGTACAAACCCAAGCATTCGATAAGCTTTAGCAGTACATTTTTCAATATGATTTCTAAAAGAAAGTTCCTTATCTATAAGTACACCAAGATCTTTTACTTCAGTCACCCTTTTGAGTTGTGTATTTAACAGAGAATAATTGTAATTGAGCTCGGAAACCTTTCTAGAAAAACTTATTACGCAACATTTATCTAAATTTAAATGAAGTTTATTAGTGTCACAATACCTACCTAAGTTATCTAAATCCTTTTGCAACCCCATTTACTGTACATGCATCTGTAGTGCATTTCAAGGTACCTATTTACACATGATTCTGACTATACCTTGACCACAAGTGCTATACCGCGCCGTAGGTAACTGTTAGTAGTAGATGATCAGGGAGGGGAAGGGGGGTCGGGCAGCTGTCATTTCGTTCGGCAACGTTCGGCCCCGCCACGTCTGTCGCCACCAAAGGGGCTTGCGTGACCGCATAATAAGACAGTATAATAAAATGAGAATTTCCCCTGACTAAGTTGAAGTGCCCGAAGTACGGCGATAGAGTGAGCACCACCCATCACGTTGGGACGTAATAATCGTCGGTGAAACACGGGTGTACCGAGTGTGGACTGTGACTTGCATTACACAGTTCACACTCGGGAACACCTCTGACACCCCCTTGGGGATTCATGTCTTTATGATATGTTATGTTTAAGTTGACGTGCCGGGACCTTAACTGTCTACTCGTATAGAGTACTCACACAATGATGAAGCATCATCTGGAGCTCAGCTTTCCCTTTAATTACAGCCGTGTATAATCTCAACGGAGGAAGTATTTGAGTCGCACGACTCTGTGTATATAATCCTGGAGCTGATGCGGGGCGGTGAGCTGTTTGAGAGGATCAGCAAACGAGGACACCTTACTGAGTCGCTGACCAGGTTCATGTTCAGGCAAATGGTGCTTGCAGTCAAGTACCTGCACTCTCAGGGGATCACGCACAGGGATCTTAAGGTACAAAAGTTTTATTTTGCTTAAAATGGCTGACAGCAGTGATACTGTACTGATGATAATTTGACTCCACCTAAGATTCTGAAAACAACGATGAAAATGAGGGAACAGTCTTTACCGGAAAGAGAAAAACTTACGACAAATTTTACCAAGATTATGAAAATAGGTAGGTAAACTGGTAAACATTGCATGAGTTTTAATATGAAACTGCACAAAGCTGGGTATTAAAGCACTCGTATGATACAATTAAAAACTCGCCAACGGCTCCTTTTTTAAACTCGTGTCCTCTTTATGTACCACTTTCATAAACTACATCATTAATTAAATGTAATATATGCAAAATTATTGGATTGGAATGTTATGCAGGTGCAGAATCGACATTATGCATCGGTGTAGCTAGCACGCGCCAGAGATACATCGTCTATCTATCCTACTTGCGCTCTCACGCATACCACGTCTGCCAATGTGCGAGTATGATGGAAAGACACTGTATCGACGGCACGTGCTAGACCCCATGAAGTATGGAATTTGTCTGTATTCCAATGCCGTTTCTTTCGGATGATTGTTACTTTCCATCTAATAATTTCGGTCAAACACTACCTTCTTGATTGTATTTGAAAATACTTGACCAGTGCGAGAATACTTGACCAGTGCGTCCTTCCTGTGATGACGTATGGCACTGAGACGTGGTCTCTTACAAAGGGCTTGATCTACCGATTTCAGGCTCCTATGCTTGGGGTATCTTTGATGGATACATAGGTAACACTAAAAGTTTCCGGAACTGGCCACTTACATAAACAATATTTAAAAATTTATTGCAACATTTGAAAATAGAACTCTTTGGCTGTAAATGCAGTTTGTTTCATCTGACTGTCTTTTGCTTTTACCTTGTGGCGCCATTTAAAAAATTGTGTGTCTGCATCAACATGGATTTAACTCGGGAAAATTTTCGTAGTATGATTTTCTACGATTTTAAGTGTAATTTGACAGCTCAACAGAGCATCGCTCGGCTTGAAACAGCTTTTGGCAATGAAGCACCATGCAAGACGACTGTTTATAGCTGGTTTGCAGAATTCAAACGTGGTCGTATCAATCTCAGTGACGAATCTCGCGATGGTCGGCCGTCCACCGCTGTGACCAACAAAAACATCGATGCTGTGCGCCGTATGATTGAAACAGACAGGCATGTGACCTACCATGAAATTCGCGCATCCTTAGAAATAGGCATGAGTCAAATACAATCAATCCTACACAAACATTTGGGTGTGAGAAAGCTGTGCTTGCGGTGGATCCCACACAACTTGACCGAGGCTCAAAAAACGGACCGCGTCACTTGGTGCAGTGCCATGCTTACCAGATTCAACGAAGGTGCGTCAAATTTGGTGTGGGACATAGTAACAGGTGACGAAACATGGATTTATTGCTACGATCCCAAAACAAAGCAGCAATCGAGCGTATGGGTCTTTCAAGATGAGCCGAAACCAACCAAAGTGGCGCGCGTGAAAAGTGCATCTAAGCGGATAATTGCTTCTTTTTTTAATAAAACTGGACACGTGGCTACTGTTGCTTTAGAGAATCGTCGTACCGTGAATAGTGATTGGTACACGACCATTTGTTTGCCGGAAGTTATTGACGAACTCCGTAAAAATAACCGTAAACGCCGTATCATCCTGCACCACGACAATGCTAGTTCTCACACGGCCAGACAGACAAACGACTTTTTGAAGACGAAAAATGTAGAACTCATGAGTCATCCTGCATACAGTCCCGACCTGGCACCTTGTGACTTTTTTCTGTTCCCAAAAATTAAGAACCAATTACGCGGTCAACGATTTTCATCACCAGAAGAGGCTGTCGAGGAGTATGAAAAACACGTTTCAGAGGTCACCACAGGGGAGTGGCACAAAAGTTTTCAAAACTGGTTTGATCGAATGAAAAAGTGCATAGACGCCAAGGGAGATTATTTTGAAAAACAATAAATTAATTTTGTACCTTTAATAGTATTTTTTCATATTCATTCCGGAAACTTATAGTGCGTCCCACGTATAATCCGAAATGAGGAGATCCGTCGGAGATCGAAAGTAACCGACATAGCCTGCAGAATCAGTAAGTTGAAGTGGTAGTGGGCAGGCCATATTTGGCATGACATGATGGCCGTTGGGGCCGAAAGGCTTTAGAATGGAGACCACGTTCAGCAAAGCGTAGTGAAGGCCGACATCGTGCCCGCTGAACCGACGACCTGAAGGACGTTGTGGGTGGCGGCTGGATGAGGAGGACGGAGGACCGCCATGAGTGGCGAAATTTGAGAACGGCCTAAATCCAGCAATGGACGAACACGGAGTGATGGTTGAATGGATAGACTGCCCTCAAGTGCCCTATTCACATACACTACATATTCGCAAAAGCTATATTTTCAATTTACAGCCTGAAAACGTCCTCCTCGAAGGATCAGAAGAAGAGACGCTGGTGAAAATCACAGACTTTGGGCTCAGCAAATTCGTGGGCGAAGACAGCTTCATGAGGACGATGTGCGGCACCCCTCTCTACCTAGCGCCCGAGGTGCTCAGAGCGAACGGTACGCGGACCTATGGACCTGAAGTGGACGTGTGGAGCTTGGGCGTCATATTCTTTATATGGTGAGATCTATACACATGCTGACACTAATACCATTGTACTGACAATTTTCTAGTGATGTGATATCACATACCAGGTAGTCGATATCGATATTTTTTTTGGTGCGCAACAAATTGAGACTTTAATTTATTATTACATTATTATAGTAACATTTAATTCATCACGATCGAAATTAAATGAACTTATACAAACATAGCTACAAAATCTGTTCTGAAAATTGTTCACCTGGCTCTACTGATTTTGATTCGGATTTATTCTGGATATAGTTCTTTTCGGTGAAAAACACAGCTCTCTCCAGTGTCTAACAGAATATTTATAACAATTATTTTTCCGTTCAATGTCACAATTTTTCAATACTTTTCTGGCCAGTTCTCGTGCTTGAGAATGGATTATTGTTTTTATTTATTTCAACACGTGACGAAGAGGCCACCGAAGTCATTTTCAATACAAAACTAAAGAGTTTCAAAATGAAATTTTGAAGAAAATAGGATACCCTGTACTTGAGCCTCTAGTAAATATATTCAATTTAAGTTTTTTAAACGGCATCTTTCCAGACTCATTCAAATTAGCTACTATAATTCCACTCCATAAAGAAGGTGCAACCAAGAATGTGCAAAATTATCGACCAATTGCATTATTGCCCACAATCTCTAAAGTGCTGGAAAAATTCGTAAAGAGTCGTCTAGTTAATTATTTGGAAAAGCATAATCTTTTATCGGATCGTCAGTATGGTTTTATACACAAACTATCGACAAGTAATGCTCTAGATGATCTTGTTAGCTCTTTGGTTGATCAGTTGGATGACGGAAAACGCTGCATTGGTGTGTTTCTGGACCTGGCCAAGGCTTTTGATACAGTATCTATTCCAATTCTTCTTAGAAAGCTGGAAAGCCTTGGCATAAGAGACCTTCCGATGCAGTGGTTCCGTACTTATCTTGAGAACCGGCTTCAGAGGGTAATCATTGATGGCACGATCAGCGAGAGCATGCCAGTGGCCTATGGTGTTCCACAGGGCAGCGTTCTTGGCCCTATTCTATTTTTAGTATATATCAATAACCTGACAGATCTTAATACCGTTGACGGAAGAATAAGTGTCTTTTGCTGATGACACTGCCCTTGTTTTTTCAGCTTCATCTTGGGATCTTGCTTTCAAAAAGGCTAATAAAGGTGTTGCAGTTGTAAAGGAGTGGCTTGATGTGAACCTTCTCACGCTCAACATTACTAAAACAAAGTATTTATGTTTTAGTAAAACAAAGCACACGGAAGCTATGATTTTCACTTGTAGCTACACACTTGCAACAATCATCTGCAATCATACAGCACACAGTGCCAATGCGAAATAATTGAGCGAGTAACCAATATACGGTATCTTGGCGTTATTGTAGATGATAGACTCAACTGACAAGCTCACATAAAGACCCTATCAGGTCGTGTAAGAAAATTATCGTTCTTCTTTCGGTCAGTCAGGAACATTCTCAACTCGAAGCTAAAATATAGTGTATATTTTGCAATGTGTCAAAGTTTGCTTTCCTATTGTATCAGCTCTTGGGGTGGCGCGGCAAAGACCCATTTGTTAAAAATAGAGCGAGCTCAACGAATGGTTATTAAAGTGATGCTTAACAAACCATTTCGTTATGACACATATCTTCTACATAAAGAAAGTGCCATATTAAGTGTACGAAGATTATTTATATCAAACATCATTTTAACATCTAGCACATCCTTAGAAATGTACGCTCCAAGCATTAGTACACAAAGCAATAGGTCAGCAAGACTGGAAGGAAAACTTTCCGTCCCTAGAATGGGTAGTAAATTTGCACAGCGTTTCAAAAAGTTTTTGCATCCCTTTATTCATAACCAAATTTATAAAGAAATTAAGTTGGCAGACAAATCAAAATTAAAACTCCAATTAAAAAGAGGGTTGAGTTCTTGGCTTCTAGCAAAATCGTATGAGGAAGTAGAAAGTCTTTTGGATGTCATTCAGTAAACAATCATCTTATTATTATTCAATTGTTTTGTATTTATTTATTAAAATTGTCTTAACGTTTTTGGTGTCACTTATATAAAGTTTTTTTTTTTTTTTAATTTAATACCTTCTTTTTGTTGTTGCTAGCATTTTATATATACTTATTTAAAATCATGTACACACGAATACACATTGTTAAATATTTATTTATTATAACATATATATTTATTTTATAAAAACATATTTAGATTAAAGTTTAATTTATTTAAGTTAGCACGGGTGGGCGCCTTCTGGCAAAAAACACTTTTTGTGCATCCCATGAAACGGAGAATTCTGGTATGGGAGCACGCATATTCTATTCAGTGACGGGTATCAAGTTAGTTTGTACAAAATTTTAAATATGGATAATATTTCATTTACTTAATGTGTATTTTAAGTTAACATTACATAAGATTTTTTTTAAAGTTAACCATAAGCTAGTTTTTTGTTTGTACCTACTAACATTTGAGAAAAATAAAATTTGTATGAAATTAAAACCATATACTCAAGTCTACAGATCCTTGAAGCTGGGAAAAAATGAAACTTCTAAGTTAATGTGAAGAAAAGATACGGCCGTTTATTTCGCAAAAAACGTATATTTCGACACTCAAGGGAATCGAAATTTATAGGGTATTTTCCGTTGACCTAGAACTATGAAATTTGTCAAGTGATACCGTCTTATACTACAAGTATAGGGAAAAATATAAAAACTATAGATTTGTGATAAAATCATGAAAAATATAGTGTTTAACGGAACCCTCGGTGGGCGAGGCCGAGTCGCACTTGTACGGTTTTTATTAATAACTCGTTATACATCCAGCTTGGTGGGCTACCTGCCGTTCTCCGCCGACTACAAGGAGATGTCGCTTCAGAACCAGATCCTAACCGGTCGGTACCGGTTCTCGTCAGTTCACTGGAAGGGAGTCAGCGCCCCCGCGAGACAGCTCATGAAGAGGATGCTCACCGTGCAAGTGGCGCGGCGGATCACCCTGGATGAGATACTGCAGCATCCGTGGATGCAGGTATGCACCTTGCTATTTAGGGTTCCGTACCCGAAGGGTGCCAAACCTGCGGGGCTACTCCGAAGTGGAAAAATTCGATCGAATATTGTTCGGTCGTATATCCATCTCTATCACACTCTTAATTCAGAGATGGACGTATGCTCGAACGATAAACGATAGACCGTATTTTTTTGGAAGTGCCAGGCTTGGGTCTTAAGATTGAGAGGCCAGCGTTCTACCAACTGAGCTACCGTCACTAGGCTAGGCTTGGGCTTTCACCAACATGTTACAACAACAATGGCCAGTGTTCAATTCTATAACTCTATTTCTCCACGTGAAATAATGTTTGTAAACAACTTTATAACCCAAAAGTGATGAAATACCTATATTTTTTAAACTGAATCTTTCAAATTTTATTGTAGGTAAGTAAGTACGTGAGTTATTGGTTTAAACTAAAATGTATGTATTTATAGACAGAAAAATGCTTTTGAACATTATATTTTCATCACTTTTAAAGTTGTTTACAAACATTATTTCACGTGGAGAAATAGCGTTAGTTTTCTTTTTCAAGAACTTTACTAAATTCCATCCAGTGTTTCTCAAAGTATTCTTTCATAATGTCATAGAGGAAGAATGCAAAAAAGGTTCCTTAAAAAAATCAATTGTTCTAAAACAACTTATCTTTTAGGATGTGGAAGTGATCAACAAAGTAGAAACATTACTTTGTGAAAAGATGCAACTGAAGAACTTAACTGAACCGGTCTCCCAGTCGTTAACCTCTACAGAGAATTCTTCTGAAAACAACACAAATAGCAACGAAAGCTCAACTGTTACAACAGTTCTCGCGGCCAGAGCTAAACGAGCTCTCAGTGAATGTTACAGCTCTTGCGAGCCTATTCCTAAAAAATTTAGGATTGAAGAAATTGACATGCACCCCACTGTCTGTGAAGAAAAAAGCGACACCAGCTCTCTCAGTTATTCGACTGAGTAAAGAATGTTGATTTAGTGCTGGCGCATTTGACTTTGTTACCTCTTTTAATTTTTTCTACCTCATGTACTTAATCTAGACTATGTTGAGACGCGATACTGCTTGTAGTGATTAAGATTAACCTAGATCTGATGAACGAATATTCGAATTGAATATTATTATTTGCTTGATACCAGAAATCTGATACGAACCAATCGTTCTTGTGAAAGAATTGTTTAAAATTATATTTTGCTCGATATATTGAAGTATATCCAGGGTTATGCCTAATTTTATATGTTTTATAATTCCATTGAACGAATATACGATTTGAATATTATTATTTGCTTGATACCGGAAATCTGATACGTGATAATGGTTCTTGTAAAAGAATTATTTAAAATTATATTTTGCTCGATATATTGAAGTATATCCAGGGTAATGCCTAATTTTACGTATTTTATAATTCCATTCCATGATACCCGGCGAACAAAAAAAAAACAGTATTATAAATGACCCCACGAAAACTGGTTTAGTATAGCGACCGCAGCCATTCACTCCAATCATGGCTGGCCCTTGTGTTGCATGCATGACACACTTAGACCATTTAACACGGGACCTCGCAAAGCGCGACTCTCAGTACTGAAATTATTCTGCCGTTTTCCACGGGAGGGGAGGTAAACACGCACAGCACACATTTAATCATTCACGCAAACTCCTGCGAAAAATTTATATGTCACACTAAATCAAAAGCTGCAACACAAACACAAAAAGCGCACACAAACAAGGGCGGATCCAGAGGGGGGGGGGGCACAGGGGCACGTGATCCCCCCCTCCCCCAGACGGTTCAAATAAAGCAAGGAGCAAGGAGATTAACACTATACCGCTTTAATAATATTAGTTTCTTTTTGTGTCATGCTTTTAACTACCTTTGAAGCATATTTGGCCTACCGATAGGACTAAAAGATAAAGATATACCCAGTCCAATACTATACGGGACACTATCTATACCTATTTGGCCTCTGTGCCCCACCCAAAAATAAATCCTGGATACGCCCTTGCAAGCAAGCTTACATGAACAAATTGTTCATGTACTTCGGCAGAGGGGGATGTGCGCTTGCCTAGTCCCGTGTTATATGGTCCAAGATGACGCAGTACGAACCAATCATTTCAAAGCCTTTTGCCCTTTTGTGTATGTTGAGAAACGCTTCTAAGCTTTTTTTCATTCGCCGGGTTCTTGTAAAAATTTTTTTTTTCTGAATAATATACGGTGCATTCCTTGCATGTTTTGAATTACATTTTATGATAGTAAAGAATTAATGTTTAATTTTAGTGATAGGATAAAACAGTATTGTACCAGTTATTATTTCCAATGTGATTTTAAATTTAAGCTTAATAATACCTGCATTGTTGATTTATTTGTTGTGTTGTTGTAATTGCTATATGACTTTGATTTTATTGATTATTTTATATATAAACCTTGCATTTCTACATTTCCTGTCTCTAAAAACATATCCGTTGTTAATTTTAGTATTAAAGTTGGATGTTTTTAGTAGAAATGCAAGGTTGAACCTAACAGATATTAAGACAATACAAGAAGTCCTTCCAATCTTTTAAAATTAAGGATAAAGCTTTCCTTTTTATATATGGTAATTAACGACTGAAAAGTGACTGAATGTTGCTCAAGTTGATATAATTCCGCCTCGAAACAATAACAATGTGCCATATTTTTATATCATGTTTGGTAGAAATGTCACCAAGTTATAGTGCCATTATTGTTTAATAAATAAGTGACAGAATAGTTATGTATTTTAATTAAAAGAAACGAAATTTATAAAAAATAAATTATATTTAATTCTTCCCTTCAGATGTATGTACATCATATTTACAAGTTTATTTGTTAACATAATCTAAGCAAACATTAAAATATTTCAGTCTTAATCAATTCAAAACAGTCCATGCACAATCCAAAATCGATACCCAATTTTGATCCGAAATTCAAACGGCAAGCATGCAACTTAATTTGATGTTCATACAAAAAATATAAAATAAATAGGATTGAATGTTTTGTAACAAAAATATAAATAACATCCAAATAAATCGTGGAATAAACAAAAAATCTTAGTTGAGAAAATGTAGATTTCATAACAAATGCTCGAGATATTACATACAACAGATAGATTGAACATTGATGTACTTTTAAACAGATTTGATTCTCACAAGAGACTGATTCATCTTTTTTCCAACCAACAACGTATACACAGTTATATTTGGTGTTCATATTTGATTCTCTAACAATGGACCCGCAGTGTTTACACAAAAAAAAAACATTAGGCACATTTCATTTCGATGCCGAGATCCTACCTAACTTACAATTCTAATTATAATATCTCACGTTACGGCTATCATAAAACTCCTGCTATCATTTGCCTGTACGAATCAGTCTTCATTGAACATGAACGTCTCAATCAAATCCTTAATAATAAAATTAATTTGACTAGGACTCCATATCCGTTAAGTAGGTGTACGCGGCTCATCACAAATCAGTTCACACGGTAAACTAGATTGACGTCACACAAAGGTCTTTGTTCTTTGCACTACTCAACCGCACTGATGCCCTGGTCATCTTGGGCGCTACTGTGGGATGGTTCCGTATGCTGTGCTTCGGCCGCTGGAAAGAAAAACCAAATTACCTACATTATTATAATTACAATATAATATAATGTTTTCTAGTTATTTTTTTTTGTTAAAAGGTCGGGTGTGGGAAGGTTAATATAGAAGTAACAGCTATAGCCGTGCACATGAAGCTAACGAGTCTAAACTCACCGATACTCGTATGTAATGTTAACTAAATTATTTTTGAAGCAACTGAAACAATGTGAAGAAGATCGAATTTACAAAACATCTAGCTCTGCAATTAGGTAGTCTAAAGAGTTGTTAATTCAGACCACTCTACCAAGCAAGTTTACTTTTATTAATTTAATTATTGTAATAAATGAACATACCCGCAATGGCATTGTCGACATTCCGCTTATCCCGGACGATGTAAAGTGACGTCAGCAGAAAGAAAACGCCTCCAATCACCTCGACAAAGCACGTCACAAATAGTGCGTACTGAAGGGATTTGAACTGAATCATAGGACTGGGGGCGTCTGCTGTGGCCGGGGCCAGCGTCTTCTTTAACGATTCCGATATCTAGAACAAAGCAACATGTTCAGATGAATGTGGAAGCAAGATAATAAGATCGGTGATGTCTGCTTGCCCGTTTGGGAAACAGCATTTAACGAGTATCTAAATGATGAGAACAACATTAGGCTGAAAGTTAGGCCCACTTCTCGTCGTAATAAGCGTCGTCGGTGGAACGTGGTACGACATTTCCACTGACACCCTCTCGGATAAACATGTCCGGTATGGCAAAAAGGTTTGTACTTACAACTCCGACCAAGTAGGGGCTACCGGCATCTCCAAACGTGTGGGATATAAGGATCTGGAACGCTTCCGCTGTCGATCGTCTCGGCGGAATCACCACGTACTAAAGAAAATAATGTAAGTATATTATATTCCTCCAAGTTAAATATGTCAAAAGATAAATATTATTCCACAAAACTACATAAACAAAATAATGTTAGCATTTTACAAATACTGGGCAGCTATTCCGGCATTATTAACGCATTCGCAATATCAGTCATTAGTTATTTGTTTAAATTATTATAGTTATTTTTTTCAGATGCCACGCAATGGAAATAAGTGTGACTAAACCACACCAAATAGAAGTTATAAGAAATTTCAATCAAAAAAATCAACAAATATCTGTACAAAATCCCTTTTAAAGTCACCCGCAATCTGCCTTCGCAATTTTTACGCACGTGCCAGAATACCCGCCCATGATTTAAATCTTCGCGCTAAGAAGTATAGCGCCATCTTGACAAAAAAATCTGAATTACATATAAGTCACGTGCAATGCTCAAACATTGAAATGAATGTGTGACGTACTTCGCGAGTACACCAACAGATGTCGCTAATTTCAAAATAATTAAATCAGACCACTCGCACATTCTTTTCGATAAAAAAATATACCGACCAACGAGAGGACACAACATAATCATAATTTGATTGAATTGGCTTTTATTTCACAACCAGGCAACAGTGACCCGTAACCAAAAGGCCATGATATGTGCATATGAGTGATCGTATTTAACTGCAAATATTTACATGCTATTATTAACTAAATAAGCCTTAAAAACATTCACAACCATGCAATTACTCCTTTTAAAACCGTGACTACAAAAACTACGAAAACAAAAACAAGGAACTACTGCTTAAAACCGACTAACAAACCGGTTGTAAAGAGAAGTGGATTGCTCAAATCGGAAGACATCTTACCAATGACATATCGGCCACTATTGCCCAGTTGAGATTCAAAGCTATCTCCGCGATGAATATCAAAACGAAGGTCACGTAGAACGAGCCCTGGGCGAGGATGAGAGCTAAGGTCATCGCGGGGGCAGAGATCAGCAGGCCGACGGCACAGATGACGGGATGAGCTCTCGGGTACTTCTTGACTAGCCACGTGCCCAGGTACGAGCCCAGCGGCACCCCGAGGACTCCGGACACCATCGTCACCGCGCCGAAGATTAGCGACACCCTTCGTGCAATATCGTTTATATCAACACATGCTTAGCTATATGGCGTTATGAGGGCATGATGCTTCGAAATGCTTATACTGATACCACAAAATAAATACATACAGAAGGCCAGCTCCATACAACCAGCTATTCCAGGCGCACGCACACATAGATGCGTACGTACGACGATCTCAGTAGGATGTGTGCGTGTGACCGGAATCGTTGTTTGTTGTTTTATATGGCTTGCCTTCTGTATGTATTTATTTTTTGCTGATGATACTCTACATTCATTTTAATTTGGGAATATACGAATAATAAGCATAAGCATTTCATGATTTTTGTAAGAAAATTATATTTAGCATGAATGAGCTGCATTTTTCATAAATCTCTAACACAGTATAAAAAAAGGAATTGTGAGTTCTTAAAACTATGCAGGGTTTGGATGTGTCATGCTTCATATTACTATGATCGAACCTGAGAATACTATTACGATTATGCTGTGTCACATCTCATTGGGATAACAGAATGTACTAAGTGGCGGATTCCTCCAAAATGCTTGAGCATCACGTACACAAGCAAATAGACAGAATCGCTCACCAAGACTATATCGGCGACGATTGACCAGGTCAAGTTCAAGGTCAGCATTCCCAGGAATATGAGCAGGTAGGTCAAGGCCACGTGGACATCGACGGCTATGAGCGCGAGATAGACCAGGGGCGCAGAGGCGAGGAGAGCGAGCCCACAAATGTTTGGGTCGGCATCTTCGTAGTAGTTGCGTAGTCGCTGGGCCAAGAACGACCCTAGTGGTACGCCGAGGGCTCCAGCGAACATGCCCACTAGGCCGAACTTGTACGATACTCTGCGGCGTATCGATATTAACATTATATCAAGTACCAGGGGATAATAAATAACATGGTGATTCTAATATACGATTATATGCATACCTAGCTTGCGCAAAATACACAGCGTCTTGTCTATCCTACTTGCGTTCTCGCGCATATCAAGTTGGTTAATAAAGTCGATTCTGAAGACTTTGGTTTTAGTTTTAGTGCTGTTAAAACTTGTATTTTTCCAAAGTAATTTAGCTTATGTTGTTAATAATAACTATTTTGAAATGAAAAAAAAATTGTTTTGAAAATCGGCTTTACTGTGCTATAGAGCAAGTATGATGGAAAGACACAGTAACGATGGCGCGTGCTAGACTTCCTGAAGTGGCTTGTTTTGGTTTCAAGAATAGTCGATATGGATTGTCATTCGAGTCAATTACATTATAGGGCAATAATCAAAGGTATTTGTATAATAAGCATTGTAAAAATATACAAAAATGCGCATATGTATGTATGGGTAGCAACGTATATTTTAAACGTTCATTATAAATATAATTATTCGTTTTAATTAGTAAGCGCTGATTACGCCTGCCGTATATATTGTATTGAACGATAATTGCTCGGTTCATCGCTTTAATGAGTTTCTTGACAAGTTGAAATATAGGCGTATGAGTAGTTAAGTATTTAGCAATCTGTCCTTCTGTCTGTCTGTCAATAGATTGTGTGTAAATATTAGTTGATACACTGGGGTCAGATGGCAAACTAGAGGTCAGTTCTTATAAAACATGGATGTATTAATAAATATGATTACTCATTTACTAATACTTTTTATAAGTTGTTCAATAAACTTCTATTTATTTATGAACTTCACAAAACTAGTTTTTGACACGGGTTTGGACATGTTATGGGGTTTAAATGCTCCATGAAGAGATACCTACCCCTCATTCCGAAAAAACTGACAAAAGACAGTTTTTAGTGTGAGCGCGCTTGATCTGTCATTTTTACTGAGCTCGGTTTGACAGTGTGTTCAGAATACTATAAAACGTCAAACTATTTTAACTCCTGTATGGTATGGTCGAATTCATAAAATCGTTTTGATATTTTAACACGCTAGCCATTGGGCCACGAGTTTCCCGCTACCGCTACGAACGGCGGAAATGAGCAACAGGCGTCAACTAATAATGTGTATAGTATACCCGCGTCAATAGATCTTGGGATTAAACATGGCTGCTTTTCTATCGACCTTTCACTTACGTTATAGAGATAATTATCCTTGTTCATGTGCAGCAAACCTTAAATTTAGAGTTGTCAAAACCTAAAATAATACAAGCTCATTTAACTTTTATCCATCTGGATTAAGGCCTACTTTGTAATTGAAATTTTAGGTTTTGGCAGCTCTTTAATATTTTCTACAGGAGAATAGGGGTCAGTGTATCTCTAATTTAATACACATTGCATAAAATACGATCTATGTCAATATTGCTGTTGATTCGGTGTAACCCGACTTATTTGATAGACCTAAACTTAATTCGAGCATTCTGTCTTTTTCTTTCTGTAAACAAAAGATAAGGACATGACGCTTAAAATAAGGTTCCGCCAAATAAGTTGAGTCGTGTTACACCTAATCGACACCATTAACATTTTTTTTATTATATATATATAAATGTATGTATTTATTTATGTATATCTATTCTTCATATATTTCTTGTGTAAGTTTATGTACTCGTTTATTATAGGGTTAAGCATTACTTTATATTTTCTCTATGTAGTTTCCTTTAGTTTATTTTACATTTACATGTTCCCCTCTATACCGGGTGTAAATAGAGTGCTACCATTAAATGAAACCACATATTCTACCGACCCTACTGAACCACTTTTCCCAAGAGTCATACCCGCGGACAGCCTTAGTTTAGGAAATTATTGAGTTCCAAACAAAAACGCGTGAACCCTAACGCAACGACATACGGCCGAGTTTAGAGAGAGCGTTGACCTCAAACAGCTGGAGGTTTCACGGACGAATATAATAAGTAGAATATGTGGTTTCATTTAATGGTAGCAGTCTATTTACACCCGGTATTTTTATTTCACATCTCTTCCACCCAAAGGTTGCCTAGAAGATATTTCTATTAGCAATAAGTGCCGCCTTTGTACAATAAGAAATTGCTTCTTGTGTAAATGTACATCAAGTGCAATAAATAAAAAAATTAAAAATATCAATTGGTTTCATCTCATAATGTGATGTCGAGTGTGCGATTATTATAATGCTGATTGTACAGCCAGAGCAGGCAGCCATTTCTAATCCCAAGTTTTATCGACATGGGTAGTACTATACTCATACATTTGTATTTGACGCTCGCATCTCTCTTGCCGCTTGGAGCGGTACGCCTACCATGAGTTTTGTTCACGATACATGTTAACGACTGCGTAAAATATTGATATAAGAAATTCAGCCAGTAGGGGCGCTGCACAATTTCTCATATAAATGTTTTAAGCAGTCGTTGCCATGAATCGTGAACAAAACTCATGGTAAGCCTATAGGTAGTAACAGCGCAGTCAGTAATTTCGGAACGTAGGGCAGTGGTCCGAGTAGATACTCACGTCTCGATGGTGACATGCACGTCGGGCTGCAACGTGAGTCCCAGGAAGATGTACTGCGGGCCCCACCACGCCAGGGCGCCCGTCACGAACGCAACGCACGTGAAAGCGATCGTTGACAGCATGAACGAAGGGCTGGAATTTATTTATTTGGTTTTTAAAACAAGAACAGCGATTATAAAAAATATAGCTTAGAGCATAACAATTAGTACATAACAGTTGTTCCCAGATTTACTGTTCATATAAATAAAGTGGGTATAACGTAAGATTTAAGCGACATGAATTATTAAACTAATTTTAAAACATAGTTATGATAAATTTAAGTATCATAAAAGATTTTAAAACATAAAATTCATAATATTAATGAAATTACTAAAGATACATAGTTAACATCATAAACCACAGAAAAAATTACATTTTAAAGGAATGAATGACCCAAAGAGTCATGGCTAAACAAAGCCTGTAGGATGAGAGTGTATTTGTGTGTGTGCATGAGGGAGAGTGTGTGTATGATAGGGTGTGGGAGTGTTGAATCATACACTAAAATGTGAATCAAGAAGAACTTCGCTAATTTGGTTTTTAAAGGAAACCTTAAATGAACAGAATAGGTCGCAGTCATGGAAATATTTATTATATTGGCGGGCGATGCGTAATAACAGAGAGTTGTTGGCATAATATGAAACAGTTTATTCTTGCTGTGGGGGAAATTAGTGTTGGAACATCCTTTGTTTGGTTCAGGGTGGAAGCACAGTTTAAAAATCTATACAGTTGTCTAACGACGGCGTTTGGACGGAGCGGTTGTGCGAGGCGAGGCAAACTGCTTGTTCGAAAATTGTATGTAGCTTGGTGGCTCCCGCGTCTCGCCTCGCAGGCCTCGCACAATTGCTCTGGCTGAGCGCTTTCGTTGGACAACTGTATGGATTTTTGAACTGTGGTAGAAGTGGCATGATTTTTAGGGATGATCTCAAACAATGAGAATTGTAAGTCTTTGCTGTCGTTTTTTATCAATCTATCGAAAAACATGAAAGTTGTTGAGGTGACGTTCTTTTTGTTGATATTTATGTGGTAATTAAAATATAAAATATCTTCACGCTAATTATAAAGTTACACGTAACGTGAGCGATGTACTTTTAATAGGCAATTAAGACGCTCAAATCGAAGCAGAGACGATCAAATATACCTAATCAGAGTAAGTGTAACGATACCTACACGTTGTTGAACCTGCGCTCGATTCTTCTTTATCCAAAACAATATATTGTCTGACTTCTAATGATTTCAAGCATTATCTACATTCCTTGCTTATCAACACAGGAAAATCCATTGTTTTGAAACGCACAGGAATTTACACAAAAGCTATTATTATAACCAAAGTATCTACTAAATCACAATCGATATAATATTTCCATATTATTTTCAAAACGAACGTCAGTTCAACAAGCCAAACGTCTCAAAGTATTTGTTACTTACTTTCTGGTAAGCGCTCGCAGGTCGTCTCTGTACGAGGTCGGCTTCATGTGGCTGTCCTCAGCGTGACCCCGTTCGGGGTCCTCCATGACCCAGAAGATGAGCGCCACGGCCACAGCGCCCAGGAACGGGGTCACCCGGAGCCCCCAGCGCCAGTTGCCGGCCGCCGCGCCCGCCACCGACCCCACTATGTAGCCCAGACCACTGGAAACGACAATAATTAATTTAGAAACAATTAAGTATACCCAAGGGTGGTAGTAGAATTCAATTGCCAAGAGCAAGGAAAGGGTTTAAACATATTTTATGTAGCCTTTAAAGTGTCCCACTGCTGGGCAAGAGCCTCACTTGCTGAGACACATATGGCGGTCCTACCGTAATTCTCAAGAAACCATTTCGAAATTAATTTAGATAACACTTGCTGGGGTGCGATTGTATACAATTAAATAAATTTATTAAATATAAATGAGATCAAACATAAATTGTTGTATTAGTTTTAAATTGTATTAGTTTAACATGTAATAAGAGATGTACTTTTATTACAGAAATAAAGAATGCATTTGATTTCATAAATAAAATGTTGCTTATACGAAACTACGAATTTCAAAAATAATTTCGATAATAATTCATAGAGAACTCAAGTCTACTGACATCGTGTTATTCTTAAAGTAAATAAAACAAATCAACAAATTAATCAATAAACAACATTCTAAAATTAATTCACCAACCAAACCGAATAAAAGTATCGATATAATTACATATTCTGTCACAAAATCAGACTGCTAAACTGACCGTACAAAATAATATCAACTCCACTTGGTGAGCCAAAGTTCCAGCCTTAGGTAGGTAATCCAATATCTTTGTAAATGAAGATGCCGGAATAGATTATAATGCCCATATGGCCATCGAAAATGTATCAGTACGTAAGCATCAGGACATCAAAACCATCATTTCGTAAAAATAAATCAAGAATCGAATATAGTTCCACGAAATGTAATTTTATTGCGTTTCATTACATGAATCGTGTTTCAATATTGCGGAGAGTTTGTGGTTGCTATTATCACGCTTAAGGTTATAAAGAGAAAGTAAAGCAGACAATAGCAATAAATAGCAGGTAATAATCGTCGGTGAAACGCGGGTGTACCAAGTGTGGACTGTAACTTGCATTTCACAGTTCACGCTCGGCAACACCTCTGACACACCCTCAGGGTTTCATGTCGTGACAATATGTTCAATGTATTGTTTATGTTTTAAAGCAGACAAACACTACTATTCATTACAAACTGTTACTGACTAGACTAGAGGTTTCCTAGGAGGAATTTCCAGCCAACATTGTACGTGACCGAACAGTAAGTGATATACACGCAATTCAGACGAAATTGCCATGTTTTGCATCGACTAATACGCACGTATTACTTCGTAAATTACTCTCCTGTTCAGCGGAGACAAAAAAAGGTGTCATCAGATTATTGATCTCGTAATTTCATGTATAATGCCTCACGCTATCACTGCATAATTTGAACTACACAACACATTATTCTTCTCAGAGTTCTTGTTGCTTTCAATTATATAAAACCGGGTAATTAAACCATAATTTTACATTACAGCAAGATAACACCGCTGACCTCGGGATTAATACTTACTGCGAAATTCTCACGACTCTTAAAAAACTACTCACACACACTGTTGTATAGACAGACTACGCAAATATTATTTAGACAGATCAAGTCGGTCCCGGAAAAACTTGTCTTTGTTCTACAGCAAAAAATTGCAAGAACAGTGGTTTTCTGACTGTCTTACCTGCCAACAGGAATAGCGAAGTAGAAGAAGGCGAGCATCTTGGAGCGGACATTGCCCACGAAGAGATCGCTGATGATAGTGGGGGCTATGGTGGAGTAGGAAGCCTCGCCGATGCCGACCAGACCGCGGAAGAAAGCGAACGCAGCATAGTGCTGAAACATTGAAGATATTCATTGAAAAGTCTCAAATGTACAGGTTTCTGAGTGGATATTTCACGCTTAACTACGTAATGCGTTAGTACTATTCATTTATACTGTGACTGTCCATAAATTTTCGATATATAACGTCATCGAAGATTATTTCTTCCGGGGTCCCAGCATAATTCTCTACCTACAAAATGTCTTTCACGTTATCTATTCGTGCAGTTGCCTGTTTTTGGGTTCCGTACCTTATCATGGAAAACGGAAGCATTATATGATCACTTTGTTGTCCGTCTGTCTTTTTTTGGCACGGCTTGAGGCATTTAATTTGAAGTAAATATCTATCGAATACTAAAGTAAAAAGCCTCATACTGATATAAATATTCTAGTTAATAGTTGAACGCAATAAAAAGTAACAAGTCATTCATACTAAAAATCTCATTAACTGACTCATCACGAAAAAAAAACATATATGGTGACCTAAAATCTTGAAATTTGGTGCGACGGTCTCTTGTGTTTGTGGAGGAATAAATTCGAAAATCATTAATTTCCAATTCTATGTTGACCCGCCTGCTCAGCGTGTGTGAGTTGGGCATTTCTTCCAGGAGGACAGCCAAGAGTGGCGAAATCCTGGAAAGGCCTGGTTGAAAAATATTTGACCAACAAAATTTTGCAGTTTCTTGTTTCACACAATTTGTACGTAAAGATAAAATTGCACTTTTCATTGTAATTATTCAAGTCTACTTACTTATTTGAGATAACACTCAGGGCACAAGTTCTACTGGAACTTGACCAGTTTTTACATTACAGCATCAAAGTAGATCAATTCCTTAAAAAAAGCAGCGGCTTGTGTCATAGAGATACAGCCGTAAATTATTTAACTGGATTAAATTCTTCGTACGTCTCCTCTTTACTAAGTCACAGAGATAAGAATCAATGGTGGCCATTGATATCATATAACTATGACAGTTTCGTTCACGAGATCAAAAAAAAAACGATCGATTAGGCATGTTTACTAACTTATTTATCATGAATAATAATCAATAACAAGAAATTTACAATAAAAAAATAAGTAATACTTAATCAAATTTCAATAAATGGACACCAAAATATACATCGTTAAAAAAGTAACATACAAATTCTGAACATGCCCCCTAAACGGGATGCGAACAAAGTAGTATCCACTTCAAAAATGAGATACGTAAGAAACCCCATTTCAAACACTTTGCAAATTTCACAAAATGCAATACTGATCTCCCATAGTAGTTGACTCGGGGCTGGGCTTGCGTTTGTAGGCAAAGAGAAAATAATAATTTTCGAATTTCTCAAAAAAGGTCATGGCACCTTGATACCGACTACTTACTGAGTCTGCAGTACGAATATGGCTACATAAATAAATGTCACCTTATATATTTTCCTGATAGAATAAATTTATACATGCGAATGCTGGTAAGGGGTCATCCATTAATTAAGTAAGGCATTTAGGGGGGGGAAGGGGTCAAGCCGATTCTCACCCAATCTCAGGTGGGGGAGAGGGGGGTCCTGGCAAGTATCACGTAATTTTTTTTTCCACAAGAAAAAAGTGTAAAATTGCAAAAAAGCTGAGTTCAATTGAGCAAAACGTGTTTCCCTATTAAAATATGCCTACTAAATTTTACACAATAACATTTATCGCGGTTATGCAAACGCCACAAAGTAGTATTAAATAAAAATAATTAAACAAATTGTACTTTTTTTTATAAATCCAACGCAATGAAGCACAAATTAACGTATTTACACTGAAAATACGCATTTTGAACAATCTCACGTGAGATTAGAGGGAGGGGGGGGAGGGGGTAGAGCCAAATCTCACTAAGGGGAGAGGGGGGGTCCAAAATCGCCAAAATCACCTCACGTAATTAATGGACGCCCCCCAAATTCAACGCGACATTGAATCTGCAGAAAGGGTTATTGCCTATTACTTCTCGTATCTTTTGTCACGCAAACAAGCAACAGATACTTAAATAAATGCACCGTCACCGTATAGCACTGTTTTAAATACCTTGCCGACCTTAGTATGTGTTATATTCTAAGTTGCCGACCAATGCATTGCAAGAAACGAATTATGATTTCTCCGTTGTAAGTGGATAACGATTCCTGGTACAGCCTTCTTTTGTTCAAATAAAAAATAGCAAGCCACACAATGCTACTAGCTATTGCCCGCGGCTCTGCCCGCGTGTTATTCGGTTTAATTACATGCTTTTTTCCGGTATAAAAAGTAGCCCATGTGTTAAGTTTGGGTATAAGCTATATCCTTTCTAAAAATCATCCAAATCCGTTCAACCGTTTCAGCGTGAAAGAGTAACAAACATACACACACACACAAACTTTCGCATTTATAATATTAGTCTTTTTCCCACGGATTCGCGCGCGTGGAAGTGTCTTTCGATATATGAGGAGTATCAACAGTTTTCAGCTTGGCGGTTATGTTATCAACACCCCTCGTAGCCTATGCGTTGACCAAGATCATTAAGATGATAATAAAGAAAACCGCATCCAAATCCATTGAGTGGTTCTCGAGTTAAAACGAACCATAAAGACAGCCAAGGCAATAATTCTAGAATTTAGTGTTGGTCAGTACTACACTATTATAGATACGAGTATAACACACTTCATTTAAAAAAATCGCAAAAATATTAAATGTACAGACACGACTTTTTTTACTACTTTGTTATTATTAGTATAGGAGATATTAGTTGTACGCTTGGTTATTCATCAGGAATGAGTTTTCAGAAGCACCCACGAGTGCATGCTTTTAGCTAAATCGAATATCTTTTTGAGTAGCACCGTGGATGCCTAAACATCAAGGCTTCGCTACAAAATACCGTTTTGTTTTATGGTAATTCCATGAAAATTGATAACTTTTGTCGCACCCGTTACAACTTTTTACTAAGCAAAGTATTAATAATTCGGTACGTATTTTATTGTGCATCAGTAACGTAAAAAATATAACTTAAATACAACGTTCTTAAATTGTTAAATAATGATTATATCCTGTTATTAATTTCATATATCGGAAGAATGTAACGGGTGCGACATCTTCCGCGGAACTACCCTTTAGTAAAACATGTCAGAGAAACCGTTCGCTAAACAAAAAAACTCCAGCTAACCGGTAAGAAGGATCCGAAGAAGGTGGTGAGACTCCAAAGAGCGACGCCCAGCCCCATGATGGTGCGGCGCGAGTACCTGTCTCCAAGGTAACCGAAGATCGGCGCGAACACCATGTATGCGACCACAAACACCGTCTGGAGGAAGCCGGCGTAATCGTCGCCGATTTTGAACTCAGTTTTGACGTCACCAAGCACTCCTGGAAATAAAAACGAAACCTTATTTAGCAACATACACGTCAAAGCGTCATAGAGCAAAATTATATGGAGTTACCAAATCAATGTCAAGGAATTCGATGCTGTTAAGAAATTTTCTAAAATGCTCTTTTTATAAATTCGATTTACATGCCTAGAGAGATAAGTAAATTTGAAAATCGAATGAGGGTCATTAACATTCACTAACTGGTAAGTCACTCGTCTAGTTAAATGGCAGTGGAAGATATCTGTTCTGCCTAATCTCTTTTTCATTTCTACCTATATTAACAATATGGAAAAATATGATTTTCTATAAAATATATGAATATGCTAAATTAAATGTTTAAAAGACGCTTATTACAAATAAATTGGTCATATTTTTAAAACAATTGCACTGGCCAGCATGACAATCGCACGAAAAAAGAAAAAGTCGCATATCGGCGGCACTGAAATGTTCTTGTTGCAAACATATTTCTGTAAGTTTCTTTTATTTCCTCGCATTGGTGATGAAAAGTCGAGTGTTCAACACGGGTGTACGTGATCAATTACACCCTCGAACTATAAGCACCTTTTTTAATTAATTAATTCAGCAAGCAACTTTTTGCTCACACCAATTACTGGTAATGTGCATGAACGTAGATAATTTAAATGGCAGCTGTTATACGCTCTTGATGCGGGAGAGAGTTTTAGTTATTAATGAACGAATACGGTAATTTTAACGTTGCAGTCCATTACAAATCAACGAGGATCGCTTTATACAGGAAGTTATTGAGATTCGGTCCAACCAAAAGTTTCTATAGATAATTGTGATAGTATTTTAAGCATGACAAACGAGCGAACAAGTATAACTCGTTGGTATAACACAAGCAATAAAAGACTCGATATGGATGGTCTCTGTGGAGCAGTTTCGGCAGAGGCCTTGAAGTTTAAAAAGGTGAGTGGCCGAGAATTTGCGAAAGTTAACCGGAGTGGATGACGCCCGTTCACTCTAGAGGATATGGATAAAAAAACAATGAAAATAAACTGTTAGTACTGCCCACATACAAGTATTTTGTTTGCGACTTAATTTTGCCTGAGGCTGGACGACTAGACCGCACCACGCGAGGCAGTTAAGGGTCCGTTTAAGGCTGGATGCACAACTTCAAATGAGCATATCACATTGTGTAACTTGGTTAATCGGTATAGTAAAAATAATAAAGACAGGTAGACTATAGAGCTGATAGATTCATCTTAGAAAAAATGCAAAATCTTTAAGTTCGGTCAATGGAAAAAAAATACGAAGTTACCTCTAAATTTCATGTTTTTCGAGTGTTATAAGCCCTTTCTTAAATCATACAGCCTTGAAATTTTTATTAAAAAGAAGTTAACAAATGACATCGTCAGTTCGACTTATAACATTTTAAAATTTCATGTAGGAGCACAGTTATAAATAAAAACGCAGGTATTTTTGGGCGCTTTGTTTCTTTGTGGTCGTAACATCCACAGCTGAGAGCGCGCTATTTTAAACTAAAAGGAAACGTCGTACAGTTCAGTTCTGATTGATGCAAAATGAGGTGCTCAATCTGACTTCATTATGTAGCCTTAAGGACGGTCATCATGAACGCAGCAACTCAATTGTGGGCGTGACCAAATGTAATGCTAATTCATTTCGCTATAACGTGCACGCTTGATAAATCTTGCGAAGGCAATACAATCGCACAGATTTCGATTGTGTCAGAAGAAACAAAATTTTAGCAATATGTATAGGGTTTAAAACATATTATTGGATAAAAATAATTGAGATTACATGTTCTATGCAAAATTAGTATACATTTTTTGATTTTATTTAAAACAATAATAATACATAGTCTAATCAGATGCCGCGCACGCAAAAAGAACAGTTATTTTGAAATCGCGGCTACACTGATAGTTTTTTCATTTTTATGGAACAGTCTGCAGCTGCTTTATACTAATATCAGTTATATTATGCAAAGTTTCAGATCTTATTTCAAGTATTCATTGAATGCTATCGGTTTATTGTACGGTTTGGAGGTAACTTTGTAATTTTTTTCTATAGAGAAAATTGAATGAAATCACGTTTTCACAACAGCATCGACAGCATAAGTCCTCAACTTTATCATATATTAATTTCAGAGTGATTGTTGCAGTATTTATTGGTATAAAACAGGATCATGCGAAGCGAAGTGAGGCATTATACACCCTTAAAATATGACTTTTTCTCGATTTTTAGTTCTAATTTGACATAGGTCCAAGGACTAAGCCTAAAATATTATAAAAATATTCCATAGACACCTCGAAATTTTGTGTTTGCGTTTGTATGGAGGTTTGTGCGTGATTTTGTGCGATCCTTAATGTATTGCACAGCTATCCTCACAGTAAATTAATACATAGTATCATTGTAATATAGGTATTATGTACAAAATATTTTTATTTATTTATTCCTTAGTCCGCGACTGCAGATATTCATACAAAACTCATGCAATAGTACAACTTACTATAGAGTTACACTTCACATTAACTAATTCTGATAAGAATTGAAGATAACTAAAAGCTAATACCTGTATGTCCTACATTTTTCAATTGGCGAAAGGTGTGGCATGCATGTATGGCAGAAAGGTTAGAATTATTTATCAGGGTAAAGTGGTAGTAACGCTTGATAACAGAAAACCAATCAAAAGATAAATCCATAAAGATGCAAGAAAGCACTGTAATAAAACTAATATTGATATGTTAAAAGTACTAACTTCAATTGCATTTTCTTTGCAGTAAGGCTAAAGGATGGAGTCATCCGTTTTGTAGACAGTCTTATAATTGCTTAGTATATTGAATTCGAGATACGCTCGGCTGGCTCTACAAATTTAGTTCAATTCTTCACGGAGCAATCGACCGAAAAGGGAGGCATTAGAGCGATAAAGAAATGTTATAAAAGTAGTTCAACCTAAACAATCTGCAAGGATATAAATGTAGCGTTTTTTTAAATAAAAATATCATGCTTTTTTCGCGTCTGAGGCGCGGAGCCCCACATTATTCTGTCGTCGTAATAAATCATTCTTTTATTACTGGAGCCCTATTGTTTGCGGAGCCTCTATTTGCTGAAGCCCCAGCTTTTAGCCATTTGTTCTCTCTAGACTTATATTGACGCAATGGAACATTGTATCAGTGTGGACAATATTTTATGAGGGATCTGCAGCATTCAAATCATAAGTGTTGGATTGCATTTATATCTCGGTATTTTAAAAATATCTCAAGGCCGATAAAACAGAACAGTCAATGGCAAACGCAATAAACGTGATTAAAACTCGTGGCCAGTCAATGATAAAGTAAACGCTAACATATAAATGATGCAGTAAAATTTCCTGTCTCTTCACCATTTAATTATTAAAATATTGAAACATCAATACAATGTTCAATAAATTCGACCCCTGTACTTGTATACGTACGGTGACTTAAACTGGAACATAAACCAGCTAACATATTTAAAGATATTCTAATAAAACAAACATATTTTCTTAAGATAAGATGAGCCATCTGTTTTCATGGCTGATTCATAGCAACAGGCAATAATAGTACGATTTGACGTCAGTGCGTGCGGTTCACGGTCAATACTACAATTTCAAACATGAATTAGAATTTCCAACCTACGTCAGCCCTTTTAACGGTATAGGAACTACCGGGCAAAGGCTCTTTCTCACGCGAGTGTTATGCGAGGAAACAATCGAATATGGAATGTCTGTCATGTCTGTGGTTAGTTTTCTGGGAAACTGATATACTCGTAGTAGATATACATCGACATACGACAATGGCTATATGACACTTTCACTGGAATTTTACAATAAAGGTATCATTAAGGGGGAACGTTTCGAGCTCAGTGCAAAATGCATAAGTTATGATTGTTTATCTCATTTTTAAATAAAATGAATGAAATAAAATAGTTTCATCTTATTTTGCGACTATTCTTTAATAATTATCAGGGGTTTTTATCAGAATAGCTTCATTTTATGGATTATAGTTAGCGTGAATGTCCATACAAACTTAAAAACGTGTTTTAAGTTGGTGTGTACCTACATTCATTTACAACGCAATGCATAAAATTACAAAATGTTGGTAGGAAAGCCTAATTGACGTTAAACTATGGTCACGAAATACCACAAATTACATTTATTTAGTACTTTTTATTCAATAATAAGAAAAACAATCATAAGTTGTGCATTTTGCACCGAGCTCGAAACGTTCCGCTTTATGATAAAATTCGATCACCTGGAACGATTAAGCCACTAATATCAAACCTGGATTTAGAATTGTAGCTGTATATATAGAATAGAAAATACTAAGATAAAGCAGGATACCAAGGCCATACGATGATGATGACTATTATCATAAATTTTACGGTTTTTCAAATTAGTATAATGGAAGGCAATAATATGCTGGCGTCAACGGCAGGCCCTAAATTAAAAACTTTTCCGCTATAAAAATAACTCGCGGTGAAAGTAAAAGAGTAAGAAGTAAAGAATACAAAAAGTTAGCTTCAGTATTACGTGCTCATGTTGTAGACTGTAACGACGATGATTTATGTCGAATAGTAGATTTCACAGAGAATACAAAATTGCCTTTAATTGTTGTGTATTCTACAGGTTTACTAGATGCTGACTAGATGGGCGTTGTCGTGTTTCAATGGTGGGTGGATGAAGATGACATAAATAACAATTAGAAGTGAGAAGTGTGTCAGAAGTTACAGAAACTAAAAATAATTACAGAGACACCGCCGCAGACCAATCTTTGATATTTGAGAAGCTCTAATTTTAACTAGCAGTAAACCGCCTTCAAGGAGTGCATTGTGCAATTAAAACGCTAAATGGCTGAATAGACTCTGATTGAAGTTCCACAAATGAGTTCGCCTTCAATTACCAAAAGATTACCCGGCTCTATGTTTTCGGAAACCCAGCTATATATTACAATTCCAGGTCCAGGCTATTATTTCCAAAACTGTTAATCGTTAAACTCGTGGTTTTTGTTAATGTAATAATCGCATTATCAACAAGATTGAATGCGGTGACCTTCACGTTCGGCGCTCACGACTACGTCGGCGGCGTTGGTTGGTGGCGTGGCATGGCGCGACCGACGACGTCATCAGCGAGCGGGCACTCGGTGTCACGAGGGAGCACCGGCGGCGCGGCGCGCCGCAGCGCCTGAACACCGGCTAAATCACGCCATCGCGACTGACCAATCAGAAGCGAGGAAATTACCGCGCCAACTGTGCGAGGAGCGTGAATGTAGAGAGAAACATACGGCATTCATTCTCTGATGAGAAAATTCGGTTGGCGGATACTGTGGTGTTGGCTGATGATCAGGTAATTCCAAGATTTCCAAGTCATGCCAATTTGGTTTTTTATCACAACTTTAGCGAGGCAAAAAATGAACGTAAGCATAGAAAACAACATCTAACTGACGAATTAATGCATACAAAAAGGCATTAGGCAGTAGAGTCTACTGAATTAAACAAAAAATTGTAATGGCAATATATTCGTACGTAGTAAATAATCTTGCCAATCTCAGAAGGGTAGACACCTCTTTAGGGTATTAAAGCTTATTACATTGGGGAACCCGAATTAGGTTTAACTGAGGGGGCTTAACAGAGTGTCAATCACAGTGTATAATGAGATTTCCATGACAGAACTGTAATCGCCACTGGAAAATCGGGGGTGAAAGTGCCTGCGTTTCATTTCCGCTTAAAGGGCACACTGTTTACTGTAGATGACGGATCACCCGGGGGATTAATATACTTCCCAAGCGTTTACAAGCAATAGCGTCCGTAAACAGAGTTAGATTGGAATCGGGGGAAAAATTGTAGAATACTTGGTAGTTGAAGTGCTCGTGTTTCTGTCGGGGAAAGGTGTTTGAATGTTACCGAGCACAATGAAGCGTGAATATCGAAGTAATGATAAAGTAATCGCAAATAGATTTTGCATAATAACTGTAGCAGACACGAGGTGCGCGATACTAATGCCTCGCTACATCGCATCCAGGGATCGATGACTTTCTTCTCGCGTTACATAACAGCTTAACAAACTACACAACATTATATCACATACGTTATTCGAAGTATTCAAACTTGGCAACTAGATAAATCCATCCTGCGCAACACGAAATACTAAACTTGTCGGACTAGGTTTTTCTTAGGAGCTTTATATTCGACGACTTGAATTCTTTATTAATTGTGGTAATTATTATACTACGAGTCGATTCAGAATTGTCATTAGCATTTTAGAATCTTGACATTGACTTTTGATGCAAAGAGTCAAAGAACCTTTCAAAAGTTTAATATAGGAAATAGTTTAGTAATGTACTAACTAAACCAATGCAGGTATGTACTTACTGATAAAAAATAGCACTGATAAAGCTGATGTGGTGTGATATGGCAAACACAACAAGCAAACGATGGTTACGCCCCTTAAAACACAAATAAAAAGATAAAAATACGAGTATATTTCAGAAACAAGTGTTACATCATACGATGATAACCAACGATTATGAAACTGGGCCAAAAATAATGTTGGTGCCCGCATGTCTAGAGACTGAAAACCTCATAAACGAATATGTGCTATAGCGAGTGACAAATAAATAAAAGAAGTCGGACAATTAGGTATTATCTTTAACGGAACAAGCAACGGGATAGGCAATCACCATGCATACGCAAACTTTAAGAAACCGGTGAGTCGATGACACTAACAAATCATGTGTTTAGTGAGGCTATAGAATTGTATTAGAAGCAAGTTGTTGGAAGAATACACAAGAAAAGTATAAGTATAGCAAGAATCAGGTTCCATTGTTTCAGGTCAGAATTGGTACACACTTGCATTGATGATATGATTGTGAAACGGGTGAACACTTTGTAATGCAAGCTGAAGTTTATGTACTATTGTTTTATTATTTATTTATTTCGACAACACTAAAGTACCCTGAGGCGCAAGGTGCAAGACGTACAGTTTCTAGCAACAAAGTTCTATGCAAGTATTGCCGCTCCAAGAACGTAATATAAGATCGTAAACTCTGTTTCACATCGTATTCGTATTTACGGTGTGTACTTGTGACATTATGTAGTAGCCATTCATTGTGTTGTGTAACCTAACCAAGGAAGCACAACTGCAAATACCAGGAGTATAACTTTACCTTTCGCAAATGAGAGAAGTCATATTGGTTAGCTTTCTCGAACCAATCGATCAGCGGGTTTTTTATTTTCCAAGAATAATTTTTGCAATAGGATATGCTTCTGGTGTAAGTGAATATGCAATGGACTGTAATGTTTTCTTGTAAAGTCAACAAAAAAGCCAAGAGGTTGTAACCTACAACTTGTAGGTTATCATTGCGTCTGTCCAATTAATAGAACAAATGGTAGGATACAGCCACCATAATAGAATGTAATTGGTTTAGAGCCACTTGTAATTAATTACGGTTAAAAGCTCCACGCCCACGATCGTTCTACTGGAAATAAAGGGTTAGGACTAAGAAGGGTGAGTAATGTGTTTACACAACCGAATTCCTTTTGAACTCAGAACGGGTGAAAATCTGAGTCGTCGCTTTTCCCCTCTTTTGAGACTAAAAAGAGTTGGAGATAAATATAGTGTATTTTCTAAAGAAATATTTGAAGAATGAATGAGAAATGAGCGGCGACGATGACGGACAGAGGAGCGCACGAGCGGCAAGCATCTCACAATATATCCGCGAGCCTCTTTAATTAGGTGCAGGAGCACTCTAATGAACACGAAACAGTTGATCATCATTCGAATTTCATTTTATTACCAAACCTAGCAGTGAAAACGTAGCCACTCACTATTAACGACAAATAAATTAGGAGTCAACCAAAATATCAGGCTATAAATTCATCCAGAACAGTACTTTTATTATCCTCTCAACAAACTGCTTCCGGAGTTTGATATAAAGAGCGCTATAAAACTTTTCGGCGGGTTATTTACGGAGACACCTACTTGAGATCCTGGATATTACCTTTAAAAGAAATTTGAAAGATAAGTCGTGTAATGAAATCTCAAGTATAGTGAGAGATTCGGCGACGTCTGGTCGGGGTTGAGCAATATTTATCAATAGTCGAGTCGGGCGCCGTCTGGGCCCGCAAAAACGTAAAGACGAAGGGTCGAACCTCGCACCCTTATGAAGGGCGGGTGTGTCAATGCACCAACACGGTAGATTCCCACAAACATACGTGAGACGAATATTAATACAATACTTAGTTATTATTTCCGGACGATTACTACGTCTATCGAATAGATGGTAAAGAAAACAAGTTTTTGGCAGAACTGGCACATGGTATTGGAGAGTCTGTCGAGCTGATGTTCTTAGGAATATTAATGGGTTTCAAGTAGGTCGGTACTGAACTTCCCATCGCTGTTTAGTCCCTAGCTAGGTGGTCTCTAGAGGGGCTTTTTTGATGTTGAAAGATTTACTAAATATGAACAAGCACTGGACTAAGCAGAACTCTCAAGATTTCTCGTTTGCTCAAGTGCTACACAAATATCCTTTGACGTCAGTTTACTTACAGTCAATAAGATTTAGACACAAGGACATAGGAACCATTTTAAGATGATTTTCTAATATTTCCATGTTTGATGTGTCATTGGAGTAGGTACATTAAACCGAATTTGTAGAATTTCTAATATTTTATTTATGTAATCAAAACATGAAATGGCATAATTTTTTATTTCACACTTATTAATTTAACATTTTTTTCCTGTACATACATTTACGTATCTATTTCCCCCATAAGAACAGCGTATTTTCCATCCACCTTGAATATTTCTGAATTTGTTTTATATGTGGCCCTTGCAGTAAGAACCCTAGTTATAGTCGTTGCATCTAAACAACAAGATGCGGATCTTTAAAAGGAAAACATGCAAACACGTGACTCTCCTGCTTTTATTTCACTTGTTTTATCTTCCCTTCCATCTTGCAGACCTCGCAGAACATAGTCAACATACTTATCTTTATCATAAGTCATAAACTAGGACTTATGCTTCAGCAAATAAACTTGAGCGCAGGGCTTGAGTCAATGAAAAATCCAACGTGGAGTTCTATTAGCTTTTCGTTTTCTAGGCCACACCGTGCATTAACCTCAACAAATTAGTGTTCACAACGAAGGGCCACTGTAGACATATCATTAACTGCGGCATAATTTAGAACCTCTCTATTACTACTCAAATTGATACAAGTGTTATTATCACCTAAACATGTATACCTTTCAGTTCGAACGGTACTTGGCAGTCTGACACAGTTTTTCTAAGCATGATGCAACGCCAAGTTGTGGTAACCATTATCTAGTAGTTACACTATTATTTTAAACTTTGTTGTTTACCGAGAAGTCGAGTTTGATATCACGTTACTTTTTAACGCCAACGAGCTATGATTCGGTTTTATTGCTACATAAATTGGAACCACTATTCGTTGGAACCACAAGAATCTGGAATAATTCCTTAGTTGAATGGCCACGGCTGTAAATAAACAATAGTGAATGAGGAAATGATGGAGAATATCATGTTACGGTTACCGATACATTCCTGTCTGGACAAGGCTCAGAAATAAAACCAGTCTAATCCGAATCAGTGTCCATTCGAGTGGATTTTAAGCTTTTAAGACAATTAGCTACCCTCATGGACGTGTGAAACCAAGTTTTATAAGTTACGAAATCCTTTAAGCTTCTTACGATCGAGAAAGCAGGACTAACTATACATACTTAAATATCCTTCGGCTATATTGCTCCTTGAATAATGAAATAATGAATTTGTAATCTCGGTTGGGCGATTAAAACCTTGCAGGCGGAACTAATTAGGCACAAGTGCGGCTGCCTGCTCATACCCTACCATGAGGTAGGTATTACAGAAGTTCTGATAGCTCCTACTTTCTACGCCAGTAGATTCAGAATACAACAACCGATTCTTCAGGTACACTTCAGTATGCAGAGTACTTGAGTCATGATATACTGACGCCAATGGTTGCAGCTGCACTGCGGAGTCGGATCAAAGCGTCCAGTGTCTGTCCAGCTGCGACCGACCGAATAAATTAAATGATGCAATTGGACCGCAAGTCCAGGTCGCTTCGGATTCCAATACCTTCTATTTTAAATTAGACAGGAATGCCATTAACGATGTAGAGATAAGAAAGTAAAAGTTTTAGTGATTACTGTTAAGGATAATAAAGGAACCGCTGGGATGGACAAATGATAATATTTTTTTCGAAATATACATTAAAGCCTTTCTTTATAAGACAAATGGTATAAAGATAAGCCTATCTATGAAGGCACTGATATCACAGTTATTTGGTAAAGCTTCAAGCAGTCATGCATTAGTAAGCAAGCATTGGATGGAACTAAAAATGTATTATACAATGATCCGTCGAACGGTTATCTCAAAGGTTTATTTTGGAACTGGTTCTTCCTCGTTTGCCTAAAATGTATCACTATTATCGTCTTAAGACATGGGAAAAGTGACAGGGAACATGTTTTTGGACCACCCATTAAGAAGAGATTTCCTACTTAATAAGACCTCCGAGGCCGTCAATAGTTTTGAAATAGTGCTTTCAGCCACGATGTTACAATTAATATTGGATTTTGGATTATTTATTATATTACAATCAGGGCTGGGAAATATAAATAATCTTATAACCCCCAGACCAGCCTTGCAGCATCATAAATAATAAGCTTGATCCGTTTTGATCCTCCATCCGGATGATACATGGGTGGGCAGGAGTTGGGGCCCAAATAATAGTTAGCGGGGAATCCACATTAAAATATCGTTTTTTAATCATTAACTGCCCTTTGTTTCGTTGCATGTTAACAAAAAGCGGAAGGTTGTCTGTCCGTAGGCTTTTTATACGTTTCACCTTGGAATCTATTTTGTTTTGGAGGTTTAAGACTACCGAACTCTAAAAAGTAAAACATGCATTTAAATCCTAAAACATACCACTATAAGGTTTTACAGTTCACTCAATTTGTTATCTGAAAACAAAACTGAAGTGTGGCAAACTCGTAAAAGAGTAAAGGGGTAAGAGGCCATTACACAAACAAAGGATAGGCAATCAGAGCCGGTGTCGCGCGCGTCCCTACCGCATTGAAACCCCTCATTGGACACAGGGAGCCAAACAGTCACATATTTTATTCATTTTGGAGTAACTCAGGCGCGGCCAACACTCGGCCCTTTTTATCTAATGATGACCGAAAGAAATAGCTTTAAAATAATAAAATACCCACTCTGCATCAAATGAAAATTAAAGCAAATGAAATTATATTCTAGCAATGGGAGGAGAAATAATCCAATTTACTTTTTATTGCAGACAAACATGTGCACAGTGCTCCTCTATTACTTTATTATTTTTTCGAGAACAATCTCAAAGATCCCTCCATATATCAAATCAAATATCATTCTGTTCTGTATAGGTATAGCGTGGTGAATTTGGTGGTAGGTGCAATAGGAAATATCTAGGTTGGATCGATTAAAGTTCATCATAACGATATTAATCCAGAAATGGGTGTCAGAGGTTTTCCTTGGTATGGACTGTGTAGTGCAAGTCACAGTCTACACTCGTACACCCTCAATTCAGCGAAGAAGGTTTTCCCTGGTATGGACTGTGTAGTGCAAGTCACAGTCTACACTCGTACACCCTCATTTTAGCGAAGAAGGTTTTCCCTGGTATGGACTGTGTAGTGCAAGTCACAGTCTACACTCGTACACCCTCATTTCAGCGAAGAAGGTTTTCCCTGGTATGGACTGTGTAGTGCAAGTCACAGTCTACACTTGTACACCCTCATTTCAGCGAAGAAGGTTTTCCCTGGTATGGACTGTGTAGTGCAAGTCACAGTCTACACTCGTACACCCTCATTTCAGCGAAGAAGGTTTTCCCTGGTATGGACTGTGTAGTGCAAGTCACAGTCTACACTCGTACACCCTCATTTCAGCGAAGAAGGTTTTCCCTGGTATGGACTGTGTAGTGCAAGTCACAGTCTACACTCGTACACCCTCATTTCAGCGAAGAAGGTTTTCCCTGGTATGGGCTGTGTAGTGCAAGTCACAGTCTACACTCGTACACCCTCATTTCAGCGAAGAAGGTTTTCCCTGGTATGGACTGTGTAGTGCAAGTCACAGTCTACACTCGTACACCCTCATTTCAGCGAAGAAGGTTTTCCCTGGTATGGACTGTGTAGTGCAAGTCACAGTCTACACTCGTACACCCTCATTTCAGCGAAGAAGGTTTTCCCTGGTATGGACTGTGTAGTGCAAGTCACAGTCTACACTCGTACACCCTCATTTCAGCGAAGAAGGTTTTCCCTGGTATGAACTGTGTAGCGTAAGTCACAGTTTACACTTGTACACCCTCATTTCAGCGAAGAAGGTTTTCCCTGGTATGGACTGTGTAGTGCAAGTCACAGTCTACACTCGTACACCCTCATTTCAGCGAAGAAGGTTTTCCCTGGTATGGACTGTGTAGTGCAAGTCACAGTCTACACTCGTACACCCTCATTTCAGCGAAGAAGGTTTTCCCTGGTATGGACTGTGTAGTGCAAGTCACAGTCTACACTCGTACACCCTCATTTCAGCGAAGAAGGTTTTCCCTGGTATGGACTGTGTAGTGCAAGTCACAGTCTACACTCGTACACCCTCATTTCAGCGAAGAAGGTTTTCCCTGGTATGGACTGTGTAGTGCAAGTCACAGTCTACACTTGTACACCCTCATTTCAGCGAAGAAGGTTTTCCCTGGTATGGACTGTGTAGTGCAAGTCACAGTCTACACTCGTACACCCTCATTTCAGCGAAGAAGGTTTTCCCTGGTATGGACTGTGTAGTGCAAGTCACAGTCTACACTCGTACACCCTCATTTCAGCGAAGAAGGTTTTCCCTGGTATGGACTGTGTAGTGCAAGTCACAGTCTACACTCGTACACCCTCATTTCAGCGAAGAAGGTTTTCCCTGGTATGGGCTGTGTAGTGCAAGTCACAGTCTACACTCGTACACCCTCATTTCAGCGAAGAAGGTTTTCCCTGGTATGGACTGTGTAGTGCAAGTCACAGTCTACACTCGTACACCCTCATTTCAGCGAAGAAGGTTTTCCCTGGTATGGACTGTGTAGTGCAAGTCACAGTCTACACTCGTACACCCTCATTTCAGCGAAGAAGGTTTTCCCTGGTATGGACTGTGTAGTGCAAGTCACAGTCTACACTCGTACACCCTCATTTCAGCGAAGAAGGTTTTCCCTGGTATGGACTGTGTAGCGTAAGTCACAGTTTACACTTGTACACCCTCATTTCAGCGAAGAAGGTTTTCCCTGGTATGGACTGTGTAGTGCAAGTCACAGTCTACACTCGTACACCCTCATTTCAGCGAAGAAGGTTTTCCCTGGTATGGACTGTGTAGTGCAAGTCACAGTCTACACTCGTACACCCTCATTTCAGCGAAGAAGGTTTTCCCTGGTATGGACTGTGTAGTGCAAGTCACGGTCTACACTCGTACACCCTCATTTCAGCGAAGAAGGTTTTCCCTGGTATGGACTGTGTAGTGCAAGTCACAGTCTACACTTGTACACCCTCATTTCAGCGAAGAAGGTTTTCCCTGGTATGGACTGTGTAGTGCAAGTCACAGTCTACACTCGTACACCCTCATTTCAGCGAAGAAGGTTTTCCCTGGTATGGACTGTGTAGTGCAAGTCACAGTCTACACTCGTACACCCTCATTTCAGCGAAGAAGGTTTTCCCTGGTATGGACTGTGTAGTGCAAGTCACGGTCTACACTCGTACACCCTCATTTCAGCGAAGAAGGTTTTCCCTGGTATGGACTGTGTAGTGCAAGTCACAGTCTACACTTGTACACCCTCATTTCAGCGAAGAAGGTTTTCCCTGGTATGGACTGTGTAGTGCAAGTCACAGTCTACACTCGTACACCCTCATTTCAGCGAAGAAGGTTTTCCCTGGTATGGACTGTGTAGTGCAAGTCACAGTCTACACTCGTACACCCTCATTTCAGCGAAGAAGGTTTTCCCTGGTATGGACTGTGTAGTGCAAGTCACAGTCTACACTCGTACACCCTCATTTCAGCGAAGAAGGTTTTCCCTGGTATGGACTGTGTAGTGCAAGTCACAGTCTACACTTGTGCACCCTCATTTCAGCGAAGAAGGTTTTCCCTGGTATGGACTGTGTAGTGCAAGTCACAGTCTACACTCGTACACCCTCATTTCAGCGAAGAAGGTTTTCCCTGGTATGGACTGTGTAGTGCAAGTCACAGTCTACACTCGTACACCCTCATTTCAGCGAAGAAGGTTTTCCCTGGTATGGACTGTGTAGTGCAAGTCACAGTCTACACTCGTACACCCTCATTTTAGCGAAGATTATTACGCTGATATTTTAAAATAACTTGGTTATTTTCGTTACAGACGACAAAGTGTCAAAGCCTTAAGACCCTTTAAGGACCCGTTCTCCCTAACATCAAGCACCTCATTTAGCGTCAAGTAGAACTGAACTCTGTGACGTTTCATTATTGTTTAAAATAGCGCGCTCTGAGCCGTGGCTGTTACGACAACCGAAACATCGCGTGCTCTAAAGAATCACGTTTCGATGCCGAATTATTATGTTCGATGGATAAAATACACCAAGTTACAATTTTTGTTTGGCAAAATTAAACCAATCACACCATTCTGTATACTCTTAACTTACGGGTGACTGAATTTCAGTTTCCAAAATCATCTGGGAAACCGTCAATGGGAAATACGCGAAGAGCAGTTTTACGTGATTTTTAGTGACTTTAGATTTTTTTTTCTAGATGCTATGAATTCTATGCAAAATCAAATTAATTAGGTTGTAATACAACTCTTCGACAACTTGTGTGATTATTTATTTCTCATTAAACAAATATTTTCTGTCATGAATCAGCAATACGGTGGGGCACGTTTAGGTGGCATGGACCCTTAAGGTTATCCATGCCTGATTTAAACTTTAAACAATGTGTACAAACGTCCAGTGTAATGATTTACGGAGGATAATTGAGGACAGCGGGAACTCTTTTTATGATGACACAGTGTTACAATCTATACCTATACAGAAACCATTAGATTTTTTGTACGTTTCTTTGACCCTCACTTTCGTTTATCTAAATAAATATTAACAAAATCAATTTGATATAATGGAAGTTGGGGTGCGTTTGGAATTCTAAAAGTCGGATGATATAAAAGCCCAAAATTATTCCCGATCACGCACGTTTGCTGGTAAAGGCTCTAATGAAAGATTGTCAGGCATGGTAGATGACACGGCATTTTTAATGTTCCACCCACCATTATACAAAAGAACTCTGGACTACGAATATTTGAATCACAAAAGGAGGGTTCCAAATGGATATTAGGCATAAAGAATGTTTGTTTATGAAATAACTAAACGTGGTTTGATAAAGCACAGATATCTATGAATGAAAGCATATACCACAGACATTTATATTTTGTTTATGTAAAAAAATACGATAGCAAAGACAATCGAGCCTAAACAGGCGACTATAAATTTAAAAATAAACAATAATCAATAACCTAAACAAAGATGAGTGCAGACAAGCTGTCTAGAAGTCGCACAAGGTCAGTAAATCATCACATCATCATGAAAACTGTAATATGACTACTGATCTTAATGATATCATGAGCAAATGATTAATAACAATCATGTATTAGTTGTATGACTCACGTTAGTAAGCAGGGGACAGTTTACAAAGGAGTCAGGTTTGCTATCGAGCTATCAGTGACTTCGGAACAGGGTAGCCAGGTGGTCCAATAAAAAAATTAACATCATTTTCTATCCATTTGATTCTATGGTTTTATTTGGTACAATTTTTCGGAAAATCAAAGGGCGGACCCTTTGATTTTGGCCAGATTAACCTGAGAAAATTAAGAGAATGTGGAATGTTGAGTGAAAGAAGTGTGAGGCAGCGAAAGAAAGAGACTAACGACAGTCAGACAAGGCTGGCGGCTGGCAACGTGGCAACAGCGCGCCAATCTGTATGGATTTGATGTTGAGAAACAATAAATAAATGCGTGATATGATAATATGCCTGCACTTTCGAAAATACCGAACCACCCATACTTCGGTATTTTCATTAACACCGAACACGGGGCTGAAACACCGAACAGTTCGGTAAAAAAACCGAACACCTGGCAAGCCTGCTTCGGAAGAATATCGAAAGAACCTCATGAATTTTATTAACGAAGATAGCTACTCAGAAAATATAAATAGAGAAATAATATATCTGGTACAAGCATTATCAACAGTTCTGTTGCTTCAAAGCAATTTTCTCCTTGGCTGGCACGTCTAAGGAGCTGGCCTTCTGACGACCAATCCTCACCATGATTAGCCAAGCGTGAGTGGTTTATATTACCGACGACAAAGATCAGGCTTCAGGCATGCAATTACTTGGTGCCATAGTCAGTAACACTCACGTATTTTGTACGTAATAACGTAACTTGTTGAACATTGTGCAAGACTAGCCCTTTGCCAGACTTTGCTTTGACTGCATTTGAGCAAACTTTGCACTTGCCCCTTTTTATAAGACTTTGGTTTACTAAAATGGCTTCAGTTTGCTTAGTTCCCTTTGGTTTTAGCGTACCCTGAAGACATTCACGTGAGAAACCCCTAGACTAACATTAAAACCGCATCCAAATCTATAAAAGTACTGATGGTAAAGAAAAGTTTTCTGTTACTCATAGCTTAGTTATGCCCTTATTGTAATAGTGAAAACGGCATTAAAATCCGATTAGTAGTTTTCTAGTTAAAGGCGATTAGCGAACTTACGAAGTACTACAGGGAAAAATTGCGCAGATCCCCTCTTATTGTATAAAGTTGAGTAAAAGTGGATCTGCAGAACTTTTCCCGATAGTAGGTTGCAGGACAGCAGATGTCGCATCTCATATAAAGGAGAAATAATTATGCACAAGCTGCTTTCAATGATAAATGAGATGCTAAATAAAATACACCTGCATTCGTAACATCTTGTTTGATTTTGTTAGTAAGTGTAGATATATTTTATTTATTATGTTATCTGCGGCAGCTGCAAATTCGTATTATGATTGCTTTAAGATTGTAATCTAGATAACCGTTAGGAGGGTGATGTGGTGGCAACTTGTTGATCACTCCTTGGGGAAATCAACCCTCCAATAAAACGCCTCTCCTTTAATACAGTGGAACAAATTGTAGGTAAACAACACATGTGTATATACTTCGTAAGGTGCTATAAGCTCATGTCACCCTTATGTGAAAGTCGCGTGCAATCGACAGAATGATTGCTTTAGCACTTTCTCCATAACTCGCTGTTGTTCCGTCTCAGAGCGAAACCACCGAAAGTTCTCTAAAGTAACGTGAGAACTTGAGAAGCCGTTTAACTTTCAAAATTGGAATGCCTAAACCCGCTTTGTTTGTATGAAATCACACAAACGTCACGTTCGAAGTCCCGCTCTGATACCGGGAACAATCGACCGAACATACCATTTCCATATTTAAAGGGAGACATTGTATTCGACGGAGGATGAAGAGCATAAGGTGCGCCCACGCGCGTGAGCATACACTGGAGATTACTTTCCGATTACGTGACTTGAACCCTCCCAGTTCGGCCATTAAACCAATTGCTAACAGCTACAATATGTCATAAATTGTAATGGGAAAGAGTAATAAAGGGAGCTGTAAGTTAGAACTTAAATGTCTATGAGCAGAGACCACCAAGAAAAGTCTTAAAATGTATTTACGATTGCTTCACAATAGGCTACAACAGCTCTGTCCTATTAACACCTCAAGTTGAAGACAATTTGAACGCCATAAAGCACCTACACGTCTTCTAAGTGAAAAGGCACGATAGCTGGGCACCCACGACTCTACATTCCATTCTTTATGTATGCCCTCACCCATCAGACATTCGACCGACACATCGTTCACAACATTGATTGTAATTGGGGTGATGCACTCTGAAAACTTCTCGATAACAATTAAACTATTTTTGTGCTAAATTTAAATATTAAATAATAAGCACTAGGTTCAGCTTATATTCTTTGCTAAAATTCAGTACCAAAACTACCAAACTAAACTTTACTCAAGTTAATATTTGTAAGTAGTTAGATTAGCAATACAGTGACACCTATTCTCGTGTAGCAAATATTAGATTTAGAGCTGCGATAACCTAAAACTTTTCATTGTGAAACAGGCTTTAACGCAGATGGATAAAAGTTAAATTAGCTTGTATTATTTTAGGGTTTTCAACTCTAAATTTAAGGTTTGTTGCACAAGAATAGGTCACATTACTTTATTTTTAACACTTCGTGTGTTTTCTATAAACCTATAATTTAATATTTTTAAAAAGGCTGCGGCATTTAATAATATATATTTTTATTTGATCTATCTATTACAAAACAAAAGAAACACGCTAAACTTATGATGAAAATGAACGTAAAGTTTCCGTTTTTCAGAGGTTTCTTGTCAAGATCTTATACAAGTTTTATGATTTTTTGTCCCCATTTGGCACAGATCTAGCCAGATAATTTCAAATCGTCAATGGACTCAGCCTAAAATATTATAAAAACATTCCACAGACATATATGTGTATGAAGGTTTGCGCTTGATGTCTGTCCGTTCTTTGAATGTACTCTTCTATACCTCGTGAACGTTGAGCAATAACACGCTTGGTTTGTGCGTTTTTTGACTCGTAAATTGATGAATTGCGGAATCTTTACATTACATACTATCAAGGGTCATTAGGATTGAGCAAACAAGAGTCGTCATCTGATAATTACGAGGGAAAAACTACATAATGACATCTTGGAGGATGTAGGTCTGCAAAAATAATGTTGTTCATTGTCCGCAAGGTACCAATGATTTTTGTTTTTTTTTTTTTTTTTTTTTATTTTATAACAGAATTTAACACAAGTATATACTTTACAATTTTCGCCAAACTGCTAAGCAGTTTGTTGGCGATACGCTCTTACATTTGATTAAGAGAAGGTACTTAAAATCTAATACTATATAGTCTTAAAACATATACATATTTGTAGGAAATCATTATGTAAGATATAATAAGTTCTAGTTATGTAAGGGAAGATAACAATATATTTTTTAATTTATGTTTTAGGGTGCCAATTTTTAGCTTATTTTCTTCCAGTAGGAGAGGATATTTATTACAAAGCTTGGGAGTTATGTACTTCCGAGTTCTCTCTCCATAATAGTTTTTAGATGATGGCTGTGATAGTTTGCCAATTTTTACTGCTCTAGTGAAATGTCTATTTGGTTTAGGAACTTTATAGTCTTTAGTGTAGTAAATTTCCAAACCTATGAGATATTTAACTTTCTGGTTTACTGGGAGAATTTCACAAACTGTAAACAATTTTTCATACTCTCCCTTATATTTAGCTTTGATATTTTTACCCACTAAGTGTTTAATAATTCTCAACTGTAATTGCCTAATTTGATCCAGGTATGTTTTAAAAGTCAGTCCATAACAACTTAATCCATAGCTCAGAAGTGAGTCAGCAAGCGCATGGTAAACAATGTACAGGGTTCGTTTATTTAGTATTCTACGTAGGTGATAAAATTGATTTAAAATAACTATGAAAAAAAAATGCATGAAAAATAGACGCGACGTGAGAAATTATTTTCAAAAGACTAAAATTTATCAGTGAGTTAGGCAACGGTTACTTTGAGGGACTCAAGATGTCTGATAATGAGGATCATGAGCTCATTAATAAATCTCATTAACTTATGCCATGCCTCCAATGACGCGGCTTGATAAGATAACGCACGGCTTTAAGACGCCTTTAACCAAGATTTAGATGCACACACCAAAATACCGATGAGGCAACCGCGGAATATTCCCTTACTATTAATATTCCCTTACTATTAAGGCGACATAGGTAGTAAAAAATTCGATTTTGAAACAATAGAACTCCCATACAACAATATAGGTAGATAGGGTTCTGAAAAAAAAAACATCTCATAAAAAATGCCTTTTCCAAGACGATAACAGAGCGCAAAACGTGACAGAGAAAAATTCGCTGCATTGAAAAAAAATGCAAAGTGAAGGCTGTTTTTAGGGTTCCGTAGTCCGACAAGGAACCTTTATAGTTTCGCCATGTCCGTCTGTCCGCGGCTTAGCTCAGAGACTATTAGCACTGGAAAGCTGTAATTTGGCATGGATATAAATATTAATCACGCCGACAAAACGGTAAAATAAAATTTTGAAAAAAAAGTTTTTTAATGGTACCTCTCATACACATAAACTGGAGATGATTTTTTTTTCCTCGTCTATCCCATAGTGTGGGGTATCGTTGGATAGGTCGTTCAAAAACATTATGGGTGTATGAAAACCATTTTTCGATTTAAGTATCCGTTGGCGAAATATTAAGCTTTAAAGTGAAAGTTTTAGTTAGAGTGGAGCGTCCTCCCCCCCTGCCGGCTAAACAGTTGTTTATAGAAATGTGGAAAAATTCACAGAAGTAGTATATATAATGAATGTAAGAGGAAAACTATCACAGCTAAGTAGGCTTTACAGGTTTACGAGTACAGGTCGCACCAAACTTTTGATCCCCTCTAATGTATGTGACTAGAAGTTTGGCGCGATCTGTATTAGTAGACCAACGTATAAAATGTACCGGCTAACTACGGAACCCTACATTGCGCGTGGCCCGACACGCACTTGGCCGGTTTTTTCCAGTTCAAAACAGAAGTTCGTCCAAAATAATTAAGTAAAAATAACAATAATTACTGGTCGTAGACTTACAAACCTATTATCTAAAACATGAAAACGCGTTTTTTTAGATTATTTACTAAAAACAGCAATATCCAACCTTTTCTTGATTCACCGCACTACTCGGCCACGCACTTTTTCAGATATGTTTATCTCTTTCGTTGTGCGGTGGACATATTGCGCCTTAAAAAGCTAAGTTTTAAAATTAAACGAAGGACTTGTGGATGGCAGGGTTATACGTTATGTCGGCGCATGGTACGGCATGTAGGTAATCAGTTTTATTAGATTGGTAGTCTGATGAGCGAGACTGAGGTCAAAGTCGAGATTGCTGGTGCTGATAAACCATCAATGGACTCTAATTAAGTCGACCTAGGAATCCATGCAGCGGTCAATATGTCTAGCTTATATTTCTGGTGTTTGTTTAGCATTTCCCCAGCAGAGCTCCCGTCAGATTGCTTCATCGAGTGTAAAAAATAAACAATGATAAAGGCGATGAGGCATCGTTATAACTGGTAAATATATCGACAGTTTTATTCGTTAGTCAGTTTATATTAGGATGACAGATTTTATAACGCTGTCAAAATAGTCAAAATCGTATTCTATAAAAATAGATGGGTAGTTTAAACTGCAGGACTAATGTACGCTTATTTAAAGTTATCTACTTGGTGATTTTTGCTTTATGAGGGTTTTAGCTGTAAATTGGTAAATTCTAGGATTTATTACAAAAAGGGATGGTAGCTCAGAAAGCAGAACGTTGGCCTCTGAATCTTGAAACCCAGGTTCAATCCCTGGCCGGGCATGCACCGATGAGATTTTTGGAGTTTATGTTCATATTATTTGTATTTTTACCTAATATATACTTTTATGTACGGAACGGTGAAGGAAAACACCATGAGGAAACTTTGCCATGCTTCGCCCTAAAAAGCGTGTAATTGTGCCCGAAGTATGGCGATAGGGCACACCACGCATCTCAGTGCGACGTAATAATCGTCGGTGAAACGCGGGATAACCGAGTGTGGACGCGACTTGAATTTCACAGTACACACTCGGAAACACCTCTGGCAATATGTGTCGTTACCAATACATAAACATAATCGCCGTTTACAAATATTTTGTATTAAGTATCAAAATAAAAATGTCATAGATAAAATAACTCCCGCATAATCATGTGGTATGTTTTTCTATTCCGTTCACAGCAAGGAGTCCTTATTGTTAACAAAACAAACAAGAACGAGGAGGGAAATAAACAGAATGTCATGGTGTATGAGAGCACTCTTCTCGCGATAGAAACGTTTTAACTGCGGGGATTCTATAAGGGGACATCGGTGACGGAAAATTTAGTAATTTAACGAATGCTTTTGACACCCGGGTAAATTTGGTTGCTCAACTTTATACTCTTATTTCAATAGGGGCGGAAAACTAGAAAAGTTGGTACCGTGAGCATTATGAAATAATTTATTTAAAAAATTGACAAGTGCGAGTCGGACTCGTCCACCGAGGGTTCCGTTAAAGACTATATTTTTATAATCCTATTAATTAGACCATATAACACGGGACTAGGCATTAGCACTCATCCCCCTCTGCCGAAGTACATAGGTAACACTAAAAGTTTCCGGAACTGGCCACTTACATAAACAATATTTAAAAATTTATTGCAACATTTGAAAATAGAACTCTTTGGCTGTAGAATGCAGTTTGTTTCATCTGACTGTCTTTTGTTTTTACCTTGTGGCGCCATTTAAAAAATTGTGTGTCTGCATCAACATGGATTTAACTCGGGAAAATTTTCGTAGTATGATTTTCTACGATTTTAAGTGTAATTTGACAGCTCAACAGAGCATCGCTCGGCTTGAAACAGCTTTTGGCAATGAAGCACCATGCAAGACGACTGTTTATAGCTGGTTTGCAGAATTCAAGCGTGGTCGTATCAATCTCAGTGACGAATCTCGCGATGGTCGGCCGTCCACCGCTGTGACCAACAAAAACATCGATGCTGTGCGCCGTATGATTGAAACAGACAGGCATGTGACCTACCATGAAATTCGCGCATCCTTAGAAATAGGCATGAGTCAAATACAATCAATCCTACACAAACATTTGGGTGTGAGAAAGCTGTGCTCGCGGTGGATCCCACACAACTTGACCGAGGCTCAAAAAACGGACCGCGTCACTTGGTGCAGTGCCATGATTACCAGATTCAACGAAGGTGCGTCAAATTTGGTGTGGGACATAGTAACAGGTGACGAAACATGGATTTATTGCTACGATCCCAAAACAAAGCAGCAATCGAGCGTATGGGTCTTTCAAGATGAGCCGAAACCAACCAAAGTGGTGCGCGTGAAAAGTGCATCTAAGCGGATGATTGCTTCTTTTTTTAATAAAACTGGACACGTGGCTACTGTTGCTTTAGAGAATCGTCGTACCGTGAATAGTGACTGGTACACGACCATTTGTTTGCCGGAAGTTATTGACGAACTCCGTAAAAATAACCGTAAACGCCGTATCATCCTGCACCACGACAATGCTAGTTCTCACACGGCCAGACAGACAAACGACTTTTTGAAGACGAAAAATGTAGAACTCCTGAGTCATCCTGCATACAGTCCCGACCTGGCACCTTGTGACTTTTTTCTGTTCCCAAAAATTAAGAACCAATTACGCGGTCAACGATTTTCATCACCAGAAGAGGCTGTCGAGGAGTATGAAAAACACGTTTCAGAGGTCACCACAGGGGAGTGGCACAAAAGTTTTCAAAACTGGTTTGATCGAATGAAAAAGTGGATAGACGCCAAGGGAAAAACAATAAATTAATTTTGTACCTTTAATAGTATTTTTTCATATTCATTCCGGAAACTTATAGTGCGTCCCACGTACATGAACAATTTGTTCATGTAAGTTTGCTTGTGTGCACGTTTTGTGTTTGTGTTGCAGCTTTTGATTTAGTGTGACACATACATTTTTCGCAGGAATTTGCGTTAACGAGTAAATGTGTGCTGTGCGTGTTTACCTCCCCTCCCGGAGAAAACGGCAGAATAATTTCAGTACTAAGAGTCGAGCGATACCAGGTCCCGTGTTAAATGGTCTAAGTCCTATTACAGATATATAGTTTTCAGACAGTAGCGTGCATATCATATAGGCAAATACGCAATGCCTACCCTGGACTTGGCTTAGCTAACTAGACCACTATCTTTTTAAATATAGGAAGGTACACACAACTATTTCAATATTATAATTATTTTTTTGAAATACCTACCTGCCTGCTTCGCAGCGCTCGCGCTACCGTGGCAACACGCATAACTAAAATTCGAAGGCAATTTTCATTTCAAATTTCATTCTCATTAAAATACGCAACGCCTGTGCGAAGCAACCACGTTGTCATGATTACTTGCTACTAGATGGCGCTCACGTTTTTAAATAGTGGATTCGTGCGTAGGTAGTCGGAGATTAATTTTTGATAGTGGGGTAAGAGATTTTTTTGCCAATGAGCTTGGACAAAAGAGAAGGACACCTGTGCGAGTTTTATCTTTATTTATCGTAATTCTCGCTATAATACGTACAAAGAACATAAGGACAGTTTTGTGCCTACCCTACTTAATAATCCTATGCACACCACTGTTTTCAGATTATTCCCTGCACCAGGTCAACGGAAAATAATAAATACCCATATTTAAATACTAATTTATCAAATTAGTGGCTTCTTCTGAAAAGCAGGTAAATAACTTCAAAAAGTGCCGATTTTAGTGAGATAGCGCCTTAATTTCAACTCGATAACTCCACGCGTTCCCGAGATAAAGAGTCTTGAGAGACAGACGGACGAACGGACGGATGGACAGACGGACAACAAAGTGATCCCATAAGGGCTCCGTTTTTTCCTCTTGAGGTACGGAACCCTAAAAATAAAGTTAGTATGGAGAACTGTTGATTTAATCCATCCATCAGCCTGTTTCGTCCACTGCTGGACATAGGCCTTTCCAGGATTTCGCCACTCTTGGGGGTCCTCCTGGAAGAAATGCCCATACTCACACACGCTGGGCAGGCGGGTTGGTGAGCGCGGTGCCGAAACCCTTGCACCAGTGACGCCGCTGCCCGTCACCAGTCTATTTTATATAAGGCCCGGCAATTGGGGATGGATATACCGCCATCCATCGGTCCCAGGCAATGGTGGGCCGCCTGGTTTTGCCTGAGAGCTGTTCTCTTACTCTCCCCCGAATAACTTCGGGAGGATTTGCGAGTAAGATGGTGGTACCTCCACAGTCGAGCCCAGCATCAGCTCTACCACCTAAATTTGATTTAATACAAACAAAATACTTATTCATATAAGTACATAAAAGAAGATAATATAAATGCTGTTTGATTTGAAGGAGTTGTATTGTGAGTAGCCATTTATAATAGAAATCTAGAACCTGAATATGGCAATAACACAGCAGCAATATCTCCTTACAAGTTTTTCATGACAAAGTCAGTGCTGTGTCTTATCTCTTTGCAATGTTAGTAACATTGACTATTTTCTCTGACCTTGCGCTGACACCAAGTTTATCTCCATTATAATTGTATGCCTTGCTTGCCTATAATTGGTATCCATTGAAATTAACTGTGATTTATTTCATAAAGATTAATGTTTTGATCTAGTCTTTATGCTTACATAAGCCTGACACTAAAATGTATTTTCTAAATTAATGACTACATTGAATTTTTTGCCATAAATACAATACAATACATAGGTTTACATACCTGAATACACAATTGATTGATGTTCCAAATATCCTATCCCTGCTTATCAGTACCTAGAAAATGTTTTAATTAAACAAAACTGAAAAATTTAGTTGGTTGTGTATTCAGGTATGTAAACATACGTATTAAAAATCGGCGTTTTCTATATTTGTTTGAATACAGTATAAGGCACATAATATACACAGAAAACTCCAATCCCTAAGTAGTCTAGTTTTTGAGATAGACCGATAGACCACAAATGGTCTAAAACTGACAACTTTGATAGCCTCCCGTTTCTTTATTTTTGGAGATACAAAAAATAAATTATATATTTCTACTCTTCTAGAAAATGACACCCTGCATGGGGTTAAAAAAGCTCTTCTTTCATAAATAAATTTAAATAATTTTTTTATTCAATATCCCCTTTGTGTTTAACATTTCACATAACATATCCAAATTTTAGGTGTGTAGCTCAATCCATCTGCAAGCTAGAGACTGATGGCATACCTGGACGGACATTAATAGGGCTCCATGTTGCCTTTCGGGTATGAAATCCTAAAAAGCTTTTTTTGTTTATACTACATTAAATATTGACTATGGACAGAGAAACATGGAAAATGCTACAACAACAAGAACTAGGCTTTGATAATAAACAATTAACAACTTTACAGAAAATGCAGGAAATTAATTTAAATTGTTCTTTATGCTATACACTTTTTACAAGCATTGTATGTAAAATAAAATATCTTGTAGTTAGCAAAGTAATATTTTTTTCATAAATGAATAGATACCTAATGTTCTCATTAATTCTTATTTAATCACTAATTGAGTTCTCAACTTAGAGTTGGTTAGCAGCATAAATTAGACGCATAATGTGAATTAACTTTTCACCAGTATAATGAGTAAAGACATGATATTTCGGAAACCACTCTTTTGCCATGATAAATAAAAATGTAATAGAAGGATGCAATTACAAAATTCTTCTATAAAGGGCAATTGACACATTTTGCACCAAACCTTCAACAGTGATAAAACCCAAGTGATACTCCATGTTGGGTCATATGAAAACTCTTGAAATGTACATTTAATTCTCTGGAAGCTCAGTTCAAAACCGCACTAAAATTGTGTTTGGGTATGTTGAATTGTTTTAATGAAATGAAAGTCATTTTGCATATTTCCAAAATAAAGTGTTACAGAGTTTAATAAATAATAATTCTATAAAGCTTTTAAACAAGTATTAAATTGAAGGCTAAAGGTCCCCCACTTATAATTGTCTCAAAATATGTAATCTATATTAAAATAGTAAGAAAGTCATGTCTATATATTGAATATTTTTGTGAAATTTTAAATAAAATGGGTTATTTTGTTAGTAATATTGACTAAGGCCAGAACAACAATTTTTAGAATTTTTGTGCATCTGTCTGACAACATAAAATAAAATATATCTTGAATTCAAATCCATTGAGAACCACTCAATGGATTTGGATGCAGGTTTTTTTTATTATCATCATAGAGACCCTGGTTAACATTATATTCTATATATGAGAGTTAAAAAAATAATGCCCAAGCCGAAAATGGAAAATATTAAATCAACACAGGTGGAGCCACAGGCAAAGGCTAGCCTTTTTTATACTTTTTAAAGTGAAATCAATGGGAGGTGCTTATCATAATGACCATGCTTGACTGTGTTTGTTATATAATGTCAAAATCATCAATTGTAAGCATCGATGAATTCATTGAAGATTGTAAGTTGTAATGATGTTCAGCATAAATATCGGGTGTAAATAGACTGCTACCAATAAATGAAACCACATAATATTCTACCCACCCTACTGAACCACTTTTCCCAAGAACCGTACCCACGGACACCCTTAGTTTGGGAAATAATTGAGTTCCAAACAGAAATGCATGAACCCTAACGCACCTACATACTGGCAAGTTTAGAGAGAGCGTTGTCCATCAAACAGCTGTTACATTGCAGCGTTCTAAAATAGACCTTCCTTCTACGAGATTAAGTCTTTGAGTTACAGTTAAATATCTTTTTCTCTGAAGATTTTCGTGGGTTTTTTTTTTATCGAGTAGTTGTTCAGTAGAGTATGTGGTTTTATTTAATGGTGACACTCTATTTACACCCGATATAGAATATAGGTATAGCAATTAATTATAAAGAATATATTATGATTCAAAAACCCCTTACTAAATTTTAAGGATGGTGTGCAGAGGAGGGGTACTGTGGGAAAAAAGAATTGTAAAATTTTCACAACCCAGTAATCTGCACAGAAGTGAACCAGTAGGTTAAGTTAAAAGGTTAGGTAGTGCAAGTTGCAGAATGTATTGGAGCAACCACCATTCCACAATAACTTGAAGTACAAGTCTAAAAAGAAGTTGTACTTAATTGAACTCACCAGCTAGGGTGAATCTGTCCATATAGTTGATGAGGTTCACGAAGCACAGTATGGCGACCGTCATGAATTCGGTGAAGCTCACGTCCCTTAGATCGTCTCGTCGCCTGCCCTGCTTGCCGTGCAGCAACGTCGTCGCCGACTCATTGTCACCGTTTATCACCAGCTCCTGATTAGAAGTATTCGGTCGCAAGTCATTGGGGTCCATTGTGACTATTTGTGACACAGCTGGCCGGACAGCGGTATTAAGGGTAATATTCTCGGCTGCACTATCACCAAATAAAAATAAACACAAAGATACTTTCAGATTATGAAACTGATAGCAGGAAGATATTCAAAAGTTCTTATACGCAAAAGGTCACATGTGAAAGTTTACTAAAGAGTTCTCTGGTTATTTAGAATGAATACGAGAAATAAAAAATAATAAATAACCGGAGGTAAGAAACTATTTTATTGACGTCGATAATGAAAATTCATTTTAGAAGAAAAAATCTACACACGTAACCACCCGCCAACGTTCATGACGTGAATATATTTATTTTTTGACAACTCAACAACTGTCACTGTCATAGACAATTATACAATCGTGAGCGAGAGCAGTTGTGCCAACTCAACAAAATTTATTCATAGATTGAGATTTCAAACCAAACCCACTCGGGTCACGGTCATGATGTTCACTATAGTAGCTCTTTCGATATCATGCATGGCATGGCATGTATATCTACCCTCTCTTTCAGAAACAGAGTGCCTTACTCAAAGTTATTGGCATTAACAAATACTTAAACAAGCTGCAGGCGCTTTGCGTCCCATACATATCATCAACTTTCACCAGACCAACGAATCACGTCAGTTTTTGTACTGCGCGTAGAGCTAACTGGGCATAGTATAGCATTATACCTACTATGCTTGAATCAGCATCCTAATAATCATTCAGTTAACTAAACAATAACACGTGTTTCAACAATTATAGGTTCTTCTTTTTCTTTTACTTTTAGGATTTCAGTTTATTATATTTTGTTTAATTGTAAATAATAAATTAAATTTACTATTCTATTCTAAACGTATAAAAATGGGTTATTTTGGCTGGTTTATGCTTGAAACATATTTGTTAATACCTAAACTAATCTCTCGTATATATCTTGTTTGGAAACAAGCAATATTTATATCTAAAAGAGCCCGTAACTCACTGAGCTAAAATTCCTTCAAGTCGACTCTATGCGTTTATTATTAATGTTTGGTCTGTGGTTTATCCCTACTATTTTCAACGTTTGTTGAATCATCGCAGGTTTTAGTGTAAAATTTTAGTTTGTGGATTCATAATCCCACCCTACTAATCGGTAAATTACGATATTCACCTCCCTGGCGAATGGGCCGAATGCCGATAATAAGGCCATCAGTGATTCGGAATATCACGATATGCCTTGAGTCTTGACTCGGAACGCACTGTAAATAACATGGCGGCTGGACGTCATTTATTTCACGGAGTACCTAATATTTGATTTTAACCTAAAATTATTTATTTTATATTTAGTGTTCTGATCAAATGGCTAAACTAATTTTCCTCGTCTTTCTTCTTTGTTTATCAAACAATTTAGCTAAAAAATACAATGACGAAGAAAAGCCTGACTGGGCCAAAAAAGATATTCGCGACTTTTCGGATGCAGACTTGGAACGGTTAGTAAAACCGGTCTAAATAATGTTCTTTATTAAAATAAGCGTGTGAAAATCAAATCTGTTTTTTTTGCAGTCTTTTCGACCAATGGGAAGAAGATGAGGAGCCTTTACCAGAAGATGAATTACCTGAACACCTTCGAAAGCCACCACAGCTCGATCTAACAAATATGGATATGTCAAACCCAGAAGCAGTTTTACAAGCAACCAAGAAGGGGCAAACCCTCATGATGTTCGTTTCAGTCGCAAACGATCCTTCACGCGCTAGGACTGAAGAGTTAACAAAGATATGGCAAACCAGTCTTTGGAGTAATCATATTCAAGCAGAACGATACCTTGTTGCTGATGATAGAGCCATATTCATGTTCAAGGATGGTTCACAAGCATGGACTGCCAAGGAGTACTTACTAGAACAAGAAGAGTTGAAGGATGTCCAATTGGAAAGCCAAACATACCCAGGAAAAAAGGCAGACATGAGAAACACAGCTGTAAGAGATGAACTATGATGATCTGAACTTAGTATGACATGATCTGAAGTCAATAGCTACTTACATTCCTCTTACTGGCATTTGTTTGATGATTACTTTTGTATTTTACAGTTAGCAGTTCTTTTACATGCAGTACAGTTATGGTTTTTTTTTCTCAAAACCATAGTGATTTTTAAAAAAATTTAAATATAGTGTCAATACCTATTTTGTAAGAGAAATAAATAATTTATTTTTATATCTTTATTTTTTCATTTCTTTCATTCAACTGTTATAAAAATGTGTTGGTATTGAAAATAATAGGAATGTACAACACCAATAAACGAAAGTTAGGACATCTATTCCTAGATACCTACTTATTAGAGACCAGCTGACTCCAGCCAGACAACTCAATCAAACATACTTAAGTGCTTAAAATATAATTTGTTGGTATGTTAGATATTTAGATTTAAAGTAAAAATTATAAAAATGAATCAAAAGGCATCTGTAGCTCTGAAGTGTTCTTCATCTATTGTTGAATAAATATGACCCTCTCCACACATCCACTCTAGTATATTCCTGAAAAAATAAAAAGGTGTTTATTCCTGAATAAATGAGCATTCAATACTGGAATATTAAAACTGGTTAGACAATTTAAATTGAGGGGAAGAATTTCATATTGTTCCATTAGCCCACCATGTTTATCCACTGCTGGATACAGTTCTTTCCAATATTTTGCCACTCTTGGCAGGCTTCCATCCTCATCCAGCAGCCACCCTCAACAAACCATGGGCCAAGACGTTTATAGTCACTTGTAAATTAATCAGATTTTACCCTACTATTGGTCATATCATATCTGTATAGTAAATACAATTAAACATTTGATATTTACTCAAATTCCATCTGTGCCATCTTATCCTTCAGTGTGGCATACATGTCCTGTTTGCTGATACCCTGCTCCAGGGTAGAGGCTCGTATCAGGTTGAATACCATCATTTGTCGTGTGTTAAGTCCATTCACAGACCCTCCATTGTCCACTCCTACCATGGAGTTAGCTGGGAGGCCACCAGTGAATGATGGGTTATTGTTCACCACTTTTTCCTAGAATATAAGGAATTTTAGTTTTATTCGGTGTTAAGTGCAAGATGTGGGTCATACTGGGCTATTCCAAACAAAAAGTAAATTATTTACTTACATGTTGAAAACAGTAATTTAAAAAACAAATTTGATGACTCTACCTTTTTAGAATCGGCTTCCATTTTGACCTTGTTATTGATGCATTGGAGATAGTGAAATGTGATGATGTTCACATCAATGACTGGAATGATTTTGAAGGCCATCAGCACTTTCTTGCCTCGGTTTGTTTTAACATTGCCAAATATCTGAATGTAGTCATTTACTTGCACTTTGGGAGTAGATTTGTCCTAGAAGAGAATTGCTATGATAAAAACCCAACAAAATATAAAAACACAATTATCATGACCAAATTAAATCATAACTTACATCCTCATCCATAGATTCTTGATCTAACCAAAGCACAGCTTTCATCCTACCAGTTATATCTTGTATTGTGTAAGTTATCTTAGTACTCTGCATTCGAATGTTCCTAATGCGTGCAACTACAGAGATTATCTGAATTTCAGTGCCCCATATTTTCACGCCATCATCCCCACAGTGAAGTGCTTGTCGGATAACGATAGGTGCAGTCCGGGAAGCTCTCCGTCCCTGCAAACACATGAAAAATTGTTACGAAAGAGCAAACGTATGGCCTTAAACCGGAATAAAAGTGGTAACTTACAGTCTTTTGAGCTTGATTTGGAGTGTTAACATTTCCAAATTGATTTGGCGAGTTGAAGAATCCACCGCCGGCAACGGATTGATCTGAAACGCATTTACAGGTTATGTGGAAGTAAATCTCTGGATTTTTGGTAGATTGTAAAATGATACCCACCATTCCACATAACTGATGTTCTAATTACTGGACTGAGTTACTTAAATTCACAATGAAAAATGTCCTCGTCTTTTGTGTTTACAAAAATGAAAACGAATTGTCTGTCTGACTGACAGGACAGATAACTTTTTCGCGGGAAACAGAAAAACCGGCCACAGAGCCGCCGCCGCGCCGGCTAAAGGTGTAGGTACGTTCCAAAACCAAAATTGGAACCTGTTTATATTAGCGTTCCTCCCATAGACATACAGACCAAACATTAATAATAAAAGCATAGAGACGACTTGAAGCAATTTTAGCTCAGTGAGTTACGAGCTCTTTTAGATATAAATATTGCATGTTTCCAAACAAAATATATATGAGAGATTAGTTTAGGTATTAACAAATATGTTTCAAGCATAAGCCAGCCAAAACAACCCATTTTTATATGTTTCTTCGTATCATGTAGTAGCTTAAATGTTGCCAACACTATTTAATCCTTAGGTTTAGTCTGTATGTCTGTGGTTCCTCCAAAGCACCTGTCAGGGGCCTTACCACGGTCGAATTTGCGAAAAGAGCCTTTTGCTCTTTTCTTTCGAAAGTCACCTTCTATCTTTTGAAGATACTCTTTTTTTATCCGTAGAATGTGCACACTTTTCTCTAATGCGCTCTTCTCACTTTTGGAAGCCAAGACACAGACAACCATTCATTCAAAAATAAAAAATGGGTATAGACAAAAAAGAGTGTCAAAATCCAAAGTGTATGCAATGCTGTTAGCGGTGCTTTAGCGGTGAGAGGTCACGTGATAAACTGAAAAATATTCGCCGGATGGGTGACTTTAAATATCGAATCATTGGTACAGTGGCTGACAGTATTAGATGCAAGTAACCAGGGGCCTTATTGTCTAACTTCACTTTTGCTTTCAAATGTATTGCGATGGGCTAAAAATATATGTCTCATGGTTTTAACAGAAATCATGTTACACGCAAAATTCCGTCTTGTTTTTTAATTCACGGCACCGCATCCTAACGAAGAACACTACCGCTAGCAGCACGTATCGTCTTCTTATTCGTAGTTGATACGTTGTTTATTAGGGTACCGCTAGCGGCAACGCATACATTTCAAAATAAATATCCATTAATAGAAGGAATATAAATAATAGGTACCTAGGTATTTCTTGTCGTTTATACTTATCAAGTGAAAAGAAGGAAACAAATCACTCTTTGATGAAAAAGGAGAAGAATCTAATTATGTTGGAGTGTATGGAGAAGTAAGTAGACGTTTACTATTCTTCGTTTTACACAGGAAAAAAATTGCCTTTCTACTCTTTCCCCGATGTAAGTATACTCCAAGTTTCCCCGTATTTGAGATTGGCTCCTATCCCATTTCAGTGTTGGAAAAGTAGATTGCTACTTCACCTACATATATACACGCTAATGTCGATCATTTTTATTTCAGACATTGCAACCTGTCCCATGTGCTAAATAAGTCTCTAAGTCTTATAAGGTCATGACTCCTGCTTTGGTATTCCCTATCGTGTGGCTAGTGGTGCTAGAAAACTGCAGGAAGGTAAGACAAAGTTTTTGTTGTCTAGTACTTTCTTCTCATTTAAATGTTTGAAGCAGCGGTAGCTTGCTGGCCTCTCAATCTTGCGACCCAGGTTTAATTTCCAGTCACCACCAATGAGTTTTTCGAAATTTGTGTGCACAGTATTTGTGTTCTTAGCTAATACTTACCACTTAATGAACAATGAAGTAAAACATTGTGAAGAAACCTGCATGCCCTAAAAAGCGTGTAATTTATGCCTGAAGTGCAGCGATATGGGGTACCATGTAAATTGTTTGAAATTTATTTGCACTAAGTACCATATTGTTTGCTACTACTGACCAAACTAATGTGAATGTCTCCCAACTAAAAACTCACTCTAATAAGGTAGCATTTCATAGATTCCAAAATTGAATTGGAAATTAGAAGCATCGCCTCAAATCAAACCCTGGTTATTTAAACCTTGTAATGCAAAGCACATATTATTGCCTTCATAAGATCTTACATAGATGTTCTTGTCTTTTCAGAAAAGGATTTGCTGTCAACTAGGTGCAATGACACCTTTTGTCAGAGCCACCGTGCTACTGGTGGAGAGAATCCTGACCCTCATTAAACCAACATTGGTTGTAACTTGAGACAGGAACTGGAGGCACATGAGTTTTAGTAGAAATCTAACAAATAAAAAGATCTTTTTGTCAGTAACAGGTTTATAAGTAGTAAACATTTTCAAAGAATAAAAAATATCAAATATATTGTTTTACACTTTTTTCCACCCTCACAAAATTTTATTTGATGATGTCTTTCATGGCAAATTTTCAAGCTAGGTAGCATAAAAATTACTGTGTGTTTTCTTGCAAAAGTATGAAATTGTTTATAAATAATAAAACCTGACTGCCTCTGTAACAAATGGTTGCTCTGCACTTGCCTGCTAACCCAGAGGTTCTGTGTTCAATCTCCACGCCCTGCATATCACTGTTCAGTCTGCGTGCTTCGAAAAAAACATCAAGCTGTTGATCTATTTATGCCCGATCTATAGGGCCCATCACATTTGGGAATAAATAATAGTGTAGTGCGTAAAAAAGTGCATTGAAATATTGAAAATGAATTAAATAGAGATGGTATATATACAGTTGTGGTTGTATAATTAGGAACTACTGGTAAGAAAGTCGATTTTTGACAAACAAGTAGCTGTTACTTTTGTAATAACTTACTGATAACAAATTTAAACCACACAAAATAACAGTTATATTTGTAGGCTTTAATAATTTATACCCAATATGCAAAACAATTGCACTGCTATCACTTCAATTGCTATTGTATTTTAAATGTACTGGCCGCTTGACAAATAATTAGGAACGGAAAAAAATAATTCTTAATTTTGAATTTCGAAAATGGTTACCGCATTTTTTTGTTTCCCGCGTATTCTATGGTTACATCGCTTTATATCTCCTTTATATTGACTAAGTTGAAAGTGCATAATTATTCCGAAATCTTGGGCAAAAAGGAGAGTTGTGATCCATCGACCCGGAAAATTATTATGGCTCTAGGTATATGAACGTAATTGGTCGTATAAAAAGATTGCTGATCATTTGAAGTGCTCTAAAACTAAGGTGTTTAATGCTGTAAATCACGTCAAACAGTTTAATACTACGAATAATATACCTCAAAAGCCTAAATCTAGAAAAACAACATCACGTGAAGATGCTTTAATTGTTCGTGCAGCAAAGGCTTTGATCCTTTCAAGAGTTCTGAAAACATAAAGAGGGAAGTTTTTGGCGACGGAGGAGTATCTACACGTGTACGAAGACGCTTAACTGATGCAAAGTTATTTGGAAGAATCGCCCGGAGTGTACCGCTTCTCACGAAGGTGCACCGAAAAGCTAGGTTAGAGTTCGCGAATAAATACGGCAACTGGACAGCAAGTCACAGGAAAAACGTGTTATTTTCTGATGAAACGAAAATAAATAGACTAAGGTCTGATGGTAAACAGTATGTGAGTAGACCGCCTAAGCAAGCGTTGAATCCTAAGTTCACGAAAAAAGTGGTACAGCATGGGGGAGGAAACATAAAAGTTTGGGGATGTTTCTCAGGTCATGGTGTTGGGCCAGTTAAAAAGATTGAAGGTATGCTAAACCAATTTAAATACAAGCAAATATTGGAGAGAGAGAAAGACTATGCTTCCTTATGCTGAGGAGAGGTTGTTGGACTACAGGTCTGGATATTTCAGCAAGATAATGAACCCAAACACACTGCTCATTCAGTTAAAAGGTTTCTTCGTGATCAAAAAATTACTGTGTTAAATTGGCCTGCAAATAGTCTAGATCTTAATCTGATCGAAAATCTTTGGAGAGAAGTAGAGTGTGGCTGCGAAAAGGACGAGCAATTTGAACAATCTATATGATGCCTTTGTCGAATCGTGGAACAATATTTCAGATGAAACCTGTAAAAACTTAATAGATTCCATGCCCCATCGCTGCAGGGCAGTTATTGTAAGCAAGGGCCACCCTACAAAATACTAATACTGCTTTTTGTAAGCTGTGTTAAAAGATTTGTAATAAATATTGTTTATTTCATTAAAATTGTTTCTGATACAGTTCAATAAATTAAGTTATTTTACCCGTTCCTAATTATTTGTCCATAGCTAGAAAGTTTCAAATAAATAGTTCAAATGGAACTTTAATTAAATTATCAATTGAAGTTCAACAATTTTACATATTATATATGTAGTATAAAAGCCTGCTTACATAGCTTTATTATCATGTCGTTTGGAGGTAGTAACAGTAATAAAGACCAAAGTTACAGCAACTTGTTTTTCTGAAAGTTACTTTGATATTAGTCGTTCCTAATTATATGACCACAACTGTATATATGTCATCTCACTCACACTATCTAATTATGATACTTGCATCAGAGAATATGAAGTATTATGTATGTATGATGTTCAAGAACATATAGGTATATAACAATTACATGGGTGAAGTGTTTTGCTTGTAATTGAATCAAATCAAATAATTTTACTGTCAGGCATCTGTGGCCCATGCAAACAAACATTAAAGTACAAAGTATAACAATAATATAGCCTTTATTCTGTCCTACAGTGATTTTGAAGTTAATTTTTATAGAACATTTATTCATTACTATTTATATTAGGTCACATAGCACAGTGCCACATTGCAAAGGCCTCGTCCAACTCCTTCCAATGTTCTCTATCCCATGCCACTCTTCTCCAGTATGGACCGGCTGTCAATTTAAGTTGGTTTTCCCAGAATCACCAACCTCTAGTTATTTTTCTTTCATGTGGGTACCAGTCTGTGACCTTTTTACTTAATTTCTCTGGGTTACTACGCAGGATGTGACCTGCCAATGCTGGTTCCTGTAGTAAGCCACTAGGTGTGCTACACAATTTCTTGTAGGTCTTCATTTCGAGTTCTATCCTTTACTCTTGACTCCCAACATGCTTCTCTCCATGGCTCTCTGGCATTTTTCGAGTTTATCTTTGTGTTCTTTGTTTAAGGCCCACATCTCGCACCCATATGTTAGACAGGGAAGAATAAATGTGTCTTTTGTTTTCGTTGATAGCCTCAAGTCATTACTTTTCATCTCTTTTAGGGACTAGTCTCCACCCGTTGGCTATTCGCTTGTTGATTTCTTTGTGTGTCTAGTCATTTGGAGAGATTATTTGACCAAGGTACACATATTCCTTTACATATTCTAAGTTACATAGGTAGTATATTGGTACAAAATTGAATTAGTAAATAGAGCATCAACTATGTTATTATCACTTCACTTTGCATTACCTATGTCATGGCGCTGTCCTACGGCACTTGTCCACGGAAGCAACGGAGAACTCTCACCACAAACGCCGAAAAGTTGACGTTGCGGCGCGACTCCAGCAACTGCACCCTAGGCGTACGGATGATACCCCATCTTTTGGAGCTCGTACTCCGCCTTAGTGTTTTAGTGCAGGCGTGTTTGGCTTCGCAGCACGCAGCTTCTGTTTGGGCTCCCTAAGAGCTTTGCTTGAGTTCTGGGTCGTACGTGGTTGGCGCTTTCTCCTTTGCACAGTCTCGAAACCAATAACAATATCCCGGTTCGGCGCGCCTTCTTACTGGGAGCGGTATGTGCGCTCGCGGTAACGCTGGCGAAATCTCGATGACGAGGTAGGTACCTAAGTAAATAACTAACACCTACCTAGTCCAATTTAGAGTTTTTAGAAAAATATTTTGCTTGTCGAAAGTTTTCTCATGAAATTTATTACAATGTACCAACGACCTATGATGGTCCTTGCAATGTAATAGTATTTTGTAATTATAATGTCTTTGAGTCATAAACTCCAATTTCATGACAAAAAACCTACGAAAACTTCACAAAAGGCACTAAATTTGGTCACTGTTTTTTAGAAGAGTAGAAGTCACTTTAGCTCTGCAAAAGGCGGCAAAAAGAAAGACCAAACGTTTGTCAAAATGCCACCGTTCTACGGAAATAAGCAAAAAAGTATCTTTTTGAATGAACGAAACTCGAAAAACGACACTCTTTATCTTTAGAAGCCAAAGTAAACGAAAAGTCACTTTTTTTGCTCGGCTAATCTAAGAAATCAAGTTTGATAGCTGAAGACTCTTTCAAAAGACACTCTTTTTGTGCCTCGTTCTAGACCCCCAGGTAGCGTTCGGTCGGTTACCCTCGCTTTAACTCGGGTCAATTTTTGAACGATATGGGGTGAAATTCCTCAGACTATATCACTCCGAGTGAAATTCACTCGATTCAAAACGAAACCTAAAATAAAAACATCTACTTTTTTGGAACCAGCATCAAACTACTTTTGCCTGACAGCGAGCACTAATCTTGAAAAGTGATTTGGAACGCTACCCAAGAACAGCAGTTTAAAAAATTTAATCATGATAGAAGAGATAGTATGTACTAGGTACATACAATACATCCTACACTGAAAAACAGATTCTTTTGAAACTTCTACTACAAACAAAATGTGGAATAAAAATATATGTATTGGCTGAAAGGACAAGTATCCAGGCCGTAAGAAGCTAAAAAAGACAGTTTAAAAAAAACGCTGTTTGTTTTCTTTCATGTTCGTAGTTTTCGTTTCGATTTAAAATTGATTCAATCTTTACTTTCGTTTTATAATGGTTTGTGACGCCTATCACAAGGGCAAATATTATGTGACATTCAAACGTGGATTTGAAGATTGCAAAAAAGACATAACCATTACAGTGGACAAAGTTTTCGAGAACGATAGTTTGGTAACCTCATCTTCGTTTAATTTTCATTGAAATTGTAGTAAGTTTTTTTGTTAATAATTGTCCTTTAAACTTCCAGCGGATCGTGCTATCTGATGACGATGACCCAACATTTTTGTGTGTCTTACACGTAACTCGATGCGACTACGAAGATCTGAAGAAGCAGCAAGGTCTTCTGATAGATTTTGACAATTTTCCGTCTCAACTTGTTCGACTATTGCAGCAATGTTTGTCAAACAACATGTAAGTAAAGGTTATGAAATCTGCTAGTCTAGCATAGCAAACCAAGCTTGATACAGTGCTCTGTCCCACTTTGTAGATCTACATATGGAGGGACAGACAGTGTATATTGAGCTGTCAAAGCTCGAAATGGTCTACTATGCTAGGTAACCTGGATCATAGTGTTCAACATAAAATATGTCAACATAATTGGTTCATCATTTGCTTATTTCTGCATTGCTATGTACTTCATATTTTTATGGTAGATAGGTCTGGTTACTAGATATAACATAAAAATATTTGTTTTTTTTTTTTTTTTATTTTTGCTTTATTTGCATTATCAAAATGCTGATGAAGTGTCGAAATGAAATAACATTCTGTTTATCGCAGTGACAAATCTCAATAGAAGTCACACTGCCTAAAAAAATAATAGTTGTAAAATTATTGAGGTAGAATCGAACATGTTTTACACGGGAGCAGCCATTTTGTATATTTATCACTTTGGATGCTGTTTGGAATCATGTCTTTGACTGCATCCAGTGATTGTGAAGTATTACCAGTGTTGGACTCTTTCGAGCCACCAGCTCCTTCGATAGGTGATTGAATAATATCATTATCGTAAGTGGGCAAAAAATCTTTCACAAAAAGCCAAAAAATAGTTTTTTTTTTATTGTTTATTTTTCAAAGACAAATATACATATATACATTTTGATTAAGATAAAAGCCATTTGACTAAAACCACATGGTTTATACGCGGTGTGGCGAGATCACTAACTTATGCTAACTAAACATAGACTTATATACAAGTTTAACAACCCGCAGCCACAGGCTGCTGATGTTCAAGAAAATAAAGCTTTATGGCACTCCTTCGCTTTTTGTTGTTGCTACAATTTTTTATGCTATTCAGAGTATTAATAGATAGCTAACTCGTTTAGAAATAAAGGAAGCATGTATTCCCAAGTTCGCGTTCCATATAAATTATTATAGATAAGTAGTTCATAAGTGGGTAGGTAAGTTAGGTTTCGTAGGCTTTTTGGCCTTATTTTCTTAATTAGTTTAACCTTGTTACCGTATTCTTCACAGATAATAGCCATTTTTATTTTACTGTATATATTTATGATTTTACAATAATCAAATAAGCCTTTTTCATCCTCATAATATTTGTTTTTAATATGGTTTGCCACAATGACTTTTAATATTCTTAATTGCAGTCTATAGATACTATCTATATAGCTGTGCGACTGTAACTACTAATACTGTGGCTTATTATTGAGTCAGCAAGTGATAGATACATCAGTCTTAATATGTTATAAGGTAATTTGAATTTAATTATAAAAAAAAATTGATAATATGCCTCGAAGCTTGTTACATAGATAATCAATATGTGGACCCCAGTTTAAATGGTTATCTATAATGAGACCTAGGTACTTATGCTGTTTGATAAGTTCTAAATGCTCACACTTACATGTATAGTGGTTTTTATTCAAACATTGATGTTCATGGGCAACAATGTTTGGAATGATTAAGGTTTGTAAGTATGGGGAGTGAATGTGTAAAATTCGACATTGTGAGCCCATTTACATAGAAGCTCTGCAAGTAGGGGAAGGTCAAAGTTACGTTGCATTATTTTTTGAGCTTCTTCAACATTCCGATGAGACACTAACAAACATGTGTCATCTGCAAACTGGTAAACAGACCCTTCGGAAAATATGTTACACATGTCATTTACATACAACAGGAATTCGGTAGGGCCAAAAATTGAACCTTGAGCCGTGGCTTCTTTAGTTGGAAACCGAAGTGTGACGACGAGCGAACGAGGAGGAGCGTGTTAGGCAGACATGTCAGTAAAAATAAGGAGCAGAGTGAGGCGACGTCCCTAGTTTTAACAGTAAAGTCACCGTTTTCAACATTTTTATTCACAGTATTTTTGTCACTTGTTTAAATAGTATGAGTACAAAATTTATTCAAGTAGTTTATTCATAAAAATTAACCACATTTGTTACCACATGCCTAGGAACAAAATTCTTAGGACCAGATATCTAATTATTTTGGTGCTTAATAAAAAAAAATTGTTGATCTCTGCAAGTAAGGGAGGGTACCATGGGGAGAGGGATATCCCCCTACCCCTCCTTACGCTCCCCCCTACCCCTCCTTACCCTCCCCCCCTTATTGGTGCGGAAGTAATCAAATGCCCTTCCCCACAACAGGTATAATATGAACATTACTATACATATACTGATCAAAATTTATGACATAATAATATAACCTCTGCCAAAGTCTGAGCGTGGCAATACCAGGGTTCAAAAAAAGTCTTGTATTTGTAATAAAAATAAACGAGATTTTTTTAAATATTTCTGATGCATAACTATATAAAAAAATATATGTATCCAAAAAATTTGCAAATAAAATACTTAGGTATTTTGCAATTTTAAGTATAATAATTATTATTTATTAATATCATTAAGATTTCTAAAGATCAGACACTAAGCAATTATTTTTTTTCTAGCTATTTTATTTTTTTATGTAACAACAAAAAAAGAAAAATGTAAATTCTTCAGGAATATTTTTACAGGAAAAAATACTTTCACTCTGGTGTGGTTTAAACCAGAGACCTTTTGTGCGCCAGACGGACGCTACTAACTGAGATACTGCCATGCTTAATAAAATTTCCAATGTGAAATTTTCAATCTTGTATAAAGGCAAGACAAAAGATAGGTGATTTCCTTGTGAAAACTCGCAGAAAACGTCTTTTCACTGAGAAGTGACCTAGTTTAGTACTGTAAATTTACATTCACTCAGCTCCCCAATTGTATTTACATGTGAACCAAACATGCTTCTAGTGGCTCCCCTTTGCTTCACTTGATATTTCACCTATTTCTTAAATTTTCCTGGAAGACTCTCATAATTGTTTTAATGTCGCTGATCATGAAATATTGCTTGTTTAATAGTATTGGATAACCTGGAGCCAAAACTAGAACAGAACACCAGGAACCGCCACTGCAGTCTGTCTCACCAATGATAAGGCAATCCTCTAACAATTTTCAGGTTCCTAATAATGCAACAAACAAACCCTGTGCAGTATTACTTTGAAGTGGTAGAGCACAACGAGTTCAAGCGGCTTGTTCACTTGTCATTGAAGACCGGCCCTGCTACTGATACTGATATAAAGAAACACATGGCTAGTACTATTACAAACCTCAAGGTAGGTCACTTATATTTATAATATTTTTAATTTATAATATAAGTATCTTATTTTACAATGTTTTAATTCATAATTACAACCTGTTCATATATACAAATTCATGCTATCTGTCATTCAGTTCATTGTTAAATTTAATCTTTATCTGGAATCGAGACAATGACCTGAATGTATTTATTGATGGAATATTTATATGGCTACTTTTTATACAGGATGACTTTTACCCGAACCTAGACAATTTAGTATTTTGTAGAAGAATACAAACTGGTTTTATTCATTCAAAATCATAAACATAATTATTTTTTAAAGTTGGAGACCTTTGAAGACTATCTTAAAATCCAAAGAAATCATGTTCACCTGAAGAGATAAGATAATTAGATCGCGTGAAGTCATTTTTATTATTGATCTCACTATTTTGGACTATTTTCAACTTTTTCCGCATGGGAATTGCTAGGCTAGGATAACTCTAGTCGCCGTCAATAGAAATTGTGGACTATGTAAACAAAGCGCCATGTTGTCTTTGTCTATGAATAGGGAACTATCTAGAGATGGGCAAGTATGTGTTTAAAAATGCTTAATTCATTTTCTTTATTTGATTCGTCGCTAAAATATTCTGATGAATCGCTAATCAAATCGCCCACGTTAATTACAAATGGTTCCGTCACATCGTCGGTGGCCGTATCTATTATCCCATCCAGTTCTTTCATATTTTCTTCTACTTTTAGGACATGAGCTACACATTTCGCCCACTGTTCTGGCCCGATCCGCGCCAACCCTTGGTCCAACAAAATCTTCACATCGTCCATTTTGAATGTTTTGTTGTTCCTTCCAACGTAACCTTTTACTTGCGCTCATATCAACTCTATCGGGTTAAGCTCGCAATGATATGGTGGAAGGCGCAAAACTCACATTTTTGATGCCGTCAACTCATACACATAATTTTTTGTATATTTTTGCTTGTCTACTTTAGCGATGAGATTCGCTTTGATTTCGGTTTCTTGAAATTTGATTTCTTTTTCGCGCAACCAGTTTTGGATAGCCTCCTTCCGCCAACTCATGTTGGGCGCCTTTTCGATTTGACGCGAATGATATGGGGCATTGTCCATTACTATGACGATAAAATCAGTAAGAGAAGCCAAGTCGTTAGAATACCGAAAACACAAAAGATTTTAGGGCAACGCTGGAAGATCACACAGCTCTCTATAGAATCAAACACACGTTTATGTCAAAGATTATGAACTAACGCTGTCAAAAAAAAAATGACGGAATAAAATAGCATCACGAATAAAATAGGTTTATATTCAAATAGATTCGTACATTCATTACATTCGTACATACATTCTAATTTTCAAAGACAATACAGATTCGATGAGAAAAAAATATGACAGCAATCTCGACGCAGTACAGCATTGACTATTGATTCTATGATTTTCCGTAATTAACTGGTGATTATTGAATATTTCATGATGAAATACAGCGAATGGCAGGTAAGACTTGATGCTTCAATATTTGGAATAATGTTCAGTGAGACTCCGTGACAGAACCTTGAGAAAAATTGAGAAAACGGTTCGTTTACATAGTCCACAATTTCCATTGACGGCGACTGTATAAATTTTATTTCCAAATAAAAATTTTTAAAAATATTTTTTCTTTTTATTTTAATTGATTTTAAATTTAAAATGTGTTCTACTAACGTTTCTTAATAACCTCTAAAATTATCGGGGTTTTTTTAAATTTTTCCTCATACACGTAAACTGGGGATGATTTTTTTTTCTCGTCTATCCCATAGTGTGGGGTATCGTTGGATAGGTCGTTTAAAAACATTGTGGGTGTGTGAAAGCCATTTTTCGATTTAGGGGTCCGTTGGCGAAATATTAAGCTTTAAAGTGAAAATTTTTGTTAGAGTGGAGCGTCGTCCCCCCCCCCTGCCGGCTAAACGGTTGCTTATAGAAATGTGAAAATATGTATAATGAATTTAAAAGGAAGACTATCACTGCTAAGTAGGCTTTACAGGTTTACGAGTACATTTCGCGCCAAACTTTTGGTCCCCTCTAATGTATGGGACTAGAAGTTTGGCGCGGTCTGTATTAGTAGACCAACTTATTAAATGTACTGGGCAACTACGGAACCCTACATTGCGCGTGGCCCGACACGCACTTGGTCGGTTTTTTTAAATATAAGTGTGGCAACATACACAAACAGAAACGTTTTTTTTTTTGACATGTCAGAGCGGGAGACATGGTGTTCGGAAATGCTAAGAAAGTCGTGAAAGTAAAATGAGTTCCAAGATCTATGTAACGTGAGTGACCAGAAATTAATCATGCAAAAAAATAAAAACTGCATGGAGGGCAAGAAATTGATAATGAATAAACTCTTTAGGCATTAATAAAACCGTATTTAATTAAGGAAATATTTTACTTTAACCGAACAGTTTTCATTCATTCTAGTCTCAAAAGCTATGTCGCCGAATGTAACGTGAGTTACCAAAAGTTTTATCAATATAGAACCCAAGAAAATGTGTCAAGTTTAAAGAAAATTGTTCTAACACATTTTTTGTTTATTCAAGAGTTAATATTTACATTAGGAGGATGAGTTATATATTCAAATTATTCACATATTATTAAAAGTATATCGTAAACTGGAGTAAAATGTAACATGAGTTACCGTGGAATTGCCCAAATACTGTCACGACATGAATTATCGAGGAGGTGTCAAAGGTGTTTCTAAGTATGAACTGTGGAATACAAGTCACAGATGGATGACCCCTTTCCCCAAAATATTAGTGAGTGTAGTCCACATCCATATCTTTTGAGTAGACTCATCTCTCCTCAGTAAAGGCTTATTTTTTACCATACCATTATCTTTGGCCACATGTCCGCCTCAACTGCTACCCCCTAGCAACCCTGTTAATATTGTTGCATCAGGCCTTTGGTCTGCCTACTGATGTCACCCTTACTTTACAGAAGTCGCTAACATCAGTGAAAAGTTCCCTATCAAGTAGTGAGGCGATGTGGAGCGACAAATGCATCATTATGGAGAGGAAACTACACGACCTGAGCCTGGCCTTAGCTAAAATGGAGGAAGACAAACTCAGAAGAGAGTCAGAGTACCAGGAAGCTATAAGGATTGAGAAGGATAGGTTGACTCAGGTAGTTCTCTGTAATAACTACATATAATTTAATTAATTACGTTGACTTTTTTATCAAAAAATAATATGGTTACAATTATGAATTCACATTCTGAGCGTCATAGTCAAAACCAACGCTAAACATAAAAAAAAAACTATATTATTGGGTGTCCTTGTCCAATAAATCAAAATTTATATTAGAAAAGACCAGGAACTGATCAACCGCTAAATAAGGGTACCCTAAAATCTCGGTATGACGTCATACCGGTTTTTTAACGATACCATCGCGTTTGCGGCGCAAGAAAACCGAAATGGGAAAACGTTTAAACAAGTGCAGAAAGTATTTGGTTCACTAACCTGCACCGAAATTGGTATACGATGTAAAACCATTCAAACGGTACCGAACAGAGTCCTTGTAAAGACATGCATCATAATCTGCTTTATTATGGTGCATTCCAATAACAAAAATATCTACTTCACAGGAGCGGCTGCAGTGGCAGAAATCTAGTGAATCAAGTACAAAGACCCAACTTGCAACCGTCCAAGAGAGTGTCAACAGAAAGGAAAAGCAGATTGAGGAACTCAATTCTAACATCAAGCAAATGAAAGACAATTTAGCACACTTGGAGAATCAGATGAGGTGATTCTGAATAACATTTCCTTAACCGCTAAAACCGATTATCAAATCAAAACGGCCAATAAAATATAATCATTGTCGTTTATATCGGTTTCATAGGTTGGCAAAAAAGGTTAAAGATTACATTCATGCTATCAATATATGAAATGTTATTATATTGTTCTGCATTATAATAACTCGAAAACGACTCTGCTGCTGAAGGTGGTTGTGTGTGGTCCGGCTGGATATAATAATATGGACTCCGTCTTAAACCACTCCCCGATTCCCTTTGTCGTCAACCCCCGCGTTTCTGTAAAGTCGTTGGCGAAGACTTAGTTATGATCAGACTGTAGTTATTACCCAGTGTATTCTGAAAAAAATACCAACTTTTATGGTTGTTAAAACTTACTTATAAAGGATATTTGCAAGATTCCATCACAAAATCGGCGTCGGAAGACGAAAGTCTAAGGTGGGGCGACCTCTTTCAAATATCAACGGGATTTATAGTTGAAAAATAAAAAACGTACTTTTGTGCAAACAATAACTGCCGATCGGTCTATTCTCTCGTATATCCTCTGTATGGGTACTTTAGTACTATTTTTACTGTCCCATTCGGTTTCCAGGGGCCCCACCCGTTCGACGCCCATGCATCTTAGCATAAAATTAACTTGTTCTCAGTCTAATACTATAGAAATCTTTAAAAATCAATTGCAATTATATATTTTTTCTAAATTAATACTAAATTTACTAGTTATTGTTATATTTAATGGACCTAGTTTTTAGCATTGAGAAACTGTTAAATGCAATTCCAAGAGGAAGTGCGGGGTTCCTGTACTTCAGTTCTCGTAATTAACACGGGGCCCCGACGTTAATATTGTTTTATGTATGTAATCTTGATGAATAAAACTTTTTTTTTTTTTTTTTTTTATCTCACCATGATAATGCCGTAGGAGATCCTCGTACCGTATTTCGGGCAAAAATAGCTTCAGTAATTAATTTAAAATACTAATTTAATAATATCTTCGATGTCTTTGTAAACAACTTTTAAAATCAAGTAACGTTTTTTCTAGTGACAAATCTCATCGACTAAATATGCTTGAAAAAGAAGTGCAAAAGGCACATATAGAAGTGGCTACCACTAAAGCTAAGAATTCCTCACTAGAGAGAGATATAATGGAGAAAGAGAAACTGTATCACCAAATTAATATGCAAAACAGTGATCTTGAAAAGGTAATGGTGTTTTAACGTGTAGATTATTAATGTGTAGATTCGCAAATTCGTTCACTGTTAGAGCCATCAGGCTGTGGAATTCTCTTCCGTACACAATCCGAGATTGTCGCACTATCTCCTCTTTTAAAAAGAAACTAAAGGAATACTATTCAGCAAATCCTTAAGCTATCCTAAATATGTTTAATTATTTATTGCTGTATTATCAATTATCATGTATCGTTATGTCATGTTTATATATAGTCAGTTTATATTAGAGTTAGTTATATTAGTATGTATGTTAGATATATTTATATATTTATATATATTTTATACACCTATGTAAGTATTTTAGTATGTAGTACGTACACATATGGTTACCTATTTATTTTTTAAAGCACTCCTATACTCATTCGGTTTGCTATAAAAAATCTCTTTGAGAGATAAGCTCGCCGCTGTACTCAAATTATTGTATCAAATATTTGTAATCTCCTTTTTTGTGTACAATAAAGAATAAGAATAAGAATTATTCTATAGTTGACAAGTTTGACAATACACCCAAAGACTGACTTGACTATACTTCGCTGCAGAGCGGCAATCAAACGTGTGAATAAAGCGATATAACGCGCTCCCTCGCACTTAATGGTGTTATGGCAACCCGCTGTGATGTTTAAATAAAAAAAAAAACAATGATTTACTGATTGATTAAATAATTTACGTATTTATTTTCAAAATATAGTTTCCAAAATAGCGTGCAGTTGTACTGCAAACTATTTGACCAAACAAACTACGAACTTGAGAAGTTTTCAATCCGATTATTTATTTGTTTTTTGTTGTGCAATAAGTAATATTGTATTTTATAGCGCCTCTAATACACTTTTCTGTTGCAGAGGATAAAAGAAAATGTCGATATGATAAGGGATCTGAACAATTCTAACCAAACGTTGAAGAGGGAAAAAGTAAGTTATCCTTATCATAAACAAATCAATCTAATACCATCGGTACCATCGATGTACGAATGCCGGCATGACAGGCTACCTATTGGCAGTTCTTATTTCGTTAAAATCATTTACAAATAGGAAGCCTGACCTACAAGCGACTGTACTTGTAGTTAAAATCTACTTTAAAAAGCGCTTTAGTTTTTACGCTAAGTAATTTATATTTTTAAAGTGATATAATGTACGACTACAAGATAGGGTAAGATTATGTTTTTATTGCGCAATCCATCGCTTTGGTATACTCTAAATATTATTATTAGAGTGCATTACAAACTAGTAAGATAATAATCAATACTTATAATAAAACAGTAGAAACCGCTGTGTCTGTACATTGAAGAAAAGTAGTAGACAAATAGAAAGGGGGTGACTAAAGAAGAGTAATAAATAGAACACATATCAACGATTTTTAGAATTCTTTTCTGTCTGTCTGTCTGTTTGTCCAGGCACATCTCTAAAGCTACTGAACGGATTTTCATGTAGTTTTCACAGCTGTGCAGAGCTTAATTTGGAATAGAATAATAGCTTTATTTCATTAAAATCGGATATCGGAAAAAAAAAGTTATCGTCATTTAAAGATTTTTGGAATTTACTTTTCTACTGGTAGTAATTAGAAGTTATGGTACGGGATCTCCTCAACGGATACAGAGTTCGAGTTTGGGCTCATTTGATTGGTCTTTATTAGCACTTTGGTAAAACATGGTGACCAGGGTCTGATGACGGGACTGGAAGGTGGGTACGGGATCTCCTCAACGGACAACCGCAGACCCTTCGAGTTTGGGCTTATTTGATTGGTCTTTATTAGCACTTTGGTAAAACATGGAGACCAGAGTCTGCTGATGGGACTGGAAGGTGGGTACGGGATCTCCTCAACGGACAACAGCAGACCCTTCGAGTTTGGGCTTAATTGATTGGTCTTTATTAGCACTTTGGTAAAAATGGTGACCAGAGTCTGATGATAGGACTGGAAGATGGGTACGGGATTTCCGCAACGGACGACAGCAGTGCCTTCGAGTTTGGGCTTATTTGATTGGTATTTATTAGCGCTTTGGTGAAAATCATATTCTTTTGTTTTCCTTATTTATACGAAACCTCTTCGACGCGGGCGGAACCTCGGGCAAAAGCTAATAATATTAATAAAACCGCAGGGCAGCTTTGGAAAGCTGTTGGTGTGTAGCGCCATCACGTACCCGAGCCAGGGATCTAACGAAGGTCAGTTAACGGAGGCGGATGCGGAACCGGAGGTCTGGGACTTGCAACTCCGCGGAGGCGGACGTTAAAGGAGGCGGAGGCGGATGTGACAAAAAAATCTAAAACTGATATTTTAAGTTTTGATTGCTCCCAAAACAAGAACTTAAATAAATTATCCTCAGGTATGTTGGATTCAAAAAAGTAAAAAAACTTATTTTTTTAGAATCAACAATCATGTTCTGACTTGACGTCATGAGATGCCGTACCATCAGAGTGATTGCAGGTAGTTGCGTAGTATCAATTATGAAACCGTCACTAACTTACGTAGATTTTGCGGAAATCCCTGGACTGGTTTCAAGCGCAAGACCGTTAATTATATTTTAAAAAATCAGCAGTAAAAATAAGCAATAAGTTTGTTGTCTTTACGCGCTGATAAAAAAAATACAAATGATTTGTGTTGCATTGCCCACCGTCCGTCGCCGTACAGCATCTTCCCCTGTCTTTTCTGCGCGAGTTCAAACTTGTTATCGCGTTGTTTTTGTGTCGCGCGCGCGTTATTTTACACAAACAAAACTCCGCTAAGCCTCCGTTTTGTAAGTTGCGGAGGCGGAGTTACGATTTCATGCGAAAGTTCCGCACTTGAGGATGCGGAGGCGGAGCTCCGTTACATCCCTAACCCGAGCTACCGCAGGGCAGCTTTGGCAAGCTGTTGGTGAGTAGCGACACCACGAACCCGAGTACTCCAGGGGACGGCAGCATTTCGTTCCCGCCTCTGGCTTGCCCTCATTGGTCGTCCAGAGTGGAGTGTTAGAGCTATATGCTCGAAAGGGTGGAAGTGCTCAATCTGCGTAATAACGGGGAAACCCGCTCCGAGTCGCGCTACTCGTGGCTCGCGATGGTGAAACCGGTGCACACCTCTCTACACCCTTTAGCCGTCCGCACCGATGTACCTGCTTGTCGCCATCCGGTGACTGCTTGGTGGGCCCATCTAGCTGGGGCGAGTCACCGTCTGCCAGACTTAAATTTGTGAGCAGATGTCCGTTATCTCACTCCATAGCCCTGTTATCCGGTCCACTGAGCATCCCGTCCTCATAGCCCACTCCAAGTCTTCCTTCCTGGCAATAGTTTGGCAACTATGGGGCACTGTCCGTTAATGTATCCTAATGGTACATTAAGGGGGAGACCTCCATGGATGCGGCCATCTCAGATTTAGATTAAATGGTACAAAGGCCTCTTCAATGTTGGCTTCGGCCCCATGAATGCCTTTCAAATGACCGGATCCCTCTGGGCCCACGACTGAAAAGTGTACCCTAATAATAATATTTAGAGTATTCCAAATCGATGGATTTCGCAATAAAAACCATCATAGTGAATTTCTTAACTATTTGAAGCAACACATATTGTAGCGACAACAGCGCCATCTGTTCTTTAAGAACAAGGTGTGAAATCACATAACGCCCTCGTGAGCGTTCAGTGTGTGCATTACAAGCTGGTTAGATCAAATAGTTACAAAATATTCGGTGGACAAGTATGGTGGAAAAATTCAACAGTCTAGGTAAGTACCTCGGTGGCGCAATTGGTAGCGCGCTTGTCTTGTTAACATAAAGTTGCAGGTTCGAATCCTGGGGGTCTACTCCGAAGTAGAAAAATTCGATCGAGTATCGGTCGGTCGTACATGCATCTCTATCACATTCTTAATGCGTGCGTCAGAGATGAACGTATGCTCAAACGATAAACGACCGACCGAATCTTTTTGGGAGTGCGGGGCCTGGCCCGAGGAATTTTTTCAAATTCTTGTCTTTACATTCGTTTCTAATTTATCTTTTCTAGTTTGTAATGCACTCTAATAATAATATTAAGATAGGTTAAATTATGCTGCCTACACGATAATGTATTCGGTGAAAATAATTCAATAATATTTATTGCTCACAAAGATATGGTCAACAAATTTGCCGTCAAGCTTACTCAGCCTGCTGGTAAATCTGCCACTGATTCGAATTCACATACCGCTTTCAAGACCTCGCTATAAGAACTTCATGGTCGAACCTCAAGGGCTTTTGTCCTCTGCTCTAGTGCTAATTGAGTCTTTAGAGTCAGTCGTTTATAAATAAAATGAATGAGAAATGTGTTTTGGTTCATAGGCAAGCCTCGAAGAACGTCTGACCATCAGTGAATCTCTGGTGAACAGGAACAATGAAGCTGTGCATTCTACATCGGAACAGCTGCTGAAAGCGAACCAAATCATATCCAAACAGAACTCTGACCTTATTGAGATGAAGGAAAAGGTAACTTTTGTATTGGTTACTCCCTGAGCGATAAGGAACACGAGTGCGACGCATCGCACGGTGATCCCTTTCGTCGCGTCGATTGGTGTCTTCCTAAACATAGCGTACATTGTACATTATACATAAAATATGAGGTGACTTTCGTTTATATAACCAAATTGATACTGGAGACTCGTTAGGTGCTCACATGACCCCTTTTTTAAGTTCGTAAATTATTCTTTTAATTTTTAACGCAAGCCACCTCCGAGTCAGTTACTATGGAACGTCAAGATTTTATTTTGCGTAATTAGCAAAAAGTGTTATCGATCCATGTTACTGATTAGTGATCAGAAGCCTCCAGTATGAGTTTGGCTGCATAAATAAAAGTTACCCTATACCGGGTGTAAATAGAGTGCGACCATTAAATGAAACCACATGTTCAATCGACCCTACTGAACCACTTTTCCCAAGAGTCATACCCGCGGACACCCTTAGTTTGGGAAATAATTGAGTTCCAAACAAAAACGCGTGAACCCTAACGCACCGACATACGGGCGAGTTTAGAGAGACCGTCGTCCGTGAAAACTCCAGCTGTTTGAGGTCAACGCTCTCTCTAACCTCGGCCGTATGTCGGTGCGTTAGGGTTTACGCGTTTTTGTTTGGAACTCAATTATTTCCTAAACTAGGCTGTCCGCGGGTATGACTCTTGGGAAAAGTGATTCAGTAGGGTCGGTAGAATATGTGGTTTCATTTAATGGTAGCAGTCTATTTACACTCGGTATAGTAATTAGAAGAATATTAGAAAATTACCACAATTGAAAAACTTTTTTTTTGCCTTTTATATGTAATGTGAATGTATAATACGCATAATTGTATTTTTTATTTTCAATGTAACTGATGCCGAGCCCAAAAGGGCTCGAAATGTATCTTGCTTAAATTATGTGCTTAAACCTAGACCATTTTAACTAATACAGTTCTCATCAAAGAAATCGAAATACTATCACAACTTTTTTCCTGGCGACAAATAACCAAAAAAGAGGAATAATTCTTAAAAAAAAATGAGTTTGTAACGTTAGCATAGGGAATTCGAACCCCGTACTACCTACTGTTGTACGACATTTTATTTTTTTCCGCATAGTACAATATTTTTGTAATAATCCATTAAAAACACAAACTTTTCTCAAGCTTTTTGATTTTTTTGATGAGAAGTGTATCATTATGTCTACCACTATTTAAATGTACACCTATACAGTAAGCGATAAAAAGCTACGCATAGTATGGTATAGGTATATTTCGCGACAGGCGGGGTGCGGGCCATTTCATACTGACATGCATGTACTCGCCCCCACTCCCGCCGTGTCGCGTACTATAGTTAGGTAGCGAAGCGAATGGCATTGCCCGTGCTATATAGATTCGGTCGGTCTATTCACTGGAAGTATAAAAATTGCAAAAGCCGATTGTCCAAACTTGGTTACTACCCGAAGATTTATTTTTATTTTTTCATTTATTATTATATAAACATGTACATCATCCTTACAGGCTAGCCTAATACGATAATGCAACTTAAATACACTACGAGTAATATTATATTATATAAAAAAAAAAAAACGAAAAAGAAACAATTAAAAAAAAATACTCACGAAATATTTACATAATAATTAATCTACTAGACAATATAGAATAAATCTACAAGATGAATAAAACATGCCTAAATGTTTTTTTATTTATTTTATTTCTTACAGCTCTTGTGCAGAACAGCTATCGTTTTAGAACAGGAAAAAGTTATAGAAAGAAATAATAAAGAAATTACAGATTTGAAAACTGAGATCAGTGAAATGAAAACAAATATGGACAAACTGAAATCTGAGTTGAATAATTTACAAGAAAAATATGAAAGCTGTGAAAAAGTATTGAAAGATAAAGATGAAATGATAAAGAACAACAATTTGGGTAAGCATGTTTACTTTTAGATATTATATTATTATACAGGATGAACCAAACGAATGCCCCCAGTACCTTAAATATTAAAGATAGCAAATTTTACTTAAGGGCTTGCCTTTGGTCTATCAACGGTTTTTGCTTTAACATGCTGAGTACTGAAGCCAAAACTAAAATGTTTGTCTTTCGGTTTGTCTGTGTGTATTTTATTTTTAAGGATATGCAACCTTTTCTGTTCCTTTTTAACTCGAGAACCACTCAATGGATTTGGATGTGGTTTTCTTTATTATCATCATAGTGACCCTAGTCAACATTTAGACTATAAAGGGTATTAATAAAATAACTGCAAAGCCGAGAACTGAATGAAGATTGAAAGACAAGGCGGCTAAAGGCTAGTAAACTATACAATAGGTGTATGAAAAGATAATTTTCACTAAAGCAATATTATTTTTTAATGGCGATCGGCTCCGACGGTTTTCGGTCAAGGCAATTACTTCGAATACTAGTCAGTACGGCGCTGGTGTGCCCGAAGATGACTAATAATAGCCGATCTTTCTATTAAACATTGTGCAGACAGACAATGATTATTTTTGATATTGATATAAAACAAAAAATCTTAGCTACATTTTTCCAAAGAATTTTGGGTTTGGTTTTATTAGCAATTCATACATGTGTAATGGCTGGTCCCGTCTCATAGAATTAAATAAGTGAATAAGAAAACATATCGTCACGACATGGAACTCCAAAGGGATGTCAGAGGTGTTCCCAAGTGAACTGTGAAATACAAGGCATACCGTTAGTACAAAATTTGATAACCCGTTTTTCCGTTGTTTTTCGTTACAGACTAATGTTGGAGACCTCTATAGTTTGATATAGGCATTTACAATGTCACTATCTGACTGAAATGGAAAATTTTGGTACGGGTACAATTTAAGGAAAGAAAAACCTCTGTATGTAAATCTATCCTGCATGATGCATTAAAAAAAATATATATATATATTAAAAATTTTGGCAAAATGGTGCCTTTTAAAATATCAATACCAGATGATTGAGGTCTTATACTTTGGTTTATAACGAAAAACAACTGCGAAAAGGACTATCAAGTTTTTCAATGCTAGTGCTCGTAAAGTTCTGTTTTATATGCGTCTAATCCGTTGTCAAAGTCAACTTTACCACACGAGTGTTTAATGTTTTCTATTTTTAAATTATTTTTTTTAGTGTTGTTCGCCTAGATAGTGGGAAGGCAAAGGGAACTTAGCCCATACAGCCATGTCAGATGTACTTAAAAGATGTAAATAAATTTTATTGAAAAACGTTGCCAGTCTTAGTCTGAGATTCAGAGTGCATTTTGAGTCCGAACTCAATCTTACAAACGTCACTCTAGTATGAGATCACGTCACTTTTGGACGTTTGGAAGATTGATTTCTGACTCAAAATGCACTCTGAATTAACTGTAGAGTGAGATTCAGAGTGCATTTTGAGTCCGAACTCAAGAGAAACTCAATCTTACAAACGCCATTCTAGTATGAAATCACGTCGCTTTTTGACGTTTGTAAGATTGAGTTCGGACTCAAAATGCACTCTGAATCTCGATCTTATATTGTGTGCCATAGACAGACTTGACAGAAATGAGCTGGTTTCAGTTTGATGCGTTCGTAGGCTGCGTTCAGTTTGATGGAATGAAATGAAAACTGTTACAAATTGAAAGTTCTGATGAAACATTTTTTACTTTTTATTTTCTTTTGATAATATTTAGGTAACAATATGGATACTGGAATCTGGTTAAAATAAATCGTATAATGAAGAATAAGAACTTTTTGATTATAATGCCAAAAGACAAAAAGTTTTAATGTGTGAGTTCGCAAAATAATACTGGCCACTTGCATTCTCTGTAAAAAAAAAAACGATCGGTCTTCCTTTCTTTGTATCTAAAGAATAGTCAATTTGTCCGAAATTATGCCTATGCTGCTTACATTATTAGAATAAGCTGGTGGAGTCTAATTTATGCTATACGTATGACTGAAAGCAGCCTTCGAACGCATCAAACTGAAAGCAGCTTATTTCCGTTAAGTTGGCAAGTTACCTGCAAAGGAAAAGAAAAAGAATGCCCGCCTAAAGTTAATTTGGAGTATTTATTGTTTCTTCGTTTTTTTAATTAGGTACATTTAATTGATTTAATCACACTATGCATTGAAAAAAGTAGTATGATACACGTGCGTGAGGGCAATCACTTACTCGTACCGTTTAAAACACTCGCTTATCGCTCGTGTTTCAAATCGTTCCTCGTAAGCTATTGCCTCCTTTACGCACTTGTAGCATAAACTACTATTATTTATGGTGGCGTGCCTATGCGCCTTAATACGCAGTTAAACACATCACAAGAAACGTTATAAATACCCGTTTCAGTAATCCAATGGCTTCACAAAAAGATGGAGGACAATTGCATAGTATCGGAGCCTGGCAGGCCCCGAGGTCTGACTGCCAGCTCCACGCCATACTTCCTGCCACAGAGGAACCACAGCGGCAACACGTCTCACGGACTCTCCGAGGAGTCCATCAACTTCTATGCCACTTCCAAGTTAGTATTATGTACCATCGGGAAATGTTCCGCTAACTGTTAGCTCATTACTACCTTAGTGTTGAGGCGGAATGTGTCTGAAGATATTTTTTCCCGAAAGTAGAACATTCCACAATAATATTCAAATTTCTCAAATGCAGTTACCACTACCAACAATGCAAAAGAGGTATAGAAGCGTGGCAGATAGAGATCTGCCCTCTTATTGTCTAACTTCAATATCCATCGAAATAACCTTCAAAAGCGTCTGTGATTGGTCAAACATGATGTGTGATGTCTTTTCTAGCCAATCATGCCGCGTTTGAAGGAGATCGCAATGGATGACGAAGTAGAAGATAAGGCCCCTGCTCTCTGCCTACTCTTCCAAGAGGCAGGCGTGAGTGTTGTATGTATGTTTGCTGACAAACACACAAAACAATCGACATCATTTCATTTCAGTAAACCATTTGTTTTTAATATTTATATTAAAAATAAAGCTTTCGTATATTTTATTTTGTTTTATTGTGTGTGTTTTTAATGCTTATTTTATTTTTTTATTATTCAGTTATTCTAAAAGAACGTAAGTCGCAACTGAGGATTTCAAACTCGATGTTCATTGCCAAGGGATTATTTAAAAAAAAACTTGGCATATTTATGTTCGCTGTCAATGTCAACAGTCGCAATGACTGACAGTTGATTTTCTTATGATGAGCTTGAAAGCAACTTTTTGAAATATCCCTTTATTTGAGAATGATTTAATTCTGAAAAAAATATATGATGCTCAGAAGGCCAATATCTCGAAATGGTTTTTAGTTTTGTACCAATTATTAAATTGTAATGTTGTCGATTGTTTTCTTCTGATGTTAAGAACGACACCGGATGTTAAGGCGACTCTACTCGCCCGAACTCCCATACTAGCGCAATTCGCTGATAATATCCCTATTGATGGGTACTTGCTTATTATTTTTTCTTTTTCAACATATCCCATACAATTTTCATGACTTGAACCTAAAACATTTGTCAAAATCAAATACATACAAAAGTTACAAGCGTATAAAGTCCTGGATTTTACACATATTCTGATGAATGTTTATGTACCGTAATGTCCTAGAAGCGATGCAACAAATCAAATAATTTTAGGTTCACAGCATAATATATTGTATAATATTCAAAAATATTTTCGTTTTATTGCGATTGTTGGGATATTTCTCCTGAAATCATAGGAAGACCCAAAACCATTCTCGAGTTTTTTCAAGACATGAATTTTGTCTCGCGTTAGCTTGCCTCTCATAGCGTGTTCGGTTAGTTCCATACGAGCTCGGGAAATGAACCTTCGGGCCAAACAATAACAGTCAGTCAGTGCTGAAATAGCAAGCATAGGGACCCCGTGCGCTACTGACTTCAAGCCGCCGACTACAGGCCTCTTAAGAACGACACCGTCATAGTCCGAGTCAATTTTATTCCTACGTATCGTTAATATGTTAAGTACTAAATTCATACAAAATCGTTATCCAAATATACTTTGTGAGATGACACAACTCTTTTGCTTCTTCTACATCCAGCAATGTAATCATAAAAGCATTTCTAAGTTTGTCTCTTGTTTGGTTTGTATACATCCTTCTAGGGCTGCTCGGTCGAGCGAGTTTTACCTTTCCACTTGTGCAGCACAAATTTCTTTCGTCACTCTTCTTTCATTCTTCTTCTCTGTATGTCCAAACAGCCGAAGAACTCCTTTCACCGTAACAATCCCGTATGTCGATATATTCTCTCTGTCGTTCAATGTTAAACCACACATACTCCTTAGGTTCTCGAAATAGATTGATTTGACAACAAATCGTACAAATTGTGTTCATAATAGTATGTTTATCGAGATACCTATCTAACTCTGGTATTTTTTTTTTATTGTTATTAGGTCTGACGCCGAGGATAGCCCAGGTCCAACGATGCATACAAAAGGCAACAAAACAGGACTTGACCCCAAGTATCTGAAACCTGCCTCTGACGATAGACAGCTACAATCCACTGGTAGAAAAGGTATCATTGTTGTAACATTTTAAGGGGAGCGATGGCTGACTCTTGTGTTACGTCCGTGGGTGCTATTCGTGTGGCCTGTCTCTATTTACACATTTCTGTCAACAACACAAGTGTAAAAAAATTATGTTGCAGGCTACGCGAAGGTATTTCAAAATAAAATTAGTTTTGTAAAATTCGTTATACCCTTTGTTTTTTCGTTATCCGACGGCTTTATACATATAGTATAAAAAAGTATAAAAACTGTCTCTGTGCCTCTATGGAGATCACATATCTTGCTTTTTAATTTTTTATAGAAAATTGATAACGAATGCGGAAAAGTGTTCTACTTTAGTGAGCAAACTTAACTTGGTTGCAGGTTTTACAAAGAAGACACCCGAGACAGAACGCCAAGGCGGGAAGGAAAACAAAAACATAAATCTGCCTCAAGTGGACTATAGAGAGAAGAAATCCTCAAGACCTGTATCTTACAGAACTACACCGGTATCTGCTTATTTCCCTTGACGTAGGTTGTATAGTATAGGTGCAGTGTATACATATCTAGTATTTATTACAAGTAACTAAAAATATATGTTTTTTTGAACAGTCTCTGCTCTTCATTTGATCTATTTACTGCAAGGGTGGATCCAGGGTTTCATTTTGAGAGAGCCCATTCTGAAAAGGTTTGGGGCTAAGGTCAAAATAATAATATATTTAATAATAAGTTTTCATTTGATCATTTATTCCGTAAAGGTGTAAAATAAATAGGTGAAAGTTTAAACATTATTATTAGAGTAAATTACAAACTAGAAAAGATAAATTTGAAACAAATGTCACATAAAGCCCTCGTGAGGGTTCAGTATGTGCATTACAAGCTGGTTAGATCAAACAGTAACAAAATATTCGGTGGACAAGTATGGTGGAAAAATTCAACGGTCTAGGTAAGTAGATACCTTGGTAGCGCAATTGGTAGCGCGCTTGTCTTGTCTTGTTTTTTTTCAAATTCTTGCTTTACATTTGTTTCTAATTTATCTTTTCTAGTTTTTAATGCACCCTAATAATAATATTTAGAGTATTCCAAATATGGATTTCGCAATAAAAACATAATCTCAGATATTTTTTATTATTCAAGTAGGTATTTATTATTATTAACTTGTGTTTTTATAATTAAGAAACTAAGCTAATCAGTGTAATGAGCGCATCGCGCCAACAAACTGTTGTACAGTTTGGCGTAATAATTGTATTGTTTTATGTGTGTATTTATTTACTATAAATAAAAAAATAAATGAAAGTTTGTATAGGAATTCCATTCGTTTTATAGTTAAAACCATGAAAATTGGCAGATATTTAGCCTATTGTTATAAAAATAGTTGGTAACTATATTTAAGGATTCATATTATTATTTCGAGACGGAAGTGACTAAATACCCGTTAGCGGCTTCCTTAGTTTTAATTTTTTTCGACCGCTAGGGATAGGTTGCGACGACGAGCGAAGCGAGGAGCGGTTAGGTTGACATGTATAGTACGCGACATGGCGGGAGTGCGGGCGAGTACATACATGTCAGTATGAAACGGCCCACAATCCCGCGGGGCGCGAAATATAAGTACATATTAGGGAGCCGAGCGGAGCGAGGAGACCCCTTAGTTTTATCTACTTTATTTCGTCATTTTGTTTTTATGAACTTTATTAGTTTATGCTAAGGAAGATATTCCAACCGCTAAATAATGACTTACGGTTCAATAATTTAAAAAATTAAAGGGCCGCTAGTGGTGCTTTAGTCACTTCCTTTCGGGATCGCAAGGGATGTGGTCAATGTTGCCAATCGTAAAAAATAATTCAATAAAGATACTCTCAAAAATCGCTATTTATAAATAAAAATCGGTTGATTTGAACGCAATATTACATTTTTTTATTACAAAAGACTACTTATAGATTATACTAGATTCTAATCAAAACAAAAATGTTTCGTGCTGTGTTTAAACAGAGATAACAAAGCGGCAGTAGCTCAGACGGTAGAATGCTGGCCTCTCAATCTTGAGACCCAGGTTCAATAAGTTTTTGAATTGATATGCATAGTATTTCTGTTCTTACCTAATACTTACCACTGCTGAACGCTGCAGGAAAACACCATTAGGAAACCACGGCGATAGGGCTCAACGGTCATCACGTTAGGACATCGACGATTGATGAACCCAATATGGACTGTGGCATGTGTTTCACGGTTCACACTCGGGAACACCTCTTACACTTCCTCGGGGATTCATACCGTGATTTCTAACCGATTTTAGTATTTACACGAAGGGACTTCATCATGTTTTCATTATTTTAATGTGTGCTAGGTACATAAAAATGCCGCAACGGTTTTTATAAGCGGTGACCTTGACTGCGCTAGTCATTTTTTCTCTGTCGAACGTAGTAATTTTGTGCGCGAGTGAACACATGCGCTAGGGGGGCGTCCATAAATCACGTGACACTTTTTTTTGTACATTTTTGACCCCCCACCCCCCCTAGTGACAAAATAAAATGAAGTGAGTCATTTGAATTTCATTTGGTTACACAAATAATAAAATTAATTTAGAAAATATATAGCAGTTTGATTTATTAAAATAGCAATGTCACGTGACTTTTGGGGGGGTCGATGAGAATGTCACCGAAGTGTCAGTAGGGGGGTGGGGGGTCAAAAATGTACAAAAAAAGCGTCACGTGATTTATGGACGCCCCCCTAGCGCATGTGTTTACACGCGAACAAAATTATTGGGATTCATTTGAACTAACAACCTATGGACTCGTTTTATCGTTCAAAAAGTACTAGGTAGGTAATACCTAGTACGAATTAGATGTGGATCCGCCTGAAGCAGAAGCAACAGATGAAGAGACTTCACTATGTACAGTGGAGCCCACATCAAGCTATACACATTGAGTATAAGCTGACCTCTCATTGTACGGGAAGCCTATACAATGAGAGATCAACTTATACTGAAAGTGTTTAGCTTGATGTGGGCTCCACTGTACTACCCGGGTAGTAACAGCCTCAAGTACAATTTCTCCACAATCTCCACCTACGGAGTACTAAGCATCACCTCGCCTATAGCTTCCAGCTTCAACGAACCCACGTCAAGCTCATCTTGATCAAGCCACTGGGTCACAAAATCATTGTCAGCACATAAAACCTCACGTAGTCTGTGCTGTATGACACGATTTTGGTTTTTGGTTTTAATTGTAGCGCTTGAATCTAGGCGATAATTATGGATGTTTGTGATGTGAGCCTTGGCTGCCTGCCTTCTGCGAACAGAAATAGTCTTGAAGCACCGGGCTGAATGGCGCAGCGTCATCCATTATCGGTTTAATTGCTATACCGGGTGTAAATAGACTGCTACCATTAAATGAAACCACATATTCTACCGACCCTACTGAACCACTTTTCCCAAGAATCATACCCGTGGACACCCTTAGCTTAGGAAATAATTGAGTTCCAAACAAAAATCCGTGAACCTAACGCACCAACATACGGGCAAGTTTATAGAGAGCGTCGTCCGTTAAACAGCTTCAGGTTTCACGGACGACGCTCTCTCTAAACTCGCCCGTGTGTCGCTTTAGAGAAATCGGAAACATAACATTAATAAGTAGAGGTACGGAATTTTCGTATTTACGAAATATATGAGAATCGCACGCACACACCCCCACACCACATACTTCCCCACACACCTTTAGAGTATATTGCATGCAAATTTTCATTTTTAATTATTTTTCTTTTTCTGTTATTCTTCCATGTAACACGTAAATTGTATAGTTATCGCTCCCCCATAGGAAGGCGTTGGTGACTGATAACAATTTATATTACCACAGTTACCAACGGCACATTTTTCATGTTAAAGGGTTTCCGCCAAATCCCATAGAAAAAAACCCCAGTCCCGGCGCATAAGAATTGTATCTCAGATTTTAGATAATTATTAGTAGAAACAATATCAAGTGTCACTATTTCCTGATTCAGTGGCTAACATGGTTATTTTGCCCAGAGAAGTTTCATAGGCGCTACATGCAAACATGACAGTTTTTAGGAAAAGCCCTTATTGAATACTGAGAAACAATAATGAAAACCTATTGTAATAGTATAATAGATAAAGGTTAAACACTGGTTACTAAAGGCGGCAGGTATGCGCATATTATTTTCCTTATATAATAAAGATAACTGCAAAATGTATATAATTATGATGCAGGCTATACATATCAGTGTGTACGCATACGTGCCTATTAATTCAATTTTTTGCAATTACCCACACGTTTGCGTTGTTAATGAGTGAATTAATACAGTAAAATGAAGTTTTAAAAAAATAATGCCATATGTATAGGTACATTATTGTACATATGTGATAATGTGTTTATATCATGTGTTTTATTAATTTTTTGCCAATTCAATATCAATTAGAGCAGTATAATGAAGTTTTTCCTAAAAAGTGTCATGTTTGCATGTAGCGCATATGAAACTTCTCTGGGCAAAAAAAACATGTTAGCCACTGAATCAGGAGATAACGACACCTGATATTGTTTCTACAAATAATTATCTAAAATCTGAGATACAATTCTTTTGCGCCGGGACTGGGGCAATTTTGGCGGATACCCTAAATCCCAATATACAAATAATCTGTTTAAGATCTACTCAAACATTTTCCCTGTTTTTTTGTACAATGTATATTGGGTGACAAAATAAATAAAAAATATCTTTAAAAAAAATATGCGAAAATTTTGATATAAATGCGATAAATACGAGTACAAACGTTGGGAAAATTGAGTATTTTCCGCGAAATAAAAAAATATAAATGCTTTCCATATGACATTAAACGAGACAAACGAAGCTTTCTTTCACATTGGATGATTATTTAACCCATCTTGTCACCGTTAACGTGCAAAGGGAAGCCGTCGGGATTCGAACCCGACGTTCACTACTTAGCTAACTGCATAGACTGCCTACTCTAAGAAACCACAGGATTCGAATCTGTGAGCTGCCCAGTGCCACGGCTTCAGTCGGTAGAACAATGACTTATCTCAGGGTCTAGGGTTCGGTCTTGTTGAGCAAGTTAGGGTGACATATTTCTAACTGGAAAAGGGAGGCACACACAAACAACAATGGCTGTACATAAGGGTATATATTTCACCAGACAGTAAGGAAGCTCAAAGGCTAGAGATAACTAACGGCTAGGGCGTAGGTCCTACAACCAGACTTAAGCGAGTCCCAACACTCTAACGGCACGGAACCCTAAGGTACGATACCAGGCGTTTCCAGACTCTCAGGGCGTTACTTCAGGGGCAAGCCTTGCCTTTGCCTAGGCTACCGGAACCACTCCAGGGCTGGAAGGCTGAAAGCTGGCTGACTGATGCGAGCTTCCCAGGGGCCCAAAACTCTGCGGAGCCTCTGCTGCCACCGCGTCGCGTATACTGGCACGTGACTGCTTTTCACTCGCGCGGGTTGAAGAACCACGCGACGTGCCGACCTGCACCACGCGACTTGATTCCGCTAGCGCTCGCTGCAAACTGCCTGGCGCGCCGGTGGTCGAGCCGCCGCCCGCACCGCGCAAACTTCATTTTTTTATGACGCCATCTTTTCAAATTGTGGCATTGCAACCGCTAGCAGCCCTGTGATTGGTTACTTCTCGATCACCTGACTGACCGAGGCTCTCCCACTCACGCCATGTAATAATAGTCGGGGTAAGTCCCGTTAGAGTTCAGTGGTAATATAATGAGAACCCTGCGAGTATCACTACAATCTGTAGCTGCAAGTTTGACTTTAAACTTGAATGTACTTTTAGAAAGTTTTTATATATTCCTTTTTTCAGAACACTTGCAAAAAATGAGCAAACAGATGGATAAACTCACTTTCATAGGTTAATCCTTCAATCGACACAGAGAAACGAAGACATTTTGCTCGCTACACAATGCTGCTTCCATCCTTTGCTAAAGGAGCATCACAGAGCATCTGGGGTCCAACCAACAGTGTAGACGCAGAACGGTTCTCCAGCATGTACAGTACAATGTCGTCGTAACAGACCAAACAACAGCTCTTAAGGAGTCGAATGTTGAAATTGCAACTATGTTGGCATTTAATTAATGTTAACGGTATGACCTAATTGAATGTCATTCGACGACAAAATTAGTTGCTCGCATTGCCGTGCGACCGAACGATTTTTTCGGTCATACGACAATGCCAACGTGTCCACATCGGAGTGTCAGGTGTCGTCAATCGTCAAGATGGCTTTATCAAAGGCCTGTGTGCTTAATCTTAATGAAAACTTGTGTGTAAAATATTTAATCACAAATTAATTATCAGCCACAAAAAAACAATAACTTATTCTACCAATACACCACAAGTAGAATGAAGATTTGTTTAAAAAACGTACTCACGAAATTACAAACTCTATGAAACCTATTTCTGTAAATAATTTTCTGTTATATGTATTTCTGCCACTTTAGACCACTCCTTGTCTACCAAGTGCGATTTTCGTAAGTTTTTGGTTAATTTTTTCCATAAAAGAAGCCTTTCTTGTACTTTAGTTGTTACGGTATCATTAATTTTATTCATTTTTGGAAACAAACATCTCGTTGACTTTATGCGACCGACACGACAAAATACAAACATGTTTGAAATTCAAACGCGGGAACCGACAAATGCGATGTTGCACGACCGTGCGCGTTGCCAGCTAGGACAGATTCAATCGAATGCGTTTGAAATTTTTCGCGTCGGTTGGTCGGTTGGACGGCAAAAGTTGTGTCGTATTGCGACAGCTAATTAGGACATACCGACAGTTTCTTTCGAAAATATACGTTTTTTCGTTATTACGATAGGTACTGTAAAAAAAGCGAAATTGTTGCGAAATTTCCTTATAATTAAAAAAATAAATACAAAACTCATGTTTTTTATTTGCGAAAATTCCGTACCTCTATTAATAAGATATCTATGATCGAATAATATTTAATGCCTTTGGTCTTTGGTTGGAATAAAATAAACATATAGTAGCAGACCTAACAATAATAAAAGCATATAGTCGACGCGTCAGTGAACTTCGGGCTCTTTTAAATATAAATATTGCTTGTTTCCAAACAAAATGTAATAATATAGTAGCAGACCTAACATTTATAATAAACGCATAGAGTTGACGCGTGGCAATTTTAGCTCAGTGAACTTCGGGCTCTTTTTAATATAAATATTGCTTGTTTCCAAACAAAATATATAACTAGGCATTAGTTTAGGAAATAACAAATCAGCGGAACTATTATAACTCAGTGTCGGTTGCTAGCTACAGTTGCTATTCACCAAAAACAGATAAAAAATGAACTTCCAAAATAACCTTTAATGGGTATTGAGGTATTTACGAATTGTGAAGTTATTTCAACCGCGATCTTATCCTTAGATAAGCAGATATGTATGTTTTAGACAACAAGCACTTGGTTTGGCAACTGAGTTTACGATACAGAATCAGGGGGCCGTTCCAAGCATAATCTAGCCCAAACAGCCCATTTTTATACGTTTCTTCGTAGGTACCATGAAGCCTAAATGTAGCTTATTTTTTGTATGGAAAGTTGCCACGCTATTTAATCATGTTTAGTCTGCTACTTAGTAATAATTAAATGTCTGTGTAAATAAACCTCTATTGTTTATTGCGATTTGGTTTGTTCGTTCGATTCACTTCAATTATTTCACAATAATGGCAATACTTTTCTTGGCATAATACCTATAAATCTTTGCTGTTTGCTTTCTTCCATTGACGAATATTTTAAAAACAATAGCTGTCATTGATGGGAAGGTCAATCACCAGCAGGGTTGGATTTTGTACTATAACTATAGTATTTATACTATAATTTCATGCATCGTACTATATACTATCCACATCTAGGGATAGTACAACAAAATACTATAATTTCACAACAGAGTCTATAATTGTCTTTTAGTCGGGAATTCCCTTGAACCTTTTCTTTCGATACTCCACTTGTTCATACATTATTTTTGCAAATTGTGCTTTATGCTATTATGAATAGAGTTAATAATACTGTGACTTATTTATTATTCTGTTTGTACGAGTGTGCATTGAAGTCATTTCAAGTAGTGTGTGAGTGAACTCTTTTTAGAAATAATATTCAGCAAAGTCAACCAAACGAAAACTAAAATAAGAAACAAACTGGCAACACAATCTATAGACGCCATTTTGTTGTCTTGTGACGCTATTAAAGTCGGTAGCCAAAGTGGGAATTGTACCGACTTCATTCCTAGTGAGGATATGCTAACGATATTAAATTCTCAGCAGCTTGAATCTAATATGCAAGAGCTAATAGACTTAGAAGAGTAAATTTTTGATGGTGATTTTAAATATTTTAACTATTGTTACATTAGTAATAAAAAGTACTATAATTTTGTACAAAATACTATCCTTTTTGTATTTTTGTGCTATCTTTTTCAACGCACCTAAATCCAACCCTGACACCAGCACAAATTTTCGTGTGATTCATAATTTTAGTATTTCTAAGTTTATTTCCGATGTAATGTGCTTATACAACAAGCAAGTTAATTACAATATGAGTTGTAATACCGGGACAATGCATTGATGAATAGAGCACAATTAGTTTGTTATGAAATGATCGGTGCGTCTGTAACGAACTGTGTGATCTTGTTTTTGTGACTGGGTGGAGGCGGCCTGAGCACGATGCCGTTCGACTTCTTGTGTTGTGTGCGGCCCGGCGTCGAAGACGTGGTAGAGCTCGACTACTCGCACCAGTCGCTGAGTGATGTCCCCACGGAGGTGTTTACACACGAGCGCACGCTTGAGTCCCTCCTGTGTCAGAGCAATCGCATCACCGAGCTGCCGCGCCAGCTCTTCATGTGCCATGGGCTAAAGCTTCTTGACCTCAGCGATAACGAGCTGCAAGCCATCCCTATTGCCATATCCTCCTTAGTCAATCTCCACCAGCTCAATATCTGTAGAAACACACTAGCCTCTATCCCTGAGACTATGAAAGCTTTGAAGTATTTAGCATTCTTAGATTTGAGTGTCAACCCCTTAGAAAAACTTCCTGATGCCATCACTAACTTGACAGCTTTACAAGAGTTGTATCTAAATGATACATACCTTGAATATTTACCTGGAAACTTTGGTCGTTTAGCGAATTTACGTATTCTGGAGTTGAGAGACAATTACTTGATGATTTTGCCAAAGTCACTTTCTCGGTCAACAGAACTGGAGAGATTAGATATAGGACAGAATGAGTTTCAGCAGTTTCCCGATGTGATCGGAAGATTTCTAAAGTTGAAGGAGCTCTGGTTGGATTGCAACAGTTTAACAAATATACCAGGAACAATAAAACCATTGGAGAGTCTAATACATTTAGAGGCAAGTAACAATATGATTGAAGAGATTGCTCCAGAGATTGGATACTGCATTAAGCTGGTAGACATTAGCATGTCTTCTAACTGCTTGACTCAACTACCAGATACTATTGGACAGCTGTGTAATCTTACAACCTTAAAGCTAGACAACAACAGACTATATTCTCTGCCAGACAGCATAGGCTCGTTATCAAGCCTGGAAGAGCTCATGTTGATGTGCAATTATCTAGATAAATTGCCTTCATCAATTGGCCTCCTAAGAAAACTACAATATTTGAATTTGGATGATAATATGTTAAGATCCATCCCACCAGAAATAGGAAGCTGTACAAAGCTATCTGTGTTGTCTCTCAGATCAAATAAGTTAACCAAGATACCTCCAGAAGTTGGTCATCTATCTTCCTTGAGAGTTTTAAACCTTGTGAGAAATTCCCTAAATTGTCTTCCCCAGTCCTTATTAAATTGTGATAATTTAGTAGCCTTGTGGCTATCTGAAAATCAAAGCAAACCCCTAGTGCCTATGCATTCTGAAGTAGACCCTAATACCTATGAACAGGTCCTCACTTGTTTCCTATTTCCCCAAGTGCCTTTATCCCCAATCAAATCTAAAGTGGACAATGACAAAAGTGAAAACACAGACACTCAAAACTCCTCACGTCATATTAGTTTTGTTGATATGAAAGCTGTTCCAAAGATACCTGAAAAACCAGGTCAGCTGAGACGAGCTCCAACTCCTTATCCCAAGGAGTTACGTGCTCTCGCCAAGCATGCCAGAAATATACATAAGGATGGAACACAGGATATTACACCGCCTATGCAAAATGCAGTCCTCATAAAAGCTGCAAAAATTACACCCACCTTACAGCAAAGATTTGCTTCTGATAACAAGAAGGAAAGCGATAATCCAGGAACAGAAAATCCAGATGAAATGAAGCAGGATCCTATGAAGACATCAGTTTATGACAACCTACCAGCAGAAAATACTTATGATAAACCCCTGGATCTAAACTATGAACATGACAAATCATACAAGAGTGTTGATCATGCATTATATCCTGAGAACAATGGAACTGTTGTCAACGATTATAAAGAAAAGCAAGAACAGTGTATGGGTCAGCAGGCTTTGTATAGCACAAGACATAGTGATACTTACTCTTCTAGACAAGAAATTTATAAACCCAGTAATCCTGGACATCAAAATTTTTCTGGTAGAAATTTACCTCTTGAGAATGAACATTATCAACAAAACAATGACAGTTACAGAACTAGCTTCAGTGAGTCTCACAGTCGACTTCAAAGACTTAGCATTTCCTCCCAAGATAGAAGATCAAACAATGCGTCCACTCCGACATCGCATTTTGAAGAAACTGCATATAGCCAAATGCCTCTGATTGACAACAGACCTACTTATGAACACATGTCAATGAGGAAAGATTTGATCCCACCAATGTGTCACAGTCATAATGTAGCTGAAGGTAACTATCATGAAAGTGTTTACAATAGTGAGGCTTATGTGCGTGCTAAAGAAAAATTGTATGGTCCACGAAGTTACGACCCACACAACAGTCAATTCAACTATCATTCACATGGTAGCCGTGATCTTCAGAGTCCAAGAGTTCCAACTGTGAGTCAAGTTGTAAGCAGCTCCACAACAATGCCAAATCTAAGCACTTATAATAACATTTACCCTGGCATTCCTGGCCCAGAGATAGATGGCCACCACTATCCCTCGTCTGTGCATCACAGTGCCACTGCCAATGCTAACATTTATGGCATGGCAACAAGCCCTACTTACATCCCATCACAGTCGCCTGAGTTATATTCACCAACGGGTCATACAAATTTGACGAATCCATATCGTATGACGAATACGCCATTAGTGTCTGATGATGGTAGCTACAGCCACGTGCATTCTCCTACTAGTCAAAATATTTATGACTTGTATGATGCTATTCCTGCTTCATCAAACCCACCGAGCTTGATGGGTCACCAGCATAGCCCCAGCAGCATATCGGCCTCAGAGCCAGTCTATAGTCGTCAGCCACCTCCGTACCACATAGCAGCTCCATACACTAAACATGCCCAGTACTTCAATGGTACAGGAGGATAGTCTTCGTATGCCAAGGGAAACTGCAAAGGTTTTCCTGGGGTTGTGTTTTCTTATAATTACTGAAGAGTTGAAGGAAAAATGTGCTAGGTATTGTTGATGTATTTCCTGTCTGTTTACTATTTGCCTATGATAGTAAACTGTTTTCTGGATGTGCAATTGAATGTGATAATGTTTTGATGCTGGTTGAATGAGAAGGTGCTAAATATAAGAGTATAAGACGGATCGGTCAAGTACTGTTGTAAATCACAAGGTTCTGAAATATGCATGTTTGAAGAATGGTTGTTATATTTTTCAAAATGATGAGAGTTTAAGAATTTAATTAAAATTAAGAGACTAAATTTTGTAAGTACTGGTTAGTACATTTTGTAACAACTATGTTGTTTCATTTATAATGTATACCAAAACATACTTGTTATTGAAGTATTTTAACTTTCTTACATTGTATTGAATTGATATAATTGAAAAGTGAAGACTATAAATTGGTATAAATTCAAAGCATTCAGTAATATGATTTTATATTTGTCTATGCACTATTTTGATCACAAACCAGGTATATAGGTATGTATTAGTTTTGCATTTTTAAATATGAAATAACTATATTATTTTTTATGTAAGACTTTTTCTGCTGGATATTATTTTTTATTATGTACTTACAGTTTTTAAACTTATTTTTGCTCTCAATATTGCTTTAAATAAATAACAATTACAGTAGGTAATAAGAATTATATACGTAATACAAAATTGTTGTAATTATTAACTCTTAGAAACATAAATCTAGTCAATATTCATTATGTTGAAAGAATTTTATATGTGGGTCATTCCAAAGAATAAAATAAGAATTGTACTTGTACCTTTGTAAAACTTCATACTATCATTCAAATATGGACAGAGTATCTACAATTTAACCCTCAACTAAAAATATGTTTGTGAATTCTTAGCTAATACGGTGTCATTAAAATTTAATGTGGAATGACCCATGTAAGGAAGTTGCAAATATCGGGACCATTCAAAATTGTTTTTAAGTATTGCGTATCCTCAATAGGATACAAAATTTCGTGTTAATAAAAATATCCCTAAAGAAATACAAAACTATTTAAACAAATACAACATATATAATTGTAGAGATAGGATCTTAATTGTTAAATTGGTATTGGTCAGAAAATATTTGCACTAAAATTATAAGGTATGTGACTTGTGTTTGAAATACTTAATAAATATAATTGTACTTAGACAGTTAAAGATGAACTTTAAAATAGTATTAGATGAAATTCAATAACATTAAAATTAGATAGTACTTAAAGAAAATATTTGTCAACTACTTACAGACCTACCATACTAATAACATGTCCAGACAGTATACCTTTCAAAAGTAATGTTTTTTCGCCACCAGCTATAAAATTCAAATTAATACTTAATTATTATTTTACTTAGTTGATAGAGACCGAGAAGCCAGTTGAAGGGAAGAGACGACAATAGTGAGTAGGCAGTTCGTAGGAGAAAAGGAGATTGGTCTAACCTAACACAACGGAAAACGCAAGCACATCTTGAGTAAGAGGCAAGGGGCTGGGGCGGGCTGTCTACGGTTTGTGGGCGGGGCGAGCCACATTGTACTATTCCTTCCAAACTTTGTAACTTTGTAAATTTATGAATTCATCTTTACATTTAGAGGAAGAAAGACAGTATTGCATGCTGCCAACTAAGCAAAGTATGAAGTTTAAGAAAGTGAATAAGAATATTTTTACAATAATCTTCATATTTATTGTGACTATTTTGTAAATGCTTTTATTATAAACCAATATGCTACATTTTTCTCAAGACTGAAACATAAAACATATCATTTAACTGAGTACATATTTAAATTTATTATTGTTTACGGTTATTTACGTAAAGAATGTAAGTGCTAATATCTACAAATTACATTTAACTACCGTCTTTGTAAATGCACTTCTGTGCAAATTATTTACCATGAACTTGATTGTTAAAGAAATAATATTTTAATATATCAAGATACGCTTTTATGAAAATGTGCAAATTAATATTTTTTTGCGATTTCATGAAAAGCTTCACAGTTTGTTATATTAAATCTGAAAACTATTCAAATTCGTTTTAAAAACTAAACAAAACTAATGCTTAAGTTGAGCATATTATGTGACTAAGATAAATTATATCATGGACGAATAAATATTCGTCCATGATTATATATACCCAATATTACCTAATAAAATATTGTACAAATGTTCACGTTCAAATTATTAAGATACAATTTCGAACGAATTCTATTATCTGAAGTCGGAAAATTTAAATAGACGTTGTTTTAACGGTGAGATAATGATATGCTAAGGTAGCTTTATACTGAACATCTCCTGAGGGAAAACACTAATATTTAACGGATGGAACTTTTCGGTGCTCGCGACATTTATCTGTCAAATGATGGTTTCTCATAAAGCTTGTTTCTCTTTCGGAGGAGTTTGGGAATACAACCTTAATGTGCCATAGAATTACATTAAAAAGATAAAACAAAGTTACAGATAGCTGCTGAAATTTGCTGATACAGTTAAACTAATGTTCACATTGGGAAAATTTAGGAGAATAAATGTATAGCTCCCTGTTAATGTAAGATACGTTATCAATTTCTTATAATGGTGCCATAATAATGTTTGATACAGGTGTTAAGATGATAACATTTTTCATTAAAAACAAACCTGAAATCGCAGAAAAAGAATCAGCCGATCCATAGAAAAGTTAAATACCCACTCGAACAAGATGGATGAAAGAGCACCTTTTTTCGCGATTTTATCTTTACCTCCAGTATACAGCCTCAGGCCGATTAGGCAGTTCTTAGAAAAACGTGCAATACCTATGCAATAAATTGCGCTGATTAATATTTTCATTTTAATAAGTGGTAGGTTCATATGTAACATAAATATGCTAGTTGAAATTATATTACTTTTAAAGATAAAAAAATATATATGTATGTATGGATTGGCAGGTCGTTAAAATACAGGGCCTAAATAACATTTTGTTATTTTTACTGTATTAAGTACAATATTATGAAATAATGTAAAATAACTTCAGTATTGAGATTGTTTTGCTTGGTTATTTTAGCATCGTTAGTAATAAATAGGCACAACTTGGGTTTTTTATTAATTAGGTATGTACGTATATATTTATTTGTATGTCTGTAAAAACAACAAATTGTGTTTTATTTGTCTACATGACTAGACGACGATGAATGTAGAATTTTAATAAAATGTGTAAGAAACATACTTAACTGTTTTTTTTAAGACAGGCATTTTATTTTTTCGGGTTTCGTAATTCGTACCTCATCAATTCATCATAGAAAAACGTAACGCTTGTAGCAGTGGTAGGTAACCATACTTTTTAGGGTTCCGTAGTCCGACAAGGAACCCTTATAGTTTTGCCATGTCCGCGGCTTAGCGCAGAGACTATTAATACTAGAAAGCTGTTATTTGGCATGGATATAAATATTAATCACGCCGACAAAATGGGATAATAAAATCTCGAAATACCTGTCATACACGTAAACTGGGGACGATTTTTTTTTCGTCTATCCCATATTGTGGGGTATCGTTGGATAGGCCGTGTAAAAACATTGTGTGTGTGTGAAAACCATTTTTCGAGTTCTCTATCCGTTGGCGAAATATTAAGCTTTAAAGTGAAAATTTTAGAGTAGACTGAGTGGAGCGTCACCCCCCCCCCCTGCTGGCTAAACGGTTGTTTATAAAAATGTGAAAAAATTCACAGAAGTAGTATATATAATATAATGAATTTAAAAGGAAAAATATCACAGCTACGTAGGCTTTACAGGTTTACGAGTACAGGTCGCGCTAAACTTTTGGTCCCCTATAATGTATGGGACCAAAAGTTTGACGCGGTCTGTATTAGTAGACCAACTTATATGTACCGGGCAACTACAGAACCCTACATTGCGCGTGGCCCGACACGCACTTGGCCGATTTTTCTATAAAGATCTACCTGCCAAAAATTTATGACTAGATAATCGACACTTATACCAAATTTAGGTAGGTATACATATGTAGGTAATGTATAATTTGAACATCAAAAACAAAACTTGTAAAAAAAAACAAGTCTCGCAACTTAGTTCTTCTGCCGTAAAAAGGAAATCCAAGTCGGTTAATTTATTCAGTCCCTACTTAGGGGGCCTCCTGTTTTAAGTTATTGTTATTACATAGGTAATTAGCTAACCTAACAACATCTTACAGTGACTATATCAATATTAAATATGTTTTATATTTTAAATAAATACATTGACTCTGCCATCGCATGAAAACACAATGTATCTCACAAGTAATACATATTATATTAAATTAGATTATTTAGTGCGATTGCCAAGACAATCTATTTATTTAAAACAATAAAGATTTTTAACATTGATATGGTCACTATAAGATGTTGTTAGGTTAGCTAATTGTGTAATAACTTAAGACAGAAAGTCCCTTAAGTAGGGATTGAATAAATTATAACCGACTTGGATTTACATGGATCTCACAACTTTTTACGGTAGAAGAACTAAGTTGCGAGACTGGGTTTTTTTACAAGTTTTTTTTTTGATGGCATCTCATTTCTTTTGTAGATGGTCCTACTTTTTTTCCTTTCCGGTACTTACCTTCTACTTACAACTACAAATTTAACTTTGTAATCCTACCTATATAATTATTTATGCAGTTGGTGTATCTAGAGCACTGGACCGAAATTGCAAAATATTTTAGTTTTTCCTTGATTTATAAAACACTAATTGTATTCCAAATTTGAAGCTTCTATGTCTGCTAGAAGTGCCTTAGAGTTTTGATGATCGGTCAGTCAGTCAGTGAGTGTGTGACGTGACAAAATTCAGTAGCCTAGAGCCAACGAGAGAAGGCACCTATGACGTTTAAATGCCTACCAAGTTTCATAATTGTTTATGGGTAAGTGTCACTAAAATAATACAGTACTTCATTGTTGCTGGCAGCAAAAAGTGATGTACTACTCGTTTCGATCATAATTTTTCGATTTTATAAAGACTTTATAGCAAAAGTTTCTAATTTTTTTAAAACACAAGGGATCATGTGGAATGTTAGTGGTTGAATTGTAATCAATAAATAACGGGTTCTTTTCTCCTTAATCGTACGGCTCCGTCTGTTTACAAACTATATCTTTTTATGATTAAAAAATTGTAAACCAGTTTTCTAGATTTTATGGCTGCTTTGTAAGCAAATGCACATTTGCCATTTGAATTATTATGATGCATGTTGTATGACGTGTCAAATAAATCGATATTTTATTTACTGAAGTCGCTAGTTGCACTTGATTTTTATTTATGCCGAAATTAAAATGCACGTAGGTAAATGACCTAAACGTATTTGAAAGCTTTTGCAATAGGTAACGAAAATTTATATTTAAATCCTGATCCTGATCCTGAATTGTTTCCTTATTACTTTCACAAGAAAGAAAAACCCAATAATGTATAATTATAAATTATGTAATAAAGATTTAACCAGAGTTACCTACTGAAATTCTCGATTTGGATGTCATCATGGATTCCAAACAGAGCTTTGTACCACACATAGATAAACTGCATAATAAGGCCTACAGGCTTATAGGCTTTGTTTTACGTGTTGCTAAGCCATTTAAAAATTCATCTACTTATAAACTTTTGTTTAGCTGCTTTGTTCGTAGCCGTCTGGAATTCGGTTGTACAGCCTGGCATCCGATCTAAACTATACATTTTGATAGAATAGAAAAGCTTCAAAGGATTATAGGACAGGTCATATTTACTCTGAGGCTGAGATTCAGAGTGCATTTTGAGTCCGAACTCGATCTTACAAACGTCAAAAAGCGACGTGATCCCATACTAGAGTGACGTTTGTAAGATTGAGTTCCTCTTGAGTTCGGACTGAAAATGCACTCTGAATCTCAGCTTGACTATACGTTATCAGCAAAAAGGCATAACATTGAATTGTTAAAACACCGGCGTGATTACATTGGCGCCGTTGTTTCGTATAAAATATTAAATTTTATTAGACGTACGTGTAGACTTTACAATGATAGACTTGATAGTATTGATATTTTTAGTCTATCTTTAACATCTTACAGAAATAATGTTCGGAGTAAAATCTCACAATCATCATAAATAAAATTTGTATGGCTAAAAAGTATTTAATAACAGATAGGTGTACCCAGTTTAATGGACTATAGGCATTTCCTTACAGGGAACTCTAGGTCTATTAATATATCATAATTCTAGTTTATTTTTATGAACTTTGTGATTTTTTCTTATAAGTAACCGTTTCTTTCTTAATAAAATAAAAAAATATTAATAATAATAGGTGTGTAAAACCAACGGTGTGACGACAAGGAAAAAAATAACTCGCCGTCACACCGGTGTGACAAAATGGTGTGACGACGAATCGGGCATGTTCAAATCGTGTACATAATAAAAATTCCAAACACTGACTAAGCATCCAATCCTCTAAAATTCAAGTCTTTTAGCACCAAGCAAAGGAATAAATCCCGAAAATTACTATATTTCAATTCTAAGTGGAATAATGCCTTACCTACTTAATTTACAGTTACTTTTATACATTATGTACGTTTACGATGTATTTTTGTTCAAATTATTCAAGTCTACTCATTTTATATCACGGCACAGAACCTCGGGGCACGAGTCCTAAGCGCACTTGACCTGTTTTTTTTTGTTGACTAACAAATCTAACTACAAATAATAAATCATCAAAAGTAGTCGCATCCTACCGGCAAACTTAAAGAAAGACCATACCTACCTATCAATATCATAAATCCAACACACGAACCGAAACTAACAAAACTATGGGAGTAAGGAATGTTATCAAATAATTTGTACAAAGAATCAACATAATTTTCAGCGCGTGGCACCCACACGTTCTCACACATGGACAGCAATAGTAAAACGTTGTGTGTATCTAGAAGAATCGATTAGCTGCGCGCGCAGTGGCTAAACGTCGTAACCCTGGTACTGAAAGCTATTGAATCCATATCTGAAACTAAAATAAAGGTAAAATAATTGTTCATACAGTGTCTTCATGATATATTTTCCTCCTTGATAAAAGTTAAAATGGTATTTCATATAATGTACCTACCTATAGACTTGTAGTGGTGAAGTGCAAGGTATTTAAATTAAAAGGAAAGAGCGCTCCTAAGGTACCTATTAAAGTTTCCCATTCAAAAATCCTCAAAGTTTGCATGTAGAATAAACAAAACTCGCCACCGATTTTAAATAACTCAACAGTTTTAATTCTTGTTCCATCACTAAAATAAATATATACATATAAAGGTCATCGTAGGCAATGAGAAGATATAAATAGGTATTTATTTATTTTGTACATTTACAAAAAAACAGGACATTAAAAAAACATATTGTACAAAGGCGGCACTCATAGCTAATAGCAATATCTACCAGGCAACCTTTTATCTACATACATCTTCATACATGTATCTTCTAACGTCTGATAGTGATTATTATATTTTTTCAGCCGGGTGATCATGCCGGGTGCAAGGCATAAAATCCTGGGACATGTCCTCTCAGGGTTTTGCCATAGAATGAACCGGCGCAAACCGCTGCACGGGGATTCCTTAGAGACCCCTCTCAACCGATGTCTTACCACCTTTGACATCACTTTACTTGGTAAGAGATCGAATCCACAAACATTCAAGCGTCATTGGTGCTTCCAGTGTAGACTGTCAATAGAACACTCAACAATCGTACACACTCTTTTCACCGTCGATTTTATCGTGTAAGTATGGCACAATTACACGCTTTTCAGGACATGCAGGTTTACCTAAAATGTTCGGCAAGTGTTAATTATACAAATACTATGCATATAAATTCCTAAAAATTCTTTGGTGTATTCTCGACAGTGTATTCGAACCCGTCTCAGGATTAAGAGTGAGGTATTCTAACAAATTTTGGCGGCAGCCACTGGTTATATTTTTGCCATCGTTATTTCAGGTGTAGGGCACATGGTAGGAGCCGGCATCTACGTCCTCACGGGAGCAGTAGCGCGACATATGGCCGGTCCAGCCACAGCGCTCAGTTTCCTTCTGGCTGGAATCACTTCTACATTGGCAGCTCTATGCTACGCGGAATTTGGAACGAGAATCCCACGGGCCGGCAGCGCTTACGCTTACACTTATGTCAGCATCGGTGAATTCTGGGCCTTTATCATTGGCTGGAACATCGTGTTGGAGTATATGATAGGTAAGTGGAACTTATGGAAAAAAGCTCTAAGATAAGAACTTAAGAATCCTGTAAAATTTTCAATTATTTTTCTTTTCTTTTCAGGGGCTGCATCGGTAGCAAGAGCGTGGTCAGGTTATTTAGATGCTATGGTGGACGGTGCTATAAGTAACGCCACAATCTCTATCACAGGAGAACTTCACGAAACTCTTTTGAGTAGATATCCCGATGTTTTAGCATTTCTCATATGCATAGTTGCTTCTCTAATATTAGCAGTGGGGGTCAAGACTTCCGCTTACATAAACAACGGCCTCACAATTTTGAATCTTCTGGTGATATCTCTAGTAATATTCTTGGGTTTCTATTATGCTGACATCGAAAACTGGTCTGAAAAGAATGGCGGATTTATGCCTTTTGGTTTTGGTGGTGTGTTGACTGGAGCTGCTACATGTTTCTATGCTTTTGTAGGCTTTGATAGTATTTCAGCTTCTAGCGAAGAAGCAAAGGATCCTTCCAGGTCTATTCCCATTGCGACTGTTTTGTCAATGGCTGTAGTAGCATTTGGATACATTTTGGTCGCGATAGCCCTAACTTTAATGGTTCCTTATAAGAGTATCGACCCCGCAGCGGCGTTGCCAGCTGCTTTAGGTGCAGTACACGCAGATTGGGCTAAATATGCTGTCGCTGTCGGCGCCGTTTGTGGAATGACCACCACTCTTCTGGGTTCCCTGTTCTCACTGCCACGCTGTTTGTACGCAATGTCATCAGATGGCTTATTATTTGGTTTTCTCAGTGATATGAGCAATAAGTCGCAAATTCCTATCTCGAACTTGATTATATCCGGAATATCTTCGGCGTTTATTGCTCTATTCTTTGATCTGGAGAAGTTGGTAGAATTTATGTCCATCGGAACGTTGTTAGCATACACGATCGTTAGTGCAGCGGTTATTATTTTGCGGTATCGTCCAGCGCCCATAGTTGATGACAAGATTTTCGGGGCTCCACAATTGGAGTCACCATGTGATCGAGAAGACAGCTCCGCAACCGGCACTCCAGCTACAGAAGGCTCATCGTCTTCTGAGGTAACTATGTTCAAATAAATGTCCATTACACGTGTAAGTATCATCCGTCTTGCAGGATCATTCAAGATAACCCTTGTTGCAGATGTTTGAAGCCCTGACCGTGGGTCGCTTGCGTCCTCAGTACGCCTGGTTAGAGCCGCTCGCTGGAGGCAGAGCGCCCGGCGCGGCGGTCACCAGCTGTGTTTATGTATTCACTGTCGCGGCTGCCGCTCTTTGCGCCCACAACCACTTCCTAGCTGGGCATGCTGGACTCTGGGCGTTGTTGCCGGACTTCGTTCTCACCTGTATCATAATTTCTTGTAAGTTGGGGCTAGTGCAGTAATAATAAAAGCCTTAATCTGTAGGATGTAGGTATCCGAGCCATGATCTGGACTGCAAATTGTCTAGTTATTTGAGAATAAGAGGGTTTATTTAAAAAACATTTGAATTGATTTAACCGAAAAGAAAGCTGAAAAAAATTTGGAATTTTTAACGCGAGAAGCTTATTAACAAGTCCTCGCAATTCTTTATTGTGCAGGTTTGGTGATCATCTGGGCTCATCAACAAAGTCCGACACGGCTTCCGTTCCGCGTGCCCTGGGTTCCGTTTCTACCAGCCGCTAGCGTACTCATGAATGTTGAACTCATGGTCAATCTCGGTGCACTCACGTGGGCACGGTTTGCTATCTGGATGACTTTCGGTTTGTATTTTCAATATTTTACGTATGTCTTAGCAGCACTTTGAATTAATATAAAAATACATTACTGGTTGAGTTACTTAAATGAATAAGAAACTGATTGTAAGCGCAATTTTTAAATATTAATTCATTATTATAATTAATTCTACGGCTTTTCAAACAGCAATTAGCTTTTGTTAAAATTTGCTTTAACCTGGGCAAAGAAATGCTAGGATTATTGTATAAAAGAAGACCCTAGCTCCAACGGTTCAAAAGTTATGTACTTAGTATGAGGCTGTTACATACATGCAGAGGGACGGACAATGGGGTCTCGCCATAATACCTACTTCTTTTTTACGGTACGGAATCTTAAACAACATGTAATAGTGATCTATATCTACGTACGTATCAAATTAGTACAAATTAATAAACAATCATCAACAAAACAAACAATGAAAACTTGTCTGCCCTTGGACTCTTTGCAGTGTTATTGGCGCCCAACATGGTACAGTGGAGCCCACATCAAGCTAAACACTTTCAGTATAAACTGACCTCTCATTGTATAGTATCCCCGTATAATGAGAGGTCAGCTTATGCTCAATGTACAAAGTGTAGCCCATCCAAGTACATTTTAGAAGTAAATCTGAACTTACTTCAATTGTTGCAGGCCTCCTTCTCTACTTCCTATACGGCATCCACCACAGCAAGTTAGGCGAGGGTGTGACGGGGCTCCTATCTCGGTCCGCGAGTGGCGGGGGACACAGCGGTGGCTGGGGAGCCATCGACAAGACTTCGGCCCTGGCTCGACGCGTCGGGAGACTGGGCAAAGGTAGCAAGAGCGATGACAGGAAACCAATCATATGCGATGACGATCTCGCGAGACGGGAGCCGTGATTTTAAGTACTCCTATCTTCAACTTCACGAGAGCAGCCAATTTTATTGGCCTTGGTCTAATCAAAGAGCAATTTCAAAACGAAAATTACAAGAAACAATAGGATTTCAAATGCTTCGTGATTTGATCAAGACATTTATCTTACCCATAGTCTTTATTACGGCCAAAGGTGTATCATATAGTTTAATAGTTATAGGTAAACTCCTAGTAAAATCATGTTCCCATGGAATAATAGGTCGGTCACGAGAGACTTCTATTGCCGTCATACAACAAAAGTGACCGTTTGCCTCGCGGTCTGATTCAAGCTTATAGTCACACACATCTAATTGAAGTTCAAGCTATCTTTCACGCACTTACTAAACAAAAAGGTTGTCAAGACAACTGTAAGCGACTGCGGCTGCTACCTGGTTGCAAAAGGTTACTAAAGTTGTACACAATGTAAGATTTGTACTCATTAGATCTTACTAGAAGTATACGTATAAAAACGGTTCATCTGAAATCCCAATGAAACCGATTGAAATTGGTCCAATAGACCTCAACGAAAATGCTATTTGTAGCTCAATTGACTTGTAATATGAAAAGTGGATAAAAATACTCTTTTCGTATAAACAGGTGTAAACTTTTATCTAATAGGGTGTGTAGAACAGTCCAATGTAGCAAAGTTGGTGCTTTTTATAAATCTACACTACTAGGATTTCAAATTGTCACTGTTACCTGTAACTACGTAGAATTCTAAGTGTCTGGGATCTTATTTAATGAAAGCAAGGATGTTATTAAATAGGCAAAACCATAATATCCTTCCACAAATTTTATTAAATTAGACCCAGCCTAAATCTAAGATTTCGAATATTATTGCGCAAGTATTTGAAATTTACAAATACCTAGCCGTTATTTATTGTAGTGAATAATTTTGTTAGTTATTGAGTGGAGCAGCACAAACACAATTTATTTTTTCATTTTATTTAATTTCAACACAGGTAAAAGTTTTGAAAATAAAAACAAGGTCAATTATATTAATGAAAACTTTGGACCTAAACATAATGGGTGGAATGTCATCACTTTATTCACACAGTTTCACACCTTATACATTAAAAATACCTTCGGGCTTATAAAAATACATTAAATAATACCACGAGAAAAGACTTGAAAATGAAATGGCTATTCTGGCACATGTGGAAAATTTGAATGGTGGGTGATTTTAAAAACGGAAAGTATTTTTTTATTCGATTACGTGTCCATTTTCCGTATTCCTGACATTATGTAGTCATCATTTAACGAGCTACAGTCACAAGATTTTAAACCGCATGGTATTGACGTAATTATCACTCAATAAATATAGTTTAATGACAGATATTGCGGGCTAAAATATTGCCAAAATAGCCATCCAGGGGGCTTAAAATAAGACACAAAAAGAGTGTCTCAGGAAAGAGTGTTCAGCTGCCTGATTCGATATTTTTGTATGTAAAAAAGCAAGTTTGACAGGTAAAGACTCTTTCAAAAGACACTCTTTTTGTACCTCGCTCTATGCCCCCGGATCGTCTCAAGTAAGGCCGATATCAAATGAGTAGTAATGGGTGTGTTTCAAACAGGAAACAGTCCAATATGCTATATTTGTCGGTATCTTTGTTTAACTGAAATAATTTTACGTGTTTCTAATTAAAAAATTTAGGCCAATATAGATTCAATTTACCTAAAAAATGTATATATACGGACGATCAAGTGTTAACCAAAAACTATATTAAAATATAATTTTGATGTATACCTATAATGGATATTACGTTTATTTGTAACAATATATTAATATAAATAGCGTATTGAGCACAAATCCATTATTGTAGTTTTTTTAAATATGTTATTCAAATGCCATGTTTCATCATTGTTCTTCCAAGAAGGAAACATAAATAAATAAATAAATATTTGTTGCTTTTTAAAATATTTTTGCGAAAGAATAGTTTGTGCTTATATACAAGTTGTAACTATACACAAAATATTATTTACCCACGTATATTTATATATATACGAGTACAATCATTAATCCTATTAAAAATGTATAAAGGTATCATAAAATTGTTATTAGATTACTGTTTAATATTTTAAGAAGTGTTGATGTGTATATAAAGCAAATATATGAGCATCAATGATGTTTTCTTCCCTGTTTTAATTTCTTTAATGTTATAAATGTACAAAAAATAATAAAGAAATGTGTAGTTTGTACTGTGCGTAACAATAATAGTATCTGGGTTAATCAACTGTTTTACCCACATTAATTTTTGGATAATTGCCAGTAATCGACCACAAAATTCACAATTTTGCTCTTTTCTTTCCGAAAATGGTTTTGTTCGCTTACCAGATAATTTAGCCACATTTCAAAATAAAAATACATAAAAAAATCCTTGTATTTCTTGAAAAATGTATGGTTACTCGATCGACGAGTTTGTCCCGGAGTTACAATGGGAAAACGGTGTTGTCTACTGAGTTACCCCCTAGTTGTAATAATTAATTATTCAAAATTATTTGATTGGAAAGACACTCACTAATCTCTGTATCAAATATTCTTGTTTTTAACAAAAAAGCTACGCGTTAGAGTTGCTTATTTAAAAGAATTATCAGTGTGGGTAAAAAAGTTGATTAGCCCATCTACAGCAGCAAAATATACAATTAATCAAGACTTCTCAATTGCGGTACGTAAGTCCTCTGACTCGCAGCACGCCATATTATGACAAAATTTTGCAGCCGTAATGTGTTACTTGCCATATTATGGCTTTTTTTTGTTTTTTTTTTATTCCCCGTAGTTACTACAGTCCAAGTAACTTAGGGTAATGTCAAATTTGACTTTGAAAAGTCAATCTGGATGTGAGGAGCTCTGAAACAGGGTTCGAGCTCAGACCTCCGCACATCTAGTTTTACTTATCTTCTGCGTTTCTATACCGCAATGGTATAATGTTAATTATATATCTTTGCGATAGATAAATCGCCAAGTGGTTAAAATATATACATTTATTTATAACATGGTTTCGTCAAATTTGACGTTTCCATTCGAGAATAGACCTAACGGTGGTGCGGGCGGATAGCCTAATTTATTTAGAACTGTATTCTGGCACAACAAGATCCATTTTCACTACGCAAGAAATATTCAAATTGATTGGCAAATTAGATTTGTCTAAACATCATTGCTAGAAATTCTCGTCAGATATCAATCCTATGGTACACTAATCAAAGAGAGCTATGCTCTTTCTTCTTTGTTCGTTTGAAACTTGTCCCACTGCGACAGTTCTTAGTATCTGTGTTTGCTACAGAACACAAAAACGTCCTTACTAGAGGGAACCAAGGAGGATGACGTGAAGGATTTCAAATGCCAAGATACCGATCACACAGAGCCCGTTCTGCGGTGCAAAAATTACAGATGTGTGTAAAGATCAAAGCCTTGTTCCATAGATAACAGTAACCAGTGAACGCAGCTGTATAGTGCTTTTCCCTCAGCCCCTTCTGAACTTACGAAGACCATGAGGGTTTACCTGTTTCTGTATCTTCTTCAGTTTCAATGTTCTTATTTCACCAATTTGTTCACAGCCATTTTAGATTTCGTTACTACGGTACGTTTAAATATAATACAAAAAATAGTATAATCTTTTGTGAAAATAAATAGTAAAACGAATTAAAGAACAGATAGGTAAAAATAAACTATATTATTCGAACAATTAATTTCTAAAAATTTGGGGCTTTACAACTCACGACATAATAAAAACAGATCATAACGAACACACCACCATTAAAACTGTTAGAATACTACCCTATAGTTATACAGGCTGGAAAAAATTTAAGGGCCCCGGAGGGGAACTTCCTTAAATCCTTTAGTTGGCTCATTTTACTGAAAGGAAACATTCCTTTATTTTTTTAAAGAAACAAAAATCAAAGATCTTCTAAAATTCGCTTACCTCACCCGGGAATCGAACCAACTAAAAAAAAAATAAACCCTCGCTGTTTTATTATACGAATTAGTAGGATTATTGTTCAGGATAAGTTTGTCTAATAAACATTTGGTCTGACACTCATCTGCTATAAGAGATATACATGAAATTGAATATTTATTACAAGTTCTTTATTAAGGATTATTGATACGCCATTATTACACAATGACAGCACGGAATGAAAGCAAAACAAAATAAAATTTGAAATTCGAACGAATACTTTTATCGATTTTAAAAATGATGAAAAATATCGTTCGAATTTCAAACATGTTGCCCAGCGTTGCAAAAAAAAAAACCTTCCATTTTTAAACTTTTCGTACGCCTAGTGTAAGAAGGAATTGTGCTGTGCATAGATTTATCATTACCATTTAACGATTTTCTTATCGAAGTCTTCAGCAAGGTACTCAGAGATAAATAACATTAGCAAGCTTGTACTTCATACGATGTCTTTGGATGTTAGAGCGATAAGAAAATTATAACGTGTCATTTACTTGTTACAAGTGAACATTACTAGGTATTGTTAATAAAGAACTAGTAATAAATATTCAATTTCATGGGTATCTCGTACAACAAATGAGTGTAAGACCAAATTTTTATTAGACAAATTATATCCCGAACAATAATCCTACCGATTCGTATGATTAAATAGCGAGGGTTTATATAAAATAAAGGAATGTTTCCTTTCAGTAGAATGAGCTAACTAAAGGATTTAAGGTAGTTCCCCTCCAGGGCCCTTAAATCTTTTCCATCCTGTATATGAACTATAAAAATTTAAAGACCTTATCGGCACAAGTCATTAGTACGTTAGCTGCTTTTAAAGCAACCCTAAGAAAGATATTAAGATTTAAGGACACCAGAATTTGAAGCATAAAGCTAATAAAAGCAATCACAAGGTCAATGAAAGTACTTTGGAAGCATGGTCTTATCAAAGACTGCTGCCTGTAGATTTACATCGATATAATTTTAAATATTACATATTTTGTTTTTCATATCAATCTGATATGTAAAATAACTTAAATTCTAGACTTGTGGTTTTATTGTTAAAAAATAAATACTGGGAATGATTCTCGTCAGGTAAACTTAAACATAACGCTGGTATTGAGGCAAAACACAGATAAGAGCAAACATCACAATACTGTCAATCTTACTGTTAGAGTGCGTTCCGTTTTAGTCGCCTGGAAACGAAATGGCACAGTAAAAATTGTACTAAAGTACACATACAACGGATATACGAGAGACAAGACCGATCGGCAGTTTTTGTTTGCACAAAAGTACGCTTTTTTATTTTTAACTATAAATTCTGTTGATATTTGAAAAAGGTTGTCCCACCCTAGACTTTCGTCTTCAGACGCCCATGGTCCCAGGCTATTCCCTCCACAAATACTCCGCTTCTTTGAATAAATCTGAGTATATAAGATAGTTTAGATTATCTTCCTTGATGTGGTCATCACCAAGTATTAAGCAGTTACACAAAATCTTTGTCCCCTTGAACCTATAATTATTGCTTCGCACCGTCAAAACAACGCTGAACCTACTTGTATTTGTTTGTCAAAGCCTTAGTTACACTTCAAAGTCTAGTATACGTTAAATCTTCGCATCTTCTGAGTGTTCACTGTAGGAACGCACACGCGTGTAAGGTATCATAGAATAAATTTAACAAAAATAGAAGTCTTTTATCTATGAAATGCCAGTCTTATCTGTTTAGTCCCCGTTTGATTTGCCACGAGGAGCTAGGTAGTCTTTGCAGTCGGTGGATAGTCGGGCGTCCCCACTGAAGCCAAATGAAGCCGACCGCAAGGCAAATAGCCGTCTCTATGTAGTAGCCGTCGATCCTTGTTATACATGAACCGCCGGCGCCTTTGCATTCCTGGAAAATATATTATTTTTCAATGCAAGTGCTCGTAAACACCTATTTTATGTGCATCAAAACTGTTGTCAAAGTCAAACTTACCACACCAGTGATTTATTTTGTTTTTTTTATTGAGGAATAGTTGCCAGTCTTTTTGTACCAGTGGCGAAGGGTGAACATTTAAGAAAGGGAAGCCGGACAGAATAATTGCCTTACTCAGAAATGAAACCAAGGAAAACATGAAAAAATTGTACTTTGCAAATCCCTGTCAGCCAAGTGTATTTGTCGTATTGAGATTTATGGAAATGTTTGACAAAGCGAAGGGCACAGAATAAAGAAATGTAGTATGGATGCCATTTCCTAAACAAGCTGATGGGAATCATGTTATATGGACCCTTCGCCACTGCTGTGTACCATAGATAGACTTGACAGAATTAAGCTGCTTACAGTTTGATCGTCGGACGACACCAGCCTACCACTGACAGCCGGACAGTAGCAAGGTATGACCCGCAGTACCACCAGCCAATACCAACCGTACCCCCCGGGGGGTTGGGCCAGTGATACCGTGGGTCCGATACGAATGTTATGACTGAAAGCAGCCTACGAACGCATCAAACTGAAATCAGGTTTTTTCCGTCAAGTTTGCAACTTGGGTGCAAAGAAAAAGAATGCCCGCCTTAAGTTCATTTGGAGTGTTGATGGTTGTGATTGTCGGCACTTGGTGGAACTTATTATACATCTTGTTAAATAAGACACTTGTACTTGTCCACAGGATTATAATTTAACTTACTACACCCGACCGGTTTCGCTTATAAGCATTATCTAGGGCTTTATAAAATAAAAATATTATTTAAGTTATTTTTATGTTATAAAGCCCTAGATAATGCTTACAAGCGAAACCGGTCGGGTGTATTAAGTTAAATTATAATCCTGTGGACAAGTACAAGTGTCTTATTCATTTGAAGTATTTATTGTTTGTTTATTTACCTACGTTTCATTTATCTACTCACACTATGCATTGAAAAACGTAGTATGATACACGTGGGTAAGGGCAACAACTGACTCGTAACATTTAAAACACTCCCTTATCGCTCATGTTTCAAATCGTCCTCGTAAGCTATTGCCTCCTTACCGCACTTGTCGCATAAACTGTATTAATTAGTACAAACGCCAAGAAAAGGGAACTTACTTCGAGCTGCGGCTGCGAGGCACACGTGTTATCCCACAGCTCGGTCGCGGTGCAGCTCTTGAACGTGAGATGGTCTATGGCCCACAGAGCCAGCGTGTTAGGCCAGTTGGTGCCGAGGTTGGACACCGTGTTCAGTAGCGTCATGTAGGTCCCGCCCACCGCCGGGTCCGACACTTTAGCGAAGAACGCCATTACCGCCACGAACATGCAGTATAGGCATGTCTGGAAGAGATTTACTGAGTTAATTGTGGCGATTAGGTGTAACACGAGTTAACGTAAAAAACGGGACTAAACTTTGATTAGGCATTCTGTCTTTTTCTTTCTGTATCGAAGACAGCAGACGGGACAGCGCGCTTAAAATAAGTTTAGTCCTGTCAAATAAATTAAGTCGTGTCACACCGAAAAAACAGTGTCTATTAGACACCATTCACTAAAGAAATGTAATTTTTGCTTAGATTTGTTTATTGTTTAAAAAGCCGCGGTAGCTTAGTTGGTAGGACGCCGACTCTCAATCTTCGAATACTGTCCGGTCAAGCAATCAGGTTCGGATACTGTCCGGTCAAGCATGTAGCAATGAGTTTATCGGAACTCATGCGCATATAGTTTGTATACTTACTGACTGACAGTGGAAGTAAACACGAATAAACTTGCTTGCGTACATTTGTTCCCGAAGTGTAGCAAGCAATAAGGCTCAGTATCACGTTGGGACGTTGAAGTTTTTGGTGAATAAAGGGTGTACGAGCATTTAATGTTCTTTTGACAGAGGTGCTGACACCCTCTCGGGGATATAAAGGAATATCCTGATGATTATGTATGTTTGTTTCTGTTCACTAAATTCATTATATGCTAACTCTCATACAAGTACGAGAAACAGTGCATTCCCGTTGAACGTGCCGCTATATATGATTGGCTACGTTACAAAGCCTGAATTTAAAGAGGGGCGGTTATTTACTTTTAGAAGTTTATATTTATATATGACATCCTCGAAATGTATTAACACCTCCAAATTCTGTAAGTTTTACCTCTCAAAGCTCATAAAGGAACACAATTATATATCCACATTTCTTTGCCTCGTCCTCACCTGATGGAACACATAGAGACACATCAGTATAAAGAGGTAGAAGTAAGAAGGTCCAGTCTCTCCCAGCATGCTCGGCGTGAGCGCTACTAACGCCGCCGCCACGGGGCCCACTAGCAGTCGAAACGGAAATGAACGCAGCCATAACGACAGAGGTTCGGGGCCAGTCGTATATTTTGCTAGCATCTGAAAATGAAGAAAAAAAATGGGTATTTATTAATCCACATGTTACTAAATTAAATTTGTATCATTAAGGTATAAAAAATCAAAAAACAAAATCTGGACGTGAGGAGCTCTGAACCGGGATTCGAACCCGGGATTGGTAGAGCAACCGCCCGGTAAGCGAGAGGTCCCGGGTTCGAATCCCGGTTCAGAGCTCCTCACGTCCAGATTTACTTTTCTGATTTTTTATACCGCAATAATATATTTGCCATAATTGAACAGGTTAAAACATAAAATGGATTCGAGCCACAATATTGCCTGCTATCTATTATTTACCTTTGTTTTTGCATCGAGAATCGACACATTAAAAAAGCAAATATAGTTTGTAGGTGCAGAGGAATTAATGAGCACTCTTAAAAAACATTAAATCGTATAGACATCAGAGAAGATAAAGAGTTTTTAAAACCAATATTTATTTCAAAACTATGTTCCCTTTTTACACACCATTGTCTTACTTGCGTCACATATGTATCTACGTCCTCAATACCGCAGTGCTTAAAGGCTAAGTCCTTCCTGTGATGGCGTATGGCGCTGAGTCTCTTACAAAGGGATTGATCCACCGATTTAAGGTTGCTCAACAAGCTATAGAGCGGGCTATGCTTGCAGGGACCATTTTTGTTACTTTATGATAGGGTAACCCTATGGGTTTTAGATAGTATTTTTGCAAGAAACCCTATGTCTAGTGTTACCTTATCCATAAGTGGTAAGCAAACTCAATTAAAATCGCTAAGGGTAACCCTGTCAAACCCTATTAAAAAACTTAATGTAACCCCTATTATAATCTGAAAGTGTATCCTTTTAAAACCCTTTTTGTCAGCACAATGCAAATGAAAAGCCGACCCACGCTTTCGCCTTTTTCTATATATATTTAACAAACAAAAACTGGCAAGAAAAAGGTTTATTGGTCAAAGAGCAGTGTGGGAAGAATTTTCAATGATATAGTTACACCCTGTGGAGGGTTAACCCTATGATAGGCTTAATTTTAAAACCCAGGGTAACCCTATAATAGAGATTATACCCTATCAAGGGTTAACCCGATGAAAGGCGTAACTTTCAAACCTAGTTAACGTATCCCTGTATGCTTGGAGTATCTCTGATGAATAGAATTCGAAACGAGGACATCCGTCGGAGATCGAAGGTGACCGACACAGCCTGTCGGATCAGAAAGTTGAAGTGGGAGTGGGCAGGCCATACTTGTGTCCGACATGATGACCTCTGGGGCTGAAGGCGTTAGAATGGAGACCACGTACAGCAAAGCGTAGCGCAGGCCGACTTCGTGCCCGCTAGACCAAGGATCTGAACGATGTTGCGGGTGGCGGCTGGATGAGGAGAACGGAGGACCGCCAGGAGTGGAGAAATTTGGGAAAGGTATATGACCAGCAGTAGACGAACACAGGGTGATGTATTGATGATGGATGTCTTATACTTGACCACTATTGCGCCTAATGAAAAGCGTCGATTAGAACTAGGGTGAAAGACGCTTACCCAGAAAGTTGGAGACTGAAAGAGCCAGTCCAGGGATTTACGCAAAATATTCGGAATCCGGTAACAGAGGAATGGCTCATACTACACAACTGCCTGTAACCAGTCTTTCAGGTAGCTACTTCAACTTACCACAGGCATTATAATTTGGATCGGTACTAATGGCACAGCGAGTAGTGCAAGGTCTTCCCTTGGTATTCCAGCTTCTACTAACTTCAGACCCGAAACTGCATCGCTGGCACAGAATCCAATCTGAAATTACACATAATTCATTTACAAGTTTCAGTTTAGTTGATACAATTTGGATTCTGTCCAAAAACAAATTAGTTATATTTCCGTAATTATATCGTTGGACAACTGTATGGATTTTTAAACTGTGATTACACCCTATGGCCTCTAAATAAATTCTAAATTCGTGGCGGGGGCGATAAGTCCTGCACTGACTCTCCGTGATTGTGAGTATTGTGCACTTCCCCCTGGTCAGTCAGCCCAGCCAGGACAGCTCCGGAACATTTGTTAAATATTTGGTTGGGTTTGAGGAGTTGATAGCTGTAGTGAAATAAATATTGCTCTTTCATAAAGTACCTTTTAAAATTACATTTATACCCCGGAAAAACAAGAGATTTTTGTATGAATTTACATATTTCATTATTATATTATAATCTATGGATTCTGTCATTAAATATGTAAATTGCTATAAAAATCTCTTGTTTTTCCAGTATAAATGTATTTTTATAAAGGCCAAGATCCAATGTGTTACAGGTGACTTTCAATGGAACTAACTATTGTCATATATTGTATCCTTTCTTTGGGAGAGTAAATATGTCACTTGTCATTTCAAATTACCTTCGCAGTGAAGAGGACAAGAGCCAATGTTTGAACAGCTGGCAGCTTAATGATTGTATAAAGTTGTTTGTAAGCGTTCACTATGTCACTTATGCCTTTAACTTGATTCTCACTGGAACCATCAGTTTCATCTGCCTCATGTTTCATGATAGCTATAAAGGTAGTGGTCACAATGAACACCCAACCCCAGAACCAAAGAAAACTCGCTAATGTGACCATGCCCGTATCTTCAGGCTCCATTCGAATATATTTGTTGCAGAAGTATGGAGACTCAAGGGCTAAGAACATCACGTAGCCAAGGAAGAACCCAGCTGTTTGCCCGACTGTATTGCACGTTGAGGCATGGCCCACATTACGTCTGAAATAAATATAATAATTCTTTATTTTTCAAAGAGCAATGAAATACACAATAATTTTAAACGATTTCATTGGTCTTACACAGATACTTGAGACAAAACCATTTCTACCCTCCTTAATAGTAAAATAAAGTTCTATCTATCTATCTTAAGCTAGTAATACATAAAAGCAAGTTAAATCACTCAAATATGCACATGAATGAATGAATGAATAAACACTTTATTGCACAGAAAATTAAAATAAAAACAAAGAATACAGAAAAACAGAAGGCAAGGGCGGACTTATTCCTTAAAGAAATTTCTTCCAGTCAACCGATGGTATTAGGAAAATGAAAATTTTACACATTAGATACTTAATTGTTTTTGTGCATAGAGAAAACAATTTTCTTCAAGCCTATTACTTAAATATACCTAATACACTACATACATATATAAATAAATACATACATACAAACAAAGTAGCATAGTCAGTCGAGTAATTCAGAGAGAAAGGTAATAATTTTTCAGGTTATATCTAAAAGAGGACACAGAAAGAAGGTTTCTGAAGGTTTGCGGAAGTTCATTCCAAAGTCGAACTGCATTGACCGTAAATGATTTTGAAAAACGAGCAGTGGTATCGCCAAATCGATACTTATCAATACAAAATTGTACAGGAGGGAAAGAACTCCTGCGAAAACGAATGGGAAGCCACTTTAGCCTGCGACGATACTCAGAGACGTGGTCATACTTGCGCAGTCCGAAAATATATCGAACGCACAAGTTCTGAAGACGCTCCAGCTTATCGAGCAGCTCTTCAGTGGAATCTAGGAAAGCGATATCGGCATAATCCAGAAGGGAAAGAAGAAGATATTGTGCTAACATTATTTTCGTATCCAGTGGCAGGAAATTCTGTAGGTGCTTAAGCGATTGATATGAGCCGAAAACTTTTCGGCTTACTTCATTAATATGTGCAGACCAAGAAAGAGTTTGGTCCATGCACAAACCCAAATTCTCAACAGTCGTGCAGTAAGGCACTACCACCCCATCAAAAATCACATCAGCCACGCCACGTCAGACATATCCAAACGGGTGACGTATCGATTAAAGAGTACTATGAATAAACGTATCGATTACATTGTATCGATTATTGATAAACAGGTTATAAATTATCACAAACCCAGCATTTGAACTTGATTTTAGATAATGAAGATAAAATGCATGGTGTTAATTTATCTCAAACCTCATAATATTTTATGGACTTAAATTATTTTAAGGCTAATACAAAGATTCATATTACCTATATTGTTTTCAATATGATATTTTATAGATAGATGTATAAAACTTATTCTGACTGTAAAAAATGATAGGATTGATAGAACAAGAAGATAAAGAGATAATCTAATAGGTAATTTCATTTCGTTTTTTGGGGGAGGGGCGCGGAAATTCATAGCTTTTTTTTCCAAATAGATAAAAAAAATGAGGCTAAAATTTTTTAGAGTTTTATGTAAAATAAGCTTCAATAATTATGTTTTTTTAACATTTACTACCTATACATTATATCTTTCTTGTATCCCCCCCCGTGGAACTTCCCCAATCCGGAAGTGTCGTTTTTGAGTCATGTTTTTTTTGTAAAATCATTTATTATACTTTCACTAGATTAGTGACCCAAACTTACTTCTGCTACTGCTCCGGTGCTGCGGAAAGTGCAGCCCCTTTGCCCTTACGGGTGCCTGTGCTTTATTACAGCGGGTGGGAGCTGCTCCACACCTCTGGCTTTTTATATACACTCTAGGGGTAGTAGCCACAAGACTGTGTAGAGTCGGGGTGCACTGATTCGATTTTGCAACAAATTCAACCTATTTTATCAATGAAGTCGGGGAATGACAGATGACCTATTTTAACCTAGGTAGGTAGTTTTTTTAAACAGATTTCTACATAATATATACCTTATTATATTGCTTAAAGACATGAAAAGCAATAAAAAAAGAACAAAAGTTGAGGTTATCCTTGCAAATTTTAAAAATTATTTTTTCAGAAATTTTTCATTTCCTCGGCCTGAATCTTCGTGAGATTATTCAGGACAGCAAATATAAAAAAAATGAAGAGCGTTCAACAAGCCCCATATATAAGAGATGAGCCTAGGTTACTTTATTGGATAACATGAAAAATAAGTAGTTTTAAGAAATTTACAAAAGCAACAAAAATTTTTGTAGAAATAGTTAAATTTTCCTCACAAATATTACAATAATTATAGCACAATAATTTTTTGTCAGTATTCATAATCAGATATGTGCAAAATTTTATATATTATTGTCCTGGCCTGATTTAATTTGTGAAGAATTAAATGCTTCTCACCTCTTTAACATAGTCAAGGCCCATCCATCAACCGCTATATCTTGTGTGGCAGCCAAAAAGTTAAGAAATAAGAAAGTCATTGTCAGTATTGTCATAGATGGACCAGTTTCATCTGACCCCAGCCAGTCGGTGACTCCATGGGACATAATAATCATGACTATTCCAATCAAGTACTGTACTGGTACCAGCCAAGTTTTTCGTTTTCCAAATTTTGGCCAGAACAATGCATCTACTACAGGTGCCCATAGTAATTTAACACTGAATGGCCAATTCACAAAACTAAATTCTGCCTGAAAAGGAACAGTTTTTAATTAAACAATTATTCACGCTTATCAGTTGACAAATTTTAATTTAAAAGCTATCTGGGCTGTGATATGAATGTATTTATTACCTGTTGTGTGTAGGTAATTCCACGGTTTTGTAATAGCATTGGAACAGCGCCGGCTAGACCCAATGGGATACCTTGTAATGTGTAGAGAAAAAGCAATACTGCAATGTTCATTTCATCTCCCTTGATGTTACTTCGTCCTTCACTGGATGCTGTATCTCCATTTTCAAGTAAATCGTCCTTTTCTGGTACATTTTTACGTTTAGTGAGCGTCATTATCACCCTGTTTAAAGCCTAGAACAGCATACAAATTAAGTCTACCACAAAGATTCGTTGGTCTACCAACGAAACACACACACGTCAGTGTAAATTTCAGTTTTTTGTTACAACAACTAACCTGAATTTTAAATGCACAACTATTCAGCTGTCTGTAAATTTCCAGATAAAGTTTATTTCCATAAATAGTTTTTATTATTTCTTTTAATAATTTCGATTTAAAAGATCACGAAACAAAAACACGTCCACACACATTTCATCAATCACAAATGTCAAATAAATTTTTATTTCACAGAGGAGAACTGCGCAGGTAACTCACAGAACACGTCAAGGGCCGGCCGCGTTCAGTTTGGGGTGCGGTTATGACTTTCACGTTCAGCTAAATCATAGAGGAGATAGCTTAGACTCAAAACACTTCCGAGCAACTGTCAGGTAACAATTCGATTACCCTCGGTTTAACTCGGGTAAATTTTTCAACGATCTAGCTAGGGTCACTGAAATAATTCGCATCCAGCGTTGCCGGTACGGGTATTTTTCCCCTATTTCAGGTAATTTAGGCATTGAGCGGGTATCTTGCGGGTAATGATGACTGCCGGGTAATTTCGGGTAATTTTGCGACAAACACTAAAATATTTTTTCTCCCATTAAATCGTATTGACTCAGTTGATGCCCAAAACGAAATAATTTTGAGGCACATCATGCGTGAATGCGCAAAACGGAATGAATCTTATCCCTATTTTGTGTGAGGATGTGTGTGTGTGTGTGTGTGTGTGTGTGTGTTGAGTCAGGGTTGAGTCCGATGAGGCAAAACGTGCAAAAGAGATGCCCCTACTAGACAGACTCTCATTAGATAGGGCAAGCCATGGGCAAGCAAGAAGATTTTTTTCAACATCACATCAAAGCAGCGTTGCCGATTCGGTTATTTTTACTCGATTTCAGGTAATTTACGCCCTTAGCGGGTTTTTCGCAGGTAACAATGACTGCGGGGTAAAAAATTCCGTACTGTCTATAAAAAAAAGCATGCATTTTTTTTATTGAATCATCTTGACGCAGCTACAGCGCATCATTGAACACATCCTATCTTTCTCTACTGTTTGTGTGTGTGTGAGAATCATGATTTATGTGAGGCTAACCTGCACTAAAACGACGTGCAAAAGAGATGCACACACAAATCATCAGTAGAAAGCACGATTATTTTGCTGTTTGTTCCGTTTTGTTTTGTGGCTTGCTCTGACAAGTTATAAATATTATAAAACGTTGAAATTTTGAGGGAAAGGAACCTTTAAAATCAACTTTTATAATTATAAGTTCATTGTTGATAAATTATTCATTTTATTTGTCCATTTTCACCAAAATGGTCTGAATGTGAATGTAGAAAATTCTTTAATAATTATTTTATTTGGTAACAACGACTTAAGATATTAAACTCTACTTATAATATCTTTAATTGTAATTTTTTTTACCTTATCAATTAAAACAGACAGATTCCGGTTATTTTTTAAAAAGGTATGGTAAATGTTAAAATAAAAACAAGGTATATAATATTTTACTTCTTCCCTTGCAAAAAAAAATACATTTACAAAACGGGTAATTCGGGTAATTTCTGATCCGGTTTCGGACTTTTTCTAGTTTGACTACCGGCAACACTGTTCGCATCACTCCAATTCACTGTTCACTCCAGCGTTGCCGGTACGGGTATTTTTACCCGATTTCGGGTAATTTAGGCATCAAGCGGGTATCTTGCGGGTATTCATGACTGCCGGGTAATTTCGGGTAATTTTGCGACCAACACAAAAATATTTTTTCCTCTATTAAATCGTATTGACTCAATTGATGCCCAAAACGAAATCATTTTGAGGCACATCATGCGTGAATTCGCAAAACTGAATGAATCATATTTTCGTGTTAGGGGCTATATATGTGTGTGTGTGTGTGTGTGTGTGTGTGTGTGTGTGTGTGTGTGTGTGTGTGTGTTGAGTCCGATGAGGCAAAACGTGCAAAAAAGAAACAGACTCTCATTAGATAGGGCAAGCAAGAATATTTTTTTCAACATCACATCAAAGCAGCGTTGCCGGTGCGGTTATTTTTACTCGATTTCAGGCTTAGACCATTTAACACGGGACCTGGCAAAGAACGACTCTTAGTACTGAAATTATTCTGCCGTTTTCCACGGGAGGGGAGGTAAACACGCACAGCACACATTTACTCACTCACGCACACTCTTGCGAAAAATTGATATGTCACACTAAATCAGAAGCAGCAACACAAACAAAAACACGCGCACACAAGTAAACTTACGTGAACAAATTGTTCATGTACTTTGGCAGAGGGGGATAAGTGCGCTTGCCTAGTCCCGTGTTAAATGGTCTAAGATTTCAGGTAATTTAGGCCCTAAGCGGGTTTGTTGCATGGCCGCGTTAAGTTTGATAGCCCGCCGATCATGCCATCTCTTTTGCATGCATTGGTTTTGTGTATGCTATCCTGCTGTCAGTGATGATTAGCGGGTGATCAAACTGAACACGGCCCAGGTTTTCATTTCATTTTTAAAAGTCTTTATTTAACGGAAAATATATACAAAAAACAGTTTCAAGACACAGTCAAGAACGCATAAACACAAAAGCACATACATTTCGCAGGCTAGAAGTACCTCTTGAAATTTTTAACATGGAAGGTAATTTGATTTCAACATAAGTTTTTGTCTCTTAAAATTATACATGAGAATTAACTAACATGTACTTTTGAGTGAAGATACATTTTAGGCTTATATAATTAATTAGTACAACTAAGGGACATAGCATAGCTATCTACATCGACTGAACAATACATTGGAGGTTGACAAGTATATACAGTACATTGTCATGATTGCTGTCCACTATTTACCACACATGGCGGTAGTAGTATAGTAATATCCAAGTAGTAATATAAACACACAATTGATAATTTCAATAGCGGGGGGTATCCGGAGATTCATATTTTGTGAGAGGATTGAAGGTAACAGTTGAGGGAGGGTCAAAGAAACGGAGCTCAACAGTCGGTCTTAAGAGTTGTAGCCATTTTGCAGACATTATTTATTGTTGTTTTAAATTATTGTTTCGTACGGCTGTACATTGTACGTACATTGTGCCAAAATTATAGTGTGTGCGGTGATATTTTGCACAGGTGAGTTTCTTATTTACTTTTTGATAAGGCTATCGTGGCAAGAGAATAATATGTCTTTGACACATATCTTATATAGTGCTGTATTGATTGTTTCAGTTGACTATTACATTATTTGGAGCATTCTTTACGTTTATACGCACATTTAATTGTGCATAATAAATACTTAACGGGGTAAGTTATTTTATCGTTATCATAAAACTCGAGTGCAAACGGAAGGTAATACCTTCAGTGTATACGGTGCTTAGTATTATTTCAATTGTTTCAGCCTATGGAAACGCCCTTTTCCAGTATCGGAATTCAATTTGCCAGCATTTAAAAATATTAGGAATTTCGGTAATGTTCGTCGCGCATCCGTGAGTACAAACCTGTTTCGTCACTCCTACACTAGTTCTGAGGCGCGAAGCGGTCTTGCATACTAAAGGTCACCGTTTCGGAATTCGGTGACCAGAGGTTACCGGTTCGGAATCCAGTGAGTGAAGTCGAACTATTGCTTGCTTCTCCTTATTTTAATTCTGTTCTCGTGTTAGTTTTAAGATTTTGTTATTAATTAAGTTAGACTTAAGTTACGTGCATATTGGGTACCCATTTTAGTAGGTAGATTTCATAGTTTTTTTTGATAATTATAACAGTTGAATCGAGCTCAACGTCGTTTATATCTGTAACAACACACCTTCAAACAATAAGAATCACTCCCCATTACATTGGTGCCCAAAGGGTCTCAGAAATAAGCGAAGGTTGAGTTTTGTTATTGTTATAATTACAAAATGTATGTTTAGTGATGTTTTGGTCTCTATCCGATTGAACTTAGTAAGCTTTATTTAGGTTTTCTCCGGAAGCATTTTATTTTATTTCGTTTGCCACATTTAGGTGTTTTTGATTTGTATACGTTAATTATGGATCCAACCCTTCTTTTGAAAGATGAGCTAGAATTTGAGTTGGCTTGTCGTGGCATTTTTAATGTACATACTTGTGCTCCGATGAGAAAAATTCTCAAAGAAATATTGGTCCAAGAGGCAAGTGGTATTTCGACTATTCGATTAAAAGTACCTCCTAGTTGCTTACAAAACATTTCTGACGAAATTCAGGTTTGCGAAAACAAGTGCCAGGCGTTAAAAATTGCTTTAGGAGAAATATGTGACAATCCAGATCGTGCTAGTTTGAAACGTATTCTTACTCGCTTGGAACATGTAAGTAACAGGGTAGGCTTCATAGTTCCAACGGAAGAACCTCTCATTGAAAGACATTTGGCGGTTCGTAATCAGATTCGTGAACTCATGAAATCAATCGAAGGTCTTCGTAACGTGGAGGAAATTGAAGGCTCAGATGAAATTTCTGAACAAGTTAAAGAGTCCTTGCAGCAATCATTAGGAGAGGACGCAGTCAAAATATTAGAGAAGATTGAATCAAACTACTCCTCGGTTACACAAGTTTCTGATAAAGTTAGGCCACACGATATTCTTCCCCAAACTTCAAATGAGAAAGAATATTTCGCTAAAAATAAAGATGTCTGTCCGGCGTCATTTCTTAGCGTTCCCGTTGAAGCGACAAGGTTAGGTAATTTAAATATTGCTGATGGTCGTCATGGTATGATGGCTAGTGATAGGCGTCAAAACTTTGTAAGAACATCAACTCTTAACGTAGACAGTGAAAGAAGAAAATTAGTTCCTATTAAGGATTGGGGCGTTAAATTCAATGGAAAAACCAATGTCAGTATTAATGCGTTTTTAGAGCGCATAGAAGAGTTAAAGTATGCCCGTAACGCTGACGATGATGATCTCTTTCGATACGCCATAGATTTCTTTGAAGATGACGCTCTAATTTGGTTTAGGGCAAATAGGGATATGGTTGCAAATTGGAAGGAGTTGGTTGAACTTCTGCTTCTTACTTTTCAAAAGCCTTTTTATCAAGATGAATTACTTGATGAAATTCGTAATCGCACTCAAGGCAACACTGAGAGTATTCTTATTTACATTGCTGTCATGCAAAATATGTTTAAAAGGCTGCCAACTAAATTGCATGAAGAGCAAAAGCTGGGAATTTTATTAAAAAATATCCAGCCATATTTTCAAATGGCTGTTTGCCGAGACCACTTTAGTACAGTTTACGAATTAACTTCAGTTCTTAGGATACTTGAACATACTAGAGCTAATTGTGAAAATTTTAAGGAGCCCCAGTATAACGCACATGCACTTGAGCCGGATTTAGCATATCAAGGAAACCATAACCAAGAACTATATGCGATTAAGAATAATACTTTTGGTCAGCAGAGTGATGAAAATGCTTCGATGAAATGCTGGAATTTCCGAAATTCAGGTCATTGTTTCAGAGATTGTAGATTACCGCAACAAAGGTTGTTTTGTTATAAATGCGGTCGTTTTGGGATGACAACCAAGAGATGTAGCTGCAATAATAACTCCTACTCGGGAAACGGGAGAACGGAAGATGGAACGGTCAACCATCTTCCGAATGCATAAATCATGAAGACAGTGAAGAGTGGCAGAGTTGGCTTAAAACCATATCGTCATATTTTAGTACAGGTCAACTTAGCAACATAAATGTTAATAGTAGTGATAAACGGTATTATGGTCAGTTGGATATTTTGGGTCAAAGTTTTCTTGGCCTGCTAGATTCTGGAGCCACTGTATCGGTCATCTCAAATAAGTTTTATTCGAGACTTAATTCTCTTGGTTTTAAGGCCCATGAAGTGGCACAGGAGAGGCTTTCTACTGCCGATGGTACTCGTCATACCATTAATTGTGTGGTTCATTTACCCATAAAATTTTCTAATAAATATAAGGTAATTTCATTTTATGTAATGGATGAGTTAAACCACGACATCGTTCTTGGCATGAATTTTTTTGATGCATATGGCTTATCTATCGAATGTCAGGAAAACAGTCATTTTAAATCAATAAAACAGCTTGGCTCTGAAGTTTATGAAATAAGTATTAACGATCCTGTGATTTCTCGGGAAGAACTTTCAACTGATCAAGAGTTAAGACTCCGCGACTTAATTCTAGACATGAGAAATAAAATAGGAATTGGTTTGGGAAGAACAGGACTAATACAACATAGGATTGACACTGGAGAACACCTGCCTGTACGTCGACGGCAGTATCCATTTGCACCTCCCATTATGAAGGAATTAGAATCAGAAATCCAAGATATGCTAGAAAAAGATGTAATTGAACCATCACATAGTGCATGGAGATCCCCAGTGTTGCTAGTCAAAAAATCAACAGGGAAAAACAGGTTATGTCTGGACAGTCGCCAATTGAACAAACATACAAAGAAAGATTCATATCCCCTACCCAGAGTATCAACTGTTTTAGATAATCTTAAAAATGCAAAATTTTTGTCAACACTGGACCTAAGGTCAGCCTTCTGGCAAATACCTCTTGAAGAGTCAAGCAAAGAAAAGACAGCATTTGGTCTTGCGGGCAGTGGACTTTATCAGTTTAAGGTCATGCCATTTGGTCTGTGTAATGCTTCGCAGACCCAACAACGTCTGATGGATCGCTTATTTCCACCTCAATTTGAGGGGAAAATATTCGCTTATCTTGATGACATTGTTATCGTCAGCAGTGATTTTGAGGAACACATTGCGTCTCTCGTTTTGGTTATGGATCAGTTGAAATCTGCTGGACTTACCATCAATATGGAGAAATGTGAGTTTGCTCGACCTTCTCTGAAATACTTAGGGTATATAGTTGATAAGGATGGCCTACGGACAGACCCCGATAAAGTCAGTGCTATCCTAAATTATCCAAGGCCGACCACATACACAGAGTTAAAGCGATTTATTGGGCTAGCAAGCTGGTATAGGCGGTTTGTAGAAAATTTTGCTATCGTGGCTGCTCCATTACATGATTTGACCAAAGGAGGGAAGAAAGGTAAAAAGATTGTTTGGACTACTGAAGCTGAGAAAGCCTTCATTGAACTTAAAACAGCCTTAACTTCAACACCCATCCTGAGTGTACCGGACTATGGAAAAGAATTCGCAATTCAGTGTGATGCATCCAATAGAGGAGTAGGTTCCGTTCTCACACAAGAAATTGATGGTGTGGAGCGACCTATCGCGTACACCAGTCGTAAACTTTCAGATAGAGAAAGTAACTACACAACATCAGAGAGAGAATTATTGGGTGTGCTGCATGGAGTAGAGCAATTTCGTCCCTATATAGAAGGTAGCCACTTTAAAGTTATTTCCGATCATAGTTCCCTTCAGTGGCTAGATAATGAGAGAGATCCACATGGGCGACTAGCACGATGGGCAATGAGACTTGCCCAATTTGATTATGAAATGATTCATCGTAAGGGTAAAGACAACATCGTGCCAGATGCGTTGTCCAGAGCCATACCTTGTGAAGAAATATATGAATTGGAAATAAAACCTGAGGATAAAGACGAGTGGTATTTATTGCAAGAGAACAAGGTGAATACAGGTGAACTTTCGAATGAATGGGAAATAAGTAAGGGAAGATTATGGAAATATTTGAAATTAAAACAGTTTCCTGACGAGTCAAATAATTGGAAATTAGTCATACCTGAAAAATTGCGTGTCCAAGTACTAAAGGAATGCCATGATGACTCAATTTCAGGACACTTTGGTGCAAAAAAGACTATAAACCGGACTCGACAACACTACTTCTGGCCATCATTAATACAGGATGTCAAAAATTACGTCCGCAAATGTGAAACGTGTGCAAAACACAAAGTATCGCAACATGCACCTACTGGAATGATGGGCCGGCATAGAGATGTGACAAAACCATTTCAAGTCATATCAATGGATTTAATGGGTCCTCTTCCACGATCCAAGCAAGGTAACACGATGTTGTTAGTAATATCATGCTGGTTTAGCAAATTTTGTTTGCTTTTCCCTTTACGAACTGGAAAAGCATCCAGCATCACGAAGATTATGGAAGAACAAGTTTTTCTTCTCTATGGCGCCCCGAACGTTATTATCTGTGACAATGGGAAACAATTTGTATCTAGTCAATTCAAAGATTTAGCATCAGACTATGGAGTTGATTTAAGGTATACTCCTTTCTACCACCCACAGGCTAATCCAACAGAAAGGGTGAATAAAGTTATAGGTACTGCCATTGCTTCTTACGTACAAGATAACCACAAGGAGTGGGATAAATTCATTCCACACATCGCACATGCCATACGTACAGCTGTCCATGAAGTAACAGGCAAAACTCCATCGTACCTTTTTTTTGGACGGGAAACCTCTGTCCACGGTAATAAACCTGAGAACTTCAGTTGCAAGGATCCTTTGCTTTTCAACCGTGACAAATATGAGGATAACTTGAAACTCAGAAATGAAATATTTCATGACGTTAATCAGCGCCTTAAAAAGGCTTATGAAACTAATAAAACACATTACAATTTAAGGCGTCGTGAGTGTGAATATAGGACTGGAGAAGTTGTTTGGAAACGTACGAAGTATTTATCGAATGCTAATAAAAATTTCATGGCTAAACTAGCACCAAAATTTGAAAAAGCTGTGATAATGGAAAAACTATCCTCTGACGTCTACAATCTTAAGAGCCTAGGCGGCAAAGATCTAGGCAAATGGCATTCTTCGGACCTTAAGCGTGTAGGATGAATCCGGGTCGGATTCATTGGAGGAGGGGTGATAATGTCATGATTGCTGTCCACTATTTACCACACATGGCGGTAGTAGTATAGTAATATCCAAGTAGTAATATAAACACACAATTGATAATTTCAATAGCGGGGGGTATCCGGAGATTCATATTTTGTGAGAGGATTGAAGGTAACAGTTGAGGGAGGGTGGAGACAAAGAAACGGAGCTCAACAGTCGGTCTTAAGAGTTGTAGCCATTTTGCAGACATTATTTATTGTTGTTTTAAATTATTGTTTCGTACGGCTGTACATTGTACGTACATTGTGCCAAAATTATAGTGTGTGCGGTGATATTTTGCACAGGTGAGTTTCTTATTTACTTTTTGATAAGGCTATCGTGGCAAGAGAATAATATGTCTTTGACACATATCTTATATAGTGCTGTATTGATTGTTTCAGTTGACTATTACATTATTTGGAGCATTCTTTACGTTTATACGCACATTTAATTGTGCATAATAAATACTTAACGGGGTAAGTTATTTTATCGTTATCATAAAACTCGAGTGCAAACGGAAGGTAATACCTTCAGTGTATACGGTGCTTAGTATTATTTCAATTGTTTCAGCCTATGGAAACGCCCTTTTCCAGTATCGGAATTCAATTTGCCAGCATTTAAAAATATTAGGAATTTCGGTAATGTTCGTCGCGCATCCGTGAGTACAAACCTGTTTCGTCACTCCTACACTAGTTCTGAGGCGCGAAGCGGTCTTGCATACTAAAGGTCACCGTTTCGGAATTCGGTGACCAGAGGTTACCGGTTCGGAATCCAGTGAGTGAAGTCGAACTATTGCTTGCTTCTCCTTATTTTAATTCTGTTCTCGTGTTAGTTTTAAGATTTTGTTATTAATTAAGTTAGACTTAAGTTACGTGCATATTGGGTACCCATTTTAGTAGGTAGATTTCATAGTTTTTTTTGATAATTATAACAGTTGAATCGAGCTCAACGTCGTTTATATCTGTAACAACACACCTTCAAACAATAAGAATCACTCCCCATTACAACATAACAAAAGTATTATGTAGGTATAATACATAAAAACGCGATGCGGGCGAACACTGATTTTTCAACCTACCTCCAAATAATAAAATATGTTCGTAATAGTGACAATAAACTACACAAAATGAAACTGTGTAAGATCTAGTAACTTAGTGACAATCAAAGTCAATAAATGTGCTTTGTGGCCCAGGTATTATTGTTCCACGTTTGGATTGGGAATGAGGTGCGTGCGATCGTCAACTTTACGCGAATGTATGAAATGACAGTTACCAAAAGTAGGATTTGCAAAAATACGTAAAATCTTTTTCAGTACTGCAAAATTATAATGTGAAGAAAATGTTACATTTTACCAAAATAATATTTCGTGGAATTAAAATAAAAATGTCAGCTTGCCATTTGTTTTGATGATTAATCACTCATGGGTTCACCAACTTCATCATCAATGCCAAATAGTGACAGATTTGTCAAATAAAATTTAAAGATTTAATTTATAAAACAATTGAAAATAGATTCAGCAAACAGTTCAGACAACTAAATCAAATCAGCGATCATTTCATTTTTCGGAGAAGCAATATAAACATTATTATATATCAATAAACATTATTAACATTATTATGTACATAAAACGCAAAAAATTGATAATTATTTTACTTGGTACTTAAGAGTACCGAAGAAATCAATTCATTTGTACTCTTATGCAAACGGTACTTTTGAATCCAAATCCAATCGTGGAACAATAATAACTATGACTGTCAGGTAAAAAAACCTGTACTGTCAATGAAAAGAATCATGAAATATTTTATTTATTAAATCGTCTTGACGCAGCTACAGCGCATAATTGAACACATCCTATATTTCTCTACTATTTGTGTTTGTGTGAGAATCATGATCTAAGTGAGTTAAATCTGCACTAAAACGACGAGCAAAAGAGATGCCCACACAAATCATCAGTAGAAAGCACGATTATTTTGCTGTTTGTTCCGTGTTGTTTTGTGGCTTGTTCTGAAAAGTTATAAATACTATAAAACGTGAAATTTTTTTTGAGAAAGAAGCTTTTAAATCGAATTATTTAATTATAAGTTAATTGTTGATAAATTATTCTTTTTATTTGTTTATTTTCACCAAAATTGTGTGAATGTGAAGTAGATTTTTTTATAATTATTTTATTTGGTAACAACGACTTAACATATTAAACTCTACTTAAAATATCTTGAGTTGTAATTTTTTTTACCTTATCAATTGAAAACACTTTTAAATCAAACACATTCCAGTTAATTTTTAAAGGGGTATGGGAAATTTTAAAATAAAAACAAGGTGTTTAATATTTTATTTATTCTCTTGAAAAAAAAATTGCATCCACAAAACGGGTAATTCGGGTAATTTCTGATTTGGTTTCGGACTTTTTCTAGTTTGACTTTCGGCAACACTGGTTCACTCCATCCAAGTGGACTTTTTGGCGGGCTTTTGAAACGTAAAGGCGGAATTGTTAAAAGTTTTTTCAGAAAATATTTTTCTGCTGTAAAACTGTAATATTTTAAGTTGATAAGTGTAAATAAAAATTGTACAGTGCATAGAGTTTTTGTAAAAATGAAAGAGCCTACGGGGGCTGAGCCCCCTGGGCAAGATTCTTCTTCAACCCCTACGGGAACAAAGCGTGGTAGAGGTGATGATGCTTATCTTCAAGGTGCTCAGAACTCTCAAGATAATGAAGTTTTCTACAAACCATACAATAAACCAGGTTATAAACGTATTTTCCCTGAGAATCAGGTGAGTACTGAATACATTGTTTATGTCGAAAGTACCAATGAAGGTGAGAGACTAGGGAACAAGAACCCAGACATGATTTGTACCTTATTCAAAAATGAAATTAAGGGCGTGGTGGGTATTAAAAGAGTCAACGCAAATAAATTGGGCATTACGTTTTCACAAAATATTCATGCCAACAATTTTCTGTGCAATGAGAACTTTTTGAAAAAATATAATTACAAGGCGTACATACCAGCTAGGTCAGTGGAAATCATCGGCGTTCTGAGGTTCGTGCCAACGAATATCAGCAACGAGGAGTTATTTAAAAAACTCTCATCTCTGTACGAGATCATAAATATCAGACGTTTTACCCATAAGGTGAATGGCACAATAGTGCCATATGGATCTGTAAGTGTTACATTTCTATCCCAACAATTACCGGACTTTGTATACCTTGATCTATATAGATTCAAGGTCTTTGAGTATGTTGCTCCATTATTGCAATGTTACAAATGTTTTAAATTCAACCATGGAGCTAAATTTTGCAAATCAACCCAAAAATGTTCAGTGTGTGCCGGAGAACACCATTTCTCTACATGTGATAAGGAGGCAATTATAAAGTGCATCAATTGTCAGGGCCCTCACCTGGCAATTTCTAGAGATTGCCCTATCAAAAAAATTAAAATAGAAGAAAAATATAACAAAAAGAACTATGCTCAAGTAACTGCCTCCTTAAAAAATAATGGAAACCTCCATCCTTCTAATTATAGCACCAATTTTCCAAAGTTGACAATGACAAAAGAAATAAATAAGACAAAAAAAATGTTTGAAAATTATGTAATTAATAAAAACTCTATTCAAACCACTGAGTATGTAAAAGTTCAGACTGTAGACAGACCGTCTACCGTTCAGACAAACAAAAATACAAAAACTGAAATAAAGAAAAGTGAAACATTAAACACAAAAGACTTGGCAGAAATAATTTTGAAAAATGAAGATATTATAACAATTTTGGTAAAAACTTTAGTTCAGCTGGGTAATTCAAGTGATGCTGAACCCATAACATTTAATAGCATAAAAGAAGTTCTGAAAAAATCTCTTGTGTTTAACCATGGATAAACAACATATTAGAATATCACAATATAACATTGAAGGCGCATTAAATTTATTTAAAACCCCTACTAATTAATTACCTTATTGATAATGATATAGATATTTGTTTGTTAAATGAGACGTGGCTGAGAGAAACACATATTTTCAAAATTCCTAATTATGACTTTATAAATCAAAATGGAGCAGATGGACGATGTGGAGTAGGTATTTTAATTAAAAGTCAATTTAAATATACAGTTGTTTCAACTCCTTATTACGACTTTATGCAATCTGTAGCTATAATATTATCAACTAATGTTGGTAATTTAACAATATTATGCACTTATAGTCCACCTCCCGATGATAATCATCGTCGACGGTTTCAGGGTAGAAGATTAAAACAATTATTAAATAATTTACCAAAACCATTAATGCTATCAGGTGACCTCAATGCTCATCATATTGCATTTGGATGCCTTACAACAAAGACTAGAGGCAACGATGTCTATAATATTTTAGATGAATCAGACTTATGTATTCTAAACACTGGTACACCGACCACAGTAGGCAGTCCAACAAAAAATCCTTCTGCTATTGATATTGCTTGTGTTAGCCCTTCTGTGGCTCCTCTTTGCGACTGGAGAGTGCATGATGATGCAATGGGTAGCTATCACTATCCAACAATTATTGATATCCACACCTCAGTAGAAAAATATGAAATAGGGAGTCCAACGGAACGTTTTATTTATAATAAGGCTGATTGGTCATTATATACATCTGCAACAGAAAAAATATTAAGTAAATATACAATAGATTATGCTAACCCTTTAAAAAGTTACAATGAATTTTGCGAAGGTATAAATCAAATTAAAAATATTACTATACCAAAATTAAAAAAAACCACACAATATGTTTTAAAAAAACAAGTCCCCTGGTGGGATAATGAGTGTTCAGATGCCGTTAAAAAAAGCAAAGATGCATTAAATTTCTACAGAAAAGATGCAACAATGGCAAATTATATTAATTATAAAAAACTAGATGCCCTAAAAAAAAAACTGCTCAAAGAAAAGAAAAAAAATGGCTGGACTAAGTTATGCGAATCCTTTAATAGATATACTCCAGTTAGCGTTATATGGAATTATATTAGAAGGTTTAAACGTGTTTCTTTACCTAAAAACCCTAAGAATGATGAATGGATTCCTTCATTCATCGACAAGTATGCTCCATCCTCTCCATCTGAAAAATACATAGACGAAATAGCTTTGAATGAAATTTTTTGTAAACAAGGAAATGAAAAATGTGCTTTTCTCTCTAAGCCATTCACTATAGAAGAATTTTTAAACGCAATTAAATCTAGAAAAGACACAACACCTGGATTAGACGATATTCCATACAAACTAATTCGAAGTATGCACATAAATGCCCAAAAAGTACTCTTAAAAATTTACAATTTGCTATGGGACACAAACTGCATACCAGAATCTTGGAAAACACAATGTATTATACCAATATTAAAACCAGGTAATCTAGCAACCGATTTTAATTCTTATAGACCAATTTCATTATCCTCTTGTGTAGGTAAACTTTTTGAATTTATGCTTAAAACTAGATTAGACCACTATATAGAATGTAACAAAATATTACCAGATCAACAGTTTGGGTTCCGAAAAGGACGAAGTGCAACAGAAAGTTTCACATCTCTTATTACTGACATCAAAAATTCCTTTCATAGTCACTCAGCTACAGTCTGTGTATTTTTAGATGTGCAAGGTGCTTTTGATAATGTTAACCCTTCAATCCTGACCCGGATAATGTCAGAAGTAGGTATACCGGGACATGTCTGTAAATGGGTGTTTAAATTCTTATATGATAGAACCATGTATGTAAAATTTAATAACATCCTACATGGACCTGGACAAGTGTATAAAGGATGCATGCAAGGAGCTACCATTTCTCCATTATTGTATAACTTATACACTTGTCAAATCAATAAATATCTGACTGAGAGAAATATTAAATTCTTACAATTTGCTGATGACTTGTTAATATACACTGTAAATAAAAATGTAAATATAGCAGTAAATAGTCTCAATAAGGCACTTATACAGCTTCATAATTATTATGAAAATAAATTAAAACTAAATATTAGTGCTGACAAAAGTAGTGTAATGATATTTAGCAAGAAATATGATGAAAGCAACTACTCTGTAAAATATGCTAATAATTCTTTACCATGGATGATTGAAAAGAAATTTCTGGGTATTTGGCTGGATCAAAAGTTATCTTTTAATGCTCACATAAACTATATTATTAAAAATGCCAGCAGAGGACTCAATGTGCTGCGATCGCTGGCCGGAGTGCATTGGGGCTCAGACCCAAAAATTTTATCAATGTTATACAAAAGTATAGTGCGTAGTCACTTTGACTATAGCTCACTGGCATACATGAATGCGAGTCTCACATTGCTACGCAAATTGGAAGTTATACAAAACAAAGCACTACGAATTATAACTGGAGCGATGTGCTCAACACCCATAAATGTTATGCAATGTGAGACATGCATACCACCACTGCATTTCAGACGCATATACATTGCTGAAAGATTTTGTTTAAAAATGATATCATCGGACAATAGATGTGTTTTAGATAGAGTTCTTCCACAAAAAAATCTTGAAATAAGTAATTTAGGATCCTATGTAAATAGCAATCAACTTTTATCTGGACATGTACCAGAGCTAATTAGAATAATAATTCACTTACAACAATCTCATGCTGCAAATATGTATATAGATAGCATGTGGCCATTATACAAGGTAGATTTCAACAGCCTTGTAAATAAAATAGCTATACTTAGACAAGATATTTACAATCAAAATGATCTACTAAAATTCCTAGATGAAAATCATCTATATTCACTCTATACTGATGGTTCCAAAACCAATAATAATGTTACTTCAGCATTCTATGACCCTCAACTTAAGATTACAAAATGTTTCAAAATTGATACTAAATGTAGTATTTTTACAGCTGAATGCTATGCTATCTACAAAGCTCTTCTTCATGTAAATGGTCTAAATATAACTAATATAATAATCTTCTCAGATTCACTATCTGTATTATTAGCATTAGAAAATAATTGTTTTCGATACAATCTCAATTACTTAATATTTAATATTAGAAATTTAGTTAATATTTTAAATATGAATGGTACAGCAGTGCAATTTATGTGGGTACCCTCTCATATGGGTATCACTGGAAATGAAATTGCTGATCAAGCCACCAGAAATCCTTATGATGAAGACCATTCCACAGACCTGAAGATACCATTCACTGACCTACATGTACACTTGTCGCAGAACCTAAAATTATTATGGTGTGAGTACTGGAAAGAAACATGCAAAGAAAAAGGAAAATGGTATTTTAAGATCCAAGGAAACCCGCCCGCCCAACCTTGGTACAATAGAGATAAAGCGGCTAATTGCAGAAAATATATAACTACAATTAACAGAATGAGATTTGGTCACTGCAAAACCCGTACTCACCTGAAAAGACTTAACCTGGCTGAAGATTCGAAATGTATTTATTGTGGACAAGAAGAAGCAGACCTTGAGCATTTGATATTCAAATGTCAACAATTTGGTGTTAACAGATTAGTGTTAGCTTCTGAAATACAAGAAATAGATTGTGATGCACCAAAAGAACTGCAAAAACTATTGTCTGACAAAAGATTTTATCAACCTCTATACAAATACATTTTAAATACTGTAGAAAACCTATAAAAGTGAAAATAAAAATCTGTATAAATGGGAAAAAAATAATATCAGACTGGCTCAAAAGGACATCGAATCCAGGGCCGTAAAACACATTAAAAAAAAAAAACCATCCAAGTGAAATTCCGGGCGGGCTAAATGCCATGCAGACTGGGATCGATCAGCTGACATTGACACTGACGTCTATGGCTATTTTCAATGCAAATTTTGTTTATTGTTTACGTTGTGTTGTCATGGGCAACCGGCATAAGCCTAACGTTTATTGCTATTTGCATTGCAAGTCATTTTGGGTTAGTTAACTAAGTACGAACATTTTTATTTTGAGGTTTGTAGGTAAGTAGTTGTGATTACGTGATTGGTGAAATTAAGATTTGTGTAGGTACTTACTTATTGAACGTCTACTCTAATCAATCGTGGCGTGCGTGGTATTATGATCACTTCAACTGAATTAAACTGGATGACAGTAAACTAGGAAATCATAATACCTAGGTACGTAATATTCGTCGGTGAAAAGCGGCTATACCAAGTGGGGATTGTGACTTGCACCTCCTAGTTTACACATTATAAATAAGAAAATAATTTGTGGCAGGCAAAAGAAAAACAGACATTTCATGTAGAAGTATTGATAATGAATGATTGTGCCTTCTTCCTTTTATCGGGCTGAAGACTGGCACTGTGCACAGTGGCGGACTTACACAATCGCTCATCATTCTTTCTTCAGTTCTTTTCATCATCTCATGCAAACAACCTACATGCAAACAACCTACATGCAAACCGAAAAACAATAAGCAACCAAAGCGAATAACAGGACAGTGACAGCATGTTAGAAGGAAAAAACACCAAATATAATTATTACTAAGTAGCAGTTAGGTGGTAGAGCTAATGCCGGGCTTGACTGTGAAGGTACCACCAAATCCTCCCGAAGTTATTCGGGGGAGAGTACGAGGACAGCTCTCAGGCAAAAAAACCAGGCGGCCCACCATTGCATGGCGGTGGTATATCAATCCCCAATTGCCGGGCCTTATATAAAACAGACTGGTGACGGGCAGCGGCGTCACTGGTGCAAGGGTTTCGGCACCGCGCTCACCAACCCGCCTTCCCAGCGTGTGTGAGTATGGGCATTTCTTCCAGGAGGACCGCCCCAGAGTGGCGAAATCCTGGAAAGGCCTATGTCCAGCAGTGGACGAAACAGGCTGATGGATGGATGGAAGTAGCAGACCAAACTTATGGATTAAATAGCGTGGCAAGTTTCCATACAAAAAATAAGCTACAAAGAAACCATTAAAAATGGGTTGTCTTGGCTGGCACATGCTTGGAACATATTTGTTAATTACTTAACTAATCTTTAGTATATATTTTGTTTGGAAACAAGCAATATTTATAATTAAAAGAGCCCGAAGTTCACTGATCTAAAATTGCCACCCGTCGACTCTATGCGTTTATTATTAATGTTAGGGCTGCTACTATATGATATGTCTGTGTAAATATATGATGTTAACTGGAACGCAGCATGCAAAAACTCTATATCCATAAAACCTGTTAGTGTATTAGTAGGTAATTAAAATTAACCAACTTATATTTGGAAAAACTATTGATCTTATCTTATGAACAACAAAATACAGCAAGGAAAGCAGTTCCTTCTGAAGGGAAAATGATAATCTAGACCACACGATACATATGCAGATACAATTTTGTTCAGCAACTGCAAATTCTTGAAGCTGGAAAAATATGAAGTGTTATGAATTTATGAATGCAATAATAAAAATTTATATTCTTACAATAACCTATATGTATTATCAGGTCCGGTCTGGCCTCAGGGCATACTGGGACTTTTCCCGGTGGGCCGGTCCGGGGTGGTGCACGGTGGGACCCGGAGCCGGACTCCAGCTCCATTGTCCCTTCATTTTTATACAGAGTCAAGCCGTGATATGATTATTTTATTTCGAACCTCACAAATGGTGTGGGCTGCAGTTTAAAATAAATTCCCAGTACCTAGTTTTTTTGGCTCGCAGACCGACGACGCTGTATATTATTGTTCCACTTTTGGATTGTGTATGAGGTGCTAACATCAACTCCCTTAGTGCAAATCTATGAAATGAAATGACAGTTCAACGGTAGTATGTGCAAAAATACGTAAACTTTTTCAGTATGTACTGCGAAATTATAATGTGGAGAAAATGTAACATTTAACCAAGATAATATAATTTGTGGAATTAAAATAAAATGATATCCTTGAAAAAATATGACAGCTTTGATGATCAATCACTCATGGGTTCATCAACTTCATCATCAGTGCCGAATAGTGACAGATTTGTGAAATAAAATTCAAAGATTTCATTTATAAAACTGTTGAAAATAGATTCAGCTAACAGTTCAGACAACTAAATCAGCTACCATTTCATATTTTGGAGAAGCAATACTATTGATAAATAAACTTATAAACATCAGTAAGTAGGTACCACATAAAATGCAAAAATTTGATTATTATTATTTTACTTGATGGGCTTAAGTCCCTAAGTAATCAATTCATTTGTACCATTATGCAAACGGTACTTTTGAATCCCAATCCAATTGTGGAACAATAATACATTCAGAATATACATAATTGCACCTGAGGGAAATAATTTATTTTATTTCTTTAGAAGGGTATACACACTACATGTATCTTAAAGGATGTAGAATGCACTTGGCTGGCTGCATGATTGCCTCTTTTCTGTTGACTTCTAAAATAGGTAGGTAACATAAAATTTTGTGTAGTTTACAAAAGGCGGCAGAAAAAAAATCTTCTCAATGTAAAAGCCCAGTTTGCTGGCTTGCACCAAATTTTTCTCCACCGTTATCTACACAACTCAACAATTTCGAAATGTGCTCAACCTAACATAGCGGTGAGGGCAAGGCCCCGACTTCAAGTTAAAACTTGCTCCTATGGAAAATGTAAGTATGAAATAAAAAACGCTGCACACGCGACGAAGAAAATACGGGAAATCTAAGAATATCCATCACATATTGTACGCCTGTCTCCCAGAGGGGGGTAAGACTGAGAATGCAGATTTCCATCTGCTACGATCCTGACCTGACGCAACTCTTCCAGATCCATCAATCTAATCATACAAGCTTTTCTACTTTGGGTACCTATAGAAATCAAAAATTGGTTTTATGCTTAGAGGAAGAGGCCCAAAAATAATTAATGTAGTCTAAATGCTCTAAGGTTTCAAGCTTTCAAGTGAAATCACGAAAATAAAAAATACTTATCAACTATCAAAACAAACGAAGTAACTAAATAGGGATGTATATACATTATATCGAGAAATTCTCGACGAGAACCTGGTATTATCGTTAATATAACATTGATATTTCGATGTTTTTAAATGTACGACGAATGATGTAGCGATATGGTTGAAAATTATAACAACATGCATTTTTGAAAATACAACGGGCATAAAAGGCCAAGGAGTAGAAATTTTAAAGAGCTGTTTTACGCATGTGTTGTAGTTAGGTACTAAAAATACTTAAATAACGCTTTATGTTATTAAAGGCAGTACTGAACAAACATTTTATGGCGTTATTTATTAAGCCTATTTCATAAGATTATTTGATAAGCCACAAATCTTAGTTACACCGCTTACACCAAAAAATGTTGTTTTTGGCACTCCGTGACAAAGTTTAATGTAAATTATGCTTTTCCTGCACAATAACTTTAAAAGCATGCTCAATAATTAAACATATCCAAAATTGGTTTCCAAGTAAAGGTTCATAAATTCATAATTGAAGCATGATGGCGGTTCTTAATTTTTTATTAAAAAATAATAAAAAATGTGACTTGTTTTATTTCTTACCTTGATTTCGATATTTCTTTATGAAATGACCCCAACACTTTTTAAATTATATCGATACATTTATTACTTACCAAATTAAAATGTTGTAATAAAAAAAAACGAAATGTCGATATTCAAAATGTATGATCAACTCACATCACTATGCCATCTGATGACATTTAAGTTCGGTGTTGCTATAAATAATGGAACATCTATCCACACACCATATATTGGATGTCTGTGCATCATCATTCATGGAACGTAGAAGCAACGTCCTCTTTGACAGATCATTATCGCCACAAAATTTTTAAAAGTACAAGAATTAAAAGTACAGACTTAAGACTAGACAAGACTTTTTACAGTTTTTTCTAGTTCCCGGCTTTAAAATACAATGTATCCAGAGCCTTTAAACCAAACTCAGCATTAAAAAAAAACTTCAAAGTCAATATGCGTGTTGTTGTGTATGTACATAGTTTTTAAACGCACACATGGTTATCTGCATGGAAAATAGCCTCAGCCGTGAAATTCACTCGTTTTCAAACGGACGGAACCGAAAAATTCAATAAATACTTCAAGGTTGCGAACGGAATACCTGTTGCTTTCAGTTTTATCAATTGAATTTTCCATGTATATCGCGGTAACTATTTTATTACCTACTTCTGTAACCAACCAAAGGTAAAATAAAATCGAAACGAAATGTCACGCAAATGTTTCTTGAATTGTTTATTAAATTTACATGATCCTCTTCCTCTGCCACATAACGTTGAAACATTCATTGGCCGCAGTAAAATAACCAAAATAACGGACCAGACATGTTCGCGGCATCAGTGTAAGTAAAAACCTCATAAAATTACAAAACATAAACATAACCTCAAATCAGCTGACCTAGTGTAAGTAACCTTGGCCTTTCTTTCAGTGAGCCTTAAAGCTAATTGTGATGACTGTACTGTGGAACTTAAACAAGTTGGGGTAAATACTTCAGGCTTTGATGGCTTTGCTATGACCAAAGATGCAGTTTACAAAGTAGGACATAGTACCAGAGTTGAAGTTTTGTTAAACAAACATATTCAAGTTATTGCATTTGATCCCCCACCTGAATGTTATAATAAAATCATTTATGGAAAGAGGAAATTGAAGAATGATGATACTGAACGGACAGAGAGCATGAGTTTAAAAATGGAAAGAGTAAAAAAAGCTAAATTGGAAGATAATGAAACAGAAGATACACTCAGAAAGAGTTTAAGAATGGAAAGAGATAAAAAAGTTGCCAGTATAAAAGAAGCAACAGAAGATACATGGGATGATATAGACAATGGAAAACTGTATGTATTCACATCTAAGGGGGTGAAATCTAGTAATAAGATAGCTGCATTTGATATGGACGGTACTTTAATCCAGACTAAATCAGGAAAGGTGTTTCCTGTAGACCTCAATGATTGGAAAATTGCCTTTCCTACAGTTAGCCAGAAACTTAAAGACCAGATATCCCAGGGATATAAAGTTATTATTCTAAGTAACCAAGCTCCCATTGGGAATGGAAGAGTAAAAATTGCAGACTTTAAAAAGAAATTGGAAGCCATTGTCACAAAACTTGGTGTGCCTATACAAGCTTACATAGCCACAGGCAAAGGATTCTATAGAAAACCTACAACTGGCATGTGGAAGGTTCTAACAGATCAGGTAAAATCAAGCTTTTATCATTTTGCCAAATTACAAATGATTTTCTTAAATCTTTCTTCTAGGGTAATTGCTCCAGGATTAGTTCCAAATGAACAACTTGTGATTGTTTTTCCTATTTTTGAATAAAAAGTAATAAACAATGTAATTTATGGCACTCCATCCATCAGCCTGTTTCGTCCAGTGCTGGACATAGGCCTTTCCAGGATTACGCCACTCTTGGCGGTCCTCCTGGAAGAAATGCCTATACTCACACACGCTGGGCAGGTGGGTTGGTGAGCGCGGTGCCGAAACCCTTGCACCAGTGACGCCGCTGCCCGTCACCAGTCCGTTTTATATAAGGCCCGGCAATTGTGGATGGATATACCGCCATCCATCGGTCCCAGGCAATGGTGGGCCGCCTGGTTTTTGCCTGAGAGCTGTTCTCTTACTCTCCCCCAAATAACTTCGGGAGGATTTGCAAGTAAGATGGTGATACCTCCACAGTCAAGCTCGGCATCAGCTACACCACCTACAAAATATGGCACTATGCAACAATAGTTTAATGTCCCATTTGGCTTTTCTACCAAAGTTGTGTTAGTTTTGGAATGATCCTGCAGAACAATATTAAAATGCGTTTATAATTATTGTGCAGGATTATTTACAAATTAATGCATAAAATAAAACAACTTTGCTAGAAAAGCCTAATGGACATTAAACTATTGCAGCAACGCCATAAATCACATTTATTTATTTATTTTTGTAAAAAAATATAGACTAGAAAACCAATCATAAATTGTGCCTTCAGGAATGAATTCTTAAAAGAAGGAAAATATATTTCTTAATAAATTTCACTGTAGGTATATAATTCTTAAAATTCCTTTCAGAAAAATGATAGCATTGAAATTAACATGGCTCAAAGTTTCTACTGTGGAGATGCAGCAGGCCGAGCTGACAAATGGGCTCCTGGCAAGAAGAAGGATCACTCAATGGCAGACATACTTATGGCTGAGAATCTTGGCTTGAAGTTTTACACTCCAGAGCAATACTTTTTGGAACACTCCATAGCTAATGTCCCCATGAATAAACCAGAGTTCCATCCAAAAGAATATAAGGCAGAACCCTTTAATGAAAAGCTTATTAGTAAAGAAAAAGAGGTGAGTTCTCAACTTCCCTAAAATTACCTGACGTCTGTCCATCTCTCTTCCACAAAATAACAGCTTGTCTTCAGGTGCAGTAAATAAGTTCAACTTTCATAATGTCACATTAAGAATATAAAATATTAGGTTCAAATTGACTATGAACACAATTGTTTAAAACATACAGATTTTTGTACAATAAAATTCAAAACATTTCCATACAGAAAGCATAAATTCAGTTGATGGTCCTGGACCGACTGGAATCTTGACTATTGTGCACCCACCATTGTCTACCCAGAATAATTCTCTAAAATAGAGCAGAACAGCATTGCCATGCTAATACAACTGATCTAGGGTAGGGAAGCTGCTCCTCATCATCATCATACCATACACCAACCCTTTAGGGAGCGTCCATAAACCACTAGCTGGGGTACGTGTGGGGGGGGTTTGGAGCCTGAGCTATGTAGTTTTTTGTATTTATAAAAACCAATGTTGCGGTTTTGGAATGCACTCTAGACTCAAACACCTTGTTTCGAAGTTTAAATTTATCTTGCTTGAATCCTGAGCATTGTAGAGTTCTGCCAAAATAGAGACACTTAAAGCAAACCATTGGTTTTTGTCTGTCCGTCTCCTGCATATAAAAAAGCTTGGGGGCGAGGGGGGGGGGGCTCTCCAAGAAAAATCTATGGTAGGCTACGTGGGGGGAAGTGGGGGGTCAGAATCAGAAGAGGACAAATTGAAACTAAGTGTTTTATGGACAGTCCCCCCTATCAGCTATCTTTCCATGTAATAAACATGTTTTTCTAAAATTAGTAAAACATTTGTATTATTTCTTTCCAGTTACTAGTTCTTGTGGGTTTCCCTGGCAGTGGCAAGTCATTCCTCGCAAAGCAAATAGAGAAGGAATCCAGTCATCAGTATGTGACTGTCTGCAGAGATGTGCTCGGCTCATGGCAGAAATGTGCTGCTGAAGCCACCAAATTATTGCAGGTATGAGTAACTAGTATTAATCCTTCCAGTTCAAATCGCAAAAATAGATCTTGACATTTTGTAAAAGTGCCTCACATAGCCCACGTGTGTTTCGCGTGCACTGCGATTTTTTCCAGTTTTGTTAGAATTTGCTTTAAAAGACTAATAAAACAAATTATGTTTTTATTCTGAATCTGAAACAAAATCTTGTGTCTTTAGATAAGTTTCAAAACTACAAATCGTATACGTAGAATAAAGCCATATCAACGATTACTGGAACTACTAGAAAAGACATTAACCATTGTTCATATTAAAAATTGTTTCTGTATTTAATGTAATGAAGCATCACTTCAGACTAATTGTTTCCTCTAGCATCATAGAATTAGCATTTTAATATGTATATTGCAATATAATATGTATATTGCAATTATATTAATCAGATAAACTGTCAGACAAATTAAAATAACTGGTCAATTCGTACACATTTTTTGGAGAATACCTATCCAGCGATAAATATTCGTTGCGTGCGGCTGAGTACGGATTACCCAGCCATTAAAGTAATAAATTCTTTCCAGCAAGGTAAAAGCGTTATAGTGGATAGTACAAATCCGGACACGGAGTCCCGCGCTCGCTGGACGGCGCTGGCTCGTGACATGAAGGTGCCATGTCGCTGCGTCAAGATGGCGACTTCGTTTGCGCATGCGCGACACAACAACAAGTTCAGAGAGCTCATGAAGATGGATCATGTGCCTGTTACCGATATGGTTTTCCACACTTACAAGTTAGTTTCGTTTTGTACTTATTAGCTTGAGTAACGGAAAACCTTATCTTTTTCTTAATTTTTCATCTTTTGGTGTATTATGTACTTACCTAGATATTACTTCAGCAAAATTTCCCACATTGCAAGACCCTAATGATATGGGTTATAGTTATAGTATAGGTAATCAAATCGTTCGCACGTAGCCTTTTTAAAACCTAATAATAAATTACGGACTGTGATTTCTTTGGTCAAGTTGTTTTAAAATTAATGTGATCTATTCTTTACAGGAAAAAATTTGTGGCTCCATCTACTGAGGAAGGGTTCAAAGAAGTGATTGAAGTCAAGATTAGCGCAACATTTGATGATGAGGAGACGGAAAAAATATACAAAATGCATTTATTAGAAAAGTGAATGAACTTTGAAATTAAATAGGTATTTATGTTTTAGTATCTAATTTATGAAGAATTAAATTATGAATAATAGTTATGTCATGGAATAGCGGCTTTTTATTGCGAACTTTAAATTACAAATTGAATTCTTACCAAACAGCAGACTTACTCAATAATTTAGGCCAATCTTCATAACATCTGCCTAAATCTACTTAAATTATATACAAAATATGTTTTTGCTTACATAATGATTGTATGAATGAATCGCAGTGTCTTTTATCACGTGAAAAATATTTTCCAAAAGGCAAAATTTAGCACTCCGTAAAGAGATATCTGGTGATTCTTTCACTTTTACATTGAACTTCTTTTTATATTTGCTGTAGAGGCATTTGCAACCATTTTATAAAATTTGAACGGGATTTATCTCATAATTTTTGGAGCCTTTTTAGTTATCGGTATATAACCCTAAAGAACACTGAATTGCAAGTGTTTCAACTACTTCCATTTAATATTAAAAATTGAATTCAAAATTTACAATGCATTGACGAAATGGACGGATGCCTTCAAATTATAAGTTCAAAAATTTTAATTTCTATGCAAAGCATAAAGTATCACACCTTACAAATTATTTTCAAACGTTAAGGAAGCTTTAACATCGGTGCAATTATATTTACACTTATTACATCCACAATACATGGATTTAAAGAAAATCTTTTTACAACGATTCAATGTTAAAAGCACTTAAGTTCCCAAGCGCATCTAATAAATCAGTGGGATCGGGAAATATTCCAAAAATACATTCTCAAATTCTAGTTTGGTAAAAGTTCTGTCCAATATCCCGTTGCCCTCTAGTTCTATCTAGCCAAAGCTATCACATTGTAGTGTTATGAGGCGATGATGATGATGGCGTCTTCTTCGGGTCATTCATCGTCGGGGTCTACTTCCTCGTCGTCTATGAGATTATCCAGACTCGAATCCGAGTCCACGTCTTGTCACCTGAACAATACAATCCACATTTTATTTTTATTCTACCAATATTTAGGTTCACTCCCGTAACTATGAACGAATTGCGAAGCTTTGTTTAAATATCAAGGAAACATTAAAACCAAACCCAGCGAGTTTTGTACTTCTAACTAAATAATATATTTTGAAGTTCTTTAGATATTACCTGGTGATATACAAAGTATCAATGTGAGTGAGTCTTGTGCCAGGGATGGGTATGGCAGACGAGACTGGTTGAAGTTTGCGTTTCTCCAGAGCAGTCCTCGCTTGTTGCACCGCTAAGTCGCCGCACCAGCGCTCGCAGCGGGCGTATATCACCACTCCTGCAATAAAGACATACAATTTCAGAAGAGGTATTCTTTAAAAGATTTCAAGACCAGTAGGGCTCAAATTACCTGCTCCAGCAAACAAAATAATCGCTGGCCAAGAGTCGAGGAGCAGCGGAGTTAAAAACAGCAATGCTGTTAACATTGACACTGGCCCTTGAATGCTCTGTCCTCTTTTCATTCCGAGTTTGTGTGCCGGCTGCCACGCACTAATGATTGTTCCAAACAACCATACTGAAATACAAAGATGACAATTAAAATGCCATAATCACTTTTTAAACGACGACTATTAAGAGGTCAAAGTTTCTTACGCGGTATGCCAGTTGCGAACATAGGCATTCTGAGTTTCTCGTTACAGAAAGCAACTGCGATCAATCCATCCGCGATGACTTGCAACATCGCACCGACGGCCGAGAGCCGAGCTCCTCTCACGCAAGGGGGAGTTGGAGCACTAGCTTCAGGAGTTGCTGTTACCACCTGGAAAGGCAATATCTGTAGGACTTCTTCTACAATTTAAACTTATATTGTGAATTTGTTACCTACTTGTATCCTATCACGATATTCCTTAACTACAGCATCGATATCAGTCGAATCGTCTCCCGAAGATAGTTCAGGCTCACTGACTTCCGCATCTGAAGGCACTTCTTCAACCTCATCGTTCATATCTAAGTCTCTCGAGAGACTACCACTCGGCTCTATTTCCTCATTTGCACAGCCAGTGTACTCATCCAGTAAAAGGCATTCGCGTTCTTCTGTTTCTGTAAACAACACGAACAATTTTATCAAGAAATTCTATTAAATTACCAGTTATAAATATTTGTTGAATTTAATAATTTTCCTCACCTTTTGTGACCTTAGACTTGATGCTCTCTAGGGTTTTTGTAGGTCTCATAGCTGATGGAATAAACCATAGTCCTTTCTTGGATTTTCCTCCGATACTTTTGGATCGGGAGGTCCCTGGTGTTCCCAAACGCTTGTATTCTACGTCTGAAACGTTAAAACGTGAAAGTTAGAAAATAACTCTATGTACAATTAAGGTGAAAATGCCGTGTAGAGCTTACCTCCAGCTTCTTTCTGCTCCTTGGTTGGAACACATCGCATTATAATAAAATGAAACGCTTGTATTGCCATACCTATTAGATGACTTGCGTTCATCAGCGTTATCATGTGTGACAGTGGACATGCAAATGCCAATATGGCCGCTAGACTTCCTGCAAAAATGAAACCCGTGTAAATAATCCAGATAACCCTGAAATATCTAGGACTAGCGGATATCCCGCAAGCAGTGCTCGCGTGGATCCCGTTTCTATCGGTCCCGTGCGAATTTCCTTAAATCTCTTAATGGATGTCTACGTTATACAAGAAACATACAGTCCAAATTTTATTTTCCTAGGTCCAGCCGTTTGGTCTGGACGCTGATAGATCAGCTAGAGTTTTCTTTTATACCGGGGTATTAACGAAGTGCTCTGAAAATTAAACCTCATGCTCTCTCAACTACATATTTAAACTGAAATACTTTTAAAGAAAAACTTTTAAAACAACGAGATTAATTAAAATTCACTTCCCGTACATTTTTAATACCCAGGTACAATTTTATTAGTAGAGAATGTGATGTATAGAGATGATGAAAAGTCTTTACCTGCGGTAAAGACAGCTAGCACTGGACTACCAGTGGTAGTACTCTCATAGGTCATAGACCTTGTGAGGACTTTCCATTCCGGTGATGCCAAAGCCACAAGCACCGTGAACAGTAAAGGACACAGTTCAGTGAGGGCCAGGCTGATGCCGGCTACTGTCACTGCAGCTAATATTGGACTGATCCATCCGGCTGACTTTGCTTCTATTAGAGTAGTTACTGGCAGTGCTGCGTTAATAGTAGTCCTGAAAGTGGATTATGTTAATATGAGTTTGGTATGATTGTACCGTATGCACAACACTTTTGTGTAACAATTTCCGATAATGCGTGGTTCGTTCCTAAATGCACAACTTATGATTGTTTTTTTTTCTTATTTTTGATTAAAAAGTATTAAATAAATCTGATTTGTGGCACTACGCGACAATAAGTTTATGTCAATCAGAGGTGCAATTGTTTAAGCCAATGATATTCAAATTCGATTGTCATATGGCTATTCGGCTAAGCAAATAAGCCCGTTACACAAATGAAATAGTACGTTTTTGGTTACTTAAGCAATTAGCCCGTTTGAGAGTCGAAATCTTACATTTTTGGCTGCCAAATGAATACAATTGTCTTATTTTGTTGTTGAAAAAATAAGACAATTGTATTCATTTGGCAGCCAAAAATGTAAGATTTCAACTGTCAAACGGGCTAATTTGCTTAAGTGAATAGCCAAATGACAATCAATTTGAATACCATTGGCTTACAAAACTGCACCTCAGGTTATTCTAGCAAAGTTGTGTATTTAATGAATTATTTTGTAAATTATCGTTATAGTCGCTGTAACGTACGTACCCTTTCAACAAGTTGGTGTAAAGAAAACAAAGGCCAGAGAGAACAACCATTGGCAAGGCGATTATTAAAAACATGTGCTTCTTCAAACTTCCACAGTCTTTTGCAGGTAAAACTACACTGAATGCATAAGAAATTGGTGCACCAGCGGCTATCAGCTGAAAAACAAGTACATAGGTTTTACGCTTAAAAATAAATACCATTATTTAACGGCGCGGCGGCGGTAGCTGAGGAGTAGAACTCTGGCCTCTCAATCTTGGGACCCAGGTTCGATCCCCGGTCGGGCATGCACCAATGAGTTTTTCGGAATTTATGTGCATAGTATTTGTTCTTACTTACCACTTGCTGAACGGTGAAGTAAAACATCGTGAGGAAACCTGCATACCCTAAAAAGCGTGTATTTGTGCCCGAAGTACGGCGATAGGGCTCACCACCCATCACGTTGGGATGTAATAATCGTCGGTGAAACGCGGGTGTACCGAGTATGTACTGTGACTTGCATTTCACACACCTCTGACACCTCCTCGGGGATTCATGTCGTGACGATATATTTATATTTTATTTTTATTAATAAGATATCCTTCTTACCTCAAAAATTGTTATCGGTATAGGTATCTGTATGTTTGCGATATCCAAATTAATTAAACCGAAGATGGTAAACAACTGGCTGAAAATGTACAGCAGTATCAACAATATGAAAGTGAACATCATGCTTTCCTGAAAAAAAAAATACATATAGAAATTTATCCTTTAATAAGGAGGTAATTACTTCTGGCAGTAACATAGCTCGTTCACCTCAAGTCCACACATGAACATGGCACAAACGACCAGGACGACAGTGACTCCAAGGACATCCGGCCAGGGTTCCCCCAAGGCTCTCGTCTCGTACCCGAACAACCACCTCCGTGTCCGACCTTCGGTCACGTGGTCTGCTGTCGCGCTCAGGATCCTGGCGCAGATGGCAACAGCTACCAGGTGCGAGAGGAACGACATCCACATCGCCATGAAGTCAGCGAAGGATCGGAGATTGCGCTCCCGTCGGCCTCTACTCGTCTTCGGTGGTGGCAGTATGTCAGATAGCTTCTTTAGGTCCTTAAATGTGAGAGCTGTAATAAATTAAAAGAATCCATCAGCCTAGTTCATCCACTGCTGGATGATTTCTCCACACTGATGGTTCTCCTGGGAGAAATGACCATACTCACATACGCTAGGCAGGCGGGTAGGTGAGCGGGGTGCTGAAACCCTCGCCCCAGCCTAGTGACGTTGCTGCCTGTCACCAGTCTGTTTTATATAAAGGATAGATGATATACCGCCATCAATCGTTCCCAGGCCACCTGGTTGTGCTTGTTTGAGAGCTGTCCTCTACTCTCCCCCGAATAGCGTTTAGGGGTTTGCGAGTTAGATGGTAGTGCCTCCACAGTCGAGCCGGTTCGGTTTACTGCCATACAGAATCTAATCCTGTGATAACCATCTACAACCAGTGCGTCCTTCCTGTGATGATGTATGGCGCTGAGACGTGGTCTCTTACAAAGGGCCTGATCCACCGATTTGAGGTCGCTCAGCGAGCTATGGAGCGGGATATGCTTGGGGTATCTCTGATGGATAGAATCCGAAATGAGGAGATCCGTCCGAGATCGAAAGTAACCGACATAGCCTGCAGAATCAGTAAGCTGAAGTGGAAGTGGGCAGGCCATATTTGTCGCCGATATGATGGCCGTTTGGGCCAAAAGGCTTTAGAATGGAGACCGTACAGAAAAGCGTAGTGTAGGCCGACCTCGTGCCCGCTGGACTGACGACCTGAAGGACGTTGCGGGGGGCGGCTGGATGAGGAGGACGGAGGACCGACATGAGTGGCGAAATTTGGGATAGGCCTATGTCCAGCAGTGGACGAACACAGGCTGATGGATGGATGGATGGATAAGCATGGGAATGAGGTAGGTCTACTAGTAGTCAGTTACCACGAGACTTGTCTCACTTACTAGCGACAGCGGTGAAGAGGGCAAGCAGTATGACAGCCGGCACGGCGCAGTAGCTAGAGTTGATGGCGGCTAGCGGCGCCAGTAGTAGCGCGCCCAGGGCCCAGCGCGCGCCGCACGCCTCGCCGCCGCCGAGCAAGCTCAGGGCGCCGCTCATCTTACCACAGCGTTTATGCTGCTGGCACTCCATGCATTTGATTCTAAAACACAAAGTGAATCTAGTTATAAGACTTCTGATATTTTATTTATCACTATTATTATTTATTACACATCAAAAAACTCAACTTGAAATTATAGTAATAAGTTTGTCAGTACTAACAAGTTGTATTTTATGGTATGAAATTTAATTATTATACGAGTGTACATATATGGACAGGCATCTTTTAATCAACCATATAATCTACTGATCATACTGAACAACATTAACAAAGAAACCTGTGGGTCCAGCGAAAAACGGTTTAACTCGACATAATGTACCTAGGTCCAAAATAAGTTTTTTTTACCACTTTGCTCCGTTTTCTTCTCTACAAAATGGTCTAACTGGAATTTCGATATCTTTTATTTATAACTAAATAGTGACTAAATAGTTTCAGTACCTTCATTTTTTTGCGCCACCAATGTTAAATATACCTAATTAATCGCGTAACAAAACATCACAACCTGTGAAATTAGATTTAATTTTAATTAGTTCGATTTTCACGATTCTTTATTTGTTTTTTTACGCGTATCTACATATTGTAAAAGGCACAAATTAAACTTAAATCATAGGTGCATTTAACAATGCATCATTTTTTTTGGTGCCTAATGGTCTAATTCAGCTTCTGAACGATATATCGTATGTTTTCCAGGGGCTTAACAAATACATAGTAATATAACTTAATTTTATCTACATGATACTTTGAATTTGTGTAGGAAATTTGTAATGATTTGCAAAAAAAAATTTTTGTGCATAAAAAATTGTTTTTTCGGCTCTCCTGTAAAGATTGTTTTTTGGGTTAAATCGTTTTTCACTGGATGCACACAAACATTTTAGTTTCAATGTACCTGTCCTTTTATACTCGCCGTAACTTCTAAAATGACATGTACATATGTAGAACGATCCGATAAATTAAATCTTTTGTTTATAATGATTTGAGTTATTCGATCAATTCTCCTCAATAAAGATATCGACGAGTCTTTGAGTACTTATGTATGTAAACTTTTAAGTAGTATATGTATTTTGTCACATTATGTTGTTAGCTATTATTATTGTGTATGTTTATTAGGATGTAGTGTAATATTATAATTTATTGAGTATTTTAGTGACAAATAATATATCTATTTAAAATTGTATTTATACTATTCTGACATCATGGCACTAGCCCCAATAACTTCCCCATTGCCAAAGGTTAGCTGGTAGAAAATACTAAATAGTATTAAGCTCGCCTGTGTACAAAAATTTTATAGTGTGCAATAAAGAATCTTATTATTATTATGTAAGCACGATAACTGCAGTAAATGTGGAGAAAATGTAACATTTAATCAAAATAATATTTCAATAAATACATCAGAAGTGCAAACTAGAGAAATAAGTACCTATGTACTCATAAGGTATTAGATTTCCAACCCATAGTAGTAACAAAACTAACGATTACCGCATGCTGTAAGTCTCGTATTTGGTCTCTTGCGATTTTACGTAACTAGTTTAGTTGTAGTAGACTGATAAGAATCGATACAACAGTGAAATGATCAAAGAAAACAAGATTGGAATCAGAAAAACAAGCATAAATAACCCACTTACCATGTTTCTTGTATGTAGAAGAGGTCACTTTTATATTGCTTAATTAAAGCATCAGGCACATCGTTGCAGTGTTTAATTTGCTAATATTATCGCCGGAGCCACCAAAATATTCAGTTGGGGAGGATATTTGGTGGGTCTTCTAGCAAATAAGGTCGTGTTTCCATGGTTCTGCGGCATTCGTCGAGAGGGACGAAGGTATATATGCGTCCCACTTGTGTGGAAAAAATCGATAGCTTGTCGTATGGTGTCCATGCTAGCGAAAAATTGAGACTTGAGGGTAACCCTTGCTTGTACCTATTTATGGAAAATGCTATAGATACTGAAGTATGAAACGTTTTACACATAGGCGAGTATGCTTAAAATTTCAATAAAAATACCTATAACATATACCTATAATATTATGTTGGTGACAAAATAGTCTTAGCAACTTAGCAGATCTTCTACAATCGATCCAGAAGCAAAAGGCTATTTGTCTGAATAAAGGAAAGTTAGTGTAATCAAGAAATTATGGACACTGTACACATATTTTATCAAAACTTTACTAAGGTTTCTCTAAAAGGTTTGTGTAGGTACAAGTAACTGTAGAGTTTTGTCACCTCTTCTAAAGTACATTGGCGTAAGTAACTAGGATTTGTAGCTAGAGGGGGCGAGGGGGAGATAACCCTCCAAAATACAAAGAAATTACGTACGAACTAAAAAACAAAACAAATAACGTTTTAAATTAGATAAAATAAAGCATATTTTTACATCAATGACGCCCATACTTCTGCGGGGCAGACAGTATTCTGGGATATATTCCTGACATGTCTAGAATTTTGTTGGCCCTCTGTCAGGAAATAAAAAAGAACATGTGATTTGTCAGAATTTTTTAAAGGCGAATGAATAAATGGCTAATGGTAGATTGTTATCCAAGGGAGGTAAGCGACCACATGTATTAAATTAGTTATTTAATAGACCCTTGATAATAGTGTAAAACCGAAACCGGTTGGGATAAATATAATTACTGTGAAACAAACAAGTAGGTACCTACGGGTGAATGAAAGTCACCATCATGTTATAATTTTGCAAGTTTTTTTTATTTCCTCGCATTAGTGATGAAAAGTAGAGTATTTCATTCGCTCGCTCGTGCGCCTAAATATCTCAGGTGCAATTGATAACTTACACCCGTTTGTAATACTCTACTTTTCATCTCTAATGCGAGGAAAAAAAAAACTTGCAAAATTATAACATGATGATTAACTGCACCTTGTTTGTTTCACAGTAATTATATTTATCCCAACCGGTTTCGGTTTTACACTATTATCAAGGGTCTATTAAATAAATAATATAATAACACACAAGAAACACACCTGTGTACAGAATGTTGTCGGAATACAACAGTAATAATGAAAAATTACTTGAAAATAATACAGTTATTGACATCCATCATGACAGTCTCGTCTCGTATAAGTGTAAGGTACTTCAGTCTCTTTCTAGTTCAGTCACTCCGTAGACAGATAAGTTGAGTTCCCTTTTTTCATAATATTTTCTTTATTAGGTACTGTTTTAGTTTGTTTGTAAACTAGAACTTTTTTTATCCATAAATGTTAGTATAATAGCATTTCTTTTTATGTACATGTTTACTTAGAGGTAGGTGTTGTAATTAAGGGTCTTATTAGTCATTTCTATTTTATTTTGAATATTTGCTAATGCATGTTAGATATATAAGAAAAAAAAATTGTCGCGTAATTAGTCACTATTTTCTGTCCTGCAAATTGAGAATGATGTTTCTACCTGTAATTGGGATACATATGAGAACAAAAACTTTGTAAATGCAAGCCAAGTATGTAATGTATGTAATTCTGTTGGTGGAACAAATAAATAAATAAACACTTTTTTGCAGGATATAAAAATTAATTCGACGTGCAATTAATGAAATATGTCGTTTATCAATTATGAAACTATGTTTGCAACTTGCAACAACGTTTTCAACAAGTTAATTTTACTGCCGCCATTTTATTTTCATGTGACTTTTTTTGTGCATCGCGTTTTACTGGCCAGTGTGATTGTTGTCTTTTTAAGATTTTATTGAGCATATTTACATATACACGCAATCACATTTTTCCATAATAATATATAAATAAAATAAAGAATAACAAAATAAAAAGGAAATAGGCAGAACAGATATTTTCCATTGTCATTTGGCGAGACGAGTGATTGACTACATAGGTAGTGACTGTAAGGGACACTCGTTTGATTTTCGAATTTACTTACCTCTCTAGGTAGGTAAATCGAATTTACTTCCCGTATTTTGAGTTATATATCTTACTTTCAGAGCATTTGTGAAAAAAATATTATATTTATTGAGTTGCATTGTGTTTGTAATAAAAACTGTTGAAAATCGCGCTACCTCCGCATTAATAAAAAATCGGCCAAGTGCGTGTCGGGCCACGCGCAATGTAGGGTTCCGTAGTTGCCCAGTACATTTTATAAGTTGGTCTACTAATACAGATCACGCCAAACTTCTAGTCCGCTCGGAAGTTGCTCTCCCGAAAAACGACCCACACATTTTGTCGTGTTTAGAGGGGACTAAAAGTTTGGCGCGACCTGTACTCGTAAACCTATAAAGCCAACTTAGCTGTGATATTTTGATATTTATTATTTGTGATATTAGCTTCATTATATATTAGAATTGTTTCACATACTCATAAGCAACCGTTTAGCCGGCAGGGGGGACACTTGTCTCTGAAAAAATTAGCACTTTAAAGCTTAATATTTCGCCAACGAATCCCTACATCGAAAAATGGTTTTCGCACACCCACAATAATATTGGTATCGTAATTTTTTCCTCACACTATGGGATAGACGAGAAAAAAAAAATCATCCCTTACTTACGTGTAGGGGAGGTACCATTAAAAACATTTTTTTTTTCGAGATGTTAATTTACACGGACATGGCGAAACTATAAGGATGCCTCATCGGACTACGGAGACCTAAAAACCTTAACGAAAATGCCAGGAAACTTATTGATTTATCATGGATTATCAGGAACTCACGTTACTGGATCTGGTAACCCTACCTAGATACGCCTATGCTAGAGTAGTACAAGTATACCGTGTTAATGGTGTTAATCCGGTTTAAGCGATTAACTTCTTAAAAGAGGTAGGATACCGATATACCTACCTATACGTAATGTAGATATAGATATGCTGACTGAATTTTTAGTAGCTGTAGAGCACAGACGTATAATATAGGTATAAATATATGTCTGTGCTGTAGAGCCAAAAATCTGCTATTCCATAGATTTTTCTGTGAAACAACTGTTATTTTTCGCAATTTCCGGTTTGGCTCCTTCATAAAGTTGATAAAATAAAAAAATAAAAATGGTTTTAGAACTAGGTAGTAGGTATATAGAGACGACTAAAATTTTATTCGTTTCAGCCAATGAGGTTTATAACCAAGGAAGTTCGCAGCCAACGAACTACAATTTTCAGCGACTAAAAATCCATCCAGACAGTAGGCATTAAAATTGAACTCATTATAGTTATTAATATAAATAAAATCGATCTTAACTATGGCCCACAATAGCAATAAAGCACGTAAAAGAAAAGTGTAAGGTACTATAAATATATGCAAACACCAACTCCAGAACATTCCGGAACGAATGATGGAAGTTTGTAAAGTGCTACGTAAATGAAGTAGTACGAACCAGACGTGCGTTAATCTAATTATAATCTGAGTCAGGAGTCTCTTGATTCCAACAGTTCTTGGAACAATGACTGCACTTGCAGGAAACTCGTCTCTAGAACTGTGACTACATTATTCATGTGAAAAGTCAGCGTCCATGACGGGTTCCGGCAATGGAGATGTAATCTGCGTGATTCGGTCAAGTGCGAATATGACCCGCATTGCTAGGGTTCCATAATTCGTCAGTTTTGGGAATGTGTATTTGGTAGTAGGTACCTACGAGTACCTACCTAGTTAATTGTAGGTACTCTTGCATTTTGAAATGGATGATAAAATAGGTTATCGTATGTATATTTCTTTTCGCGTAATCATAATATTTTTAGCAACAAAAGAGAGACACAAGTATTTTTATACCGTATAGGTACTCGAAATAAAACTCGTGGATGAAAAAAATTATTTTGTCATTTTGCTATTGTGAATTTCTCAACCGTTATATTTTTCCTGTAATCATTACGTAATTCCAAATTACTATGATTTTTTTCATATCTTTCGGTTCATTCGTTTTGGAGATAAGGGACACACACATTTTTTGTGGTTTTTCAAAGATTTATCGAACTAGATGTAAGTAAATGTAGCCAAATTACCTATATATTTTTACAATCAGCTCCTTAATACCTTGAATTTGATACCATATTGTGACCTATTCTCGTGCAGCAAACTGCTTTTAATTTTTTTTTACATAATTACATTTTTTTTTTCCTAAGAAAACTTAATATTTTACTAGCTTTTTCCCTCGGCTTCGCCTGCGTTGTTTTAGTTTTTTGTCATACTTAGGAAACTGCTAATATACCTTACTATGAATAAAAAGTACTGCTGTATTATATAATAAATAGAAACTGCTAATATACCATACTATGAATAAAAAGTACTGCTATACTATATAATAAATACTATCAATAAATAAATAAATAATAATAATCTTATTCAATATAGTAATTAATAATTAGCATATTTTAATACTGTATGATTCCTCTAAAGGCTTAAAATTAATTAATATGTAAACTTACTTTGTTAAAGGTAATAGACAATATGAGACGGGTTGACGAAGACTTTTTCTGGGTCGCTGCAGGCCCATTTCTTTGGAAAAATGACCGGCTATTAGGTGATTAGATAAAGAAATCAAATGACTATGATGATGACGAGAATGGATTGGTTCCATGTAATCTGAGTGGTGTGCACAGAACTATTTGCGGGAAAAGAAACGAGAAAAAACATGAAAACTACCTATATTTACTCTACTTAACTTTTCAAAGCGATCTACATATTAATATTTCATATTTATTTAATTGTCAAACTGGTTCTAATTGTTTTTCTAGCAAAAAGTAAAGTGCGGCATATATCTGAACCTCGAGGTTTTAGTTTCGTTTTTCTAAGGCCTGTTTCTGAAAACGTAACTCCTAGAAACGAAGCATGTTGAAATGGAAGACTAAAGCCGCGATTACTCCATACGATTTATCGGCATCCTAATAGGATCCTAACAACGAGTTATGGATCCTAATGAGGACGCACAAAGAAACAGACCGTACTATAGCCTGACCGTTACCGCTGTGCACCGCCTTTGCGCCGCGCGGCGAGGCGGGGGGAGAAAAAGAAAGAGTAGCATGAGTTCACATCATTCAAGTTACTAAGTACGATAAATTAAAATTATACCTTTTTATATTTGATTTCGATGCTGATTTGAATTATATGTTTAGTTTTTTAATAAAACACGACATATTGAAATAAAAATTATAATTTTAATATAACGTACTTAGCTACTTATTTCACTTACCTTATAGTAGTATCATATTTCCTAATAAATGTATAAAGTTTATATCCTTAAAAATATTGTAATCCAATCTCGTAAAATCCGACAATATCGCTCTCAGGTGAACTCATGCTAGTTCCTTTCCTCCCCCCGCCTCGCCGCGCATACCTCAGAGAGTGCACAGCAGTTATGGCCAAGCTATAACCGCGACTACATTGTCCTTGAGTCCAATCCTTTCCTAGTTAGGATGCCGATAAATAGGAGGGTGTAATCGCGGCTTTACTTGTAAGTACTTATTATAGCAATGAAAAAGAGCTGTAGACTTTTTAAATTTAAAATACTCACACTCGTAGCTTCCCTAGGCCAGTAGGGCTATTCTTAGTCTGTCGAATTAGCCTTCTCGATCGTAAAAACCCATTTCATCAGTCGAACTCCATACATTTTACGATCGAGTTTTAGAAATCTCGATGCGATTGATTCTTTGGAATTGCCCCCCTGGATGGCTATTCTGGCACGTGCAGAAAAATTGTTAAGGCAGATGGCGGGTGATTTTAAAAGGTATTTTCTATGGATATGGTGTTAATTTTTGATTGAAAACCTAAAGGAAGCGTTCCATAAAATGAATATCGTATCGCATTTATCATACTGCAAACAAAAGTCGAATAAGTATTGATATTGCGAATCAAAGTAGTGCCAGAATAGCCGTCCTGGGTCAGCGTAGATCCCTAAAGCTATTCTGCTCGTTCCCCGCTTGTGCTTAAGAGCTGAGTGTCCGCCCCGCTTGCCTGTTGCGTGCCGGGAAGAAAGCGAGTGGGCGACCATTCCTTTATAACCAACGGGACAATACCTGCTCCACCACACAACTACCCACGCTCACAGTTCTGCGCGCACCTTGACTTGTATCTGGCAGTATTTCGCGGTACTTGTTGGACAATGAATATGAAAGTTCTCTACCTGTGTTTGATGTGTTGCGTGGTTATGTGTTTAGTTATTGTTGAAGCTCACCCTCTACACGCTCGGAATATGGACTATGTGAGTGATTATTGTATTATTTAATCCCTTTGTGCTTATATTTTATTTATAAACCGGTATTTTCGAGTATATATCTGAGAAAAACTAACATTTCGAGTTGTAATTTATCTGTAGTCTCTGCCTGGGAGATACCTACTATGCTAAGTAGTGCATAAAATAACACAACTTTGGTAAAATAGCCTAATTGACATTAAATATTACATTATATATCGTCACGACATGAATCCCCGAGGGGGTGTCAGAGGTGTTCCAGGTGTGAACTGTGAAATGCAAGTCACAATCCACACTCGGCACACCCGCGTTTCACCGACGATTACTACGTCCCAACGTGATGGGTGGTGAGCCCTATCGCCGTTCTTAGAGCACAAATACACGCTTTTTAAGGCATGGTTTCCTCACGATATTTTCCTTCACCGTTCAGCAAGAGTATTACATTAATCACATTTGTTTAATACTCCTTTTACAAAAAAATAAAATCAATCGTAAGTTGTGCGTTTGGGAACGAGACCCATCGCAACGACTTTAAAAACAATGCTAAAATATTCAGCTCCATCTATCCAGCAGCATTATTTTCTACTTTTTAAGTTTCCATTTGGTAAGAACACTAAAACCTTTAATGAACTCATAGATTCACTCTCCATTGTACTTAAGGCTGCATATAAGGTCAGATTGAGTTGAGCACTTCATTTTGCATTAATTAGAACTGAATTCTACGACGTTTCCTTTTAGCACAAAATAGCGCGCTCTCAGCCGTGGCTGTTACGACCACCGAGAAACACGCGCCCACAAAAATCTGCGTTTTTATTTAATAACTCTGCTTCTAGATGGAATTTTTAAAATATTCTAAGACGAGCTGATGATGTCATTTGTTAGCTTATTTTCAATACAAATTTCAAGGCTGTATGATTTAAGGAAGGCACCTTAACACTCGAAAAACATTAAATTTAGAGGTTAACTTCGTATTTTTTTTCTATGGAGCGAACTTAAAGATTTTGCATTTTTTCTAAGATCAGCTTATCAGCCATATAGTCTACTGCTTATATTATTTTTACTATACGGATTAACCAAGTTACACAATGTGATATGCTTATTTGAAGTTGGGCATCTAGCCTTATACGGACCCTTAATTACGCGATGACGTAATAAGTTAATAACATTTTCGTAGTTACTGCAAGCGAGTCCCACCGGTGCCCTGGTAAGTAAGGTAAATAATGTTATGTTGCCAACAGCTGGAGGCTCTGCGTCGTATGCAGCAGATCCCACAGTGGCACTGCATGAGGTACCGGCGCTTCCAGCTCCATGGACCATGCAGTCGCTGGTGGCTAATGAGGAGGCACTGACTCTCCTTCTGCACAATGACCAACGGTGGAACTCCTTATCTAAGGACATTTAGGACTTGGTAGAACCGTCTTCATTGATCTGATAGTCGTGGGTACTGTCAAGAATGTTTGGTTTCGATTCGTTTTGCGTTTTAGAAAATGTATACGAAATATTTATTCATAACTTTTTCATCGATCAATCTAATTGTTTTAGTTGCATATTTTCAAGACATTTTTTTCATAACCATGTATCTAACTATAGGTAGTATAAGATGTAGTTTTTTTTTGTAAAAGGCATAAGAGCCTTCGACTGAAACAGATTCGCCTATTTCCTATGTGGATTTTATTACTTATTTTGTTGGACTTTATATTTGATGTTCTTTTAAACGTTCTTTTTTACTTAAAACCTCCTACATAATTTATTTTAAGACATGATATGTAATTTATTTTAACTTGTTCAGTTGGTCAAATATTAGTATTTAATACGTTAGGCTCTCAAATTTTGTTATGTTAGTACTATAATTTTTTTACGATTTTAAACATCTGAATAAATACTGTTACTGAATAAAATTTGTAATCTCGTCAAAAATAAAATACTATTAATTAATTTTCTTGTTTCAATGAGATAAGCTGTAATTTTATTTCTCAGATATCCCTTCTATGTGGAGTTTTTGCTTTTCTCAATCATGATTGTTTTATATGGGCACACAGAAAAAAAAGTGGATGTCACGGACCTTAAAAAAACCGGACAAGTGCGAGTCAGACTCGCCCACCGTGGGTTCCGTACAAATTTGTAGGTACTTATTTTATTTTATTTTATGAAATTTAATTTATTCATTTTTTGTGATTTAATTACAAATAAGTATATAGTTTTCAGATTTTCTCCATACTTGTAGTACAAGACGGCATTACTTGCAAAATTTCATAGTTCTAGGTCAACGGGAAGTACCCTATAAATTTTGATTCCCTTGAGAGTGTCGAAATATACGTTTTTTGCGGCATAAACGGCCGTATCTTTTTTTCCCGTTAACTTATAAGTTTGATTTTTTCACAGCTTCATATAACTGTAAACTTGAGTATATGGTTTTAATTTCAACTCAATATCTCCACGCGTTTTTGAGATAAAGGGTCTTGACAGACAGACGGACAACAAAGTAATCCTATAAGGTTTCCGTTTTTTCCTTTTGAGGTACGGAACCCTATCTGAATCGGATGTACCCTATCTGAATTTGATGTCTATATGATTCTAAGACCTATCTTTGGTATCCTACAGAAGTCTGTTAAGGTCTAACAGTCAGTTTCCTGTAAGTCTAGAAACTAGGTTGCTTCTTGAATTGACTTAGTTGAGGGCTTGTTACTTGAGCCAGTTCTCTAATTGCACATTGGTTGTGGGAAATCGTTATTAATCAGCAATTTTCTACTTGCTTCTCTAAATTCGCAATTTTTAATTATTTGCCTAATCAGTTAAAAAACCACACAGTATATTCATATAATACTATATTTATTTAAAAACATACATAATTAAGCACCGAACTACAAATTGATAACCTTAAATATAGAATATTATATATTAATATATATTATGTTTTTATTGCGAAGTCGCTTTGGAATAATCTAAATATTATTATTAGAGTGCATTACTAACTAGAAAAGATCAAATTACAAACAAATGTAAAGACAAGAACTTGAAAAAAAAACGATAACACTTTTTTTGAATTCTTGTCTTTTCATTTGTTTCTGATTTATCTTTTCTAGTTAGTAATGCACTCTAATAATAATATTTAACTTAAATATATTATTGTAGGAGTATTTAGAATGTGATTTTATTAACTGTACCAAAAATAGGCGGAGCGTGCTTTAATTTGAAGTTATTCATGACAAGCATTTCAATTTTGATATTATTTTGTTTTAATAAAATCGATGCATGTTTTGCTTTGAAGAAGGTCTATGTGTAGCTAAATATCTATCATAGAAACCCTTCGATTCAAGTACACCCGTACTTTTGACAACAGCATCCTGCGATACTCCGATGTCGTCTCCATTCATTTCTATTTCACGCTCAACAGATCTTGCTCTATTGATTTCTATGTTATCAATTTCCGTTACGTCTTCAATGGCTGCCTGCTCCAGTTTCTCTTTCATCAGTACATTGTTAAAGTACCGTATAGTAAAGTAAAAGATTAATTCCACAAAACTGAGAATGCTTGCCCCAACAAATAGCCCGGTTGTTCCTCCGATTGATACTGAAAACATCATGAAATAACCTACAACTGAAAACATAATTCAAATGATATACAAATTTGGCAGTGCAGCTTTTGGAAATGCAGTTGTAATCTTAACCATTTAAAACTCATTTTAAAATCGGTGTACAGGTTGAGTTTTCTTTGAGATTATATTCATCCCATCCCACTTTAATATTATAAATGCGAATGTTTGGATGGATGGATGGATGGATGTTTGTTACTCTTTCACGCCGTAACTACTGAATCGATTAGGCAGAAATTTTGCATGAATGTAGTTCTAGACCTGGAATAGGACATAAACTACTTTTTATCCCATAAATCGGTTCCCATGGGATGAAAATGAGCTTCCAAGTAGAAAATTGATGTGTCGCCATGCTTACGAAACTGATTGGGCTGAAATTTTGCATAAATGTAGTTCTAGACCTTGAATAGGATATAGGCTACTTTTTATCCCATAAATCAGTTCCCATGGGATGGAAATGAGGTTTCATGTTTCTATATAAAAGTGATGTGTCACGCTTTCACACCGTTCCTATTGAACCGATTGGGCTGAAACTTTGCACAAATAATGTTCTAAATCTAGAATAAGACAAAAACTACTTTTTATCCACTAAATCAGTTCCCATTGAAACGCTTTAAAAGAGACATACAAAATGGGAAACACAGAGGCGCATAACACACACATTTCACCAGCTGTGTTAACTGTAGGTAACAGTCCGAAAAATATTGACTGATTTTATAGGAGTACACAAAAACTAATTCAACGCAGGCGAAGCTGTGGGCAAAAGCTAGTAATTTATAACTTAGGTATCTTATTTATCATCTTAGGTAATTCATAATCCTCGTTGGATCCTATCATTATCGTAGTTACTGCAAGCGAGTCCCACCGGTGCCCTGGTAAGTAAGGTAAATAATGTAATGTTGCCAACAGCAACTTAGGCTCGCTATCTTAATGTTGATATTGATGAGGTAATTTCATCGAAAGACACAATACACGGATTTTAAAGTGAGTTATCCGTTCATGTACATGTATGAATTCATCTCACTCTAATTTCAATAATATTCGTAGTTATGATTCTGCTTGAAAATACGATTTAATTGAAAAATCAAAATATGAAATGTATTTAAAATATGATTTCATTGAATTCATGCAAGAGTGACTTTATCTTTTAAGATAAGGTGACATTCTTTTATATAGCCAAATTCTTACTGGAGACTCGGTAAGTGGTCAGTACCAAGGTTAAGTGGCCCTTTCTGTCAAACACCCAAAATGAAATTTGGACTTCCTACACTAATTGAGCCGAGGTTATCCTTGACCAAGTATGGACGCACGAAAAATATTTTTCGTATTTCGCAAAAGGTGACCACTGAACCTTGGCCCTGACCACTTACCGAGTCTCCAGTAAGAATTTGCCCGTATAAAGGAAAGTCACCTTATACGTACGGTATAAAAGTTTAGTCAATATTCAGGGAGGTTCTGTAATGCCGGGGACATACTCGTATGTACTACAGACAGAGGCAAAAATATTTATCTAAATCAAGGGCTGCTAGCTACCAAAACACGAACATTTAAGGTGGTTGCTTTAGGTCTCGTTCCCAAAAGCATAACTTATGATTGTTTTTCTTATTTTTTGATTAAAAAGTATTAAATAAATGTGGTTTATGGAACTACGCGACAATATTTTAATATCAGTTAGGCTTTTCTAGCAAAGTTGTGTTATTAATGTTACGGGTAAAGTCCGAAAAAAGTCAAAAAGAGCGTGTTAGGTTGACGTTAGGTTGAAGCCCTCAATACCTTCCACCATGTACAGTCTACCAGGTTTCCGCCTGATTCGAAATGACAGAACCGGTAAAGGATGGGGGGGAGTTGCAATTTATCTTCGGTCTGATATTCAGTGTACGGTTGTCAATCAGTCTCCTAGTGCATACTCCAATTCAGCTGAACATTTATTTATTGAAATTTTTCTTCACCATTCTAAAGTTCTTCTTGGCGTTTACTACAGTCCCTCCCTCAAAATTGATTACTTTAACAGCTTTGAAGCCATATTGGAAGATCTTAGCCCACTTTATAATGATGTAATTGTTTTAGGTGATTTTAATACCTGCCTCCTAAAAAATGACTCTCGCTCTAAGCAACTTTCCTCAATTGTCTCTTCTCTTGACTTTCATATTCTACCTCTTTCCGCAACTCATCATAAACTGTATTCCGTCTCTTCTCGACCTCATAATAGTTTCCAATCCCCATAAAGTCGCCACTCATGGCCAACTCACTGCCCCCTTTTCGTACCATGATTTAATATATGTCTCGTACAAGATACGTCCTCCCAAATATAAACATAAATACCTCTTTCTACGTAGTTTTAAGGGAATAGAACTGGAGGCGCTTAAAAAGGATGCTTCAGACACTTGACTGGTCTCCAGTCACTGGCTCTGTAACAGCTGACTCCAAAGTTGACAACTTTAACCGAATTTTAATTGCCCTTTTCGACAAATATGCCCCTATCAAAAAGGTCAAAGTAAAACACGTGCCAGCTCCTTGGCTTACACAAGCAATTAGAGACACAATGGCTTTGCGTGATAAGGCTAAGCACAAATATAAAAAAACACCAAGTGATCACAGTTTTGAAGCATACAAAAAGTTGCGTAATCGCTGTACAAGGATGTGTAGAAATGCAAAGAGGAGCCACATTCATAATTCAATTGAAAGCCTTAATCCAAGTCAGGTTTGGAAATTCCTAAAAACACTAGGCATTGGTAAAGTTTCTAATACTCACCATAGCACTGTCGATTTAAATGCACTAAATTTGCAATTCTCTAAACCACTTGTCACTTTAGAAGACAAAATAAAAAATAAAACACTCAATTTCTTAAATAAAAAGCCCAAGCCTGATTGTGATTCCTTCATTTTCAATTGTGTTACAGAGTGTGACGTTAAGAAAGCGGTTCTGTCTATTACCTCAAAAGCTGTTGGTAATGATAATATCTGTTCCTAGATGCTATTACTTATTCTTGATTCACTGTTACCTGTAATCACTGATATCCTCAATTTCTCCTTGGTTACCTGTACATTCCCTTCGCCCTGGAAACAGGCGCTTGTTATTCCTCTTCCGAAAACTTCTAATCCTGCCTCATTCTCCGACTATCGCCCTATCTCCATTCTTCCCATCCTTTCCAAAGTCCAAGAAACCATCGTGCACAACCAACTTTTCTCCTATCTGATTAAAAACAATCTTCTGAATCAGTTTCAATCTGGATTTCGACCTGGTCACAGTACGGTAACCGCACTTTTAAAAGTTACTGATGATATAAGGCTAGCCATCGACAACAAGAAACTGACAATTTTAACGCTATTAGATTTTAGCAGTGCGTTTAACTGTGTTGACTTCGATGTTCTGCTAGGTATACTCCGCTCTCTTAACGTATCTCCACTTGTTACAGAATGGTTCGATACTTATCTTAGAGGTCGACTGCAGTGCATACGCTCGGACGAGGTTACCTCGGAGTGGTGTCAACTATCTGCTGGTGTTCCTCAGGGTGGCGTCCTCTCACCTCTCCTATTCTCAATTTTTATTAATTCCATCTCAGAAGTACTTTCTTGCAACTACCATCTTTATGCAGACGATTTACAGCTATATCGACACTTTGTAGTATCTGAAGTTGAAACTACAATTTCTCAAATAAATGAGGATATGGGTCATGTGCAGAAGTGGGCTGAATCTTATGGGCTCTTAGTGAACCCTAAAAAATCTCAGACGATAATCATTGGTAGTAGATACATGACCAACCTCCTGAACAAATCTACCCTGACACAGGTCTCCTATAACAGTATCCCCATTGCATACGCTGAAACTGTGAAAAATCTTGGTGTCATTTTTGACTGTAACTTATCGTGGACTGCTCACGTGAATGAAGTTAGTAGAAGAGTTTTTGCCACTTTTTACTCCCTCAAGCGTCTCCAGCGATTTCTGCCCCATAGAACAAAGGTAACTCTTGCACAAACCCTTCTATTGCCAACCATTGACTATGCGGATTTATGCTTCCTAGGTGCCAATGAAGAGTTGCTTAGCAAACTACAACGTCTTCAAAACCTGGGGATTCGGTTTATTTTCGGACTGCGTAAGTTTGACCATGTGTCTCATTATAGAGAGGAGCTGAAATGGCTTCCTATTCGTCAACGACGAAATTTTCACATTTTATGTTGCCTCTTTAATATCCTTAGGAGCCCTACTACCCCTCCCTATTTGCGTGAACGCTTTAACTACCTTCTTTCCAATGACAAACAGAACAGACCACACACAGTATCTCTTTTAAAAACTCCATGTCATAACACGGGTGCTTTTAGAAATTCTTTCACGGTGACATCCATCAGACTCTGGAACTCCCTACCGCATACGATTCGTGACTGTCCTACGATCAGCCTATTCAAGAAGAAGCTTAAAGAGCATAATTTATAAATATTTTTCCCTTTAAAATATATATTTATTTATTATGTATGCAGGTATATACACTGTATGTATTTATGTTTATATTTGGTATATACTAAATTCTTGTTTTAAACATATATTTATGAATACTTTTGTTATGTAGGTTTATGCTCATGTTTATAACAGTATTTAAGTATGTTTGTTCTTTTTATATTTAAGTAATTATTAATTAATTTATTATGTAAGTATTTATTTAAAAGTTAGGTATATTTATGGTAGTTTTAAGTTCATATTATCTCCACATTTTTATTTTTTATATCACTTGTTTCTTTATGTGTGCACATTTGATCACACACTTTTAGTTAATATTTCCTTAGCACCTAGGTTTTGCTGGCAGAAATCTCTCTCAGAGATAAGCTCGCCTATAGCACGTTTAATTTATGACTGCTTGTACGTATAACTTTTCTGTGCAAGAAAGAATATGAATATGAATATGTTAATAAACATTGGGCGCCGAGCGAAGTGGAGCGGAGCAAGGCCACCCTCGTAGTGTTGTATAACATTACCCGGGTAAACCTAGGTTTACCCTATCTTCTAGCATTACCCGTAACATTAACACTCTTTAAAGATATTCTGCAGGATCATTTACAAAGTAATGCACAAAATGTAAAGAACGATAATAAGTGTGCATCCAGACGCGGAGCAACCATCTTAAGACTATATTTTAAAATCTGCCAGGGACGTACCTACGAGGTCCAATCTGCTTCTCACCACATTTCTTTTAAATCGTTCTGTTGGCAGGTATGTCAGAACGAGCTCAACAATGCTTTTTATTTTTTTCAGTTTAGGATCCCTAGAACAGGTTAAAGAATAGTTAGAACGCATTTGAGTCCAATCTCCGACCATGTTCACAAAATTGTGAACAATTCTATAAAAATACAATGGGAACGGTGCGGTGGTAGCCTACTCAGGGCTACTGCGTCGGTAGTTCTGTATTCCATTCAGGGACGGATAAACCGCAAAACAAGGGAACCCTAAAATTTCGGTACATCGTCCCACCGTTTTTTTACGATACCTTCTCTTTTGCATTAAGGTTAAGTAAAGGTATAAAATTACAGTACCGTTTAACCTTTTGGTTGGCTGTAAGTAACTCGTTTCTTCTTCGAATCCTTTCGCATTTTTTCATCGATAGTAATAGTAACATAGCTGGGGGCCTAGCACGCGCCGTCGATATAATATCTTACCATCATACTTGCTCTCTCGCTCATTCACAAACGCGGTATACGTTAGAGCGCAAGTAGAATAGATATAACCCGTGCGGATAAAGAAACCATCTATAAATGGCGACCGGTCTCATGCTATCTCGCTCACTTCGTCGCTCTGTCTATACTCGCACAGTATAGTACTAAGAACAAAAAAAATCAGTTTGGATTAGCATTTACGTTGTCTCGACCTACGTACAAAAAAAAATTAGCATTCACACGTCTTTGCCCGTAGGCAAAACGCCGAGATATGTTTTAAATTCTTTATTGCATACAGAAAAACAAGTACAGAATAAAGTAAAATAAATAAATGTTCCCGGGATAAAGATAACTATTTAAAAGTTCATTTAATAAAATAAACAGTTGCTAGCAGCACTGTATATACTACTTCCAAAAATATATTCAAAGTTAATAAATGAAATATTGTTTGGCTGCCGCTTGACTTCTTTTGCTGACGCTACTCTAAGTACCAGTCGCCATTTATAGATTGTTTCTTTAACCGCACGGGTTATAGACGCTGCGTATCTTTGGCGCTTGCTAGTTACACTGATGCGTAAATAGACGTAATAATACGTCGTTCATGTCCAGTGCTTAAAAGGTAAATGTATTTATAGTTGCCATCCGTTGCAATCCGTTTTGCCGGATTTGTTATAGCTTTAAATATTTTTTTATTTTCGCGTTTTATCCATACTGGCCATTTTTTAGAAGTGAAAAGAGATGTTTGTTTTTATTTTCAGAAGTTTTAGTTTAGTTACCGAAACGAACAGAAAGCATGTTTGGTTTACTTCTCAGAAGATTGGTTTTTACATCTTGAAGGATGGGAGGATAAATAAACTATTAACAAAAAGATAATAGTTAACTGACTTCAAATATTAAAGCAAACGTTCACTAAAAAGTGAAAAATAATTAAGTACTGACCGATGGTACCAAAATAACACTTTTGCCGACTTCTTTCTTCCTGAAACACATCTTCTCTAGAAGTCGGCGCTCTCATATTGGTTTTTGTGTTCTATACCATGGGGAATGCGCAGACTTCTAGATAACATGTGTTTTAGGAAGAAAGAAGTCTGCAAAAGTGTTATTTTGGTACCATCAGCCAGTATGTAATTATTGATTTAATAATGTTTAGTGGACGTCTGATTTAATATTTAATATTGTGGCCAAGGCTTCAGTTTTTTGAATTTTTGTCTGTATATTTCATTTTAACTCGATAACTACTCAACACATTTGGATACAGTTTTCTTTATTAACATTGCAGTGACTCTGGTAAATATAACTAGTACCTAAAATTAACCTGCATGCCTAATAAAGCATTTAATTGTGCCCGAATCGCGGTAGCTAGCCCTCCTTCATCACGAAGACGGTTAAAATACTTACGAATGTTCCTCATTCTTAACGACTGTAATCTCTGCCTCGCTGCAAGAAGGGAGACAGTCACAGGCCAGGCCTGGTCGCTGCGCCCATTGAGGCTTGAGTGTCGTCAGCTGGTTGAAGTGGGAAAACAGGCAGTGTAAACCTGTTATGTTGCAGTGCTGTTCTACCCCTGGATTATGAGAAACATTTATGGGTGTATAAACAGCATACGTTTTTATTCCTTGTGTAAATTTAATTTCTAATAATATTCTAGTATACTTCCTGACTTCCTTCCTTGGAAGGAAGAGAGATGGAGAAACAACGCGGTATACATCCATCAGCCTGCTTCATACACTGCTGGATATAGGCCTTTCCACGATTTCGCTACTCTCGGCGGTGTTCCTAGAAGAAATGCCCTTATTAACCCACGCTGGGCAGGCGGATTGGTGAGCACGGCGCTGAAAATCCTCGCACCAGTGACGCCGCTGCCCGTCACCAGTCTGTTTTATATAAGGCCTTCCAATTGGGTATAAATATATCGCCATCAATTGGTCCCAAGAAAAGGTGGGCCGCCTGGTTGAGCCAGTTTGCGAGCTGTCCTCCGAATAACTTCTAAAATAAAGTGCTGAAAAATTGCTTTATTGCTGAGGTGGCTCTGGCAACGCATTTCTATATGTATATGTGAGAGATCGTGTATCAGTGATTTTTTTGTTTTGTTTATTTAGCCCGTGATTAAAGTGAACGTAACCTACGAGACCCTGGTATGAAATGATCGTTGCAGCCACAGTGCTCGAGCTGCGCCCGCTTCCGGCACAGCACGGTGCAGGCGCTGTACGAGTAGTACGGGTAGAGACCGTCTTCGTTCTCGTGGTGGAAGCGACAGGCGCGCTGCTCAGGGGTCGTCTGCACGATCAACGGATCGTTCTCGATGTTGAACACGGTCAGGTAACGTCTGCAAAAATCATCACTTGACATCCCGTTATAAATAACGTTACTGTAACGTTATTTTTCGACAAATATGCCAGATTTTTTATATATTTCGTAATAAAGGTTGAAAATGAACCCTCTAGCTTTATTTAACTCTATGATTTATAATCAATAATAGGACACAAAACTATAAAAAAAAGTTATATATTTAAATTTTTTTGTTTTTTTTATTTCGAAAAAATGGCCAACCTACGCGACGCGACATGTGACTTTATAAAATGTACTGGGCAACTACGGAATCCGACACGCACTAGGCCGGTTTTTATTATGAATCATGACAAAAGTAACAAAACATGTATTTTTATTTCGAACATAGAACAGTGTCCCTTGTTATAGCTAGAGGGTTCATTTTGAATCGGTATATCTTCTTATCGAAACTAAATTGGTATTTTTCACAACGCTGAACCGCTGATATTATTATCGTCCATGGCATGGAGGCAGTGGAGTAACCACACAGCCCCACTCTTATACAACGTGATATTATTTAATTTATGCAGCCAAATTCATACCGAAGACTGGGTAAGGTCTCAGTATCAAGGTTCGATGACCCTTTTTGTGAATATTTTTATGTGAGTATTTTGTAAGAAGGACGCCATGATATGGTAATTGACCGCCCGCCAGCGACTTGCGAAAGGATTTCTGTAAATTTTTTTTACAACTGTAAAAAAAGAACTGAAACAACAGTATTTTTTATTTTTATTCCTAGATTCCTCTATTTTATGCAGGTGTATTTTTTATGTCCCGTATTATTATGTATTTTTTTATATTCTAAGGATATATACCTATATTGTTAAAATTAACTTGTAGAAAGTATACTTTATGTATCTATTTTGCAAAATAAATATTTTGATTTTGACAGTACGAGCAAAAAAAATCATAACAGATTAGTATATGCGATAAATATAGGCCACATTTGATTACCATGTAACATGAATTCATACGTAAAGCCGCGATTACATCATCCGAATTATCGGCATCCTAACTAGGATCCCAATTTCGACACGCGAAGAAATAGACCGTCCTAAACGCATTTACACTGTCACAAGTCGAATCCTTTCCTAGTTAGGATGCCGATAAATCGGATGGTGTAATCGCGGCCTAAGGAATGTATTAATGGTATAGTTATGCATGTCGTCGGCACATCGTAGAATTGGTCATATAATGATCTGCCTAGGCATTCATATTTCTGTTATAACCCGCTTCGCTCGGCTCCCCAAATTTTTCACTTTTGGTGAAAGATTTTCGATTTCATTGTTTACAATCTGCCCAATGCCAATTCTACGATCCGCCCACGTAAACACGTTACGAATGTGTTAGTTAAAGTAGCTTACCTATAACGATACCCAACTGAAACGGGGAGTATAGTTGATTGTAAAGTTGTTAAACTGGGCACCTCATCGTCACTCAAAGTGAAAAGCTGTAAAAAACATTTTATTACAGAAGACACATTAACAAAATAAACATAATAACATTTATGCGACGCATTAACATTTTATAAGTAACAGATGTGCATCACATTTATAGGTACCTAATAAAATAAGCGTGACAAAATTAATTAGTTATGCCATTCAAGTATAATGGAAATTCGGCAAACGGCGAAGTTGACGTTATTTTGGTTTTCATTTAATTGTTTTTAACATAAAGTGATATTTATTTATTCTGTCAAAGTTATACTGGAGGCTTGGGAAGTGATCGGTATAACGGATTAATATTTTTTTTGCGTAATTTGAAAAATGAAATATGACGAAACGCTTCGAGAAAAGGTACGTAGTGCCCCGCTTCGTTTGGCTCGTCTTGGCGGGGGGCACTACCGTGCACCCAGATTACGACGGTCCATAGCATTTGACTCGGGGCTGGGTTTGCATTTTCGTGGGAAAATGTAAAAAAAACGTATTTCTGAAAAACGGTCATCGAACCTTGGTACCGACTACTTACGGAGTCATCAGTATGAATTTGGCTGCATAAATAAATGTCACCTTATATACATGTGATTCCGTCTGTGACGCTATTTTTATTTAGGTTTGATTTTGACGGATTTGGCTCTCTGTACAGAGAACGGAAGAAGATGCTACATGGGATTCAATACTTTACTTTGTGATTCCGGAGTTTTTTGGAAATGTCCGTCATTTAGACAACTTTTTAAAAATTTTAAAATTGCAACCCTAACTATTTAAAAGGCTTTTTCATGTCTATATTTAATAGGTAGGAAAGTAGCAGCAGAATAAAACTTTACCTTCGACGGCACTAAAACGTCGAGGGCTATGACGCCGCGTTTATGTGTGATGTTATGTATCATTGGAAGCGGCTTAGGATCCCTGAAAAAAAAAGCGCCATGATCTATATATGTACTCATAATAAAGTATTAAAAAAGTCGGGTCTGTATATTGAATATTTTCGCGAAATTTTAAATTAAATGGGTTATTGGGTTATTGGTACTGTACTGAGTCCAAGACAATAATTGTTAGAATTTTTGTCTGTCCGTCTGTCTGTCTGTTCCGTTTTAACTCGAGAACCACTGAACGGATTTGGATGCGAGTTTCAAAATTATAATTGTAGTGACCCTGGTCAACACATAGGCTATAAGGGATGTTAATAAAATAACGCCCAAGCCGGAAACGGGGCAAGGATTGAACAAACGCTTTTATAACTCGAGAACCAATCAACGGATTTGAATGCATTTTTCTTTATTATCATTGTAGTTACCCTGGTCAACGCAAAGACTATAAGGGATGTTCATATAATAACGCCCAAGCTGAAAACGGGGCAAAGATTCACTGAACGCGGGCGAAGCTGCTATAAATAAGTACATACTCGTAACTAGATCCAGGGCGGGTAATCTGTCACTGTGATGTTTTTAATGGGTTAGACCACCTCTGATCCAACGGTTCGAACATCTCGATCTCTGCTCCAGAGGCAGCGGGTTGGAATTCCTTGGGGACATATTTAACCCCTGAAGTATGGCGATATGGCTAATCAGCTATCACGCTGGGATGTGATTCGTCGATGAAAATTGGATGTAGGAGTGCGGACTGTGACTTGTACTTCACAATCCATACTATATAGGAAAACTTCTGACACCCGCTGAGATTCATGTAGCGAAACGTATTTTATCTCAATATAAATTAAAATAAATATAAATTGCAGCGATCTCGAGAAATTTTTCAATTCTTCAGTTTAAGTTTTTATTATTTAGTTGATGTCTTTACATGGAATATTAATCCTCAAAAAATATCAAATATGTTTTAATTGTTTAGGTCAAAACCTCAACGCATTCCTTTCGAAACTGTCAATTCAAAATAACGAGGGTTATTTTCAACTATTTCAATAATAATGATGTGACGCGTTTAATAAAATTCGTAAAACTAAAATTGAAAGTTTAGGGTGCAAAATAATGCCAGAATCGCCGCCATGGTTTACCAGAAGATACGCGCCCACGCGCATCCCGATATACCCTGCGATGATCCATGAGATCTGGGGAAATTTTTCGCAAGAAATCTTTAGGCAAAGCCAAGCTTTCTCACTGTTGTAATTATGTACATATAACTATATACTATATAGCGTCCTCTAGGCGCCAAGAGGCTCACTACTAGGTTGCGGTATGGAAAAGCACAAGCGTAAATTCGCAGGTCATGTTGAGAACTGGATAGCTCAGTTCGTAGAGCAACCGCCTGGGAAGCGAGAGGTCCCGGGTTCGAATCCCAGTTCAGAGCTCCTCACGTCCAGATTTACATTTCTTATTTTCTATACCGCAGTGATATAAATATAATGTACATATAAGAGTTTATTTCTTAGAATAATTTAGTTTTTTAAATTAGTTTATTTAAGTTTTGTTAATAAATTAAAAAAATATAAGTTATCTAAACAAGAAAACCCAAAATTTGCTTAGAGTTAGTGGTCTTTTCGCTGCTAGGAGAACTTAAAGCTGAAGCTGCTTATTTCTTAAAATGAAATAATGTGGGCCTCCAGGTATTCCTATAGATGACGACAGTCCGACATGGCAATATTCTAGTGATGTGACATCACATACCAGGTAGTCGATATATTTTTTGGTACGCAACAAAATGAGAGTTAAATTTAATACATTTTTATTTAAAGGAACATTTTATTCAACACAATCAAAGTCGAATGAACTTGATTGTGCAAATGAACTTGTTGAGCATCGCTACAAACACGTAAGGAATCTGTTCTGAAAAGGAATTGTTCATCTGGCCCTACTGATTTTGATTCGGATTTTATTCTGGACATAGTTTTTTTTCATATGCCGGTGTAAAACACAAACATAGCCACTGTCTGATGGACAGGATATTTATAACAATTAATTTTCCGTTCAATGTCACAATTTTACAATATTTTTCTGGCTAGTTCTCGTGCTTCAGTGAAAATGGTTTTTTGTTTTTAACATGTATGACAAGGATGCAACCGACGTCATTTTCAATACAAAACTAAAAGCAACAAAGTGAGCGAGATCGAAATCCATAAACGCGGTCCACGACGCCCACTCGTGCAGCACTACGACTAAGACGGCGCGGGTCATGCGAGGGTGTGCGGGGAGTCACCCCCTCCGCGACTCACCTCTTACCCCGATTGCCATGTCGACCTGTCGTCATATATACATACGTATGTTCAGAATGATAAAAAATCTATGACGTGATGTAACATTTCAAGTTGCCTGAAGTTTCTTTTTTTTGCAACTGAAAGACAAGTCTAGCAACCAAAGTCTTCTTAGCCCGTCTTAGGTTTTCTTGTTCGGAATGACTACTCTTACAGTTGTAAAGGGCTGACCTAAAGTTCCTCCATTTTGATGGCCATCAACTCACATAATGGTATTGGTACCGCGTAGGACCGATTCAGTTGTTGCCTTAATTTTTTTTTGGCAAAATGTATACATATTTTAGTTTCTATGTACCTACGTACTTACTTGACCTGAATAGAGTTAAGGATGTAGCAAGGTCCAATATCCGTGTCGATGGGTTGAAAGTACTCGCAGCAGTCAAAAGGCTTATCGTTGTAGGAACAGTTAGCTAACATTTCGGGACAATTGCTGCGCACGAGGCTTGCAAGGTAGCTGTAGTTGTTCAAGGGACATAACGGATCCACCGCGTACTTGTAACAGTTGTCCAATGTAAAGAATAGGATGCCGCGGAAGTAGGCTATCTCCTTCAAGACGTCTTCAAGGTCAGGAGAATGAACTGGTGTCCAGATCCTGAAATAAAGTCAACTTAGCAAGACGACAGATTTATATTTCTATTTATAGGATTTCGAAATGGAAAAAACTGAATCAAATCACTGTGTTGTCCGTCTGTCTTTTCGTGTGTCAATGAAGCAGTTATTTTATTGATAGTTCATTCGTTCATTTCAGTCCCCTTTACGATAAATAAGTTCCCAAAAATAAGTATACATACAATATGTAAAACATGTACGGAACCCTCTTTGATGACGTCGCATTCTGATTACTGATACATTTTGACGGAACTGGTATATTGCCAAAATACGACGTATGCTTGACATATCTTATCCAATACGGGGAAATATTTACAACTGGGTCGAATGATTTGGGGGTCAGGGGGGAAGGGTAGGTACCCCTAGTACCAATCGCCCTACGCGAAGGTTTGAGTTTTTTTTTCAAATGTAAGGTCAAGATAATTAAGACACTCTATCCCAACAATATTGTGCCCAGTAATTAAACTGGTCCTTTTTCTAAGCAGAGTTAAATTTAGCCGTAATAATAAGCCCCTCACAAATCTAACTCCACGTCCGGCTTGACCATCTTATGCCACGTGAGGGGCGGACATTGGCAGCATTTAGCTAAATACTTACCAATGACCAACGGAGCACTAGTAAACCCGAAGTAGTGATGCGGTTAAGAAGTAGAAATATATTACCCCAGGCGGGTACCAGTAATGGAGAATCCCGCTCCGAGCTGAAACGCCCGGGCAGCCCTACGTACTCTGGGGTGGGCACCGTATCGCTATGTTCTGAACAGCCGAGAAATGTTGTAGGACAAAAAACTAACTCACCATTACCTAACATGCTCTCATGTCATCCCACATCATCGACTACATCACCCATCAGTTTATTCGCTGCATCAGATTCATCCCGCCAGAGTTTTTCACGTTCACCTTCTCATGCATCACAATCATCTATGTCATCAAGTTCATCACAAAACGATGAGGCAGCAGATGTTGTACAGGGGGCATATGCCGATAACCCTGAACCCACTGTTGCCCAAAAACGCACAAGACGAAGATGGAGTGTAGAAACGAACACTTTAATTTGGCGTTCGTACCTCGAGATAACTATGCTTGAAGCTGATACAAGAAGATTTCTTGACAAACTTTATGACGCATTCATACATAAATTCCCGGAAATACAAGTTTCAAAACAGAGAATAGGCGATCAAAGAAGAGCAATTGTACAAAATAATTTATTACCCAAAAATAGACTTAACCAAATAAGAAAACAAGTAGAAGAAAGCTTAAATAAGACTCAGAACTTACCTAATAATACAGTTTACACCCAATACACAATAAGACCAACACAAGGCCGTTCATTAACACGTATGCGATGGTGAAACGAAACAAATGAAAGTATTATGAAAATTTACTACCGGATTACAGAACTAGAAAAAAATAAAACCGCATATCGCCAACAACTTTATTCTAAATTTATCGAAAGCCATCCCGAATTATCTCACATCTCAGAACAACGCCTTGCCGACCAGAGAAGAGCCATAATAAAAAACAAATTCATACCGGATTACAGGTTAGAAGAAATAAAACATGAGGTAGAAATAGAAATAACAAATGATAATAGCATGAGAACCGAAAATTCAATAACTCAAGACGAAGAAGCATCCCAAATAACAGAAAATTTAACTGATCTGACTAATAACAATCTAAATGAACAAATAATCATTTTAAACAACACACAACAACACAGCGTTCAGCAAACATCTAAACAAACAGAATTAACCGACTAAAATGCTCAAAGAGAACTTACAGAAATATTTGAGGAAACGTTCGAAAAATATAAAGATACTGACCCCATACAAAGACCTAACATACCTAAACAAAAATCAACCAAAAAATTAGCCCAACTAACCCAATACATTGACAACACTATTTTTTCCCAAATACCTAAATTCTGAACAAGATTTTTTTACTCTGCATACCCCGATTTACTGTGCAGCTTTTACGGTAGCAACCTGTAATGGAACTAAAATGTTTGTAAGCAATACGCAATTTAAACGACCAAAATCAGACAGAAAACCATCATGTCAAACAAGATTAGAAGAGAAAATAAGGAAATTAAGGCAGGATTTAGGTAGAATGACTCAATATGCACAAGGAAATAGAAGTAGAAATGTAATACTATTTGTTGAAGATATAAAAAGAAGACATGGAACTCATGCACAGTATGAAAATGTTAACACAACAACACAAGAATATCTAGACACACTTAAACAAAAGTTGAATGCAGCATCAAGCAGATTAAGACGATACAAAACATGCACACTTAGGAAGTCACAAAACACATTATTCAGGAACAATGAGAAGCAATTTTACAGATCATCATTAAATACTAGGCAACAAACACAAATCCCACATGACACCCCTACACCACAAGAATTACACAGTTTCTGGTGTAAGATATGGTCGAACCCACTGGAGCATAATCGTAATGCGGAATGGATAGATAAACAAAGTAATGACGTAAATCACATAACACAAATGAAATTTGACACTATGTCAAAGTTATAAATAAAACTCACAACTGGAAAGCTCCAGGATCTGATAAAATACAGAACTACTGGTACAAGAAATTAAAAAGCGTGCAACCATATTTACACACTCACATTCACAAGTTTATAGAATCTCCAGACACATTACCCCTTTTCCTAACACAAGGCACAACATATATGATCCCAAAAGATGACGACACGGCAAATCCTGCAAAGTACAGACCAATAACTTGTTTGCAAACCTTTTATAAAATAATGACATCATGCATTAGTGAAATAATTTATACTCACCTCACCGATAATAACATCTTAGCTGAACAACAGAAAGGTAGTAGAAAAAATTGCCAAGGATGCAAAGAGCAACTGACAATTGACTCAATAGCAATGAGAAAAGCCCGAAAAACGAAACGAAATATATATACAATGTTTATCGACTACCGTAAAGCATTTGATTCGGTTCCACACAGCTGGCTAATACAAGTACTGATACACTACAAAATCAATCAAACAATAGTGGATTTCTTACAAAAAATTATGACCAATTGGCAGACTAATTTAAAAATAAATAGTGAAGTTGGAGAAGTTTCTACAGCACCAATCACAATACAAAGAGGAATATTTCAAGGAGATGCTTTGAGTCCTTTATGGTTTTGCTTAGCACTCAACCCACTTTCTAATCTACTTAATACTACAAATGCAGGATTTAAACTTGTTAACAACTCACAATTATCACACAGTCTCACACATCTAATGTACATGGACGATATAAAATTGTACGCTAACACCAAAAGAGAACTGCTCAAACTTGCAAATATTACGGAGACCTTTTCTAATGACATTAAAATGCAGTTTGGTATAGACAAATGTAAAATCAACTCAATTAAAAAAGGGAAAGTTGAACTAAATAGTTATACTCTTACTACAGGTGAAACTATTGAGCCAATGGATGAGCATAGTACGTACAAATATCTAGGATTCAAACAATCAAAATGTATTGAACAGAAGGAAACAAAAAGTGATCTTATCAAGTAATTTAAACAAAAACTGACGCACATATTGAAGACCTATTTAAATTCACGAAACCTAATTAAAGCTATCAATACCTATGCCATTCCGATACTAACATACTCATTTGGAATTATAAGCTGGTCCAAAACTGATTTACAGAAATTACAAACGATAATTAATGTACAATTAACTAAATTTCGTAAGCACCACCCAAAATCCTGTAAGCAAAGGCTTACCTTACCTCGCTTAGAGGGAGGAAGAAAAATAATTGACATAACAAACATACACAATAGACAGATAACAATACTACGAAAATACTTTCACATAAAATCCGAACAATCCGAGCTGCATAAGCACGTTACAGCTTCAGACATAAAATTAACACCACTAAATCTAAGTAACAAAAACATACAGCCAAATAAATCACTTACACAAGCAACAGAAAAAATAGAAATATGGAAGAAAAAGTCCCTACACGGACGACACCGCAAAGACCTTGACCAATCACATATTGACAAGAATTGGTCAAACGCATAGCTCAAACGAGGAGAACTATTCCCAGAAGCAGAAGCTTTCATGATAGCGATTCAAGACCAGGTCATTAACACTCGGAACTACAAAAAATATATCCTAAAAGAACGTAACTTACCTACAGATATGTGCAGACATTGCAGCAGCGCTTCGGAAACCATTCAACATATAACTGGAGCGTGCAAAACTATAGTACAAACGGACTACAAACACAGGCACGACCAAGTAGCCTCCATTATACATCAACATTTTGCCCACAAAAACAAATTTATAGAGCAAAAGTCCCCCTACTATAAATACATACCGGAAAAAATTCTTGACAGTAACGCAATAAAAATTTATTGGGATAGTACCATAATTACCGATAAAACCGTTTATTTCAATAGACCGGACATTACAATACATGACAAACAAGATGGAACCGTATACTTAATAGATATAAAATACTCATAATATACAAGCTACACATACAGAAAAGATGAACAAATACAAAGACCTAGCCGTTGAGATAAAAACACAGTGGCGAGCAAATACCGTAAAAATAGTCCCAATAATCATATCAACCACAGGAGTCATACCAAAAACCATTCACACTAGCCTAAAAATTCTAAATATTCCCACATATTTAATCCATATCATACAAAAAGCAGTAATTTTAAATACATGCCGCATCACGAGAAAATTTTTGCAGGCAGACCTATCACAGAACACTCTATAATATAGTTTATGCACTTGGCTGCGGCCCTTGCTCACCCGTTATCTCACTCCATAGCCCTGTTATCCGGCCCATCTATCATCCCATCCTCATAGCCCAGTCCAAGTCTTCCTTCCTGGCAATAGTTTGGCAACTATGGGGGACTGTCCGTTAATGTATCCAAATTTAGATTAAATGGTACTAAGGCCTCTTCAATGTTGGCTTCGGCCCCATGAATGCCTTTCAAAGTGTACCTACATAATAATAATAATAATAATTTGGTTGTCCATCCCCATCTCATAAATTCTGTTAAAATTACAGGGCTCGCGGTCGCCTTGCTCCGCTCCGCTTCGTACGGATTCCAAATTTATCAAGTACTAGCTTTTACCCGCGGCTTCGCTCACGTTGAATTAGTTTTTGTGTACTCCTATAAAATCTGACAATATTTTTCGGACTGTTACCTACAGTAAATATAGCTAGTGAAATGTGTGTTATGCGCTTTTGTGTTTCCCATTTCTTATATCTCTTTTATAGCTTTTTCACGGGAACTGATTTATGGGATGAAAAGTAGCCTATGTCCTATTCCAGGTCTAGAACTACATTCGTGCAAAAGTTCAGCCCAATCGGTTCAGTGGATATGGCGTGAAAGAGCAACAAACATCCATCCATCCAAACTTTCGCATTTATAAATATTAGTGGGTTGGGATATATAGCAATACACGCTTCTCCTCGCTTTGTCGTCGTCGCACCTATTTATATATTTTTTAAGGAAGTCCATCCACTAAAAAACATAATTAAGTACGTTATATGCCTACGTTTCGTCTCATCAATACTGATTCTGATGGCTTATATTTTTCTTTCCACAAAATTTAATTCCACACATTTAATTTAATTTTTAGATGTAAGGTTACCTTATTAATGTATTAAGACCTTAAATAACATTACAAAACTTAACTAAAAATAATCTTAACTTTAATTTTAGTATTAGAGCTGTCAAAATAAAATTTTCTTCTTTCCAAAAAAGTTCTTTAGTGTAACCAACAGAACCTATATTACTTTGGAAAAATTTAAGTTTTGACAGCAATAAAACTAAAATTAAAGCCTTCAGAATCGACTTTAATGTCAACATATTTTTTCAGTTTCTATGCGTACACACGCCTTAGATTATATACTTATCTTTGAGTCGGTTGCCAACTATCTGGGAAACATTGAGAAAAAGTATACCTACTTACGAGTACTATCGAATTACGATTATTTTACCTAAGTGTACGTTCGTGCTTACCGCATACGAAACCCTATATGCTATCCGTTTCTGATTTTTTTACAGTCTAATGAAAGATCGTATAGCTAAAAATTAACTTGAATCAGAAAAATCATTTCTTTATAAAACGGAACGTAATTAATGGTCTATGGCAAGAGCAATCTGCCAAAACTATTTGAGTTCATGTGTAACATATGCACGCAGTGAAGTACAAAGACAAAAGTGTGAATTTCATTGGTTGAAATTAAATATAAACAGGTAAATTTGAACTTCAAAGAAAATCAAAATGCATTCTTTCAACATTCTAAAACACGAGGTGTGTTTTTTAATTTACGTTTTCTTCAGGTTTTAGAACATTTTTGCAACTGTCATTATTTCTTATTTTTATTTTTTATTTATTTCTAATACAAGATAAATATTTTTTTTTCCAAATTGTATCGATTATTTTGGCTAAATAAATAAAATTTTTGAAACATGCAATTTTTATGGCATCTCCTTGATACTTCATGCAGTAAGGGGTTAAAGAGACGTCACAGTTCGTGAACAAAAAGCAATTTTGAAAGTTCAGTTTTTATATATGTTTTTCGTGTTTGGCAACCAGTTGGCAACCGATACAAAAAATATTCTCTACGTCGTCGGGATATTTGTACCAGCGGGTACCCCTCCTTCCCCTCCGTCTTCTGAATGCCAAACTCTTGAGGCCCATTTGTGAAGCCAACCCTCCGCAAAGACGGACACTGAAGGTTCGCTAAGCGGGTTTCCATTTTTATTTGGAACCCTAAATCCGCATAGTTTTCGTCGGTCTTTAAAGTGGTAATAGCGGTGAACGAACCGGGTAACAGACGTTGCTTTGTTGCGAGGATATTTGATATGTCACCATCAGGGCCGGATTTAGGGGAGGGCAAGCGGGGCTGAAGCCCAGGGGCCTCCACACATAAGGGGCCTCCACAAGTGTTTAATGTTGTACACTCATTGTTTTTTCGAATAAATAACTCGCTGTTTACATATTTTTAACTAACCATTAATAAAAATACGGTAAGTAGAAACTGCATTAAGATGTCAGGGCTCACGATGTTTTTTTTCTATTTGTATTGTTTTTGTCCATGAGAACTTAATTTTTCGTTTTATCTTACTTTTTAAGAAATGTAACTGTACTAATTGTAAATAAATATAATTTATTGACTTCCCTGTCTTTATTACCTATAGAGTTTATACATGGGATATACTTGAAAAATATAACATTCAAATTGAGTGTCAGATATATTTCGGGCCCTATACTGGGTCTGGCATCAGTTATAGTAATTCAAAGAGGAATGTTAAAACACAAATTTTTTACCACCCACCTTACTTTGTTCATGCCCAGGGGCCTCCACAACTTAAAATACGGCCCTGGTCACCATACATTAACCACACTTCAATTAGGCGCAGCCTTTCTTTGGTTATGTATGCCAAGTCGCCCTAATAACTGTGGTACAACTTGAAGACTCTACCTGTCCGCTACGTCCCAAACTTTCTGCAGATTGTCGACCTCACAGACCGCGACGGTTGGCATTCTGGTGTTCCAACTCAGGTAGTCGGTCTCGACGCCGAAGCTGATGGGGCTGGTCTGGAACGCGTCCCAGGCTGCGATTATCAGGATTGCCGATCCGTACCACGAGACCACTATCAAGGCCACCCATAGCCATCTGAAGATACAGTTTTTACACTATTTAGGGATTTCGAAAAACAAAATGAAAAATCTTTTTTGGCAATAATTTATTAGAAACTGGGCTTGACACTTATCCTGTTCGTTCATCAAACATATTGCATTTAATGAAGGATTGGTTTCCCAAAAATGTTATTTTGCGTTATATTATGCATCATATACCTAATAAATAAAGTAGCAAAGAAGTCGGGTCTGTTCATTGAATATTTTTGCGATTTTTTTAATGAAATGGGTTATTATTCATATTCATTTAAATTCTTTATTGCACGCAAAATATTATTAGAAATAGTAGTTTTACAATCTATGTAATTAAGCGAGCTTATCTCTGAAACAGATTTCTACCAGCAAATATTAGTATGTTTCTGAGGCTAAAACTACAATTTATTCATAATTATAAAACACTTACCTTTCAGTCCAGTGCTTCTTATCATCAGCAACGTAATGGACGCCGGCGAAAGTACAATTTTCACAGTAATCTTTTATTTGGGCGCTACACGTCGTGGGAGCAGGCATTTTGATTTATATAATATTCTGTTTACATTGCTATAAACTCGCGACTCTTGTGGAAAATTAATGTGTCAACGTATCAACTGCAACTCATTTAATTTTTAATGACTTAAACTCTATTATGTAGCATATTAAGTGTTTATTATCACAATTATGCAGATAACTTAGTTGAAGGTTACACGCAAACAAACAAAATGGTACTAACAAAAACCAATTAACACGCTATATATTCTCGAAAAAAAAGACGAGAAATTTCCACAACTCTATATCGGCTGGATTTTTTTTAAGTTGGAAAGCCGAAAATAGTACATACTCGCTCGTCCATAAAGGTACAAATTCGCATTAGATGTTATATACATGTTTTATGATTTCCTAACTCGGCTAGATGACATTTATAGGTATATGTTAGTACTAAACCGTGGCGCGTGATTATTAATCACACTTGACCTTTTTTGACCATATCAAATACATCGAATAGTTAAAGAATAAACTGCGTGCTGTGGGATTTTTTGTGAATGGAACGACTTGTTACTTTGTGAAATCTCTTTATTGTATGTTACATAATACTGTAGTATCGAGATTTTCTTTCAAACACGTATTAGGTTTCAAACGAAATGTACTGCAACATTTTCATTTTAACTACTCGTTTAATAAAAACACCAACTTTAGACCCAACTTTTAAGGTCAAGGACTCAGCGTGAGCACCTATTTTCCGCATACACCTGCGAACATTATCGTCCAATAGACCCCAGTAAGGTGGAAATTCACAACCGAACAGTTGTTCACTTTACTGAATATTCAGCAGTCAATATCAAAGTACAGCTTGTTTAATTACAACTCTTCTATTTCTCCAATCTGTGATGCAAGCTAAATTTTAAGCAACTGAGCGAATTTTACACAACTAACTTAAGGTACTGTATCTAAAGGATCAGCAGTCACTGATCTAAACTTTTTTGTTAACTAAAACCTAAATTTGACTAATAGGTTCCAAACTTTTTTTGTGTGGGGGTAATCAAGCATTAACAATAGTTCTAAGAAAATAAATATTGTTAATAAATAAACAATATTTATTTTCTTAGTCGATACGTTTAATCATGTAACGCACCATAAGAATAATAATATCAAAATAATGTAGAAAATACAGAAGGCTAAACTAAATTTTTGGAATCTTATTTTAAAAGTATATACTTAGGCACTGACATATTGCACTAAAAATAGTAGATACAAAATAATTGCACTTATAAATATTGGAGATGCTCTGGATTTGAATGGTCCTGATTCTCCTGGTTATCAATTTCAAAATGACCATGTTCAATGTAAACATGCGCCGGTTGTTGCTGGCGGTATTGTTGCTGATGGCCGTGCTGTTGCTGCTGGCCGTATGGTTGCTGGTGGCCGTACCGACCAGCCTGACTCCTGCGCAGAAACCCTGCATGGGTCAGCATGCTATAGATTTCCCTCCGTTCGATTTTATCTGCCTCTCGGTCGAAAACCTGTAAATAATTGTATATTGTGAACATAGACACCCAATATTGGAACAAAGAATAACCCGTTTTCTGAGCGAGAGAGACGGAAGAAATGACGTATTTACGATTTCAAGGATGGTAAATAAAAAGTGCAGTACTTTAAAAACGTGTCCTGTATTCCATTGTGTGTAATTGTATTATTTTGTGCTTTTTAGGGTTTCGTACCCAAAGGGTAACCAACGGGACTCTATTACTAGACTCCGCTGTCCGTCATATCAGTTGGTCTACTAATACAGACCGCGCCAAACTTCTGGTCCCATACATTATAGGGGGCCAAAAGTTTGGCGCGACCTGTACTCGTAAACCTGTAAAGCCTTCTTAGCTGTGATAGTTTTCCTTTTAAATTCATTATACAGAGTGTAAATGCAAAGTCAAGAATCCCTTTAGGGTATGAAAGTATACACGATTCTGGTGTCTTTACGAGAAAAAAAAATACCTTGAATTTTCACCAAAAACTCCATAATTTTCCTAAGCTATGGCTACGCAGCTCACCAGCCTTCCCACACACCTAATTGCACCCCGTAACCCGCATCCCTCATCCGAGTGGCCAGCGATCAGTGAGGGTGTCCACGCGATTAGTGTATTATGAGTAAAGAAAATCGTCTTATTATGAGGTACTGGTACTTTATTTAGAGATCCCAGTATTTAAAATAATATCTTTACCGATCATACTAACAGGGTGTAAAGGATTCTTGACTTTGCTTTTACACCCGGTATACAAGGTGAAATTCAATCAACCGACCAAATTTACACTGAAGATTCGGTTAGTGATCAACGACAAGGTTCAATGACCCCCGAGGTGAAATTCGAAAAATGATTTTTTTTTGCCTCGTAGTGCCTGCACTAGGAATTGTACTTGAACTAGTCCAACCAGTACAAGAACAAAAAAAAATATTTTTTGATTTTGGCCAAAAGGATTACTGAACCTTGTTCCTGATCACTAACAGAGTCTCCAGTATGAATTTGGTCGGTTGATTGAATTTCACCCTATATACTACTTCTGTAAATTTTTTCACATTTCTATAAACAACCGTTTAACCGGCAGGAGAAGGGGGGGGGCGCTCCACTCTAACTAAAATTTTCACTTTAAAGCTTAATATTTCACCAAATGGATCCCTAAATCAAAAAATGGTTTTCACACATCCACAATGTTTTTGAACGGCCTATCCAACGATACCCCACACTATGGGATAGACAAGAAAAAAAAAATTCACCCCCAGGTTACTTGTATTAGAAGTACGCCTAAAAAAATTTTTTTCGAGATTTAATTTTACCATTTTTTCGGCGTGATTAATATTTACATCCATGCCAAGTCTCTGCGCTAGGCCGCGGGCAGACAGACAGACGGACAGACGGACATGGCGAAACTTATAGTCCTTGTCGGACTACGGAACCCTAAAAATCCAACAGAGGATTAATGCACTTTTGATGAAATAATGTCTTAGTTGAGTAAAATTTACCATCCTCAAGTCTCATTGAACTAGGAAATGTATGTCAAATTGAATAGTCTTCCCTCAATTATTACTATGTTATTAGGAATAAATCGATTCTAATGATGGTTGACGTTGACCCTTTCGACCGTTATTATAAAAATACAAAATGTTTTATTTTTTCACATTTTAACCTTACGAATCCCGGCTCGAGCAGATGATTTATCATTCAAAATCTTTGATGGTAAAGGAATGTTTCCTTTCAGTTTAATGCCAGTAAAAACAAAACTTGTAAAAAAAACAACTTAGTTCTTGTACCGTAAAAAGTTGTGAGATCCATGTAAATCCAAGTCGGTTAATTTATTCAGTCCCTACTTAAGGGACCTTCTGCCTTAAGTTATTACATAATTAGCTAACCTAACAACATCTTATAGTGACCATATCAGTATTAAAAATCTTTTTTGTTTTGAATAAATAGATTGACTTGGCCATCGCATGAAAACTCAATGTATCTCCCAAGTAATACATATTACATTAAATTATGTAGATTATTTAGTGCAATTGCCAAGTCAATCTATTTATTTAAAACATAAAATATTTTTAATACTGATATGGTGACATGTGTGCTGAGTGACAAAATTGAGAAACTTTGACTAGTTATAATTCTCAAACTACTGGTTCAAATTGAATTAAATTTGGAATATACCGTGTTTATACAATGCCTGCTTGGTTACTGAAAATTCGGGCTTCTAGTTTTATCCACAACGAAGTTATAGGGGGGTCGAAAATGGCCTGATCTGTTTCGAGAAAAGGATGGTACGGCCGTGCCGCTTTTTTGCTCGACTTGGCCGTGGTGCCCCCAGATTTGTTATTATCAAAACTTAGAGTCCTTTATCTCCGTCAGCCACGTTCCTTTTCAAAACTGTATATAAAGCGAAATACAAGACCAACAAGACCAATAATCAAATCTTTGGAAAATAGGTCACAAACACCCTCTAAGAAAGGATTTTGTGATACATACACGTTGTTCTCAGTTTGTTATTATTTCAGCGCGGGCGAAGCCGTGGCCAAAAAGCTGATCACATATATTTACACCATACCTTTCAGCTATATCCGCAACATGGATTCGAGACAAGATCTGGACTGTAATCTAGTAATTTGCCGTTGTTTTAGCGATAAATTAAAGCTAGTAGTTTGCCCCGAGCTTGCTTGACCGATTTGGCTCAGGTTCGAACTTAAAAATTCTTTTTTCCTTATTTACTCGCCTGCTACCTAAATTTCATGACATTCCGATCCACGATACTCGAGTTATCGTCGAACAAACATTCATACATACATAAATACGTACAAAAGCCGCATTGTTCTAGTAGACTCGGAGAACTCGCTCGCTCGTTCAAAAAATTAAGGAGATTAAATTTAATTATTCATTAGGTACATTGTAGTGATGAGAATGGACACACAGCCAGACAGACAAACAAAAAAGCAATACCCATGACAAGATAAGGGAATTGTATTCTCAAAAAGAGAATATAAATATATGTATTTAGAGATTCTCTAAGAAAGATTAATGTGATTTGGCCAAGGTCCTTATCGAAACAAACGTTATTTCACCATCTTTAAAGTGTTTGATCGAAAATACTAATTACTTGTTGACGTTAACGAGTCACACAAAATATGTGCGAAGTGTTGGTAGGTAATTGCATCATTGTTTTTATTTCTATCTTAAACCAAAATGCGCACATTTTGTTACGGTGTGTCCTTAAGATGGATGTATTGGAAAATATTATATGATTTATAGCGATATTCCTCACTTTAGATCCTCTAAACATTCTTTAGAATGCATTCCAAACTAAAAAAGATCAATTAATAAGTAAGAGAAATAGCAATTAATCTATAATAAAACTGTAGCAAGGATGTGTCTGTACATGAAATATTTTTTGAAAATTGTAATTTTACACAAGATTTTGAAATTTTTGTCTGTCTGTGCAAAATCTACTGGAAAGATTTTGATGAAATTTGGTGTGGTTTTATCTTAGTACCTAGGTCAACAACATATATGATACTTTTTACATCAGGAAATTATCCGTTTGTCTGGGCTACTACTGCTACCCCCAAAAAGGTGTAAATGTACTTTTGTAAGAAAAAATGGTTTTACCGGACTAGATGTTAAGGGGCTATTTCGATAAAAATGGCACTTTTTGAAGTTGTATTTGAGATGAAGCCACTAATTTGATAAATCAGTATATAAATTTCGGAACCTTTTTCTAGTTCTTTTCAGTACAGAAACACGATTGCGTAACTTTCGCTCGATAGAAATAATTATTGAAATGAGGTCTTTTTCTACACTTTTTTTCATAGTTTGACAAATAGGAATGACATACAGACCTGAAAGACATTTTATTAGACATATTTTACTCGTAACAATATCAAAATTTTCTCAGTTGGAAATTTTGATAGCTATTTTAGTTCATTTTATATTAATTTAAAATCGACATTTTGCTATTGTTTCCGGAATCCGTCTCTCTTGCACTGCGGGGCGTTCTGCATGGAGTAACAGTGACCTTTGCAAGCGCGACATATCTTCATATGGTTCTATGGAAAGATCTAATTCGAATTTATACCCAAAAGTGACGTGAATGAAGTCACGGGCAAAAGCTGGTAAAATATAATAAGTAAACTAAATTTGTCTCAATAAAAATTTGTTTAAAATTGATCTTTCCTAGTTTGTAATGCACCCTAAATAATGTTTAGATAACTGGAGAAGTTTGTGGAATAATTTCAGAAGTCTTAAAACAAAAGTACCAGATTTACAGCGCGTCACTGATACAACTTGTGTGAGTGGAGAATACTCTGGACTTATAAGCGCTGAACAGAACGCTTTTTACGGAAAAGGTAATTTTGAAGTCTTATTTTCTATGGGTTTTACGTAATTATTTATTATTTTCGCAATCGATTCGTTTTGAATAAAACAATACATTATTTTTTGAATAAAAAATATACAGCAATTGTTTTCAATATTTAAATCAACCAGTTAGCAGATTCTTTCAGTTTTCTTTAGATTCTTTCAATCTCGGTCGTATTAATTTATATTATTTAGTTATCTCTCTCAAATCTCAATAAACTCAATTCAACTTTCCTATCATGATAAATAAAGGAAATATTCTCGGTGTGAGCTCTATATAAAACGTTAAAACCGCTTACCGGTGTCTCGCCGTGATGCAGCAGGCTGGTGATAGGTAGAACCTCCCACAGACGATCGTTGAAGATCGCCGGCTTCCTGAGGTGCGGGGGGAGGGTCTCCTCCTCGCGCCGCACCGCCACCGCCGCGGGGTGCGGAGGGGGGATGGCTGACGACAAGCATGTGCCCGACAGACCGAGTAGCAGTAGTATGGTCTTCTTCATTGTTACAACCTGGTAAAAGAAGGTGCGTTCAGTTACAGCTTTGAAGTGTGTCTACAAGTTCGTTTGTAGTTCATTGGACTCGCCATAAGTGCACGCTTGTAATCGTGCTTCTAAGTATGTCACGCTTGCAAAGGTCACTGTTACTCCATGAGGAACGCCTTGCAGTGCGAGAGGGACGGATTCCGGAAAAAGTAGCAAAATGTCGGTTTTAAATTAATATAAAATTAACTAAAATAGCGATCAAAATTTCGAACTGAGGAAATTTTGATATCGGTAAAATCTATCTAATGAAATATCGTTCAGGTCTGTATGTCATTCCTATTTGTCATACTATGAAAAAAAGTGTAGAAGAAGACCTCATTTCAATAATTATTTCTATCGAGCGAAAGTTTCGCAATCGCGTTTCTGTACTGAAGAAAACTAGAAAAAGGTTCCGAAATGTATGTACTGATTTATCAAATTAGTGGCTTCATCTGAAAAGCAGGTACCTAAACAACTTCAAAAAGTGCAATTTTTATCGGAATAGCCCCTTAAATTACACCCCACTTTCTGGGGTCTGTCTAAAAATATTATATTTTGCCACACTTTCCCTTTCCCCTTTTAAATGGAGTAAAAGATTTTCGATACATTCATCCATCCATCCATCAGCCTGTTTCGTCCACTGCTGGACATGATTTCGCCACTCTTGGCGGTCCTTCTGGAAGAAATACCCATACTCACACACGCTGGACAGGCGGGTTGGTGAGCGCGGTGCCGAAACCCTTGCACCAGTGACGCCGCTGCCCGTCACCAGTCTGATTTATATAAGGCCCGGCAATTGGGGATGGATATACCGCCATCCATCGGGCCCAGGCAATGGTAGGCCGCCTGGTTTTGCCTGAGAGCTGTTCTCTTACTCTCCCCCGAATAACTTCGGGAGGATTTTCGAGTAAGATGGTGGTACCTCCACAGTCGAGCCCGGCATTAGCTCTACCACCTTTCGATACATAAATCCCGGAAACAGACGGAAATAAATTAATTTTATAATTGTTATTAATCTCAAGGTTTATTCGTCTCGAAAGTTGAACGGACACTCAAGTCACACCATAAGATATCCTTTTACATTTTTTTTTGTACGGAACCCTGAAAGTTATGACATAACGGTTAAGACGGTTTTAATGGTCACCTTATTATTATGAAACTTTACTACGCAAAGAATCACTTGTAGTGTTTGTTGCTCGTAGCACCTGCTACGAGAGAGCGCGTTGATGTCTATTGTTGGTTACAGCTTTTTGCTACGAGAATACATTTATTTAAGGGTCAACTAGTGCCAACCGTGGTTGAGGACATTATCAGTGCCGTCTGTGTGACTGGACTTAGTGAAACACGTGACCCAGAAGTAGAAGTGAAAACTTTATCAAATGTCCGGTAGAGTATGGCTTCGATACCGGAAACCTCTTAACGCAGCCGAAGAGCGGAAAGGCGAGCGGCGATGAGAGGGGGGAGGGAAGCTTAGTACTCGACTGACCGCCGTGGGCGAAAGTACTCCCGAAGAGTCCTGATGATGGTGAGTCATAATCTCATCGAAAGCTCGATCTGTGCCTCCTTGCAACCTCCTTTCTTTGGCAACTTTGATGGTTTATGTTGCTTTATGTGTGATCTACTATACATAATATAGGTATAGTGTAACTGTTACCAATACAACGAGAATAAAAACAAAAATACCGGGAACAATTATTTTAGCTGTATTAAGAATTAAGAAGATTAAGGGGGAACGTGTCGAGCTTAGTGCAAAATTCATAACTTACGATTGTTTATCTGATTTTCAAATAAAATGCATAAAATAAAATAGTTTCATCTTATTTTTCAACTATTGCTTAATAATATTATCAGGGGTTCTTAGCAGAATGGTGTCTTATCATGGATTATTTCATGGTCAGCGTGAATGTCCATACAAACTTAAAAGCGTGTTTTAAGTTGGCGTGGACATTAACTTACAACGCAATGCATAAAATTACAAAATATTGGTAGAAAAGCCTAATTGACATTAAACTATGGTCGCGAAATGCCATAAATCACATTTATTTAGTACATTTTATTAAATAATAAGAAAAACAATCATAAGTTCTGTATTTTGCACCGAGCTCGAAACGTTCCGCCTTGAGATTTTACGATATTTTGTACGCCATTAGGCAGATCATACCAAAAATTGTAATATCTGTCCTATCTTTATATCGACAGATAAACAATTTCGATCGGTTGATACAATAATTGGATTTGACATACCCATGAATTTAGCTGTCAATCTCAAAAATCCTACAACTGAGTTAAACAATTCGACAAGATGATAGTTAATGTATTTGTGCTACAAGTAAAGCAGATCTATAATTAGTAGTAACATTGCAGTATCAATGCCCATATTCATAAAGTAGGTAAATGGTGTGTCCACACGTTGGCGAACAATAACGGCCCGCGCTGCTATGACTCCGAACAATGCCCTCTTCAAGGTCGTACGAACTACTTATGTTACGAAACAAATAAAATACACATTCGAATGCATTGGCGGCACAAAGATCTCACATCTACTCTCGAATCTTTTTTTAAAACATACAGATTCAGGAAAATGATAGGTCTGTTTGATCGAACCATTTCAATGTTTGTTCATATCAGTTCGAATGAAAAGAGGGTTTACCAAGTGTATACCGTGACTTGCACTTCATGGTTCACACTTATGAACACCTGTTCATGTAAGTATGTTTAAAAATAGTTTCAATAAAAGTTACCTATAGGCTCCGATATCAAAAACGGGCGCTCATACTTCTTTATTTTGAGGGTTCCATACCTAAAGGGTAAATTGATGAGATTCCGTTGTTCGTTCGTCCGTATATCACAGCCTCAAATTCATAAGTCATAAGAGTTATATTATGACATAACTTTTGAACCGCGGAAGATAATGCCCAAATAGTGACGAATAAAAATTTAAGAAAAATAATGCCTAAAATTTTGTCACAAGGAATGGGAACAAAAAAAAAACGTTTTTTCCTCGCACAAATCTAATGTATCAAATTGTAGGTATCAAAGCGCTGATTGCAAAAATATATAATAATGTAATTTAAACTTGCACAAATTTACGAAAATCTTTTAAAAAGCTGCAAAAATTTCAATTTGTTATGTTTAATTAAAGTTATTGCCCCATCCCCTTATCCCTCAAATTGTAGGTAGAGCTCATTTAAAAAATATATCATAGTGCTAAGTTTACTTGGGACAGATAATAATAATCAATAAAACATATTTGAACTAGATGTTATTTCGACCCACAATCGAATAGAAGATAGATACTATTTGACAATTTTATAAATATATTTGACTTTTTAATATTTATCATTTGATATGAAACTATGCTTGGCGGTTTATCCATCGCAAGGAGATAACAAATTAATATTATATCATATATTATATATATATTTTTATATATTAATTATCAAATATTGTCTTCTATTTGACTGATGACGGCCCATACCACCGTGGACTAAAATACATATAGATGTTTCAAACATGTTTTATGTTTTTTTTATAATTATTATTAACTATTCAGCCCCCTATTATTTAGGTGGTAGAGCTGATGCCGGGCTCGACTGTGGAGGTACCTCCATCTTACTCGCAAATCCTCCCGAAGTTATTCGGGGGAGAGTAAGAGAACAGCTCTCAGGCTAAAAAACCAGGCGGCCCACCATTGCCTGGGACCGATGGATGGCGGTATATCCATCCCCAATTGCCGGGCCTTATATAAAGCAGACTGGTGACGGGCAGCGGCGTCACTGGTGCAAGGGTTTCGGCACCGCGCTCACCAACCCACCCTCCCAGCGTGTGTGAGTATGGGCATTACTTCCAGGAGGACCGCCAAGAGTGGCGAAATCCTGGAAAGGCCTATGTCCAGCAGTGGACGAAACAGGCTGATGGATGGATGGATTCAACCCCCCTTGTCAACAATTTGCTACATTTTTAATTACAAATAGAATCCACGATACATAATTACATATACCTTCGAATAAATACAAAAGTTAAAGGAACCTTATGTGCGTGAGACATTTTTTTAACGTCACTGATATCATTAGACTCCTTGAATATATAACGACATAAATCCCATTCCTCGCACCATTAGGAGTACGTTTATTGTTTAATAAAATGAAAATTATTAAAAAAATAATTAATTAGCGATTCAACGCGGGAATGTCGCCAGCATACTGGGCACCTCGCCGCGGAGCAGCGGTTTGGATGAGGTTTTTTATTTGTAGGTATTTTTATTTATTTGTATAGGTATATATTTTGTTTTCTTTTATATTTAAGTAGGCAAGTTACCTATAGGTTAACTTACCTATATTACCTATAGGATTACGTAGTTTTTTTATTTAGATAAACTTTAAAACTTATGAAATAAATTTAAAACTTGTATAATTGTTTAATATGAATAAATATATATTAAACTCTTCTTGAGCCTTCTTATTTATTTTGTAGCAATGAAGTATGAAAAAAAAACATATATTTTATATATTCGATATATGTTATTTTTTTCATACTTTATTGTTTAATCAAACACAAGCCGGTATGAAGTTCAATAGCCAGTTCGTGAAGTTAGACCAAATTAAAAATAGATCAAGTTACACCGACTAATGACCTGCTTAGTCTGCTGACCGCAAGCTTACGACGTACTGAGTCCATAGTGATCAGCTGGTCAGTCACTGAGGTACATACATATTTATTCACTGCATGTTAACGACTCTCTTAGACCACTATTGTATTTGAAAACATGGCACCTGAAACTTAATTAATGTATGAGTAGGTACTTTCACCTATATAAGAAAAAGAAAACATGATCTTGCTGAGTGCCTCAATTTTATCTGTCTCAGGTATAGAAAAAATATGTTTTTCTTAACATACATACATATACTCACGCCTGTCTCCCAAAGGAGTAGGCAGAGACTACAGATTTTCATCTGCTACGATCCTGACACAGCTATTTTGCTTCTACATCCGTCAATCTAGTCTAGGTAATTTTTTATTTGTTCTTCTTCAGTATGTCGGCCGCCTATTTGGCGATGCAGTCGGTCGTGGTTTACCTTCCACTTGTGCAGCATAAATTTCTTTCGTCACTCTACTTTCATTCATCCTCTCTATATGCACAAACCTAGGCATATATTTATGTACTTAACGTAATTGTATGTATTTATAGGTCAACTTTGTGGTATTTATCTAATTTATCTATAGTCAAAAATAATCTCATTGCTAATCATCTCAATAAATACAAAATATGTGCTTTTAAAATAATTTATGTTTACAGTGTACCAATACCAATTTAATTTAAGTGCTGTCAACACTAAAACTTTTGCAAGGTAAGTAAGCTTTCCTGAAGTCCATTTAACTATATCGCAATGATTCAAGTTTAGTTTTGGTTTGACACCATAAAACCTAAAACTAAATCTTTTTGGATTGAAAAATACTTGTTCTTGTCCACTTATTTATATTATTATCCTTACCGGTTTCGCTGTTATAGCATTATCAAAGGTTTTTTGGTTGTTTACGTACAATATTTTTTACAATTTGAAAACTTCAATCAAAAATGTATCAAAAGTTCCACCAAGTGCCAACAATCACAAGCATCAACTCCATTAAAACTAAATCCTTTAAAATCAGCTTTATTATTCCGTTAAGCACTCTTGCCATGCTATTCAGAATGCACACTCTATTTCTAATTATCCTGCGTGTGGCAAAATTCACTTATATCGCTAAGGAAGGAAATAAACAGGTAACACACTGGCTAGATTTTCAGGTAACAGATCAGAAACAAGGCACAAACGCTTTTATGAAATTCGCAACTGAATGGAAATCAACATTTATCTAATGATTGGACTTTCCTCAATGCTGACTTCTGGCCATATGGGATCGTATTTCAACGCTTTAGGAAAGCGACAAGGACTGGAATCCCTCAAAATTAGAAGAGAAAGTGTTGTTTTTAAAATGTTGTATTGTGTTTATTAGGTGTTTGTAATATGGACCTTGTAGTCTAAAATAAATAAATGTATAATTACTAGATTTAATTTCCAAAAAACAAATATGAGATCTGATTTCAAAGTGAGTGTCCAGTGGTTGTCTATGGCTATCATTTAAAATAAATTAATAAATTAATAATTAATAGCAAATTAAAGAGGTTTTGGTCAGCTCCAAAACATATTTTGTCAGCAAACAAAGTGAGTTGAGCTGCTTCTAGTGATCGGCAAAAACAACTAAATTGATCAGCAAGTAATGTGATATTGGACAGCTTTAAAATTAATGTCATAGGTGACTAAACATATCTGCAGCAATATTAATAATAGAGCAGCAAATTATGATAAGGATTATACTAAATTTTGGCAACCTGTAAAATTTATTTTGATTTACTAATTCTTTTTGTCCTACAGCAACAGAGTGTGCAATTTTGCTGCATTGAGTTATTGTGAAATAATTTATTACATTAATTAATGGACTGACCACTGTATATACTATTTAAAAATAAATTAAAATTAAACTAGGAAAACCATATAAAATGGTTTAATAGCTAATTTAAAGTAATAAAATTTATTTCCAATGTTTTTATCGAATTGGTTTACTAGTATTGTACTGAAGCCAAAACAACCATTTTTAGAATTTTTGTTTGTCTGTCTGTATGTACATATGTTCCGTTTTAACTCGAAAACCACTGAATGGATTTGGATGCGTTTTTTTTCATTTATTTTATCATTGTAGTAGCCCTGGTCAACATATAGGCTATAAGGGTGCTCAAAAATTACTAAGAAGCCAAAAACGGGGCAGAGATTGTATAAAAGCGGGCGGGCAAAAGCTAGTTTTTAATAAAGATGTCACTCAAAGAGGTCACAAAGTAATTATAAATTATATAATTTATTGTCAAACATGAAAAATAATTGAAAAAACACTGTTAATTTTAATGCAAAAATTCATCCAATGACAATGCTGACACAAGCGTGTTGCGAAACTCCGCTCCCTTTAACTATCATTGCCGCTTTTTAAATAAAATTGCGCTAATTTTAAATTGTTAGCTGACCATCATTTTAAAATTCAGACTCTTAGAGATTATAGCTTATTAAATATTATGTTTATGCTTATCGATTGTATAATCCTGCTGACCAAATAATAATTTTGTATCAGAACTATTTATTTAGCGGACACATATACATTATCAAGCTGACCAAATATCTGCTTATCTTCTAATAATCCTTGATATAGTTGCTGATCAGGCATTGCTGGTGGTTTGTTTTTAAGGCCGACAAAAACATATTGTGCTGTCAAAATAACTTTTCAGCAGATTTTTCTTGCTGATCGAATATTTAAAATAAATAATTTAATTACTTGCCGTTTTCTATTGGGTTTTCGAAGTCATATTGTAGATGCGCAATAAATGTTTACATATCCAATAAGTTCCAATGTACAGCAGATTTTTTCTCGTGAAAACAGTTAATCGAGAGTAAGTTGCCCATAACATAAATATCAACCTATGTAAAATTGCAAACATTAAAGTTTGAAGCACTAAAATTTTTGCTTTTAGCTTAAATATTTAAATAATTTCTAATCTCTAGTCCACTACAACTACCAACTGACTATAAAGCATAACAAAGATATTTCTAAAACATTCGTACAAAAATACTTGTAAGTTTTTAAGGTACCGTCGAAAAGCGAAAACATTTATTGCAGGATAACTGGCAAACGGCTGCGCCTCCAGCAGCATTTGGTCCAAAAAGCAAATCTTGCAGCAAGGCAAAACATTGATCTACCCACATTATCCCAAGACCTTAACAAAGTTTGAATTTTTGAACACATTGTACTAGACTCATTTCATTTCTTACCTCTATACAATAAAAGCAACGGAAAAATACAATACCAGTATAAAATATCCCAAAGATCTAAAACAATAACCACGATTCCTCTTGTCGTTTTCACCGTGTTATTCTTCAACGCGCACTGCACTATACAATCACATTCCCGTCACTTGTCCGAGCTCCTCCGAGGGTCACACAGCTGATCTGAAGACGCTCACCGCCGTCCACCACGCACTCGTGACTCGTGATTGCGGGAGTAGAACGGTCACCGTCTAGCCACCACTACCCATCGCTGTACTGATTGCGACACCTTCAGTCTTTGGATACAAATACAATTTGAATGACTAAAGATGACTGGTTGCTTCGATTATTTTCAAGGTTTCATTATATTTTAATGGCCTTGGCGACTGCATAGTTTCCTGAGCTGATGCATTTAAATTCGGAACACATAAGGATCCCAGAAAAATATTGTTTGACGTCACATGTTTATCTATACTAATAATAAAGTAGTAAGAAAGTCGTGTCTGTACAATAAATATTTTCGCGAAATTTTAATTGGAAATGGGTTATTGATTTTTGTCTGTCTGTTCCGTATTAACTCGAGAACCACTCAACGGATTTGGATGCGTTTTTTTTTTATTATAATTGGTCAACACATAGGCAAATCAAATCAAAATATTTATTTTGTAAAATAGATACATAAAGTATACTTTCTACAAGTCAAAGTTAATCTTTACAATATATGTCCTTAGAATATAAAAAATATATACTAAATATAAAATAGAGAAACCTAGGAATAAAAATATTACATATTAATGATGAAATGAACAAATAATTAGATAAATAATATAAATACGGGAAATACATACAAAAAATATTAAGGTTGGCCTACTAAAATGTAATAAATTTATACACCTGCATAACATAGAGAAATATAGGAATAAAAATATTATTTATACATAATGCCTAACTGGGCTATAAGGGATCTTCATAAAATAATGCCCAAGCCGGAAACGGGGAAAAGATTGAATAAACGCTTCTATAACTCGAGAACCATTGAACGGATTTCGATGCGGTTTTTTAATTATCATCTTACTAACCGTGTTCAACACAAAGGCCATAAGGGGTGTTCATAAAATAACGCCCAAGCCAAAAGCGGGGCGAAGATTCTCTGAACGCGGACGAAGCTGCGGGCAAAAGCTAGTCATTTTTAAAGGGATTTGAAATGAAGTGTTTCGATATATTTTACAGGTAAAATAAAATGTGTTGAATTATCATTGTAAACACAGATGTCATCTGTTAAAAACAAGTTTTAATCCAGGACTTAGCTTTAGGAATAAAATCAGCCAATCAAGTTACCACAGACTGACCAGTGATAGCTGATTCAGAACAACTGGTCGATTTAGAAAGGCTTGTAAATTTTCCCGTAAATTCTTGGAGTTACATACCGTCATTTTACCCAAGTTGGCCAAACTGACAACTCTTTGATCCCTACTTCCCTACACACAATATTATACATCCGAAGGTGTTTCTTTATATCTGTCACTTACTTATTCGCGCTGAAACTCTTGAAACGATTTCGCTTAAAGTACATACTGTGACCTATTCTCGTGCAGCAAACCTTAAATTTAGAGTTGAAAAACCTAAAATAATACAAGCTCTTTTAACTTTTATCCATCTGCCTATTTTTCAATGAAAAGTTTTAGGTTATGGCAGCTCTAAATATAATATTTGCTACACGAGAATAGGTGTCAATATGTGCATGTATAGAGCTAAGGTAAAAGGTGGCAAACAACAGGGGATAATTTTTATCACGGAAAAATTATCTGAAAAAATTTGACATCGGTCACTTTTTAAATATCTACTCCAGTAAGACTTTAGTTAGTATGACGAAAAAGTGGCATTTTTTATAGCGTGACGGAGAAAGACATGGGCTATCTATACACCCGGCCAAGCCGTGGGAAAAAGCTATTAATAAATTATATTCAAATAGGTAGTAATTGATCTGATCAGACACTAGAAAATAGTAAAAATGCTAACTACATGTTAGCAAAAACGTTCCAAACCACACAAAGCTAGTTCTGAGATATTGACTTTTGAAGTATATTTTGTATTGGGTGACTCTATGATTTGGGTTGGGATACTATAGCCATATCTTCGCACACATAAGCGATAGCATGGACTGTTTTTGATATATGAAAATTTGGCACCAGCTGATCGCTTTGGTATACATAACTCATTTTTGTCTGTCTTGTGGATTGGAACCTTTTTGCTAAACTACGTCCATACTTTGTCCTATCAAATAAACTGACTGTATTTTTAGTGGAGGTGCTCGAACTTTGCGACTATTTGCACCTACTAGAATTAACATCTCTTTTAGCTGAATCAGCCCAAGTAAGATCTTGTTTTTTAACCATTGTGTATGTGCATTTCATTTCTTATTTAGTACCTACTTTATAGTGTCTGTTTGTATTTCTTTGCAATGCTTACCGATTAATACATTTTAAAACTTTTTGTTTAATACATTTATTCTGGCAAAGTGATACCAACGTATTAACACTATCACAGGATGTTGCGCAATTACGGATGCAGACGAGACGTAACTTTATAAACGAACATTTACGGCTGTTTTGCTTTCGGCAATGTTATTTATGGCATATTAAAGAAATCTGGTGCAATACGCGACCGAATAGAGATTCCTTAGTTAATGAATAAATAAATATTTTTGTATTTTGTCGCGAAAATTAAACATGTTGTTAAGAAAAGTGCTGTGATCCTATCAACCACGTATAGTATAAGTGTAATACATTCCAATATTTTTTGAAATAACGCTTTCTTATTAGAAAAAGGTGTCTGATAGGTACCTAAATTTGAATTTGTTTAAAAAACTGTAACAAATTGATTGGGTATTAATTGTGTAAATAAGAGGTACCAGATGGTTCATGTTAAAAATAATTTTACTTTTTTTTGCAGGAAGGACTGGAAGGAATTTTGCCCACCTAATCAGTGACTTTTTTCTAATTAAAGTAAGCGTTACAAAAAAAGAAAATTTGTAATATCGGTACAGGAAATCTCAATTGGCGTAAAGGACAAAAATGAGAAAATGTGTTTTCAATGCCACCATACTCCGTTTTTTTCTCTCTATCGAATGGTATATTTAAAATAGCGCTACCTTCAGAAATTTGCCCTTTACTACCATAACCTTTTGAATGCCTTAAAAATATATTCACATAAAAAAAGACATAAAAGCCATTCATATTATTACCATTTTGGCGTAAATCATTTTATTTTAATATAACAGGGCGTAAGTGCTGATTCTGTCTCTGTAGACAAAGACCTGTGTCTTCTACGACCTAATTACGTTCAAGTATTAAATTGAAAAAAAAAAAGCAGTCAAGTGCGATTCAGACTCGTATACCTAGGGTTACGTAATTCCACAGTTTTGGGAACAGGCAAGAAAAAGGTATTTAAAATTATGCCCATAACTGTTTATGATCACTAAAAAAGAATTGGTTGTATCACATTTTAAATTAATATTTTAAAATAGCAAATGTATGTGGTTCGAGAGCTCATGACGACGTCATCATGTATTTACTGTGTCTGTGTGTGTGACAATAAAAGCTCATAAAATGACGTCTCGTTGAGCGAAGCCCGCTTAAATAGCCAATAATCTCAGTGTACACATACGAGCTCTCTTCGTCACTCATTCACACTAACGCAATTATGCATTAAGCTATCCTGCTGTCAGTGTTCAAATTGAAATAAGCGTAGTTTATATATTTCTTTTCACGTATAGCTAGAAATATTTTCACTTATTATTGTAGGAACTTATATATATATTTCTTTTTGCGTAATCGTAATATTTGTAGCAACAAAAGAGAGACACAAGTATTTTTTTATACTGTACTCGAAATAAAACTTGTGGATGAAAAATTCAATTTTGTCATTTTACTATCGTGAATTTCTCAACCACTATATTTTTCTTGTAATCTTTATATATATATACTTGTATTTTTATTATTTTTTTATATTTCTCATTTGTGTTCAACTTTTTTTAATCCTATAGTTTTCCTCTGATTAACCAGTTATGGCCTAAAATCGTATTTTTTTTCTTTTTTTTCGGTCCCTCAATTTCGGAAATAAGAGGGGGAGTGGGTTGTTTTTTTTGACAGTAAATATAGTAAAAGTGGGTATATATTTTTAATATTATTAATATTGATGAAAAGTGGTAATTTGTGCTAACCTCTGCGAAGCTACACAATTATTTTTATTTATATACCTAATAAAAAAATCCGACCCTATTAACAATATTTTTTTTATTTCTCTTGCTCCGCAATAAAACTCCTTGGTGCATTTGGATAATTTCAGTTCCAAATTTGTTAAATTACATCTCATTTTATGTCTTTTTGCGATCTTTACGACACTAAACTAATTTTTTATTAATTTAAAATTACCTTTGCGACTCATCATACGCTTTGAACATCAAAATATCAATAGGCGTATAGGGAATGATTGCTAAAACAAGCAGATCGTAAGGGTAATTATCTGGATAAATGAATGATCTACAATAATATTGGTAATACCGGTAAAAAGAAGAAGAAAAAATAATGAGGGTCTCCATTGACATCAATTTAATACCTTCACAAACATTAAAGCAAATGACTTTTTTCCAAAAATATTAACGTTTTTTGTTCATACATTAAAGTTAAACGATGTCCTTTACATCAATTGAGATTTCCGGTACCAATATATATTTTTCATTTATTTACCAATTTATCTTATACTATACGTGGTTGAAATGACCGCAGCACTTTTCCTAACACCATGTATAACGCTTAATTAATGCATTCATTTATTTGTATTCTCTGCGATAGTTCAAAATCAGGGCACAATAAAGAATGGTTATCTACTCATAAATTAGTGAAGTGTTTTATATAAGGTGACTTTCGTTTATGTAGCCAAATTCATACTGGAGACTCAATGACCCTGTTTGCAAAATACGAAAAATATTTTGTGCCTCTATACTTCATGAGGTTTAAGAATAACTTCGACTCAATTAGTATAGGAAGTCTAAATTTTATTTTGCGTATTTCACAGAAAGTCATTGAAATTTGGTCCTGACCACTTAATTAATTGAGTCTCCAGTATGAATTTGGCTATATAAGCGAAAGTCACCTTATATAGATAGATACATAGCGTCACGATTTAAGACGACGCCGACGTAGGTAGTAACAACGGAGTTTTTGAACGAGTAGTACTCCAAAACTAGAATAGATATGCATGGTTCTGAAATAAATACCTGTTATAAACAAAGCCTTTTCCAAGACGATGTAACAGCCCGAAACGCGATAGAGCAAAATTGGCTCGATCGAAAAAAAATTTTTCATTTCACACAAGCAGTCTATCGAAACTAATAAAGTAAAAATAACAATGATTACTGTTTTAAACATATAAACCCATTATCTAAAGGATAGTACAGCGATTTTTTTAAAACGCACTTGTTTGTAATTATATTAAATTTTATTAATTGAAAAACAGCATTATTCACTCTCTACTTGATTTAGCGCACTGCTCGGACGTGCGTTTTTTCATATATGCTTATCTCTTTCGTTGTGCCATCGACCTACTACGGCTTAAATCCTGGAGAAGGTTTCAGAGAAGGGAGACGCAAACATTCTGCCATGTAATGTAAAGGAATTATTTATAGTGTTAGTTCATATAAAGAATGAAAAATAGAGTAAGTGAAATGAAAGGTGATGATGGAGCATGTGGTTGGTGCCACTGATAAAAAGGGGTGGAGGTTGGAGGCCATTCTCCCGGACACTAAAAGTTCCGAACTGTGTACGAAGGAACGTGAGTTGATATCAAAGTCAATAAAAATTTGTTGGGTATATAAGATAGATATACGAATGTACGATACATACAACACTTGCATAGAGACGTCGCTTAATTGACGGATAGACTCATAAAATTAATTCCTATTTTCGCATAAAGTAAATCTGCTACAGAGCTACCGCTACTTTTAATTAATATTAGCTGGCAAAACGGATTTACCTTACCAAAAAGTGAACGTTCAGCAAAGATCACACAACGGAATAGCATTGCGTTACAAAATATCATCTGACCTACGATTACTAAAGCCTTTCAAATCAAACAAATATGATTTACGTATGTTTACAATAGTTGTTACCTTCGACAACGCCCTTATGACTCATAATATGAAGTATTCATTAATATTAGTAAAATAAGTTACGAAAATCTTTAGCAATAAATTTATTGTTAGGGCCGCAGCAATAACGCCCCAATATTCCGCATGATTACCAAAATGTTTTTATACGAAATTCTTCGAAAATTTGCGAGTTTATTCAAATTAAAACATGTATCTAAGCTTCTAATGCAAATTGTTTGCGTAAACGCACGTGACTGGCGCCGCCGAAGACGTCGGCACAAGAGAAGGGTGCTGACACCGTCTGGTAACTAAACCGACAGACCTTGACTCGTTGTAATAAAGTTGAAAATGCCCTAATCCACGAGGCAACAACCGTGGCTGGTGGGCCAGCTGCGCTTGCGTCGTTGGTTGATGTTACGAGGCACGCGTCTAACCATGTGAACTTTTCTTTGGTAATGGGAACTTTATGGTAATACGGACAATTCAAATAGTATAACAACAGAAGGTTGCTGTCGTAAAGAATCAAGTATCCATACTAATAATAGAGAAGTAAAAATTTTGTATGTGTACACTGAATATTTTTATGAAATTTTCAATGAGAAGAGGTCATATGGTATCGTACAGAGGCCAAAGCTATAATTTTTATAATCTTTGTCTGTCTGTATCTGTATGTATATTCAGTTTTAACTCGAGAACCACTCAACGGATTTAGATGCGATATTTTTATTATCATCGTCATAGTGAGTGACCCTGGTCAACATATAAGGAGTGTTCATAAAATAACGCTCAAGCCGAAAACGGGACAGAGATTGAATAAACGGGGCGGAGTCGTGGGCAAAGGCTAGTCTAAATCTGTTGCACACGTAGGGTAATATAGATACTTTCCGTCAATCATCTTAAGGCAACAGTCAAATAAAGGCTTTGGCTTTTGTAGCTCTATTCTTATTTTGATTGAGTTTCGGCGTGTGATTTGTCACTAAATTGTTATTACTAGTCACACATCCTAAGACAGTTTTTATAATTTAATTGTATATTATGAGACTGTGACATTACAATTACAACATATTATAAGCTTATTAAAAAAATATAGGTAGAGTTGTTGTAAAATTATGACAAAGAGTCAGCCTTCGGTAAACCCTACACCTTACATAATTAGTTTTTATTGCTGCATTCTTAAACTTTGCTTTACATTGGACTTTTGGAAGCATTTGCATAACATATTAATAAACAATATGAGAACAGCCGCCAGGATGTAGGCAGGTTGATGTCCAGCTCGTGTGGCAACGTGTTTTGTAACAAAATATTCTAGATTGGATCTTTACGTTTGCTGCTTCAAACTACTTTCACGCGACCACTCTGGTTCTAAAGTTACTTCACATCCCGCACTCTCGGGATAAAGCTTGTCCGTTTACATAACAACTATTACTGTCCGTCTACCTGCGTGTTATACAACAGGAAGGGTAATCGTATCAAGTTGTACTACAAGACATACTCATGCCTATTAATTCGCAGAATACAATTTATCTCGATAAAAATCTTCGCACATAATATCCATACAGTTGTCTAACGAAAGCGTGCGTCTAGCTAGATATAGAGCAATGGTGCGGGGCTATTTTACACTGAAATAGTAACATTTATGCTTTATAGAACTTTCTGTCCTGTGAATTAATAATGATATTTCTACTTACATACCGCGCTCACCAACCCGCCTGCCCAGCGTGTGTGAGTATGGGCATTTCTTCCAGGAGGACCGCCAAGAGTGGCTAAATCATGGAAAGGGCTATGTCCAGAGTGGACGAAACAGGCTGATGGATGGATCGATGGATGGATTTCTACTTACCTATAATTAAGATGAATATTAGAAAAAATACTTTGTGAATGAATATAAAATATCATAAGTCATTCATAACATGTACAATATGTAATTCTATTGGTGGAATTAATAAATAAATAAACAAAGTGACATTAATTCATGCAGCCAAATTTATTCTGAAGACTCGGTAAGTTCCAGTATCAAGGTTTGATGAGCCTTTTTGTGAAATTCGTATTTTTTGTTTATTACAAGCGCAAGCCCAGCCCCGAGTCAATTACTATGAGCGTCAAGATTGTATTTTGCGAAATTAGCAAAAAGTGTTATCGATCCGTAATACCGATCACTTATCAAGCTTCCAGTAAAATCTGGCTGCATTAATTAATGTCATGTTATCATGAAAATTTTCACGTCTGGATTAGATTTCTAACTTTCAATTGTGTCTACAGCAAATTTTTTTATGTTATTTCTATCACTGCAAATATAGTTATTTTCATAAAGAATGTGAGAGAAGGTTTTAGCCGGCCTAGTCAGGTAATATGCGCTTCCCAAATCCGCTTCGGGACCTCATCCCTTAAATAAAATTTACTTTGTTTTTTACAAATAACTTCATTATTTCTAACTATAGTTTAGTAAATTTTGTGTAAACAGTGTACAAGTGGTTTTCATCAAGATGCTTTCCATGTTTCACCAAGTGCCGACAATCGCAAGTATAAGTTATATAATTTCTGTACAAACTCCGCAGTCAGGGCCAATAGCAGGCAAATTCATCGCCAGCAAAGCAAGCTCTGGCTATGCCCTTTTGCATAATGCAATGTGCTATCCGGGAACATTTATAACAACATGACACCTTGCGTGTCTATTTGACCAATCCGATGTTTTATCGCATGTTAAACATGAGAGCAACCCATCGATCACGGCGATTAACCTCCCATTAAGGAGGGCTGATCTTATCATAAAATAGAATATGAACCCTTTGTACTGTATAAGTGTCAGAAGCCAATAGTGTCTAGTTTGGTTATGATCTTTAAACTATGGAGCAGGAGTCGCCACATTTTTTGGCTTATCGACGCCGATATCAAAGAAGCCGACAACAAAAATCATCTAAATTACAAGTGTTGGTTGGAAGTGTGAAAACAGTTAGCAGACAATATTGTGCAGAATCCTCCATATGCGGATTGAAACATCTGGTAGATAAAAACACACCGTATATAGAAAGGTACTTGCTTTTACTTCTAGTGGGTCGTTACGAGCAAAACTCGTTTCACTTGCAACTCGTGATAGTTGAGTCACTATTGTAACTAAATGAGCCTGATTTAAAAAAAGTGATACAAGCAAGCCACTCACCAGAAATGTTGTTTCGGTCATTCTAAGTAAATCCAGTCCAGGAGACATGAAGAAATACTTCATTTGTGGGGGGAGAGGAGACCTGAAAATCGAAGCTCAACTCCTGTTGCTGCGCATCCATTATACCGACCGTGTTTGCTATCGTTTTTAAAAGATGTGTGTCAATGCTTTTCTCCTTAACGTTTTGCAAATATTTTATTAAGAAAATACGTCAATAAAGCCTATTTTATGCAATTTACAAATTATAGGTTTCATTAATGATAAAAACCGTGTAGTTTTTACATCGACGATACACCACTAAATCAAATTGACCACAAGGTCAAGGCAAGTAAGCAAGCGTAACAAGGCGCTTAAAATTAATAATTTTGTTATTTAAATAAAACAGGCTTTACTCGCGCATTTTTTTCAATCAAATATTTGCAGGATTTTATGATTATGGGAATTAAAACATGTAATTTTTCCCATTTTTCTGATTTCTGTATCCCTTGAGAATGGTGTATTAACCGAAACCGGTTGGGATTAACGTGTAAACCTTAAAATTAAAACCAGTGAAACAAGTACAAGTGAATTTAATTATGATGTTTTCCAAGTTTCACCAAGTGCCGCCAATCGCAAGTATAAATTATTTTCTGAATTTATCAGAGAAATAACTAGATGAAACGTAAAATATTATATCAAAACTGAATTTTTCGTCTTTAATTTATCCGAAAACGTTACCAAACATGGAATGAATGAATGGCTGCATATTAAAAACAGTAGTGGAGCTTTGAGTTTTGGGCCCCTCTCCTCTACATACATGAATTTACTTAGAATGTCCCAATGATCATTTCTAGTGAGTACCCTTGCTTTCATAATTTTTTGGATGTCTGTGACCAAACAGTTCCCGTACTTCATATAATTAATAAAGTTACCTTTTTAGTCGTCATTACTCTTAGATTACGTAGTTGTTTGCCAAGTATTATGTTGTAATTTATTGCTCTTGTTTTTGATGATTACTTACTTTTGCAATCACGAGAATATCGAGTTACAATCCGAAGGCCACAGTACAATCTTCAAATTACAGGGTCTTGTGTAATTCTTAGGATCATCTGGATACTGACAATGATCGGTGCCCTGGTGTGTTCGGTGTCTCTCGTGTGGTTTACCTTCAGGCAGTACTACATGGCTCCACTGGTCACTACCCAGATCCCTGAAGGCATCTATGTCAGTGAGGTCATATTCCCTGCTATTGGCATATGTTCCACCAACAGGATCAGTAAGACGGCGGTTACTGAACTTGCAACCCGACTGTAAGTCTTTATAGATAAGACACAACTTTTCTGTGGGCGGCATATTTTAAATAACATTTAATTTTAACTGAATTTTGGTCGGTAGCTAAATGCAGTTTTATTTTGACGTTCAGTAAGTTTGTCTACATACAGTACACTGTACTGTACATACTTGTTTTTAGTTTGCAGGAAGACCGCAATCAGAAATACAACGAGTCGGAAATGTTGTCAATACTATACGGACTTGGCCAGTTTTACGACTTACAGATTAACTTGGACGATGAAAATTTTAATCCCGTGCAACTGCATCATATTTTAGGGAAATATGAAACAAAAGAACTCATGAAAAGTGTAAGTAGGTAATAATTTTCGTAAGGATCAAAAATTTTGTTTAATATAATAAATTACTCATCTTGGTTAATAGTTATTTTATTAGTTATGAAGATGGTATATTTTCTTCAGCTTACACCACGTTGTCAGGACCTTTTACTGAGATGCTCTTGGAATGAAGAAACGAAAAATTGCTCAGAACTATTTGATTTTCGGCTCACTATGAACGGTTATTGTTGCACATTCAACTATTTGCGACGATCTGAAGACTTTGATGTGTAAGTTTCCTTACACTACCATTTGGTTGAAACTTTTTACGTAAATTAAAAACTTATCACTTACTTGTGTATTTTTAGCCGAGAAAGCAGCAGTCGTAACATCGACATGTACAATTACGGAAATAAATCTGCTTTCGACTTCGATCAAGGTTTGAAAGTTTTGGTGAAGTTCGACACGAGTGATGACTTTTACTACAATGTACCCTTGCAAGGAGCACAGGTAAAATATGTGTGCCTTTAAACAAATCCTCGAAAAGATATTATGATATTGTATATAAATCACACGGATATTTTACAGTTACAATTCTCGGATGCTTACGATTTTCCTGACGCTCCAAGTGGGAGCTTTGCAGCGCAGATTATCAGCCCGGATGTTCAGGTATCATCACTATTATCATTACCCTATATCAGGACATAGCTAGGGATCTACCATGGCGCACTGGAACACTAAGGGCGATTATTTATCGGAGCGTTTCTCTTATCACGATTCTTAGTTGGTGATTGCACTGCAAGACTATTTCTTAACGAAGATATATTGCTGCCCGTCGACGGTCAATGGAAGTAAATCTATTGGTGTCTATAGGTATACTCACTACCATCAGCACCATTTCTCTTACATCCCGAGGTAACACGAACCGATAACATGTCACCTTCCCCCGCAGATGACGGTATTGGTATCAGCGAGCTTGACAGAAGCGTCTCGCGACATCCAGCACGTTTCAGTAGGGCTCCGGGAGTGTTTGTTCCACGACGAGTCTCCCTACTTGCCGTTCTACACGCACAGCGACTGCATGCTCAAGTGTCGGCTGTTGTTCCTGCTGTCCAACTGCAATTGTACTCCATTCAACATGCCCAGCGTGGTCAATGGTCGAGTTTGTGACTTGCGGGACGTGCAGTGTCTGCACATTTATTATGGTAAGCACTCGTCACAATATAATTAAACCAATCCACTTTGTTGAGGAGCTGGCCGACTTTTAGTAGAATAACATCTGGCGCAACCTGGCACGTTTTGCACAATAACAATTCATACTATATTCCATGCTAAATGTATGGGAATTTTATTTTCCTCTTTTTGGGAGTTCTAATTCCTTGACCTCAGTTCACCATATTAATACTTATATTCCTTATCAGCAAGAGAATCCTAATTAAAAGGACATTTGTAAAATTAATTGTTTTTTTTTTTAAGTTTTATAGTAGAGTTTCGTTAGAATAAGCTGTCTGGTTTCTTCATATTACTTAAAAAGATAATATCAAAGAATTACCAACATCCATTGCTTATGAGCCAATACGGTAAAATCGAGATAGGATTATGGCCTTGAAACTTGCATGATTTGAGAGTATCGAGCAATCCTCGGAAATTCTTTAACAACAACAAAGATTCAAAAGATTGGCAGCGGAGGTGTTTGTGTTTGCACAACATATTTTATTTGATACTAGCAGTTGCCCGTAGCTTCGCTTGCGTTGAAATGTCTTTCAAATTAGGTGACATTTATTCATGCAACCAAATTCATACTGGAAGTTTGGTAAGTATCACGAAGCAATAAACAAATTTCGTATTTGAAAAAGCAAATTCTTATTTTCCATAGTATTGACTCGGGGCTGAGCTTGCGTTTGCAGGTAACAAGAAAAAAAAAATGTTTTCCAATTTTCCAAAAAGTGTCATCGAGCCATGATACCGACCACTTACTGAGTCTTAAATAAATGTCATCTTACATTTTATTTGTGCACAAGATAAAAACTATTATCGACAGTTTTTGGCTTGGCTGTTACTTTATCAACAACCCTTATAGCCTAATGTTAACCAGGGCTACTAGGATTATAATAAAGAAACCCGCATCCAAATTCATTGAGTGGTTACAGAGCAGTTAAAACTGAATATACAGACAAAAACTTTCGGCATTTTACTTTTCGCCTCAGTACAATACCAAATATAAATTTCATTTAAAATTTCGCAAAAATATCCAATATTCAAAACGACTTTCTTACTACTTTATTAGTAGTATAGATTTGCATGCATAATATTCATGTCGTCAAAATACCCGTCTTTTTGCAACACTTACACCCGAACACAGAAACGAGTTTGTAACATTACTGCTAATAGGCCCAGTTGTTCAATAATGTTATCAGTTCATAATGCTATTGAAACGGCTGTTCACGATTTTTATATAGTCAGATTTCGCCTGACTCGTTTCAGTGTATTCGTACAGTTTCTTCGGAGGCAAACATGGTTACGCGGCGGTTCCCATTTGTAATTTTTGACGCGGAAATAATATATGATAAATTTTGTAAAAGATGTTTTAAACATTTAAAACTGCGTCACGGCAAAAAGTCAATCGTGACAGAAAATATCTACCTTTTCGCACTTGCATCAAAATGTACTATTTTTTTCAGGGCTAAGCGAAATTCGCAACTTTTTTTCACTCCTGCTCATACAATTTGACCATATCCTGTTCACAATTAGGTCTTATAGCACAAGTCCAGGAAAAAATCGGAAAATTACCTATGTGTTTATTTCAAGCACAGGGGGGTAATTCCGGAGAATCAATCGAATCGAGATTTCTAGAACTCGATCTAAAAACTTATGGAGTTCGACTGATAAAATGGGTTTTCACGATCGAGAAAGCTAATTCGATAGACTGAGAATATTCTGAGTCTGTCTAATTACCCTTCTCGATCGTAAAAACCCATTTTATCAGTCGAACTCCATAAGTTTTTAGATCGAGTTCTAGAAATCTCGATTCGATTGATTCTCCGGAATTACCCCCCTGGTCTTCTGTGCACCGTACCGAAAACAAGAAATGACTATTTACTAATTAATTTTAATTGACTATTAAGTTTGTTGACTGAACTAGTTCTAGTTTTAATATTTGTATTTTTGTTAAACTTTAACCCTTAAATGCATTGTGTTGCCAATTGGCAATATACCAGTATTTAATTAAATAAATAAATATTTTAAATGATAACTCAAAATAATTGGTATTAGAATGTTTAAGAGAGATGGAGAAATAATAATGGTCAATTCATTTGATTCAAACTTTATTTCTTGATTTTATATGATTTTTTGAAACTTTAATATTAGATTTGGATTATTATTTTGTAACGATGTCGTAACGAGACATTTTGGAAAAAAAACGTAAAATATTTTATTTTTTCTGGAACAATAGCAATTTTTAAAAGTTTCTTCAGTTATGACCTAAGATCCAAAAAAAAAAATTAAAAGTAAAAAAACAAATATTTAAGTAGGTATATATTTAAGTTAATTTGAAAAAACTATTTTTTTTATTTTGCTTAAAAAATATACCCTAAATATATGAAAATATTTTTTATTTTATTTTTTCCTTTACATTTGAGTATTTTGCTAGCATATATTTCAGTTTCATGCAAAAAGAAAAAATCATGCATTTAAGGGTTAATTTGTAAACCCGAATTGTAAATACTATTTCTTTTCAACTATGGGTCCTTTACCCTGAAATAAACTTATTATTATTATTATATTATTAAAGATTAAAGAGCGTCCAATGGAGTTTGATAGATCGTAAGTGGAATACGTTTGTGTTTTAAACGGTTTGTACGGAAACCTCAGGGCACGAATGCTACTCGCACTTGACCAGTTGTCTTCTTTCCTACCCAAGTTCACAATCTGAATATGTTCGTTTCTAGCCCAGTCCATCGCGGTCCGACCCAACTTGGATCCCCTGCCTCCAGAACTGGAGCTGGACCTGGTGGGGGGCGGCATCGCCTGCCCCATGTGCTACCCGACATGCTCCAAGATAACTTACAGCTACGAGTCTAACAACGTAAAGATCTTCCCAGAGTATCTCAGCACGACAGAAACGGATGGTTGGCTGTAAGTGAGCATATCCATATAATAACTGTACTTACATACGAATTGCAACGTCAATCTGCAGCCTGAACGAATTTCGATGGGGTTTTCTGTAACTCTAGGTTTCTAGAGTTCTCATGGGCCCCACCACGACTTCGCTTGGTTTGTCGCTTCAGGTCGAATCGGTGGCGAAGCAGGGTACCAAGAACGTAGACGTAGCTTTTATTTCATAGCAATAAGAGTTGTCGTTTAGATTTATCGAGTTTATTTGTCAAATTTATCGAATCGATGCTTACGTACTTGCTACTCTATATTCTAACCAGCTAATTATGGGGTTAGAATCCATGTCAGAACATTTGATTTTATTGTTATATTTTATTAGTGTTAGGAAATTTAAGGCGGGCTTGTTCGAACGAAACCCCCAGTAAACGAAAACCACTTTTAACGTACACTGTTAGAGCCAAGTTAGGGCGTTTGTGATAAACACATTTATGAAAATGACATTATTTTGCAGCTTATTTTTACTTTTTATGGAAACCTAAGGCTTGTATGAGAAAAGTACTTGATTATCCATTTAATACAACAGCTTTAAGGTTTCCGCAAAAAAAAAGCTAGTTGTCGCCCAATGCGACGAAAGTTACTTTCAAGGAGTATTTTTGCAGATACTAAATAACTTTTACTATTTATATTCGAATAATCATAAAATTTGTATTATCAGTAAAGCCGAGGATTTTTTTAGCTTTTCAGTCTGCTGAGGAACCCTAAACATTACGTAAAAAAAAAGTAGTTTTAGGTTAATCAGGGAAATACAAAATGTCAAAAATAAGTTCGACGACGAGCAAAGCGAAGTGAGTGAAGCGAGTGAGGAGAAGCATGTTCGGTTTACATGTAGGGTAATTCCAGGATAGATGCCGCAGTGGGATAGTTGCCCCAATGTCAAAATCTCACATTTCCCGAAGAATGGACAAACCCGTGACACAATCATTTGAAAGCGCACCCCTTTCGCACTTCAGCCCATCGGCGACGTTCCAGAGCCGTGCACGTGGCTCTCGTAAAAAAATAAAACGTTTCGTGCCAATTTCTGTTTCACCCAAATAATTCAGTAGTGTACCAAGTATTATTTATTATCTTATTATATTTTAGAACTGATATATTTGACATGCATCACTATTTTCTAAGAGTAGAAAAGAAATGAGGTTCCATAGAAAATTATGCCAAGTCCTACCACTTTCACCTTAAAAAAGTTGTGAGATCCCGAGAAAAGCTAAGTCTGTATCTTTTAATATAAATAGTAAGTGTTTTATGTTATTATTTTGTTAAGTTTTGTATTGTTAGTTTTTTTTTTTTAAACTTTAGTGCCCGCGCTCCCTTCTAACCTCGCGCTCCACGCACGTGCCTTGCTTTAGGGATAATCCACCTCTGTTCAGACCTCAAGGATTGGTTACCGAAAATAACATAGTACAAGTACAAAACTTTATTTAGTAAATTACACTGTCGCAGGACATTTATGACCATTATGCGTAGGTGCGCCAAGTCGTTTACATTAACGACGAATGTCGAAGCTTTTAAAAGCACAATTATCTATAGGAATTTCGTTTTTGAACGTAGCTCTCTCAACTCTTGACTTAGGACTCCCGACCTTCTGCAACCAGATCTTCATAGTTTCGATAGCTTCTGGAGAACCTTGGATCTGTCCCACCACTGTACCTTGAGCTGTGTTCATCACCCATCCTTTCAGTCCCAATTCTATGGCTTTCTTTTGTGTATGCTTCCTAAAGAAAACTCCTTGAACTTTGCCAAATACTTCATAGTCTATAGTTAACAAGGCTGTTTGCTTTATTGGGGCAGTCATATTCACTGACTTTTGAAATTTTCTATTAAAACAATAAAAATAAATAGAAATGTCTCGAGATTATGAGAGTTTTGTTTACATTCGTCGTGCGGGAAACGGCAATGTTTACCAGTATCATTCAAGTTACCATGGAGAATGGTATCTTGTAGGGATGCCTAAAAAGTTTTGTATATTTTTTCCTTTATTAAAAAATATTAAAATATGTTTCCCTCTGGAGATCATTTTTGAAGCTTTATGCCGTTCCATTATTTTTCTAAACGTATTTACGATGATGCTTCGTTTACTCTATCAGTGTAGGTATATAACAGAATATAATGTCGAACAAGATTGACAAAAATTCATTTTCTCACGAATTGTAGATTTACAAACTGTTTTCGATTTGTTAGCCGTTCGTACAACATGCAGTTAGTCCAAGTCGCGGTTTGTCCACTAAGCGTTTGGTCCAATACGCAGTTAGTCCTAAAATCTGGACGAACTGCAAATTCACTCTACTATTAGGACTTTCGTGTATTATGAAGATTATGATTTTTGACTATTGACAAATTATGACATTAACTATTATCATAATGATATCTAGAATTATATACATACTTTAAGTATACTTATACCTATATTAATTAATTTAAAGAATGACATACCTTACATAACAACCATCGTTATTTGGTGAATAAAATTCTGATTTCTGGTTGAATTTATATCAGACTTTGATGGTCGATCCTGGTTTGAACCCTGGCGCCGCCGGTAGATTTTACGATTTAAGATTCTTACATACCTAATTTATTGTATATGCATGTTATTAAGAAAAACAGTATTTAAGTTTTAAGAAGTTCATTTGTCTCTTTGAAACTGTAATTTAACACACATTTGTTGTTTATTAAATAACTATATGTTTACTTATACTTATATAATTCAAATAAAAACCTGTAAGTACTCGTACCTACAAATACAAAAAAATGTATGGCTGCAATCTACGGTAATTATTGAAGTAATTGACTAACATTGCACCTCCAGACTCAAGAAGGAAACTTACCCTGATGAGAGAAATCCAGAAGATCGAGAAAAACAGCAGACTTCCCATCCGAACGGAGTATTTACACCCACCACCACAAAGATTAAAATCTCGCCACTCTTCTCTTTGTCTTGCTAAAGACCTCGCAACAAACCTCTTCGACTGGAAATCCGAATGGTTCAAAGATTGGAAATCTAAAATGCAGGATAAGTACGGAAACTCGATGAACCAAGTGGTTTTCAATTACCTAGAAAGGAATGGTGTCAGCTGAACAGACTTCGCACCGGACATGGTCGCAGCGCTTCTTATAAACATCTATGTGGTTGGTCAACATCTCCCCAATGTGATTGTGGTGCCGAGAAACAAACAGTACATCACATTCTACGTGAGTGCCCATTGAGGTCCTATCCCGGAAACCCTGAACACTTAAGATCCCTGACTGACGACGCCTTCAAATGGCTAAAACAACTGGACATCACATTCTACGTGAGTGCCCATTGAGGTCCTATCCCGGAAACCCTGAACACTTAATATCCCTGACTGACGACGCCTTCAAATGGCTAAAACAACTGGACATCCAATTATAATTATATGACTGCTGTTTCTTTTTTCCTGACATGTTAATTTATATATTATGTTTAATGCCATACAAATAAATAAAAAAATAATTGAAGTTACATTTAAAATTATTTTTGTACCTCTTATTCCCGCTAAATCAAAGTCCATATACACAGCCGGGGTCGTTATCGAGCACACTTTTCACAAAAATCCAAATAGTAAGCAATCAAAATCCTATAAACTTAAGCCAGGTTCAAATTTATGAAATATCTAGAATAAAACACAGAGAAGTATACGGTATTAAGATCCGAAAGCCATTACTTAATCATCCTGTAACTGACACACAAAATGGCTGCCGGTTCCAATTTCAAAAATGGAATCTGAAATGCGTTGGCGAATTTGAGCCTTTTTGTTTAGGTGGTAAAGTTGCTATTAACATAAAATATTTTGTTGTCTTGGCGTTTCGTTATGCACTGCTCATTTAGCGGTCGAACTTAACAATAGATAACAATGCCATTCTTTGGAAGATAAGATCTTAAGTGGATTCGGACATTAAAAAAATCCTACTATACCTATATACTACTGGCTTTTCTTATTCTATTGGAACGACAAAATATCTGCATGATATACCGGGTGTAAATAGACTGCTACCATTAAATGAAACCACATTTCTACCGAATTAACAAATGATAGAGTCCCCATATGTAGTTAAGCGATTTAAACATCGCATAGATACCTATACAAATTAAAATAATATGAAAGAGAAGCGATTTATAAATAAGAGCGAGCTGTTTTAGAACGTATAGTGGGTGGTGACTGTTAGGTAAGCTTATTGTTCAATGTGATACTATTGGTACAAAAATGTAGACCAACTTTTGACCGACTTATGGTATATTTTGACAGAAGCGGTGCCAACTACACGGACACATCTATAATCCACGTGAAGTATGCGAGTGAAATAGCGGACTGCTACGGACAGAACGTCATAATGAAGTGGTTCGATCTCTTCAGTGAGTTTTCTTCTTAATTTTGGTGACAATATGAAACGATCGCCTCCACGGTCTAAAGGTGTTCACAATCTCGATTCAGAGATTGCGGGTTTAAATCCCTTTGTGTTTTGTCCGTGTACTTTCGAGGAGACGTTGAGCTTAGCTTACCTTCCATCATGCTTTGGCCGTAATGATCGTTGGTGAAGCATGGCTGTACGAGTGTGGAATTGTAACTTGCATTTTATTCCTTAGTCGGAGACATATCCGACACCCCTTCAGGGATTCGTGTCATTCACGTTATGTTATAAAATAACGTGTAAGTTATACCACGTACAAAACGGCAATATTACGAAAAACTAAATGACAGTCGAAAAATCTACAGTTGGAATTCTTAATTAAATTCTGATCGACGACTTTTGTCAGGTAACATCGGGTCCACGTGCGGCTTCATAACGGGCTTCAGCTTTGTGTCCGTCCTAGAGTTCATCTACTTCTTTACCGTAAAGCTGACCCGCGAGATCCGCTCCCGTCAGCAGAGGACTCGAGGAGAGCAGGACCTACAGAGGCCGCCGCCGCACCCCACTTCGAGGGCAATCGGGCCCGTCACTAGATACCGACCGATATATTGGAACGAGCTGGCTGGATCCACGCGGTTCGGTCGTAGAGCACAACTCCATCAATGAATTAGATGATTCTTTTCGGACTACCAGAAAATGGTTTTGAAGTTAATTTCGTGTTCAGTATGAATGTCACCATTGATTTAATTAACGGTACTATATTCTCACTCAACAATGTATGAGAGGTAGGATAATAAGGCCATAAGGTAGATGTAAAAATATTACCTTTTGCTAATAGTAAAATCATCATTGTGATTTATTCTCATGTTATTTGACTTATTTCTACCTATTATTATTATTATTATTTATTAACAATAAATCATACAGCATAACAGTAAAAATAACTAATTCGCTATACAATTGAGAAAAAATTACGTATAAAAACAAAAATAAAACTAATAATAAAAACAGATTTATTAATTCAATTTAAAAATAGTTTTCTCTCACGGATAAACCTTTCAACCATCACGCTCGCAGTACTTCTGACATTCTTTTTCCACAGTTGTTAACCTATCAGCAAATATATAAAATATCTATAAAATTGTTGAGATTCAATCGTAATTGCTAATCTCTAATTATGTTAAAGATCTGGATTTTAGCATAAGATATGGAGTTTGGTTAATCATTCAATAAAAAAATACCGGCTGGTAGAGATAGATTTGTGAGATAAATCCAATGACAAAAGTCCTAACACTTGTGCGTTTCCCACCACCGATAACGATCAGTTATTAGCTTTTTCACAATCGTAATTTGTATCTTTATGATTTATTCAGTTCTTTATTGAGGCCCTCACGACATGCCACATAATTTTGACTTCTTTTCGTCATTTTTGGGACGGATCGTGCAATAACATCACGAGTATGGGAGACAAGGAAACCTTCAAGCATTACTTTGAAATATGGTGGACAGGCATCAAAAAGATACCTGAGACGACTTCCATACACGGATTTAGATTTATCGCTGACAATAACAAACATTGGACAGAAAGGTATCGCAACAGCAGATGATCTTTTTCGCAACATTATTCGTGTGAATTATCATTTAGAATTTGCAATGTCCCACAGGATCTTTTGGCTGGTCTTCGTGGTTCTGTCTTGGTATGGGTCATCGCTGCTCATAGCCGCACAATATGACGCTTTTCAGAATAATCCAATTTCTTTCGTAGTAGAAACCACCTATAAGGATTGGGATACGCATTTCCCTTCAGTTGCAATTTGTGAAAATGACAATACGAAGCGTATCGAAGAGATATCTGACCGGTAAATCTAATATTAGTGATTCCAGAAAAAATCTTAGATTATACAACGGGTTTAAATTGACAGCCATCTTTATATGAAACTACATAATACACTGATCATACTGAACAACTTTTCCAAAGAAACATACGGATATGAAAAAAAATCCTTACAAATTTTAAAAAGCTTAGGGAAAAGTTACATTTTTTTTAGGATAATGTGGTTTCATTGAAAGATACCTGTCCATTTACACCCGGTACATACAAAAGTGATAATTTTTCTTTCAGTTTATGGGGTGAAGACCACGATTTCAACATGGAAGAAGTACTAAAAGAACTGGCTTACTTTAAAGGAATAACGTATTACACATCTCAGTTCTGTGGCGTTGAGGATCCTCCTCCAAACTGCATAAGGACCAATTTCAGTTATTATGCAAATATGGTACCTACTTAGTAGAATTAGCAAAGCTATGCACAATAACTCAAGGAGTTTTACAAATTTGTTACCCTTTACACATATCTATAGTAACTATATATACGTACCTATATACGTGCTTACATTTACTTGAACCAAATATTTTACTGAACAGAGCAAATCCGCGCAAATGAAAACAAAAATGAGCTCGTTTATAAAAAAATATCAGGAAGTAGGCTGGTACAAAACTTTTCATTTGAGCTGATATATTTTGTGGGAGAGTTGATCATTATGATTACCACATATTCTTTATACTCCGTTTACTAAATCAAACGCAAAAACATCTAAAATCTAATAAGTTAATCCGAACACTCTAGAAATATATTTGCCGCATTATTCTGCCTGAAACTGATTGTTCCAGGTCCGCAGCAGCTGTGAAGACACGTTAACGAATTGCTCCTGGAATGGAATCTCATTTAGATGTTGTGACTACTTTCGACCTTTGGACACGGAGCTCGGCACTTGCTATGCCATTAACACCATTCAGGGAAGGTAAATAAACATACTTCCGACCTTTGGATACGGAGCTAGGTACTCGCAAGCACGCTGCGACTTCCGACATTTCGAAATGAAGATCGGTATACTTGCTATGCCATTAACACCATTCAGGGAAGGTAAATAAACCTTCTACTTTCGACCTTTGGATACGGAGCTAGGTACTTGCAAACACGCTGCGACTTTTTCCGACATTTCGGCATGAATATCGGTATACTTGCTATGACATTCGAACCATTCGGGGAAGGTAAATAAACATACCAAGCGCGCTGAGACTACTTTCGACATGGAGATCGGCACTTGCTATTGCCATTAACTCCATTCAGGAACATATACTAAGCCCGCTGCGACTACTTGCGACCTTTTGAACACGGAGCTAGATACTTGCTGTGCCATTAACACCACTCAGGGAAGGTAAATAAATATATACCAAGCACGCTGCGCCTAATTCCGACCTTGCTATGCCATTAACACCATCCAGGGAAGAAACAAACATTACCAAGCGCGCAGCGACTACTTCCGACCTTTGAACACGGAGTTAGGTACTTTCTATGCCATTAACACCATTCAGGGAAGGTCCTTCTGCAACATATACTTATGCCTTTCAGATCAATAGACCCGTCTGTTACTGTTAATGATTTCCGTTTTTTGACAGAAGTCGTTAGTCGATAGCTTACTATCTATAACTTCTTTATAAAGTTCATCATCAGCCTGTTAGCAGCCCATTTGTGGACATACAAGCCAATCCCTAAGTGCGCCATGAGTAACAGCGAGGGTTTGCTCTAATCACCAGGCTAGGTAAGTAGTTGGCGATCACCATGATCCTACTAGACTTCCGCAAGAATGTTTCATAACGTATAATATTTTTTTTACTTGTTCCTCCTGGAGTTGAGAATTTGATTTGTTCCGAACATTGTGATTAATTACAGAGAGAAATACCCTCCAAAACTGGCGATGGTGAGCAATCAGACGACAGGCCCTGGAGCCATCAAGTTCGACGTGCTAGTCACCGGCAACGTGTATGTGTTCAACGAGGAAGAAGTCCCCTCACTCACCACCCTCGGATCCGATGTCCTGGCCGTTGGCCCCGAGATGTCACATAGGTAACAAAAAATAAGTGCATAAATCTTACGCATGCTTTTGTCTCAGACGGGTAGCATAGACAGGACAGGTCTCTATCTCTACTACCTTCCCAAGTAACAGATTTTTGGGGCCGAGGTTTTAAGAATTGCCTCTAAGTTCTAGAATGGTAATAAAAATATAGCGCCAAACTTCTAGTCCAATACATTTAGAAGAACGGCCCATACAATGTCGTGTTTAGAGGGGGCCAAAAGTTTGGCGCAACCTGTACTCGTAAACCTGTAAAGCCTACTTAGCTGTGATAGTTTTCCTTTTAAATTCCTTATATGTACTACTTCTGTGAATTTTTTCACATATCTATAAACAACCGTTTAGCCAGCAGGGGGGGGGGGACGCCTGACTCTAACAAAAATTAGCACTTTAAAGCTTAATATTTTGCCAATGGAACCCTACATCAAAAAATGGTTTTCACACACCCACAATTTTTTCAACGACCTATCCAACGATACCCCACACTATGGGATAAACGAGAAAAAAAAATCATTGTATGGGAATTGGGAGGTACTGGAGGATCTGTCAGAGAAGCATAGTACTATTTAAACAAGAACCAACTGAGTGATGAGCACAGCTAAATATAACTTTACCAATCCCAAGAACACCTACTTTGTAATTTCGTAATCCCTTACGTGGTTAACAAGACTATTTCAATGGCAAATCCGGGCTAATTCAAGGCTTGCATGTTGCATGTTACAGGTTCTGAGAAGGTTAAATTTAGTTTTTGGGATTGGTCCTGAACACTAGCTCCTGACAAGGTTTTGCGGAGGTTCTGTAGGTCGGGCCCTTTTGGGCTACAGAACCAATTCAGAACGTTAATTTAACGTTGTTGTGGCTAGTTTTCCAGAACCTTGCGTTATCCTACAAAGGTTTTAGAACCTGCTCAAAACCTTTGTAGAACCTGAAATGTTAGTTGGGTTCCTTCGATTCTTCCGCATTCCATCAATAATATCTATGCTCTTCTAACTCCGAATGCTTTTGACTTGGCACTTCTTCAGAAAGAAATTACTAAGTATCTACTAAATATAAACTTACTTTAAATCTACGGATCGTTTATCGAATAATGCAAGTTCGCAGGCGATTATTTTACATGGTTTCGTTTGATAAGTTCAGGTCTACGATATGACGGCGACACAGGGTGTAACGAGCCTGCAATCCGGATAAAATGCACAAACCTAAGCAATGCGAAAGCGACTAAGCAAGATTGAAAATAACACATCGACTATTCCTTTTATCCTGCTCACCCAGAACGGAATATGAACGTGTAGGGAACACTGAGTCACGCGTAGGCGAATAACATTTTAGGTGAACTTTCGGCGTTATTAATATACCAAATTACAGCTTTCTAGTACTGATAGTCTCTGAGCTAAGCTGCGGACAGACGGACATGGTGAAACATAAGGATTCCTTGTCGGACTACGGAAGCCTAAAAATGGTACACCAAGTTTCGCCTGCGCGTTACTCTGCGTTTCCTGCACATTAACCTCGCGTATGCGTCATAGAAAAACGGCAACTAATGGGCTACTAGACTCGTGTAGCCAGCTGTTCCAGCCAGCAACGAGTAGGCTACCCTCTGCTACCTCCCGCCCCCCGTCCCGTCGCTAGCATCCCGCGCATGAGTTGTCAAACTAAAAGAAATGTTTGTTTCAGACGACTGATCGCAATTCGCAACATTGAGAACGACGCCGGCGCCCGCATCATCAACCCAGTGAAGCGCAAGTGTCGCTATTCGGACGAAAACTCCTTGCAGGTGGTGTTAGGGTTCCCTTCAACAACGGAATCCCTTAACCTTTCGTATGCTTAGGTTCTATGCACGCATGCCATGGGTTAATAGATGAGCAGGGCTTCGGCGTCTGTTTTTCCTGAAGAAATAATAACCCAATAACGACTGGGTTGATTGCGCTTAAATTTGGTGTAGAATTAATCTTGTACAATAGTTGTTGTATTCTACGACAACCAAATAATCTACTTTGCTTATGTGAAGTATTATGTGTAACATGTAAATATATGTGAACGACACTCCAGTCGTGGCGTGAGGCAACGCCATCTTAAAAGAATATTGTCACTCCAAGTCTTCTCGTGGATATCGTAAAAGGCGACTAAGGGGTTATAAAAAGGTATGCCAAATGTATAGAGTATTGAGGGTCATGAGGTCATCAGATCTTGGCCCTGTTTGTAGAGATGACGTAGGCGCCTATTAACTGGGGATAAGCTTCGGCCGTGGTTTGTCAGCACCTTCATGACGAAAACATGTCGCCAAGCATGACGTTGTAGTGTTTGTAGTTGTTACAGGCATTTGGCCTCTCCTTTTTTTCACAAATTTTAGCGATTCAAGAACCGTTTCGAGGAATAGATTTCTTAACCGTTTTTTGTAACTACTTCAGTGACATCATCATTACACATTTCTATAGACATATTTATTTTCATGAATGCATCCTAAGGTTTGACAAGGATCCGACCATTTAATGACGTAACTTCCTGTAAATACTGAAGTAGGTACTCATAAAATCGGGTTATAAGCGCGAGAAAATATATTACGGCAACAATAATTTATGGTTTATGTTTACGCAATCACCAGATATAATAAAATATAATGCCAAAAAAATCGCTATAAACCGCTAAAAATAGTAAGTAATTACCAGAATTTAATCCCCATTTTAGTATGAAATTATAACAAAAAAATGTATAGCCTGCTAACCTACATAAAGCAAGTAGGTATCTCTGAAATAATTGCTGAACAACCCAGAAATAGTAAACAACCACCAAAAATAGTAAACAATCACCAAAAATTCAACCGAATTATCATTAAAAATTTCATCCAAATATGCTTCTTTGTATAGTCCTTGCTATACAAAACTTCGGAGGTCGCTCCGCTTCCCTCGGCTCCCAATGTGTATTAACATCTCCACCTAACACGCTCCTCCTCGCTTCGCTCGTCGTCGCTACGTATTTTCCGGCTTTCGGTAGTAATAGCACAAAAATTTGATGATTGTTTATTGGGTTTTGAATACAATTTTTGGGTAAGGCAGCTTATGGTTAAAAATCTTTTTTTGGTGGTAATTAGATTTTAACCCAATAATTATTACAATCCCAAATTGATATATTTATTCCAAAAACCTGTCAAAAATAGCACATTGAAGTTTAAAAAACAGCCGAACAGCCATTCGTCCGTTACCAACTTCCGAAGATTTTTCCGGCCGTCACTCTCCCAGTTTCTGGGTAAACGCGCTTCATATTAGGTCTTATCGACGCTTGCCGTCAGGCGTGGTAATGGCCAAACTTTCTTCGAAAAACCTGCAGCATACACACTACTTACCTAGCAGATTAGTCATCGTGGATGGTTCTTGTATAAATTATACACAAATTCTTGTACTTTTATTCCACATATATTTATTTTTATTCTAACTTAGGCTACCGGTTTCGTATTACACATCATCGGGCCAACAAATTATTAATTATTTAACATGACAGAAAGAAAACAAAAGAAAACATTTTTAACAAGCAAATATAAAATAAACAGACATGGTTCTTGTACTGGAAAATTCCGGTCAGATGGGTGTACCTACCCACACTCAGCGGGACCCCCATGTTGAATGACGATGTTAGTAGTCAAGGGAGTTAGTTCCAGATTAGTTCTATAGAATGAAATCAAATTTGTAATTTGTTCTGTCAAAATGGATGTAGGTCACGATTTTACAGGCGACTTCCAGCCAGCGGGAAACTTTCTATTTATAAGCCTCAGGAACTCTAAATGGGTATTACTTAGTAGAACTAATCGGGGAAAACTTGTTTTCACTTATTTATAACATAATGCAGGGAAGTAGAACATTTGAATTTTCTGAGGCTTCTAAATAGTAAGTGTCCTGCGGGCTGGAGGTCGCCTGTAAAATCGTGTCTTTCATAAATTTTGACGGAACAAATTAAAAATTTGATAGAATTCGAGAGAACTAATCTGGAACTAACTCCCTCAACTACTAACATCGTCATAGGACATGGGGTCCCGCTGAGTGTAGGCACACCCATCTGACCGGAATTTTCCTGTGCAGTTCTTGCAATCCACCGATGACTAATCTGCTCTACCTGTAGTAAGTAGTGTGTATCATGTGTATGCTGCAGGTTTTTTAAAGAAGGTTTGGCCATTACCACGCCTGATAAGCGTCGATAAGACCTAATATGAAGCGCGTTTACCCAGAAACCGGGAGAGTGACGGCCGGAAAAATCTTCGGAAGTTGGTAACGGACGAATGGCTGTTCGGCTGTTTTGTAGCTGTTTTGTTTCTGTAGGCACACTCACAAACTTCTAGCTAGAGTGTTTACTTGTTCAGGTGTACCGTCACTACTCGTACAGCGCCTGCACGGTTCAGTGTCGCAAAGACGCGCAGATGCGAAAGTGTAACTGCACCAACTTCTTCATGCCGAACATTCCTGAGCATCTTAAGTGTGGTATCAAAGGGATCATCTGCCTCAATAGCTTTCTCAATGAGCTTTCGGTAATATTTTTTAAAGTACCTATTTGACGTAAATAAATGTGTAATTATGTGTAACAAATGAAAACGTTTTTGGAGAAAACTTATGGTGACTTGAATGAGAATGAATACTTTATTTTGCAATGTAGATACATAAATACGCTTATCGCACGTAAGGATTTATTAATTAATTAAAATAATTAAATTTAAAAGAGGAAACTACAGCATGATAATTGGGTTTTGGGTTTGCCTAAGTTGATAAACGTATATGAACTAAAATTAACTTTAATTTATATAATAATGTATATACGATACACATGATAGCTACCCATAATACTAAATACTAATACAGTCCATATATTAATACATACCTAACTCCGCCCATTCGATTAGTCTTAGCAAGATCATGCCTTTTTTCATCATAATTATTTTAATACAAGAATGCTTTAGTAAAGAGATAAAAAGTACAGGACAAGAGGAAGTCGGATACTGAGGCCAAAAGTTCAGTCAAATAATTTTAAAAACAAACGAAATTAATAGATTTTCTTTTTTTTCTCCTGTTCCAACTACTATCATCTTTTACAATCAGAATAAATTTGATTATCTATCTATCTATATTTGATCGATACAGGCCATTTAAGTCTATAATCAGGACCAAGGTAAAAATATAACTTTGTGCCGCAAAAATACCAGCACGGAAAGACAAAATTAAATGTAATGAAGCTTGTTGATTTTTTTACGAGAAGTATGTAATTTACGAGTGGGATAAGGGAACAAAATATTTGATCTCAATAAACGGTTGGCCGTCGAAAGTCTCTTAAATGTTAAAAACCAAAGATCCCAACAGTACAAAACTACATCTCTTCCCCGAAAGATAAGCAGTGTCTATCTCATTATTTAATAAGTTGAAAAGCTGGGTTGTTATTTCCTGTTGTACCTACACCGTTTCAGTTACTCATTTTAATTTCTAGGTTCTAAAAGCGAAATGGTCTTCTCGCCCCGGATTGTATTGCGACTGCCTGCCATCCTGTACCGAAGCCGAGATCACTGTAGTGAAAGACTCAAAGATCACAACTTCTGAAGAATTCGCCTCAATACAGATTGGACTATCAGCGTTACCCAGTGAGAGGTACCGGCGGAACGTGGTGCGAGGTGTCCTTGATTTAGTTGGTAAGATAAAATACATCGTCACGACAGGGGTTGTCGGTGGCGTTTCTGGGTAAAATGCAAGGTCCACAACTCATGCACCCACGTTTTAGATATGATTATTACGTCCCAACGTGATGGGTGGTGAACCCTGTCGCTTTACTTCGACTTCTAGGCTTAGAAGCCTTGATTTACTTTTATACCCCACAAACACCCACAGCTTCACGTGCCTTCTGAAGCCCCGCAGTCCGAACACGAATTTGCTCTTACGGGATTTAAATCTACGGCCTCCAGATAGTGGTTAAGTATTCGAACCACTAGATCACAGAGGCGGTACAAGTAAACGCTTTAATTCTTAGGGGCATTAACATCATTTCATCAGCCTATAGGAATCCACTTCTGAACTCGGGTTCTCCCAAGGCGCCCCAACACTGGCAGTGTATACGTATGCACCCTAATCTCAGATCGCCCTGCTAATTTTCACTGCAAGACGGTGCAGCCGTTCAGTTTCCTACTAGCACCAAGTCTCACCTCAGGGTAAATCACTAACTAGAGGGATTGAGGTGTTCGCCAGACCTAATGAGACCTGATTTCAGTATCAACAGGTGGAACCGGCGGTCTTTTCCTCGGAGCCAGCATCCTCAGTTTCGTGGAGCTGGTGTACATTGTGCTGGTGCGACCATTCTGCGACGTCTACAGCCAGCGAGGAGAAGACCCCTGGTACAGGAAGTTCGGCACCAGGAGGCTTGAGGACAACAAGTTCACACCTAAACCGGACTGGAGCTACGAGACGACCAGTAATAGATATCCAGTCAAAAAGACAAAAGGAAATTTCTTCTCGAAATAAGTTGATGTAGAGGCAGTGGTAGATATTTTCTACTGATAAGCTGACTGAAACAATTCGAGTCTTGTTGTGTTATTTATTATCTAAAAATCCAATCTAAAACTACAAATATGGGTGTCACGCACTAAAATCATTAATAATTATCTATTCAGATTTTCCAATGTAGAGGCATACGATGTATACCTACTTAAATTAGAAAATCAATCAAGTATATTTGCTGTAGGCATTTTTACCGACTTATGGAAATAAACAAGTTTAAAGTTAATTCTGACACAAACAATACCGTTCAACGATCTCCTCAAAAATCTCCAAAACCTTTTCCCTATAATCCATATTCTCCTTCATCATTTCTTTAATGAATTTCCCCTTGTCCTTAGACATAATCTCGTCAAACTGCTCCGTGTTACTAAAGATCCTTGTGGTCTGATCATCATCGATCCAGATTTGAGGGATCAGACACGCGGCTACCAAGAGACCCCATTGCCGCTGTTGTGTACATGATTCGAGAAACATTTTTTTTGAAAGGATACCTTCTATATGAATTCCCGACTTTTCAAGAGCATCTTTTAACTCTTGGTAGTAGAAATTTAAGAATGTATTCATGTTTTCTTCGCGAAACTTCGGATCAAGATTGCAGTGTAGAAGAAGCATAACATCGCCAGCTGGAGGATGATTTTTTACGGCCTGGAAGTCGACCAGCAAACAGTCATCGGGTTCGAATTGGTCCTCGGACACTTCTTTGTAGTGGAAAAGCATGTTGTTATTCCACAGGTCACGGTGGCTGATGACTCGACGATGCTCGGTACTAACATTTAGGTGCAATGCTGAAAGCCAAACACTTGACCAGCATCCCTCTATCTGTGACAGAATTTCTTCATGTTGACCGTACTTGGAATAGGTCCGGATAGCTTCCAACGCTCCATTCATACACTGCAGGTACCATGTATCGTTATCCTTATAACCACCGTCATCTGCTAAATAGCCGTATTCTTCATCGATACTGTAGGATCTCTTTAACTTGACACTCTGTAATTCTTCGTAGATGAAGGTGCCAGCATGAAACCTCGAGATTGTCTGAAGAGCTTGTAGTGTATGAGCCATATCAAATCTTTGGAATTTATTCCGCATTTTGTACTTTATTGCGTGCAAGTCTTCAAACACCATTGCATCATCAAGCTGTGCCACCAACTTAGGGCTCCATGGTTTTAAACCTGAAAATTATAAAAGAATATCCCGTACAATGCCTATTTATTTTATAAAAAAGTACCTAAAGCTCAATTTTGGAAGGGATTTATAATTTACCTGCTATTTCTATTTTGTTTTTGATGGATGTGTAGAACGTAATTTCGATGACATATAAATTCATTTCTTTTACCATTGCTGTTTTAGCTGCGTTGGAGCGTGATAGAGCTTTGATGAAGAAGGAGAGAATTTTTCTTTCACCGTTCCTTGAGATCAAGTATACTTTGAGTTTCCAGTAATCTGCCAGGAAACCCAACATCTTGTCACTGGCATTATGAGCGTAGAAACTCTCCAACGTTAAACCTTCATCGCCATTATTACACATTTCCACAATTGATTTCACATTCTCCTCAGTAATATGATTTATAGTATCACTATTATTTTCTTTATCGTGAATATCCATTTTTGTAAAATAAACTAATAAAACACCAATAGGCTTAAGTTAAGGTAGGTAACTTTAAATAAAACTAAATATGAACGAACATAGAAAATGTAATGATTTTATCTTATTAAACACTACACAAAGACTGGCGACAAACCTAAGACAATATTTAATAAAGTAAAAGATAAATAAATTGAAGAGATAACAGTCATCAGAATCTATTGTGATTCTTAGGCCCCTTGATTTACGTTGTTTGTCGGATACACATATCGCTCTACAAGTTCATCAAACAAGTCAGATACCCTGTGACGGTATGCATCATCTCTTTGCGCTACTTCTATGAACTCCTCGCCTCTGGAGACCTCGTTCACTCTGTGATAAGTATCGGGGTTGCAGAACAGCGCAATCCTCTCGTCATTACTCATCGCTACGATAGGCACTATTATTGCAGCTTGCGTAATGCCGAACAATACACTCTCTTTGTAGTTCTCTATCAAAGCAGCTTTATCAAATATCTTTCCGATAGCAATGTTTGCGAGACTCAGCTCCTGTGACATAACGTCGTAATAAAAGCCTACAATGTCATCAAGATAACGTTCGCGGAAACGTCTATTTGTGTTGAAATATAACAAAGAAGATAAATCCAGCATCGGAGAACAGTATAAAACAGTTTGAAAGTCGATGATCAGAGCGTGAAGCTTATCCTCTTCCTTTTTAAAAAATATATTGTTTGTCCAGAGGTCACGATGGACGACCACATTGCGAAATTCGGAGTCGTGCTTCATAAGATTCCATGCATTTGCAAATATCTGTGGAATAACGATATCTAATCGTTCAGCAAATTGAGGCTTACATTTGTGATTAGAATATTTTTTAAGAAAATCGATAACAGCATTTCTGCCTGCGTTGCGCCAGTTTTGTCCTTCATCAGCTTCCTGGAGATACTCCCAATAATCTTCAGAAATTCTGTAAGGTCGCTTAAGCGCTACAGATTCGTTTTCTTCGTAAATGTAGGACTGAGCATGAAACTTTGCCAACGCCTCAACTACGGCTATTATTTCATTGTAGGTTAGATAATTCTGATGATGAGGCATTTTATATCCCTGTTCAATTAAATCTTCGAAGACAAATAGTTCCTCCTTAAGGAGTAATGCCTTTGGACGCCATTTACGAGGACCTGAAAGAAAAAATACAAATAACTTCTTTCATCGCCTGTTTGGTCTAGAGTCTATTGGTTCGAAGACCGCCTCTATGGTCTAGTGGTTCAAACATCTCGACCACTACATCCGGAGGTCACAGGTTCAAATGCGTCTGCGTGTTTCGGAAGGCACGCTAACGTGAGTCAACATTTGTGCCCGAAGTGCGGTAATACGACTGGTAATAATCGTTGGTGAAATGTGGTTGGAATGTGAATTTCACAGTCCACACTCGGAAACACCTCGGACACCCCCGCGGGGATTCATGTCGTGACGATGTATTTATATACAAGGCGGTCAGTGCTAAAGTAGCCAATCTTTTCTGGACACAATAAAAAATCAATGTCCATTCCATCCATCAGCTTGTTTCGTCCACTGCTGGACATAGGCCTTTCCAGGATTTCGCCACTCTTGGCGGTCCTCCTGGAAGAAACACACACGCTGGGCAGGCAGGTTGGTGAGCGCGGTGCCGAAACCCTTGTACCAGTGACGCCGCTGCCCGTCACTAGTCTGTTTTATATAAGGCCCGGCAAGGTATTGTCTGGGTTCCTGACTTCATGGAGGGGGACGCACGACTCCTCAAAGATTTCTTGGCTGCCATGAACAAAAGGAATCTAGACATGAACTCGTGGAGCCTCATTACGTCTGAGGTGCAAAAAGAAGGCCACACACAGAACATCACACTTATGATGGGTATTCCTCCGGCCGAAGTCAAAAAGCTCAAAGAGATAAGCTGTCGTTTATTTTATAAAATGGCGACAGTCTATGTCAATTTAAGGGGCGACAAAGACAACCAGCCTAAGGGGTCGGAAACACGTGGAAGTGCTAAGTCTGCCTCCAACGCTACAATTGGCAACACGCCAACAGTGGTGTCAGGGGGCGACGGTAACCCAAAAGTTTCCGACACACCCAACCTGGATGGTGCAACTCAGAGCACGGTTATGCCCGAGAGCACGCAGGTCGGAAAGACAATGGAGGACGAGGAAAGAGTCCTAGATCTGTTATCAGGTCTGGACGTCGCCTCGTCCCCTATGTCCCGTTTAGAGGACGACTTGCTGCTCTCTGAGGCTGATTAGCTCGGAGACACCTCAAAAGCCAAACCTACCACATGATTTATAGCCATGCTTTCACACAAGAATATCATGTCATTTGTTACAAAACCTACAATCCCCTCCTCTCACAAAATGGGAGAAGTTTTAGATAGGGAACCAAAAATCACTTCCTGCATAAACATACTTCAAGTCAACCTTCAACACAGCGTCACTGGGTTTGCCGCCCTAAGGAGGACATTGGAAGAGGAACCCAATACCATAGCACTTGTCCAAGAACCGTACTTAACTCGGGGAAGGGTGAGTGGCTATGGAAATCTAAAGGGAACTATCTTTACCTCACCCCTACAATCAAAAACTAGAACGTGTATTTATGTTCCAGCACTCTACAAAGCATCTCTCGTAACTCATTTGTGCTCTGATGACCTCACAGTCATCAAGCTACGGACGGGCCTGGGAAGGGAGCTTGAAGAACTATACTTGGCATCTGCATATCTTGACGGGGAGCTAGAAATCCCAAGACCTGAAATGGAGACGCTGGCGAAACACTGCGCCCAACAGAAGACCCAGCTCATCATAGGATGCGACGCAAACGCCCACTGCACAGTCTGGGGGTGCCCAGACACAAACACGAGAGGTAAGGACTTCCTTGACTTTGCTCTATCTCATGAACATATCTCATCTTAAATAGGGGCTCTGAGCCAACCTTTGTAACGAGACGAAGTCAAACAATCATAGACTTAACGTTAGCAACAAACTTAGTAACAGAATACATCAGCGGATGGCATGTTGCGAGCAAGGATACATCTGGATCTGATCATAAAAGGTTAAGGTACGTACTAAAAGTAGGAAGACATGAACCTCGTAAATATAGAAACCCGAGGAAAACAAATAAAACAAAATTCTCTACACTTGTAGAGAAAGGCATAAAGACACTTCCTGAACCTACAGGATCCAAGAGACTCACTGTGGAAGAGATAGAAACACAAGTTAATGCCATCACAAAGTGCATTATCAACAGTTACGAATCGTCATGCCCACTAATCAAGGAAAAGGGTAAGTTTGACGAGAAAAAACATGGGTGGTGGAGCAAGAAACTTCATAAGTTAAGAAAGAAAATGCGACACCATTTCAACAGAGCTATGAACACTAAGCTTGACAATGACTGGGACGACTACAAGAAAGCACGCCTAGCATTCAACAAAGAGGTACGTTTTAGACAAAGCGAAAGCTGGAACAATTTTTGCAGCAGCATTCAAACACAAAGTGAAACTTCACGCCTGAGAAAAATCTTAGCGAGTGATAACCACACTAAGCTTGGGACACTGAAAAAACCCGATGGCAGCTATACAGCAAATGAACAAGAACAGCATGCTTTGCTACTGGAAACCCACTTCCCGGGTTGTCAGGTAAGCAATAACTCTGTATGGATGGACTCGCCGTCCCCATGCCCCTCGGAAGAGGACTGGCAGCTAGCGGAATCCATAGTTACGGAGGAAAGAATTAAGTGGGCGGTAAACACATTCCTTCCATACAAATCACCAGGAGGTGACGGTATCCTTCCCGCTTTACTGCAATGGCCTCTAGACCACATCGTAAAACACCTTGTTGTAATATTCAGGAGCTGTTTGGCGTGGAAACATATCCCAGTCTCCTGGAGGGAAGTTAAAGTAGTCTTTCTCCCTAAGCCTGGCAAGGACGACTACACACAACCCAAAGCATACAGACCGATCAGTCTCTCACCATTTCTACTTAAAACACTAGAGAGACTCTGTGACAGATACGTTAGAGGAGGACCGCTGAAAGAGCGGCCACCTCACCCGAACCAGCACGCCTAACTACCAGGTAAGTCTACAGAAACTGCGTTACACCAGGTTGTACACAAAGCAGAAATGGCTATAGAAGCGAAGCAATCCTGCCTTGCAACCTTCATAGATATAGAAGGAGCCTTTGATAAAACCACGTTCCCCAGCATAGTGCACGGGCTCGAAAACCACGGTGTACACGAGCTTGTTATCAAATGGGTCACCAATATGCTGAGCAAGCGCGCTGCATACATTGAAACATCAGAGCGGACACGCTGCCAGGTAACAAAGGGATGCCCTCAAGGAGGAGTCTTGTCACCACTGCTCTGGGTAGCTGTTATCAATGACCTCCTCATAGAACTGAACAAGGATGGTTTTTGCACGGTAGGTTATGCAGATGACTTAGTTATCATGATATCAGGACTTTTCGAAGGAACGCTGTGCAGTAAGATGCAGTTGGCGTTACGGAAAGTCGAGGACTGGTGTGGCAAGCATAACCTATCCGTAAATCCACAGAAGACTGAACTTATTCTATTCACCAAGAAGAAGAAGTTAAGTCAACTAAAACTTCCTAAATTATTTGGTACCCAGCTAGCTCTCAGTAAGGAGGTAAAATACCTTGGTGTCTGGCTTGACGACAAGTTACTGTGGGGTAAGCAGGTAGAACACATAATAAAGAAGGCAACGAACACACTATGGCAGTGCAGGCGAGCAGTGGGCAGGGACTGGGGACTTACACCCAAACTCTGCAAATGGCTGTACACAGTAGTGGTAAGACCGGTACTAACTTATGGAGCATTGGTGTGGTGGCCAAGAACAGAGTTAATTACAGCCGAGAACAAACTACAGCAACTCCAAAGACTGGCATGTACACTGATTAGCGGATGCATGAGATCAACACCCTCCGCAGCACTGGACATCCTACTAGGGCTCACACCGCCATATCTGCATATACAGCAGGAGGCGATGGTTGCAGCCCTTCGGGTGAAGTCCACTGGTCAATGGAAAGGTAACAATATAAAAACCAATCACTGTCGAATCCTGGAACGAGCTTTAGAGATTGTACCAGAGGCAGTCACAGGAACGGATAGGATACCGAAATCCTACATAATGGACCATAGATACGAGATACACTCTCAGGGAGAACCAAGCTCCAATCGAAAGGTACTGGCTTTTTACACTGACGGCTCCAAAAGGAAGGATGGCAGTGCTGGTTGCAGCTACGTGTCTCCGGAACTAGGGCTCAGTAAAGCAGTTCCACTCAACAGCTTAACAACGGTGTTTCAAACCGAGACGGCAAGTATACTCCTAGCAGCTAAGGCAGCGACCGCAATTTGCACAAGTAGGCCTTTCGACATACAGGAGGTCACAATCACTACAGACAGCATGGCTACATTAACAGCGCTAAGCAAACCTGTAAGTAGATCCAAAATCATAGTAGATTGTCATGGAGAACTACAAAACCTATCAACGATGTGCAAGGTAAATATATACTGAACCAGGGCACACAACGGAAATGAAGGTAACGAACAAGCAGATTCTCTTGCTAAATTAGCATCCCACATGGAAGTAACGGCACATGGCATTAACCTGTGTCGACCATCGGCGGAAGCAATCAGAGGGGAACTCAGAAAACACACACTGACCATACACAACAAAAAGTGGGCGGAACGAAACGACTGCCGTCTATCAAGAAGAATGGTACCGCAGTTAAATGGTAAAGTAACACGATACTCACTAAAATTAAAAAGGTCCGATCTACGTGAAATGGTAGGTATCATAACTGGACACTGTAACCTGAATAAGCACCTTTTCACTACAGGTGGCACCGATAGCCCTCTATGTAGAGGGTGCCTTCTAGAGGACGAGACAGTGGAACATGTGCTACTCCACTGCTCTGCAACCGAAGACATAAGACGAAAAGTAGGGATCGCGACGAACTCCACCTTCCCTTCACTGGACCAGTTTTTGTGTCAGCATGCTGAAGCTGTTCGGCTCTACTTCAAGGAGCTGTCCTGGCTGGGCTGACTGACCGGGGGGAAGTGCACAATACTCACGATCACGGAGAGTCAGTGCAGGACTCATCGCCCCCGCTACGAATTTAGAATTTAGAATTTAGAAGGCCCGGCAATTGGGGATGGATATACCGCCATCCCTCGGTCCCAGGCAATGGCGGGCCGCCTGGTTTTGCCTGAGAGCTGTTCTCTTACTCTCCCCCGAATAACTTCGGGAGGATTTGCGAGTAAGATGATGGTACCTCCACAGTCGAGCCGAAATCGAAAAATCAATGTGAAAACAATTAAATATCAATGTAAACACAATTGAAAATCAATGTGAACACAATTGAACTTTCGGTGAAGCAGTTACAATCAACAAGGCGAGACCCAGTTTTGAGTTTGTGTGAATGATAGCCAATGGTAGAGTATAAACGGTATCGACGGTGAAGTGTGGGTAGTGCACTGGTACCAACACGCGCGATACGGCCACGGCCACTCATCTGTGCACACACAATCACTCAAAACAAAACACAAAGCAGTCGCAATGTCTCACCTTGCGAGGTGTACTGTACAATACTTCATGGTATCCCCATCACATATTTATTTGTTTACTTATTAACTGTGAAGGATGACCAAGGCTACACGATGGCTCTCAACTCAAAGGCGAGAAAATGTATTTGTTATAAGGTAATAATATATTTAGTATACTTGGATTTCAGTTGTTTAAAACTCTTTAAATTTACTAACCTTCATCTCCAGCGAATCTTTTAAACAGATCGTTGAGCATTGTAAATTCCTTTTTGAAGAAACCGAGATTACGAATATACTCCGCTTTCGATTTGTCCCGCGGCATACATTTGACGAAAAATATCAAATCCATAACTTTGTCTTTTTCTTCCACTTTCACAACCAACCTGAGATGTTCACCAAGATATCCCACTAATTTTTCCGTTAGATTATTGATTTTCCAATCAATGACTTTAAATTTTCCGGAGGAATTTATAATATTATTTATTTCGTTGAGGCTGAATGTTTCAAACATTTTGTTAGTAGAACACTGTAGAGTTTGTCATCAAACAACAATTGAGATAGACGTATTACAAATATTGTAATCCTTTTTATATAGAACGTACACGCATATGTTACAATAGTACAGATATCAAGGCATACTATCAATCATGATTTCATGAGTAAGTTACAATAAAAAATAATAGCATTAAGAGCGCATGAAGAAAAAATATGACTGCACTGGTGTTTTGCCTAGGGCTTTACCCACACATTATTCGTTTGCGGCAAAAAACGACAGAACCTAATAAAGAAACCTACGTCTTTCCGTCGGTGTATCAAATTGAAATTGTCGCACAGGTTAGCCATAGACAATAGACTGATGATGGAAATTTTATAAAGCTATTAATTTCTAAACGGGGCTCAAAATTGTCAAACGTTTTGAGGAACTCTTCAATGTATTTTTAAGGTAATACCTGTAATTCGAAAAGATCAGAATTCTTCAAAAATAGTAGCTCACAACGAACTGTTTCTTGTTTATTTTACTGTCTGCTCATAAAGCAAATAAATGTTTATAAAAAATGATGTTTAGGTAAACCCAAAAAGTTTGAAAATCATTTCCTGCGTCAGTTGCAAGTCAGGTTTTATTTAATTATTTACTTATTAAGGATCTCCAACTGTATACTTCGATTTAAAACATTTCCTTAGTTCTATAGATTTGTCTTGCAGAGTGATACCAAGTTATAGGAGCATACAGCTCTCACAAATAAATACGACACAAAAATAATAATAATACAAGTAGTTAGTTAACTACGAAAGTATGCATAAATAAATTTTACACAGGTTATTAGAATTAAAACTAATTAGTTCCAAATTAAAACGAAAACATTAACTAAGCTTGAAGCTTAAAAAAATAATTGGCGGTCAGCCATGTATTAGTTTTGTTTATATTAAATTTAAATATTGCCAAGGAATTGTGAAAGATATGTATCAATGTAGCTGTTATTATCATAAAGGTTATTATAGCAAACCGACATATTAACCTATGTTTTCGCATTTTATTAAGTCTTATATCGCCGCCGTGAGACAGCAAACTCAACAATTTTAACACCAGGCAACTGCACATAGCTAATCTTTATATTATTCTGTCGTGTACATGTAGTTATTCTAACATTCAGCAGGCCTATTGCGTATCTTTGAATCGGTTGCCAACTATGGTTGCTATTCACCAAAAACAGATGAAAAATTAACTTCCAAAATAACCTTCAATGGGTATTGAACTATCCACGAATTGTGACGTCATTTCAAGTGCGAGCGTATCCTTAGATAAGAGGAATTCGATAGTATGTGTATGTTTTCGACGATAGGCACTCGGTTGGCAACTGATTTTACGATACAGAATTAGCAGGCTGATCCTCATTTCTGTTATTCAGAGATTTATTCTGCGCCAGATTACATACGACCTTAACTTGAAAAAAAAATATTTTTCTTCTATTACTTTTGTAAATCTTTGAATCAAATGCGAAGCCAGAAGACGACGCCCAATATTCTTTAAAAACATATTTGAACTTTTTGTACATCGCTTCAAAGTAATTCTATTAGAATAGTCGAAAAAATGGATTTCCATTCTACTAAGTACTGTCTAATAAAATTGTATTAACCAGTCATTCTTAACTATGATAATCGGTATCGATATCGTATGGGCAAAAACAAGTATTGTTACATCCCTAGTTTATACCTACCTCTATATGCAAACCGGATAAGTCAGTCTTCGCCCGCGTCGTTACAGGGACGCGGGGACGACGACAAAGGGAATCGCGCGGGGAGCGGGCGGCAGGTTTGTGAGACAGTGAGTGTACAACCCGGTCACATTATCTCGAGACCTCGCTGGAATGCGAACCACCCGCCCCGTTCTCCTTTCACCTCCCCGCGCTCGCCACGGTGTGTCAGTACGGTTAGCACTTTCGTTGCCGATACGCGTCGACTTGTTTTCGTGGTATATTTTTAAACATTCCATTGTTACGTTTGGACTTTTATTGTTATTTTGTTATCGCTGTTACGTTAAAATATTGTTTTTGTTGCAACGTTGGACATTTTTGTTAAGTTTGGACATTTTGGTTCAGTTTGGACATTTTTGTTACTATTTCGTTGCTTTGAAGTGGGACAGTGAAAGTTTTTTCTAATATGGGAAAAACTATTCACAGTGAAGCAAGAAATTTTATCCTGAAAGTTCTCGCTTTTTTTGAATCAGAGAAAGCTAACAAGCAATTCGTAATACCTGTAGATCAAGTTGTTAAACAAACCTGTGCTGCAACAGGAATATCAAAATGTACTTTGATGAGAATAAAAAAGGAGGCCAAAGAATTGCGGCATGCGTCACTGCAACATGCTACACCGAGTACGAGTACTAGTCAAGGTTCTAGCAACTATACACGTGAAGAAAAATTGTCAACACCAGGTACTAAGCGCAAGAAGTAAGAAAAAAAATCGAAATTGATGATTTTGACATCTATGCCATACGTAATATTTCATTCAATAATTTCATTTATTTTTCATCATTTTAATCATATCATTATAATAATATTACCTACATTAAATTAATTAACACAATATTTGTTTTGTTGGAAATCTTATTGTTTATAATAATATCCTACTAGAGGATGCTTGTTTTGCGCACCATATCTGAGCGCCGACGCGACGTGACGTCATCGACGCCAGGTCTCGAGATAATGTGACCGGGTTGTACACTATCAATGCAACATCACCCGCCCCCGCGTCCCTGTAACGACGCGGGCGAAGACTGACTTATCCGGTTTGCCCATAACTACGAGTAAAGTTGTTTTTACAAAGATTAGATATGACCTGTAAAACGTACTTTATGTATCTATTTTACAAAATAAACTATTTGAATTTGTAAGTATTTCTAACTCCTTGTAAAAAGTTAAAACATGTCCTAACTAATAGGAGTGTGATTGCAGTCACATATTATAATAACGTCGCAGTGGCAAACTTTAGGAGCGGTGACGAGGCAGGGAGGCGGGTGGGGAAACTACGCATCTGATAATTAACTTCAGACCCGTAGGCCTACCATGAGTTTTGTTCACGATCGATATAGTTAACGACTGCGTAAAATATTTATATGAGAAATTGTGCAGCGCCCCTAGCGGCTTACGAGAGGAAATACAATTTCTCATACAAAATATTTTACGCAGACGGTAACGTGTATCGTGAGCAAAACTCATGGTAGGCCTACCGCTAAGTTTTCAGCAAGTAATGTAAATTGGGAAATCTCGTATTAGAATAGATAAGCCGACAACAATCTTTAACAGCGCAACAAGCGATAAAGAAGCGAATTGCGACGCAGATTTCAGATCATTCACCCTTAAGATTTCAATAAAATACAAAGACTACAATATAAACAGAGTTTATTAACGAAAGTAGACTTACAATTACGTTCCGAACAACGCCAACGCCATATCGAGCTCTAAAAGAGGCGCCTTCAATATTTTCTTCAATCTCTTTTCTTTGATGGCTTCGTAGTTGGGACTCCAGAGTTCGGTTTTCTTCGGCTCATAGCCACTCTCTTTGACGGCCGGTTCGTCTTCATCACTGGTGTCACCTTCGACTTCCATAGCCTCTGTGACGTCATCGACGTCAGGTTTTGGTCCTTGGGAGCCGGATATATGCTCCAAGAATGATGTGCACAGAAGACTGACTGGAGGCATCATGTGGGGTGCCGCTGATAAGAACTGAAATAAGAACATTACATTGTATCTTCTTCTGAGATGTAGATTTAGTATTAAACACCATTTTGTTCGGATTAATCACATTTTAATAGTAGTTTATGCTATAAGCGCGGTACGGAGGCAATAGCTTACGAGGTAGATTTGAAACACGAGCAATAAGCGACGTGTATAATACTACTTTTTTCAATGTATAGTGTAAGTAAATAAATGAAACGTAATTAAAGAAACAATCAATAAATACTCCAAATGAACTTTCGGCGGGCATTCTTTTTCTTTGCACGCAAGTAGCTAACTTGACGGAAATAAGCTGCTTTCAGTTTGGTGCATTCGAAGGCTGCTTTCAGTTATACATAACACTCCTGTCATGTCTCCGCCATAAATTCAAGTGCATTTTGAAAAAAGAAAAGGGAATTCGGTTCGGGTTCCGATTCTTAATCTTATCCTAGAAAATATCATTATCACCATCGTCTCAAATTCAGGGTCTGGGCCAGTCGACAATTACCAAGTTCTCAACCTAACTCACCTAACATAAAATTTGTCAAAAGTTAACAAACAATACACACAGGCTTTGACATGACTGACAGCCGTCATATTAGACATCGCGCCAGTCGCATCAACATGGGCAAATGCGATTCGTGCAGTTTTATTACAAACGATACACACAGACACGAAAGACAGCTATTAAATAAGACATCGCATCAGCGCAGCCTATGGACAGATGCGATTCGTGCAATTTGACATGGTGTTTGCATTTATTATATTAGTAATAAAAATAAATAAATCGCATTGAAACAGTTTGATGAGCAAAACGGAACGCATCCTCTCACAGAGTGATTCTGTGGCGTTTTTTATCTACTGAATCGGTAAATTGAGAACGAAAGACGCGGGCAGATTGCTTTAAATGTAACTCTAGTCCTTAGTCAATAAGGTAGATAATTACCTGTGATATAGCCGTCTTGCCAAGCCCGTCAGTATCCAAATGCTCCAGTTCGGCGGGTTTGGCTGACTTCACTTCAGTCAGCTGTTGTTCAGCTAATAACGAGCTGAAGTTAGACGCGGGCAGGTTGCGACGTGATACAACTTCGAGACGAGACGAGTCCGAGTGTTCTGGTTCTAGGCAGTAGATCTCCTACAGAAAGGAGGATACATTTATAATTAAATGGGCCACAAATGAATTTGTTCAATATCTTAAGGGGATACCAAGGCTACGTGTATGTGTGCGTGAGGCACACCGGCAAGAGCGAGGGAGCGTTTAAAAACCGTTCTGAAAGCGCAAGCAATACAGGCTCCCCGTCTGACGGCCGAAGCGAGATGGCTCAGGTTAGGCTGGGTGGAACGCGCGAGAATTTAGGTATTTCCTTATTGTTAAAACAAATACCGACATATTATTTTGAAAATGTAAAGTGTTTTGTATACGTTATAGAAAACATGTGGTTTTATTATTATTCAAAAACTGGTGACCTTCCGTAAAGCATTTACGCCCTACTAAGGGTTTATTTTGTGTTTTAGAGATAACTTTGGATTTATTTTCTATCGAGGGAACTATAAGTAATCGTGTTTCTAATAAAGTGTATGATTTATGCAGTGAATCCTTAAATATCTTGCAGGGGATCAAACGAACGCAATTATTTCACCAAAATATCGGTACCCCCTTAACAGCGTCCAAGCGCTAGGATGCTCAGCGGTGTCAAAAGTGTTGTGAGTCTGTGGTTTACGACGTGCTGTATTTCAAGTGCTGCACGTTACAGCACTTAAAAATCATATAGGTCATCAAACAAACCATCTTTATAAGCAGTACATTGTGTACGAATAATAACAATAAAGTGTGCTTTGCCAAAATTTAAAAAGGCTTGGAAAATTTAATCGTTAGTATAGGGCCAACTGAATGTCGTGAGCACACACCGAGTCATTCCTCATCATGTATAGTGTTAACTGAATGTCGTGAGCACACACCGAGTCATTCCTCATCATGTATAGTGTTAACTGAATGTAGAGAGCACACACCGAGTCATTCCTCATCATGTAAAGTGTTAACTGAATGTCGTGAGCACACACCGAGTCATTCCTCATCATGTATAGTGTTAACTGAATGTCGTGAGCACACACCGAGTCATTCCTCATCATGTATAGTGTTAACTGAATGTAGAGAGCACACACCGAGTCATTCCTCATCATGTAAAGTGTTAACTTCACTGTTAAAAGAATGTGAAAGCCTGCTTTCTTCTCAACTTGCTCACATTATGACCTTGTCTTTAAGAGAAGGGAAAGTGCCACTGGACTGGAAAGAAGCAGAGGTCACTCCCGTCTATAAAAAAGGAGATAAGCTTGATCCAAGTCACTATCGCCCTATAAGTTTAACATGTATTTCCTGCAAAGCGATGGAAAAAATAATAGCAAAACAAATTAGAACCTTTTTATCTAGAGAACAGATCATAATTGAGGAGCAACATGGATTTGTACCCCGTAGATCAATAGTTACCAACTTGCTATGCTGCTTAGACTACTGGACAAAGAACTGGGATGAGCATGCACCTATTGATATAATATATCTGGATTATGAAAAAGCGTTTGATCGTGTCCCGATAAAAAGACTAGTTGCAAAGCTGGAACACTTTGGAATACGTGGGAATCTTCTGAAGTGGATAGAGGACTTTCTTAGTGGGAGGAAATTTAAAGTCAGAGTCGGCGAACAACTTTCAGACTCTCATTCTGTCCACAGTGGTGTTCCCCAAGGTTCCGTACTAGGCCCCGTCCTCTTTGGAATTTTCTTAACAGACTTAAAGGTTATCATTAAAAGTGGATTATCTTTGTTTGCTGATGACACCAAGATAATGGGAAATCCACTAATCTCTCACAACATTATTCAAGATGACCTCAATCGAATCAATAATTGGACTAAAGATTGGCTTTTAACATTAAACTCGGATAAATGTACCGTTTTGCACGTTGGTAACACAAATCCTCAACTTTCGTACACAATTGACTCAAAGTCTTTAAAGATAGTAACATCACAGAAAGATCTGGGAGTTACAATAACAAGTAATCTGAAATGGGATGTACACATTCTTCAAGTTACTAAAAAAGCCAACTCAATAACTTACATGATCAGAAAAACATTTAGCTACATTGACAAGGAACTATTTCTAAAGATTTATAAAACCTACCTACGACCATTATTGGAATACGCTTTCCAAATTTGGAGTCCATATTTCAAAAAAGACATTAATATGTTGGAAAGAGTTCAGAGAAGAGCGACAAAAATGGTAGCTGTTTTACGTGACTTACCATATGAACGACGTCTGCAAGAACTCGGGCTAACTACACTTGAGCAACGACGACAACGTGGGGACCTCATCGAAACATACAAAGTGCTCACTGGACACTATGACGTTCCCGCGCTGGGGGAACTCTTCAAGATGAACCAAAATCGTCATCTGAGAGGTCACCATCTTAAAATTAACACGTCGACATGTGCAAGCAACCCACGTAGACATTTCCTTCCTAACCGTGTAGTTCACGAGTGGAATAAACTGCCTGACAGTGTTATAAGTGCTACCTCAGTGAACTGCTTTAAAAATAGACTGGACAAATTTTTTAATAAATAAAAACATAAAGTGCTGTGACATACACATCATCAGCTTATAGCTGCTTGTGTATAATAAATAATAATAATAATAACTGAATGTCGTGAGCACACACCGAGTCATTCCTCATCATGTAAAGTGTTAACTGAATGTCGTGAGCACACACCGAGTCATTCCTCATCATGTAAAGTGTTAACTGAATGTAGAGAGCACACACCGAGTCATTCCTCATCATGTAAAGTGTTAACTGAATGTAGAGAGCACACACCGAGTCATTCCTCATCATGTAAAGTGTTAACTGAATCTAGAGAGCACACACAGAGTCATTCCTCATCATGTAAAGTGTTAACTGAATGTCGTAAGCACACACCGAGTCATTCCTCATCATATAAAGTGTTAACTGAATGTCGTGAGCACACACCGAGTCATTCCTCATCATATAAAGTGTTAACTGAATGTCGTGAGCACACACCGAGTCATTCCTCATCATGTAAAGTGTTAACTGAATGTCGTGAGCACACACCGAGTCATTCCTCATCATGTAAAGTGTTAACTGAATCTAGAGAGCACACACCGAGTCATTCCTCATCATGTAAAGTGTTAACTGAATGTCGTGAGCACACACCGAGTCATTCCTCATCATGTAAAGTGTTAACTGAATCTAGAGAGCACACACCGAGTCATTCCTCATCATGTAAAGTGTTAACTGAATGTAGAGAGCACACACCGAGTCATTCCTCATCATGTAAAGTGTTAACTGAATCTAGAGAGCACACACCGAGTCATTCCTCATCATGTAAAGTGTTAACTGAATGTCGTGAGCACACACCGAGTCATTCCTCATCATGTAAAGTGTTAACTGAATCTAGAGAGCACACACCGAGTCATTCCTCATCATGTAAAGTGTTAACTGAATGTCGAGAGCACACACCGAGTCATTCCTCATCATATAAAGTGTTAACTGAATGTCGTGAGCACACACCGAGTCATTCCTCATCATGTAAAGTGTTAACTGAATGTCGTGAGCACACACCGAGTCATTCCTCATCATGTAAAGTGTTAACTGAATGTAGAGAGCACACACCGAGTCATTCCTCATCATATAAAGTGTTAACTGAATGTCGTGAGCACACACCGAGTCATTCCTCATCATGTAAAGTGTTAACTGAATGTCGTGAGCACACACCGAGTCATTCCTCATCATATAAAGTGTTAACTGAATGTCGTGAGCACACACCGAGTCATTCCTCATCATGTAAAGTGTTAACTGAATGTCGAGAGCACACACCGAGTCATTCCTCATCATATAAAGTGTTAACTGAATGTCGTGAGCACACACCGAGTCATTCCTCATCATGTAAAGTGTTAACTGAATGTAGAGAGCACACACCGAGTCATTCCTCATCATGTAAAGTGTTAACTGAATGTCGTGAGCACACACCGAGTCATTCCTCATCATGTAAAGTGTTAACTGAATGTAGAGAGCACACACCGAGTCATTCCTCATCATGTAAAGTGTTAACTGAATCTAGAGAGCACACACCGAGTCATTCCTCATCATGTAAAGTGTTAACTGAATGTCGTGAGCACACACCGAGTCATTCCTCATCATATAAAGTGTTAACTGAATGTAGAGAGCACACACCGAGTCATTCCTCATCATGTAAAGTGTTAACTGAATGTCGTGAGCACACACCGAGTCATTCCTCATCATGTAAAGTGTTAACTGAATGTAGAGAGCACACACCGAGTCATTCCTCATCATGTAAAGTGTGACGTCATCGCCGGGTGCCGCTTCGAAGGCGCACTGCTGGAACACTCCGGTCTTCGCGTTGATGAGTCGCTCCCGGCGGAGCAGCGGCTCCGAGCTGTGCGGAGTGAACACGATCACTGGAACAAACATGGATATTTAACTCGCTTGTTCTTTGACAAATATACAAGGTTTAGACATTAATTTATTCAGCCAAATTTATACTGGAGGATTTGTCACTTGATCAGTATTATGGATCAATAACATTTTTTGCAAAATGTAAACAATTTTTATTTTTTTTCCGTGTATTGACTCGGGGCTGGGCTTGCGTTTGTGTGTCCCAACTTTGGAACCTTGATATCGACAATTTACCTAGTCTTCGGTATAAATTTGGCTGCATAAGTTGTCATCTTAGGTATGTTGATTATCTTATTGTTAACTTAAAGAATTTTGCAATAACAAAGCGAGTAGCTTTTGTCTTTATTGCACGAAATTAGTGTTTTATAACTTTCATGTTAACCCTTGAAAAATTATTGAACATTGAAACCGGTCGGGTGTACGAGTTAAAAAGTGTAAATGATTATCGTGAAACTAGTTTTATTATTCCAAAAATATATCCAACTTTCATACAAAACTTTTGGTTGTATAACTTAATTTGTATGTTTCCAGACGTAAGCGAACATACATACACAACGAATAAAAGCCTCTTTTAGAGCTGGATAGAAACAGGATGAAGTAAAAATCGCCTTAGCATTACAGAATATGAGTTTACGGTATTTAGAAATGTAGAATAATTATTAAATAGGTACTGTACTGACCAACTAAAGGCCAGTTTCTGAATTAAGAAAGTCTCGCTAAGTGGATACATAAGTGACGAATTGGCCAATCACAGCGCTGCATTTGAAAGCTAAGCACTACTTAACTAGAAATTCTCAATTGTGAAATCGGGGGTAAGAATGCGTACGTGAAGTAAGCTTTCAGCTGTCGCTCCAAGAATAGCGACGCTTATTCTGATTAACTTCGCACTTTCTCGGTTTGTCCGAACTGCATAAAGCTAATTAAAGCAGAACAGGCAAAATAAAAAAAACCTTGCCATGCTGCGGAAAACCAAAGAACTTATTTCTTATACTGGCAACACTAACTTCAAAAAGTCATTGTCGATTGCCGTTAAAGTGTGGTGTTGTTTTTTCGTGTGTGTATGTGCTGTCAAAGTATGGTGTTGTTTTGTGTGTAACTATGAGTGTTGCAATCATATAAGCAAATGTGGCGTTTCGGGTGTAGCTAGTAAAGACACGAATAGAGAAATTTTGTCTCTCGAAGAAATTTAACCAATGGACACGCAGGACGAGTCGTTTTATCGAGGCGATGATCACGTGATAATGCTTACCTGCGTTTCCATTGGTCAAATGTTTCTTCGAGCGACAAAACTTATATATTATTTTCGTCCATGTTAGCTATGCTGGAGCAGGTTTTTTATTTTACTGGTTAGGCTTTACTTACCATCATTGCTCGTGGTGACAACAGCAATTCTATTCGAGAACGGATCAGCAGTGAGACAGGTCGGTTTTATATTGACGAGCCATTTCATAGTCAGTGAGAGGAGACTCCACACCGCGAGGCATTGCTCTGTTGTGCAAACCAACTGCAAAAAAAAAACTGTTGTTTGAGCTTAAATTTAGCATACGCTGAGCTGAATTAGCCATGCATGTTTCTGATATATATTTTTTTAATAATTTAGTTTGAAAATGTAGACTATTTTATGAAACTAATTTCACTATTTTTGGGTTTTATTCATTGCATCTATTTAAAAAGAAAAACTTAAATTTTACCCGCCAAAAGTGAACGTGACGTCACTAGAGGCGTTCCGCATGGCGCTAATAGTGCTAACACTACCATCAAACTTCGCACGCCCATCAAGTCGTTCCGAATGAAAAATGGCGTCCATCACTGTTTATACTTATAATCCATTTAGGGTTCTTTTGAACGCAACATGAATGATGACAGAATTTGTAGAAATTCATTTAAGTTACATGAATACAAAGGATATACTACTTTACTAGGTCCAAGAAGTAATTTCTTCTAACTACAATCTTATAATCATGATTTAACTAATGCTCTTATTCTTCGAAAAACCTATTTTTGAAATTGCCACCGGCCAGCTAGCACTTTTCATAGATCGCTCATAGTGCAAACGCTCTGAAGCATAGGCATATCACAACATTTTCGTCTATGATAAACAAAGTGAAATTTAATTAATCACCCTTATTCATACTGGAGACTCGGTTAGTGATCAGGAACAAAATTCAATGATCGTTATTTTCGAAATCATAAAAAAAATTGTTTCCATACTGACTGAATAGGCAGTAGGTAGGTACGGGAGCAATTTTTTGTTTTCAGTTTTACCTTGAGGTTCATTAAACATTGTTCCTGATCACTAACCGAGTCTCCAATATGAATTCTGGCGGTTGATTAATTATCGGACTCACAGTGACTCGGAATGATGATAGACGCGATATAATCGATTATGTCGCGACACGGAATGCACTGCATGTCAAATGTCATGTCATGACGTCATAGATAAGTCAAATAAAGTTCATTGTGTTTTGTTAAAATATCTTTAAAAGTATAGATTTATTTATTAATCTGATAAGTAGCAACTGTACAGAAAACATATTTCTCGAAATGGTTTTAAGATTTCCGTTCTTGTCCAGAAAATTAGCACCCCCAATTACATTTATAAACAATGTTTTGATATCGTCATGTTTTATACAGAGTGTAAATTTAAAGTCAAGAATCCCTTTAGGGTATGAAAGTATACACGATCCAGATGTCATCACGAGAAAAAAAAATATACCTTGAATTTTCACCAAAAAATCCATTACTTCTCTAAGCTATGGCTACGCAGCTCACCAGCCCGCCCACACACGTATTTGCACCCCGCAATCCACACCCCTCATCACAGTGGCCAGCGACACGCGATTAGTGTATTTTAAGTAAAGAAAATCGTCTTATTATGAGGTACTGGTACTTTATTTATAGATCCCAGTATTTAAAATAAAATCTTTACCGATCATACTAACACACCCTTAAAGGATTCTTGACTTTGCTTTTACACCCTGTATTCTTTCCATGTTGTTAGTCCCCAAAAGCAGGTATCGGTAACCGAATATGATCAAAACATTTAAGGCATCACTACCCCGAATTTTGGTTTGTCTGTCTGTACGTACAGTATGTTCCTTTTTTAACTCGATAACTACTCAACGGATTCGGATGCGGTTTTCTTTATTATCGTCGTAGTGACCATGGTCAACATATAGGCTATAAGAGGTATTAATAAAATAACGCCCAAGCCGAAAACGGGTATAGATTGAATAAACGCGGGCGGAGCCGCGGGCAAAGGCTAGCAATTTATTCGTGGCGTCATGTAAAATGAAGCGTAGCAAAATCTCCATTTATGGATTCCGTACACTGTCAGGTTAATTTAAATTATTACCTCTTTAAACGTTTACAAAAACCACAGAGGAAACAGTCACAGCTCACTCAGCTCCAGTCTGTCATATTGTAATGATTCTTGGTGATTCTCAAAACCAGTCCAGTACTTGGGCTAATCAACATCAGTGTAGAAAAAACACTGCTAGTTCTTTTAAATAAGCAACTTTAACGCGTAGCTTTTTTGTGAAAAACAAGAATATTAGATACAGAGATCATCGAGTGTCTTTCTATTCAAATAATGTTTTATAATTACTGTAATTTTCATTAAAATTAGAGGGGTAACTCAGTAGACAACACCGCTTTTCCATAGTAACTCCGGGACAAACTCGTCCACTGAGTTACCATAAATAATGTTGCAAAATCATCTAGTGAGCGAACAAAACCATTTGCGAGATTGTGAATTTTGTGGTTGATTACTAGCAATGATCCAGAAAGTAGTGTGAGTAAAAAAGTTGATTGATCCAATTATCAAGCCTTGGGCAGTCCTTTCATTTTACAAAATACAGAGACAACGCGCGATACTTACGTAATGTGCTGCATCATCATTTCCAAATTGGACTTGTAAACCTTTCGGTCGCATCGCTGGATGTGACAGAGTTGTTCGAAGATTACAAGCGTGACTGTCCCATAGAGTCAGTTTGCAACCAAACCAAGCAGCAATCAACGAGCCATCTTGAGATATCGCCACACCACCCATGTCGCACTCATCATTCCTCTGCATTCCCAAATTGACAGAGTTCTTGGCAACCAACGAATTGTCCTTATTGATATTGATTAGTCTTTTTATAATGTCGGTCTTTCTGAATTCGGTCATGTAGCTGTGTTCTTCCTTATTGTCTGAGCTATAGGTGTTATTTTTGAAGTCGTTTAGGATTCCATGAGCCAGCGATTGAGCGACGCCTGAAGAGTAATAGCAAGCTGTAAGGCACTTCCAGGATATCGTCTTTTTACTGCCTTCCAAATTTGATTCTCGTTTCCATATCCTGAACTTTTGATCCTCTCCGGCTGATACGCAAACGTCGCCGTTATTATTTAGCGCTATAGACACAATTTGGCATCCGCCGTGAGAAAGATTGACGCAGGTGTTGAGAGTGAATGGTGTTGATGCTTTTTCTTGCATGAGCCAGAACTTTAGTCTTTCTTCAGGGTAAGTGACCCCGTCGTTTCTGTACTCTGACGTCACGAGCCACGATCCGCTGGCACTGACAGCTGCACACGTCACTTCCATGTCTAAGGGAAGAAGGTTTTCTCTTGTCGGGGGTATGATGTTCATCTGTGTCACATCTATCTGCAAAAGATGTTTAGGTTAAGAATCAGAGTCATCGTTTGATATTGCACGGCTATTGTCAAAATATGAGGGCATCAACGATTGCATTATTTTTTCAATGCAAGTGCTCGTAGAGACCCATTTTATATTATGCATCAAAGCTGTTGGCAACATCAGTTTTTCCACACTAGTGCTTTATTGAAAGAAAGTTGCCAGTCTTTTTTGTGTACCATAGATAGACTTGACGGAAATGAGCTGCTTGATCATCGGACGCCACCGCCTACCACTGACAGCAGGACAGTATCAAAGATGACTGAAAGCAGCATATTTCCGTCAAGTCGGCAACTTGCCTGCAAAGAAAAAGAATGCCCGCCTAATAGGCGCGTCAAAGTAGCTAAACCTGGACATAATTCGATAACTCGTTGTTTTAATTATTTTATCAGATATTAATATTAAGTACCAAATAATAATTAGATATATGATGTAAAAAATTCGGGGTGGTAACCGTTTTTACAAAAATCATGAGATTTCGTACACTACCCAACTTTTTCCTAAAAGCAAAATAGGTAACCAAATACTTTGTTAGTATAATTTTGAGGTGCATTCAAATACTATCCACCTAATCGAAAAATAAACTGAAACCAAATTCGCAAGTATGTTTTTTTTCACAGTATTCATCTGATCTCAATATCTATACAAGCCAAAATGGTAACTATGATGGCTGTATTTTAGTAAGCTATATTGTGCCTTTTTAGACATTTAAGACAAAAATTAAACATTTATTTTTTACGTTTTAATAATAATGTATTTCTCAGCTGTTAAAAATCGTAACTGTGAAATTTTTGTTTAATAATAGGTTTATGTCTGCTACTATCATGTTTTCATCAAAATTAAACATGTAAATGTCACGCATATGAAATTAAAAATTTTGAGAATACGCGTGATCACGTACTTAGTGGAGCGGGATGCATGCGGTGGGTGCGGGGCGGGGAGAGAGAGAGCGCGGCGAGCGAGACGCGGCGGTGACATGTCATAACGAGTTTATTTCAATCCGACCGTTTCCATTTATTTGTTTTATTTTTAAAAAACCGGCCAAGTGCGTGTCGGGCCACGCGCAATATAGGGTTCTGTCAATGACATTTTACACATGGACTTAGGGTCTAGTACAAAATTTACGAAAAAAGTATCCCTAGTTAACGTATACAAACGTAGATATTTGTATAGACATATAAAGAAACAAAACACTTTAATTTGAACCGTATGTCATTACTACACTGCTTAATTTTGATTGCATCAGTTTATTAGCTTACGTAGCTTCGACTGGAAGAAGCCGCACTGTTCTTAACTTACGCAGCTTCAAGTAAAGATTATGCGAACACAGAATGTATAGAGTAGCTTCTTACCACCCTTTTTGATCTTTTCCCCTGAGAAAAAATATTCGTATAATCAATTTTAGCTTTTAATTTGATCTGATTTGTGTTGCATATTTGTTAAAAAAAACTAAAACTTAATAAAAAATATATTAAGTTACCTTTTTGAAAATACAAAGGTATTTGATGGATTCCATTGACGGTTTTTATTAATGTTTTACTTTTATAGAATTTTGTTAAATTTTATTTACAATACATAAATACATATGCTTACGCTCGTCTCCCAGACGGGTAGGCAGACACTACAGGTTTTCATCTGCTACGATCCTATCTAGCCACACAGCTCTTATATTCCAGGTACTTTTTACTTTTATCAACAATACGGAACAAAAACAAAACTAATGGTGTATTTTTAAAATGTGTCAAATAAAAACTTGTTTTCATTAATTCAACAAAATATATTTATTTATAAATCTTAAACGAAAATCAAGAATTTATCCCTTCAATGTAAATGGTATTTCAAACGATATAGTGTGGTGAAATTAACCCCAGACCTCAAAGTAAAAAGTTACACTATTTTTAGCATCGGGTTTGGGGGAGGGGGGAGAGAAGTTGGGATTTTCAAGTTTTTCTTAAATATTTCTAAAACTATGCGTTTTAGCGCAAAAATGCCAAAGACAAAAGTAATCTACATTAAATTGCAAACAAAAATGGTCTCTAACATAACCTTTCTAAAGTGAACGGTTCCAGAGTTACGAAGGGTGTAAAGTAGCAATTGTTCGGTTTTTTTGTATCTTTGGAAAAGTATGACATTATCACAAGGAAACTATTTTTTCTTATACAGGATTGTGTTTTGTAAAAACAAATTGCGATTTTAGTGGCCGGTGGTATGCAGTGGCTGACGCTCGAAAGCAATTACTTCTTGCGATGTTTAGAGCCAAGAACACTGAAGATCTAGATTGTTTTTGCTACCAGTGTTACTCACGGGCTATTGCAAAGCAGCCTATACATTTATTGTTCAAATTGGCTGCGCTTCCCCCCACTTCAGCAGCTTCCAGGCAGCATTCATTTAGAACCTACCACCAGGTGTAGCAGTGGCTGAATGAGGAAAAGAATCCGCTCGAGTGGGGGGTGGAAGAAGATTGGCAAGCACCTGAGATCAATTACAACAGCACGTCCTGCAGCTCTCCAAGAATTACCCTCCCTCATAGTGTGCGCTCGCAAAGATAAATGCGCCCGTAACTGCGAGTGCGATGCGCCCGTAACAAGAGTGGTCTAAACTGTTCAAACATGCGGTAATTGCTCAGGCCTAGGATGTGATAACAGGGACATCAACATCATAGACGAATATTTAGAAGAAAAGGGTGCAATGTTTAAAGAGGACTGAATACTGATGACGATTGATGATGATTTAGGTAAGTAGCACCCCTTGGTTGTCGTTCCTTTATGGGCTTATCACCAACATACCAATGGCCACTTAAATCGCAATTTGTTTCTACAAAACACAATCCTGTATAAAAAAAAATAGTTTCCTTGTGATAATGTCATACTTTTCCAAAAATCTAAAAAAACCGAACAATTGCTACTTTACACCCTCCGTAACTCTGGAACCGTTCACTTTAGCAAGGTTATGCAGTTGCATTTTAGTTTGCAATTTAATGTAGATTACTTTTTGTCTTTGGCATTTTTGCGCTAAACTGCATAGTTTTCGAAATATTCAAGAAAAACTGAAAAAAAAAAACAACTTTTCCCCCCTCCCCCCAAACCCGACACTAAAAATAGTGTAACTTTTCCCAACAATATGTGGACTATATGGAACAATTTGGAGCTGGAATGATACTTTTACTTTGGATGTTGAGGTTAGGCCGTTTTTTGGGTTAATTGCACCACAGTAATATTTATATTATCTTCAATAACATCTATCATATATGTATTAATTTCCTTGAAATAAATTCAATTTATTGTACAGTTGACGTTTGGATTTTATTTTTCTGTCAGATGTTTCTTTTTTGCTAATGTAATGCTATCTTACATCAATATATTTTTCAGCTACAGCTTTCAGTAAATTTATTCTATGATTAAACATAGCTGGTTGTTCTAATGAATGTAAGTGGATTTCTTCCAAAACATTTAGATTTATGAAACTTTTCATTACAGTTTTGCAAATATTTGCTTTCACCATTGCACTTTTCATACGCAAAAATCTCCGTATTGTTTCTTCTGTTTTTTTGCAAATTTTAAAAACATCCTCCGCCGCTTATAAGAGTCCACCCATAGTTTTTATATCGACCAATTTATGAAACCACAAATGATCATTTACGGAGACAAGCAGGATAACATTAGCTTGGGTTGCAGTTTCATTTGAATCGGCTGTTTCAATACCCAAATCAACAAGGCCTTCATATTTTTTACCATTCCAAATCTTTTGCTGTCTTATAGACATTTCATCTACAACCATAGCACACATTGTTTCGATCTCTGTGTTTTTTGATTTTTCTTTTAATCTATCTAATGTTTCAGCCGTAAAGCCGGGTTCAGCTTCCACACTCCTGTACCAGTCGTATAAAGTGCTTGGGTGGGGTAAACATGAGTTAAGCATCCTTCTCAGATATTTGTACCCGCTGGTTGAATAAAAATGTAATGTGATTGCAAATTTTCTTGCTCCAGGAGGATATTTAGAAAAAGTTCTTTTCTTGTTTTTAATGTTTTTTAGGTATAGGGCGTTAAATGTATCAGTCCCCTCTATATGCTGAGATAAATCTTGTAGCAAAGACTCATCAAGACCTTTGCGTTTTTTTAATAAAGTTAACGCACTTTTCAGAGAAATGTTTTTTTCTTGAGCCGTTCATTAACTTTTTGTAAGTTATTTAGTTTTCTATTCTTTATTACTATTTGTCGCTTACATGATCGAAGTTCAGTTTTTAATGTAACTTTTCTCGGGGTATCCAATATAGATCCTATACTTAATGATGTATCGGGAGATTTCGGGGTTGCTATGCCTTGTTCTTGCACAAATAAACTTGTAGAAGGTTTTTCCGATTCTTGTTCTATCTTACCATATCGTCGTATGCTGAAACATTTGTTATTGCATTTTCATTAGTTTCATATATTATCTCATTATTTATTTCAATCTATAAAAAAAAAGGTGAATATTAAATAAACAAAATATTTCAATAATTGTGAGTATTACACATATGCTGTGATCTTACCGTATTGTCAGTTGTTAAAACACTAAATGCTGTGGTTTCAGATGTATGTACGTCTTTATTTAACTGTGAAGAAATATATTTAGATCAATAACAAAAAAAAACAATACAAAGGCACAAAAAACCGCTACTTACTAGCAATGTTGGTATAGCTTTTTTTTTTAGCCTCCTTAATCCCTTGCTAGTAATGTACATATCTGTTTCTTGAAAATGATCCGAACACACAAGGTTGTATATTTTTGGATCAAAATATTCCTCTCGCCGCGATTCGGCTATAATGTTTCTCCATACTGAGCAACGTATAGGATCTCGAGGGAAACTGAAATAAATATAGGTAATCATGGTATTCCATAAAATAATAGAACAAAATAATTAATTACAAAAATACATCCTAGCTACTCTATAGATTCTTTGTTCCAAATCTTTTCGATTGCTGTCACTATTAAAACTGACATGGTAATCCAAACAAATATAGTTGACGTGAGTGGTCTCTTTCTGTCTACTACCCCTAATGAGTAAGAAAAGGACAGATTGATACTTTTTGTTAAATTCCATTGGTAATGTAATTTCTTTTTACAATTAAATAAAATTTTAATGAAACAGTACGTTTCTAGATAAAATAATACTTTTATGACAAAATAGTAATCTACTTACTGAAAATACGATACACCGTTCTCTTTTTTCACTTTAGCGAAGTAGTTTTTACACCATTTCACTACGCAGTGCGGCATAATGGACACGTTGTTACTTGCTCGACCAATTGAAGACTGACGCGCGATTGGAACTCTTTTTTAGTTTTGGAATTCTTTTGGTTCGGACGCTTTTGAGCGTCGACCCGATGTCCATGTGTAAAATGTCATTGGGTTCTGTAGTTGCCCGGTACATATAAGTTGGTCTACTAATACAGACCGCGCCAAAATTCTGGTCAAAAAGTTTGGCGCGACCTGTACTCGTAAACCTGTAAAGCCTACTTGGCTGTGATAGTTTTCCTTTTAAATTCATTATATATACTACTTCTGTGAATTTTTTCACATTTCTATAAACAACCGTTTAGCCGGCAGGGGGGGGGACGCTCCACTCAAACTAAAATTTTCACTTTAAAGCTTAATATTTCCCGAACGGATCCCTAAATCGAAAAATGGTTTTCACACACCCACAATATTTTTGAACGTCCTATCCAATGATACCCTACAATATGGGATTGACGAGAAAAAAAAAACATCCCCAGTTTACTTGCATGAGAGGTACACTTAAAAAAATTTTTTTCAAGATTTTATTTTAACATTTTGTTGGCGTGATTAATATTTATATCAATGCCAAATTACAGCTTTCTAGTACTAAATAGTCTCTGCGCTAAGCCGTGAACAGACGGACAGACGGACATGGCGAAACTATATGGGTTTCTTGTCGGGCTACGGAACCCTAAAAATCATACTAAGGTTGCTGAAAACTAAAGTAACTTCATAAATTACGAATTGCGATAATATATTTACTTTTCCGCCCGTGTTCAAACATTTCGGCGCGCGGCCGGTCGCAGTGCTGCAACGTCACAACTTCCAGCCGCGGGGCGTTCGTTCGCGCTTCGGGCAGTTAGTACTTGTAGTTACCTGAGGACGGCGGCTGACATCGTTTCGGAATCTTATTGGAAGCTGTGCCAACTAATAATAAACCAAATTATAAATACTGCATCGTGTTCGTGCCTAACTGTACAAACACAACTGTAGCTGCACCCAAAGATTTAAAATGTTTATTTGTAAAATAGATACATAAAGTAATTCATTTTACATGTCATATCTAATCTTTATAAAAACAATATTATATTATGAAACTACTACTTATATTTAAGTTGGGTTAGTAAAGTTGTACATAATGCATAAAATAAAGACTTATTAGAATAATAATATTATTATACATAATGCAATTAATAAATTAGTTGATAAGTAAACTGAATAGACCATAGATAAATATAATGCCTAACCAAGTATATACTTACATAAGTAAAAAAACTAACTCTACATCTACACTATTATTAAAGAGGAAAGATTTGTTTGTTTGTATGTTTGAGTTAAACTTTGGAACTACTGAACCGATTCTAAACATTCTTTCTTTTATAAAAAGCTATACTATTGCTGAGTAACATGGGCTATATTTTATTTTAATAAAAGTAAGTTTTCAGTTTGAAAATTCAATATTTGTGAACCATGTCGGGAGAAAAAACGCTGCTTACCTGCTTTATCGGCGTTCCTTGACCAAATGGTTAGTTATACGTTATGAAACCGGTTGTTTTTCCATATGAAGAAACTATATTAGTTTAATCTGACTAAAGATTTCCATCTGCAACGATCCTGACACACGTCTTGCTAATATTAAGCTTGAAAAAGTAACTACAGCCAGGTTTAAGCATAGATACATTGAATACTATGGTTTAAGTAATGATTGACTACAGATTTCCATCTACAACGATCCTGACACCCTTCTTGGCACTTTGGTAAAACATGGTGACCAGGGTCTGATGATGTGACTGGATGATGGGTACAGGATCTCCTCAACAGACAACAGCAGACCCTTCGAGTTTGGGTTTATTTAATTGGTCTTTATTAGCACTTTGGTAAAACTTGGTGATCAGGGTCTGATGATGGGACTGGAAGATAGGTACGGGATCTCATCAACGGACAACAGCAGATCCTTCAAGTTTGGGCTTATTTGATGGTATTTATTAGCGCTTTGGTCAAACATAGTATCCGTTGCATATAGTCGTTCAAAAAATCATATTCTTTTGTTTTCCTTATTTCCACGAAAATCTCTACGATGCGAAAATCTCTACGAATCTATATACTTACATAATGCAATGAAAAAATAAGTTAATAGATAAATAAACTAAAAATAGATGTAAGCATAAATCCGGCCATTCGATTAATCTTGCTAAGAAGAAGGGTAAGAAACTTAGCAAGATCATGTCTTTTTTTAGCAATTTTTTTTCTCATCATAATATGGCTTATACTATTACAGTCTTTTTAACTTATATATAATTATTATACATACTAAACAAAGTGTTTAACTTTAATAAGTAAAGGACAAAAATATAAAAGACAGGAGGAAATTGTGTTATATAATGAGGAACAAATATATCTTAGTCTACCTGTCTAATGTGGTAGTAACTTAAAATACTTAGCAAAACATCATGTACCTGTCTCATCTAGTTTATCACTTTTTTACAGTCAAATTATCAACTAATAAATGCTAAGTTATAAAATGTTCATGTCAACATGTAAAAATAAATGTCAAAATAATAATAAAAAAAAATATATAAAAATATTGGTCCACATAAAAACAAACGATTTGAAAAACACAAATCAGTTAGAAAATAAACGAACAGTAATATTATTACCAAGATCAATATTCTCGTGACACCTCGTGGACTATCGTCCAAATAATCACTGATTTTATTATATGCTTTTCTCAAGAGTCCCTGCTTAATATAAAATTTAAACTTTTTTTCTGGAAAACTAAGGACCTCTTTTGGAAGTTCATTGTAAAATCTTATACCATGTCCTACAAAAGAGGTGCCTACTTTTGCAATTCTAATTTTTGGAAAAGCCAGATTATGCTTCTTCCTAGTGTCTATAGAGTGATGCCCACCGAGCCTTGGGAAAGTATTGATATTTTTTCTGATATATTTAATAACTTGGCAAATAAATTCACAAGGAACTGTTAAAATATTACTTTCTTTGAATTTTTTATAAACATTTTTTACGGTGCCGAAGGAGAAGAAAGCTAGAAATAAGTGGTGCAAAATCATGAAAAGAAAAGATTCTTTATCAGAAAAAATTGTACGTTATTGCTGCGAAGACCATTTAGATGTAAGAATCTATGTCTATATGTTTTTTTGGACTGAAACCCGTAGAATTGCAGAGGTGACGATCGTCACGCTAACTCTTAGCGGCGTTCGCCTTGATATTGCTCAAGCGTGCCGATCTCCACCTTTATAATTCTACGGATTCTGACAACTACTTTCAGAGATATAGCCAAAAACAAAATCGGCGGGAAAGCAAAAATCGCCATAGTTCTACAGGTTAATAAGAAAATAAGAAAGAAATTAGAATAAGAAACTAGAACCATGAACCTCTGGAACCATGCCGATTTATTGCTAAATCGTTTGTTAATGGACAGTTCATCGCGTTTGACAAGCGTTACTGTGCAATATTTACAGGAAAAAGTGTGGTCGCCAGCTCAGGTACCGCTAGGTGCCCTTTGAAAAATCCCGCCGCGGAGGCAAGGGCTCGTGTCGACTAAGGAGCTGGCTGATAGAATGCGCTCGGCGTACACACACACACTCACACGTACAACAGTCAGTGCGTTACAGTGAAAGGGATTTGGTTTTGATAGTTTGCGCATCAAAATGTATTTTCCTGCATTTTAAAGATTACATTCCATAGTTCCGTTTGGCTGTACCGCAGTGTATTATCACATAGTAGATGGTAGATAGATGGTAGATGGATGATAGGTAGCGTGCGGTTGTACTAGAGCTTGTCTAGCGAACAGACTTTGATTAAGATTCTACCAAGAGTTAGTTTATAAATATATGGAACAAAGTTACTTATGTTATGATTTAAATAGTTGAAGTTGAATAAAACTGTAAACAAAACTTGTATGGATTGCACTGACTTAAGTATAATAGAACGCGGCTATGAAGTTAATCCTGACACATTGCGCAACTATGAAGTTTCTGAATAATGACAATGTCAACCACATAGGAAAAAATTACATAATTACTTATTGCGTGTGACAGAATAGTGAGTGGCAATAATATCACAGACAATATATCGATACACGTTAAAAAGTTCGTATAGCTAAAAATATTGTTATGTTTTATGATGATGTGCATTATTGTAAATAAAACGTAAAATTAGATATATTAGTAATATTCTCCTTCAGTTAATTATAAATATTAATGAATAAATGAGTTTGTTTCTTTATTACTAACCTCTGGGAATTGAACTCTTTTTACCTAGAGAAAACTTTTTGAATTTGAATGTAAAGTACAATATTTCCTGTCAATTAATTCAATGACACGTCAATAGGTATGATAAAACAATTTTAAGTATTGCCTTGATCGCTTTTCCAAAGGTTGATACTTTTGATTGTGCTAAACTTGTGCATGTTTTTGGCTATTAATACCTAGTGCCATCCCCCATCTCACCCATTGACCAAGGGGCAGATTGAAGCAAGGGCTTGAACTTGGAATTTGAAATGCTTACTACTTGGAATTGTTAAAATGCCAAAACGATCGAAGAAATTCGTTCTTAACAGTCAGTCTCGTGAGCTTATCATACGTGTTCGTGACTTTTTTGAACGAGAAGCTCAAAACGGCGGACCGATATTGCCCGTGACATCGGTGTTGGATCGAGTTGCAGATGCTCTCGATATCAGCAAAAAAACTATTATAAAAATCACGAAAGAAAAATTGGGTGAGACTGGCATCGAAGATAATGTTCTATATTCTCCCAACAAGAGAAAAAGAGCGAAGCTTACCGATGTAGATAATTTTGACGTTGACGCCATCCGCAGGCATATTTACAATTATTATTTACGTAAAGAGTACCCAACGTTGTCGAATTTAGTGCAGACATTAAAGGAAACTGGATTATTTTCCGGATCAAAAAAGTCATTGTCAAAGGTTTTGAAAAACATTGGATTCCGATATAAACAATGCAACAAACGAAAGGTGCTAATGGAAAGATCGGATATTGCCATGAAAAGGACTGATTTTTTACGCGAGGCGAAAGCTATAGATGATTGGGATAATGTAGTTTTTTTGGACGAAACGTGGCTAAATGCGAATCACACAGTTGGTCGCTCGTGGACGGACGATACGGCGGCATCGGCATCCAAAGTCCCCTCCGGAAAAGGAGCCAGACTAATTATTTGTCATGCTGGCAACGCCTGTGGTTTTATAGACAACTGTTTATTGGCCTTTGCGTCTAAAACCACAGGTGATTACCATGAAGAAATGGATGGTGAGAAGTTTACCCAATGGTTCACTAATATGCTGACTAGCCTTTCTGAGCCATCAGTTATTATTATGGATAATGCACCTTATCACTCCATGTTAGTTGATAAGCCACCTTCAAACTCTGAGAAAAAAGCCCATCTGGTTGCATGGCTTCAAAAAAAAGGTGTAGACGCAAGTATGTCTATGTTGAAAGGAGATTTGATTAGATTGATGAATATTCACAGATCGAGAGTAAAACGATACGTCATTGATGAACTAGCACTGCAACATGGGCACCGAGTACTTCGTTTACCGCCGTATCATTGCGAGTATAACGCCATCGAATTGATATGGGCACAGATCAAAGGACATGCGGCACGCCATAATACTGAACCTCCATTTTCCACAGCGAAAATGATGAAATTGTTAGAAGAAGCGTGCAATCACGTAACCAAAAATAATTGGAAAATGGTAGTGAATAAAACTAAAGCCAAAATATGGGACGATTGCAACAGAGACATTAAAGTGGATAATATTTTAGATAATGACTTTGAGTTAGTTATTAATACAAACGATTCCAGTAGTGATAATGGTGATGGTGCTTCGGAAAGTGATACATAATAAAGTAAAGAATATAAATATTATCTCTACCATAGAAGTATTAAGTAATTAAACTACTTCTATGATCTCTACCTAGATGTTTTTTTTTTCACTTTCTTCATATACTTACATCTGATAACTGCATTCGACTTTACTCACACTTGACGAATTTTATCGATACAGTGATCGAACGTATAACAACCCTAGAGGCATGTGTCAGGATTGACTTCATAGCCGCGTTCTACTATAGGTAGGTAGATACCTAAAATAAATGAAAAGGGTAACTCTCAGAAGAGGTTAGGTCTTAATTACGTGAGATTATGATTGCCTACAGTATAGGTAGTTATCTATATCTAATACTTATGTATGCTGAAAGTTTGACGCCTTTTTCTGCACTTGTGTACAACGGATTGTTGGTCAAAAAGTCTAAAACCATAGCCATGTCGACTTTTGGTAAATTATCGGACTGTTCGCGTATAAATCCAGTCTCCATTGTTTTAATTTTGTATCCACAGGTTTATTTTATTAAACCGAAGTATTCTCAATTACAATTTCACGTAAATACATCACGTCCGAGATACTGTGAGCGCGATATCGGCTGAAATAGCTGGCTTTATTTTAGTGCATCTCGTCTCATCCACACCGCGGCAGTGGGAAGTTGTGACGTCACAGCGCAAATGCTCCGCGCGGTTTAATTTGTACGGGGTATAGATTTGATATGAATTGCTTCGTAATTATTCAAGATCTTAAAATCATTGTTTCGCCAATGTTTTATACATTTTGATTACCTTAGAATTTGAACTTTTTTTTTGTTTTTGTGACAAAGGAAACGATAGGATTGTGTGCTTTGTTAAATTACTGAAATAAAAATTTGACATTTGACAGGTTTTGACAATTTTTCGACAGTTTTTTGAAATTGCTATATCTTCGAAACGGCTGGGGCTTTTAAATTGTTAAATTATATTTACAAGGCTGGTACAATAAATATAAGTATTTAAATACAACTTTACAAAAACTTATGATATCCCACCAAAACATTAATGAACACAATATTTCAATTCAAACCGTGGTATTATACCTACCTACCACATGTTCATAAAAGTTTGACAACATTGGCTACAAAGAATTACTTGCGACAAGGTCGTTGCTTGCGACTCGCGACAGCACGGTCGGGAGCTGGTGCACAAAGAAAATATGACCTTATTCCGCAAGAAATAATGTTTGTATTGAAACGTAACTGAGAAAAAATATCAATAATTGGACAATCGTGGACATTTATTGTTTAATTTGTTTCTAATAGTACTAATGATATTTTGAAGGCATAAATTAAACACTTTTGAAGTAGTTATGTATTTTGGTTTTCCAAAAATTACTAATATTTGTGAATTTAGAAATCTGCATATAGAATCTGTTTAATTTTTAATAATTTACTAACGCACATAATATACTATTCAGAATCAATTAATGAATTACAGTTATCTATAATTTCTGGTAAGATAAGCCAAAAAATCTGTAACTTAGTGAACCTTCTTTATTAATGATAATCTCGACTGATTAATTAGTTTAATTATGATTTCTTTTACTGCAATGCAAGCGTTTTATCATAACTGAGGTACTTTTGCAAAGTTATGTATTATGCTGTACTCATGAAAACCAAATATGTTGAAAACTTAGTTTTTCGGTTTTTTCACATTGACGCGGAGCTTTAAAATGTTTAATTCTTCTTATTTTAACTATAATTGACAATACTCTATGTCACAGAGAAAGAAAATTACAGTTATAGAATTATGTCCAGGTTTAGCTACTTTGACGCGCCTATAAAGTTTATTTGCAGTATTTATTGTTTGTATCTTTAATTATATTTCTTTTATTTACTCACAGTATGCATTGAAAAACATAGCATGATACACGTGGGTAAGGGCAAGAACTTACTCGTAACGTGTAGAACATTTACTTATCGCTCGTGTTTCAAATCGTCCTCGTAAGCTATTGCCTCCTTACCGCACTTATAGCATAAACTACTATTCCATGATTATTCAACCATTAAATCATTTATCAACGGAAACCCTTGTCAGGATTTTAAGTCAAAAACATTTAAACTTACATTGTAAAGTACTTTGTTAGTAGTAGTAGAGTAGAGCTGAAGGTGGCCTGTCCTCCCGCCCAGCAGCAGCGCGCCCAGCGGCCGGTGGTAGACAAGCGAAGTGCCGAGCGCCCGCGCCGCCGGCGACATCCCGCCGCACTCCAGGATCGTGCCTACTACTTGCAACTGGCTTGTTGCTATCACCACGGCTACAAGTGACAAAATACATATTATTAATACATTTAGTTTCAAATAAAACGTGTGCTGTTACACTAAGTTGAATTTCTTAAGTTTCAATAAAGCACAATAAATTTGATATTCTTTTTTATTTGTTTTTTTTTCAACCTACATGATGTCCATTGTAAAGTTTTGAAACTTAACCTTTAAATAAAAGTTGAATTTCTGTATGATAAACAATTTGTTTAGGATGGTTTAAAAAAATATAAGCCAGCATCTTTATGGACGGGTTTGTTAAATAAAAAAAGAAGAGTTCATTTTAAAATCTATAGTTAATACTGATGTTGAAACGGCTACTCACGATTTTATATTTCGTCAGATTTCGCCTGACTAGTTTCACTGTATTCGTACAATTTCTTCGGAGGCAAACATGGTTACGCGGCGGTTCCCCGTTTGACAGTGTCAAATTGACACTCAGTACTAAGAAACTTTGACTATAAAATCGTGAGTAGCCTTTTCAACATCAGTATGTATATAGACCACGAATGAATCTTTTAGTCGTAAAATCTGTAGTTAAGGTTGTTAGAGTAAAAATTAGATAAAAAAAACTTACAGTTATTTGTCAACGACAGCACAATGTGCGAGTTGTTACAATTGATATATCGGACCATTCCCGGCAATCGGGGTATGAATTGTTTCTCCTCCTTCTTGTGAGCCAAGTTAGATAATGTCCACTTCACGAGGACTCTCTCCATCCCACCAGTTAGGAGGTAACTTCCTGAAATATATAAAAGAGAGTTTCATTTAGCACAGATATTTGATCAACAACTTGAATAGAATTTTGCAATAATAAACACTTGTATAGTTTTACAATAATTGTATTACTATTTAACACATGCACCTAAAAATGGTGGTAGAGCTGGTGCCAGGCTCGACTTTGGAGGTACCACTATGTTACTCGCAAACCTTCCCGAATTTATTCGGCTCTCAAACAGGCAAAACCAGGTGACCCACAATTGCCTGGGACAGATTGATGGTGATATATCCATCCCCAATTGCGGGGCTTAATATAAAACAGCCTGTTGACGAGCAGCGGTGTTACTGGTGCAAGGATTTCGGCACCGCTGTCCAGGAATGGTGTATTTTGCTCAAAACAGAGGATTTTAAGTTAAAGCAATAATATAAAAAAATCTTTTACCTTCCATCGGAAAACATGAAGCCATAGGAGGCAGGTAATGCCAATGCATAACTTCCTTGGATAGGTTATTATAGTTGTAGAGATAGCCCCTGATGGCTGTGACACGGCCGAGTGTGTCAGTGATGGCAACACAGCTTTCTACGGGATGACATGCCACACTGATGATGCGGAGCTGGTTGTGATTTAGTATTCTGAAATTCAAGGTTTAATTTTATATTAGAATCATAAAGCATGGCAGTAGAGTACCTTTTTATTAATAACTAACTTATGCCTGTGTAAAAATTATTAATTATACAGACATGACTTTTTACAACTTTATTATTAGTATAGATATAATTAATTTGATTTATTTTGGAATATTGTTTTAGCTACTTAAATGAGATTTAAGGGAGTTACCATGCTCAGCGCCAAGGCCATTCTTACAGTTTCTTTCACAGGCTGCAGTAAAAGACTTCATTTTGTTTAAATAATAAACTTTTCATTAGATACCCAACACTAACACACCAAAAGAATTAGCCTCTTCCTTTTTCACCAATATTTATTATTCGAAAACTGTGTTCATTTGACCTTCAGTGAAGACATCACAACTCAACACATTTCCAAATGAAAATAAATATTTCTTGGACACATCCTAAAGTCTGGCAAGTATCTTAACATTGAACCTAATAAGATGACGTCACTTCGGAAATACTTAAATGTAACAAAGCATGAAAAAAAGGAATATTGAAATTACATTCCTAAATTGATCAATTTATTCCAAAAAGCAGATAAAAATTGCACATTGATGTTTAAAAACCAGACAAGTGCGAGTCGAACTCGCCCACCAGTCCTGGACCCACTTGTATTTGGTCTGTGTGCTTCAGAAAGCACCCTAAGCTGTGGGGACATATTTGTGTCTGGAGAACAATACTATAGCTCACTAGTCATCCTGGGACATTCATCAATGAAACATGGTTGTATAAGTGTGGACTGTGACTTGAACTTCACATTATGTCTTGAAAACACTTGTGTCCCCCCTCAGGGATTAATGTCATGATGATGAATTGATGACTTTTCATATAAACAGGGTGTCAAGATGATGTTGCGGTAGGTGGAAACTGGCATTAGTACTAGTCAATTTGAACATCTTTCCATGAAAAAATATCAAGAAACTGTGAAAAAAAAGTTGTTTCATACTTTTGGTTGAGCAGGTATGTAACATTTTAATGGAACAGTAGTTTTTTTTTTGCGATTTGTAGATACATTCCAAAGTGGATGGGTACTATCTCTAGTTTTCCCGGTTTCACCTTCCAGAACATCATCTTGACACCTAATATAAATAACTGAAATGGTTTTTTACTTACTCTGTTCTCAAATGGGGTTGAATTAAGTTTTGTATGTAAAGGCATTTACTTCCATTGCATATTGCAGCATATTTATCTCCATCACATAATCCTACAGACACACCAACAATGCCAAAGTATGTAATATTTGAAGACTTGTATTCATAGTTGATTTCTCCAGTTTTTGTAGAATATGAACCCAGGTGAAGGTACTTTGTTTTTTTAGTTGATGTTATAAAACATTCATTGCTATCTATCAAGTCAAATGTCAGGACCTTAGAGTTAACAGGTAGTTTAAGCGGCTGGAAAAAAAATTATTACCATTATGGGGTTTCATTCAAAGCCATAGGTGATATTATGACAAATATAAACTTTCATATAATATAACAGTGCAATATACCATTTCTCTAAGCACAGCACCATTTTCCCAAGTCCACACCGTAAGGAGACCTGTGTCCGAGCATCCATACAAGTTGTAAGGATCATTTTCTGGGAACTGAATGGATATGAGCTCATTTATAGATTCCTCTGCCTCCAGTATTCTTGAGCAGTCCCCAGTCTGAACATTATAAACGCGAACAACATTTTGTACAATAATAAGCACTGACCTGGAATTTACAAGGATAACATAATAGTAAAAGTAGGCTAAGATAGCCTCAATACTTTTGTTAAGGCGAAAGTCCTTATTTAAAAAATACAAAACTCACTCCCCATCAGGTGAAAATATAGGTCGGCGGTCGATAATACTTTTTCCAGCTTTTCTGTTGAAGTTATATTTTATTGCCGATGCAGTATGGGCTTGCTCTTTCCTCACTACCATTTTAATTATAATAATTTTGTTTCAGGCATACATATCAACAAAAACACATGAGCTAACCTCAAATGAAATGAGCCTGACATTTGACATATTTATTTTTTCACGTTCCGTTCGAAAACTGAAAAACCGGTAAAACCGTAACAATAAAAACGACGCGTGTCGTGGACTGATAAAATACTAATATTTTCGTCAGGTTCATATGGATTCATAGCTGGATAGCGTCTAAAGCTGAGATTTAGAGTGCATTTTGAGTCCGAACTCAATCTTGCAAACGTCAAAAAGCGACGTGATCCCATACTAGAGTGACGTTTGTAAGATTGAGTTCCTCTTGAGTTCGGACTCAAAATGCACTCTGAATCTCAGCCTAAAGCTGAGATTAAAACTGAGATTCAGAGTGCATTTTGAGTCCGAACTCGATCTTACAAACGTCAAAAAGCGACGTGATCTCATACTAGAGTGACGTTTGTAAGATTGAGTTCGGACTCAAAATGCACTCTGAATCTCAATCTAAGAGTGCATTTTGAGTCCTAACTCGATCTTACAAACGTCAAAAAGCGACGTGATCCCATACTAGAGTGAAGTTTGTAAGGTTGAGTTCCTCTTGAGTTCGGACTCAAAATGCACTCTGAATCTCAGCCTTCGACCATATAACACGGGACTAGGTAAGCGTACTTATCCCCCTTTGCCGAAGTACATGGACAATTTGTTCATGTAAGTTTGCTTATGTGCGCGTTTTGTGTTTGTGTTGCAGCTTCTGATTTAGCGTGACATATCAATTTTTCGCAAGAGTGTGCATGAATGAGTAAATGTGTGCTGTGCGTGTTTACCTCCCCTCCCGTGAAAAACGGTAGAATAATTTCAGTACTAAGAGTCACGCTTTTGGCAGGTCCCGTGTTAAATGGTCTAAGGATATCGTACAATTTTTAAAGCGTGCGACAAAGATGGCATTAGAAGAACTACAGCCACCTATACTGAAGAACCCGTGTCGAGACAAAGATCGAGACCCCTAATTTATGAACGTAGCCTAGCCCCCAGGGCCGCCTTCATAAATTCGGGGTCTCGACACGGGTTCTAGTGCCATCTCTGACGCACGCTTTGAAAATTGTGTAAGCTATCCTGCTGTCAGCGTCGGAACATCGGGTTGAGTTCGTACCCCGGGTTTAAAAAATTGACAAGGGTCGCACGCAACCCCGACCGTTCAAAAATAGCAGTGTCGCTACACCCACCGGTGTCGAATTTTTCAACACCAACTCTGAGCAGGGTTCCGCAAGATTCGTATGTTTATAGACGTCAAAATGACAGTTATAAATCAAAACGAAATCTATTGGAATTATGCCAAATGACGTTTGGAGTGTAGCAACTCAGCCAAACCCGTTCAAAAACTTGCAACCCCGGTGTTCCTACCTACCCTAGGGTTCTTTAATGAACGCACTTCTGATTCTGTATCGTAAAATCAGTTGCCAAACCAAGTGCCTATCGTCGAAAACGTATATATCCGGTTATCTAAGGATAAGTTCGCACTTGAAATAACTTTACAATTCGTAAATAGTTTCATACCCATTCTGGAAGTTCATTTTTTATCTGTTTTTGGTGAATAGCAACTATAGCTAGCAACCGACTGACACTTAGTTACTTATTAGCCCCGCGCGCCGCCGGTACTTAACTACAGTTGCAAAACTTCCGAAAGATTCGAAATAATTATGTAATACTTCCCGGAAAGTTTCTTTCAATCAGAATATTTCAAAATAAATTTGGTTAAAAATATGGGCAAAACGTTTTTTTATTATAGGTCAATCTTGCTAGTAAATATCGTATTCTACATCGATTCGCCAGAAAACATCCGACCGAAGACCGATGAGGAACGAACGCGACTCGTGCCGGCGTGGTGCGCGGGGTGGGCGCGGTTAGCGGGAGTGGTGGCTTCCCCCGGGGAAGTATTCGCCCGCAACCCGAGAACTATTCGTACCCCGCAATAATGTTTCGGAATAATTCCCAGTCGGAGGGAATATTTCGATTAAATAAAATAAGTACTTTGTACGTACCTAGTACATACTAATTCCTCGTTTGTGTTATTAAAAAACGTACTTCTTATTTGCTAAATGGTGGTGAATTGATTTTTATGTTGCGTTAGTAAAATATACTGACATTTAATTAGGTACCTAGGTAGGTATGAGGAACGTGACATGATTATAGCTTGGTTAAGCAGAATAAAAAATATGGTTACTTGAGGGGGTAACTTTTTACCTCGGTACAAATTGCACATCATAATATTGTTTTCCTTACTTTTGAATAAAAAGTATGCAATAACTGTGATTTTAATCAACTTGCGGAGTAAGTTAAATGTAATGCAGCTAAAATGTAACGCATAAAATTGAATAATTTTCCTGATCACCTAACTATTACCATTTAAGAAGCAGTTTGCGCGAATTGCTAAAAAAAGCATTTATTGCAAACTTTTTATTCAAAAGCAAGGAAAACAATATTATGAGTGCGTTTTGCAGCGAGATCCTCCGTTACCATCTTAATTATACACAGCTTTTAATTTAAAATAATTACAAAATTTTGGTGATATTTATTGTTAAGAACATTATTTTTGATAATTCCTAAAAACCTGTATAATATTTTGCATGATTTCGTAACGTTTGGCGTCTTCGAATTTTATTATTAACTAGCCTTTGCCCACAGCTTTGCCCACGTTTAGTGAATTTGCCCGGTTTTCGGCTTGTGCGTTATTATATGAACACCTCTTATAGTCTATGTGTTAACCAGGGTAACCATAATGATAATAAAGAAAACTGCATTCAAATCTGTTGATTGGTTCTCGAGTTCTAAAAGCGTTTATTCAATACTTACCCCGTTTCCGGCTTGGGCGTTATTTTATGAACACTCCTTATAGTCGATGTGTTAACCAGGGTCACCACAATGATAATAAAAAACCGCATCCAAATCTGTTGAGTGGCTCTCGAGTTAAAACGGAACATACAGACAGACAAACAAAAATTCTAAAAATTGTTGTTTCGTCCTCAGTACAGTACCAATAACCCATTGAAAATTTCGCGAACATTTTCAATGTACAGACACGATTTTTTTACTACTTCAGTCAGTATTAGTATACCTGTGTAGATAATAATTTTTCGAAAATCGAAATATTCCGAATGTTTCGTAATACTTCAGAATGTTTCGTAAGTATTCTACGGGAATGATTCGGAATGTTTCCCGACCGCAACTGTAGCCGGTACCCGTTCATAACTTTAGGAAACGTTTCAAAACGTGCGACATAGAGCGAAATTTCACTCGTTTATTAGAAAGAGACACATCTATATAGGAGAAAGATAAAGAAAAATCTGTTTGCACAAATCAAATGTCCCAGTGTGATTTTAGCATTACTCCGAAGCGTTTCAAAACACTTCCATACAGTCAGGCAGGTAACACTTCGTTTACCCCTACAAACAAGAATTCTCAAGAAGCGTAACTTACCCAAAAAAATGATTCTACTAAATATATACCGCGAAGGGCGGGGTGCAAAATAAGTACCGCACGGCGCGCCAGTTCGTCATAGCACCTTGAGTCGTGTGTTTGTGCCGCGGAAAGTTTCGATTGTGCATATTAGGTCTTTTCGCGTCGATTGATTTTACAAATATGCCTTCGTGTGTCGTGAAGTGGTGTAGAAGCCATACGGATATGAAAAATACTGGAATTATATTTCATACGTAAGTAAATAAACATTTTGAAAACTGATCGTCTGTTGTTCGCTGCTAGCTAGCCGCCATAGAGTACATTGAATATACAGCTAGCCGCTGTGGCCGCCATGTTGATAGACCGCCGCACCACGCCGGTGACGACGCAACCAATCGCATGCAAGCTTTGTCTATGTGAGTGTGTGAGGGTTTTGTTGTTAATGGAGTAAGTTTGTCAGCGTAAATGGAACCAAAATCGAATCAGTAATTGTAGGGGAGTTACTCTTCTAGAGAATTCTTATTCGTAGGTTTACCCTCGGTTTAACTTGAGTCAATTTTTGAACCCTCCAGGGTGAAATTCCAATCACTCTGAGTGATTTTCGCTTTTTTCGAAATGGAACCTAGCAATTTCATCAGGTTCCGACACTGAGAGCAAGGTAGCGTATACAATTTTCAAAGCGTGCGAAAGAGACGGCATAAGAACCCGTGTTTGGACCCCTATAGTTGCCACTTAGATTTAAAAGGCCCGTTTTGACAGCTAGAAACGACCATGGAATGTAACTTTAAAATTAATAAACGAAACCGTAAACAAATAATTATCACCTTATTAAATAAACCTATAAAATTTTACTATCACGTTATATAATATGGCAGATAATATTTCAAGTATTATTAATTTTAATCACCACGAAACGCCTTAAAAACAGTTACGTTCCTAGTCAATTTTTTTTTAATTTTAGTGTTGTCACCAGTTAATCGCTAAATATCACCGAATTAATTAGATTCCACATGAAAATATTCATTAGATAAATTTAAGATGACTTTAGTTTACAAAGTAAAATTCATACTGGAGACTCGGTTAGTGGTCAGGACCAAGGTCTTTCTGTGAAATACTCAAACTAAAATTTAGACTTCCTATTCTAATAGAGTCGAGGTTGTTCTTGAACAAGTATAGAAGCCCAAATTTTTTTTTCGTATGTCTCTTATGGTATTGGCCCTGACCACTAATTGAGTCTCCAGTATGAATTTGGCTATACGAGTACAAACGAAAGTCATCTTGTATTAATAAAATAATTGTATTGATCTGTAATTAGCTTAAATGAGCTCAGAACTCAGAGCCACAAAGCCAGTGGTAAAGTTTTTTTAGTTCTGAATATCTGTTCTGTTATTTAAGTACCACTTTTATTACTTCTAAACTAACTGTTTGATAAAAACAGCATTGTTTCCTGTTTTTTAGGGTTCCGTACCTCAAGAGGAAAAAACGGAGCCCTGACAGGATCACTTTGATGTCCGTCCGTCTATCTGTCTATCAAGACCCTTTATCTCGGGAACGCGTAGAGGTATCAAGTTGAAATTAAAACCATATATGAGTGTGTACTCAGATATACAGTATCTTAAAGTTGTGGAATAATCAAACTTCTTAGTTTAGGTAGAAAAAGCTACGGCGCCGTTTATGCCGCAAAAAACGCATTTTTCGACACTCTGAAGTGAATTAAAACCTAGACCTAGAACCTAGAACTATGAAATTTGGCAAGTAATACCGTCTTATACTACAAGTGTAGGCAAAAATCTGTAAACTATATTTGTAATTAAATACCAAAAAATATAGTGTTTAACCAGAATCCTCGGTGGGCGAGTCCGACTCGCATTTGTCGTTTTTTTTTATTTATGAAACGATTCACTGTTAAAGGTAAAATTATAAAACATTCTATCAATAGGTACGGCAGCTTTTAATAAAATTTTATATTGCTATTTAGAGAAGCAAATGGTTTCATTGTGAAGCATATTTTATTACTGGCCAGTATTTTACAGCAATCACCGCTTTTTTCAAGTACAGCTTATACCTCTATTTGAGGTACATTACAAAATATCACTGGCACATAAGAATATCAATTTCAAATAATTTTAATGAAGAAAAAATATAAAAAGTCTGAAGTGTGCGTGTGTAACAAAAATATATTTATTTTATACGCTCATATTATAGTAAATTTTACCAATAATGCAATAAAAACGCACTATAAATTACTGAACAAACGGGATATAGTTACAATTCAGAGGAAAAAATAAGGTTAGTCAAGTTTGTTAACTAACTCAGTTTTTTATTCATTTATAGATAGGTACTGTAATTTATGTTAGTTTGTAAGGTATTTATCTATGGGCCACAGATTTGATTGATTGAATACAGTTTCTACCTAGAACTTATAATATCAGCAATGAACATAAAAATATTCCACAAACGATCACAAACTAATACAATTCAAAATCGATTTCTCGTGCGAATCGATTATTCTAGTTACCGATTTGTTTGATTCACACCGCCAAATACGTTGCGATGACAAATGCCAAAACGGGCCTATTATATTGTGACAACTATAGTTTATGAACGTAGCCCAGGTAGCCGTTTATAAATTTATTATTTCATCAGGTTCCGACACTGACAGCAGAATAGCGTATACTGCAATTTTTAAAGCGTGCGATAGAGATGCATTAGAACCCGTGTCGAGACCCCTACTTTATGAACGTGGCCCTGTGTCGTCCGTCCCATAGAAATATGGTCCCTCCCCCCATAGCAGTGGCAACATTTTCCAAGGAAGCATTACAGAACAAAACAAGAGCAAAAGTAGCCTGAGAGTCAGGTTCAGCTTGTCAATTAAATCTAGAAATTAAATAAAGTGGAACTATTATTTTCTCTTCATATGGCAACTCTAAAACTCTCACTGACAGTTTCAAATCACAGGGAAAATTTATCTCTATAGTATAGAGGTTCTTCGTGATTTTGGTATTGAAATCGACAGAAAAATTGAAAAATCTACGTTTTGGTGCTTGATAATGGGAAAAACTATAAAGAGTGGTGCAAGAGAGGTCATATACCATGTATTTGAGCGGTGCTTGGCGGAGTATCATGCAGGAAAAGTTCTAACTGATTTGGATGACTTGTACAAACGAGTTGCTGTTATTACAGGTATTTAATTACAGTGAATGTATCAATTATGACCTAATTAAGTGTAATAAATCCTATCCAAGCCTGTAAACACACATAAAAGACCTGCTAGTCTAGCATAGCAAACCATATCGAGGTCGATAGCGCTAGATACAGTACTCTGTCTCACTCTGTTGATCTACTTAAAGAGGGACAGACAGTGTATATCGAGCTGTCAAAGCTCAATATGGTCTACTATGCTACGTACCCAGCTTTATACATTTTATTCTAATTTTGGAGGTTATGTCTACAAATAATTTAAAAAGCTCTGTTGATGTTTTTTTATGAGGAGGCTGTATAGTTTTGATTCTTTTGGCATCTCGAAAACTAATTTTGTGTTGATTTTCAGGGAAAGCTGAAAGCACGGTGCGACGAATCGTCAAAGAAGGTGAAAGCGGTAACATAAAGTTTTCGACACCCGGGAAAAATAAGAGAGGCCATCCTTTTCTGGATATGGACGACTTTATTTTATGTGTAATTAGACAAAAGGTGCGGTTGATGAATGAACAATCAGAGTGAATTCATTATTATTATTTCTTGCTCTAACCTACAAATAAATGGCATTAAGTAATATATAAAAGTACTTTAATTTCAAGAATTCACACAGGTACAAGTGTCGCCAAGCGCGTATCCAGGGGGGTTAGGTGGGATTTATCCCCCTCCCGAAATTTGGCGTGACATACACGAGACCGGGAATGTTTATATTCAAAACCACTGTAAAGTACGTCAAAGTACGTTTTAATAAAAAAGGTACGGTACAAGTCTCGCAAAGGCTTATGAGTGGTGACCTTGACTGCGCTTGTCATTTTTTCTCTATCGCACTTAGTAATTTTGTGCGCGAGTGAACACATGCGCTAGTCCCCCACCACTTTCGCCGAGAGCTCATAAGCCGTTGCGACACGTGTACTTTAGATACATAATAATATTATAGTATAGTGATTACACAGGTTTCTTTCACAATTCACGTTGTTGGTTCAATGAATATCCCCCCCCCCCCAAACAAAAGTCTGGATACGTGCCTGAGTGTCCCAACGGTTTTTGGGTGCTCGGTGAAAGTGGTGGGGGACTAGCGCATGTGTTCACTCGCGCACAAAATTACTAAGTGCGAGAAAAAAATGACTACTGCAGTTAAGGTCACCGCTCACAAACCGCTGTGAAACTTGTATCTAACTATATCCTTAGCTAACAAAGCTCACAGAAACCGTCACGGCAAAAAAAATTTTTCCTATAGGTACTTACCTAAATGTGAACGCTACCAAGTGACTGAGCAAGTGTCAAGTTTGTGCGGTCGCGCAGTATTGTATCGCCACATGAGCGATTGAAGCGCCATCTTTTTTTTTTCTAGACTTAATTGAAAATGTGTAACAGTTAGTTTGTGGTTTACCCTTGGTTTACATAACTCGTGTCCATTTTTAAATGCTCTAGGGTGAAATTCGCATCACTCCGAGTGATTTTTGCTCGTTTCGAAACGTAACCTATCTTTAAAATTTTCAAGATTTTTTGGTGGCACCGGCACCAAAATTTTTAAAAAGTAAAACGTCAAAACTTCTGCTTATTTATAACCACGCGTGAATGAATTTTGTTATTTTTCTGTAATTTTTTTACGTGTAATTCTTCATATACTTCTTAGCCATGAATGTGGAAATGACAGAGGCTCAGCTCCAGGTCAAATTTATTACCAAACAAGAGCAGTAAGTGATTCTATATGTTAAAAACTTTATGCCGGGTTTGGGTCGTTACGTTTCTAACCATATCATGTTATTTATTAAAAAACTTCATAATCTTTCAGATATGCTGTTCCTGATAACCCTTACGCTATCCAAAGTAATGTTCAGACTTCGGAACTCAACACTTTGGTCAATGCCTTGCTGAAAGAGACTAACCCTTTGATTGGAAAGGCCGTAGAATTCGACTTCCTAGTATGTGGGGAGCTTCTGTGCACGCCTTTGGCAGAGCACCTGCAAGAGAAAGGAGCATCCACAGAAGAGACTCTTGAAATTGAGTATTTAGAACGGTTCCCTGCACCAAAACCTCAGGATTGCCTGATGCATGATGATTGGGTCTCAGCCGTGCAAGCACATGGAAGCTGGTGAGTGGTATGGCATCACATCAGGTATAAGAAGACCAAAAACTTAGAAATGTGTGCAATCCAAGGTCCCTTAACAAGGATTTCGAATTAATACTTATAAAGCGTACCTAGGTTGTAGGAAACAAAAAATATCTATGTCAAAAAAATTGCTTTGGGCGTTCACACCAAGTTGGATGAAAGTTGTTTTATGGTATTGTGGGCATTAGAAGGATTTTTTTTTAAACTTGGTGCGAGGAGTATAAATATGTGTTCAGAGTATGATGTAATGGGTCTACAAAGTGGGAAATAAATATAGCTTACAGCAGGTAAATTAAAATCACAATATCATTATCATATAACTTTGCAGATTTTTATACTTTTTATATATTGTCCAGGATCCTGACTGGCTGCTATGACAACAGTATACACATCTGGAGCAATAAGGGTCAGCACAAACTTGCTATCCCTGGACACACTTCTCCGGTCAAAGCAGTCTCATGGGTCTCCTCCAACAATGAGCAGGCTGTGTTTGCTAGGTAAGTTCAGTACATTCCCATAAACCTTCCCAATGGAACCCTCTTGGTGACAGTGAAAAACTACATTGATTGAAAGAAACTAAAATGTTAGGAATGCCTCATTTGCTTGGGTAATTAACCCGTAGAGTCACAGTCGTGACGATCGTCACTCCTAGGCCGAATTGTAAATAAAAAATTATTATTGTTAGTTAATATATTATAAACCTAGTGATATGGGTATTTTTCGAAAGCTATTAAGATGAGCAATAAAAAAAAAAATATTATAATAATATAAAAAAAAGTTGTGGATTGTTATTCTAGGCCCAAATCTTCTTTTTTTTTTAATAGAGTTATATTTTTTTTATTTTTTTTTATTATTATTTATATTTTTTTACAATATTATAAAATTTGAATAGACATATTTATATAGTATACATACATATATTCATATATATAACCAAGATTTTTTCAAGGAGAAAGCCCCCCCCACTCCCCAACTTACCCCAAGAAAAAAAAAATGTTTTCTTTTAGGAAATTTTATCTAGTTTTAGAAAAACAAAACTGCATTAGAATTGGACAACTAGTTCCGGAGATATAGCCAAAAACAAAATTGGCGGGAAAATTTGCAAACTTGCAAAAATGCATGTTTACCGGACGGGTTAATGCTAAGTCAATAGACTACAATTATTACTGCACTTGTTATATAAATTGTGCTTTTTGCACTGAGGTTGTTCAAACCTTAATTATCTTTTTATCTATTTGGGTTTTACCACTAGCCTGGGGTGAAGGGTGAATTCTGGTGTCCACACCAAAGACACCGTCTTTATATAAATTACTCATTTGAGAATACCCAATTACAAGTAGTTAACTCACACAATCTCTTAGGCATAAACATTGATTCAAATTTAAATTGGAAGGAACATATTATTATAAAAAAAGTTGCAGTAAAATTATCAAGTTTTACTTATGCCCTTACTGAACTAGTCAATAGACTACAATTATTACTGCACTTGTTATATAAATTGTGCATTTTGCACTGTGACTGAACAACCTTAATTACCTTTTTATCTATTTGGGTTTTAACATGAGCTTGGGGTGAAGGGTGAATTCGGGTGTCCACACCAAAGACACCCTCTTTATATAAATTACTCATTCGAGAATAAACAATTACAAGTAGTTAACTCACACAATCTCTTAGGCATAAACATTGATTCAAATTTAAATTGGAAAGAACATATTATTATAAAAAAAGTTGCAGTAAAATTATCAAGTTTTACGTATGCCCATACTGAACTGAAAAAAACTACAGACCTCGAAACAGGAACTGGCGCGTACTATGCATATGCAAACTCATGGCTCAAGTATGGGATCATGCTCTGGGGAAACAGTACAGATGCTGACAAATTATTGGTCCTCCGAAAAAATGTATTAGAATACTCGCCAATATAGCTGGTCATCTGTAAAACCTACCTTATCAAATATTAAAATCATAACTTAACATCATTATATTATTGTTTCCAATCCTTAAATGCTGCTCCTCGTTTCGCTCGTCATTGCACTTATTTCTAACTTTTTGCTGAAAGACTAGTAATTGTTTTAGTCTCGCTTTTCCGTGAAAAAGCTGAACCATTTCGTATTATCGCGTAACAGTTCGGCCTTTACGCCATAATTTGGTTTTTCACAAAAAACCGTTTTAGGCGATTTTTGCACTGTCCATGTATACAATACATATATGTAAGTTGTGCCGAATGTAGATGAACTAATAACCACAAATAAGTATGATGTTTCGATAAGTCGAAACATCATACTTATTTGTGTTTGTTGGTATAAACTGAACAAAAAAATAAATACAAATTTATGTAATACTTATTACTAATAAGTTGTTATATTACTAATAACTTATTAGATTTTAAAAATAAATAATAAGGTGACTTTTATTTATGCAGCCAAACTCATACTGGAGGCTTATTAAGTTATCAGTAACACAGATTTATTACACTTTTTGCTAATTTCGCAAAATAAAATCTTGACGGTCCATAGTAATTGACTCAGGGTTAAGGTGGTAAAACCAAATCTCTGTGCAAAATGCACAAATTAATATTGTTTTCCTTACTTTTGAATAAAAAGTATGCAAAAATAGCATTTTAAAGCAGATAACTCACTAATAATATGAAAATATGAAAATATATTTATTGATTTAAAATTACATGTTACACTATTAATTGGAACTCTGGCCATTAAGGTAGGCAGGAACCTGCCTGAGATTTAACGACCAGCGCTCTTCACATAAATTGATACATTTTTTGAATTTGTTGTTGTGTACCGGCTAACGTTAAAAATTACAAAATATATAGATATATACTATTACGTAGAAGACATGAAATTGAGTTTATATTAACTAAAGTAACATACATGGTGGATTTAATTAATCTCAATTATTTTAAAAATAACAAACATATACAATATTACGGTATTTACAATTTGATGGCTAGTAATGAAATGACGTAAAGCAATCAGGGATATTAATTAATATACATTATAATCAAATTTGAAGTACTTACTCTATAGTAATTGATTTAGTGGGTTAAGTATATCTTTATTAGGAACACTGTTTTATATCATTTCATTTTGTTATTTTATTTTATTTTATTTACATTTTCATAATTCTATGGATATTATCATGCAAGAGGATGAGAAGAAGTAGAATGAATAATGTTATGAACGTGTGTGTATGTATGTAGGACGTAATGTAAGATGTTGAGGTTAGGGTGTGTGTGAGGGTGTGTGCAAGGGTGTGTGTGAGGGTGTATGTGAGAGGGTGTGTGTGTGTGTGTTGAGGGTTTTGAAAGGGTCTGTGACTTGTGATATGTTTCACTCTCCTACGCGGAGAAGATTCTCTGTCTTTTTCATTTTCATCAACATATTTGACAAAACGGTTTTACATTTGAATTTAGTTAGGTGATAAATGGGGAAAGATTTGCTAATAGTGTTATACAAAAAAGGGCCAATGATGTAATTATGTCTTTTGGCAAATGTTGTTCTGTGAGGCAATAATGGACAAACTTTATCTTTACGACGCTTATTTAACAAATGTGTAGGATCGTACTCCAGGGAAGAATGTATACGCAAGACTGTATTGAGCACAAAGAGCTTCCTGACTGTCAGAACATTGCACTCATTGTATAGTAAGGTTGTGGAGTGTCTGTAATGTTTGTAGGTCATCACTTTCAGCACAGCTCTCTGCGCCCGCTCCAGATTCAACATAGATGTTTTATCTGCACCTCCCCAAGCAGGAATACAATAAGTGAGTAATGACTGAGCAAGGGCGAAGTAGACTGTTTTAAGGGTGTTTAGGTCAGCACCACTTCTTAATTTCTTAAAAACAAAGCAAAGTTTTCTGATTCGTGAAGTTAGTGCTTTGATGTGTTGGTGCCAGTTTAAGGTACTGTCAATATGGACACCCAAGTATTTAATGTTGTCTACACGGGACAGTGGTGAACAGGAACAGTTTGTCAGACTATAATCACACCCATGAGCGGTCAACTTAAACTCATTTTGCGATGGTTGGTAACATGATTTCAGGGAAAAGGTAAGGTATTTCGTTTTCGAGGTATTTAAAGTCAGCAAGTTATCACTAAGCCATGTCATGACATCATGAAGTATCTCCTCGGCAGCCTTTTGTGCTCTGGGCCATGTCTTTCCTTGAACAATCAAAGCCGTGTCATCTGCGTAAGTCACGATTTTACAGTGACGCAAATTTAAACAGCATAGATCATTAATGTAGACCAAGAATAACGTTGGGCCGAGTACGCTGCCCTGAGGAACACCAAAAGTCACATTTTCATGGTCACTTGTGTGTGAATTAACTTTAACGCATTGCGTCCGATCACTGAGATAGCTGTCAAAGATACTCAGTGCAAGACCTCTAATACCAATGGTCTCCAGCTTTGTCAAGAGTAAGGGGACAGAGACAGTGTCAAAGGCTTTTGTGAGATCTAGAAATATTCCTATACATTTATTTTTACTTTCAAGATTCCTCACAACTGTGTTGGTGAGGTCTATAACGGCATCCTCAGTAGAGAGGCCCTGTCTGAAACCATATTGATTTTCAGCAATGATATTGTTTTTATTAAGGTATTTAACGAGTCTAGTATTGAGAATTTTTTCAAAGATCTTTGATAATGTAGACAGTACTGAAATAGGCCTATAGTTATTGACACTATCTCTGTTCCCACTCTTGTATATTGGATGAACAATTGCTTTTTTGAAAACTTTAGGAAATACTCCCTGCGACAAGGACCGATTGATAATTATTGTAAGGGGCGAAACGAGAGAAAATCGCGCAGCCTTGATTATGGTGGTGGGAATGTTGTCCCAACCAACGGCACAATCACTTTTCAGACTCAAAATGATCCCATTTATCTCTGCCTCATCCGTCTCCACAACGGCCATGGAATCCTTACATTTCTGAAATGACTGAGGAGAACGAGCACGAATCGTTGCTGATCTGCCCTGAACAATTTTTTCCGCTAGACTTTTACCTATGTTAGCAAAGAAGTCATTGACAACATTTACTGATGCTTTTACATCACCTGCTAAATTCAGTAGTTCTTTTGGAGGAGGAGTGGCTTTATTCAGTTGTGCTATATTTTTAATACATTTCCATGTAGCTTTGGCATTATTCTTAGCTGATTCAAAGAGAGACTTTTCATAACTGCGTTTTAATTTTTTTAGTAGTTTATTACAGAAATTGCGATATCTGGTATATATAAGTTTACTTTCCATATTAAGAGAATCCTTTTTAAATATTTTATGTAGGCGATCACGATTTCTTATGCATTTTAGGAGACCAGGCGTAATCCAGGGTTTTATAGTACGATCTTTACGAGGAATTTTAGTGATGTGAGAGTTCTGTGTTATAATGTAGGATATTTGGGATACAAATTTCTCCGCACAAGTCTCCGCATCGCTAAATGACAAAACATCTGAGAAATCACTCTCTAACAGGTCATGTATGATTTTTGGCTTGTCAATACGGATGCCATTAGATTTTGGCTTTTCACGGGATCGCTTCAGTTCTAAGCTAAGCAGAACGGGATCATGATCAGTAATTCTTGTTTCAATCACAAATGTGGAGGCTTTCAGCGGAGTTCTAAGTATGACATGGTCGTAGCATTTTTTTTCTCGCGTTGGATAAAAATGTGTTGATAACAAACCATGAGAAGCGCTAGTGTTAAGGTACTTTTCAACCTGCTCGTCTCTTACCAAGATGTCAATATTCATATCTCCTATGATCGCTAGAGTTTTGTATTTATCTAAGGACGCAAGTACTTTGTTCAGGCTTTTCGTAAATTCATTTTCATAAAATACAGCTATCGCATTAAAATTATGTTTACATTCTGATTCCATTCGATTACAACAATAAATATACACTCTTAAATTTGTTAATCGAATACAATCAAAATGTAAATCAAATCAAAATGATAGAATTTGAATGTGAAAACTTAATTATTACTAATAAATTTCCACTAATTGTTTTAAAACGCAATTTTTGCATACTTTTTATTCAAAAGTAAGGAAAACAATATTAATGTTGTGCATTTTGCACCGAGATCTGGTTTTACCACCTTAAGAGGTAGTCGGCGGCTTGAAGTCATTCGCGCACGGGGTCGCTATGCTTGCTATTTCATTCTACATTCAACTTCGGATTATAGAGCACTGACTGACTGTAATTGGTTGGCCCGAACGTTAATTTCCCGAGCTCGTACGGAACTAACCGAACACGGTGTGAGAGGCAAGCTTACGCGAGACAACATTCATGTTTTGAAAAAACTTGAGAATGGTTTTGGCGGTTCCTATGATTTCAGGAGGAATATCCCAAAAATCGAAATGAAACAAAAATATTTTTGAAAATATACTATGCTTTGAAACTAAAATTATTTGATTTGTTGTATCGCTTCTAGGACATTACGGTACATAAACGTTCATCAAAATATGTGTAAAATCCAGGACTTTTACGCTTGTAACTTTTCTATGTATTTGATTTTGATAAATGTTTTAGTTTCACGTCATGGATATTGTATGGGATATGTTGAAAAAGAAAAAATAATAAGCAAGTACCTACAATAAATAAAGAAATGATCAGCGAACTGCGCTAGTATGGGAGTTCGGGCGAATTCGGGCGGTCTTAAGCTTGCGTTTGTAAGGAAGACGAAAAGATTAATTTACGAATTTCACAAAAAATTACTGAGCACTTACCGAGTCTTCAGTAAGAGTTTGGCTGTATAAACTAAAGTCACCTTATATTTATTTACATTAATTTAATTTATTTTATTTATATACAATTAATTTATATCTTGGGTTTCCTACAATCAGACAGAAAACAAAAAACGATAACACGTTCTTCTGAAAAGTTTAGCGTATTCTCTATCGCTATTCCTGCATCAATTATACAATAACAACATTCAAATTTTCGCGTCGTTCAATACTCACTCATCTGAACTTAGAAACTGTTGTCCTGAAACAACTAAACATATATATTTATATCTCCAGTGGCTCTCACGACCAGTCAGCCATGCTGTGGGTTTGGAACGTGGAACGCAATTCGGTGGACTGTGTGGTGACCTGCCGAGGTCACGAGAAGGGAGTGGAGTGCCTGGCCGTCTCTGCTGATGCTGCTAAGATGGCGACTGGCAGCTGGGATACCAATGTGTGCCTGTGGACTGCTAGTACGTAACATGACCACGAGTACTATTAATTCTTTTTCAAAAAATATCTACCCTCATATCGTAAAATCATGTTGAAGTCCAAAATAAAAAATAATTACTTTGTCTCACATGCGCGGTGGACTGCTGGATTTTGGCGCCACAATTTACATTATTTATTATTTACTGTTTTGTTATTAAAAAGTTTTATTCTGAGCAAAACTCTCCAACAGCAGTGATACCGAGGAGAATTTAACTCGAATTGACATTCTGGAAACGGCAAAGAAAATTACAAACTATCTGTTGCCATCAAAATCAAAAGAAGCTTACGAGAAATGTTACCAAGATTTTATTGATTGGAAAAGTAGGTAGCAGTGGCGAAGGGTCCATATAATACGATTCCCATCCGCTTGTTTAGGAAATGACATCCATACTACATTTATTTATTCCGTGCTCTTCACTTTGTCAAACATTTCCATAAATCTCAATACGACAAATACACTTTGCTGACAGGGAGTTGCAAACTACAAAATAAATGTATTGTTTTCCTTGATTGCTTTTCTGAGTTAGGCGATTTTTTTGTCCGGCTTTCCTTCTTAAAATGTTCACTCTTCGCCACTGGTAGGTAGGTACATCTTACATGAGTATAGATTATGCCACGAGTGCGTAAAGGAGGCAATAGCTTACAAGGAACGATTTTATACACGGGCGATAAGCGAGTGTTTTAAACGTTACGATAAGTTATTGCTCTTACGTACGTGTATCATACTACGTTTTTCAATGAATAGTGTGAGTAAATAAATGAAACGTAATTAAAGAAACAAATAATAAATACTCCAAATGAACTTTAGTTAGGCGGGCATTCTTTTTCTTTGCATGCAAGTTGCCAACTTGACGGAAATAAGCTGCTTTCAGTTGCGTTCGAAGGCTGCTTTCACTCATACATAACATAAATTCGGCTCCACTAGCTTATTCCAATAATCTAAACAACAATGGCTTCCCTAAATTGTCTATTCTTTAGATGCAAGGAATGTTGTTAACAAGGAAGACCGATGATAACGTTGTATTAAAAAAAAAAATATATACAGAGAATGCAAGTGGCCAATATCATTTTGCGAACTTGCTCATTAAAGCTTTTTGTCTTTTGGCATTATAATCAACGATGTAAAGTTGATTATAATTATAATATAATCCAAAAAGACAACAAGTTCTTATTCATATTACGATTAAATGAGGTTACCTACCAAGAAGTTTATATTAACCAGATCCAGTATTCTTCTTGTTACCTTTATATTATCAAAAGATATTAAAGAGTAAAATTCCGGCGCGAATTGGTTAATTAAGTTTCATCAGAATTTTTAATTTGTAAAGTTACTACCTATTCAAAATGTCGTCTAATAGTGATAGAGATTTGATGATGCCGCCGGAATTTTGGACACAGTGCGAAATTCACACATAATTGAAATTTATAAGCAAAAAAATTATTTAAGTAATAATATTTAATTTTTCGTTTTTGTTACTGCAAATCTAACTATTCTATAACTAATCTTTATCAAAGAAAAAAACACTATTATGTAAATTCCCGGTCGCCCTTTTATAAAAAGTAATGTCCGAGAATTGTATTCAATAAATATAGTTGGTAAGTATCGTATCGTGTCACATCAATGTCTTTTAAAGACAAAAAAAAATTCGACGAGGCAAAAAGTATGCCTGTCATTTGGTGTTCTGTAAGAATACAAAAATTATCGCAGCTTTTTGCTAATATTTATGAATTTAAAGGTTATTTTAAAGTTTTGCGTTGATCCACAAAATAAAAAAGTTGATGTGATGATATATGTATGCTATTTAGTGCGTTTTTAATTAGAGAACCCCAGATATTGCGACGAAATCTCATAAAAGTTCATTGTTATTGGTTATGGATTAGGCTGGCGGAATAGATTATACTAGTCTTGTTGTCAGTGGTAGGCGGTTTTCGTCGGATGTTCAAACTGAACGCAGCATATGAACGCATCAAACTGAAACCAGCTCATTTCTGTCAAGTCTATCTATGGTACACAAGATAAGACAACTTTTTCGATAAATTAAAAATACCTCAGACATGGCTGTATGGGCTAATAGTATAAGAGGCCACAACGGATTGAGTAAACTATCGTTTGGAAGACAGTATAGATATCAATCACATGTAGATAACTTATGTGAATGCGATGGAGCTGGTCTTGGGGACTGAAGTTGGTGCCTTTGGTAGGTACAGCCGTTGAAACACGTGTTATTATTTAGTACACCAAACAATCATTAGGACAACTGATTCAAGCATAGTAAATATAATACTATGCACAGTAGCTATACGCACAGACTAAAAACTGTGCGGCACAGTATAAAAACTGATTCACGGGTGTAAAATTGATGGAACGTGTAGAAAAAAGTAACACGAAAAAATTATAATGCTTTTGTCGTGGTTGTTGGTTTCGACAAGTTTGTATGGAGAGCGGCTTTGGGCCATACCTTAAATTGTTTTCCTTTGTATGAACAATCAAAACGCTCAGGTTATTTCCCTTGAATTTCCCTGTTGAGTTTTCACTGCATTAGCATCCATGCAGTAAAAATAACAGATAGAAGAAAAATTAAAACTTACTGGATTATATACCGCAATGATATAATGTTAATTTACAAGATGATTAACTTGGCTTCAGGTCTGTCCAATGATGATAGTGTCCCAGTCAGGAAAAAGAGTAAACCGGACCACGGAAATGTCAGGGTAAGTTATATCATGCTAAACACAAAACATCGCTTTCTGAAATATTATTCGAGTATCCTGGCAATGATGCCATCCTGTCATAAGACCGTCGCGCGTCACATTACTTGTATTTTTGTACATTTATTGTGTTTTGGCTGCGCCTACGCATGATTAATCTTTAATAGTTGCAGGGCCGCGTTTAGTTTGATCGCCCGCTCATCACTGACAGCAGGATAGCATATACAAACTCAACGCGTGCAAAAGAGATGTCATGATCGCCGGGCTTGAGCGGGCGATCAAACTGAACTCAGCCCATGGTTCTATATGTCGTCGTAGGATGAAAAAACTGTTTTTTTATTGAATTATGCCGTAAACACAGTCCCATTACGTGATCATACGAAATTATTTACTCCGCTTCGCTCGGCTCCCCAAAATTTACATTTAAACCTAACGAGGTGTGTTCCTCGTTTTGCTTATTTGCTGAAATACTTTCGAAGCGGTTTTAATCTCGCTCTTTCGTGAATAATTTCCTTTTTTCCGAAAAAGCGGAACAGTTTCGTATGATCGCGTATGGGGTCGGCCTTTTCGCCATAATTCGGGTTTTCAATAAAAAGCGGCTTTTTCGTGAATAAATCGGTTTACGCAATTTTACGGTGACATATTATGTACATATAATAAACTGATAAACTAACAAACAAGCAACCCAACTTTTAGATTTATTAGAGATGGCATCGGCAAATCGTAGAATTCGGCATATCATTATTTAAAGTTAAAATTAATTAATTAAAGTATGAAAACGAAAATCGTTCCCCAAAAGTTAAAAATGGGTCCGACGACGAGTGGAGCGAACAGCAGCGTTACATTTGTCGCGTTTAACGAGTTTGCATCGCTGCAGCGATGAGTTGTGCAACGGTTGCAGCGATGGATTTGTGTTAAACGGTCATACGTCAAAATTACAGATAGCCTATACGCTGCATAGACCAGCGGAAATTATTTGCGTTGCTCGATGCTTGTCAAAGTCATGTGAAATGGTCATTTATAACTTTTTGCAGCGGCTGCACAGTTCGTCGCTGCAGCGATGCAGGGTCGTTAAACGCGACAATTTTCATTTACCGTTAGTTTTAACAAAAATACGACCTGCCTAGGCTAATTATGATGTCTCGAATTCTACTTTTGGTTATTTCACGATGCAGTGCAGAAATGATTAGGTATATAACATACATACCTACAATACCTATGCCTTTCTCAAAGAGCGGTACCCAGAGACCACAGATCTACATCTGCCACGACCCTGACACCTCATTTTACAAGTAGTACTTAACGATATGTTCCAGGAACCTCTAAGCACACTGAAAGGTCACCGAGAAGCGGTGTCCGCGGTGCAGTGGATGGACTTCAACACGGTTCTGTCGAGCGGATGGGACCACGTGCTCAAACTGTGGGACGCTGAGCTCGGCGGGATCAAGCAGGAGATTGTAGGTACGAATCCTTGAGAAGATTATCTGAAAGGGCTGCCTAAGCTAAACTGCGTTTAGAGACGTTTTTTAATCGCTTTAAACTCTCAATATGAATATATTCGAAAAAAACCGGTCAAGTGCGAGTCAGACTCGCATACCTAGGGTTCCGTAATTCGACAGTTTTGGGAACAGTCAGGAAGAAGGTATTTAAAATCTTGCCCATAACTGTTTATGATTACTAAAAAAAGAATCGATTGTACCACAAGAGAGACTTTGATTCCGTACTCGAAATAAAACTCGTTGATGAAAAATTTAATTTTCTCATTTTGTCATTGTGAATTTCTCACCCGCTATATTTTTCCTGTAATCTTTACGTAATTTCAAATTACTATGATATTTTTCATATTTTTCGGTTCATTCGTTTTGGAAAAAAGGAAAATAATGCATATTTTTGTGGTTATTCAAAGATTTCTCAAAATCTGTGCCAGTAAATATAGTAAAAGTGTATATTTTTATAATCAGCTCTTTAATATCTACAATTTGATACCCATATTGTATTTTTAGGATATTTTTTATCACTTTTGTATTAGAAATATGTTGAACAATTTAAAATAATTAAATTGTTTTTACACCATTTTGTGCAAGAAAGTCTTTAAGTCTTTAACGGTGCTAAAGTTATGAGGCTGTGACATACGGACGGACGGACAACGGAGTCTCACCATAAAGGTTCCCTTTACCTTTCAGGTACTACGGAACCCAAAAAATGACTTTTATTTACTTATGTCTCGTAATTGTGATGTTTTAAAAACTTGAACGTTTTGCGTTCATTTTCACTAGCAAGTTCTAATTTAGACACTATTCGTCAGGTAATAAGGCATTCTTCGACGCGAACTGGTCTCCTCTCAACAACAGCATCATCACAGCGTCAGCCGACCGACACATCCGACTCTACGACCCTAGATCCACAGGTCAGTAACAAGAATCTGACAAGTGTATGTTTGTATCCGCAAACTAATTTCTGGCTCGCTAAAGAACTTTGTCATACTAAACGTCAAAAGTTATAGTAGTCATATAATAGTGATTATAAACAAAACGTCAATGATTTAATGTTTAAAGAATAAACATGACGTCACGACATGAATCCCACAGTGGGAATGCAAGTCCCTGAAAATATTGAATGCCATCAAAAACAAAACTTGTAAAAAAAACCAAGTCTCGCAACAACATCTTATAGTGACCATATCAATATTCAAAATCTTTTATGTTTTAAATAAATAGATTGACTTGGCCAATGATCTCATCACAAGTAATAAAATATTATATTAAATTAGATTATTTAGTGCGATCGCCAAGTTTTTTTTACAAGTTTTGTTTTTGATGGCATCTCATTTCTTTTTGTAGATAGTCCTACTTTTTTTCGTTTCCGGTACCTTCTACTTACAACTTCTACTTGTAACTTTGTAATCCTATACATTTATATTATACGTGGGACGCACTATAAGTTTCCGGAATGAATATGAAAAAATACTATTAAAGGTACAAAATTAATTTATTGTTTTTCAAAATAATCTCCCTTGGCGTCTATGCACTTTTTCATTCGATCAAACCAGTTTTGAAAACTTTTGTGCCGCTCCCTTGTGGTGACCTCTGAAACGTGTTTTTCATACTCCTCGACAGCCTCTTCTGGTGATGAAAATCGTTGACCGCGTAATTGGTTCTTAATTTTTGGGAACAGAAAAAAGTCACAAGGTGCCAGGTCGGGACTGTATGCAGGATGACTCATGAGTTCTACATTTTTCGTCTTCAAAAAGTCGTTTGTCTGTTTGGCCGTGTGAGAACTAGCATTGTCGTGGTGCAGGATGATACGGCGTTTACGGTTATTTTTACGGAGTTCGTCAATAACTTCCGGCAAACAAATGGTCGTGTACCAGTCACTATTCACGGTACGACGATTCTCTAAAGCAACAGTAGCCACGTGTCCAGTTTTATTAAAAAAAGAAGCAATCATCCGCTTAGATGCACTTTTCACGCGCGCCACTTTGGTTGGTTTCGCCTCATCTTGAAAGACCCATACGCTCGATTGCTGCTTTGTTTTGGGATCGTAGCAATAAATCCATGTTTCGTCACCTGTTACTATGTCCCACACCAAATTTGACGCACCTTCGTTGAATCTGGTAAGCATGGCACTGCACCAAGTGACGCGGTCCGTTTTTTGAGCCTCGGTCAAGTTGTGTGGGATCCACCGCGAGCACAGCTTTCTCACACCCAAATGTTTGTGTAGGATTGATTGTATTTGACTCATGCCTATTTCTAAGGATGCGCGAATTTCATGGTAGGTCACATGCCTGTCTGTTTCAATCATACGGCGCACAGCATCGATGTTTTTGTTGGTCACAGCGGTGGACGGCCGACCATCGCGAGATTCGTCACTGAGATTGATACGACCACGCTTGAATTCTGCAAACCAGCTATAAACAGTCGTCTTGCATGGTGCTTCATTGCCAAAAGCTGTTTCAAGCCGAGCGATGCTCTGTTGAGCTGTCAAATTACACTTAAAATCGTAGAAAATCATACTACGAAAATTTTCCCGAGTTAAATCCATGTTGATGCAGACACACAATTTTTTAAATGGCGCCACAAGGTAAAAACAAAAGGCAGTCAGATGAAACAAACTGCATTCTACAGCCAAAGAGTTCTATTTTCAAATGTTGCAATAAATTTTTAAATATTGTTTATGTAAGTGGCCAGTTCCGGAAACTTTTAGTGTTACCTATGTATACATATCTAGAAAACTGGACCAAAATTGCAAAATATTTTAGTTTTTTCTTGATTTATACACTAAACACTAATTGTATTCCAAATTTGAAGCTTGTATGTCTGCTAGAAGTGCCTTAGAGTTTTGATGATCGGTCAGTCAGTCACTCAGTGAGTGAGTGAGTGACAAAATGGAGAAACTTTGACTAGTTATAGTTCTTAAACTCTGGTTCAAATTGAATGAAATTTGAAATATATCGTGTTTATACAATGCCTGCTTGGTTACCGAAAATTCAGGCTTCTAGTTTTATCCACAACGAAGTTATAGGGGGTCGAAAATGGCCTGAACTGTTTCGAGAAAAAAATGGTACGGCCGTGCCACTTTTTAGCTCGACTTGGCGGGGGCACTACTGGCGGGGGCACTACCGTGCCCCCAGATTTATTATGATTTGTGAAGGTTTTATAGGGGCGTCCCAACATCGGTAATATGAGAGTTATAACTAGGCATCGTCTAATACACCGCACATATTTTTAAATTTGTTATTGCAGGATTTTTGCACCTAAATTATAATTTATATATAACCATCGGTTTAGATTTTGACTCATGCCGCGAACAGGCAATCAACCCCTAAGAAAAAAGAAACCAATGTTACCGTTGTGTAATGGAATGGACGATGGGTGAAATTATTAAAAGTGTTCGAATATTCTTCTGTTAATAGGAATAACCTTTTCCATAAACAGGAAGAAAACGCAGAGATTTTGGTGGCGTAATTACATTACAAAAATAAAATCATTTAAATTACGGAAATACGGGCTTTTTCAACACCTACTGTCATTGTACATTCTGTACCAGACGGTGTTGACCTTTTACAACTTCATACGAAAAATTTTCAGAGCCCGCATATTAAAAAAAAAAACAAAACTGTAATTACAAGTTGTAATGGTCAATGTCATTGTTACCACAGAGCAATATTTTTCTTTTTATATGCGAGGAGCAAAGTTTATTTTGGTACGCAGCTGTATAAAGACTAAGAATCGTATTTCTGAAATGTAAATGTTTATGTTTTATAATGAACGACACAAAAAATTTCGAGTTTTTTTTTTCTGTTTATGGGAAAGGTTATTTCTATCAAGAGAAAAATATTCGAGCATTTTTAATAATTTCATCCATAGTCCATTCTTAGGGTTCAAATAAACATTTTGTTGTGATGAGTGCAGATAAATTTTTTGTAACCATTATTTTCACTTTTTTTATTGGTATTTACACTTTATTAATAGCGTCGTAGACTGAAAGGTGAAGTGAAAGAGGTATGCCAAGTTCGTAGTTGATAGATATTGATAGTCTCTGCTACGAAATTTCATGATTCTGTTCCAGAAAGCATCGTAAAGACAACATTCACGTCCCACACGGGCTGGGTGCAGTCTTTGCGCTGGTCCACCAAGAGGGATACACTGTTTCTCTCTGCTGGATATGATGGACAAGTGAAACTGTGGGAGACTAGGAGGTAAGGAACTTCACCAACCTGGTCTATATTGCGTCGCTAATCCACCAAGAGCGATACACTATTTCTATCTGCTGAATATAACAGAAAAGTAAAACATAAAGAACCCAACGGACTACACGATCTAGATTATAAGGATTTATTTATTTCTACGGGTTATGATGGCCGAGTTAAACTGTAGAAAACTAGGAGGTAACAAACTTTAGCTCACTTGAAAATTGACTTTATAAGCTCTCTATTGGTCTGCTTGTCCTCTATTCCGAAATTAAACTCTGCTTAAGGTGGTAACGGAGGATCTCGGTGCAAAATGCACATTATAATATTGTTTTCCTTACTTTTGAATAAAAAGTTTGCAATAAATTCGTTTTATAGCAATTCGCGCAAACTGCTTGTTAAGGACCCGTTCTCCCTGACATTGAGCACCTCATGTTGCGTCAGGCAGAACTGAACTCTATGACGTTTCATTATTGTTTAAAATAGCACGCTATGAGCCGTGCCTGTTACGACTGGTTACGACAACCGAAACATCGCGCGCTCTAAAGAATCACGTTTCGATGCCGCCCTCCATAGTAATTTGTATGGGGAAATCGCACGCAAAAGTTGGTGATGTTTAATGGATAAATACACCAAGTAACAATTTTCGTTTGGCAAAAATAAATTAATCTCACCATTCTGTACACTTTTAACTTACGGGAGCCTGAATTTCAGTTTCCAAAATTATCTGAGAAATCGCCAATGAGAAATACGCGAAGAGCAGTTTTACGTGATTTTCAGCAACTTTAGATTTTTTTTCTAGCTTGCTATGTATTCTATGCAAAAATAAAATTAATTAGGTTGTAATACAACTCTTCGACAACTTGTGTGATTATTTATTTCTCATTAAACAAATATTTTCTGTCATGAATCAGCAATACGGTGGGGCACGTTTAGGTGGCACGGACCCTTAATAATATAGTTAGGTGATGACATGAAAATTATTCAATTTTATGCTTTACATTTTAGCTGCATTACATTACAACTGTAAACACGCTTTTAAGTTTGTTAATGTAATGTAAACAAAATATAATACATTAAATTACGTATTTTTTTTGTGAAGACTTTGTTATTAATAAACTATTTCCGCAAGTCGCTTTAAAACACATTTATTTCACACTTTTTATCCAAAAGTAAGGAAAACAAATATTATGATGTGCATTTAGTACCGAGGTAAAAAGTTACCCCCTTAAGTTAAGGCTGTTCAATCATAAAAACTCGCACACGCGGCCCAGACACCCGTCGGCCTTCGCACGGGGAACCTGTGTCGCACTTTCCGCGAAACGATTATTTAATTTGACCGCGCCTTAGTGCTTGTAGCGAAAGGAAAATGCATAAACAATATTAGGAAAATACTTTGCTATGCTAAATGCATTTGTACTTAGTCGTAACATATCGCTGCAAATCACATTACCTGCCTGCGTGCAAGAAAATACCTACACTGGAGTGACAGATTTCGCGTGAGCACCCTGAAGGCTGTACCCGAGCCTAGAACATGAAGAAAGGCAAATTTTCGAGGGTTCTTTTGAAGAAATTAGGACTATCCTAATACTGAAAAAAAATCGTTTGATTTATTGATATTTTATCTAGGTGATCCACGTATAAACAATGTACTAAGATTTATACTTTTATCAAAAAAACAATGTTTTCCACCCTTTTTTTTAGGGTTCCGTAGTCCGACAAGGAACCCTTATAGTTTCGCCATGTCAAAATAAAACCTTAAAAAAAAGGTTTTTTTAAGGGTGCCTCTCATACAGGCAACAGATTTTTTTTTCTCGTCTATCCCATAGTGTGGGGTATCGTTGGATAGGCCGTTCAAAAACATTGTGGGTGTGTGAAAACCATTTTTCGATTTAGGGATTCGTTGGTGAAATATTAAGCTTTAAAGTGAAAATTTTAGTTAGAGTGGAGCGTCCCCCCCCCCCTCCTGCCGGCTAAACGGTTGTTTATAGAAATGTGAAAAAATTCACAAAAGTAGTATATATAATGAATTTAAAAGGAAAACTATCATAGCTAAGAAAGCTTTACAGGTTTACGAGTATAGGTGGCGTCAAACTTTTGGCCCCCTATAATGTATGGGACCAGAAGTTTGGCGCGGTCTGTATTAGTAGACCAACTTATATGTACCGGGCAACTACGGAACCCTGCATTGCGCGTGGCCCGACACGCACTTGGCCGGTTTTTGGTTTTTAAACGTTCATTTCAAGAACGCGGCTAAGATATCAACTTGATTTTATTTTTCACAAAATAGGTAATAGAAATATAATGGTTTTCTACGTAAATTCAATTCTTTTTTTCTACAAAATATTTCAGTATTAGCTAAAAACACTCCGATCTGATGTTTCGCCCGTAATTATTAGTATTACGCGTCCTAGATGAATATGTCAATTAGCTAACCAATAATCGCCTCTATCAAAAGCTAATAAAGTATTTGATATTGGCCTTTTTGTGTTGGACGGGTAATAGCATTTTTTCCTAGCCTATGCTTAAGGGTGTATAATACCTCACTTCGCTTCGCATGATTCTGTTTTATACCAACAAATACTGCAACAATCACCCTGAAATTAATATATGATAAAGTTGAGGACTAATGCTATGTCAATGCTGTTGTGGAAACTTGATTACATTAAATTTTCTCGATAGAATAAAATTACAAAGCTACCTCCAAACCGTACAATAAACCGATAGCATTCAATGAATACTTGAAATTAGCTCTGAAACTTTGCATAATATAACTGATATTGGTATAAAACAGCTGCAGACTGTTCCATAAAAATGAAAAAACCATCAGTGTAGCCGCGATTTCAAAATAACTGATGTTATTGCCTGCGCGGCATCTGATTAGAGTAGGATAGACAGTTAAAAAGCAGAAGCGTAAGAGCAGGACTGCGAATTGAGGTATTATGGGCCCTTAAGGTTTTCGGTTTCATCCCCGGACGCGGAACTTCTTATTTTTATATAAAACTAGCTTTTGCCCGCAGCTCCGCCCGCGTCGAAGAGATTTTTGTGGAAATAAGGAAAACAAAAGAAAGTACAAGAATTTGTGTATAATTTATTCAAAACAAAAGAATATGATTTTTTGAACGACAATATGCAACGGTCACCATGTTTTACCAAAGTGCTAATAAATACCAATCAAATAAGCCCATACTCAAAGGGTCTGCTGTTGTCCGTTGAGGAGATCCCGTACCCACGTTCCAGTCCCATCAGCAGACCCTGGTCACCATGTTTTACCAAAGTGCTAATAAAGACCAATCAAATAAGCCCAAACTCGAAGGGTCTGTCATTTTCCGTTAAGGAGATCCCGCACCCACCTTCCAGTCCCATCAACAGACCCCGGTCACCATGTTTTACCAAAGTGCTAATAAAGACCAATCAAATAAGCCCAAACTTGAAGGGTCTGCTGTTGTCCGTTGAGGAGAACCCATACCCACCTTCCAGTCCCAGGAACAGACCTTGGTCACCATGTTTTATCAAAGTGCTAATAAATATCAACAAAATAAGCCTTAACTCGAAGGGTCTGCTGTTGTCCGTTGAGGAGATCCCGTACCCACCTTCCAGTCCCATCAAAAGACCATGGTCACCATGTTTTACCAAAGTGCTAATAAATACCAGTCGAATAAGTCCAAACGCGAAGGGTCTGCTGTTGTCCGTTGAGGAGATCCCGTACCTACCTTCCAGTCCCATCATCAGACCCTGGTCACCATGTTTTACCAAAGCGCTAATAAAGACCAATAAAATAAGCCCAAACTCGAAGGGTCTGCTGTTGTCCGTTGAGGAGATCCCGTACCCACCTCCCAGTCCCGTCATAAGATCCTGGTCACCATATTCTACAAAAATACTCATCAATACCGATCAAATAAACTTAAACCTAGGTCTCCTAAAAAAAACATTTACCAGTGGATGATTGAAACCCCGACGATGAGACTACATACGACTACGCAAGGCGTACATACCACATGATTAACTAAAAATCTTATTGAGTGTTAAAGAATTTTTATAGTCTGTTCAGTAGTTCTAGATATTACCCATTATATGCAAACAAACAAACAAATCTTTCTTGTTAATGTGTAGACGAACTTTAACGTGAGTTGATTTGAACCAGACTGCGTCAAATCCGATATTTTGAAACATGCAGCGCCATCTAGTGTATTAAAATAAAAACCATTTCAAAGCCAGCTTACTGATCCGTTATCCAGTAGCCTTAGCATGAAAACATTACGGTTACATTTAGTTTGAACGTAACGCGGTTTTGTATGAAATCTGATAACCGCCCCTAGCGCTCAGTAGCGGAACTTATCAGAATTCCATACAAAACCGCGTTACGTTCAAACTAAACGTAACTGTAATGTTTTCATGCTAAGGCTACTGGATAGCTTCACAGAGATAGCGTTTTCTAAGGACTCGAAAATAAAAATATTTTAGTTATTGGTCTTTGCTCAGTCAAGAAATATAATTTCATCTTTAATATTTTTTTTACAAAAGGAAATATTTTTTCTGAAAATAAAATAAAAGAATAAAAAATAAAAAGTGAAAACAAATTTTACCAGTCGGGGTTTGAACCCGCGACGATCGACTTCGCTACGGCGGCGAACCTTCCATATGGCTCACTAAAATTCTCACTGCGCTGCTCCCTTTTGTCATAGCGTGATGATACATAGCCTTAAACCTTCCCGAAGAAATGCTTTACCTTTCAGTGAAAACTGCATCAAAGTCCATTGAGTGGTTCTCAAGTTATAAGCGAACAAACAGACAGACGTTGTATTTTATATGTATAGAGAAGATTTAAATGAATGTTATGGGCTTTATGGCACTACGCGACAATAGTTTAATGTCAATTGGGCTTTTCTAGCAAAGTTGTATTATTTTATTAATTACTTGCTCAACAACTTTAAAGCGTGTTTATAATTGTAGTGCAGGTTTATTTACAAACTAATGCATAAAATAACACAAATTTGCTAGAAAAACATGTCTGACATTAAACTATTGTTTGTGCGTAGTGCCATAAATCACATTTAATTAATACTTTTTATTTAAAAATAAGAATAACAAAAACTCGTTTGGGAACGAGATCTGATGCAACCGCTTTGTCGATCTCACAAGACGCACCCTTAGAAGACTTCGATACTAAATTCCTTTTCTTTCCTTATTAAATTAAAACTTTTTTAATTTATTTTTCTTTGTTTCTAGTCCTCGGACGCCGCTGTACGACCTAACAGGGCACGAAGACAAGGTGCTGTGCTGTGATTGGTCGAACCCAGCCCTGCTCGTCAGCGGCTCCTGCGATAACACGCTCAGGATATTCAAGGCGAAGCATGCGATGGGGGAGGCATAAACAATCTAACTTAGCTCTCAAGAAATGCGGTTTTGACGAATGAGTGTTTATGTTGGTGATTTATTTTCTGATAATAACCCCTTTTGCACTTTGTAAGTAGAAGCCGGTTAATTAAATTTGCAACTTCAATTTTTAAACAATACAAGATTTTGTCACGTTTCAAAGTACTCAGGTTTTATATGTAATATGCACATTTATTACCGTAGGGTGTATTAAAAGGAATTAAAAATAAAATGATACACAAGATTTGGTTTCGCTTGTTTTATTCAATCATTTGCTCTTACAAAATATGTTCAATGCAAAGGAACATGACTCGTCACAATAAAACATGCTCTTAGTACCATTTTGTTTTATTTTTATATATTATTTTAGTCCAGCATAACTATAAATAATGCGGGTCACATAAAAATGCTCATAGCACAATATAGAAACTTGCAAACACTTTGTAACAAAATAGATACGTAACTTTCCTTCCCGTCCTCTCTGCGAGAATGCCAAACACTATTATCATAGTTATGCCAAACTTCACATCATAACACAACGAAGCAACATGTCCCTTAAAAATATTCATTCTTACCAACAATTTCATTTCATTTTTTTTACATTTTATGATGTTTTATTCTTGCATTTCGTATTTCTAGAGTTCCTAACTAAATTGTAACTAAACTATTCTACTGCTAGACTAGTCTGCTGGGTAGAACACCACACTAAATTAATACACATTGGACAAGTACATTCGTATCGAGTTCCGACAGATTTTTTGTTTTTTTTTTGTAAGTTTTCTTTCTTTACACTTAGTCAACTACATAACAAAAGAGGAGAAAGCAAACTTGTTCAACGGAAACTTATCTCAAGAATGTAATTTCTCTTAGATTTTTCTTACGTCTAATCGCGTGTGCAGGCAAGCATGCTGCGCGCAGACTTCAGTCCATTCAAATTAAATTATTTAATAAACTAACAAAGGAAACTACCCTAGAGTCTCGCCCAGTACGCTTGACCCCCACACTCATTGGAAATATATTAAACTAGGGCTCTATTCTATCTAACTTAGCATCGAAACATTTTTTGCTATGCTAACCTATCTATAACTTATTCTTTAGCTCTACAACCTAACCATCTTTGTCAACGGCCCTATTAGCTTCACTAGTCTCCATTTCACAAACGAATCAAGCGTTCTCTTATAGATAAGTGACTTATGTTTAGAACATTTACTTACACCGAGCTATGTTATAGGTTCAATCCTAACTTTGACGTGGTATTACCTTAGTTTTGGTTTTCAAGTGATTGGTTCCCCAATGTGAAACTTTTGTGCTCTTTCAGTTTCGATAGCAAGTTTCATTCTAACACATCGACATATTTTTCTGTAATCTCAATTTACAAGTATTCATCACACCATGCTGAGAATGTCGTGGTGAGTTTACTAGGAACATCTGTGATTATTCTCGAATTCATCTTTACATAAATCGCACAACGCGCTCAAATGCAACGACGTCAGCCGCTTGAGCGTGACAAGTGTTGTTATAAAACCATATCGTCTTTAGGTTATACTACTTTGCTTAATTGTAAGGTAAGATCTACGTCACCAGTACAAATATTGTGTAAAGAACCACGTGACTATTATGATGCCGATGTATGATTTGTATTTTCACAAAAGCTGAAGGCACTACTATGAAATCAATTTATTGCTTCAAATGGAAGGAAAGCATTAAGGAAAATATAATGCAGAGCGAAGTAACTTACGCTTCCGACGACGTTTGTACACAGGGTGTTTCTTAGAGATCCTTATATGTAATTTGGTGTGAACATTCTAATTACAAGAAAACGACGACATATTATTATATCGCGGGACATTAGGACTCACTATTTATTGCCTGATACACATATAAACTGAAGTATGTAATACATTTTCTGATACATCAAATTTAAATGCAAAGATTAGCGGAATATCTATCGGAAGACTGCTTTTACAGGAAGCCATAGTCGAACACTAAACAACCAAAGTGACGCAACATCTACTTAACTAAGCGCCGGCCCCGGCTGCGCTCGGCGAGGGGCTCAGCGAGCCACGGGCCTGCCCTACATTGCACTTCATGGTCATAAAATTTTCACAAGAAGTAAAGGCGGTTCGTTTGTCAGTTCAAAAATTTGGCCTGATCAGAAATTATATTTTAATACTGATCTACGGAGTATGGATCATTACGATTTTTTTCAAAAGATACTAATAAAAATCTCACTTTTCATTAGCCTTTGTTACGGTCAGAATGTCGCGGCGAGTAACTGAAAATGATAGACGTCCGGCAGTCAGCGTCACAGCCCAGTATCTGCTATAAGTGTTCGCTACTCAGCCCTTTCTCGAGCCTTGTTTTTACTCGGCCCTCTCTTCAGCTCAGCGTCTTCTATACGTGTTTGCTATTTGGTCCTGTCTCTAGCTTCGTATCTGTAATCAGGCCCTCTTTTCAGCCTTGTATATTCAGCTCTAAACTCTGCTTTCTCTCCATCTTGGCCTCTTATACATGTTAGCTACTGAGCCGTCATTCCAGTCTTGCGAGTATACTCGGCCTTCTCTGTAGCTTATTTTCTGGGCTGTATATTTATACGTGTTGTTTACTACTCGGCCCCCTCTCCCAGTCTACTGTACGTGTTCGCTATTCGGCCCTCTCTCTCAGTAATCCGATCATTGTTAAGTATTTTGACGATGCGCTAACGTTTACTAACGATCGGAAATGAAACTGACGGTGCCATGTCACATTATGTCATACACGAAACGAAAACCTCTACGAGTAATTAAAATAAACTACATTTTCATTCAAAACCTGTCGTCGGCTAGTCTGTTTCCTGTATTGTTTACAATTTCATTTAAAAATCGGTTTTACAGCACAGGTTTTGAACAAACAAGTCCTCTTAAATGTCAGTTAAATTACAGTTAATATTATCAAACATTTAACTAGTCTTCAGTCCCTGGAGTTGTATAAATATTTTCCTACTTCTTAATCGATTTTAATGATTTGTATACTTTGGTTCTGATGAAACTCTTGTCGTGCCAAAATAGAATTAAACAGTTGCGATATAGTAGGCTTTACTCGTACCCATCAACAATGTATATACATGTATACATATCCATGTATAATTTATATATATTCAATATAAAAATATCAAATTTCATATAAAGTCATAAAGTGTACCCAAAACCTACGTGATGGTACAAAAAGTGTGCACTTCATTCGCACCTACACGGTGTTACACTTTGGAGTCCGCTTTAAAATGTGGAAAATAAAATTGGAATTTTCATATGATGTTCTCTAGTGGAATGTGCCGACCGCCTACAAAATAACTACTACCGTTGACTCAGTACATGATTCTCAAAAAAGGATCACTTCATCATATTCAAAATATGAGTTCTCAACGTACAAAAATTTGTATAGAATCGTAAAATGTATAAATAGATAGATTTTACATACAACTGCTTATTGCTAAATGTTACCGTATCATCGACACTGCTGCGCGAGCGCAAACTAGTGGAAGATGTTAACTCATCACAAGCATATGGGGGGACTATGGGATAAAACAAAAATAGTATTTATGGGGTATACATCGATTCAGTCATATGTTTTGATTTGGCAACTAGTTATCGTCTACCGAAAAGTATAGAATTGTAAGTGTTGAAGACTGTGAAAACAGGAGCAGTATGAAACTCATAGGTGACTGTAAGTTCTGAGAAGCGGGCAAACATGCAGGAAATCGTTGCGTATACCTACTTGCGTATGTAATCCATGGAAAAATATAAACTCGAGCGGCCGAGATGTTCAGGCACAAGTTGTTTTATATGTAAAACTATTGTCTAATTATATATTTTAATTAATGAAACGCGTCTTACCGATTTAAAGTGAAATGAGAAACAAATATGAAACTGAAGGTAAATGCTTCAAACATACTTGCGATCCTTGGAAGACTGCACCAGTATATTAAAATGTAGATAATACTGTATACTATGTATAGTCCCATTTTAAAATAAATCTTTCAAGCACCATGATGTGCCAAACACATTTCAAACTTATACGGTTTTATGTAAAGCTGCCTGTTATTAGCTGTGTAAATACAAAATGTCATTTTATGTTTATTACTGTATTTTTAAAATACGCGTCGCTGAAGATTTACAATCTCCAAAAATGTTTAATGTTACAAATGTAGTAACACACGAATACCTTCTTCCATATCCAAATATTCCTAAAATGGTTTATCGATTGATTTTACAATAAATTTTGTTTCACCTACGTGATATGACCTCTTCGCTTAGCTATCTGCCTACCCTCCACTCTTCTCCACTTAGATATTGCTTTCCTCCTACTCTTGTAATGTCTATTACTTCAATTTCTATTAAATAATTCATTAAATCTTCTCCATAATTTCATAATATACAAGATACTGGATTTTAGTATTGCACGTATTTGATCTCATTCTGTTGACATAAGTAAGAAATTTATATTCCATCAGTTGTTATGAATTTTGCGAAATTCTTAATTTTAAATATGACACTGATTTTCAGAAGTTTGCCCATCCAAGGACGTTAAATTTTAAAAGTTCATTCAAGAAAAAAATTATACTACATTAATTTAAATAAAATAAATACCTAACTATCTTAAATAATCTTGTCAACAAGATCCAACCTCTGTCTAGAATCTTAAATTTAAATTTTCATAAAACAATAATAAAATTATAATGTAAAAACACATTTAAAATTGCAGCTCTAACTATACATCAAATCCTCTCCTCGAACCGTCAAAAGACCTCATCAAAACATCACAGCGAATCGTACGACCATCGTGACGCGTAACACGACGCGTAACGTGCGCGTCGCATTTGCAACGCGGGAGAGGACCGAACCACCCGCGCGGAAACAAAACTCAGCTTTGAGGTCGCGGACAATGAGGCTACACTAGAGCAAGCCGGCACACGCCGGCGGAGCTTTCGATGAAGTCTGTCGCGGTCGCAAATTAAAACTAAAACAAATTAACATTGTAAAAAGTCACAGTTGCTTTGATTTTTGGCTCGTGTACAGCGCGGAGTATTGTTGGTGGCGTTTACTTGGGCGGCGGGTAGGGCTGGTAAGCCTCGTCTGGCGACGCCGCCGTCGACGCGTGCTCAGACTCCATCGGCATCTGGATGATGGGCGGCGTGGGCCCGGCGAAGTACTGGTACGGGTGCGAGAAGTACTGCAACACACATAGACACGTGCGTCAGTCATACGATACACACACGCACAACAGAGGGGTTTAGCGTACAGCAAGCGCGAGTGAGCAGTGGGGCGTAAGCGAGGGGATATTGAAGGTAAACAGTGCGCAGCTCTCATTAAAAACTTTAGAGGCACTCACGTATAATTCATTTTCCGGCCTTAAGCTGTCCCAGTTTACCTGGAAAACGGAGAACATTATCAGTCAACTTTTTGTTGCCTGACTGAATGTGTCTCTTGGAAATGCTCGTTTTCTATTTTATATCGGCCATTACTTATAGATGTTATGATTATAAAAATAACTTAATTTTTCATTTTCCATTTTGGTTATTATATGTCTGAGTGATTGAATGTTAAGTACAAAGTTGTGGTTATTCGCTTGCAGTTATTTACATATCGATCTTTTTTCAATTTATAGTGAAATCTTTAAATTCTCTCTTTTTATAGAACACGTAGAATCTTATGTATAAAGAGTGTCATGTATTTCGCTTCACGCATCACACCCACTTCCAATAAAGTAGAGGAATATGGACTCACGTATTGGCTAGGCACGGAGTCGATGGGTATATGCGCCGGGTGCGCAGGGTGTGCGGCGTGGTGCGCAGGGGGAATGAGCGTGGCGTAAGGCGCGAGCCAGGTTGCGGTGGGATGAGCCGCGTGGTGATGGTGATGTAGTTGCGGGTGGTGATGGAAGGCAGCCACGCCATAGACTCCGGTTCCTCCTCGGTACACGCCAGCGCATTCACCGCCAGCCCCACCGCTGCCGACGCCGCCGGCGTAAACGCCGCTGACGCCCATCGCCTAGAAATATAATAACATAATTAGTATAAACTGTGATAACGCTGAATTAATTTACAAAAGCAATATAGGGAATTAATATTACGATGAAGAAATTCATACACTAAAAACATGGAAAGCTTTACAGAATAGTAATGAAAATCCCCATACATCCAATACCTGCGAGACGGCCTCATTGTTGTCTCGCCACGTTCGGGCGCCATTGTCATTGGTCTTGTTGTAGACTGCCTTCTTCTTGTTGCCTCCATCGGCAAACTTCACCAGCAGTGGTTCTTTAGCTCCCGCTATCGGGTTGCCGTTAAACATCTGAAATTAAGTGATACACCTTTTTATTGAAGGTAGATTAGTAAATAGGTTTTTATAGAATATCGATTCTTAATAAATCCAATGTAGCTATGCTTTTTCTACGTAACTTTGAATATTAATATTAACTTTCCCTGTTAATACAGTTTTAAATGTAAACCCGAATATATCAAATATAAATTGTTGATTTACTACAGTTCAATTCAATCACGTAATGCGCACCTGGATGATCTGTTCGCATTTTTCCTTGGACTCCATGCGCGCAAAGCCAACACCTTTACTGTGGCCATGGGTATCTCTCAAGATCCTCGTAGAGACCACTTGCCCGAACTTAGCCAAAAGCTGGTCTACATCGTTCTCCTTGAAGTGAGGTGGCAAGTTAGCCATGTAGAGATTAGTGGGGTCTTGCTCCTGTTGCTGTAAGGGAAAGCCCGAGGGGGCGATGGTGAAACATCTGCTCTGTAAGCTCACAATCATTATAAAATAAGGAGTAATTCTGGTTTAAATCCAAAAGAGACTTTAAATAGGGCCAAAGTTCAAAGTACTTTTTCTTAAAATTGGATATTGTTTTTTTTTACGAAACTTGTTAGGTCTTTTGCTTGAAAAAGGTCTCTGCATGAATTATGGACTGACATTGTTCTATATTTTACAAAATTGTATGATAATTTTATCAGGTAGTTAATCTTGTAAAGTTAAATAAGTTCAACTTTATGCCATTAAAGTGGATCCAACCATCCGCCATTCTACAGTTGCTATACAACTCTTAAAATATTACATTGTTGTCATTGTAATTGTAACATGCAGTTTATCCATCGTAAACTGTACAAAGTTAAAATCCATAAACCATAAGACTCGTTCGCAATTATTTAAAAGGGGTACATTGTTATGTGGGTGTAGTCACGAAGATCAAGTAAGCAACAACTGTATATATGCTTCAAGAGTTTGATTAAAATTTAAGCCCGCATTATGATCTAGACACTGAAGCCAGCTCTGACGTAAATCAGCAGATCGATCTAATATACTATGTATTACATAATAATGTAGGTGTTATCAACGAGATAGGCATATACAAATCAGCATAGATTATGAAGCTAGTTTAGATCGCATACACATGGCTAGTAATATATTCAAAGCATAGAAATACCCAGAGCCTTGTAGCGAAAAACAGTTATTGTTATAACGCTGAAGCATAAACGACAATAGAAGTTAGATGAATGTTTGAAGTAATAGTAGTAAAGCGTTATATTTGCGTCAGGTTTTGCGTAACATTAAGGGAGAACATACTTACAACACGCTAGTGTTAGACAGATCACGAATATGCAGACATACCAATTGTCTCGTCTCCGTTATCAACATACAAACGTAACTCTGATAAACAACATCACAAACAAAATAATATTCACGATCTATGGGGGCCTAGTTCAGCTAGGTGGGTCGAACCTAATTACTATAATGTACGACAGTTTCACTCCGCACAATAAATGGATCATAGAAGATGCTACAAATACGTCTAGACAAAACTTTTAAATTGGATAGAGACATGACCTTTACTTTCAAAACTCAATTAAAGATATTACAGGATATTTGCTTACAGATAATAGGATACATACTAAAGCTATAATCATAATATGTAAATCGAGGATGGAAACGGTTAGGAATTGGGTTGATAACGGACAAGAGTAGGACTACATGGGATGTTAAGGATGGCAGTTTCCCAAAGATGAGAACACGGAAGAAGTAGAGAAAGAGAGAGTAGAAGAGAGAAACAGGATGACACAGCGGGGCAGGAGCAGGCGGTTAGTCATAATAGTATTACTTGCATGCACAACGTACACGGTTCAGTCTACGCAGGAACCAGATACCCACTTTAGCCATCTGGGCCTGTACACCTTTGGCCTGTAATCCTTTAACAGCAGCCTCCGCCGACGCGATCGTCTCAAAATCTACAAAACCGTAACCTGCGAAAACAAAAGCGTAAATCCTTAATACTAACGTCTCTGGTCGTTCGTAGCTTTGAAATGTAATATGAAACATGCTTACTCTACCAATTCAATAGAGTTTATACGAACAACAGTACGTTATAAAATATGTATGTGTGTTTACAATGATGATTGTTTTTACTTTTAAAAATATACTGTGCATGTTTTGTAATATTTTAAATACTGTGCTTGGGTGCAATACTTATTATTATGATATAATGATGTCTACGAATAAAAACACATTTAAGTATTATGAGAAATAAACATACCATATGTTATCTATACATATGTGAATTAAGTTGAAAATATCTAATGTCGTGCATTAAATTGGAAAAATTCTCACCATAGATGGATTAGTTAATGAAGATATATGGTATTCTAGAAAATAATATATTAAATAATTCAATCTTGAATAGTTTTCTGAATGCTGCAATTATTTCGAGTAAAATACATGATAATATTATGAACTTATGCACAGTTAGATAATATTCTACTGTAGGTATAGAGATAGTTTGCTAAGTATATAAGGTAGTATAGAGTGTTAAACAGACGTACGTAATTGAATGTTGTTTACCTTTACATTTATTCGTGTTTTTGTCCAATATTGCTTTTGTTGAAATAATGTTACCATACCTAAAACAAAAAAATACATGTTAAATTAAAATACTTAGGTACCTATGCCATAGTTCGTTGAATATGTCGAATGTTTTTTTTGTGTATGGCAAAACTAAAGAATGGGCGCAGTACTTAGTTTTGAAGTAGATACTTATTTTTTTTTGCATCTTGTACTGACGTTACGGAACAACGTTTTTGAACAAAAGATAATTTTGACGTTTTTAATCGTTAATTTTTTGTTCTGAGTTCTGAGTATTCAAGACAATGCATTGAAATGACTTCGGAAGCGAATGCGCAGCCATAGATACTGTGACACGCGAGAGTGACTAAATTATATTTGGCCATGGATTCCATTCTTCGTAAATGAGTAAAGAGGCGGAATAAGAAGTATCCACTTAACAACTGATACAACTGAGTTTGATAGAATTGTTTACCTGTCGCCGTATGATGGCTTTTTTGTGAAAAAACGAACTATGGCGTAGACGTGATCATACGAAATTATTCAGCTTTATCGTGAAAAAGCAGATTTTTCACAAAAAAGCGAAGTTAAAACGATTACGAAAGTCTTTCAACCAACAGTCAAAAATACGTGCGATGACAAGCAAAGCGAAGGTTTACGTGTAAATAAAGGGAGCGGAGCAGAGCGAGGCGACCCCAGAAAATAATTTTGTATTTCGCGTAATGGTACACCATAATTCGGTAAAAAAAAACGGTTTTTGCTATAATACGACGATATTACATGTATGTTTACTGCCAATAAAGTATTAAAAATGTCTTCTCTGTATACTGAATATTTTTACGGAATTAATTATTAGTGTTAAACTGAGGCCAAAACTAGAATTTTTAAAATTTTTGTCTGTCTGATTGTATGATCCGTTTTAACTCGAGAACGACTCAACGGATTTGGATACGGATTTCTTTGTTATCATCGTATTGACCCATTAATATAAGCTATCACATACACACCTCTTGCGTTAGTAAAGTAACCGCAAAGCCGAAACTGTCGATTTACACGCGAGCGAAGCTTATTATATAATATTTTTTTGGTAATCTTCTTATAAAAGATTCAACGTCAGCCGGTATGTATGTTCGCACTTAAAGTGCTACTGAACCACGCTGGTCACTGTAAAGAAGCTTATGTGGTTTGACATTGAATGATAGAGTGAAAAATATCGACATACGGTATCGTTGTGGCCTGAAAGAAGATTTAGTGACTAGAATAGAAAAAGAAATGCTTCGGTGGTTTGGGCTTATGGAGAGGACAAATTAAAGTAGAGTGACGTGACAAAGGGTGTATAATACCTCACTTCGCTTCTATGATCCTGTTTTATACCAACAAATACTGCAACAATCACTCTGAAATTAATATATGATAAAGTTGAGGACTAATGCTATGTCCATGCTGTTAAGAAAACTTGATTTCACTGAAACATACATCTGAAACTTTGAATAATATAACTGATATTAGCATAAAGCAGATGCAAACTGTTCCATAAAAATGAAAAAACCATCAGTGTAGCCGCGATTTCAAAATAACTGGTGTTTTTGCGTGCACGGCATCTGATTAGAGTTGGATAGACAGTTAAAAAGCAGAAGCGTTAGAGCAGGCCTGCGAATTGAGGTATTATGGGCCCTTAATGTGGAAGATAAAGCTTTACCGGGTCACCCTAGAAGGACGTATTCTGTCTGTATTGAGGTAGTGCAATGTCAGAAGAGCCCGGAATAAAATAGCTTGTATGTTTAGATTGATGGATGTAGAAGAGGTGTGTCAGGATCATAGCAGACGGAAATCTGAAGTCTCCGCCTACTTCTTTGGGAGAGAGGGTGTGTATGTACGGAGCTTTATAAGAATTTATCGAAACAGGAAACTTTTGTCCATACGGATCCTTATACGGTTTTCGTGGAGGCCTGTTTAGGACTTTTAATGTATACTATAATAAAGCCGATTCTGAAGGCATTGAAATGAAATGAAAAAATAGTTCTTTAGTGTTAACAACAGAAGCTACGTATATTACTTTGGAAAAATTGTAGTTTTGACAGCACTAAACTTAAAATTAAAGCCTGAATCGACTTTACTTGCTCTATAATTTTAGGGGGCTGAGCAGTAACCATAATAGAAACACTGGAAGAGATTGGCGGAGTTGTCGAAAACAACTCACATCTGGCACATTTGGACGAGGTCCTTATCGGTGGTGTTCTGGCTGAGGCCGCGGATGTAGAGGTTGGTCCGGCTGAGCTGCTCGCCGCCGGCGCCGGTGGTCGACGCCGAGGACGCCGGCGGGGGCGGCGCGGTGCTGAGGGAGGTGGAGCGAGTCCCGCCCGCCGACCCCGTGTTGGAGGAGGACGATGACGCGGTGTTGGCCGGCGACGCCGCCGTCGGTACCCGCGTGCCCCCGGCGTTGCACCCACCGCCCATCGTCGCACCGGCGTACTGAAACAGGAGAAATCTGTTCTCAGTTCTCTATTTAGAGGTCTGTTGTAGAAAGTACCGGGGAGTGGTAACAGTTGCGTTGTATTAGTCATTCATCCGTTACCGAATTCAGTGAGTTCCTGGAAAGATCTCACTCCCAGTTTGTGGACGAACGCCCATCGTACGTAGAAAAGCAATTGTTTAAAAAGACGCTTAGGAAATACCTTATGGATTTTATTAATTAAAAATTCGCTAATAGATATAACTTTTTTAAATTTACCTTCTTGTCCCGTCTGAAAAATTTTCCCGCCGTGGTCTCTGTGCTATTCTAGCAAACAACTTGATAATCCTAGCCATTCTTGCGTACTACTGCTTTGGGAATGGGAAACATGGGAAACACGATCGTTTTTATAGACTTTTTCATGACCCCACCACTATTTTTATTTCTTTATATCTACCAAATGCAACATTTCAGATCAATAGGTAACTCTGTCAAGGTTTTCGACGGCGCCGTAAACTTAGAATTACATAGCAACTCGAGAACTCGATGGGATCATTCGAATGTCAAATGTACATGCGTCCTTTTTTCTATTTTTGTAAACTAAGGAAGGAACTCACAATTTAGCGTCGCGTGACATGGGTAGCAATTAGTGATATTTAAAAATTATTTTACCGCTGAAGTTACGTCATTTACTTAAATGACAATGGAACGGAAGTTGCAATGCGGCCAAGCTTTTAGAAAAGTGATATTTTTTTTACAACTCGTGCTAAAATTATTTTTATCATTGAACATAGTAATTTACATTAATTTTAAAACATATATGTATAGCACTTTTTTTTTAATAATGACTTTTATTCCGGATGATTTATGATTATGACGTCATTTGTTAGAATGGTCGAACGAACTGTTGTCGATAAAATATCTAAAATATAAAAACTTTATTACTTCAAAAATGTTGCTGTTCAGTCGTAACATAACAAAAAATTTTCGAGCAAGCAAAAAATTTCCCAGGAATGAGAAAATAAACAAAGCTTTATTTATTTATAACAGCTATTGTTATAAAAATATGAAAATATGTTTGTATTTGACATTTTTCGACCCACGGTATGGGGCGATATATATAATATTTTCTATGGGATAAGCTGTTAGATGGTGTTCGTAATGTCAATTACTGCTTTTCTTAATTTTTATGCACAATATGTTGGTGAGGTAATGGTGGCTTGCGGTGTGATGTGTCATTATTTAAAAAATCAATAAATATAAATACAAATTATGGCCATTAAAATAGGTGCACATGCTCAATTTAGCAGCTTTATGTATAGTTTCATTTACAAAACATAAAAAGTAAATAATATTAAAGGTATTAATTACAATTTTTATATCTCCAGAGGTAAACTTAAGAAATCTCTTCATAGACATAATTTCACCTTTGTAAATGTTTTTCCTTTGCCTAAGTGTGTGAATACTTCTTTTATGTACAATAAATCAACAAAATCAAACGAAAGTGTCGTGTTTCAGCTTTTATTCAAGATAATCTGCCTTCGTAGGGCTAAATTTATAATGAAATAGCCTTTACTCCTCATTGAAACATAAATATTTCAAAGCGCTTTGTTACCTTTGTGACGAGAGGAAATTATTAAATTATTCTGGCGACATTGAAAACATAAACAAGTTGGCGTAGTAAAGGGGCGATGTTCCCGAAGGTCTCGCCTTGCCAGTCGGAGGGTCCTAAGTGTTAATACGAATGCTCATCTCGGCTCAAGTTTCTGGAACGAGCGGGTTTGACGCCGCTCCGGGGCGGGTTCATTGAAAATAACTGCTCTTTCAGAGTCGTGGTATGACGCCGGTCATTAGTTATTCAGAGAGCGGGTAATGAAAAGGGCGAGGTAATGAAGGCATGGTGATTCTGAGCACGCGCGAGTAATCGACTCTCCCTCCGACTCTCGGGATGTACTGTCGATCTCGATATGGTGTGACGGAGAAGACAACGGTACTCCCAAGGTATCATGTTTGGATATCCTCCAAACACCGAGGGTTATCTATTGCTTCTAGCGTAAGGAGTTACGGTTTATTGTGAACTGTACGTACGTGCTAGTTTACACATTGTTTCTCTTCTAAACGGCTGCTTCCTGATATTTCGGAATACGTGCGAAACCCATCTATTCCCTATACGTATAAAATGCCATGTCTGTCTGTCTGAGTGTATGCCTATAATAAACTTTAAACTTTCGCGATTTTCACACATTATTAACTTCGTATTGGGGTCTTCGTATTAAGGTATGTTGTTAGTTATCGCGATTAAGACCCCAATACAAAGTTAATAATGTATGATTATAACTGTAAGCTGGGAGGTTTCCTAAGAAATGTGTCTATTATTACGTTATAAACAAAGGCAGTCTATGAATTTTTGCATAAAACTTGAGAACCACTTTCTTTTTGAAAGGTTTGGAGTCGGGGAAAAAGGTACTTCGTATAAGGATATATAGAAAAAACGGATCCTAAATTTGTGTGTGAAAGTGGCTGACGATTTGTGTGGTCTGGCGTTATCGTGATGAAAAACCACACCCTTTCCGTTTATCAACTTAGGTTTTTTCTCGTGTTGGCAGTAGAAGTCTGAATCGATGATTTCCCGGCGGTAAAAGCTTATAGTGGATGATACCAATTCAATCCCACCATGCACACAACATCATCATGTTCTCCGCTAAGTCGGGTTTCGCCATTGTCTGTGGAGCTTGTCCGTGCTTTGACCGCGATCTTTATCACATGTTCCTATCGTAAATGATCCAATTTTTATCACCTGTTATCAATCTTTACAAAAATGGTTCGCTTTTGTTTCGTTTTAATAGAGAATCGCAAATGAAAACACGGTCATGGGGTTTCTTTCCGTAAGTTCATGTGGCATCCAAAATCAAACTTTTACATTCTTTCTATATCCAAGTTTTTTTGATAAGTTCTTCTTCGTATGGAAACTAAATTGTGTCTTCCAGTAAGTAGCCACGTAATGGCTTTGTCATTAGCCTGCATTAGGTCTGAACGAGTGCAGGAAGCCGGACACCGCGGGCACGACATGAGATGGTTTGTCGTTTGTGGAACATCACATAGAAAGTTCGTGCTAATTTTCAGCGGAAATTCCTCTGCGTTTAAGGTTATCCTTAGACCGGCCGACACGAGATTTGAGCGGAGTCAAGGATTTCCAAACTGGTAAGTCTTGATTGTGACCTTGTGGGAGGTGTTCTTCGGGTTTTTCTCAGTCAGGGCTCAGATATGGCTGAGGCGCTTGTTCTCAAAGAGACAGCCTGGAATCAACGGGTGTCGAAAGAGCACTGGTCTTACTTAATCAAGAAACTTCGTATAACTGGACCATGTTGGAAGTGTGGGTGCCGAGGGTCTATTTCTTGCTTGCATTTCTTGACCATAGCGGTAGCCTCTCGTCGGACGAGAGATGGTGCATGACGGTTTCAATGAGTTAAACCGTTTTGTGATCAAAGTTACTCAGCAATATCGTAACTTTAATATGTCGAAGTCACTCCATTTTTTCTCGTGGGTGTCGTAAACTGCGACTAAGGTAAGTTATAGTTTATTTATTTAATTATGTACAGAAATCAACAGCGATACATAGCAGATATAAAATATATAATAAATTACTTAATATTAAGGCCAATATCAGATTTCAATTTTGAATAAATTATACATATATGAGTTCTTCAACAGTAAGATTAACAAAACAAATACACAAAAACTTAATCTAACAAAGTAAAGGGGAAAACCAAATTTGCTCAGTTGTCAATCTGAGAAAAGAGAGAGAATTATGTTTAATTACTCTCACATCCCATATAAGAAAATTACAAAACATTAGTTATAAAAAGTTATGCCAACAATCTATGTTTCTGTAGTATTGAGGGTTATAAGGTCTTCGGGTCTCAAAAGAGGACGTAGGCACCTAATTACTAGTCGTAAGATCTGGCCGTGGCTTGTCGCCACCGTCATGATGACACCATGCCGCCAAGCGACTCATCATGTTCCGGTATGACGTCATGAGTAGCCGTACCGGGAGAGAGGTTGTGGGGAGTTGTCATTCGTTCCTTAGTGACTTTCATCTATATTTTGCAGAAGTCAAGTCACTAGAAAGACTGATTCTCCCATTCTTCTGGAAGATTGACAGAATCAGTCTTTCCAGTCAAACTGATTTCAGGGCGAGCGTCTTATTTATTTATTTTCATCCTAAGTTTCTTGAAGTTTTCCATCAAGCCAAGCGTAAACCCATTTTACGTAAAGAAAAGCGCGGGCAGAGCAGCGGGCAAAAGGTTGGTACATACATAAACTAGAAGCTTCAATAAGAGTGGTGTACGCACACGAACACACATTATTTAGAGAATTTATTTGCACCATTAGCGCTGTATGTACAATGTCGGTAGGTGCGCTTAGTTAACATATTAAACCCATTAAATGCGTGTACGTCGTTGGCACAACTCATCAACTGAAACTGTCTATGTCTATTTTCTACACACACTTATCTTTCCGAGGTTAATAAACCCACATTTGCGATTTTATGTGACGTTGTTGTTGGAAAGTAACATGTTTCAGAAAGAAAGTAACTTGATAGTATCAAGTTGATACACAAGAGCTCGTCCAATGAAAGAACAGTGCCGGGGCATGCCCTACAGTTTTTGCATGTAGTTAATTTATTTTTATTTTATTTTCTATTAGTATTAATTTTAGGGTTCGTAGTCAGCAAGGAACCCGTATAGTTTCGCCGTGTCCGTCCTTCTGTCTGTCTGTCTGTTTGTCTCAGAGCGGCTTAGCTAAGTACTATAAAGCTGTAATTTAGCAAGAATATAATACACATTAATATTGCCGACAAAGTTGTTAAATAAAACCTCGAACATTTTTTTTATGGCTCCTGCTCGTTAAGTGGGGATAATTTTTTTAATTCGCGTCTGCCCCATGGTGTGGTGTGTCGTTGAATAGTACGTTCAAAAATATTGCGGGAGTGTAAAAACAATTTTTCGATTCAGGGATCCGTTTGCGAAATATTAAGCTTTAAAGTGCAAAGTTTTGTTAGAGTCAAGTGACGCCCCTCTCTTCTGCCAACTAAACGGTTGTTTTTGGGTGAATAAATTCACAGCAGAGTAGTATATAACGGGTGTAAATAGACTGTTACCATTAAATAAAACCATATCTTCTACCGACCCTACTGAACCACTTTTCCCGAGAATCATACCCGCGGACACCCTTAGTTTAGGAAATAAATAATAAATAAACAGCTTCAGGTTTCACCGACGACGCTCTCTCTAAACTCGCTCGTATGTCGGTGCGTTAGGGTTCACGCATTTTTGTCTGGAACTCAATTATTTCCTAAACTAAGGATGTCCACGGGTATGATTCTTGGGAAAAGTGTTCAGTAGGGTCGGTAGAATATGTGGTTTCATTTAATGGTAGCAGTCTATTTACACCCGTTATAACGAAATAAAAAAGGAAAACTATCACGACTAAGTAGGCTTTACAAGTAATTTACCGAGTAATAGTCTACCAACCTAATTTTGCAGTTTTTTCATACATTTTTAGGGCAACGATAAGTTTTTTTTTTTTTAAATCATTTAAGTCTAGTAATATTACTTTCGGCCAAATATTTTGAAAATTGTGTTTTTATTTAATTTTTATTGTAATAAGTAATATTTAAAGAAAATAAAAGGCTAAATATAGCAATTATATCTTTACTTATATTAAGTCTAGTAACTTATTTGAATGCTACAGAACCCTCAGGCGCGAATCCTACTCGCACTTGACCGGTTTTATTTAACCTGGGGTAGATAAATTGAAATCGGACCTCAGTTGTCCGTCCATTAATCTTCTAACAAGTGTAAAATCTTAAGGCGAGGTTATCCCGAAAAATCTGTCCTGCTTCAACGCTTTCATTTTTCACATGTTCATCCTGCTCAGCGGAAGCGGGCCGCTAAGAAAACTCGCGGTTTTGAGGTGTTTTTATTTATTATTTTGGAATTGGAGGGATGGGGTTTTATTACGATGGCCGTTTTATCTCACATTTTTCACGACGTTTATTTTAATGTAAGTTTTATTGTCCAAAACTTAATATAGCTCAAATTAAATGATATTTAGATCATAGTTTAGACCTATCTTTGCGCTTTCGGATAATATAATATATAATATAATCGGGTAAGGAAAATGTAAGCAATCGTGTATCAAACAGCCGAAATATCAAGATCAAAGAGTGAAATATGACATATCTTTTTTTACAAAATTTAATTGATGCTTTTTATTTGTTTAAAATTAATTTGAAAAGAGACAAAGTTGGGATAACCCCCCCCTTAGATAAACAGCGTCGAAAGGCAGCTAACGCTCGAAGCCTAGATACAGTGGAAATTTCATAGTTAGTTCATTCACAACACACTCGATATCCACCGAATGGATACATAAATATTTTCAGGAATCAATAGGCAACTTCATTAATCGCCCGGGATGAAGTGAGAGCTATCAGTAATTTCCCCAAATTAAATTCGATTCGCAGTCCAATTGTCGTCCTGGCGGGTGGACGCCACAATTTGCTGGAATTCAAGTAAATGGCCGCAATTCCGACGTTATTCGTTAATCGTGTTTGCCAGCCCGCTGACGAGGCCGTGAACCAATCATACGAGCCTATCTTTCATAGCCATCCCAATGACGTGCTGGCCACGCATCACACGAACCATCTGTACTAATAATAAAGTTGTAAAAATCTCGTGTCTCTACATTGAATATATTAGCAAAATTTCAAGGCCAAAACTTTTTTTTGTACATATTTTGTCTGTTTGTATTAATGTATGTTTCGTTTTAACTCGAGATCAACTAAACGGATTTGGATTCGGTTTTCTTTATTATCATCGTAGTAACCCGGCTCAAGATATAGGATATAAGAGGTATTGATAAAATGACCGCCAAGTCAAAAACTGTCGATGCTACTCAAACATTGAAAGATACATGCACGCGAGGAAAGCCGCGGGCAAAAGGTAGTCATTCATAAGCAACTTCATAAAATTTTTCACACGCTTTAATTTTCATACGACATGTTTATCGCATAATAAATCCCGTGTCATGATAATCTTCTGCATATAACGCCTTAAAACAGATACAACTTTTAACGTATTACGAATCCAAGCAAATTGTTTTTATTTTAAAAACTAAGTTTCTATTTAAAAAGCTTCCAAAAATTACCTCGCAAATTTTCGCATGTGTCAGAATTGCCGTCCTGGTCCCTCAATTCCGGCACGTGCGCTAAAATTGCTAAGGTAGATTGCGGGTGATTTAAAAAAGGATTTCCTACCTATGTGTATTGATTTTTATGATTGAAAACTTATAGTGAGCATTCCTTATATCTTATAGTTTTTATTTGATGTGGTTTAGTCACTCTAATTTCCATCACATGGCATTAATCATACTTTAAACAAATATCTAATGACTGATATTGCGAATGCACAATAATGCCGGAATAGCCGCCCTGGACGGCGATTCTCGCACATGCGACAATTTGCGAAACCGAATACGGGTGATTTTTACAAGCTCTGTATGAAGAAATGTATTAAACTTTTAAAATATAAACCTGTTGTATGTATTCACAACACGCTTTACATGTCTTTTAAGGAGTTATAGTTAATAGAATTATCATCACACGGCATTTGTGACGCCACAAACAGAGGCGTATGAAAAACAAAGCCTGTGAAAAGTTTTGCGAGAATCGCTGCCCTGGCTGGATTGTTAGTGGCTGCAAAGCCGACAACTGGAGAAACACTCGCCAAAGAAGTCTAGAAAAACAGCTGTTTCATAAGCTTTGGTCAAATATTGATTCATTTTTATTTTATTTTATTAAAAAAGAAACGGTCACTTATAAGAAAAAATTACAAAGTTCATAAAAATAAACTAAAATTATGATATATTAATAGACCTAGAGTTCCCTGTAAGGAAATGCTTACAGTCCATTGAACAGGGAACACCTATCTGTTATTAAATAATAAATACTAACAAAGGTTTTTGTGTTGTTCCTTGTTCTCTACATTGTTTCAAACGGTTATTTCAATTAATCAACAATTAAATTGCAACTTAAAACTCATATGATAATATTTCGAATTCTTTACATGCTCATAAAATGTGAGATCTGAGTTATTTAGTACAATAAACAATGTTTTAGAGACCCAAGGCGTGTTTATGAATGAACTAAATGGCAATAAAGTGGTTGTTAAAAGTTGAATATGCAGTAAAAGTCATTAAAATTAACCGGACAAAGTTGACATAATGCTGGCCACCTGCAATTTACCCAACTTAACTTCATCATTAAGTCGATTTCGGGTCCAGCGGCAATTAAGTGAGTCAGGAAAGCGGCTCATTCTTCTGCGCTCCAGTTTCTGTAGGAATTTTAATATTAAAATCAATTGGTAAAATATCTCTAAAGAGCAAGTAGTCTTATATTTAAGGCAAGGTTATTTAGAGAAATCTGTCCTGCTCCAATGCTTTCATTTTACATTTTTCTATCCTTCTCAGTGGGAGCGGGCCGCTAAGAAAACTGGCGATTTCGAGGTGTTTTTATTTATTAATTTGGAATTAAGACGATTGATTTTTATTATTACGGCCGTTTTGTTATAAGTTTTACTGTCTAAAACTTAATAAATATAACTCAAATGAAATAGTATTTATATCATAGCAGGACAGATTTCACTGGATAACCTCACCTTAACATTTTTTCATAAGCGTGTTGTCTCAAAACAAGTGTCAATTTTGTACTCGAGTAGAAGCGCCTGGCAACGTCCCGTGGGCAGCCGACGAAGTCCAAGCCAAAGTTTTGTTCGCAGAAGTCGCCCAAAACGCCATCATGTATAGTCCAACTAATCAAGATTTATAGTTTGATAGTTTCTGCTCCCCGTCCCAATAGTTCCCGCGTAAATTGGACGGACATAATACAATTACTCACTTATTCCCCAGTTTATTGACCCAAAATGGCTTTTTCGACTGAATAATATTGTTAGGTGGCTCACTGTTTTCGGTGGGCAGTTTTATTAGTTTTACAGTTACGAACAAAAAAGAAACTCTACAGTTTGCCTGTCTGGGCTCGCTCTACAAAAGTTTGTTAAATTCTAAAATGTAAGTGGACATTTCCGGGTTCCCAGAGAATACAGGATAAGAAAGTTTTTAAGGAAAAGCAAGTCAAGAGAAACTCAGGGCATGCAAATTGAATGTTTTGTACCCCAAGAGGTCTTCTTTCTTATTTGGTACCTAAACGAATAACGTATTCGAATACTGGGCACAATAAAACATTATATTAACAGATGACAAAATATATCTTAAGTCGATAACACACTTAGATAATTTAAAAATGATAAAATATCATAGCTTCACCATTTCTTACATTGCAGGCAAACTAAAAACTCATTCATTACCAAATTACAAATGCTCTAAATATGAAAAAAAAAAAACATCGCTGTTGTTTTTTCGGAATTTATTTGCAGAGTATTTAATATGTCATACTTACCACTTAATGAACAGTAAAGGAAAACATCTTGAGGAAACCTGCAAGCGTGTATTTGTGCCCGAAGAACGGCGATAGGGCTCACCACCCATCATGTTGGGACGTAATAATCGTCGGTGAAACGCGGGTCTGCCGAGTGTGGACTGTGGCTTGCATTTCACAGTTCACACCCGGAACACCTCTGACGCCCCCTCGGGGATTCATATCGTGACGATATATATATATTATATTAAATGAAGGATCTCTGAAGCCAACAATTACAATTTTTAGATTTTTTGTGTTTCTGTCTGCATGTTCCGTTTTAACTCGAGAACCACACAACGTATTTCGATGCGGTTTTCTATATTATCATCTTCGTGACTCTGGTCAACATATATGGGGTTCATAAAATAACGCCCAAGTTGAAAACGGGGCAGACATTGAATAAACGCGGGCAGAGCAGTGTTGCCAACTGCTACCCATATCTAGTAGCTAGATTTGTCGTGAAAAGTTGCTAGATCGCCCGATTTTCGTACCCCAGAAAGTAGTTAGAAGTAGCTAAATGTTTCTTAGTCTTTTTTTCATAGTAAAATCAATTTTCAACATAAATAATGGACGTAATGACACAAATTAAGGCACTAAATGCACAGTTAGAAATTTAATAATACAATTGAAACAAATGCTGTTTTAGACAACCAACACCAACCACATCTCAAAATATATGACGCCTGAGTGAAGTTAGCTCCGGTCCAGCGAGTGAGATGGATAAAGAGAAACAGGTGACAAGAGATATGAAAGAGAGAGATAGTCAAAGAAAAGTTTGGCTACAATGGCTACTATAATCAGTCGTCCGTCCGGGTCGCGGCCGAAACCGAGTTGACCATAGACATTAATTAATATTATCCAAGCTAATTAGACGATCGGTGATGACTTTATTACCTTGTGATAGAGGCGATTATTGTTATTGATTATTGTTTTGGACGTGTTATAGACAGAGACAGCGCCACGTTTCGCTTCTAAAGTTCTTTTCACGAAAGATACTTCACGGATTAAAGCATTTTCGTATTTATCCTCTAATAATAAGTACTTTGACAGCAGACTTCTTTCCAATTCAGTGTGAAATCGCATTCACGTTTAGTCTGACTTAAAAAGTAGCTAGAAAAAGTAGCTAAAAAATCTAGCTACAAGTTTTTCTAATTTGTAGCTGTTCGACACCGAAAAATAGCTAGAAGTTGGCAACAGTGGGGCAGAGGCTAGTCAGGAATAAAGTTTCACACACAGAAACATTATCGTCATTAATTCATGTACTTTCGTTTAGATACTAAAGAATCGGTAAGTGGTCAGGACCAAGGTTTAATGACCCTTTCTGTAAAATAAATAAAATTTAGACTTCCGATTCACTTCCTATACTAATGGAGTCGAGGTTTTTCTTAAAAAAGCATAAAGGCACGAAAAAATATTTTTCGTATTTAGCAAACAGGGTCATTTAACCTTTGTTCTGACCACTTACCGGGTCTTCAGGATGAATTTGGCTATATAAGAGAAAGTCACCTTATAAATCCCCGAGGGGCCGTCGTAGATGTTTCCTAGTGTCGACTGTAACTGAAATAGTAACCGCGTACATCCTCTTTGAACCGAAGATTTCTACAATCCAACATTTTACAGACACAATAACACGATTTTTAGGACACGCAGTTTTACCTTTCAGTGTTTTCCTTTAGCATCGAAAAAATGGTAAGTGTACATTTGTATAAGAAATACTCTGCAAATAAATCACGCAAAATTCATTGGTGCATGGCCAACCGGCCGGCCGGACTCGATCTCTGACCTCAAGATGGATAAAAGAAAGATAACTGTACGTATTTTTATTGAAACAATCGCGCGCGTATGTTACCCTCTGCGTTGTTTGTGGCCCCGGCGCGCGACGCCCCACCATGTAGCCCTGAAGGCCGACACTTGAGCCGAGAGCTCTTCAGACGCCTCCAGCTTTCTTTATCATCGTTTATAGAGAGACGTTTAGGGGGAATTCAATTTCATTAGAGTAGAGGTAGGTAGAGGGGTCTGGGAGGCTGTTGATGTCACAAGAAATCTTGTTGATCGGTAAGACCAAACATCATATTATGTCCTATCTACATGAACTAAGTCCCCATGAGCCAATTTCTGAATTAGGAAAATGTCGCTAAGCTCGGCTTATTGGCTCGAATCAGCTAATCAAAGCGCTGAATTTCATGACTAAGCACCGCTCTCAAATGAGAAATCATGGACATAGGCGAGCAAGTGCGTACAACCTAAAACGGTCTTGTCAAGTTTGTGGATAATAGGCTTGGACAGGGTAAACAAAATATTATTCTATTTAGTCTACCATTTAGATTTAAAAAAAATATTCGACACGTATTTTTTCTTTTAACAATCAAACAAAAAATGACAGAGATAAAGCGCGTCAAAGTTTGGGAGTGGGGGAAAATGACGTCACTACTAAGTAAAATTGTACCTAGATGTGACGTCACGCGGAACTTCATTGTTTGTTTAATAAAAAAAATAAAAAATACGTGTCCAATATTTTCTGATAATCTAACTGACGGACCAATAAAATTTTTTTAGTCATCATGCCTATTGTAATTGTATATTTTAGCTATGGTTTTTTTTTCATATTAATTTAGGTATAATTTTTTTTCATTTTAAGTTATGACTAAGCAATGAAAAGTTTTTTATGAATGCCAAAGTGAAGAGTTGTGTAGGTTTACTCACAGATGCTTTGAGTCAAGAACTCCGAGTTTTTTTTATCAGCGTTTAAACGGGACGCTTTTTCAGGAATTTGATTTGATTAGAGTCTAAGTTTGATGTTTCCCGACTAGCTGAAGTAATCAAAGTTTGTGATGTGTTCGGCTTCTAATTAAGGTTTAGCGAGTTAATCGATTTTCTAAGTAATCAACAACATTTCGTTGAATAAAATACTGTTATTCTAGTTTCAAATCTCTAAAAAACTTTTGTATATGTTTGAGTTCGTAATAAATTTCCAGCTGAGATAAGTTTTCTCAGTTTAAAAGGCAAACTTTCACGATTTCACAAACTATTCAATACACGTTCACAAGCAAGAGAGAAAATATAATTTTCCCTAATGAATTTCGTATAGCGGTTTAATAAAAACTGTGGACCTGGAGGAATTAAACAGAATAAAGAAACTGTGTATTCTCAAAACAAAAGGAAGCGGAAGTTTCCATAATTCCTTTAATCAGGTTTATATTCGATTCAACTCTTTCTATCGCTTTCAAAAGTTTTAATGTATATTTAGATAGCAAACTATGCAATAAAAGGAATACCACGCTAATCCTTAAAACCGATACAAAACGGGAATACAATGCTAAATGAGCACACAAACAAACCGATGAGTGACGGTCGGTTATGACGTCATGCACGCAGGAGGACTGGGGGGAGGGGTGATCGCTGAAGAGAGAGGGGGGAGACAGGGGCACTCAACAGTTGGTCTCGGCTCGATAGTAACGCGCGTGCGTGGGGCGTCCCGCGTCACATGGCGTTCTAAACTCACCAAAACTCATTACTATGCAGTTTTTTTTAAACAGGTCAAGTGCTAGCCCGACAAGGGTTCCGTGATTGCGTAATTGTTTCCACGTAAATGTCCGGACTTTACAGTTCTATGTACCATAAGTAACAACTAAACTTTCCGCTCGGGTATGAAACACTGAAATTGAAAATGTCAGAAATATTAAACTAATTTTGGAGTGTAGCAAGAGTTCGCATGTCTATAATTTATTGTTCAAGTTTCATGCAGCCTATAAATTATAATGTGAACTTCAAATAGTAACTTTTGTTTTAACTTATAAGTGGGACCACCAACGTCTCAAAACTTTGTTTAGTTGCTGCGGGCAATAAGGAAGCTTTCCGACTAATCTTGTTTCATGAAAACGTCGTTCCGTACAATTTCGAGAGTTAATACTGAATTCCTTACCGAATGAAAGAATGCTCGTTGTTTTGCTACGCTACGCAATTATTCAGACCTTAGTGCCCGCTACGCCGCTACGTACGAAAGATATGAAAATATCACAAAAATTACAACTTTAACGCTTTTTATTAGATACGACGTAAGTTAAATGAGATCTGAAACCCAACTAAATGATAAATAATTTCATCAAGATTTTGGTCTAAAATTCGCTACTTAAAATATCTTCATTTTTTAAAATTACTTTTAGGTAGGTATGCGCCGTAGATAATTTCCCAGTGCGCGGCGTAGCAAATATGCATAAATTTTGTTGAAAAGCTTAACACTCCCGCTCGTCTGCTTTATATTTCTTGATGTATATGGCTATCGGACTATTTAAACAGAACAGATGAAGCAAACGAAGTTACTTGATAAATCCAGTGCCGTTTCCGGAACGAAACACAGTGAAATCCTGTTAAATCTATTAAAATGGAGAGTTCCATTTGTTTTATCGTCGATTCAATCAGCGAATTAATTCCGGACTTTCCATGAAGCGTCCTGATTCTACTTGTACGCCAATATTTCAAATTTTATTTAATCTTATTAAGACAAAAAATTTTAGGTACCGAAAAAAATCTTTAACTTTTTAGGAGTATCGAGTTTTGTTTTTAAATACTTTTCCTAAATTTATGCAAACATTTATTGTAAATAAAAAAATACGTACTGTAATAAATGAACACGTTTTTTTCCTTTTAAGTTGTTCATTGATTGGCTGATAAAGTTCCATTTAACAGTTTCATTGCATTGTCGAATAAGAGAAAACTTGGATTGGAGTGCAAAAATTCAACGACAGGCTGTATTCATTTTTCATTTCATCTATTGAAAGGAGATACCTATCTTGATATTTTTTTATAAATGATACAATAGCTCTTAAGTAAATAATACCTATAAATCTTTATGTATACAGAATGATACAGCAATACAAGGGATAGGTAAGTAAGCGAATTAATTCGATTCTAACAAGATAATTGGGCCGAGATTTCGGCAGTAGCGGGCTAATGGATGGGTAAAATTAATTACCTATCGAGTTTAGTCTCTCTTTCCCCCGTTTGATTGCCAATTGTTGCTATTGACTCACTTGATAACTACGGAAACGCTCTTGAAAAGGAAAATATAATTAACAAATTGTCAAATCCGACTAACAATTTGAGAGGACAGTCGCCGTACATCAACCTACCCCTTGGTAGTTCTTATTGTGCTGGCATAAGTAAAATAAGAACCTTGAACTGCAGACAACCATACATTGGGAGATTAAGAATTGTCTTATGGGAAAGATTTAGTGTGTTCATTAAAATTAGAGTGAGTTGACATCATGAATATTTAAAAAAACGGATAGGACTCATTTTTTTAACGAAAGTTAAGTCAGAGTCGAGTACTCGACTAACCGCCGTGCGCGAAAGTACTCCTGAAGAGTCCTGATGATGATGAGTCATAATCTCATAGAAAACTCGACCTGTGCCTCCTTGCACAGTTAAAAAAGTGAGTCCTATCCGTTTTTTTAAATATTCGTGATTCAGTGTGTCAAAAACAAGAAACATATGCGATCATCGGGAGGCGCCAAATCAGGCTGGATATATCTGAAACGCGGGTCAGAGAATACAAAAACTATATATCGGAGGGTCGTACTCGCAAAACAAATGGCAAGAAAAAATATACAGCGGTCACCAAAAGACAAGGGACAAATTGGGAGAGGCAAAATATTGCCATCCTGCTTTTTTACGTCGACATTAATAAGCGGAGTAAGGAAAAAATCGTTTACATTGGTGGTTCCGCCCGTATTCAAATATCGGTAGCAGGCTTTCAGAGGCTGTCCACGTCACTCGGACATTAACATATTTCAACAAAAACACCCGCCCAATGGAAAAAGTCCGCCCTTTTCTGCGGGATCGGACCCGACCCGTAGTTCACAATATTAAACAAGTTCCGCGGATCTGAAATTCCTCTGTTACGTGAAGGGACATTTTTGAAATGTGCTACATCAGCGGAAGGTTAGCTACGATGTATGGATTCAGAAATTACGGCGATTCACAGTTTGGTTCGACGCTCGCCGCAGCTGTTTAGGAAAAAGATAAAACAAACGAGAGGCGACGACGTGAATTATTATCATCCAACATTAAAAGAGGCATACTTCTAAGAGATGGTCACGAAAAACAATATCTTGTAGACAAACGATTAATCCTAAATAAACTTCAGTCATTCCATGATAAATTTGAATCTTTGGCAACCATTTTCTTATGGTAACTAGCATTAAATAATTCAACGACCTAAGCCAAAAATCGACGTACCTACTTTGAGCACAAATTAATGTACACTGCAGGGGAAAATAAACACAAATTAATGTACGCCGCAGGGATTGAACCCACCATCTCTGGGTTAGTGGGCGAGCACTGAACCATTTCCCTACAGAGGCGGTCAGCCTTTCTAACAACTAGGATGTTTTCATTGATGCGTCCTTAATTTATGTATTACAGAAATGGGGTTGGAACATAGCAATAGAGTCAAAATACATAGTTGTCATGCTCGTAGAGAATAGATTGTAAGTAAATACGTAAGTAAATAATCAATTTATTTCAAGCCACCACACTTATGATAATACACAATTCTTAACTTAAACAACGATAAAACATGTACACAAAAATTAAATAATTATACAAAAAGCAATAATAAGTAGATACTAAAAATAAAACTATTATTTAAAATTATTTGGTGGTAGAAAAGGGTATATTATTGTCAGCACTGATTTTCAAATAATTTCCGAAAGGAAACAGAAATAACCTCTACAAGCAATAGCTTATAAATATTTTGCCTCTTCCTGTTTACCACCGCAAATATTTTATTGGAGATCCGACAAAAAGAAATGCATTTTTCAAATCTGAATTTTAGAGTTATCTCCAAGACCAGCCGGCTTACGAGGGGCAAGGTCCTTCGTCTTCTGTGGAGCCGAAATAAATCTAATTCCTCGGATGACAGATATCAGCAAGACTCGTTTATTTATACTTCCAGCCCGCTACGAGGGTCGCAGCCACACATGGGAATCTCTTCTACTTCACCTCTACCAAAATAAACATTTCCTACTGAGTCAACAGGGGCTTAGGAAATGGATAATTAAAAGGTATCTATACTAATAATAAAGTAGTAAAATAGTCGTGTCTGTACATTAAATACTTTCGCGAAATTTTAAATGGAATGGGTTATTACTAATTAGTATTGTATTGAAGCCAAAACTACCATTTTAGAATTGTTGTCCGTCTGTATGTTACGTTTTGACTCGAGAACACTAGACGGATTTGGATGCGGTTTTCTTTATTATCATCCTAATGACTCTGGTCAAGATAATAGGCTATAAGGAGTGTTGACAAACTAACGCCCAAGCTGAAAACGGGGCAGTATTGAATAAATGCGGGCGGAGCCGCGGGAAACGACTAGTATTTAATATGAGGGTTCTTTTTTATTAAATCAATTAGATTTTAATTTATATAAAAACATATCGTCATGTCGTACTGGTATCCCCGACGGGGTGTCGAAGGTGTTTCGGAGAATGGTCTGTCACTAGACCATTCCTAATTTGTAAGCCCTCTTTTCGTGTCCCAACGTGATAGGGGGTTTACTTATTGCCGTACTAAGGGCACACGGTTTTTAGGGGATGCAGGTTTACTGCTCAGGGTTGTCCTTCACCGTTCAGCAAGTGGTAACTATACAAAATAGTATTTAATCACACATTAGAAAATACTAAAAATGCGAACTACAATGTACTATCAAAAATACTAACTGGACATCAAAAAAATACTAACTGCATTTCAAACGGTCAGAGTGACGAGAAAGGGGCAAAAATGTAAGCTGAAGGATTTCTGGGTTGTCATACAAAATATTACCACGAAAGTTATGTATGACGGTCGCTCCACTACGTTTTGTGACTCGCCATATCTAACCTTCTAACCGAAGCTACCGGTTTACTTCTGCGCTCAATTTGATGTGTATTAAAAAAATCTCCTATGGAAACTTGCCAAATGCAGACAAATTCCGAAAAAGTCATTGGTACATTCTCGACTGGCGAGTTTTGAACCCGGGGATAATGACTAAGCAATTTTGTAATGCCTTTTAAAAGTATTTACAGTTTTCTAAGCGAAGGATTTTCAATGGAGAAAATCGTATTGGCTGTATCTTTCTTGTTACTTCCTTACACTTTACAAACTAAAGAATTTTTTATTTGTTGCAATACAAAATCAGCTAATAAAAGAACATCAAACTCAACCCCATAGAAAAAAAAGTTCTTTTTTATGTTCTTTGTTTCAGTTCTAACTTAAAGACGATAATTACATACAAGTTTCAAATGTGATAAAATTGTTGTATCTACATACTCTTAAGTAAAATAACAAATAATAAAATCAGGCTTCGGTACTTAGAGGGTGCCGAATTGTTTGTCAGGCGCTACCACTTTAGCGACTTGTTTTTTACCGCCTTTGGCATCTGTGTTGTAGTCATGTACCATAATGTTTGTAAGGTTCCGTTCCCGTATTGTGTGGTAGTACAGAACCCATTGTGCGCGAGTCCGACTCGCACTTGGCCAAATTTTAAAAGGTAAATATACCTCCCCATTTGCATATTTTCTCCAATTCCGTTCCTTCCTTCAGCTTTACGGAAGAAATTGACTTAATTACGAAAGGGAGGAAAATATTAAAAAGCTAAATTTATAAATAGCTCTACATCAAAGTCGAGCTCTGTCTCCTTACAGTTATGATAAATTCATTTAAATAGGCATGTCTCCTAAAATAATTTACTCGCAGAATATCGAAGCCTCTCTTAACAGGTTATTAATGAAATATTATCTTCAAAAAATGTTGAGCCCCATGAAACCGTACGAAATGAATGTGGTACTCGTACATAATCTAATCTACAAAAATTTCCCTCATCGCATACATCTAAATACATCAGCATAATAATTCTTAGCGAGTGAGGGAACCAGGGCTGTATTTAAGGTGTGGAGGCACCTGGGCAAGAACGAAGTAGGGCCCCAATCTTTTTATTAGATCTAACCTTCTTATAAAATTACTATGAAATTGTGAGGCTCTTCAGCGAAGTAACAAAATGTTTAGCAATAATTGGTGTTTTAAGACAATTTTGTGTTTTAAAACTAGAATTTGAATTAGTATAGTTACATTTCTTAAAAAAAGTGAAATAAAACGAAAAATATTGTTCTCATGGACCAAACCAAAATGAATAGAAAAAAAAACATCATGAGCCTAAACACTATTAGACCAAAAATGGAATCATTATGCAATTTGTATTTATTGTATTTTTATGTATGGTTAGTTAGAAAAAATACATAAGGCGAGTTGTTTATTTGAAAAAAAAAGTGTATAACATTAAAAACCTATGGAGGCCCCTCTTGGCCCCTCACCTAAATCCGGCCCTGGATGGAACGAGAGGGACCTGCCGGCAAGAGGGTTAAGTAGGCAAACCTACATCCGGAGAAGAAAACGAAAACGCATTATATTATTTAAAATTAAATTTGTTTTGTGCGCGTGCCGTAAAACATGCTAAACAGCCACCCAAATGAAGAAGATTTGAAGATGATAAATGTTTTGTGTTGAGAATATGCTTCTTGTGTTATAAAAAGGTCATTGTGTTGTCCCAAACCAAAAAAGTTGTATGTAATCTTTAGTAAGGGCTGGGTACACTGCAGCTTCGAGTGCGTGGAACTAACAAGCGGCAGAGTTGTGACAGCTGACATATACTCGTCATTAATCACCTCCTCGGGACGCCGCGCCGCGCCGCCATATTGATTCATGTGTCAAATCTCGTGGAACGTAAACTTTTTCGTTGCCACATGCCATTAGAGCTTTTACACCACCATTACTTTAGAAAGCTGTAGCTGGATAATAATTTTTGTTTCAGCGATATAAAATAATTAAAGGTTGCAGGACTAAAAACCATTTTTCATCTTTTGTTCTTACTACTTACGGAACTTCAAAGTTGCAATATAAGGAGAACCATCAATTCTTATAAATCACAGGCGCCATTTTGTTTCGCGTCGAATCTATAAACATCATCTAATATCGTCGTTATGAGCGCAGCATAAAAATAACCATAAACACGAAGATACTGTTTATTTTAATGCAGTAAAACGTATCGGCTGTATAAGCCACCCTTCTATTATTGTATCTTTATAGAGAGCACGAGAGCACCGATACAAAAAACTAAATGAAATAACAAACATTCCAAATTGATTGCTCTAACAGAGCATAAGACAAAATAAAGTATCGGAACAAAGGTTTATCTGTTACAACGTTACAAACAATTTACTGATTTGATACAGCTTTAGAGCCAGTTTTTCAAACATGTTCACACCGATGAAACAGTGATTTGTGGCACGATCGAATTCTTTAATGTACCGTACAAAGCTTCTTAAAAGAAACGTATTTAAAAGATAAAGAAATAATTTCGTTCCGGTTTTCAAACATAAAACCCGACTGAGAAGATCCAGAATCCTAAACTTTTCGAATAAAGATTACCACCCCGGTATCTGCAAACATAAAATCGCAGTGACTCGTGTCGAGAGTAAAGAAAGCAAACGAATTGGAAAGCGATTGGAAAAGTCGCAGCTTACCTGCGCCAAATTATATCCGCGAGATAAAAAAGAGATACAGAAGAAGAGAGCGAAACAAATCGCATAAGTGAGATACTTGCAGCTATTACTAGAATGTAAAAGAGTTCAGACGAAGGCGGCGGCCACGAGATAAATCCCGAAGGAGACGCCTTGTAATAAAAACACGTACGACGCGAGGCGCTTCGTTTTATTTCAAAAAGCGATAAGGGCGCGAAGAAATTCCTTTTACGAGATTCTTGCGGAAGGAGGGGAATGGAGGTTGGAACTAGGCCTTCGGCGACATCTGGTTTGTGTCGGTGTCGTCTCCTGAACGACGCTCAACTTGCGATACGGCACGAGCTCTTTTAACATAAATTACATTATGTAGTAATTATCGCGTAAATAATATTTACACGTCATTTCCGATAATATTATATAACTACTATGTTTAAAGATGGTATCTTTCAGTGCAAGAGAAGTCATAAAAAGCGCAGAAAGTAAAACAAGAATCGTCAAAGTTGCGTTTACTTTTCAGTTATTTTATGACTCAGTTACATTAAGCATACACTACAAGCACTGTGAGGGTCAGTCTGTAATAGCGGGCACAGTTCGGTTTATTATCCATTGCCACTGCCAGAGCATACCAACTGTGTTTTTACAATATAAGTCTGGAAGCAATCTTATGTTTTCTTCTCTATCAACGCCTTAACAAGATTGACCTTTATGCAGCCGTAATAAGAGTAGCCATTGAACACCATGAGTAGCTTTTATAAAACTACAGTACTTTAATATTTTATTGAGGTCATCGTCATCTATCTATTGTTTTTAAAGTAATTTTCTGATGTAATGGCTACGTATTCACATACTTCATCCGTTGATAAAACAAGCATTTTTGTCATATCGAAATTTGTGAAATTTCAGCAGCTTTGTGTTTAAATCCATAATACTAACTGTAATGTATTGGTTGCATCCAGGTTTTCACAACTCAGGTGGAAAATATGTAGGTACACCTATGGTTCCAGCTCCTAGTCTACAATGGCAATAACAACTGTTGGCGGCGGCACCACTCATATTGCCGACTCTTTTCCTCATTTTTGTGATTTACTTACCCGAGTCACTTTAGTTACGATTGTTACGAAGCGAGAAATTAAATTTAAGAGGCCATAAAAATTGTGTTAAAGTTCTTGCATGGCTATTACACGCCCTGATATGATCTGCGCTACGTGATAATTCTATGTTGTTGTTTCTATACAAACAGTTTATTTAATGGAGCCCTAGTAACTATTACTTTGCGAGACTACATTTTATAGCGTTAAATTCTTTTATCTAGATGTTTCCCCAGACGAATGATATGAAAACTACGAGCGATTGCCTCTCCGAGATTGCTTAGGGAGAGTGAATGTAGAAGTTCATGGACCTAAACTCATCTTTGCCTAAACTTTATCAACCCGTGTGCCTACGGATTTATCAACTTCGTCAGGGCAACTTGTTCATTAGCTAGTTTCATGCAAATCATGATTCAGTGTCGCTGTTTAAGTGCTCGAAGAAAGCATTAATCACATAATATTGTTTGCACAACGAGCAAGAGCGGTCGGGTCTGGAAATTGATGGAGTGGTGACGACGCGCCAACTCTTCGGTTAATTATCTGAGCTCTGGGCAATGTTGCCAGTGCGCGCGAAACGTTGCCAGTGGTCTGGCACGGCTACCAGTGGTCTGGCGTGGCTGCCAGAGCGCCGTCGGACCGCCAGATCGCCGCCGACACCAGCTGCTAACTCATTGGCCGAATAATTACTACGTATGTAAATAGGCTTGTTGGGAACGAGATAGCATCCGTTCCGCTTTATTATTCGCATGCTTATTAAATTGCTGCGCGAAAATTGTATACCAGATACATTTATAGATAACATGGTAAAGTGCTAAACTTAAATTCAATTGGTATCTCATTACGTACATGTAAATGTATTAAGAATTTCAATTTTATGTGCATTTAAGTTAATTGGACATACAAGGATGTTACGGTCGAAAGAAGAAAAGTATTGTACTTATTGCTTGTAAGTGTAACAAAACGATATCAAAATGGGCTAATAATAATATCAAATAATTAGCTCTTTCTCTCGTGTCGAGGAAGAATGTGAGTAATGAAATCTGAAGCCAGATGCTGGCAAGATATCCGGTCCATCACCACAAGAGATAAAGTCCAGACCTTGTCTGGCGCATGACAGCACTAAGCCGAAGAAAGCGCGACATCAAATAACGTCTTGTTTGCGGATTCATCAGCGTCTTGATGGATGTAAGGGTAAACACATTAAAGTTTGCACAATATTTATGGAAGTGGACGTACGTATAGTAGACATCGGAAACGTTTGCTCGTAAATCCCTCCATTAAGTGACCCAGATCTCATTATCCCGAGTAATGGACGGCGCCATCTTACCAGTACAAGCGTATTTTATTTATGGCGCTGTCTTCGGCTTTTATGAAAATGCATGCACAATATAATAAAAGCTGCCTTTTCTTCCGTGACGTTGTGCATAAGATTAGAAACGTATTTCTTCGTATCGTTTTCAATTAGTTTCTGTTTGTAGAATTTGTGTCATTTCCGGGTTCGATCTGCATAATGTTCCGTTTTTAAGCACAGTTGGTGAAATCGTATGTGAGATTGCACGCAGTCGTTTGATTTGAATACAAGTAAGTAAGGACGCAACGATGATGGTGCTTTAAAGATTTTGTCGATCTAACAATTGATTTTTATATCTACATCCAGATTGATGTCGGCGAGGTCATAATGATAGTTTTTTAGAAATTTGCAAGACAAAATTTTGCTTTCCATAGCCAATTGCACTTAGACTTTCATGGGCCATAAAAAGCAAAACAAAATGTTAGTTACCTGGTGCGGCGTGTAGGGGCTAGGTGCAGCGGCGTAGGGTTGCGGCTGCGGCGGCGGGTAGCGGCAGGGCGGTGGCGCGTACGCGGCCCACTGCTGCCCGCCGCGGAACTGCGCCCCCGCGCTCGCCATGCGCGCCGCGCACGCGCCTGCGCTCGCGACCGTCACCGCGCCCGCGCCCCCCCCGCCCACGCCACTCGAACGACACCCGCCGCTGCTCTGAAACCAACAGATAACACTATGTTCAAAGGTTTGGCTATGATGGAGTTGTCTACAACCATGCACATCATCATGTTGGTTATAAACGTCTTACAAAGAGACTACAAATCTCAATGTACTATGATCTTGACTATTTGCACATTCATCAATCAAGTCACACAAGCTTTTTTATTCCAGGTGCTCGCTTACTGCTTTTGACTGGGTCCTTTTTCAGTATCGCGAATTTGCTAATTCAGTAACTCGATTGAATAATTATGATTAAAATTCCCGTGTTCACTATTTAATTACTTATATTTACCCAACCGGTTTTGCTATAAAAGCATTTTCAAGGGAGTTGATGCTCGTGATTGTTGGCACTTGGTGGAACTTTTGATACATTTTTGATTGAAAAACACTTGTACTTGTCCACTGATTTATATTATTTCCCTTACCGGTTTCGCATTATCAAAGGTTTTATAAGGTATTAATAATAATTAACGTGTTATGATAATTAAAAAATAAGTGTCTTATGTCTTACACTCCCAAAACAAAACCTTGTCAAACTATTTAACCCTTCGTGATAATTAAGATTTTCCCAATTATTGGATAACATAGAAGGAATTAATATTTGTAACTGTAACAAGTTATAATAATACTGATAAGCGGAGAGACAGACACCAGGTATAAGTTTTCAAATCTTATACTAACCGGTTATAATTACATCGTCCATAAAGAGTGGCACGCCTGCTCTACCTAAAACGGCCATGTAAGTTAACAACATCGTTCACAACTTTAAGAGCTACTTTCACTGTGCTAATTTAGTTTAGTCAGAGACTCTCGCAAATTGTCGGGAACACGTTGGTAATAGAAGGACGTCGCTAGCGTTATACGACATCACTTATAAATTATCCTTAGACCTTTTTGTGTAAGACTAGAGATGGTATTATACCGCAAATGACACATTACCGTTCATAATGATGTAATCAGTAGTGAAAAGGCCCTATTGAGACAACCTTTATAAAGCTGGTTTACTTGCGTGAACTGGAGAAAATACTATATTACACAACAAGTGAAAAAAAAGGGAATTTTCTTCGAGGCACAACGGATCCTGAGAGCAGCAAAGGATTCCAAAGAAGTATCCCGAGCTTAGCGAGCGTTCTATGCAAAGGGAAAAAAGGCATATGACATGTCATCATCATATGTATCTCTGGAAGGCTGACATGGGGTTATTCTGAGTATCAATTAACAAACCAAATATAGTAAACCCGACGACTTGTTGTCATTATGTCGATGAGTAAAACCACATTTCAATTACAATTTTTCTGCAATGTGTAAAGGGTACTTTGGGAAACACGTTGTTTTGGGCTTTTCTTTACCGCCAGCTCGTAGTAATTTAATGAATTTTGGTGTATGAGGCTGGATTGAATCCTAGACAATATATGGAGAGTCTATCGTTTTACCGACAGTGCTACCTGAGCTTGAAGTGAATCAGAATTGCAAATAAAGTCAGTGGAATAGGGCCAGCGTTCAGAGGAACGATGTAAGACCTAATAGCAGGTTGCATCATGGTCCTGACGTAGACATATGACTATAAGAGATTGGCATCTCGAGTTGTAAAGCTGTTCGCATACAAAAGTGTCTGATTTTAGTTTCTTTACTCACAATGGAGTTAGAGAAGGGGACTGTATTGGAATTTCTTAGGTAACGCTTTATTATTCGATGACGAACGATCGAAACTGGTTTTCTTTAGGTATAATTATAAATGGATAATTCGTAAGTGTTTTGTGATTGACCTTATAAGAGCATCAGCGTCACGGATCACCCCATCATATCTACCTCTCTAACGTCTAACTTCTATCCATCTATTCTATTCCGTAGTTTTACATGTTTTAAAATTTATTTATTTAAATTAAGGTAAACCTTACAGTACAAAGTAACTAAAATACGGCTAATAGCAATTTTAATAATCGAATTTAATCAAGTAACAACAAACTATAGGAAATTTTTAGCAACACAATGTCACCTACAATGAGGATATTCTTTTGGTTTATAGAAAGACAAACCAATAGAAAAATAAGATATAAGGAAAATATTTATTAAATTATTTGTACTTATATTTTTGTTGTTTTATAGTTTTATTACATAGTCACAGAATTAAATAAGAAATCTCAATTTACAGGGATAGCGAGTGAGGAGAGGTTGGAAATAAAAGTGTAAATATTAAAAAAAGATGATTTTTTAATCTAAAAAATGTATTCCTAAAAAAAGTTAATTTATTATTTTATGTTTGAACTCAAAAATCCGGACAAATTAAAATCCAGAAAATGTCCAAACGGATGGTTATCCTACTTTGATAGAAATGGCATTTGCTTGAGTCATATAACAGAAATCTTTACCACTGCATTAGAAATCTAACTTATATAGGTACTTGTTCAGCCAGCAAATGTCCACTTCATGCTCTTTGTTACAAAGGTTCATGACTTGATTTCTTTTTGTAAGGGTATTTTTATATATTTTAATTTAATACGCTAAGGTAGATATGTTTGTTTGCTTTCTTGTGTTTTTTTTTTGTTTGTTTGTTTATAAGTAACTCTGGAACTTTTCTTGAAATGATTTGTAGATGGACAGTAAGGATTATGATTCAAGGCTAACACATAAGGTACATTTTATGTTGAGAAATCATCAAGTTCCATAAAAAACATACTACACATGGGCGAAGCCAAGGGCAAAAAGATAGTATTAGCAGGGATTAGTCATTCAATTGACCGCAGGCTTGAAAACGGAAGGGGTAAATTTACGGTACCTAACTGTGTTTCAACTAAATAATAGCCACGATCGATTCAACTGCCTACACACACATATTAAACGTTCCATTTTCTCATAAATTCAGAAACGTTTCACTCGTGTGCACGAGGTCTAATAGCTGTAGCCGTGACGAAGCGCCTCTACTCGCAATTTTGTATCTAGACTTTCGCAAGATTTTCGTCTAGACAGAAAAATACAACCAGTCATGACGGCAAATATCTAGTCAGAGTAATTTGTGTACAGAATAGTGGATTTTCTTAACCTATACAGTACGCGTAGGGAAGCAGATACTACAGATTTATATCTTCTAGATCCTGACACACCTCTTTGCCCCCTCACATCCATACAAGCTCTTTTAATCCGAGTACTTTTGACATTGCCCTTTGACATCGTGAATCTGCATAGCAAGTACATCAGCATCGATTCGATAAATTTGACAGATAAACTCGATAAATTCTAAAAGACCACTCTTATTGCTGAGAAATACGAGTTACTGGTCAGAATACGTTTTTCTAGGGCTTCGAGTCCTTCTTCCACTTGCGCACCATACATTTATTTTGACACTCTACTTTCATTTATTAAATTTCTTTTGTCACTCTACTTTCATTTATTATAATATCCTCTCTCATTTGTACACGTATATATGTCAATATTGCCTCTATAAAATGTTTGAGAAAGATTTGTAACAAATATAGGTACTTATATAAATTAAAAATAAATTACTATTTCAAACACTGTAACACAAAAAAGTATAAGAAATCCACATTCATAATGAAAGTGAACCCATGATGAATCATACCAGAAGATGTTTCGCAAAACTGTTAAAATTACCACTTCATTGCGAAGGCGTCGACAACCTCTAAATATAAAAAATATACTACTTACTCCATAGTAAGGAAAAACAAATTATAGCGACAACGAAGGGCTGATGTGGGTATAAATCGAAGCGGTCCCATATGAAATTCCTGTGTAGTTCGTACTTGATATTCAATACTTGTCTGCTCACCAAAAATAAGATTTATTGCGTTAATAACAATGAACAATTTCACCCGGCCACCCCCCATCTGCCGAGGACTTAATTATTTGACTCACGGAATTCGAAAACCGGCGTGGAAAGCCTAAGGGATCAGAGCTTTTTTGTCGTTTTTTAGGGTTCCGTAGTAACAAGGGCGTCTGCCCCATAATGTGGGGTGTCGTTGGATAGGTCTTTCAAAAATATTGTGGGTACGTAAAAACTATTTTTCGATTCAGGGATTCGTTTGCGTAATGTTAAGCTTTAAAGTGCAAATTTTTGTTAGACTCAAGTGTCCTCTCCCCTTCCCAGCTAACTTTGAAAACGTGAAAAAATTTACGGCAGCAGTAAATATATACTAGTAATTCGCCTCGAACCGTGAACTCCCGGTCGCCCAATTTGCGCTTGACCAATTTGGCTCATGTTCGAACTTAAACATTATTTTTGCCTTATTTACTCGCCTGCCAAATTTCATGACATTCCGATCAACGATACTCGAGTTATCGTCGAACAAACATTCATACATATGCCGGATTGTTCCAGTAGACTCTGAGAACTCGCTCGCTCGTTCAATAACGAAGTTAAAAGGAAAACTATCACAGCTAAGTAGGCTTTACAAGTTAACGAGTAAAAGTTGAAAAACTTATTTTGCAGTTTTATTCATACATTTTCATAAGTTTGTAATTTTTATTTAAATAATTTAAGTCTAATAACTTACTTCTTTGAATGGTACGGAACCCTCAGGCGCGAGGCCGAGTAGTACTTGACCCGTTTTTATTCTTCGTAAACATCGTCGCCATAACTATTTATTTTTTGCCATTGTAAAAAAATAGGTCAGTATGGCCAGTAAGGCGATAAGCTGGCAATCCGCTTAGCGTTGCGTGGGAGTGCCGGCCAGGGAGGGAATTAGGGTAAAATATAGATTCGTAACGACGACGACGGCACGGTGTCTTATTGCGGCCTGACGACGCCGATCCTGCCCTTGCTCTGCCAACCGAACCGGTAATAAACTGAATTCGATCCGTTCAATACCCGACCGGATTACAGCATTATACATTTCAATACTTGAATTATTATGATGACTCAAACGAGAATGCCACGGGATCGTACCAAATGGCGTCACAATCAAATAAAAGTCATAAAATTACTTAGATCCGACCAACATCATAATTATCGAAAGAGTTTACTTAAATCCGGAATTATAAATTTATATTTCGGTATTTTTATTTCCGTTGCCGCTCTACTATGATTAGGATGCCAACCAATAATCGCCTCTGTCAAAGGGTAATAAAGTGTTTGCAATTGCCCTTGTCAGTGTACAGTAAATTCGAATTGCGGATACTAATTTAAAAGAGACTTGGAGATTTGGTAAGTACATTTTAGTCTCCCTAAAATTAACTTGGTTTGGTTTTAACGCCACGACTTTGGGTTTGGTACGAGGCGCCATATACTACGCGGCATTCTCCTTTGATTTGAATTTATTATGATGTTCAATTCACTTGACCTTCATTACATTAGACACGTAAATCGTAACTTGTAATGAAGTTTAGCTTGGTTGATCGGTTGACTTGGTCGGCCCCAACCGGCCCTAAGCCACACGAAAGAAAAAGTTACTAACGAGGACTCGGTAAATGTTGATTTAGGTAACACGCATTAAGTTGTTGTTTATGTACCGGTCAGAAAGTTAACTTAGAAAATTGATATGGCATTGGTTTATTTAAGGTGGTAGAGCTGATGCCGGGCTCGACTGTGGAGGTACCACCATCTTACTCGCAAATCCTCCTGAAGTTATTCAGGAGAGAGTAAGAGAACAGCTCTCAGGCAAAACCAGGCGGCCCACCATTGTCTGGGACCGACGGATGGCGGTTTATCCAACCCCAATTGCCAAGCCTTATAAAAAACAGACTAGTGACGGGCAGCGGCGTCACTGGTGCAAGGGTTTCGGCACCGCGCTCACCAACCCGCCTGCCCAGCGTGTGTGAGTATGGGCATTTCTTCCAGGAGGACCGCCAAGAGTGGCGAAATCCTGGAAAGGCCTATGTCCAGCAGTGGACGAAACAGGCTGATGGATGGATGGATGGATTGGTTGTATCCTGATAGAGACAACAGTCATTTTTAGGGTTCCGTACAGGAGGGGTGCCAAATGGGACCCTATTACTAAACCTCCACTGTCTGTGTGCCCGTCCGTCTGTCACAGGGGTTTACAGCTTCAGCCGTTAATAGGTAGAAAGTTGAAATTTTCACAAAATAAGTGTTATCGTATACGCATTTTTAACGTTATTTGCTGTAGCTCTATCTTAAGGACGATAATACATACAAGTTTCAAATTTACAGACATTATTGTACAGTGAAGACAGCATCAAGTTAGACACTTCGGACTTTGTAGCTATCTTATATTCTTCTCTGTAGGGGCTAATGTCGTACTGCAAGTGTATAGCTTGATGTGCTCTCCACTGTAACTGCACATACTCTTAACTAAAATAACAAATAGTAAAATTAGGGTTCCGTAGTCAGAGGGTGCCACATTGTTTGTCAGATGGTTCCATTTTAGCGCCTTAATGTTATGTAAAGCAACTATATTGTTGATAAGTATGTTCTTAGTAACCGTACTGTGTATTTGTACGGAACCCATTGTGCGCGAGTCCGACTCGTACTTGGCCAAATTATTTTTCCTCACAAATGAATATTTATTCGGAAAATGCTTCAGACCCCTGACATCAACCGGGATGCGAGTGGTTTATGTTTACCGTATTCTATTCCGCACCGCAGTAAAACCGCAAGAAAGTTGGCGCCCGATTGAATGATACTTCGTTTTTCACGGATTCTATACAATAAACAATCTGTTTTTACGCAAGCTGTCACGATTTGAAGTTGAAACAATATCAAAAAACCGGCCAAGTTCGTGTCGGGCCACGCGCAATGTAGGGTTTCGTAGTTGCCCGTTACATATAAGTCGTTCTACAAATACAGACCGCGCCAAACTTCTGGTCCCATACAATAAGGAGCCAAAAGCTTGGCGCGACCTGTACTCGTAAACCTGTAAAGCCTACTAAGCTGTGATAGTTTTCCTTTTAAATTCATTATATATACTACTTCTGTAAATTTTTTCACATTTCTATAAACAACCGTTTAGCCGGCAGGGGGGGACGCCCCACTCTAACTAAAATTTTCACTTTAAAGCTTAATATTTCACCAACGGATCCCTAAATCGAAAAATGATTTTCACACACCCACAATGTTTTTAAACGGCCTATCTAACGATACCCCACACTATGGGATAGACGAGAAAAAAAACATCATCCCCAGTTTACGTGTATGAGAGGTACAATTAAAAAAAAATTTTTTTCAAGGTTTTATTTTACCATTTTGTCGGCGTGATTAATATTTATATCCATGCCAAATTACAGCTTTCTAGTACTAATAGTCTCTGCGCTAAGCCGCGGTCAGACGGACAGACGGACATGGCGAAACTATAAGGGTTCCTTGTCGAACTACGGAATCCTAAAAATCAGTATGCTGTGCAAACTTTGGTAACTTTTTCAAGTCGGATACACGTCATTACACGTTTACATCTACGTATTTATCGTTTATTGCATCGATACAGGTACATACTACTGTAATTTAGTTAATGTACCATCAAAGAAATTGCCGCTGACTCACTTATCGTACTTTTTTCTAATGCAATACGGGTGTAAGGTGGGCCTGCGGATTTTTATTTGATATTTCGTGTATTATTTTACTTTTTGATACACATAAAAAGCCCAAAAGATAATTTAACATGTTTTTTCGTTTCAAAGTTTAGCTTAGTTGTAAAATTAAAATTGACATGGTATTATCACACTAATGTTATAAATGCGAAAGTTTGTGTGTGTGTGTGTGTGTGTGTGTGTTTGTTACTCTATCACGCTGAAACGGCTGAGCGGATTTGGATGAAATTTAGAATGGATATAGCTTATACCCTAACTTAACACATAGGTTACTTTTTATCCCGGAAAAAAGCATGACGTTAAACTGAATAACACGCGGGCGGAGCTGCGGGCAAAAGCCAGTGATTTATATGCTATTATTTTCAAAAGCTAGTGATATTAGGCGTAAATAAAATGTTAATTCTCGTAGGTTTTGAGCGCCTCGGTTTCGATCCGTCTCGTTGCAGAGGATATGTCACGCTTGCAAAGGTCCCTGTTACTCCATGCGGAACGCCCCGCAGTGCGAGAGGGACGGATTCCGGAAACAATAGCAAAATGTCGATTTTAAATTAATACAAAATGAACTAAAATAGCTATCAAAATTTCCAACTGAGGAAATTTAGATATCGTTAAAATCTATCTAATAAAATATCGTTCAGGTCTGTATGTCATTCCGATTTGTCATACTATGAAAAAAGTGTAGAAGAAGATTTCAATAATTATTTCTATCGAGCGAAAGTTCTGCAATCGCGTTTCCCTACTGCAGAAAACTAAAATAAGGTTTCGAAATTTAAAAATTAGATTCAAATTAGTGGCTTCTTCTGAAAAGCAGGCAAACGATTTCGAAAAGTGCCGTTTTTAAACTTAAACCATGTAAATTCATGACGCGTGTAATCAAGTTTCCACATTGAAAGAGACTTTCATCTTTATCACATTGATATAAGCGCTACAAGGAAACATGTCTGTGTAAAATGGTTTTAGTAGTCTAGTGTCGCGTCGCCGTCAAGTCGGGCCAGAAGTCGCGACGTCTCATGTTGCCATGGGCGTATATAAAGAGGGAGGGGGGGGGGGTTAGAGGGTCCGGATCACCCCTCTTAGCATATGCGCAAATATTATTAGTTTAATATTCACATTATGTATCCATTACGAATTATCAACAAAACTTTATTAATACTGAAGACTCGGTATCAAGATTTGATGACCGACCCGTTGTAAAATTCGTATTTTTTTTGTTGTTCCAAGTCAAGCCTAACCCTGAGTCAATTACTTGCATTTCTGGACCCTTGGACCCCCATGATAAAGTTATAGCTACGCCCTTGTGTGTTTCTATTCGAGTACAAACTCCCTCGCCCACTTCGCACCAAACCCTTGAAGCCTCAACTAACTTTGTAAACGTCTACTCTACTGGAAGTTCACTCTAGTATTCTATGTTAAAAGGTCTTGAGTAGCGCTTGTCGATAGATAATAGAGATTCGTATCTTTGTGCGTGTCTCCCTTTTGTCATCGAAGTTCTAAGAACTGCTACAAGGAACATTGAGTGTCATATTGGGAGCGATTTTCAAAGGTGCAAGTTCAAAGGTTGGAAAAGAAAACATTATTTACCCATTCCAGTTTCATGTCTCTGTTGTGATTGGAAGAAAGATGTGCCTTTAAATATGTAGAGCCTTTTTTAGCTCCATCTGTAAAAAACCGGTCAAGTGAGGGTTCCGTACTCTTTAAATAAGTCAATACACTTAAATGATTTGAACAAAAATTACAAACTTATCAATACCAAGAAAAAGTATAAAACAAAACTGCAAAATTAAGTTGGTAACCCTGAATTAAAATCAACGTTTTCAGTATTCGCTGTTTAAAAACAGTATATAGCACATAATATACAGAAAATTCCAAATTCCTAACTAGTTTAGTTTATGAGAGAGACCCCGTAGCAAAAATGGTCTAAAATTTACAACTTTATGGCCCCACATTTCTTTATTTTAGGAGATAGGAGAATATATTCGTACTCTACTTAATGAATTCTAGACAATGACACTCGACATGCGGGGGTAAGAAAAACACTTTTTATGTACGGGATCCCACGTAAAAATAAATTCAATTTAATTTCTAATTCAATATCCGCTTTTGGGTCAACATTTTACATATCATATCCAAATTTAAGATCTGTACCTCATTCCGTCTACAAGCTAGAGACCCGTGATATACGGATGGACAGAACAGTAGAGCGATAATAGAAATATAAATATATTTATTTGCCACAAAACAAAAATTTATACTAATTAAATTAAAATTAACAACTTAATCATTTTGTTTGCAAAATGTATCAATCTCAGCATTTGCTGTAAGTTATGAACGTTACAGCGCTGATTTCCAGATTGACCCGTTTCACACTATACCGTACATTCAGTTGCAGGTAGATAAAAAAGAATAAAGATACAATTAAAAATTTAGAATAATGGACAACACAAAGGATTCATTAACAAAACACACACAGTAATACAAGGAAATCAAAAATAATACATTAAATTAATTAATCTGATAAAAATAAAAATATAAAAAAACAACTTCAAAATAATCAGTTTCTTATTGCAACCCTCCACTGCATAAATAATGATAAAGTCAACATCAAGGAACTGCTATTAACTTCAAAAATTATCGAGTTTTTTGTGAATTCAGTAGTACACATTTATATTGCCTTTTATAAGCAGTTATTGACATTTTTGATATTTTATATATTATTATATATATTTTACATATAGGGCTCCTTTGCCCTTTGGACAAGGAACCCTAACGACGACTCATCTCGAACAAGAACTCTTTTATTCAATGAAAGCGGGTACAGTCAGAAGAGTTAATGTTGACACTCTAGAGTTTAGAGGCAAGTCAATAAGAGGCAATAAGAGCGGCCTCCGGGCCCCCGGGCCACCGCGCGCTCTCGACTTATTGTCGGAGACGACGACGACACGAATAAAATGAATATTTGCACTAGCGAACTAGACGGAAACCTAGCTTTTACTTCCTCAGCATGCATCCGTTAAACATTTAAAAGAAAATCTTTTAGAATTTGCGTGAGAACTTGAATCGTGAGCCAAGGAACCGCGTAAAATAAACCTGATTGCATTATTGGCGTTTCCACTCGAAACGAGCCTTGTAATTTACTCAAAACCGTTGTTTATATAAAAAAGCAGTATAAAATTTCTCTTGAGCGGGCAATTTTCCAAGTCGAGGTCAGTCTTGTGTCTCGACAAGATGGCTCCACAAATTAGAAGCCGTCTCAGACATTTCAACTAGACGCAGCCTCCCCCCCTCCCTTCGTCCTCCACCCTTAACCTACAGTCTCAGGCGACTATTCTCAGACTATCTCAGACCAACGCTCCCGAATCTCGATCGAAAGTACCTAAATATAAGATATATTCCAGTCCTGTCTGCCTTAAGAATCACGCTCCTAAGGATCCCGTCTGAGATTTCTGGTAGACGATCCCACGACAAGCTACGAGTATACCTACCTATAACTGCTTTAGGAATTACCGATGATCTGCTGTCTGCTATGATTAATTGGTCTGAAATGCGACTTTGAAATAATACCTTTCACTGTGGTGTCATTTACAGTCAAAACATAACTTTGCGAACAAAAAGATAAAAGAACAAAATGACAACTAAAATATATTGGAGCACGTGAGTAAAGCTGTCATTGACTGACCACATTTGCCTGAAGGAAAGTCGTTTGCTTATTCCATTTGTTTTTAACATCATAATGGAAATCTGAACAAAAAAATAATAGGTATAGGTGTATTTATATTTAAACGACTTAAGATTCTGTGATGACTGATGTGATGAGGTATAAAACTATAATCTGCCCAGCTGCAAAAAGTACCATGTTGTGCAGTTCATTGAGACCTTGACTGCTACAGTGTCATACACCTCGAAGGTAAGCGACCGCAAATAAACAAAAGCGCGCTATAATTTCCTCGTAAGCAGATTATATGAAAGAATGCGTCGATTACGTCAGCAGCTACGTTGCATTGACCGGGCGTCAGTATCGGTACATCGACATTAAACCGGCGAGCAAATTGATGTGACTCTACCTTTACCGCACTTACCAAAGACTTTGTAAAGAAATTATCACTTTTTTTGTATTATTTGTTATTTTGCAGAAACGTAAAGACAGACAGACTAGTTTGTAAGAACTTAAAGCCAGTATCTAATTTAAAAGCACCCGCTTTCGACTAAAACACCATATACACAAATATGTTGCGTGCAGGACCACTTGATACATTTGAGAAGCTAACCGATCATTTTAGGATCTATCTAGCTGGATGTGCACTTCTATCAACGTGGCATGATGTCATACGATCCGAGGTGGTGACGCAGTTGGCACATGCCGGCAACATGATCCGGACAGCCGATATATCTGTAATGGCGCGACGGTCTGGCGATACCCCTGACGTTTGTTTTTCATAATGATATAGCAAAAAATACTGCTTCATTTCTTAGTGTGAGCATTCTCTTGTCATTTTTACTACATAATGTAAATGTGCAAGAGGATTACTCTGCAGTTTTTGCCCTTGTTCGCGAGGCGGCGCATTTGTATGCGATTCGCTTCGCAGTCCAGTACGCGAGATTAGTGGTTGTCGCGTACCCGCTGGCTGATTAAACAGTTTCCGCTCCGTGGATGCTCCGTGTACTCTCTATCTCTATATGTCCACGGCCGTCGAATCTATTCTTTCCCAGTTTCCTGTTGAGTATTTCCGGCTCTATCCGCGGGTAGGCAATTCATATGTCGAGTCGAGATTTTAAACGTCGAAACGATACGGGACACTAACACTAATGCATGCGAAATGCAGAAGTTCTCTATGCGGTTTGTCATTAGCATGTTCTCGCACACAAGAGCCGCTCACGTGTCGGTATGCGTCTATGTAGATGTGGTGGTGCGAGGAATGCGGCCACGTCCTTCGCCGTATACGTCGGCTCATTTGCACACACAGGCGCGCCAGCGATTTCCATCCACTCAGACATTTTATTGCTTCCCAATTATCGCCTAGATATGTGATATTTGGTTTTACAGCATCGTCTCCTCGTCTTTATAACATAATCATTTAGGTAGCTATAAGGAGTCGTATTTTCTTTAGTCCACTGAAAAGTCAGTCTGTGGGGGTTTAAAGGCATTACTCACTCACAGAGTGAAGAGTTTGCGAGGGCTCTGTAGCTCTGAAATAGGTCCGTAATATAAACGGGCAGTAGCCTTAAGTATGTTGAGCGCAGCGGCGACGGGGGAGATTTACCGACGCCTCGTGAGCGCTCCAGCTAATGGCATCTACCGACCGACACGGCGGCGGCAGTGGCGTGCACTCGGCCAGAACTATCTACCGAGCACGCTGCCAACGCTGCAAGTGCTCACAATGCGAATACAATACCTAAACCAGGCTATAAAACTGAAAAGAGCTCATCTCTAGATAACGTTGTGCTTTGTACTAAATCAGTACTACTAAAGCAAGCAACTTGTTCTGTCGTTTGAGCAGTGAATGAACTTAAAAACTGACTAAATTTAAAAACTCCAACATATACGACCAAAAACAAAAAACCTCTCATTATAATTTGATTCACTATACAATTTCATTTCTAGATGCTCTCCAAATAGTAGCGTTGTACTGAACCTAAAAAGCGTCTTGTGCGTGGCAAGTGAAATGGTCTTTACGATATAGGCATAGGTCATGACAGGGCTCAACAGTAATCTGTCCTGAAGCAGTAAATTCGGAACAGTAACCTCGGCTACAAGAAGCAGGCTGCATACAGAAGCGCATGGTTCAGACTGCGAAGATTTACTACCAACTCGTGTTCCGAATTGCGAAATGGCGTCTGCGGTACGTTCGCCAACTATTACATGAACATGAAGTTACTAGATAGCAGAGCTAAATTTCCTCATATTCCAGATAATGGCCTTTTTTACAGTATTCGTCGCCGGCAACGATATGGGCGAACCTCTGGCAAAATGTGGCTACCTACATAGTTTTTATCTACTCCCTTACTAGAATAAGCTGTTACAACTACACAAACGGTTTTGCATGTTTAAAAACGATGCAACAATAATATTGTAACACCGTTTTTCTGCGCTGTGATTGGCCAAATTCACTAAGCTGATACCCGGTTTAGATAGCCATCAGCGATTAATATTTCTTCTTTTGCTTTGGAATAGGCAAAGTTCCTCTGTCATGCAGCTTCGAAAGCTCCCACAGAACAACTTTAACAAGGGTTAGACCGTGAATTACCGTCAATTAGGTTGAACAGCTAAGTTCTTTACCGGGACCAAATAAAGAACGACCTTCCTTTTCTTCATTGTTAGTCAAAGATCATCTCATCCCAATATCCCACTAATATTAATATGCGAAAGTTTAGATGTATGGATGGATGGATGGATGTTTGTTGCTTTTTCACGCCGTATCTACTGAATCGGTTGGGCTGAAATTTCCTTGAATAGGACATAGGCTACTTTTTATCCCATAAATCAGATCCCTTGGGATGAAAATGTGGTTTCAAGTTTTTATAGAAAACTGATATGTCACCCCTTCACGCTGTACCTGTTGAACCGATTGGACTGGAGTAAAGTTCTAGATAGATAGATACTACTTTTTATCCCATAAATCAGTTTCCATGGAAAAGCTATAAAAGAGACATACAAAATGGGAAACAGGGGCGCATATAAAGAAAGACAGACACAAAAATCCTAAAAATAGTAGTTTAGGCTTCAGTAAAACACGTATTCAATAAAGAAAAACATTTTATTATTAGTATACTTAGATTATATTGGGACACTTGTGCAGCCCATTATGTAACTCAGCTTCGCTTCGTTTCATGAACAAGCACTTGTATCCCAATGGCCCTCATTTTGCCACAGTGACACAAAATACTAATTTAATTCTAAAATGGAAAGGGCCTATTTCTTGAAAATTTCCATATAGGTAGATGTTTTTCCATGTGGCAATGTTATTGGTGTTAACGTAATATCACTTATCATATAGTACCATTTGTGGCGTGTGGCAACGTCATCTGACAAGGATATTGTCATTCCATGTCTTCTCATGGATGTCGTAAAAGGTGACGACTACTTTGTAGCACTGAGGATCATAAGGTCATCGGATCTTAGTCCCGTCTGCAGAGACGACGTAGGCACATATTTGCTGGCTTGTCGTGGCTTGTCACCACCTTCATAACGAACGCATGCCGCCAAGTGACTCGTTCCGTTATCATGCATGGAGCCGTACTGGGAAGTGGTTACAGGTAGCTGCGTAGTATCATTCATTCGTCCGTTACTGACTTCCGTAGATTTTTGCGGAAGTTCCTGGAAAAACTGTTTAACGCCTCGTCTGCTATCACTCTCCCAGTTTTTGGGCGAGCGTGCTTCATCCTAGGTCTTACTTACGACGCTTTCCCATCAGACACATTAATGGCCAAACGTAAGCCCATTTCAGATAAAAAAAATTGAGAACAGTTAATTATAAATAGGTCAGAAAAATGGTTACGTTATTTGTGTTACTGAAAATGATTTCAAGTATCGAGCAAACTGAAACTATTAGTTATGTAAAAATTCTAAAATTGCCAGATTCCTCTCCGGCTTGCAACACAGGAAATTCCGGAAAAATCAGTAAAAACTCTGTCATCTGGTAACCCTACTCGGATGGGCTTGCTTACGGTAGTAAAATTCTTGGTTTACTCATTTCATTGTCTTCTTATTGCGGCACTGCGTTCAAATGAGTACTGTCTTTGTTAATTCACAAATTGATCGCGGAATTAAATTCCCATGCATCAAACATATTTTTGTTGCAGGCGGCTTCATTCTTGCCATAAATAACTAAATTAAGTAAATGAATGAATTTGTAATTATAAAAACAGTTATAAAATAATAAAAATACGAGTATATAATCTTTTTATAGTAAGCACTTTCCGATAATTCCCAAACAAAACAAGTGTTTAGTAATAGTCATAGTTTTCTATTAAAGTAGGTACTCACCTAAGTAATATTTGTCCTTTGTTCAGTAGGTATGTGATAAACATGATTCATTTGGTCGTTATTACTCATTTTGTTTACAGTACTTAATGTTTATGACGAGTTGAAATTATAAACAGAACGCATAAACAACTTCTGACCTTCTCTGCTTCTCATACCGGAAATATCAACGTAAGGGTTCGTTTCTACTGAATCCTAATCATTTTGAATCTTGTCTTACAGCTCTTAAGTCATAACCGTGCCAGGATAAATGGTTTCTATTTTCGTGTCGTAAAGAGGTAAATCGAATGTTATGCTAAGAGTCTCGTAATCCTCGTCAGCCAGGATTAAAGGCATACGAAACCAGGACAATAGTGGTACAATAGGACACAACAATAAGTGGCGGGCGGGCGTCACGCGCTGTTATCGATTTATTATTATTATTACAGTATTACAGATACAATCATCCGCCCCCGAGCCAACGCGACGGATGTTTGATGTCGATTGTCGCCTCCTAATGTAGCTGTGCAGGCAAAATATGAATCGGGCTAAGTGAAACTTGTCCAGCACCTCTAACATGACATGAAGGACCATATCAGCTCGATAGCGCTCGATACAGCGCTCTGTCTCATTCTGTTGATCTACCTAAAGATGGACAGACCGTGTCTGTCAGTCTATCAGGCTAGGGACCTTGAAAACGGCACAACCCGACGCTTTCTAGGATTCTATATCAAATATTCTCAAGACGGAGACTGGAGAATTATTACACTGTGGCCCGAGGTGAAATAAGAAAATGATGTCACATTATATTTGTATTAATAAATTATAACATAATTTGGTTAGGCATTATTTTTATTTATGGTTTATTTAGTTCATTTTTCAACACATTGTTCATAGCATTATGGATATATAATTTTTTATTCCTAGATTTCTCTATTTTATGCAGGTGTATATTTTATTTCCCGTATTATTATATATTTTTTTATATTCTAAAGATATATATTGTTAAAATTAACTTTGACTTGTAGAAAGTATACTTTATGTATCTATTTTGCAAAATAAATACTTTGATTTGATTGAAGAGATTCTTTATGCAGATTGTATTTACTCGTACATCAATATGATGCAAGAGCTGATTGATTCAAAACTGTTTTTTTGTAACATAAAAACTAATTCGATAAATATGTATGAACAAAATGGAAACCTTTGCACAGAACAAAATGTTGTAAGTTGGTGGACTTTACAAATTTTATCATATCGCTGGATTTAAAGACGAGTTTTTCTTTCCCCGCAACATAACTGATGAGAATGATGGCCGATGAAACTTCTTCCATCTATTATAGATACTTTGTATTGATATGCCACAAAAGGAGATTTCGGAAGTTCAAGTACACGTCAAAAACTTTTTGGGATCTTATCTTATTGGAAAGATAACACTTTGTTACAAAGTGTCAGAACACGGATCTTTCTTGTTATTTCTTGATGTTTTTGATAGATCAGTAAAGTGAAACATATAAATAGAGAAGTAACGCTACGAATTTTGCCATTTTGGATATACGATTACCTACAACTATGAGTACAGGGAGATGTTATTTCCCCAAAACTGTTTACCGCCGCGCTGGAGGACGTCTTTAAAACACTAGACTGGAATGGACGAGGCATAAACGTAAACGGAGAGTACATTTCACATCTTCGCTTTGCCGATGACACCGTGATAATGGCGGAAACGCTGCAGGAACTGGAGGTAATGGTGCGCAGCCTTAGCGATTCTTCGAGACGAGTGGGCCTGCGGATGAATTTGGAGAAGACTAAGGTCATGTCCGACTGTCACGTCATCCAAGGGCCACTAACCGTCGACAATGTCAGCATCGAAGTTGTTCAGAAATATGTTTATCTGGGTCAACTCATACAGCTGGATAAAAACAACTTCGACGCCGAGGCTGACAGAAGAATATGCTTGGGTTGGCCAGCATTCGGAAAGTTGCGTCACATATTTACGCCGTCAATACCGCAGTGCTTAAAGGCTAAGATGTTCAACCAGTGCGTCCTTCCTGTGATGACGTAAGGAGCTGAGACGTGGTCTCCACCGATTTAAGGTCGCTCAGCGAGCTATGAAGCGGGCTATGCTTGGGGTATCTCTGATGGATAGAATCCGAAACGAGGAGATCCGTCGAAGATCGAGAGTAACCGACATAGCTTGCAGAATCAGTATTGAAGTGGCAGTGGGCAGGCCATATTTGTCGCCGAGATGATGGCCGTTGGGGCCGAAAGGCTCTAGAATGGAGACCACGTACAGCAAAGCGTAGTGTAGGCCGAACTCGTGCCCGCTGGACCGACGACCTGAAGGACGTTGCGGGGGGGCGGCTGGATGAGGAGGACGGAGGACTGACATGAGTGGCGAAATTTGGGAAAGGCCTATGTCCAGCAGTGGAAGAACACGGGCTGATGGATGGATGGATGAGTACATACATATCATTACATGAGTTACTATACGCACTTCACGCAGCACATAAGTTTGTATAAATTTTTCAGAATATCTAGGCAGTATTTCAGGCAAGTTCGGAAAAAAATCCTGACTTGCAGATAGTGCGCGTACGAACCATTTCAAGCTACTTTCGACCCCCCTATAACCGAGTAGGTGGTAGAGCTGATGCCGAGCTCGACTGTGGAGGTACCACCATCTTACTCGCAAATCCTTCCGAAGTTATTCGGGGGAGAGTAAGAGAATAGCTCACAGGCAAAACCAGGCGGCCCACCATTGCCTGGGACCGATGGATGGCGGTATATCCATCCCTAATTGCCAGGCCTTAAAACAGACTGGTGACGGGCAGCGGCGTCACTGGTGCAAGGGTTTCGGCACCGCGCTCACCAACCCGCCTGCCCAGCGTGTGTGAGTATGGGCATTTCTTCCAAGGGGACCGCCAAGAGTGGTGAAATCCTGGAAAGGCCTATGTCCAGCAGTGGACGAAACAGGCTGATGGATGGATGGATAACCGAACATCTATTCAACACGTACTCTTGTAACTTTGGTTATGTATTAAAGTTCCCCCAATAACCCATTATGACAAATATCACAGAGTTAGCTCAAACGGTGTCCGTGATATTGACGTACAAATAATGTTTTTTTTAACACTTACTTATCGAAAACCTAGAACTTCAAATGGCGGAGCTTGTCATTTGACATATATAAAGAAAACAAACAGAAAACAGCTAAATGTCTCTAATAGTAATAATAATTTTAAGACCAAGTTATTGTAGAATATAGTATGAAAGATATATAAAAGTAAACTGAACCAATAACTTTGTCCTGTCTTTTTAATAATGTAAGAATCTAATTTTGATATTTCTGAAGGCATCTTCAAACTTTGCACCCACTTAGATCCCATTTTTTATCGGTAAAACGGACAATCCTATTAGTTTCTTGGACCGAACTTGGACCCTTTTCTCATTTTATATTTTCTGGTGGGAAACAGCATGCAGCTGCGTTAAAAATAAGAGTAAACATCAATTATTTAAAGTGCACTCCATCCTATAAATCGGTTGGATTCTAATTTTTGTCAGTTTCTCGTATCGATTTATAATCAGTGGCAGCCGCCCGCCCCCGCCAGCCATTCATCGTGGCTGTCAGTTGGCGATTAGTAGCCCATTGTACTGATTCCACGACCTCACTACTACATGAGGGTTCGGGCCAGAATTAAACACGTCACGGAAGTGTTCCGCGCTCCTTAATTTTACTTTGATTTGGAGATAATTTTCCGACATGAGGATTGGGCAATCATTAAAATTAAACTCCGCATTAATTGTTTAACAGTTTTTAAGTATAACTCACATTTTACAATTTGCTAAAGTATCGAATACGTTTTTATCTGTGAAATTAAATATTCCAACGAATTTCCGGAATCCGAGCATGACAACACAACGGTGCCGACCGAAACCCGCACACGTCACGATGGCCTGTGGTTTTTACGAGCCCCACGTGGAAAATTCACCAATTTAATTGTACTGGTAATTATAATTGATGACTAATGCGATTAAACAAACGCGGTCACCCTTAATTGGATTTGCTGTCTGTGGCAGCCCCTACTGAGAAATTTAGACGTTAAACGCGTAGGTATGTTTGGCTTATGGGATGGGTCTCCAGCATAAGAAAGCTTGATTGTTTGTGTAAAAAACGAGAAAATCTTGTTTTTCTTGTGCTTCTTTTAGTATAACAACAGTACATTATTTCTGAGGGCCGGGGAGTAGGGTATTGCCTGACAAGGTGAGTAGTACCCTTTTCCGCCGAGGCAGATACGGTGCATTTCTAAAACAATGTAAAGAAATTAAAAAACATGCATTTGCAAAATAACAAGTCATTTAATAGAAATAACACATTAAGTCGGTTTTACTTTTCCTTTGATTTACAGGAAGCAAGTTTTGTATTCCGAATCAGCTATTTCAAATTGGTGTATATCTCTATACTAACGCTATTTTATTCACTCGACACTCATTTTACCCTGAGAGGTGGGGTTTTTCTCAGTTCAGGGTAAATTTAATACAAATCCTAGTGATACTGTTTTTTTTTTGAGAAGAATAATTCGTTTGTGTTGTTCAAAGTATTTAAAAAACAATAATATAGTGTTATGCACAATAAACTAACTTCGCCACCTTTTTAAAACTTTTTAAGTTTTCTGTGTATAAGCATAGATATTATAAAATGAAAATAAAGAAAAAAACCAAGACACTGGGTTGAAACTCAGAAGACAGGGTTGAAAATTGACGGCATGGGTTATTGCTCTTTGCCTATTCAACGATGAAACAAAAATAAAAAACTGTGTCGACAAACAAGCTGTCGGTTTGGCTGTATAGAATTTCTCCCCTTGTCTCTTCGATTTTATATGCAATTGTCAGAATATTTCATACATTTAATTTCTCCCAGGGCAAGAATGTATTTCTAACATTTATTTTTCTTCAAGTCAAAAAAGTGGTATGCCCGTGTTCGTTTTTCAAAAGAAAAGCGAGCATTGTCGAGCATGTTTAAAAACAAGTAAAACTTGTCATCACCAAAAATTTAAAGACTGAGAAGTTTACAAAAATAGAAAAAGCATCGAGCAGAGTACTCGTATTATGATACTGTAGCCTACAGGGTACATGAATTGCAGTATTTATAACTTGGGCTGTTCACCTCAGTCACGTCTGCTCACTTGGTGAGTCACGGACTAAAATCTCATTTCGTTGATTTTATCTCTTAGTCTGTCTACAAAATACGTGAGAAAGGTAGACTTCATATAACAAAAATCCCCAATTTGTAAAGTGAAATTAATACCACGATCAATATTTGTTAGAATAAATTTGGTTCAGTATGAACACAGAGTTTGGTTTTAGCTTTTCTATTTATACCGGCAGAGACTAATAAATATCTTCATCTTCTCCGATCCTGAGTCAAAATTTTAATTAATTTAGGTGTTTTAGCTATTAAATTTCCTTTGATATTAAAGGAAAATCTCTTCAAAAACATTCTTCTGTAATTATCTGTGACTTAATCACAATACACAGAAATAATTCTTCAAGTCTTTAGGGTAAAATAAATACCAATTTGAATTAAGCCAATGCAAATTCAATAGGGCAACTGAAACTGGGCTTTAAGAAGTCGCTAATAAGAATGAAATAGAATGATTGTGTAGCTCAGTAAGTACTATCGGCAACCTCCCTTTGAAAATCATCGGACCTTATTCAAAGACCCTAGCACCTACAAGAGTGGTCGTATCTTTAGAGTAGTATGTATAATGTGGGGCTTGCTTGTATCACAAGTCACGCGACTTCGCCCAGGGCTGTTTGGACACCTGACGTTTCAGATTAACTCTGATTAAAGGAACGAACCCCAACTCGTACAGAAATGGAAATGAGACATTGGAGGAAATGTCGGGCCACATTACATGACTTATTTAAAACAAATACCGAAGAAGTTAGTAATCTACAATTTCTACGTAATTTTTATTTTCTGCTAATGAAATTGGCAAAGCTTTTCAAGTGTAAATATTTTTATTTCCAATGTTCATTTTATGATTATTGTGTTATAAATGATTATGATTTATGTGTATATATTATTTTATAAGAAGGCATCCAATATTTCAGATTAAACGTTATGTTTTCAAAAGTTAACTTTAGGAGCCTTTACTTTAAAAAAAACTTCTTTGTATTGCTTTTTTATATAGTCTAACTAAATAGGTATAGTCGCGACGACGTAGTGAGATTACATAGATGCGCGAGTGTTTGTAATTAGACTGCAAAGTTATGATTAGAAATAAAAAAGTTAAAGGTTAAAGTTACATTATGTTATTTTGTATCATATACCATGTTTTGCGTACATTATGTGTGAAAATAATAAAAGTTTTATTCCGTCAACTTAGATTTAATCTGCTTGAAAATTGGCTTTAATTGTCACTCTACTTGAGTTTTCAGAATGTGAATATACAAAACAAATAATTTAGACAAATTACGACAAATTTGCTACTGTCTAAAGGCTTGACAGACAAATCTTCAACGTTCTTACCCACACCTTTTCCTTAGTTTTCCCTGTATATGTCACAGTTAAAACCCGAATCAGTTAGAACCCGTTTGCTAGAGAGAAGCGAGGAGGAGCGGTTAAGTTGACGTGTTAATACGTTTAAGAGCCGAGCGAAGCGGAGCGGGGCGAGGCGACCCCCGAAGTTTTGTATGGCACTAACTAGTTCTAACTGATTTCGAGTTTTAACTGTAACATTATATATTTCTATCTATACATGCCAAATCTAGCTGTGAGTAAATCGGCTATTCCTAAGCTATGATGCTGACGGACAGACTGACATTGAGTTTTCGTTTCTTGGCGGTATCCTAAAACCACTAGCATTATGATGTTATAGCGCAAAGGTAATACCTTATTAAAAAGGAAACAATCAGTTTATTATTAAACTGAGTACAAAAGCCATGAAAATGTTGGGGCCTAAACAAATAGGTTGGCATATAGAAGAGGGCTCTTTCTTAAGCGAATATGTGGGATGGCCCTTGAGGATACCTGACCCGAAAGGACCACTGAAATCGTTATTTGTTACAGCGAATTCTGTTTGAATGATGTGTGAGTTGACTGCTGTCATTTAGATAAGCCGTATTGTTATATTCTACTCTCATAGACTATAGTGATTGTTACATAATAACAGGCGAATAGATAACTGTTAGATAATTAACTACTTGCACGTGTTGGTTGAATAAACAATGTCAACATGGATGGGATATTTATCATTTTTGTCTATGACGGACGCGCAGTGTTTTTGACCAAGGTCCGATATTTGCTACGGCGTAGCAAGCAGGAATAGTAGACTGTTATCCAAGGGAGGTAAGCTTACACCCGTGTGTAATACTCTACTTTTCATCACTAATGCGAGGAAATAAAAAAACTTGCAAAATTATAACATGATGATTAACTGCACCTGTACCTACTTGTTTGTTTCACAGTAATTATATTTATCCCAACCGGTTTCGTTTTTACACTATTATCAAGGGTCTATTAAATAAATAGTAACACTTTTTGCAGGGTATAAAAAACAATTCGACGTGCAAGCAATGAAATATGTCGTTAATCAATTATGAAATTATGTAGGCAAGACCGTTTTCAACAAGAAAATTTTACTGCCGCCATTTTATTTTCATGTGATCTTTTTTTTGTGCAATCGCGTCTTACTGGCCAGTGTGATTGTTTGTAAAATAAAACTAATTTAGTGGCTGTTTTAAGTCATAAACGTCTTTTTAAGATTTTATTTAGCATATTTACATATATGTATACGCAAGTCACATTTTTCCATAGTAATATATAAATAAAATACAGAATAACGAAATAAAAAGGTAATAGGCAGAATAGATATTTTCCATTGTCATTTGGCGAGACGAGTGATTGACTATATAGTTAGTGACTGTAAGGGACACTCGTTTGATTTTCAAATTTACTTACCTCCCTTGGTAGGTAAATCGAATTTACCTCCCGTATTTCAAGTTATACATGACTCACTTTCAGAGCATTAGTGAATTTAATAAACTCATCTTACCGTGTACATTTTCCCAACAAAGTTAACTATAGTTGTTTCCACTAAATACGCGTAGATGTACACATTTGATTTATTATGTAGGTAGGTATGAATGTCCTTAGTTTAAGGGTTCAGATGTTATCAAGGTGAGGGTAGAATCAGCTGAGGGTCATATGTGGGGAGTGCGTGCGCCGCAGCGGAGGGGTTTGCTGTGCCACTGTGATCGATGGATATATAGGCCCTAGAGAAAATAATTGTATTTTGAAGCAGGCAGTGCAAACAAATGTTTGATTTTCTTCCTTATGGTAGTTCGTTTCAGTCTTGGTGCAAAATGTACAACTCATGCATATTTCTTTTATAAAAAGTACCATTCGACCATTCTTTTACAATAATCCGGATTTATTAGCAGAGCTGCGTAACTTTATAGATTATAATTTGCGAGAATGCTTTAAAGCATGTTAGGAGTTTTAAAATATTACAACTTTGCTATAAAAGCCATATTGACATAAATCTATGGTCGTGAAATAACATTAATCATGTTTTATTTGATAATTTTTATTCAAAAATGAGAAAAAGTGCTGTCCATAACGAAACCTCTTAATATAAAGGTTTTTTTATTTTTCAAGATAAGTAAAGAATGTACGTATAAAAGATGGATAACAGAAGGTCTCTCTGATCATTGAAACTTGCTTTAACTAGGCAAAGTATTATGTACTTAGGGTTGACAAAAAGAATAATGAAATTCGGATTATGACGATATGACCGAAAAGCCCTATCATAAAAGGTTCTGAAAATTTTATTTTTTGGCTTAAATTTATACTTTTGCATTTTATTAAACTTAGGTACTTCTAAATTTAAAGTATTAAAATGTTAAAAAATACACTAATTTCAAATGTATGAAAAAGATACATTTTATCTGACTGCCGCATCGTTAGGAGAAGTAATCTTATATTAGTTTTGATGACACGATTGATGATTTGAAAAATATTTGGCGAAATAGAAAAAGATATTTAAATTACATTAAATACTTAAAACTAGATAAAGGTTTCCTTGGTTGAAAAATCTAGTTCTACGAAGTCAAGAGCTAGATTTATAAAACGACAAAAAAATTATATAGACGCTTCAACGAATTAATTTTGTAACGAAATTTTTACGCCTTTCATTAATTTACGGCAATTGTCTAGCAGATGAATGGGTGAAAATAATAAATTGCACATGCAAATTAAAGGCTTAGTATTATCACTTTTCTATATTGATATCAAAATAAGTAGTTTTAGAATAATTTTCGAATAGTGTTTATGGTGATTTAAAAAGTTTTTAATCGAGTAAAACATGGTTAAAAAGCATTAAATCAACTGTTAAAGAGGTTCTCCCTCTCTGCCGTTAAATGAATCAAAGAACGTTGAGTGGCTGGATATTACGTAGGAACACGGGGACAAACGAGTGTTCGAACTGTTTGTTGTTGAGGAATATTCGTCGTGAGCATGAAATAGGTTGGAAAATAACTCCACTCCCGAGGGCACGACTGCGATTCAATCAACTGTGATTCACATTTTGAAGTTCGTTTACCGAACGGCGCGGGCGGGCGGGCGGCGTATACAGTGTACACGGCGGGCGGGCGCGGACGTGAGAAATCGAACGCGACATAACATAACCAAAACGGAAGTGGAAGATGTTTCTCAGTGATAATGACGTCATTATTGCTCGTTAGAATTGACTTTTCATTTTTATATCATTCATTGGGTTGGTTTTATCGTTTTAAGTTTGCAGTAACAGAGCGACAATTTTTTAGTTTTACATAAGTATAATAATATATTTGTACAAAGTATACAAATTTATACAAGCACTTCAACTCAGGAAGTGATGAGAAAGGCAACTAACGCAAAAAGTTGGTTAGTATGGAGACTATTAAGAGGAAATGTAAAAAAATTCGTTAACATCTTTTAGCCACCCAAAGGTTGCTTGGGAGATATTGCTATTAGCGATAAGTGCCACCTTTGTATACAATGACTGTTTTGTTTATTAAATATGTGTGTAAATGTAGAAAAAGTGCAATAAATAAAAAATAAATATCAAACGCAGAAAAATGTCTCTGTTACTTTTTTACAATTAGTTAAACCAGGTTTTCAGTGCAGCGTACCACTGATTCGTACAATATATTCGTTCTTCGTAACTCGAATGTAAACTATAGTGCCTTAAAGAACAATTTTACATTTATTTTTATTTTATTGCCTTTTAAAATCTATCGTCTAATTCAGTTGAATCGAAATCTCAATCATAAGGATGTATAATACCTCACTTTGCTTCGCATGATCCTGTTTTATAAAAATAAATACTGCAACAATCACTCTGCAAATTAATATATGATAAAGTTGAGGACTAATACTATGTCCATGCTGTTGTGAAAACTTGTGTCCATTAAATATTCTCGATAGAAAAAAAATACAACGTTACCTCCAAACCGTACAAAAAACCGATAGCATTCAATGAACCCATCCATCAGCCTGTTTCGTCCACTGCTGGACATAGGCCTTTCCAGGATTTCGCCACTCTTGGCGGTCCTCCTGGAAGAAATGCCCATATACTCACACACGCTGGGCAGGCGGGTTGGTGAGCACGGTGCCGAAACCCTTGCACCAGTGACGCCGCTGCCCGTCACCAGTCTATTTTATATAAGGTCATACATCCATCGGTCCCAGGCAATGGTGGGCCGCCTGGTTTTGCCTCTCTCTCTTACTCTCCCCCGAATAACTTCGGGAGCATTTGCGAGTAAGATGGTGGTACCTCCACAGTCGAGCCCGGCATCAGCTCTACCACCTAAATATGAATACTCGAAACTAAATCTGAAACTTTGCATAATATAACTGATATTAGTATAAAACAGCTGCAGACTGTTCCATAAAAATCAAAAAACCATCAGTGTAGCCGTGATTTCAAAATAACTGATATTTTGCGTGCGCGGCATCTGATTAGAGTAGGATAGACAATTAAAAAGCAGAAGCGTAAGAGCAGGACTGCGAATTGAGGTATTATGGGCCCTTAAAACTTATCTCTACAACCTCAATGTCAGACAGACATTCTGAAAAACTAGGCAAGCAACAGCTGTTAGTATCCTATAACTTATTAGTCTCATCTACTATTTACTCATATTTATAGAGACAGTGTGTCTATCTATACTTGTATAAAAATGTACATCTACATTAATAAAAGAAAAACATTTTGATAGGTAAAGAAAATAACTAGTACAGTATAAAGTCTATGCATGTAATCTGCTCGTATGCTGCGTTTAAACACCATATTTATTTTAAAATGAAAACAGTAAGTTGTCCATAGTTTACAAAACTCCAACTGCTTTATAATAATATGTACGACTATGTGCCGGCATTAAATTGAACTCTCAAAATAAACTACATCGAAATAAACTCGTAGGTAGGTAAAAGTACCAAAAGTCGCCAACAAAGAGTCGTCTAGCCAGGTGGAGATGGGGCGCGGCGCGGCGCGGCTTTGGCGGTGTCAGAACCAAGTGAGGCAATGCACTAGCCGTAAAAATATTTCGAATATGCTTACACTACTGTTTGAATTTAAAAATGGATAGTATGGGAATATTTAAGGCTAAATATGTTAGATATTATTATTTAACATCAAAACAACATGTATTGTAGCGCAACATCTAAAATGCGTAAGTCACGAGATGTATCGGAGAGAAAAAACGCATTCAAAAACGTTCCAAAAATAACAGCGAAGCATTTTCAACTGCAGTGATCGCCCTTATTGCCTTTCGAAGGATAGAAAAGAAAGGCAAGTAATCAATTAACTCATTTCCCACAATTAAGAGGGACGTGCACAAAATTAGCAGAACGTCTCCGGCAATCAGGGCAGTACGCATCGGCGGGACTAATCGACGAGGAACTTCCTCGCCCTTTGTCAGACACAACAATAAACAGTTCTCGGTGAATAACCGGCTGAAACAAAACGAACAAGGATTATCTTTTCAGCGTATTCAGAATTTAAGCTTAAAGTGGACAGGACACGTTCCAAAATACGGCAAAAATGATACGAGCTTTGATACACCTCTGTGGGGCGCGCCGCCACGGCGGCGCTTTGAAAATTGTTTCAGAGCAAAATTGCTAGGTAATCCTTTATCTTCTACCGCCACAATTTCACAATACTGTGGATTTGGACCGGAGAATAACGGATAGTTTGGAATATTTTTTACAAAACTAACTCAGCAGATAGCTGCTATTGGGGTATCGTCAAAAAAGGAAACCGTTACAATACATACCCATCGTAAGAACTTAAAACATGACATGCTTGTTAAATTCACTGGCACCATGAGGAAAATTCAAAGAAATAGTCCTAGTCACAGACTAGCCAATTTCTATATGAAAACCTCTTGAATGCTCGGAAAAACAAACTCTTGAATCAGTGCCTTGAGATGGGGCAGTATGGGGAAAACCTTAACTATAAGAGATAGAGGGAGCTCAAACGTCATCGATTCTCGAGAAAAAAAACGACATTAAAATATATTTTGAATAATTACTTTGGTCGGAAATTGATCCTGCTTGTTTGTGTTTTACCGTTTGGGTACCTAAAAAGTAAAAAAAAAACACAGAAATTATGGTAGTGGTGAAATTTAATACAGATCTTAAAATGGTACGAATCATATAATTGGACTGTAAAAGTTCAAAGTCAAAAAGTACTTTCATAACTGTCTGAAATAATAAAGGAACAACAAATTTTAACAAATGACACATAACACATGGAAAAAACTGAATATCGAATGCAACACTGGTAAGTATTAAAACATGAGCAAATTTTATGATGGTACTGTGTAAGCAAATTTCGTAACTGAAATGTACGTGCGAAGATATGTTTGTGTGAACTATTTAACCTGAAGCGTTCAAAGGAGTTGTTTGAAAGGGCTCCCGGAAAGGCGCGTTCCATGGAAATGTTCGCGTTCGCCAAACGACTGCTATGTTTACAAACAACGGTATAATTACAGCAAGAATGTTAAACAGCGGTCCGCGGCTCGGCAAACAGCCACCTCGGAACACCCGACACATCTTATTGTCATGTTTTATGTAAAATAGGCCGATTTCTACTGAAATCATCAAATTTCATCTCGATGCGTCTTCATAGCCAACATTCCTACTCGATATTATCACTTACGATAGACGTTTCCGTCTTTCCCAGTTTCCTTCGACTAGCACAACGGAAACTTTTTCTAAGAAATAATATTGCGACAACACAACCATTAATTTTCTATTAGCTCCATTACTTTTTTCAGTGTGCGTGATAAGCTTCGCAGCGGGGCACCGACTACTGCGAACGGAAGGAGGGGGGTTAAACGTGGCAATTTACTACGCAAACAGAAATATTATTTGATAAATCAATGCTGACTGAAACGACTAAAGATCATTTTCACTTGTTTAATGAACTGAACGCACGCAAGCTAGATATATAAACAAGTGTACATGTTTTCTTGGAGTCGCTTCGTTAAAAATCAGGCCTTTCTCGAACAAATTATCAGAATTTTAAGGTGAGGTGCAACCACGCATGTCAACCAAACTCAGAAATGAAATCGCAAAACAATTTTAACGGACACTAATTATAGAGTTGTTTGAACAGCATAGTTCAGGAGTCCTTTGATGAAGAATGCATATAAAGATTATAATATTTTGCGAATGATTTGTACTTTTTTAGGGAAACTAGAGCTTAAATTGAGAAAGTGCTTTTTGGAGTCGTTAAACTATACTCAATTAGAAGCTACTATTTTGATAAATTTGTATAACATTTTTGGAACTTTTTCTAGGTGGTAAGAAACGCAATTGAATAACTTTCATAATTGTTCAAATGAGGTCTTAAAATTTTGCTCATAATTTGATGAATAGAAGAATCTTTTCTCCAAACTATTGTTTGACTATAGTTTCAGCGATACCGAAAATGGAATAGATTAAAGGATGATCGCGATCAAAGCGAGTGCAACTAATTACAATGATCTGTCGCAAGACTGGGACTACTCTAAGAAGCATAAAACCTTTTGGAATATACACACGCACTGACGCACAATTTGAAATCAATAAATTATTAGCGATCTGGCCAGCATATTTTATTTATTCCATTAAATAGGTGTCCAAAATTTCCCTTTCTTTTATTTATTTGTATAATATTTAAATTGCTAGGTAATTTTAATTTTTAATTAGTTTAGTTTTGATGTAAATTGTTATTTAAGTTTTAGAATATTTACTGAATAAATGAATTATCTTACAGACAAAAAAAAAAATTATTGTTTGAACAAGTAAAATCATACCTGTCTTACGACAATATGACAGTCCGTGCTTGTACGAGAACATGTACAAAACCGCTCCAGTTTGTCTAGTGAATTGTGACACAGCTTTAACTGACAAAATGTTTTTTTCTCCATATCCGTGTCAGGTAAAGTTGTGCCACGATTTGCTGGACCAACTTTAGGTTGGAATCCAGAGATAAATAAATAAAGTTCAGATAAATGAATTGCATGAGAGTGCGGTATTTTCAGCCGGCCATTGAATTTTATTTCTGCTTGTTACGTTTCCATTTGTCTGTAGTCTGTACGTTAGCGCTGCAGTTGATTTGTGGCTTCCATCTAGTCGTTATTCCGATTAAATTATTGCATGAGTTATATAATTACTGGGCTCACTGAAAAGCATTATGTTATAATTGCTTAATTAAATAAGTACTTGTTTTAATATAAATAAAATCAAATATCTTTGATACCTCGATGGTAATCTAAATTAGCTAAAGAAGAAAACTCAATTTTATCTGATTCAGCAATACTGAAGTTATACACAAAATCGCGTTTTACATATTTGAATGTAAGCGGCTGCAAAAACAAAGCAAGCAAAGCCGCAGGCAAGTCCTAAATAACAGCAATAAAGGAAGATATGTAAAGCATTATTTTTGCACGCCGAACACATTTAGAAAATCCCAGTAATAAATAACAATTAGGCCCTTAGCTTGAGCTTGGTATTTGCGAAACTGTAAAATAAATAAAGATCATAATTTCAAAGCATCTTCCACCGTCTCCGCGTAATGAATTCTTTGAATTTATATTCGTCGAGCGGGAGTCGGTTGTCGAGGATTATTTCTTACAAATTCGGGACAAGTGGCTTCATTTTGTGAATATTCATCAGCGTAGGAGTTGAGGGTTTAATACCGCATCCGATTAATGTTGATATTCCTCTCGTTTGGCTTCACGATGTCACTGAGGAACTTCGTTATTTGCTCTCGTTAGAACGGAACGGTATGAAGTAAATGAAATACTTAATGAAAATCTTAGTGTCAACTCACATAATATCCCCAAGGGGTTACCAGCGGAGTCCAAGTGAGGAATTCAATAAAACAGTCAACAATCTCACATAATTTTTTTACCGTTGTATTATTTTACGTCCCTACGTGATAGGGGAGAGCCTACTTCGGGTACGAAGTTTTAGGCATGCAGGTTTACTTCACAGTTTTTTCCTTCACCATCATGTGCATGTTGTCGGCAGATCGTTGAATTGGGCAGATCGTAAAGTATGGAACCAAAAATATTTTACCAAAAGTGAAAAAAAGGTGCGACGAGTGGAGCGAGGCAACCTCCCTAGTTTTAACAGAAATACGATATGACTGGGCAGATCATGATATGCCCAATTCTACGATCTGCCGACGACATAACATAGCATACTTGCACACAATTTCCGAAAAGCTTACTTGTTCAGGATTTGCACGTCTTAAGATGGGAAGTCCAGCCGGCTTCTTTCCAACTGAACTACCACTGCGAATTTTTAATTCCATTCTGGCGTTAAATTGTCATTGACATATAATATTATTACGTACTTTCGAGTACTTTACAACGGGTACAACGAAGTACTTTCGTCGAAGATTATTTGTTCGCTTCAAGCAGGGAGCAGTTTATAGAGAGCTTGAAATAGAGATTATTCATCGGGGGGATTGGACAATTCGCTCAAAATTGTTTCAGCTGCAAAAATAGTTTCAGCCTAAAAAGCACAGATCTGTCGTAATTTTTTTAAATATTTTAATACTGCTTAACAATGTTGCGAGGCGTCGTAAAACGAAAACGATAAAATAAAATTTAATTAAAATTTAACAAATGTTTATTACAAGTACGTAAGCATCGAGTCTGAAATTTGACAGATAAAATCGATAAAATCCAAACGACAGCTCTTATTGTAAATAAATAAGAGTCACATTTTGTTTATCGATTATGATTGAGTCTATAGCAAGTTCGTAATCGTACTACAGTGGTACAAAACGTCAAGAAGTATTAATTCTGTGAAATTATGTTTTACCAAGAAGCAACAATATTTTGTATCAACTAATGCAGAAAGCAAAACTTTAAAACTCGTAAAAGCAAACGCGCGCGAATGGAACATTACCATTGAAAATGTTTAACTGAAGTCTTGAAAATCCTCTGTAAAACCCGTCGACTCGGGTCCCCTGTTGGAACCGCAGACCGTTTTGGTTAAAATATTAAAAGAGTCCCAGGATTTGCACTGATGCAGCCAACCTCATAATAGATGAAGAGCGTCGCCTTCGGTTATGAACTTGTGATACAAGAACAAGATATTCTCGAGGTCTACGTTATTTGTAAATCTTGCCGAAAAAAACTTTAAACCAAAAAACCTTATTCAGTAGTACGTACGTTCTGTAAAATGTGGTATAAATGTTTAATCAACAGATTATTTAAGTATTATGGCAGGCTTAGACAGTTACTCCTGTTTTCAAGTGTTGGTATATAACGACTCACAAAAATGTTTACAGGAACTCGTTATTTTTTTTCAAGCTTTAACGAATTTTTCGAAAGTCAGAATAATTGTATCCATCTTGCATCTCCCTAGTGTGATGTTTATTTTACAGCAGATCGTCACGACATACGTTTTAGAGACTGTAACTTGAATCTGTTTACTCTTAAAATTTCATTTAAAGTCTAATTTTACCTGTGATTTTTACGTCTCCCAACTCGATAGGGTTAGTCTTAACTGCTAAGATCAGGCAGGTTTACCTATTGTTTTTACAACAAAAATTAATACATTCCTGTTTGCTCAACCGCCAAGGTTCGAAGGTTCTCAAGCTTGTGAGTGATTAAGACACCCGCTGCGGCTATATTTTTATTGGAGATGAATTCTTGGCATGTATGTTATATACAAAATGTATAAATATCTACTCTTTCTTTTTTATTGTTACTGTATCGACACGAGTACAACTCTTATTTGCGTAACCCAATATGCCACCACTCTATCTCCTAGTTATTCGCACCACACAATTTACTCGAAGTTTATTTAAATACGAGTGTACTACAGATCGGTCTTGGTTCGTCTAAAAATAAAGAGAGCTTAAGCATCGCGATCGCCGGGTTTATTCAAATTTCCGCACGGATGCATGTACAATATTGTGAAGCAATTAATATATCCGGGCGGGACCGGCGGCGGCGCCGGCGTTGCCCCTCTTCCTGCCACAACCTCCTGAGCCCGGATTCCGGACCTATCTCGGGACCTACCAGATGCTGCTCCTCATTTTATCTGTCATGCGATTTTCGATCGGGAGACCTAAATCCGATGAAATTTAGGGATGTCGCTTACAATATAGAAATAGAAATATATTTATATGCAACAAAACAAAAATTTATATTAATTAGGTATACAAATTAAATTAAAATTAACAACTTGATCATTTTGTTTGCAAAATGGATCAATCTCAGCCTTTGCTGTAAGTTATGAACGTTACAGCGCTGATTTCCAGATTGACCCGTTTCACACTATACCTTACATTCAGTTGCAGGACAAGAATAAAAAAACAATAAAAAAATTAAAAATTTAGAATAATGGACAACACAAAGGATTCATTAACAATACACACAGTAATACAAGGAAATCAATATTTGTTTTTTTTACTTATGTTAGTATATATTTGGTTAGGCATTATATTTATTTATGGTCTATTCAGTTTATTTATCAACTTATTTATTAATTGCATTATGTAGGTATAATAATATTCTTATTCCAATAAGTCTTTATTTTATGCATGTGTATAACTTTAGTAGCCCAACTTAAATATAGTTTTTTTATATATTTCCCGTATGTATCATATTTGTTTCACTATAAAATATTATTTTTATACAGATTAGATTTGACATGTAAAACGTACACTTTATGTATCTATTTTACAAATAAACATTTTGAATCTTTAATCAAAAATAATACATTAATTAATCTGACAAAAATAAAAATAATAAAAAACAACTTCAAAATAATCAGTCTTTTATTGCAACCCTCCACTGCATAAATAATAATAAAGTCAACATCAAGGAACTGCTATTAACTTGAAAAATTATTGAGTTTTTTGTGAATTCAGTAGTACACATTTATATTGCCTTTTAAAAGCAGTTATTGACATATTTAGTGGAATTCATATATATAGTGGAAGCGGTAGCTCTTAGAATGAAACCATACTCTCATAGTTTCGTGTACTCGTAGCGTGTAGGTAGTGCGGTGAAGGCTAATGAGTTTCATAAGTAAGTGGGATAAATCTGAATGAACTAAAATTCCAAAAAAAATGTATTTATGCCCAAAAAGTTCAAGAATTAAGAGTCTATGTACTGTTTCGTGAGAAATATTGCTAATATTTCTTATCTATCACTGGTTCGAGGATCATATAAGTACATACAGTTCAACAGGGAGATCACCGCGTCAACTCCAACATTGTCATGTTGAATCAACAACAACGCACGAGCAGGAGCCTCATCTTTATTACATCCCGCTAAAATTGGCATCCTTTGTGCTGCAAAATCCCTTCGTAAATACTAACATGATGCTTTAAGCGAAAACACGTTATGACTTAAATACTTCGGTGTATGTTACGTACTCATATTATATGATGCTATGTACATTTACTTTAGCGATGAGACTATAACAGTAAGTATAATTTAGGAATTTATTTATTGATTTATTTAGTAATTCCGAACCACTAGGAACTAGGAATTGTGACAGAAGGGCGGGGGACGGGGGGGCTCTGAAGATAGCCCTCGATACAAAGAGATCACATGCGACCATTGACCTCTCATAAACAACAAGACACACAGTCTCTAAGAAAAGTTCGTCAGAAAGTGTCCGAACGTGTAACGTGCATAGTAGCAAAAATCTTCAACCAAATTAAGACGTTATGTTGTTAACATAAGATGCAATGTCAGTTGTACGAAATCGTCTTTCGAATTTGTCACCCCGGCGGTCACAAAATGCATCGCGGACACTTTTTGAGCGAGATTGTGAGTCTAGTTGTTTATAAGAGGTCAATGCATGCAAACCAAAAATAAAACAAATAACTCCTTAAATTGAATAAAACATCTTTTTTATTTTACTCTTAAAGAGGTACCGTCACAGATTATTCTAATAGTACCGTGCCCTCCTGGCTCCTACCTAGTTATCTACGCCTATGGCGGCTTCGCATTTATTCATTTTAGCAATTACTGTACCTCTAAAGTCATAATGTTGTTGAAAGAACAAATTTGGGAAACCAATTGACAGTATTATAAAACAGTTGTGTCCCATTCCAAGTGTGATTGTAATCTCTCTTTGATTACAGTGTAATAGCTGGTTCAGTTTGAGGAGAGGAGGCACAAACAAGCCACGCACTGGTGACTTCGAGTTTGTACCCATTCTTAATATTACTGCCTGTTAGTTATTTTACTAATGTACTTACATTTGTAGCTTCTTGTTCAGAGGCGGTTAATGAAAGTAAAATATAAGAATCTCGACTCAACTTGAGTAATAAGAAAGAGATCGTATTTCATAATTAATCAGTAAGAGTAGGATATGGTTGCTTGTTATGCAAATATGAATCAAACTAAGTTGAACTCAAAACGGCTGGGAAATAGAACAACTCGATGCATTCAATGACTCACACACTCATGTCATGATCGACAAAGTATACGGCCATTTCAAAATGAATCTCTCGCCAAGGTTCAAGGTTTTGAATTTCCATTTGTACAGACTGGGATTCTTAATTTATGTGTACAAATTCTACGGGTTGTATGTTTTTTGACCGGTTTCGCCTTTTTAGGCGTACGATATCTATACTTATAATAAAATCGTAAGGAGGGTTTTGTCTGTGTGAAAATAAAAAATGATTTTTATTACTATTGGCTACTAATTGGACAGGGTATCCTAGCTTGGGAGCCAGGAACCACAATCTTTATCTATTGTTTTTCAATAAGGGTTTTTTTTCGTTATTTTAAGGATAGTTATAAAAGGTCCCGAAAACAAAAAACGAAGCGATGTGCAGCTCACTGTAATACTAACCGTGTAGCATCAAATTACAATCCACCGAATAAAATACTAAATTTCCGACACAAATAAAAACTTAGCGACAACCATACTAACATAAAGACAATTTTATACTGAGTTACGGAAGACAATATATTAAAGAAATTAATTTTTAACGAACAACTTTTAATCAATACCTCATTACGACATGAATCTTTGAGAGAGTGTCAGACGTGTTTCCGAGTATGGACTGTGAGATCCACATGAAAAGGTTCACACGGATACTGAACCGGGGATTAGGTTAACGAATAAATTTCGATTGGAATTGGTAGATAAATCTATTATGTTTATACAAAGTGTGAGAAGAGGAAATTATAATACGTAACTTATAATAAAAATCAAGATGTTTAATTTTCAGTAAAATATAATTTGAGCTTGTAACTTAAAGAATTGATTCAGCAATTATTGTATTTAGGTTTTCATGCTAAAAGCATTTAAGTCAGAACTTTCAGTAATTTATTCCCAACATTCTGTATTTTTATTCGGGCATAAGTCGGTAACTGGTATAAATGGCAGCAATAATATTTTTTTGAACAAGCATACTTTTCATTTACTTTCACTATCGTTATTTTCAAATTAACGATACGTCAGAAGTCTTCTCCGGGGTTGCCAGACGTACGAGAATTCTCCTACACACGTATAATGTACGAGGCAAACCAGGGTCTCGTACGCAAAAGTGCGAGAATTTTAGGTTTAAAGGCCGTTCGGTATAATGTGAGTTTTATTGTTAAGTAAAATATAAAATTAAAAATAAACTTGCTACTAAAACTGTAAAAGGTGCATTAAAATCTCGGTCTAATACATTTTGCTTTGGTTTGAAACCTAAAGAAAAATTAGAGGTAGGATAACAATTAACAGAGAAGATGACCCAGCTGCAGCGGCTACTCCAACACGTGAATCAGATGAGGAGCAAACACTTTTATAAAAAAATATTACGTTCTTACGTTACTTTTGTTATTGAATTTTGTAAATAAAAAAACCAAAATATTATTGTTCCACGATTGGATTGGGATTCAAAAGTACCGTTTGCACAATAGTACAAATTAATTGATTACTTGGGTACTTAGACAGACCCATTAAGTAAAATAATAGTACAAATTTTGCGTTTTATGTACTTAGTGATGTTTATAAAAGTTTATTGATCAATAATTTTGCTTCTCCAAAATATGATCTGTTTTCTGAATCTATTTTTAACCGTTTTATAAATGAAATCTTAAAATTGTATTTGTCAAATCTGTTACTATTTGGCATTTCAGTTTTCTCGTTGATTTTTGAAAATAATAAAGTTGTATTAAGTATTAAAATTTAGTATGAGTGATCACGGAAGAACGCTTAGACGGCCGGTGCAGAGAAATTGTTTTCAACATTCTAAATTATTTTACGAAGGAGAATGATAGAACAAAATTGAATCCAACAGGTCGTGATACTGACAGCTCTGATGATGAAATTGATGAACCCATGAGTGGTTGATCATCAAAACAAATAGCGAGCTGACAATTTTTTTTAAGAATATCATTTTAATTTATTTCCACATTTTTATTAGTTATTTTGGTAAAATTTTTCTTTTTCTCCACATTATGATTTCGCAGTACTGAAAAAGATTTTACGTATTTTTGCAAAACTGCCATTTCATACATTCGCGTAAAATTGACGTTAGCACCTCATTCCCAATCCAAACGTGGAACAATAATACCATACATTTTTAAACGTTACGAGAATTTTACAGTTAAAGTACGAGAATCAAACAATACCCATCTGGCAACCCTGATCCTCTCTTGTCTACTCTGCAGAAAAAAAAGACCATTGCTTATTTTACAGGCAGGTGCTTATCTTGCATGGAAATTTCAAAATGTGGAGGCGATAAGTCGATAACAACTCAGACAGAACTGGACACTGTTATACTTGAGCATCAACAGGGCTTTTAAATCAAAAAATTTGTCTAATATAAAGCGAGAAAGTACTTTACTTTGTGTAAAACAAACTCGAAATTGTAAAGATAAAATAAAGCTGATATAAAATTCAAGAAATATTTATGATATTAAGCCTGAACATAATAAAAAGATATTGAAAAATAAAAATCTGTAGCTCAGATCACCAAGTGATGAACCAATTTAAAATTTTGCCGGACTTGGCATCGAATAATCGGCGATGAAGGTTGGTCTGGAAATCGATTGTAGCGCTTGACGTCTGGGTTCAAATCTTACCGCCAGCCAAAACAACAAAAGTATTATCTGTAAACTGTTTGTAAATATGTAAATTTTAAAGTATGCCGAAACTGCGGCCTTGTCTGTAGGTAATGTTGTGGTTTAGATGAAAATATATCTGACTCTGTCTGAACTTTACATTACCATTGTTTAAAAAAAACCAGTCAAGTGGGAGTAGGACTCGCACCTGAGGATTCCGTAGCATTGAAATAAGAATTAACTGATTCGTATAAAATTACAAACTTATAACATACAAAATGTATGAAACATAACTGTAAACTTTAGTTGGTTGACTATATTACTCTGTAACTTGCAAAGTCTACTTAGCTGTTATAGTTTTCCTTTTAAATTCGTTGTATATTCTACTGCCGAGAATTTTCTTACATTTCTAATCTAAAATCCTACAAATATAAGGAGTTTTAGTTCTGGGGGCAAAAGTTAGGTTATGTTTAAATGAAACTTTAATTAAAGTGGCAATGACGTCGAATTTAAGTAAGGACACGTCAACCTAGTAAAAAGTTCATATGACTCTGTCAAAACGGTTAAAGTTGTATACAACGGTTGTGATTGTTGCCACCACTGCCTGCATCGAGTATATAGGTATACTTAATACCTTTGTACCAAAATGCCTTATAAGGCGCAATATGTCCAAAGCACAGCGAAGTGGATAAACATATCTGAAAAAGTGCGCGTTCAAGTAGTGGTGAATCAAGAATAAGTTGAAAAATGCTGTTTTTTAGTGAATCAAATTTAACACGAATTCACACGAAAGCGTTTAAGAGAAAAACGCAGTTCTATGTTTGAGATAATCCCACTAATACTATAAATGCGAAAGTTTGGATGTATGGATGGATGGATGGATGGATGGATGTTTGTTACTCTTTCAAGCCGTAGCTACTGAACCGATTGGGCTGAAATGAATGTAGTTCTAGACCTGGAATAGGACATAGGCTACTTTTTATCCCATAAATCAGTTCCCATGGGATGAAAATGAGCTTTCAAATTTCTATAGAAAAGTGATGTGTCACCCTTTCACGCCATGCTTACGAAACCGATTAGGCTAAAATTTTGCTTAAATGTAGTTCTAGACTTTGAATAGGACGAAAACTACTTTTTCCCTTTGTTCCCATGAAAAAGCTATAAAAGAGAAATACAAAATGGGAAACAGAGGCGCATAACACACACATTTCACCAGCTATGTTTACTGTAGGTAACAGACCGAATAATATAGATTGATTTTATAGGAGTACACAAAAACTAATTCACCGCGGGTGAAACCGCGGGCAAAAGCTAGTAAGTTTATATATTTATAACAGTAGTTATTGTTACTTTTACTTAATTAGTTTGGACGGACTACTGTTTTGAATTGAACAGCCTTCAGCTAACAATTTTTGTCGATGCAGCGAATTTTTCTCTACCACATGTTTATTTTTCAAAACCTATATATTGTAGTATGGAAGTACTACTGTTTTGGAATCTCAATTTTCACTACTTATGTCACCTTATATAACTATAGTATAAAAAATTAAATTTGATAACAATTATTTCAGTTATTAAATAAACCGTGTATTGCATCAAAATATATGTGGACTGGCTTGGTTAATAATAAGACGAATAAACATTTTCAATTTACAGAAATCACGGGAGCACATGGGATCACAGGCATTTATTTATTTAGGCATTGTAATAGGGAGAACTTTTAAATATATTGAGAACGATATTATGTGTGTACTGAGATTATTGAAGGATACTTACATAAATTCTTTGGTAAATTAAAATAATAAACAGAGAATATACAAGGAAAAGTTTTTATTAACGGTGAATTCAATATATATTAGGTTGGGGAAAAACTCTTTTCGCAAATAGTATGTTTGAACTTATAATAAAGTCTCTTTGGCTATACCATTTGCATCTAGCTGGTTTTGGTATTATTAAAAAGTTTAAATTTTAAAAAAGATAATTCCAAATTCAGATTAGGTAAAATGTGTGCTTTTTATTTGTTTTTCTTACTATTGATGAGTGAATCTAATGAAGAAATTCGATACATTTTGAAATTTTACTACAAAAAAGGTAAAAATGCAACGCATGCCGCGAAAAAAATTTGTGATGTTTATGGACTTAGTGCAGTGTCTGAGAGAGTAGCACAAATTTGGTTTAAGCGTTTTCAATCCGGAAATTTTGATGTCAAAGATGCACCTCGCTCTAGGCGCCCTGTTACGGATAAAATGGATGCCATTTTTGAAAAAGTGGAGCAAGATCTGCATATCAGTACTTACGATGTAGCTGAAGAACTGGGGATTGACCACAAAATAGTTATGGCGCATTTGAAAAAAGCTGGGTACACAAAAAAGCTCGATATTTGGGTGCCTCAAGAGATCACTGAAAGAAACTTAATGAACCGTGTACTCATATGTCATTCTTTATTACGACGTAATGAAACCGAACCATTTTTAAAAAACCTGATAACTGGTGATAAAAAGTGGATCACGTACGACAAGAACGTGCGAAAAAGGTCGTGGTCAAAGGCTGGTTAGGCTTCACAGACTCTGGCGAAATCCGGGTTATCTTGCAACAAGGTAATGCTGTGTGTATGGTGGGATTGGAAGGGCATTATTCATTTTAAGCTGTTACCGCCAGGCAGGACCATCGATTCTGAACTCTACTGCGAACAACTGATGAGATTAAAGCAATAAGTTGAGAGAAAGCGGCCGGAATTAGTCAACAGAAGGGGTGTGGTTTTTATCATGATAACGCTAGACCTCAGACATCTTTAGCCACTCAGCAAAAATTAAGAGAGTTTGGCTGGGACGTATTAATGCATCCGCCGTATAGTCCTGACCTTACAACTTCAGATTTCCACTTGTTTCGGTCTCTTCAGAATTCTTTAGGCAGTGTCAGGTTCACTTGTCGCGGTTTTTTGATCAGAAGCCCCAGAATTTATATAGCAATGGGATCATGTCCCTACCTACAAGATGGCAGAAAGTTATGGAACAAAATGGCACCTACATACTTTAGTTAAATGTAAATAGACTTTATTAAAAAATGTTTTGAATTTTCATATAAAATGCGAAGAAACTTTTTCCCCAACCATTATATTTTGCCGATTTATAAGATCAAATGCTTCTATGTTCATAAACAAATCTACTAAACCAACAAGTATTACTGCAACATGCCTGAATTACAGAATAACACTTTATACTTATACATAATCGCCAAGTTTAACACTATGATTGAAATGATTTATGATTCACTAAAATAATATATGTACATTGCATAATCTCTAAACCACCAGAGCTCGTGCATACACTAGATTTAATACACGCTCAACCAAAAACAATTTATGAAAGACCTCGGAAAACATTGAAAACATTGCGGTTGACTATATATGTGGTATACGAGTATTGTTTAAAAATGACAAGCACGGTTATTTTCCGTAGAACAAAGAAATGAGCCACGAAAGTGTCTACTTAACGGTGGTATCTTGTAATATCATTCTATTTAATTGGGTATATTCTATTTTAATGTTTAATTATGTAAAGAGAATTAATGAAAGAATAATGACGAAAAAAATGTGCAAGTGGAAATTGACCGTGCAGTTTCCCAGAAGGACATTATCCAGACTGTATATTTATTCATTTATATGGGCCAAATCAAAAGTATCTGGAATAGAAGAGCGTTTATGAATAGATTGACTGACGTGAGAGGCAGAAGAGATATGTCAGGATAATAAACTAATAATAAATAAGACAAAAATAAACTCATATGACCTGTATTCATAAATAGGATGACATCATATTACGGTATTTTGAAACACAATTTAATATGGGTAGGAATATCAAAACAGAGAACAAGTCAACTGTATTCGAAAGGAAAAATATGAAGTAAGCAGTATTATAAATTATCACAATATAAATACTAGCGGACGCCCCGCGGTGCTGCTCGCGTGGATCTTGTTTCTTCTGATCCCATGGGAATTTCCTAAAATCCCTTCTTAGCGGATGTCTACGTCATACAAGGAACGCACCAATCCAAATTTCATGTTGTTACGTCCAGCCGTTTGGTCTAGATGATGATGGATAGTGAGTCAGTCAGGGTATGCTTTTTTACATATAGATACATTAAAAAAGCATACGAGCAAATCATATTAAAAGTATTGCAAATGAAATAAAATCATTGAACTTGGTCAGTTTAAATAAACACTTATGTTTGAAGTAGCAGTAATTAGATAAGAGTAAAATCAATCGGGAAATAATAAGAATGTGACCATATTCGGAGAACGTTAAGTATGTATGATTAGCATTAAGATAGCAAGAATTTTGTAGAGTAAACTGATATGATAATAAACACTAATTCATCATGTGTAATAAGAACACTAATATCAAAATAGAGAACAAGTCACTGCAGTGAGGCAAAATTAGAAAAAAAAATTTAGGTTGAATAAATAGGCATCATAAATATTCACAGTATATTGAAAAAATAAATAAAGGTTAAATAAAAAAGTATTCTAGAAAAATTAAATATTATATTTACATTTAAATAGGCTATACAGTTAAACCATAAAAAATAAATAATCCTAATACCTACTTAAATATAAGAGAAAACAAAATATATACTTATACAAATAAATAAAAATACCTACAAATAAAACACCTCATCCAAATCTCTGCTCCAGAAAGGTAAACACGGGGCAGTTTATAATACAAAATTCTAAGGTTTCAGTATATAAGAGCAAAATGAATCAAAAAACAATAAGTATAAAGGAATTTAATTTAGAATGATGAAGCTAACATAGTAGCGCCTAAGACATGAGTTCAAAAGAGACAATTTTTCATCAAAACAGATAGTTTAAACAAACTAACCTCGGTTAATACGTATCTTTAGAGGTGAGTGTTCAAACAAGAATAAGAAATCGTGAAAGCTTATGAGGAGAATATATATATTTTTAAAACAAAACCTATATTCACACGCTTTGTGCAGATTGCACATAACTGAACATCATCATAAGTGGACAGAAGACAATCCGTTGAAAATAAGCAGATGTTGTTAAGCTGATACATAAACGTATTCTAGAAAAATAAAATAATATTATATATATTTTTATTCTGCATTAATTCTGGGAGCTGTATTTTAATTCGAAAGAGTGTAAAAATCAAGGCAATTCCTAAAGTGTGCAACACAAAATTTGCAGTTGTTTTTTTGCGGTGATTTCCATATACTCGTAGATAATTTGCTGACAAGTAACATGCCAAAATGGGGTTGAATCGCCGACTCATAGAAAATAATATAAATTATGAATTAATGTATATTTTACTCTTTTAGAGTCTATATTATTTATATTAATGTCGAAAAATACAAATAATAATACTCGATATATCGGCCCACGGTATGATTCGACTAATGACGGCCCCATACATCCCATGTGAGGATAGATATATATGGATACTGCTTACTATAAGTATATTTGTATTTTTCAATATTAATATAAAATATAGTGTAAATAAATTATATAAGTGCTCCGTAATACGTGCGTCATAGTGATTGGGGTGATAGGTGGTCTTATTTCTGGTTTTAATGAAGCAATTCGACCCACAGACGTATAATAATATGTCTGTGAATTTGACCTCTAATAAAATATCACCGGTTTTGAGTTATGCAGACTCTTTAGAACCTCTGGCAAAATCTCCACCTTCTGTCAGTACATAAATTTTGTACATTGCAAAATTTTTTGTACACCTGTATAATGTTAGTATTTGAACGTATGAAAGCTATCACTATATCATTGCATTTCAATCTCGGCTTATATGCTACTTGAGTTACCTTGAGTTTTTAGTTATTTTGTTGATTGTTCCTGACAACGCAAACCAGGGTTCCTTGGTTTACTCTCATCAACAAAGAGCAGATACATACCTGAAAAACAAAAGAATATATATAATAGGAGCATTAACATTGGTCAAATCATCGTAACAAGCGGTAAGGTATGTAAGTTTAAAACAGTCTTAATATACCAATATATGTAGTCATATAAGGTATTATCGTAGTCATATCAGTATTAAGGTGTGTTCATAAAGGACAAAAGTAGTTAGGGTTGAGTTAATTTAAGTAGAAACTATTAAAGCTGCTACGTTTTCGCAGACAAACTGCAAAGTTTTGCGAAATTTATGTACCTAGTATAAGTAAATTACCTGTGTGTTAAATAAAAAAACAAAAAAAAAAAAAAAAAAAAATATTATTAGGGTTCCGTACCCGAAGGGTGCCAAACGGGACCCTATTACTAATCCTCCGCTGTCTGTTTGTCTATCCGTCCGTCTGTCACGGGGGTCTTCAGCCGTAATCGGTAGAAAGTTGAAATTTGCACAGAACACGTGTTACTATGGCCTCTACCTCGGAAAATAAGAAAAATTAAAAAAAAAATCCCAAAGAGGGTCCCCAATGACTCCCCATACGATAAAACTCAAAACCAAAATCGAATCTTTTAGAAGTAAAATATCCATGAACTTTTTATCTGTTATAAATTATAATACTGATATGATACATAAATCGACATGTACGTTCAATTGAATTACGCGTAAGATCTGCTTTTTCCTTGCTTGTATGATTTATTATTGGGATTAATATATGGCGCACGGTTGTCAGGCATCAATTACGATTTGTTCATAAGGACGTATGAGCATTGCCTTGAGTTGGCACCTTTAGTCACAAAGCACATATGCTAATATCATATTAGCAATTGAGATCATGACACCCACAGGGACATTATTGTCATGCGCGCTCCGCCACTGTGCTATGACCTTAAGGACGGACGGTCTTCACGAGAGCGCAGCAAGATACTCGTAGTTGTAGGCGTGCGTGACCAAATGTAATGAATAAATAAAAATTTCGTTATTACGTGCATGCTCGATGAAACTTGTGAAAGCAATACAATCGTAGGGATTTCGTTGCTGGCACAAAACTGAAAAGGTGTTTCAGGAGATTACATTTTTGAGGCTAAATTAGTATTAATTTTATCGATTTTATCTAAAACAATAAAAACACATTCAGCTACACGGGTAAAAAACCGTTAAATTTACGTTTTTAGGGGTTTGTCTTAAGTTATTATTCCAAATTTTTTGTTCTAATTTGGCACTAGTCAATAAGCTCAGCCTAAACCTCAGAATTTTGTGTTTGCGATTGTGTAGAGGTTAAACAAACATTTTTTTTTGTCGCTCAACTTTTTATATCAGCTAGTAATATATAATCTAAGACAGATTGAATTTTGAAAAAATGTGTGTTCCAACTACTTTTAGGCTTCACGCTTAGAAAAATAGTTTTCCGGCTTCAATTTTCAATAATACTTCTCCTCAATATTTTTTTTAATAGTAAGATTAAAAGATTCAAAAAACCAAGCGTAGTTTTTAATTTAATAGCACAAAACAATCACACCCGATTTTTCATAGGAAAAACTTAGTATAAAATGTATTGACAGAGTATACATAGCTCTTACAAAATTAATGTTTTAGAGAAAAATAAGAATCAATCACAAATTCTGTTATTTTCGCTATGATAAATATTAATTAAGGCCTTGTAATAATACAAAATAAATGATAATAAGTGCAAAATCTCTTCAGAAAAACCACGTAAAATTGTTGGGAGCTGATTAAAAAAAACCAAGTTCTGTTTCGGATTCAGCACACAATTTTGTATAGGAATTACAAAAAAATATTGAAATAACAAGAACAATGTTGTCCTGTGACTGTGAATGTTCCAAAGCAATTTACACGTAAACTAGCAGATGCCACACAACGCTGCTCGCGTGAAACCCGTTTTTTTCGGTCTCGAGGCTATTTCTTAAAATTCCTTCTTAGTGGACGTCTACTCTACGTCATACTTATCACAGTCCATATTTCATGTTCCTCTCTGTCCGGCCGTCTGGTCTAGGCGTTGTTGTTAAGGGGATCCTTTTACATTATGTCGCCGTAATATCGCGTAAACTGCTTTTTCGCGTAAAAGCCGCTTTTTTGTGTAAAACCAAATTATGACGTTAATGCCGACCCATTTTGCGGTCATAACGAAATTATTTTCTGTTATAATTAAGGATCGCTTCCTCGGCTCCCTAGATTTTTTTACCTATATATAAACAAAGCCGCTTTTTGTGATAAACCGAAATATGGCGTAAATGCCAACCCATTACGCGATCATACAAAATATTTTTTGTTAAAACCACGGGGATCACCTCGCTCCGCTCCGCTACGCTCGGTTCCCCAAATTTATTTATATGTGAACCTAAGACGCTATTCGCTCCGTTTCGCTTCACTCGTCATCACACCTACTTTTAACTTTTTTTTAAAGACTTTCGTCATTGTTTTAATCTCGCTATTACGTGAAATATAATTTCGTAGATTTCGTATAGTGTGTCGGCCTTTACGCCATAATTCGGTTTTACACAAAAGTGGCTTTTTCGCCATTTTACGGCGACATATAGATTGAACATACACACGACTTACTCTCAGAAAATTAGGCAAAGATTCTCAAAGTTCTCCATCTGTTACCATCCTCTTTCGACGATCGACAGGTCTTTTAGGCGGCCCGGTCGAACTACTTTCTTTCCAGTAGCGTAGCATTCATTTCCTAAGACATTCTTCTTTCATTCATCTCTACAAGCCCGAATACTGACCGAAGCATTTCACTGTCTATTCTAATAGTATAGGAACGCTGCTGCTGTAAGTTGCTCACCAAACGGAATAACAGTTGTTTGTTTTAGTTATCTGACCAAGAAAACTAAGACTTCTGGGGGAAGATGAATTTTTATACAGGTTTTTACATTTCTATATAGATATTAAAAGAGCCTTCTCGTTTGGTCGGGTCCTTGGTTGCTAGGATGGGCCGAGACTGCATATTTTTTAATATTTTGAACTGAGCTGTCCGGTATTACAATATCGTTATCGATAATGAATGACTATTAAATATAACCATAGTTCAAAACTTTTCAAGGCTTCACTAATTGAAGATTCGAAGTTGTGCAACCGGCAATCTCTCCCAAAGTTGTGGAAGTTCCGGGGTACCGGTGGGCCATCACCGAAAGAATGTAATAAGGCGCAGGTGTCGCCAGGTACTTTATTGGATTTTACACGTTCCACGCCGACGTGTTTGATGGCATGAAGATTCTTGCCAAACTCTTTGCTCTACGAATAGCTTCTTAAGTTAGTTTATGCCTTAAAATTGAAATGATAACATAAATCACTTAGCAACTTTTGAAAAGCAATAAAGTTGGAATTAATTAACACAATCAAATTGATACAGATGTTTACGACACGAGCGATAAGCCCATAGGCCCGAGCATCCGTAGGTATAACAACAGATGGTACGATTTATTTAAATGTATCAGTTCCTAGATTTGTTTTACTTTTACTTACAGTTTGTGGGTTTTATGTACATATTTATAGGTAATTTTTCACTAGTTCAACAATTATCTTTGAAATAACCATAGCCCTCTTAATCCTCATTAGCGCTTAAACAATAGATCGCAGTCCAGATTATGGCTCGGTTCTTTTTAACAGATTAACTGTAACAATCTGAATATTCTACATTGTGTGTTCGGTTTTCAAACAGATACGGTCAAGGTCATAGTTCTCCAAGCTAGCAACTGCATTCACATCACAAAAAAATAATAAATAATATTTCTATAATCGCAAGTTCACGGTACAAGACCAGACGCGGTCAGTGTCACGAGGTCGAACCAAAAAATGTTTCACGAGGCAATAACGGCGGCGGCGGCGGCGCAGCTGAAAGGAAAAGTATAGTGGGCACAGCGAGGACGTCTACCAGGCGGCGGCGGCGGCGCGTCTGCAGAGTCATTGACACATGCAAATTCGAATACCGCCACGACGCTTTAGGTCGACGACCTCACCATTCAATGACTGTCCAAAGTTGACTGATACAGCTCTATAACCTATAGAGGCCCTGACACCCACCATGCCAAAATCGTATCTAAAAGCATCCGTAAATAAGCGAACTTACCTTGCGATCGTTCAACCGAGCCGAAGGAGAACGCTGATTTATGTGTCTAGTTCTTCGTTCTGATATTGAAAGTGCACAGTTCACGGGAAACACAGACTTATGTCTTAGAGCTAGGGTGGTTTATTGAGCTGGTGATGGCTTGCATTCGCACAGATGTGGTGCTAATACAAGGTGCGTCTGGCTATTGTATTATTAGCAATGCGAATTTCGACAAGCATTTCACGCTGAGGCTCGTCGGATATAGACGATTTGCAAAACAAACGAACAATATGCTAATGTGGCGTCTGTCCCACAACCCAATTTGCATCGTTGTTGGATCCTATCACCAGCCCTAAGAACCAGTTGTCAGTATTGCAATATTCCCTTACGAAACAATCAGAATATCCCAAAAGTAAATAAACCGCTTCATTTAATATGCTTCTTCCAAATCGAGAGTCATTATTCATCATTACGTAGGTTACATTACTTTACGTCTCAGCAAAACTGAACTCCAAAACATACCAGATATGCTTTTGTGTAGGTCGTGATACCGTAGTTCTCCACGCCCTTGCATTGCATAGAGCGGTCCGTGTGTAGCGGAATATGTTATATCCTAAATTGCAAAAATACGCAGATGCTCTATGTAATCACCGGCGCTGTTGGGTGTTGACCTAATCTATCAGCGTGACGTCATCACGACAACTTGCAGCGAGGCCAGACAGTATAAAATACTTATACACATATAACGTACAAATATGAGCTCATGTGAGCAAAATCAAACAGTAAAAGCATACCGACGTACGTAAGTCTACCCAAGTCACGTGTAGCACATTCTTGCACCTACGACTTAAAGAATAATTTAGAACTGCTCCAAGTATTGTCATCAGCTTTAGCCCTTTATAGGGCAGTTTTATTTTTGGGAGATTTTATTTGTTTGTATAAGAATAGGTTCAGGGGTACTTGAGGATCAGAAATTTTGTGAAATTAACTAGTTCATTTATTTGGATTTGGTTATAAGAGGTGTTTTCATACAAAACATAGACCGTTTAGGGAATTGAGTCGGATATTTTTATTAGTCGGGGCATTCCCTATGGTACAGCAACACAAAACTAATATGAGAGCGCCGCCGACTTCTAGAGAACATAATATGTTTTAGGAAGAAAGAAGTCGGCAAAAGTGTTATTTCGGTACCATCGGTCAGTATATAATTATTTTAAACTTTTCAGTGAATGTCTGCTTTAACATTTGAAGTCGGTTACTATTTTTTTGTTAAAAGTTTATTTATACTTTTTTATCCCTGAATCTTAAACCCGCCTGCCCAGTGTGTGTGAGTATGGGCATTTCTTCCAAGAGGATCGCCAAGAGTGGCGAAATCCTGGAAAGGCCTATGTCCAGCAGTGGACGAAACAGGCTGATGGATGGAATTTATTTATTTATTAAAATTTACCTATATATTTTGCTTTTAATTAACGCCCACATTACATAAAAATATGATGCCGTTGCTTGTCCGATTCATAAACGCTAATGATAAAAAGACAGAATGCACAAATGAAACCACCATTAATTGGCCTACTAACGACATTGTGGGACTAACGTCACGTTAGTTTGGTAGCTTGAGGCTTGCGTCCATTCAAGGAGATGTCAATTTGACAACAAAGGGTGACCGCCAAAGCTTTTTTAACTGAAAAATGGATCTTGCAGTTTATTATGTCGGGTAGTTTCAACCAACACAGTACTTTCGCTAAGCTCTATGAAGGTCTGAACAAGCATTCCTTTTTTACAGCTGATTTACTCAATATTTATATCCCAATAAATCACCTTTGTTACAGCCAAAACGTGAATAAACAATCGAACTAGCTGATAGAAATAACTGGATCAATTAATTAGAAGTGATAATTTGGCAAGAAAATTATAGTCGTATGTACGTAATTAAATTAATTATGTGAGATACTCGTTTTAAACACACACACAAACAATATACGATAGAGACGATACGGAGACGTAAACTAACAAAGTTGTCTCGTCAGCTGATCTAAACGAAAATGAGCTGTATAGTAATAGTATTAGAGAAGAGTTTAGAGAAATGGAAGGAGGTACAGCACGAGGCCGCGTGTGATGCTGGCCAGTGGCCGCATTCCGCCTAGTTGAAAGTACCACAGTAAGTGAAACCCGGGCAAGACTCGTAGTAGCTTGGAGTACCTGTGATTATTGTTACGCTCAAATGTCTATTTATGATGGTAATTATACAAAATCCGGCTGCAAAAATGACTACTGCCCAAGTATCTACTGACTTACCAAGTGTAAAAGTATTGCAAATTTTTAGAATATTAGCTTCAAATCTTTAGACCTCTACGTTTCCAAAATATGATGAATGACAGATGACAAAATGTAACCTGATTGAGATTAGTCAGACACGAGTTGGATAAATAACTCTTACTGAGTTATTAGATCGTGTTATTTAACACATATAATAATATCTTATGTATATGTGCGTTATTTGATGAGATCAATCACCTCAACAACAAAAAGCTGCGTATAAGCACTGAATGTATGTCTATAGGTTTTAATTCATACCAGATATTTGATTTATTTGTCTGAAGCATGTTTTGTACGAGTATAAGACAATGTATTCGGATAAATTCTATTGATTCCGTGGCTATATCGCAGACTGTTGAATATTTGAAATTGAGAACTTTTGTAGATCTAGGAATAGTCTGGATATGGCAACAGCCGTACGGAATGGGATGAAACATGCCACACATCGGGTTAACATTTTATTTACGACGTGCGCCGTCTCTGATAGAGACTAAAAATAAACAGCTCAGTGCGACAACGCTTTGATGAATAACAATGTAGGAGATGCTTGCAAAATTAATGGTGGCCGTTCGAGGACGCAAGACTGCTCGAGACACGTTTTATAACTACACGTCGTAATCCGTATCTGGGGCCCGATCTCGAATTATTCATGATCCTGCTCTTTGCGCATCCCAGCGCACGGCTCACGGCTCGGCTGGCACAGGCTCCCGGCTCGGCTAAACTCGGCTTAAAGCTCAGACAATCGCTCTCGAACAACACCAATCCGATTCACAAAGGCGCAGCAGGTGCATTAGAAACGATACGATTCTTTCGAATCTGTATGATAAATAACATGTACTCGTGTATTTTATTGTTAATGTCTTTTCCACAGTTTCATTATCTTGACAGGGAATCGTGAGTGTAAGGTAAGAAGAAATAGAAATTGAATAAAATCCTACGTTATTCCGTATTTAACGTACCTAACCAGTGCGAGGTAGATTCGTTCGCAATTTCATACTTTGTGAAAACCCGGTTGCGGTTAGGGCCGAGGAAAAAGCGACAACAAAATGACAGTAGCAACTTTGTTCGGCGATGTTATAGCGGGAACAACATTCTAACTGGAATGAAAGTCTGAAAAAGTCCGCAATTCCCTTACTATTGGGTTCGAAGTGAGCTCACGCTCCGACTTCATACGTGAGACATCGTGTACCGACTTTGCGCGAATTTTTTGTCCGTCTGGCGCGCAGGTGCTACGCTCTACGACACGATCCTCCATCAGACACTTTATTTTTTTCTGAATAGCCTTCGACCTTCTCTGGGATTCATTGTTTGTTTTGGTTGTTTTTTCACCCCGTCTTCGTCGTCTCCAGACTTGAGTTCGTAGTTAGATAATGTTTTTTTCTCGGGTCGCCGTGCGGGTGCCTCGTTTTTTTGCTTTCTTTAATGATCTTCAGGTAAAGGAATTGCTCGTGCCTTTAAATCAGCCTCATCCAGTTCCTTTAAACATGGGTGAAATTAATTACCTTTCCCACAAAAACTTTAAAAGGTACCTACTTGCTTGTATAACTACATACTTATATTCGGCTGTTTGTACAATAATTACCATACAGGTTTGATCCCACATAACTAGAGTTGATGACATCTGGCCGGAACAGGTGCTACCATCACTTAAAAGCCTCCTATTTACGTAATATGAGTCGTGTGATTGCTAAAATGGCATCCGAGAAATGGCAGCACGGAGAGGCCCCTCTAGTGGCATCAGGGTCCCGTTATCAGCGGTCATCAGTCCCTCGGAACGGGTTGCGGGCCCCAGAGGCGATACACCGGAACTTCTGTGACTATATGCGGCACTCGGACGCGCGGCGCACACGCACGCACGATTGAGCGTGCGTGCTATTGATGCCACTTACAACTTGTCATCCATCATTTATATTGGGAACTCCTGTGACCACGTCGTAAAAACTATTTTAGGCAAGCCTATTGAATATCAGACTAACATCGTAACTGGTGATCATTCAATACTCCCTGCCAATACCGCTATTGAAAGGCTTTAGTGTATTCTATTTTTACAAGTACGATTTCCGTTTTTTTTTTCTGATCTTTACTACTTAATGTTATTTATGATTATATCCATAAGATATACGGGATATTAAACTTTGAGTTTAAGACAAATAGTTTCAGTTTGCTTAAATTTATTTGCTTTGTATTGTGGACAAAGTTGCGAATGCTTTTATTATTTTATCGCTATCGTTTATCACTATCAAGAAAAACCAAAAGAGGTCTTAGCATGCACTCTTGCGTACCTAGTAACGCTGTACAAGAAAGCGTGTATCTACGTCAAGATATTTGGCTCTTTTTCCAATTCGTTTTGCGTTTTTTACATAGGCATCTAACAATGTTTTAACGAGTAAAGCTAGCACAAATTTGATGCTGAGCACAATCAAATGAGAATCGATGAATATCCAACTAAATGATAATGGTGGTAATTTAGGTTCTATTAAAGACGACAATAGACGACTCAATCAGTGTAAATTAATTGTTATTTCCTGGATCAGGGCGCCCGTATGGCCAGTTTACATATGGGGAGCGAGTGAGAGGGGCTGCGCTTGCGGCGCGCCGCCGCCGAGGATATAAATAATGTATGAAGATAGATAACTGTGCGCAACGCGTGCCCGGGCGCACTAAACAGACTCGAGCTGATGAAAAATCAATATGAATGATTGAATATTCAACAAAAAGCTTTTTATTCTTCGTCAATTGTTTGTAAGTAGCTATAATTGATAGTAATTCCAGGGGAGGGATCTTCAAAGCACTACAGAATGCTTTTAATGATCTCTTGCGTCAATCAAGTTCAACAATCTATGAAAATAATATTATCGAGTCTATAGTTCATAACGTTGACCTGCAAAACTTATTACTGAGAATGTTTTAACATATAAAGTACCTACTTACTATAACAGCAAAACACGAGGTCGATTAACTAATTGGAGATCAGATAAAATCGCCGTGTAAGAGCCACGGTATTGCACAATCGTAAAACACGCAAAGGGCTCCGTCTTATCACGGCATAAGCACGGAAAATAGGTTCACCTTTAAGAGTTACTTTAATTAAGTGAATAAGGGTCCGTTTACTGCCAGACCCTTTGACGTAAATTCTCGAAGGCCGGACCATGGCCGTTACCTCAGAGAGCCTACGCGAAATACAACAATTTTCGGCTGTAATCTGTTGTATATACCTTGAAATAAAATAAAAATAAATAAAAAATAAAGATTGTCTCTTGATGAAGACCAGTATAATGGGCTCAATTACTTGTATTAGCTATATATAATACAATATCATATTTTTCAGATTGATTCTTTAAATACATTAAATAAAATGAAAAATTCAAATAGAAGAGGAAATAAGACAAAAATTTGCAAGGACAAAAATATTTTGAACGCAAATCTAGCGGAGCTGAAAATCAGTGAGTAATTGTTGCAGTCTCACCGTGAATCGCTGCAATAACACTGTCGTCATTATATTTTCGCTTTTCAGAAACTTCCACCGTTCTACTTCTATTCAGTGTTAAGGACGGTGCCGAGTTTAGAATGATTTCATTAATGTGAAATGCGGTGGGGTTAAAGAAAAACTGTAGCTTTACTGAAGTAAATCCAAAAAATGGCAAGTTTTTGGTGGAAAGTATAGTACACAAAGATTTGTCACGCATTTTCAATCAAGCAACAGACCTTGATTTCGATGAAACTGAAAGTAAATTAGAGATAGCGGAGTGCAACAACAGCACTGGTACGTGCTCGTCTGGTTTATCACAAGATCATAACATAATTGCGCTGAAGGTGTGTGCAGGAATGATGGCCTGGCATCACTTAGACCTCAGCTTAATCAACGCTTGCGGCTGACCGCGCAATGCAAGCACCGTTTCCCGGAAACCAACCATAAGTATAACCTGCGATATCGCCTTCTACTAATATCGATTAAATCCGCGTTCATCAGAAACCGTTTCCAAGATAGTAAATGTCTGAATTCGCTTTGATAAAAGCAATTGGACTCTGTTTAAACAGGGCGGCTATCCGATCAAAATATTGAGGTGAACTTTTTACTTACACCTGATAGATCCGTCTCTAGTTTCATTTGATTCCATGAAGAAAGTCGTTAGAAAAGCAAGTAATTTCTTACAAAAAATAAGATTTTCATCAGCATAAGGTGCAAACAAAAATTAAGAACGATTTGCCAATTAGAGGTATTGCAATATATGTATCTGGTGGAGATAATATTCCTGCCATGCTGCTGATTATGCGACTGCAACCAGAAACAGCAACTGTTTGGGTCTGCAAATGTAAACAGAGTGGAATTACAGCAAGCAGTCGGCAAACAGTTGCCAATTTACTTAATTAGGATCTCGACCGTACTACGGCCACTGTGAATGACGATTTCAGCTAATGAAAGTTATGAGGTCAAATATGCAAGTACTGCATAAAGTATTTATATTTGATACTGCTATACCCTACCTACATGTTTTGATTTCTCGCCGGAATAATAACGGGAATAGGTCGAATTACCAGTAATTCTGTAAAAACATACTTTTCTTACTTGGAATTTGTTTCAATTAATCTTTTCCACTCTAAATAAATAATTCGGTTGACAACGCCGTAGTAGAGCTATCTTTCTAGATATTTTCCAGGTTTTACCATGTGCCTATAATTGGAAGTATAATAACAAGGTTATTACTTAAATACGTATGTGGTAGAGCGAAAACGCTACGTACCGTACGACACGCATTGCGAGGGCGGCGCATACGACGCGGACGCAGCGGCGGCGGGGCGGGCGGGCGGCGCGTGCTCGGCTCTCGTGCAAGGTCAATGGCATGCGCCTGTCCCGCTCGCACACCGGAATTCCATATTTAAATCTCGTCCGCATAAAAATGGCGGCCAACTCCATTCCGTAGCCGAGCCGTATGTACGGAGAATTAATAAAACATGCTTCTTGCTTTTATCTTTTTTCCAAGTATCGCAAGCAACAGTGCAAAGGAGTCGTAGCGTGTTGATACTGCATCTGGACGATACCATATGAGCAAAAATTGGTCATTATTTTTCATACCACCGAAAATTACTTCGAAAATGTGTTCTACTTTGGTTAATTGTTTTTGCAAAGAGAATGCAACGGTACATAAGTGCAAGTACCTTGTGGAATTATAAAAATTAAAAAGTCATGGTACCAATAATTTATTTAAAAAGAAAAAAAACATATCGTCACGACGAGAATCCCCGAAAGGGTGTCAGAGCTGTTCCCGAGTGTGAACTGTGAAATAGTAAGTCACAGACCACACCCGGTACACCTGCGTTTTACCGTTTTATTTATTTTAATTACACGAAAATTTGTACAATTACTTTAGGGTTCGATCAGAAATGTGTAAAAACGGAGTTAGTTCAAGTTCAAGCGAAATACGAGTCGGTAAAGCACCTTTTTACAAACAATTAAGTAGCTTCGCCACTTTCGTAGCTATGTTAAACTTAACACAATAGAAAACTAAGTGTTGCTACTACTAAATCACATTAGGTAGGTATGTATATAAAGTCACCGCTATAATTAACTGTGAAAAGCAAAAGTGCAAGTCATCGGCAATCGGAACACGGCTTGGATTTCAGGGGTGAGGGAGGAGATTACGTATTATATGACCACCCACCGCAGGGCTCGTGCTGACACCCATACGCAAGCAAACCCATAGCCAGTTAGCCAAGCTAATATTTGACAAACAACAACGACCTGATGGAAGAGGGAAGTTGATAAATAAATAAAAAGAAAATATAATATAGGTTTATTGGAGAATATATGAAATACACTGATAGCTAAGAACACTTAATGTAAAAACAGGACAAGTGCGAGCCGAACTCGCCCACCGAGGGTTCAGCATCGAAGTTGTTCAAAAATATGTTTATCTGGGTCAAGTTGCATCACATATTTACGTCGTCAATACCGCAGTGTTTAAAGGCTAAGATGTACAACCAGTGCGTCCTTCCTGTGATGACGTATGATGCTGAAACGTGGTCTCTTACAAAGGGCCTGATCCACCGATTTAAGGTCGCTCAGCGAGCTATGGAGCGGGCTATGCTTGGGGTATCTCTATCCGTCGAAGATTGAAAGTAACCAACATAGCCCGCAGAACCAGTAAGCTGAAGTGGCAGTGGGCAGGCCATATTTGTCGCCGACATGGTGGCCGCTGGGGCCGAAAGGTTTTAGAATAGAGACCACGTACGGCAAAGCGTAGTGTAGGCTGACCTCGTGCCCGCTGGACCGACGACCTGAAGGACGTTGTGGGTGGCGGCTGGATGAGGAGGACGAAGGACCGACATGAGTGGCGAAATTTGGGAAAGGCCTATGTCCAGCAGTGGACGAACACGGGCTCATGAATGGATGGATGGAGGTACGGAACTCTCTAAACTCTCTAAATAGAAGCTCTCTGTGGTAGACTTAGTTCAGCCGCATACGCTGTTAGACGCATAAGGCAGATTACTGATGAAAATACTGCTAGATTAGTATATTTCAGTTATTTTCACAGCATTATGCCATATGACATGCTGTGGGGTAGAGCCGCGGATATACCTAGTCGGTTCTTAAATACTGTCACTGGCCATTTATTTTAAAAATAGAACACCTAGAAAAAAAAGTGAAATTGTGTTCGATTTTCATATATTTTTTGATTAATAATCTGCCAAATCACAATTACATTCATTCATTTTTTACGATGCAGTGGACTCGCAAAGAGGACCGAGTAGCAGTAATTGCATTGCATCGTTGCGGCCATCCACCGAAGACGATATTCAACTTACTTCAAAAATTAAAAATCACGAAGAGGTTCGTGTACCGTACCATCAAGAGGTACAATGAAACCTCTAGTGTCGATGACGAGAAAAGAACTGGCAGACCTCGTTCCGTTAGGACTCCAGGGGTCATCAAAGCAATCAAGGCGCGTATTGCAAGAAATCCCGTCTGCAAGTAGAAACTGATGGCTTTGGAGATGTGATTAACCAGAAGTACCGTAAAAAAGTACTCAATGAAGACCTGGAACTACGAGCTTACCGAAAAAAGAGTGGACATCTTCTGAACGCGCGTCTGATAGCTACGTGAGCCAAAAAAACGCAAGTTTTGCTAAAGCGGTACGCAAGAAACAGACACCGCGATATCCTGTTTACAGACGAGAAAATTTTTAATATCGAAGAGAAGTACAACAAACAAAATGACAGTGTCTACGCTACCAGCTCTGCGGCCGCTGGAAATGCCATTCCTAGAGTGCAGCACGGCCATCATCCATCATCAGTCATGATTTGGTTGGGAGTGTCCTACTATGGCCCTACTAAGTGCATTTTTGTGAAAAAGGTGTCAAAACCAGTGAAAAAGTGTACCAAGACACGGTTTTAGATCGCATAGTAAAAGATCTGCCCCAGACACTCTTTGGAGGACGGCCATTTGTGTTTCAACAGGACTCCGCATCTGCTCATAAGGCCAAAACAACTCAGGAGTGGTTCGAGCGCCAGAATATCGAGCTAATAAGGCATCAAGATTGGCCCTCATCTAGCCCTGACCTCAATCCACTGGATTACAAAATTTGGCAGGAATTGGAGGAGAAGGTCTGTTCTAAACCTCACAAAAATTTGAGCAGCCTAAAGTCATCATTGATTAAAGCAGTGGCCGATATCGACATGAATATGGTCCGTGCTGCTATTGATGATTGGCCGCAAAGATTGAAGGCTTGTGTGAAAAATGGTGGCAATCATTTTGAATAAATTTTGTGTTTAATGTAAGCTAATTAAGTTACCTCTTTTTAAAAAAAAACTTTTTTTGAATATCATGACAAGTTTTCATTTTATAGTCAATTTTGTTTGTGACAGAATTTAAGCAACGACTAGGTAGAAGCAGTCTTTGTCTTGCAAAAGAGAGCAATTCGGTCTATTTATAACATGAAGTACCGAGATTCATTAAGAGAAAAGTTTAAAGAAATTAATATATTTACGGTCCCATGTGAATTTATTTATCAAGTTATTAGATATGTCAGAAAAAAAATTGATAATTTCCCGAGGCTTGGTGTGCACCACTCTGTTGAAACCAGAAACAAACATAAACTAGCTTTTCCAAAATTAAGACTTGCCAAAGTAGGTATCTTTTGTAGGACATCCATCCATCCATCAGCCTGTTTCGTCCACTGCTGGACATAGGCCTTTCCAGGATTTCGCCACTCTTGGTGGTCCTTCTGGAAGAAATGCCCATACTCACACACGCTGGGCAGGCGGGTTGGTGAGCGCGGTGCCGAAACCCTTGCACCAGTGACGCCGCTGCCCGTCACCAGTCTGTTTTATATAAGGCTCGGCAATTGGGGATGGATATACCGCCATCCATCGGTCCCAGGCAATGGTGGGCCGCCTGGTTTATTTGCCTACGAGCTGTTCTCTTACTCTCCCCCGAATAACTTCGGGAGGATTTGCGACTAAGATGGTGGTACCTCCACAGTCGAGCCTGGCATTAGCTCTACCACCTGTTGTAGTTGTAGGACATGGTACAAGATTTTACAATAAGCTTCCAGAGGAGGTCCTTAGTTTGCCTGAAAATAAGTTTAAACTATATATTAAGCAGGGACTACTTAAGAAAGCTTATTATAAAATCAATGATTATTTGGATGATAATGAAGCATGGTGTAATAAATAATAATAATCTTATTCAATATTGTAATTAATAATTAGCATATTTTAATACTGTATGATTCCTCTAAAGGCTTAAAATTAATTAATATGTAAACTTACTTTGTTAAAGGTAATAGACAATATGAGACGGGTTGACTAAGATATATTTTTTTTCTCGTGACTAATTCCTGCAGTCTTATATTTTTGTATGCCTTTACTTGAGTAGGTATGTATATGATTTTGTATCATATGTTTTATTTTGAAAAAAGGAATGTTTGCTAAGTTTCTTGCCCTTCTTCTTAGCAATACTAATCGAATGGTGCGGATGGTTAGGCATTATGTATATATAATATTTTTATTCCTATATTTCTATATTTTATGCAGGTGTATGACTTTATTACATTTTAGTAGCCCAACCTTAATATTTTTTGTATGTACGAGTATTTCCCGCTTATATTTATGAACTTATTTCTTCATTGCATTATGTATATATAATATTTTTATTCCTAGATTCCTCTATTTTATTTATTTTTTATTTATTTATTTATTTAAAAACTTACGACTATCATTTATTTATATGTGTATATGGTGTATATTTTATTTCCCGTATTATTATATATTTTTTTATATTCTAAAGATATATTATATTGTTAAAATTAACTTTGACTTGTAGAAAGTATACTTTAAGTATCTATTTTGCAAAAATAAATATTTTGGTTTTGATTTGAACCCTAAAAAGAAGCAAAATGAATTTATAATTGAAAATAATATATTACTTTCAAGTTTGAACTAACCCGGAAGGCACAGCTCAAAATATTTCAGACACTCAAAGTAAGTAACCCCAGCAAAAACGATAGTGATATTAAAACTGGTTTAGAGGTACACGAGTTGTAGAGTGAAATTAATTAATGTCCCCTCAGATTCTTACAGAAAGAGGGAGACAGAGAGAGTATAGATACTGCAAGTCATCGACAACGACGATGGCGGCGGATTTACGGAGCAATAAATTTAAACCGAGAAACAGAAGAGCCTTATCTGGTAACAGCTCAAATGAACCGTATTTTCGCACTAAAAGAAATAACACTCCAGCAAATCTCTGCCGCTTTTCGATTAGTATTTTATTAAAAGTTCAATCAGACAACGAAATAAAGGGTAGCATTTAATCAGTAAGAAATACCGGTAGCGGCAACAAAACCGCAGATGAGCTGCGAGGCTTGCGAATGTGTAGTTGGGATTTACGGAGCCATAAAGTGGAGTGGGTGCTGCCGCCGCCGCCGAGCCGGGTAATGAAGTGTGTCCGCTCTTTTGGAATGGGTGCGCTAAGTGAAACGATACCGGAGATGAGACCGGGCGTGCCCGTCGCGTTCACATTTCATCCGTACGTCGAGCGCCCAGCACGCAATACAATGTAGCCACCAGCGAGACTAGCACGACAACACCACCACACCACTCGGACGAAATTGTGACTTATATGACAAGTAAACAACCACCCGACTCTGATAACTTTGTTGTTCCCTACTCCAGGATATAATGTAGTTTATGTGAGGCGTTACTCAGAGTGTTACTTTCTCGTGAGAAGATTTTGAGGACGTCTATGTATATTTTCGCTCAGCGGAATGTAGCTATTATTTGTGTTCGAAAATTAGAAGGAAAAGCCGCATCCGCAAGGTTGGGGGAGGTAAGGCGCAATCAGGATCCGGCACTGGAAGGCAACCTTAAATACCAGCCTTAATTGAACGGGTTCCGGGTTGCGCTCAGCGGCGCTCTACATAAATTCGCTCTGCACGGAAGTATCTCACTCCGAAGCATTCCTTTTAATGCCGTGCAAGCATATAAATCGTCTTCTTACTTACTCTCTCATGGCAATTTGGACCGATTTCGATTAAAGTTGCCGTAGCGAAGATAACACTATCAAAATGAAACGAATTCTCTCTAAAAGAAATTTGGATTTAGTGAAGAATTATAAAATGGCAGTGAGTAGGTATAAAAGATTATAGCAGAGCTTGGAGTAAAGCGCATTTCATGTTTTTGGCTCGAGGCGCGGCGCGACACGCATACGGAAGCTAAAACAATGCCATAATTCTTCAACCCATTCTGAGCTTACGTACATCCTGCATCTTCAGTTTTATGGCTTTTAAAACAGTAACATTTTATTTTAAGTTATTTGGGTTGGAGCTATTTATTTGCTAGCTAAATATCTTTTCAATTCAATGAAAAAGAATTACTTTATACATGTTTCGTAATAAAGAGCTCTGCAATTACATTTTAATTGCAATGTGCACTTTGATTGCCTCGGAACATGAAATATAAAAGTGAAAGTGTATCGTGCATGATATCCACGGAAAGGTGTAAACTGGATTAAAAAAGCTGAAAATCTTGAAAGTGTATTTCTGAATTTGAGGAGTTGTTTCTTTTCGCGTTGCATCGAGAGTGTTTGAGAGGTGTTCACGGAAGCTTAAAATAATACGTTAGCGCTATGTCGCCCGTATCGCTAGCGACAGCTTCTGTCTCTGCACGGAAATGAGACTCAGTCCCGTCGGGAAATTGTCCTCCAAATAATAATGCTGCGTTAAATCTTCCTTAGCTTTGTCATATCCAAAATGATGGAAACGACTTGGCAAACAAACTAAGTCGTCGAAATAGAACTGTTACACGAGATGTACCCTATAAAAAACGAAGACTACAAAAAGAGACAATTTTGAAAAATTTAAAAGAAGTTTATATCAAACTTCAATCAAAAATTTAATTGCAGCTTATTATTAAATTGATATAAGTTTTAATCGAGATACAAAATATATGACTGCAGGCAGACTGAAAATCGAAATCCATTAGATACATTTTTCCACCAAATATGCGTTTTGTACGCAACAATTTAAACTTCTTCGACTGAATTCAAAAACAAGTAACAACAAAAAGGCAATATAAGTACTGAAGGCCAATATTGAAACCCAGCATTGATCAAGAGAATTCCCGAAAGGACTGAGTCGGGGTTGATAAAGTCGATAAATGTGGGGCTTGTGGGGCCCAGTCGATTGAATTAATCACGGGAAAACGGCTGTGTGTACATGTGATAAACATTTATGTTGCCACTGTATCGATTCTGGTTTTACTCTCAACAGATTTCACTCATACCATCTATAGACACTTAATTTGTATGTACATATATGTATATTCTCTTTAGCCAAACTGTGATCTCACAGATGCTTGAGTAGAGATAAAAGAGTAAACCAAAGATTCGAAATATCCCCTGTAAAGTATCTATTGGTTTTATGATCGAAATGAGATTTGTTAGTGTGGTGTATTGCATAAAAACTTTATTAAAATACTTCTATAACACATGAAGCCACAATGTGTTTTCCCGCAGTTATTTGGAATTATACTCTGAGTCAGTCATTATTGCTCGAATACCTACGGCACGTGCATGAACTATCAAGATTCTGTATGAAGTAACATAATAATTCTTTGCTAAAAGGTGTAAAATAATAAGATTAGCGTTTGAAACTAAACAACTAACCAAATAGATAGGTACACTATTGAAGTGACATAAAGAAATTGCCAAGTAATTTTCTTCAATCGAGAAACCATCGTATCCGTAGATTGAATTTGTGTAAATAATCTGACTGCAAGTTTCGTAGGTAAGAGTATGTATAATAAATATCTTGAGATGTTCAAACGAGTGAAGATGTGTCGAATGAAGCTCGATCGTTCCGGCCAGTACAAAGGATCAATTGATGGAAGCGACCTATTGGAAGGAGAATGTACCGCGGTGGTCTGACGTATCATCGCCTTCGCTTAATACATATCTACCTATATTATATGTAGACGAGTATAGCCGTGGGGAGGCAAGGTTCGAATAACATCGTTTTTGAAGGTTCGCATTTGTATATTTAATAAATAAACATAGCTATGCTTTACCCAATCTTTAGGATTATATTCCGTTTTAGTACCGACAGCTCAGATACCTTCACAGTTTCCAAGTGAACGGTCTGCCATATGGCCGGCGATGAATGAATCGTTAACGAGACCACTGCCCGTAGTCACGTCATTCCACCGAACCGCGCGGTACTACGGCAACAGTAACCTACCACGCTCTTTATTACCTTCTGGTGTACTCAGAGAAATATAAACAGTTGAGATTTCATTTTAAAAGTATTTTTATTGCATATAAAGTTGTACGAATTACCGCTATAGAGCCCTTTGCGTTCCAAAACCAACTCATTAGGCGAGTGACGCGTTGCGACGACGGGTTCATTAAGATTAATTAGTAGAATTACTGTAATCGTTGTAAATATCAAAATTAAGTAGCAGTAGCTTTTGAAACACTGTTTCTACATTTCTGCTAGCGAATTCCTAAAATAACTTTATTAAAGCAAATTTCATTGTTATCTCGGAAATGTCTCACCAAATCTGGATTGACCGAAGTTCCATTAAATAATAGCGGCCCATAGGACGTATAGCGATTTCGTCGAACAACCGGGATGCTCCCAATTCTCGTCAATAAACGCCCTCGCAACGTATACGACGTCAGGAGGGCCTCCATTCACACAATCAACACCTCTATTATTATGATCGTAGGGAGGAGAATCCGTTACTGGAAACGATGACATGGATCGGTTTTCGTGAGAATGATCGTCTCGTCTCCATTGACCGGTGTGTTCCGTACATGCCGCGCATACCTCACAATTACAGAGGTCGATTGACTGATAGCTCTTCCATTAAACATTTGGCACGTTTACATACTCGGAGCGATATCTGAAGTGGAGAGCAACTGTGACATTGCAACTACGCAGTTTTTAGTTCCAAGATAAAATGACGTCAAAATGGTGGCATTTTATGCTGGCAGCATGACCTCAGAATGCTATGCCACTAAGGCGGGCCGTTCATCGCTAGGCATGATTCACCACCGGGCGGGCGCCTGCATTCCTTTCCGACCGCATAATAGGAAATGCCACATCGCAATAAATTTGTTAACTCTATAGCAATATTTCATGGTGCATGCCGGCGACAGCTACTTTTGGCCCGAAGGTCCCAAGAGATTGAATGATGCTTTAATCAAGATAATTTGTGGAAAATTCTACATTACAGGTGCAGGGGGCATTTTTCATAAAGACTGATTGAGCACCTCATTTTGCATCAATCATAACTTCATAACTGAACTCGATGAGGTGCTTTTTTGTTTAAAAACTAACAATCACAAAAAACTTGAAATAAATATTATTATGTTATAAAATCGCTTCTTGGGTCTCTTTTTTGCATGAACGTCATTATTATTTACCAATTTTTTGGGTTAGGTAGTTGTTTGCACCGTGGACAGACGGTACTCGGTTAAAACTAGAGGTAACTTCTCGATTACAATTTTATTCTTTTACGTTCTATTTGGGCACTTGAAATTATAATTTAGCAGTCTGAAATATAAATTTAGTATGGTAATTTTTCTTTGCCTCCTCTTGATCTTGTAAAAAGCATGAAAATTCAATAGATCAAACGTAGTTGTGTTTCAAGGAAATAAAAATGCTGTGATACAAATTCAAACATTCAACCAGTTCCTTGAATCTCAATTCATTTATTTGATTATTCAGTTTCGGTGATATACACGCGTTTATAAACAAAAATGACAAAATTTCATCGACCTCTGGAGTACAAATACTTTTCGTAACAATTTTTGACCGTTAAACTTATTTTAAAATTGTATATTTTCAGGCGGGAGTCTTAAGACTCATTCTCAAATTTTTTTCACTTTCAATTTGGGCCTGTTTTTATTTATAAAAGATAAAAACAAGACGCCAAAATTTTCAGATTTCTTCTTGTAGTTACACTTTAACATGTTAAATTGATTCCAGCCACGATTTAACTACGGCTTTAGCGATAAGGATATCTCAACAGGTTAGGTAATTGGTAGGTAATTTAAAATTGGGTTATTTATTTCGTTCGAACCTATTCATTCGTGTCGTATGTTTCAAGGTACCATGATTTTAAACGACAAAATAATCCCAACAAAGTTTAAATAAGGAAAAGTACGTATTTCTTAGTTCCGCAATGAATCACGCATTTTCGCCTTTCATCCGAGGAATGAGCGATGGCTCGCCAACGGAATGCACATTAGCGGAGTTTCAACTCGGCTTTCCGTTGCTTTACAAATGCGCGAGCGCATGCAGCGACTCAGCTTTCGAACGCATTCTGTATTTGGAATCGATCCGATCACGGACCGTTTCTTCTTGTTTCGAACTCACGTCGAGCCGATTCATAGAACAATGAATAAACATAACAAGAGAGGCGATTGATTGGAGGGAACTCGGGCGCAATTAAACTACCGACACCTCATGTTTAGATAACGATGCCGCTTCAAATAACAAAAAACCGGCCAAGTGCAAGTCGGGCCTCACTCTGTTAGGGTTCCGTAAAATTGCAACAAACAAACAAAAATAATAGTTTTAGCTTACAAAAGTTACTAGTATTTGTTGTTTAAATATACGGAAATTGCAACATTAACTTTTTTGGTTCTTGAGATAGACTACGTAACAAAATTGTCTAAATCTGTCAACATTGCTGGTCCGCTCGAACTAAACTAAAAAAAAAAAAATTCAAAAATGACTTGTAATCTACTCAATAAGCTCTAGAGTCTAGACAATGACACCACATATGCTAGAAACAGGCTGATGGATGGATGGATAGATGCTAGAAAAAGAAAAAAAACATAACTTCTTCGGCTCCTTTCCATGTGTGGAACCACCTTTACAATTCAATAATCTCTCCAGGATCAATATTTTACATAAAATGTCCACTCATTTCCTATACGTGAGCAACCCAGAGACAGACAGCAGAGTGACAATAATAGGTCTCCGTTTTACCCTTTGGGTACGGAACCATAAAAAGGTGCAGTTATATGATTTGTTTTCATCTTAATTCAACTAATAAACCTTTGTGTAGGTACGCCAAGGTATTTTAAATTCATACTACAAAGAGAACATACAAAAGATTCAATGAAAGACATATCGACAAATACTCAACGGTCTAGCTGGATATCAACCAGAGGTGGAATTTTTTTTGCATCCCTAGTCCACATTCACACATGTGTGGTGAAGTACTTAGAGAAGTGATCGTCTACTTTTTAGTATATTTGTATATTTTTAGTGTATTATGTGCATTTTTAGCAAATATTTTTTATTGCTTCGGGTAAAGCATTTGTAAATAATTTGTCTACCATGTTATACGCATTGGATTTGTGTCTGTAATGTATTTCATGTGTGTGCTAAATAAATAAATAATAATACTTGTTTATTTAACAGAATTTTGCTTTTTGTATGAACAACGGCTTATGTCGATAACACGCGCTAGCCCAGAAACTGGGAGAGTCACAGCAGTGGAGCTAATCAGTCTTCCAGGGACTTTTGTGAAAATCTACGGAAGTTGGCAATGGACGAATGATACCACGCAACTGCTTGTGACCACTCCCCCGGTAGCGTGTTTTCAGTTTCCTGTTCAATATGAGGCGCCATTGCGTCGAACTCCGCACGGGTTTGTTTAGCTAACTAACTTTACAAACCCGTGTTCAATACGAGACACGCGTTCTCCAATCACGCACGGGTTTTTAACGCAAACTGTTCTAGGTAAATAAAATAAATGTGGACAAGCACAAGTGCATTTCAATCAAAATGTATCGAAAGTTCCACTAAGTGCCAACAATCACAAGCATCAACTTCAAACTGTTCTGAGAAACACGTGTCCAATAGGAGGCACTACTCTCTTGAAACCCGCACGGTTTTGTTAAGCTTTACAAACCAGTGTTCAATGCGAAGCACGCGTCCCCCGATCGCGCACGGGTTTGTAACGCAAACTGTTCTCACAAACACGTGTCCAATAGGAAGCACTACTGCCTCGAAACCCGACGGGTTTGGTGAGCTAACTAACTTTACAAACCCGTGTTCAATACAGGGAACGTATCTGCTCTTCCAAACACGTGTTTAATAATATCCATGAAGCTCTTACGAACTTCGCACTGCTCGCTTCTTGTGTTCGAAGTCAAAGTTAGAGTGTGCTTAAAAATATTACAAATTATGGAACTATGAAAAGATTTTATTTAACTTGGCACTTAAGATCCGTTAAACTAAATTGTAAACTAATAGTGCCTTCTACTGAACACGGAAACGGAAAGACGACTCGCTTGGCGGCATGGTTTTGCCCCGGCCGAAGCCTGTCACCAGTAAATAGATGCCTGCGACGTCTCTGCAGATGGGGCCAAGATCCGATGACCTTACGACCCTCAGTATTACAGAAACTAAGACTTGGCAGGTAGGTATTTCTTGTTCCATAGTCGTCTTTTACGACATCCACGGGAAGAATTGGAGTGATAATAATTATTCTTTTTAGATGACGTCGCCACACGCCACGTTATAAATAAAATTACAAACAGAACGAAATGAAGGCAACAAGTTTATGGTAATTAATACATAATTATTTAGCTGACGTTCAAATGTATTTTTGAAGGCGCGGCTCTTAATTAATGAAGGGTCCTGAAGCCTAAGTGGAGGGGAGAACTTAACGATTCTTTTACCGCCCCAACTCCGTGTGAAAATCACCTACTTACAATGAAAGTTATTTATGAAAACCTTTGTATAACATAAACTTAATTGAAACGCCTTTATGTATACACTAGATCCGTAAGTCATCAGAATCAATGCTCAGAGATCCTTTTTGCAAAGGACAAAAAAAGTTGACCTGACTGACTGAAAAACTGACCGAACGAATCAAACAGGTAATAAAGAGCAATTTCTTATAGTATATTTCATTACAAGTGCGGAAAGCCTCTCATTCCAAAGAGTTCCGACAAATGTCTACCCGAGCCGAGGCGCAGCCTTTTTGCTTTTTGGGACCGCTGATTCATATATTTTTGCACTATTCTAAGAAAATCTCCTTCAACAACAAAGCTTCTCGGTATCTTATTTTTTGTATTCGAAATCTTCATTAGTAGCATTTTTCCATGGGCTTCAATATCTTTTAAAGTAATATTGGCTAACTCCTCTTTGCGGCAAGCTCCAACAACGCCAAAAATCAGCGCAACCTCCAAAAAAAATTGATTTGATTAATATTTTTTTAAATAATATTTTGACTGTATTTTGCGATTTTGTAAACTGAATACTAAAAAAAAAATATAAGTATTTATTAATAAATTACCTTTGTGTCTCAATAACAATCATCGGGAGCTTCGTTCAAAAACCTTTCCACTTCATTCGATGTTAATATTTTCGACTTTTTAGTTGTAAAACCGTCTGATTGTCGTTTTAAGAAAGCATTTAGTTTTGGGTATTCACTTATATCCACGTTGTTCCTTATTTCCAGCATACTTTTTACCATCGAAAACCTCGACCATAACGTAGAAGGTTTTAATTTTGCTGAGAGTTCGGAGAAGTATGCCAACATAACATTTTCTGAAAAACTATTTGCTTTTTTCTCTTCTCTCCACGCAATAAATTCGTCGTATGTAGATATGTAGCGACTCTTTGACTTTTCCGGTAAAATATTCTCCGAAGCATTTTGTGCAATTATACTGAGTTCCGGTGGTGTTAATTCAAATCGAAATTACTCAATTTGTGCAACAAACAACTAAACTCGCAAAGAACATTTTTGGAAAATGGCGCCAACCGTAAAGAATATAAGCAGAGATTTTTTTTTCTTCACCCATTCTGGGTAGGCAAAGGGAACTATGCCCATAAAGCCAAGTCTTCAGTAGATTTTTTTTTATTGATATGAAACGAAAATGAAATTTAATGAGATGAAATGAAATGAAACCTAACCTAACTCATTGAATCAAAACATTAAATCTGATATTGAAACAAATTAGAAGCTTCTTTTTAGAAATATTTGCATGAATCATAAAAACTTTTTTGTTTTTTTTTTAGTAAAAACTTCGTGGTTGGTTTTTTCTTTTTAATAGACATTATTTTGACAGTTGGGAAAGAGAACGCACGAGTTCGGAAAAGGTAAAGAAAAAGCTCGAGTATGTAATAGCCCACATCCCGAACGATATACGTCCCTGCAATACGCCACTTTTTGAGCAACTGTATTAAAAAGTAATTTACTGATCAACAACATTCAACACCGCAAAGAAAGAAAAATATATACCGTCTTTATTACAGGATTTTTGTTTATATATATATATGTCATCAGATACATGTACATATGTATAATATGTACATATGTATAATATGTACATATATTGTAGTACATTTCTTGTGAAATGTTGTTTCGTAGAAATGGTTAAATTTAAAAATACCAGTTGATTTTACACCTGCTATAGGCACTATCGAAAAAACTTTCTCACTATTCATTTCTTTTGCAGTCATAAAAAGGAAAAAACAGTTTTTCCAAATAAAAAAAACAAATCGTTTAATCTAATATTTATGAGTGAGTTTAAGAAACGAGTTTATTAATAGTATATATAACACCGAGTGTTTTAATACCTAGATATGTGCAGTTTCATACACTAATCTAAGCTCATGCAATAGTTACCTACCTTTTTATTTTTTAATCGATAAAATTTTGGTAAAATTGGTCGTTACTTTTTTGATTTTGCTGTTATAAAATTTATCATTATTTTCGTTGCACAGTATCACTCATCATCACTGCTGTCAGAAATTTTTGCCCAGAATAAAACTTTTAATTGACAGAAACACAGTAAATATTGAATTAATAACCTATCTTAATTATGGCGCAAAAAATCAAGCAGTCCACCGCACACGCATGTGAGGTTGGTTGGTGGGGCCGCATTGTATTATTTTGTCCGTATTAGATAATTTTGTTTAAAAACGTCGTTGGTATTAGACATTGAAACCTGAGACATGACTATGACTGTAAGAATTTGTTCCGTGGTAAAGTTGAAAAAAAATATTTTATTGCATTATCTTGTTAAGGATTAAATCATGATTATGAACTCAAAAATAGTGCATAATGACATTTTATTTTTTGTTAACTATGCACTATTTTTCAGTTCATAATCAGGATCTAACGATATGAGTGTAGGTAAAATACTGTTATAATTTTATGATATGTACACATATGTAGGTATGTGACTATTTGTTAATTGACAGCTATTATTTTACATTAATAAATATATAAATATAAACAAACTGTTCGTTAACTATCCGTAACGGGTTTTTTTAGTCTGGCAATACCGTTGAGTGTTGCATCGGGTCCATTTCTATGTTAATTAATAGTTGAATTGAAGTGGAAGATCTCCTTTACCTAATTAACAGCGTTTTTCTGCACCCAAGTTTCTTTAAGCTTGAAAATTCTTTCTGTTTCTATATGTATAGACCTTATGACCAGTAAATAAGGCTGATTTTGTGCAAATTCTTAGATCACGATTATCTAATTAAAAGCCAGACTGGGTCCGTTCGGAATGCATTTAATAAATATGGATTATGACGAAATACTATTCAAGTCGGCATACTGGAATATACAACGGAAGCTTGTTAAATAAGTTTAATAAGCAATAAACTTTTTGCTGCGAATTTAATTTCTGTAATTGAAACCGATTATATCTGTTAATAAAAATATTTATTGGCATGTGTAAGAAGAAAAAGATGATGCCTTAGGTGTTGGAATTGAAACTTCTTCTTAATTCCTGCCACTGGTAGTGACTGATTTATAATGTATTTGGGAAATTTGTTTATTATTTGTTTTTATATTTCGGTCGTATCAGGTGATATTCGTCATAATAACTATTAAATCTACCTCAGTAGCGCAAGACTATGTCAAAGATTGTAGCAGCCCCCGCGGAGGCACCGTGTATGCGCGCCGGAAAATACCACGAAGCCTGAAGAATGCGACTCTTTGACTGAAACTTCGTGTTTACTTGCGAAACCCTCTATGCTTGTAAAGACGAGTAAATGTAGAACATTTATCTAAAAATAATTACCTAAGATATTCACTTTTTTTTTTAAGAAATCCTTTGTTTTTCTTAAATTTAATTAATTATGGCATGCTTTTTAATTAAAATTAAAGAAAACAGTATTATGGTGTACATTTTGCACCGAGATTCTGTTTTACCACCTTAAGTGCGGTCGTCAGGAGCGCAGCAACTCAGTTGTGGGCGTGACCAAATGTAACGCTATTTTATTCTACTTATCACGTGCAAGCTCGATGAAACTATTTTTTTTAATTGAGTCGTGTGTATGTAGTTGCTGTAGTTACAGGATTACCTACGGACTAAGCACAGATTTCATATTTACTCATATTTTTTTCATTTCAAACAACACTTGAATAACAAAAAAAGTAACTGAAAATTAAAATCGATCGCAATACAATCGCACCGATTTCGTCGCGGGCACAAAAATCTAAAACGTGTGTCAACAGAAATGTTTTCAAGCATGTTATTGGTTAAAATTAATCTAGATTAAATTTTCAATGCGAAATTAGTATTGATTATTTGATTTTATTCAAAACACCTTTGGTTAAAAACAGTAAAATTTTTGTTGTTAAGATAATGATTCAAACTCGATTTTAAGTTCTAATTTGGTATATACCGGGTGTAAAAGCAAAGGCAAGAGTCCTTTCAGGGTGTGTTGGTATGATTTTTAAAGATATTATTTTAAATACTGGGATCTCTAAATAAAGTACCCGTACCTCATAATAAGACGATTTTCTTTGCTCAAAATACACTAATCGCGTGTACACCCTCACGGTTGCTGGCCACTCGGATGAGGGGTGCAATTAGGTGTGTGGGGAGGCCAGTGAGCTGCGTAGCCATAGCTTAGAAAAATGATGGAATTTTTGGTGAAAATTCAAGGTATATTTTTTTTCTCGTAATGACATCAGAGTCTTGTATACTTTCATACCCTAAAGGGATTCTTGACTTTGCATTTACAACCTGTATATAGATAATATCAATGGACATAGCCAAAAATATTACAAAAACATTCCATGGACACGTCAGAATTTTGTGATTACGTTTGTATGGGGGTTTCCGCGTGATGACTGTCCTTAAGTTCTTATGCGCAAAGGTAGTAAGGACTGCACATTTTACACACGTACTTTTGACGTAAAGTATCTGCAAAGATCGATCGCCCGACGACAAAGACCTCCTTGCTCCACAAAGGTTATAAGATTCCGATCAATAGTTACATAGAACTATCAGGCTCTAGCAATATTTACACTGCAAGATGGAGTGGAGGAAATAGTATGGTCAACAAACGAATATAATACACAACCTTCCCTAAATACTGTTCTAGTGCTTTTGCGTTTATACAAATAAATTCTCAAGTCTTTATGGAAAGCGAAAAATATTGGATTTGATAATATGTTATCGTCTCATGCAAAAGTACTGCAAGGTTTGTTTGATAAAACGAGTAGATTAGTTATATTGGGCGGAGGGGTTTTGGTTATTTCCTTGGGCATTAGTTTGCAGCGCGGGGAAAAGAAAAATTTTGTCACGCGAGGTTAATTATCTGATTTTATTTAAACTACACTATGAATACATGAAGTAAAGTGGCTTGTTGCTTAGATCAAACTGTGAGTAATGTTAGACTGCATAATTTGGTTATCGATTAACCAGTACTTTTCACTCAGTAATTTTCTTACAGCTGTTGTCAATTTACGATAATCGACCACTTATCGGGGTCATTTCGATACTTTGAAACCACTCTGTTTTTAGCAAAGAGATTCAAAAACAAGCGTGAATATCCATTATTGAATAAAGAAAACTGGTACTTGCTATTTAGCTTATTAATTATGACATAAATGTAGTAAGTAGTAGGAAGAAAATAATTTCATAGGGACCGAAAAAGAGTGAAAACTGGTGAAATAAAGGCCGAGAAAAATATTTCCACAGGGGGGTTTATATTTTTATACATCAGTAATATCATTGCATTTTCATTTAATATATTCGAATACACTTTATTCCTAATAAAAGTAAGTCATCGTTTTTTGTTACAATACAAACCAGAGCGATATACAGAATATACGTAAAACAATGGATAATCTGTAGAAATTACTCATTTAAAAAACCTTTAGAGATTTTTTGGGTAATTATGTATTTAACTTACAATCGGAGAGTCAAAGCCCCAAAATTCCCGAGCAAGTTCACAAAAGCGTCAGACTGGAATGATTTAAAAGGAAACTCTGACAACGTTTAAATCGCATTTAGGTAGCACGCTCTTGAGTTATGATATGAATGAATATTTGTAGTGAAAATGTAGTGAAATGGGACCTAAAAATATCTGTCACTAGCCTATAAATGCTGGCTGTATGTAGATCTATTAAATTTTCCGCTTCAATACTTTATTTCCGTTGTGTCAAACACGTATTTTCTTCATATTTTAAGATATTTCTAAAGATACCCTTATTTTTTATTATAACAATGACACGCTCGTCATTGTTACAGCTATTACCTAGATACTAAAGCACAAACTTCACATTTACTGATATTTCTTTTTATTCCAAACAAACTGAAATAACAATAATGTTACTCAGAATTAAAAGTAAATAAATAATCCTACAAAATACTAAACACTACTCCCTTTACTAACATAAATATATTACTATTAAAATTAAAATAAACCTAATTTACCTACTTACAAATTAATAAAAACTAAAATATAATTAAATCTAAGACCTATTAAATTAAGCATAATCTAAAATATAGTTAAATCTAAAACCTATAAATAAAAAACTGGGTCCAAATCGTATTTCAGATGGTGGCAGAATCTAAGGGTCGGAAATTACGATTCTTGGGGTAACTAAGCGTTGCCACAAGTATTTCTAGCAAAACTATGATATTTTTGTCCGGCTACTATATGTAAGGCGAGGTTCTTCAGATAAATCTGTCCTGCTCCAACGCTTTTATCTTACACTTGTATATCCTGCTCAGTGCAAGCGGGCCGTTCAGAAAACTCGATTTAGGTGTTTTTATTTTGGAATTAGAAGGATATATTTTTAATACGACGACATTTTATATCACATTTTTAATGATGTTTACTTTGGTATAAGTTTTATTTTCTAAAACCTATTATAACACAAATGAAATGATATTTAGATCATAGTTTATGCTTATCTTTTCACTTTTATTGGATGCCGGAAAATGCAAGTAATGCTGTATCGAATGGCCGAAAATTACATGTATTTTTTCGAAATTAAATCATCTCAATTTCACGGTTTATAATGAATTTGAAAGGTGACAAAATTGGGATAACCACCCTTAAGTAAAAATCCCGTATTATTAAAATGTTTCGGAATTATTACAGAGTTTATAGGGGCTTAATTAGTATTCTAGTGACCGTGAATGATGAATGTTGATGAATGATATCCATGAGTGGAAGAGGCAGGCGACTTGTGATTGGTGATTGGTTTGTCACGGCATTATGCGGGCCTCTGTCCGGCATCCTGATCGAATAGCTACCCGATTCAGTACTAAGTACATGTGCAAACCGATATTCCGATAATTTGACACATAAAATTGATAATTCGAAATGACGAAATAAAAAAGAGTGCGTTTTTGGTTAACGAATCGCCAAGTTCATAGTTTGAAACATATTTAGTGAGTTATTCCAATAATACTGTTTGCAATTCTCGCAGATTTATCTGTGGAGATATCAGATATCAGATCATCAGGTTGTGCCGGGCTCGACGGTAGAGGTACCACCATCTTTCTCGCAAATCCTTCTGAAGTTATTCGCGGGAGAGTAAGAGAACAGCTCTCAGGCAAAACCAGGCGGCCCACCATTGCCTGGACCGATGGATGGCGGTATATCCATCTCCAATTGTCTGGGCTTATATAAAACAGACTGGTGACGGGTAGCAGCGTCACTAGTGTAAGGGTTTCGGCACCGCTCTCACCAACACGCCTGCCTAGCGTGTATAAGTTGGGAATTTCTTCCAGGAGGACCGCGAAGAGTGGCGAAATCCTGGAGAGGCTTAGGTCCAGCAGTGGACGAAAAAGGCTTATGGATGGATATCAGTTACCTTTCCGATACATAAATAGGTCAACGAGTCGGTCCCATGTTTATTTTTCCACGCGGCCATGCGTCGTCGTCGGCCTCGCACAAACAATGCAAATTATCATCTCGTTTCACTTCCTATGCCTGTAATAGGATTCACATCGGGCAGCGCCTGTATTATGTATTTTTGAATCGGTTACCAGCTGGTTGCCAACCATGAAAATCATTTTTTGAATGTTCACCGTACGGCCTTTACATGTCTTCACAAAAAAATACAAAAATCGGAAAAGCAATGGTATTTTTTCAGACCAAGAATAATTAATCATTGTATGGTATACGTATTATTCGTTGAAAATGAAGTCAATTATTGCGACGATATATCACAATCAGTACTTATCATTCATATCATAATTAATTAATAAATGAATTTACCAAGGTATGAACACTCGTAGTTTATTATATATCAATTTTGAAATATTCATATTATTTTTTTAATACACTTGTGTCAGTAATATTTAATATTTTTAACTAAAAAACAGCAATATCCAACATTTTTTTGACTAACCGGCCGCGCACTTTTTCAGGTTATGTTTATCTCTTTCGTTGTGCGATGGACATATTGCGGCGACTTGATTTTTGAGATCCGTTCGGAATTTCGGTTGTCCCCGTATCTGAATCAGGAAGACATGAGGTCTACAAAGATAACGATTATGAATATTTTTAATTGAAGAGTGAGAGGGGCCATCTTCACTATTCCCCTTAATCCGTGACCATTGTGCGATACGTATGACTCCATGTCCCACGATGTTTAATTGACATGGACTGTAAGTAAACCTAATGAGAATATCTTTTCTTACCAGTTCGTGATACGGTTGGATTGTTGTGCTGTAAGCCATTAAAGGCATAAACATACCTGAAACAAATATTCATAAAATATTAAATGTGCGAGTTCACATTTTATACTACAATTTTAGAACTGAATAAGACGACATAGGTAGTAAAAACGAAGTTTTTAAACAAGTAGTACTCCCAAACTACAATAGATATAGTTCTTAAATAAATACACGTTATAAACAAAGCCTTTTCCAAGGCGATAAGGCGATATAACAGCCCAAAACGCGATAGAGAAAAATCGGCTTGATCGAAAAAAATTGCAAAGTGAAGGCTATTTTTTCATGCAGCCTGTCAAAACTAATAAAGTAAAAATAACAATGATTACTGTTTTAAACATATAAACCCATTACCTAAACGATAGCTTAGCGATTTTTTTAAAACGCACTTGTGTGGATTTATATAAAATTTTATTCATTGAAAAACAGTATTATCCAGGCTTTTCTTGATTTACCGCACTGTTCAGACGCGCGCTTTTTCAGATATACTTTATCTCTTTCGTTGTGCGATCGACCTACTACGCCTTAAATGCTAAAAATAAATAGCGATGCGTGCAGACTCCAGACGAAGTCATGGGCAAAAGCTACTAAAATTATAGAAATAATTACAAACCGAGTCTCCAACACATAAAGATGGTAAACGACGCTCTCAACAAATATAATGAGTCCAATAATTCGCAGTAATATCCGACTCACTGGAATCTATTAATACTAAACTCTTCCTTTACATTACGCACAATTTACTCAACCGCACGACGATCACTGGCCATAACTTTTATATCACAAAACGTCTCTCACATTTACCCTCTGAAAGTCCGAGAAATACTTCCAAAGCCTTTTCCAATAAAATGTCTTCGAAGAAGTGTGTTTAAATCTTTAAAAGTGTTAACAGAAGACAAGTCCACTGGCACGGAAAGTTGGGCGAAAATTCTAGGTGACTTAAAACTTGCGTTCTTACCCTACGTGGGGCTTCTAAATAATTTGACAAGGCTTCAGGGGAGCACCTGGAGGCGAGTCACCGGGTAATGGGACCAATTATTATTGAGGAGTCCGCGGCACCGGAGTAGGCCATTACCCCTCCCAAAGCGTCCACTTTCTCTGGAGTTTCTTGAGGGTGGCGTTGATGACCGATCAGGGGCGGCAATTGTATAGGTAGATACGTAGCACTTTTAAATATCGTTATTATTGAGAAGGGTCTTCTTGTGTATATTAAATTTAAATTTTAAAATAACATTGTATTGGATAACATGAAAAAATAAACTAAAATTCCAAATTTAAGGTGTTAAAGAAGAATCTCGGTGTAAAACGCACATCATAATATTGTTTTCCTTACTTTTGAATGAAAAGTATGCAAAACTTGCGTTTTAAAGCAATTAGCAGACATTTATTAGTAATAATTAAGTTTTCACATACAAATACCATCATTTTATGATTTACATTTTGATTGCATTCGATTAACAAAATTAAAAGCGTATTTATCATTGTAATCGAATGTTGTCAAAATGTAAAGCATTAAATAACATGACTTTAATGCGAGAACCCTATTAAGAATAATCTATTTCCGTTAATTCCTTAAAAAAACGCATATTTTGCATAATTTTTAGTCAAAAGTAAGGAAAACAATATTATGATGTGCATTTTGCACCGAGATTCGGTTTTACCACCTTTAATTACCTATCAACATAAATGATACTCTTAATCTTATTAAAAATAAACTTACCTTCAAATAAACCTGTTCTAAACTGGTCCCCTTTTATTAGAATTTATTCTAAACGATACGAGTACTTAAACAACGAATAAACCAATCACAGCGCTGCATTTCATAGTTAAAGCACTCCCCAATGCTAAAGGATTGATCTCTAAACAAAGAGGAAGACTGTCCGAGCAAAGGTCGCAGACGGTAAAAAGGCGGCAAAGTCGACATATTATGATAAAAACAAACTACCCAAGTCAAGTCACATGTTAAATTTTTGATTGTTTTTGTGTTTGTTTGTTTTTTTCGTTCGTGTGTTTTGTTGATTTATTCCTAACGCATATTTTGTTTATATCAAGAAAATTTTATGGAGTCAAGTTTTCACAACAGCATGGACATAGCATTAGTCCTCAACTTTATCATATATTAATTTCAGAGTGATTGTTGCAGTATTTGTTGGAATAAAACAGGATCATGCGAAGCGAAATGATACACCCTTAAGTAGTTCAATATAATTTAGTTGGAGTCAAGATGTAATTTATTTACTTTTAAAACTTTACGACTTGGAATGAATTTTAATTCATTAAAATTTATTAGAATTTTCTGGTAGCTAGTTTCGGCAACAAATCAAGCTAAATATACAAATGTGAAGCCGAGGGGTATCTGTGGGTTTAAAATTTTTCAAAATTATCCTGCACCATCATAATAAAGCTTTCTGAAATAGGTACCCTTGCGATTTCCAAAAACTAAATCACCTTTTTTATCCATTTATCACGCCACGAAGTATATTTTTTTGTGTATAAATCGATGTTGTAGCAAAAAGATAAGGAAAATTGTCCCCTCAAGAAACCGAGAAGGATCTCCTGAAACCCAACCCTCAATACATAATGTGGCTTCCGAATCGGCCGACAGAAATCGCAAAACTTTCTTTAAATGAAAATTGTTGAGCAGTTCACGAGGGATTACTTTTACGACAAGATATTTTTGAATTATGCTTAGATATATTTCTAAGTAGGAAATTTGAAACGATTTTTGGATTTTAGTGGTTAAAATTGCTACTTACTTAATCATAATTCACGCAAAGCTATTAAAAATAGTTTTAACTACCACTACCCTGCCGCACGACAGCAATGACCTAGGCAGGGTATTTTATCTTGTTTAATTATATTCATTTGTATTTTTTTGTGTAATATTTATTGTTTGTATTAAGATAGTTTAGTTATTTATTTTATATAGTACTATTATTGTCAGTTTTAAAAAATAAACAGAAATAATTAAAGTTTAAAAATGATTGTTTTTTTTTCAAACTGATGGATAGGCTAGCTTCGATAAGATCGCGGATGAAGCGCGCTCGACCCGAAACTGAGACAGTGTCGACAGGGCGCAGCTTTTCCAGAGACTTCCGTAAAAATCTACGGAAGTCGTTAAAGGATACTACGCAACTGCATGACGTCACACCAGAACAAGACGCGTCGTTTGGCGGCGTGGTTTTGTCATGAGGGTCGTGGGTGACAGAAGCCTGCTACCAAAAAATAAATGCCGACGTCGACGTCGCTGTAGACGACGGGGCCAAGATCAGAGGTGCAATTGTGTAAGCCAATCGTATTCAAATTGATGGTCATATGACTATTCAGCTAAGCAAATTTGACAATTGAAATCGTACGTTTTTGGTTGTCAACAACAAAAACAAGACAATCCTATTCATTTGACAGCCAAAAATGTACGACTTCAATTGTCAAACGGGCTAATTGGCTTAGCCGAATAGTCATATGACAATCAATTTGAATACGATTGTCTTACACAATTAATTGCACTTCCGATTACCTTGTGCTCATGACCCTTTAATAAAACAATGACATTTGTAGATTTTTATACCTTTTTATAATCCCTTAGTCGCCTTTAACGACATACACGAGAAGACATGGACTAACAATATTATTTTTCCATAGATTTTATCATTTCTGAAGTCACTTGTAAGACTGAACCGTTTCCTTGTCAATAAAATAATTGAAAAGTATTAGTTGTTTGGCCAAGTGCGAGTCAGACTCGCGCACAAAGGGTTCCGTACCACCCCCCAATATAGGCGTGGAACCCTAAAAACATCATGGTAATTAACAACAATATACATACAATTAACAAATACTAAAATTGTAGCGCTTGACAACAAATTTGGCACCATCTGCGTAAGGAATCCTACTTTTTGTTGTTTTGTATTTCACTTTAGAGTATGTCCTATAATCTGACTAAATTTAAAACTTGTATGTGTTACAGTCTTTAAGTTAGAGCCAAAACAAATAACGTTAAAATAATGCTTTTTTTTAAAGTATCTTATATGGGGACTACCCTATTTTTTAAAATATATATTTTGGTATTTGTCGTGGCGGAAGACATACTAACACGTATTTTGTGAAAACTTTAACTTTCTAATCCCGTTTGGCACCCTTCGGGTACGGAACCCTAAAAACTATTTTAATGAAGTGTATTGGGATTAATATCAATGTCAGTTAACGTTTTGACCATTACGTAACAAAATAGTTTTTCCTTTAAAATAAGAATTTCAAAAAGAATGACTGTCCCAAATAAAAAACTATTCAATTTAAAAAAAAAACGTTTGTTTTTATTTATTACGCGTTGTATAACATGGTTGCATAATTATAGTATACTGGTGACGACATGCATGCATGACACCGGTGAGTCAAGTGACACGAGTAGTATAAAGAAAATCAATTATATTTCGCGGTTATTATACGGCTGTCTAAAAATTTTACACCGCATTGGCCATGGGTGATTGTTTATGCTATAAATGGAAGAATTTACACATATTATATATACATTCCTATACATGCATTCCTGTCTTTTCCTCTTCTCCTGCCCTGCACAGAGTCCTACAATTCAAAGTGAAAAAAATTAACAGATGATAGATCCCCAATAGAGCACATTCCACCGAAAAAAAATGTTTTTGCACGTACTTTATTTTTACCTTTCCATAGAAATTTAGTCAGCTGATTGAACCACTTTGTACTGAGAAGTTAAAAAATTAATGAAGCAAAAAATTTTTTCTTCTGGAATTTGATAGTGAACGATACATGATCTACCCTAGAATTATTTTCACCTATTATTGTAGGACCTTATACAATAAAATTGATAATTTGAAATATATCCCACATTGGAATACGCAATTATGTTATACAGTATTTTACATCGTCAACATCATTGTTATTTTGACAGATACTTTGACTCGTTTATCAACAACAAACAAATAAAGAAATTCCTTAGTTCTAATGAGTCTTTGTTCCTTGTAATAAGGATATTTTTAGTTATTGTTACCGTTATCAGTAGGCTGGGACATCCGCGCGGCACGTGACTCTACTCAATAGCGTTGTGCTATTAACATGCATGAGATAACAAAAACAATGTTGTGCACACGAAAATACGAAAACCTATTAAGTAAAATTTGCATTTATCAAATAAATTACCTTATTAAAGAAATTGCTTCGCCGAAAGAACAGTTTAACCGCTTTTTGTTCCACGAGAAAACTGGGCGCGCTGCCATAAATTAGAGCGGTCAAAGAAAAGATTTGTTTCTCGCATTTGCGCTCACAAATCTATTGACTTTCAGCAGTCGCTTCAGTCCTGAGTTTTGGAGTTTGCAGTTTGGAGGTCCAAAGTAATTCATAGAAGTTGAAACGTCTTCGAATACGATCGCGTTTATTTGTCCAGGTCGTTGGGGTTTATTCCCGCACCCGCTTTAGTGCTCGTAAAAATGTTCCTCGAACATGCTAATATCGTTAGTCGACTCGACTGAAATTTTTGGACGCACAAAACTCTGATTTACTGCTCGAGGCAGCGTATCGAATTCTTTTAAGTCGATTTTATAGCGACTGATTTTGACCACTATATTAGGTAAGTATTGTAGAAGTTAGCTGTAACTAAAAAAGGTTTCAAAGAATATTCAACAATCAGATTTTGTTATTTACTTCCGGTATATTATGTAAAACCCTAGTCTCTGAATATATTAAACAAAACTAGGTTGTATGACCAACAGTTATATTATTTTACCTCATATTGTTATCTCACGCACGTATTGATAACAATTGATTAAAGGTATACAAAATATATGACTTATGCAACGTATTCTATTCGATCGATATCATCAGAAAATATAAATTGTTCTTTATCTTTATTTTGATTTGTTCTTAACTTTTCAAAAAAACAAACCTGCGCAAATATCTTTAAACTTTTCCTAATTGCCTCCTCTGTGAACTCTCAATCCAATTTTAGTTGTTGTGTTTCTTTAGATCTGTGAAAACTATGGTCTTATTGAATGCTGCTTTGAAGTCCTATAAGCATTTATACAGGGTGTAAATGCAAAGTCAAGAATCCCTTTAGGGTATGAAAGTACACACGATTCTGATGTCATTACGAGAAAAAATATATACTTTGAATTTTCACCAAAAATTCCATCATTTTTCTAAGCTATGGCTACGCAGCTCAGCGGCCTCCCCACACACCTAATTGCACCCCACAATCCGCACTCCTCATCCGAGTGGCCAGCGACCGTGAGGGTGTCCACGCGACTAGAGTATTTTGAGTAAAGGAAATCGTCTTATTATGAGGTACTGGTACTTTATTTAGAGATCCCAGTATTTAAAATAATATCTTTATCGATCATACTAACACACCCTTAAAGGATTCTTGACTTTGCTTCTACATCCGGTACATAATTTATTATTTAGTCATTTACTTATATAATTGAATGCAATTTTAAAACATCTGTGTATACCATATTTTAATTGTGCACACTCCATACAAATTACCTTTGTTTAAGTTTTGACAGTAAGATTGTGTAATCAGTCGTGTAAAGATCGAAACTTAGCCTGAAAACACGTGTGAAGTTATAATAAAAACACACTATCTTTTTAAGTCGCTCGATTTATTATAAAATATTAAACAAAGTTTCACAGAGTTGCCAAGACACTGAAGAAACCTTTCGACTTCCAAATAACTTGTCCTTGACTCGTAACCTAAACGGATTTTACTCAAGGCGTCTGTCAGAATCGGCTTACATGCTATTGAAATATTGATGAGTGCGACTGTCGAAGCATGTATTTGTAAGTACCTATTGAATAAGTACTAAAAATATCCTGTATATCTATGTGTTGTGTATAGATTTGTGCCCCGAGTACGGCAATAGGGCTCACCACTACACGTGAGGGCGTAGAACAGTCTGTGAACCGCGGGCGGGCGTACGCGTGCGAACTGTAACTTTTTACTAAACATCTTCAGTATACCTTAAGGTGATATGTGAATTTTTCAACGGTCACTGTAACTCCATGCGGAACGATCCGCAGTGCGAGAGGGACGGATTCCAGAAAAAAATGCAAAATGTCGGTTTTAAATTAATATAAAATTAAATATCAAAATTTCAAATTCACAAAATTTAGATATTGTTAAAATATATCTAATAGAATATCGTTCAGGTCTGTCTGTATGTCATTCCTATTTCGCATACTATGAAAAAAAGTGTAGAAGAATACCTCATTTCAATAATTATTTCTATCGAGCGAATGTTCTGCCATCGCGTTTCTGTATTCAAGAAAACTAAAAAAGGGTACCCATATTTATATACTAATTCATCAAATTAGTGGCTTTTTCTAAAAGCAGGTGAACAACTTCAAAAAGTGCTGATTTTAGTGAGATAGCGCCTTAATTTGTTAGTATTAAAAAATATCAAACAGAAATAGATGGAACCAGTATCGGATTTGCATATTGTTTATTATATATACTACGGCGTAGCAGAACTGCCAGATTTTTATGGAAAACCTTTTTCAAAAGGCCAGTAGCTAAAAAGATCACAAAAAAGGTAATTTCCTAATAAATTACATGTATTTTCTAGCAAAACCTGCAGCTGCTGACCCACTTGTCGCTGTTATTGTAATAACATGGTGAAAAGTGAGCCAGTGAGTGAGTTTCGTAGAACAGATTATTGACAAGGGCTGGAAAGTAGGGTCATGCATGGTGAATTTAGCAGGCAAAGTTTTGGATAGGTGCTTTTATCAAACAATGTAAGGTAATAAAAAATTGCGTATGTTAAAGAAGTGATTTATTTGGAAATAACCAACGAGCTATAAGTGTATGTGTAGGTCAATGGAAATAATACATAAACTTGGTTATGCCTTATTTCCTTTGATTTAGCCAGAAGCAAGTTTTCTATGACCGAATTGGCTTGTTTTTTCATATTATCTATCTCCGCGATACGACTGATGCTACTTTTTAATTCAATTCAATTCAATTCATTTTATTCATCTTTCGACATTATCATGTACTTAGATAGAATTGTAATTTACAAATTTTCAGCTAAATCAATAATCACAATAATAAAAGTAAATTATAATTAATGAAGGTTTTCTAGATATACGCATCTAAATAAACTGAATTTATATGTGTTTTTTGTGGGGGTGTGTGCGTGTAGAGAGAATATGTGTTCGTGTACGTAATTGGATGAGGGCGTATAAATATGTGAGTGAGGGTATGTGTGTGTGTGTGTGAGGGTGTGTGTGTGTGTGTGTGTGTGTGTGTGTGTGTGTGTGTGTGTGTGTGTGTGTGTGTGTGTGTGTGCGTGTGTGTGAATGAGAATGTGTATTGTCGTATGTAAAGAAGAAAATAAATATTGTCAACTCAAAAAATGTTAAGATTTAGTTTTTATCAAAGTTTCAATGCCATTATCACTCAATTTGTAAATTTGCAACTACTTATTCGGTTATATGATTATGGTTGCAAATTGTGTTTTCATTATCACTAAAACAATAATAGGCAAGATCGTGACTCGAAAGCGTCAGTTTCGATTTTATCAGGTAGGTATTCTAGGTATCTACGTTTTTGTAGGACAAGAACATTCGGCTATATGCAATACGATATCGGGAGCTTGTAGGCCAAGGTTGATGCAAGGTTTCCACACAAAGATATGCAATATCTTTTCCGCTGGTTTTATCCAGGATGAATCATGATAATCGATACATCACAACAATGCTATATAAAGTAATTATTTCGCTTTAGGAGTTCGTTTAGGAATTACTCATATATTTGCCTGGCGTCGACCAACTATTATGTTTATTTATACCTACTTACTCATCATACCACCATATTTCCCGTTAACCTAAAATGTTGAAATTCGGTATCATTAATTTCAAAGGCAAAGAAAAATGTCTACAAACTTTTTTTGGATGTGGTGTTCGCATCTCGTACAGCAGGCCTAACATGGATGCCACTTTAACACCATTTTAAACACCATTTGACAGATATGGAATTTACTGTCAAATGGTGTTTAAAATGGTGTTAATAGGCCTCCAGGAGGGCAATCTTTTTAACGGAGGATAATTTGTTTTCTTTCTTATTAAATACCAGCTTTTGCCCGCGGCTCCACCCGCTTGTTATTCGGTTTAACAACATGCTTTTTCCGAGATTAAAAAGTAACCTATGTGTTAAGTTGGGGTATAAGCTATTCTAAATTTATTACAGGTATTCTAAATTTCATCAAAATCCGTCCAGCCATTTCAGCGTGAAAGAGCAACAAACATACACATACACAAACTTTCGCATTTATAATATTAGTGTAAAGTGTGATGAGATAACAAAGCCTCATCTTATTTTATCACAAACGATTTATACCGCGCTAATTAGACACCTGATTTTTCAATGATATTGATCTATCCTACAGGAACCATTCATTTTTCCGGGATAAAAAGTAGCCTATGTGTTAAGTTAGGCTATACGCTATATCGATTCTAAATTTCATCCAAATCCATTCAGCCGTTTCAGCGTGAAAGAGTAACAAACATACACACACAAAAACTTACAAACTTTCGCATTTATAATATTAGTAGGATTATTAGGTTTTTTACTCGTTCATTGTTTATAACTGGTAATTATCCATATTAGTTAAGTACTTTGTATATAGCATAAGCCATTGTAAATTTGTATTATTTGTAATATTAAATACCTAAATAAATAAAATTATAAAAAAAGTAAAAAGAGATGATCTTGCTAAGTTTCTTGTCCCTCTTAGCAAGACAAGATATTTTCAGTGAGACTAGTACAAGTGTTTATTATTCAAGATGTGTTTCCAGTTTCACAAAGTGCCGACAATCGCAAGTATAAATTTTGTTTACTAATTGAATAGTCGGAGTAAGGATTATATTTATTTATAGTTTATTTATTTATCAACTTATTTATTCATTGCATTATGTAGGTATGTATGTACTATTTTATTTACTTATGTTGGTATATATTTTTGTTGAACGTAATTAAGTCTAACTTTTTTTAAATATTTTTGTTGTATTTCCCCGAATTATTTTATATATACCTATATATAATATATTTTTTTTTATTTCGAGTAATTAAGCTTTAAATATTTTTACTCGTAATGATTACTTCTCCATATCATATTTAATATTCTGTTTTATTCTATTGTTTCTTAATATTATTATCAACGTGTAAAATGTGTATGTACCCATTTTACAAAATTAAGTATTTCAATCATGATAAGTTAATGCTCATTTGATCGGAAAAATTAAAATAAATTAACTCGTAATGGAATGCGTTGCCATCACTGATATCTATGGCCGCTATTTAATTTATTCCTTTCCCAGTGCTGTGATGTGACTGAGTAAAGAGGCTACATAAATATCCACTTGAAAAATTTACAGTTTTATCTCTAACAGAACCCGCTGCTATTTGCGTCAATTTACTTTTTTATATTGTTCATGTCTACGTCATACTTATGAATAATTTGATACAAAGGCATGACACCCTCAGTGAGTTCTTGACGGTCTTATTTTTAGGGTCCCGTACCCGAAGGTACGTCTGTCACACACAAGGGTCTATAGCTTCAACCGTAATAGGTAGAAAGTTGATAATTTCACAGAATACGAGTTACTGTGGCCTCTATCAGGACATATCTTACTAATATTATAAATACGAAAGTTTGTGCGTGTGTGTGTGTTTGTGTATGTTTGTTACTCGTTCACGCTGAAACGACTTAACACATAGGTTACTTTTTATCCCGGAAAAAAGCATGTCGTTAAACCGAAAAACACGCGGGCGGAGACGCAGGCAAAAGCTAGTAATAAAATATTTATCAAACAATTTAAGGAGGGTACCCATTTACGTTATTGGTGTTGGCTCTAACTTAAAGACGGTAATACATACAAGTTTAATATTTAGTCAGATTGTAGACATACGCTAAAGTAAAAAAAAAGTTGTGTTTCGTACGTAGACGGCGCCAATTTTTTTGTTAGGCGCTACCATTTTAGCGATTTGTGTTTTGTAGCCCTGATGTTGCTTTGGCACGTGCATTGTTGTTATCTACCACAATGTTTTAAGGGTTTCGCACCATATTGTGGGGTGGTACGAAACCCTTTGGCACTATTGTGGCAATACAAATACCTACTCGTATGAAACTCAGAATGAAATCTTTAAACATTGAGTGAGTCTTATCCTCTTGTTACCTTTTTGTACCTTTATCATGTAACACATACATTAAAACATAAAAGTTCATGTGATAAACGAAAAGATAAGATGTGAACACCTTTTTCATGTAAAACGTTATGTTATGGAAGTAATAAAAACATTTTTATGTTTTCGCAATAATGTAAAAACTAAGATATACCTATTCATTCTTTTATATTCGTCAGAGACGTCGTAGTTCATCGTTGGTGTTGGTTTATTTTTTATGTAACTTCATGATATGACATCAGCAGATACGCTTTGACGTCACAACTCACAATGGCATTTTCAGATTTGTAAAGATGGAAGTTATTTTTGGAAGAGGACGAAATACATACCTACCGATTTTATGTCTTCATTTAAGGTGCTTCCATGACCTAAATTAGCAACTCGATGTGTATGTACAAATATCGACAGAAAAGACATTGAAATAACGTTCATATCGGCGTGCATTACAAAGTGGCTGTTACGACGATCGCTGCGTCGCCGGATAGCGTAAAATAGGAGAAAATAATACTTTTCACATGGACGCGATGGTGTTTCAAAAATTTTTTCGTGTAATGTTTTAGTTATCAAGTTATCTAACCATACGTGTTTTGCTCGAAAATAAAAAACGTTAGATGCATGAAATCAGTTATTTCTAAGTTCAGGCATTCTTTCGAATAAAGATATCTCAAGGTGTTTGTAAGTTATAAAATAAATAGATTTGTGTAACTGCACGGCGATTATATATTGGAGATAAGTGCTGTATTTTTTTTCATTTATTTAAATTTAGCAAATGAGTTAAAAGGAAGTAAGAGACGGCTTCGCACAGCGTTTTCTGGGGACCCGTCTTAAAAGGTTCTGCCGGTTTATGAAGAATAATATTTCATGAATTGGATGCGTTTCCGGTACACTGACTCGAAGGCTTCGAAGGTGACTAAACGGCCCATCAAATAACGTGGGAAGGTACGAGCCTCTATTATATGTAAGGCATGTAAAAATAGGCTGTTTTATAAATCCAGTTTGCAATCAAAATATTTTTTTTTACATATATTTTTCTTTTATAATTTAACAATAAAAAGGTGATTTATTAGTCTACATGATGTGTTTACTTGCAATTTTAACGAGCTAAGTAATTGCTTGCTAGATTTACCCCTAACCTGCCCTAGATTCTTCCCTTACATTACATTTTTCCCTATAAAAACCTCGATATACCTTGAAAACCTAGCACAAATTATTCATAGGTACATAGCGAAAATGTATCATCCAAAATAAAGGTTAATTTTAACTAGGTACCTGATTTTATTTTATTCTAACACTCTTGGACACGTCAGAGGAGGATTGGTCAAGTATGAATTTTACAAATAATATTTTTTTTATATATTAGGGACATTGGGAATGAATGTATAAAAAATCATTTTGGGGAACTTGGAACATGGGGAGATGCTTCCTCTGCATCCATTATGATAGTAAGTAAATAATGACTACTCATAAAAGACCTCCACATCCTTCTCTTTCTTTACAACAATGAAACTGTTAGCAATATCAGGACTGCATTGCAATACAATCTATAAATAAGATCAAAATATCCTGAAGAAAGGTTTTGTTCCTGAAAATAAAACCAAAAGCGTAAGCAAAGATGCATGACTAGACAGGAGCGGACTAAGGAGAGAGGGGGCATGACGCGTGGGGGCGGTCCTTCTGATTCATTGCACACTTGTTATTTTATTAAGTGTACTTTTATTCGCAGCGATATTTTTTCCAACTTATTGTTGAATATAATAAAAGGGAACGTTTCTCTTTAACTTAGTTGTCCGCTGGAAGTAATTTAAGCATCCCCTCTTTCTCATTGAAAGCATTCAGACGCCCACTATATAAGACTTTTAGATGATCCAAGGTTTCTTATAAAAAGATTTTGTTCGAACGCCTATAAATAACGAATTCCTAGACTTCTCAACGCCCGCGAAGGTGGCGCTGCACTACAGTAAAGTAGAAAGCGCAAACGAGGCAAGGGAACTCGTATGTTAGGATAACGGCTTTCATCGTATAGTGGTGGACGGCATCGCAACGGCCGTGCGTGACTCGTGATGGCATGTCATTGTGAGACGCGTACGTGCTTGGCTGCACATCCTGGTGCGAAGTGCTGCGAGTTGCGAGTGCAGTGAGAGGCTGCGGCCAAAACTGTGACAGCGGAGTTGCGGTAGGTCAGGCGCCCGGCGGACTGCATTCCGCGCACTCGGCACCGCCACCGCCGCAGCTTCCTACTAAATATAGCTTACTCGAAGTGAACGAACGCGTCCCGCCACCACCGTACTGCCTGTCTGAAACGGCAAGGAACCCTGGACCAGTCGTCTCGAATCTTTGCAAAAGAATAACAAAAAGTTCAAATTATGAAAATTAATTTTACCTAACGGGTGGTTAACAACTTCTTCTTAATTAGCTTTTACCCAGTAGCGGAACAACGAATGGCTTATTTTAAAAATGAAATTCCTTTGATCCTTGTGGCGTTACATACATTGACACAAAGAGCAATAAGTCACAGTAGCTTGTATTCTCTGGAAAATGCAGGGCTGCAGTTCAGAATGTCTATTAAATACTTTAAAATGGCAGCAGTTCACGATACTTTTTTACATTATTCGTGTTTTTCGTATTACTATCTCGTGAAACATTACTTAGTGACATTTATGAACTAAAATTTTCTGAAAATTCTACTATAGTTTAAGCCACTGATAAGATAAATATCTACTCATAAAATGAATAAAAAACCTCCCATTTTTATAGTAAGAAATTCCTTTTCAGGAAATATTTTGGGAAGCTTTGACATTTTATTATTACATAACCAAATAAAAATAGGTAATAAGAGAATTCAGAAACAATTGTCGAAATCGATTAACACATATCCAATGATTGTGAATTCAAGTCAGGGCCGTACGTACGGAACGGCACTCTGACGATCATCCGATTCAATGCAAAAAAAAGTTGGAAAGGCGCATTGTGACCGGCGACATAATGACGCCAGGGACAGACAGTCAATGTTTATACGCTTATCTCGTACATAATGCCCTAACCATACATGCACGATAATGCCTCGATGATGGGTAAACCAGCCGCGCAGATACCGACATACATTAGTGTAAACTCTCGATACCTTATCTCGTCGAGTCAATACTCTTTTGTACGAAGATACGGGAGTCTATTTGCCCTAATGCGTCGAACGCATTCTTCTATGTTGAATAACCTGATGACAATGGAATGACCCATTAGTTCGTCTTGGTATTTTTGTCGTTTTATCGCATTCAATTTATAAGTACGGCTTGGAAAAAGTCATAATTCAGATTCATAGCTTTTTGCAAGGACATCTTTTACTGTAAGTCATGAAACAAAAGGAATGAAAGATTGCTTAAAAGCTTACTTCAAAGGCTATCGAATATTTTTTTGCTTGTGTGTTTTTATAACTCTCAAACATTATTATCGAATATAGTAATGTATTTTTTTTTTGTTTTCAGATAATATTATTTTATGTCTGTTGTAATCGAAGTCTATGTAACAATAAGTTAAAAATCCGGCCAAGTGCGTGTTGGTCCACGCGCAGTGTAGGGTTCCGTAGCTCCCCAGTACATTTATAAGTTGGTCTACTAGTACCATGAAGCAAACCAGTTGCTTCATGAATAATACAGATCGTGGTAAACTTCTAGTTCGCTCGGATTGCTCTCCCGAAGAACGGCCTATACATTGTCGTGTTTAGAGGGGACTAAAAGTTTGGCGCGACCTGTACTCGTAAACCTGTAAAGCCTACTTAGCTGTGATAATTTTCCTTTTAACTTAATTATATATTCTACTTCTGTGAATTTTTTCACATAATTATAAACAACCGTTTAGCCAGCAGGGGGGACGGGACACTTGACTTTAACAAAAATTAGCACTTTAAAGCTTAATATTTCGCCAACGGATCCCTAAAACGAAAAACGATCTACACACACCCACAATATTTTTGAACGACCTATCCAACGATACCCCACACTATGGGATAAACGAGAAAAAAAAATTCATCCCCAGTTTACGTGTAATCTTTTTCGAGATTTTATTTTACCATTTTGTCCGCGTGATTAATGTGCATATCCATGCCAAATTGCAGCTTTCTAGTACTTCTAGTCTTTGAGCTAAGCCGCGGGCAGACGGACATGGCGAAACTATAAGGGTTCTTTGTTGGGCTACGTAACCCTAAAAAGAAAAAAATTTCGCCCTCCTCCATATTGAGTAGAGATGAAGAACCTATAGTCTTCAGAATATAAAATAAGGGAGCAATAAAGTTGCAATGAACTCATTGAACCCCCGTTATCAGACAAGAGGATTAATGGTGCAGAAAGACACTTTTTATGTATTCTTGCTAGTATATACGTTATAATCACAAGGGATATATCTAGGTATATATACATTATTATTTAACGTTTAGCAACGTTTATCTAAATAGAGACAGTTGTAAATATTCATTATTTCAAACATTTCCGGTTTCCTTCCTGTTGTACGAGGTTCGAGTTATGATTGGGAATGTAATAATATGATGGTATTTTATTATGAAATTAACTATGATCTGATTTCTTAAGTAATCTTATCATTATCAGTGTTATTTGCTCACTGTCATTCTATCCTTCTTTATGTAAGTGTAAACTTGTATTTTTAGCTCTTATTTTTTGATTTATTGGAATTTGCTTTCCATAAATAAATATATTTATGAGTATTCTTTTACAGGTTATCTTTTTAAGTCACCCACACATTAGCAATGAAGCTTGTTGCCTAGTACAGGCTTATCGTTTATCAGTGTGTCCTTGCCAAGAGCAGGTTGATAAAAGATAACAGATTCTGTTAACGTGCTCCATTGGTTACGTAAAATTTATGCATATTTCTTTGTTTCTGTGGCTACGTAGGTTCGAGCTATCTGACTATAAATCACGAATACAATTTCCGGCATGAGCAGGTTGAGCGCAGTAAGTTCGCGAATAGGTAGGTATGCCATATTGTAGGCGGCCAGTGGGAGCGGGCACGAGACGGCGCACTTTGCGCAACAGTCTGCATGCATGACAGCACGGGAAGTCAGCTGGCACTGGCACGTCGTCGTGAAAGTGTCTAATGTAGCACACACACCCCTACCGCTACCCCTGGCCATTTATTCCTGACACGGAACAACTCTCATTTAATTTAAAACACCAATTTCTACTTTGACTCAAAACAAACACCATTTTCCAGGGACAACAGAGATAATGTGGCTTAAGACGCCATCGCAAACTGACACTGTTTATCAACACGCTTGCCCAGTTCAGTGCCTCGAGTGCCATTTGAAAAATCAACGACGCAATTCCTTTGCAAAGTCATCATTGGTCGTTGGCAGCCGTTGTCTAATGGTAACCTGCGAGACGTGTGCATGCAATCCATCGAGGGCAGAGTTTCGCGAGCGGCTCAAAATAGACATGTGAGCGAGGGTGATATGTCAGCGTGTCGGTGGGTCTTGCGCTTGCATGTGATCGATCGCACTCACCGTGCCGGCTGGTTGGCAGGCGGTGGGCGTGCCGGTCAGCTGAGCCGTCGGGCGCTGGAAGCGGGCACCGGCCGGCACCGCGCACTGCTCGCTGTTGAAGGGATCAGCGGCTCCGGGAGCACCAGGGCACGTGTGCACTGCGCTAAGGATGCACTCGCGTCGCTCTCGGTAGATCACGGAGGGCACATACACACACGGACCGCGACTAGTGCGTCAAGCGTAGGCGGCGTGCATCGCAACTTGCGTGCTGACGGCGAGAATGTCGGCGAGCGACTGCGGAGCGCGCGGGGGGCTGCCGGCACCCACGCCGCCCCTCGCCGCCCGCCCACTTCCTCCGATGAATGACAATAATGGAAGACGTTCAACTCGCCCGCAAACCGAATATGAATCATTGCATTAGGGTGCAGCCCTGCCTGAGTCCGGCCCGCGAAACTACGACAGGCCCCCGGGATACGCGCTTCGCCTCAATAAATATTCATCAAGTGTTAGGTACTTCCTGTAAAACACTGATAGATCTAGAAAACGCCTTTCCCATTTTTATAAGAATTTGTAGTTAATGGTGGTTCTGCAAGATGTGTCTACAAATTAAAAATGTAGGGTACTTACCAGTATGTGGTGATCTTGCGGTGCAGACCGTGTAGGTACAGTTTGCAATTAGCAGGTTCATGTGGAGTCAGACGGGAGCTGCGGCGAGCTCTGGCGATGCCACTAATCTTATCAGCGCTAATCTAATCTGGTGCGACGCTCTCTCTTGTGTTTACTCCCAATTGTGTCCACTGAAGGTAAATTAGAGGTTTTTCTCTCGGGACTTCACGGAACAATGAACTGCGACTGCGTCGTCGCTGAGACTGAGATTGGACACAAAACCAGGAAAATATTTCAGTACCGAAGTAATTCATTGTAATTAAAATGTAGTTTAAAGGGTGTCAAAATAAAAACAATAAAACCTAGCAATAGAAATAAAATTGTGAAAGGACCTACGAAATAACAATAAATGCATGATTAAATGAAGCTCGTAGATTTAATGTCCTAATAAATCAGTTTTATACGATATCATGTTTAATGCAGTAGCAGTTTGAAGACCTAAATAGTAGGAATGTTCATAAAATTAAATGTTTGGCCTTGTTTGTCGGCTATAAAATAAATGATAATTTAGCCTGACGACAAATGGTAAAGTAATCAAGTCCATAACGTGGAGTAGTGACCTGAACTGCACGACCATACGTGCATCATACAATACATTATACACACACAAACCCTACCTCATGACTTGTAGAATGTAGCCAGTAATAGACACTCGTGTGTCCGAGGTATGGTACTAAAGATCGTAGGCAAAAATTAACTATCTGTGCCTATTAGGTAAATTGCACGAAAGTGTTGTTTTGCGACTCAACTCATATGTCATACATAGAGGCTTTATTGAATTTTCTCTGAAACTCTTTAGATTATTTTTTAATTTGTTTTCTCTTTTCATTTTATTTCATTGAGTCGGAATTTGAACTCAGTTTCTCTTTATCCGCTCGCAATATATGCCAAAAAATATTTCGGAGTTGTACAAATAAAAAAATGAAGCACTGAGATATACTCGTATGCATACTCGTACTTATTAGTGAAAAATCTCTTCAAAAGTAACAAAAAAAAACAAAATTTAGAATATTTTTAGTGAATTTTACAGAAATTGAGAGCTGATAGCATGAAGCAAAAAACCAGATGGCTGATAGAGACAATATGAGTGCAAATTCGGATTCAACACACCATTTAAAAAAACCGAACAAGTGCCAGTCGGACTCGTCCACCGAGGGTTCCGTACAAGTTAGTAACGAAATCTACAAAAAGATTTGGTCACCCAAACAATTATGACCACGCTTACCTTTGCTTAACCTCGACGATTTTTTAAATGAATTTATTACAAATGTATAGTTTTAAGATTTTTCTATACTTGTGGTATGAGACGGTATTACTTAACCAAAAAATTTAATTATATTTTATTAAAGGTTATAAGGTCAACGGGAAATACCCTATAAATTTTGATTCCCTTTTGAATGTCGAAATATACGTTTTTTGCAGCATAAACGGCCATATCTTTTTTTTACATTAACTTAAACAAATATTTTTTTCACAGCTTCAAGGGACTGTAGCCCAGAGTATATTGTTTTAATTTCAACTCGACGCCCCCACGCGTTCCTGAGATAAAGGGTCTTGACAGACAGACGGACAACAAAGTGATCCTATAAGGGTTCCGTTTTTTCCTTTTGAGGTACGGAACCTTAAAATAACGATAAAATCATCCAGAAAAAAAACCTTGTCGGTATGTGTAATTGATAATGTTATAATGGTAATGTTGTATGGTGTAATGATGACTGTAGTACTCATGCTTATACATAGGGTTTTAAATTAAATAAATAATTAACAAATGCAAGGTAAAACTCGCCCGGGCTGCCCTAGAAGGACGTATGCCGACCAAATAGACGACATACTGAACAAGGGCAAAGTAAAAAGTACCCGGAATAGAAGAGCTTGTATGACTAGATTGATGGATGTAGAAGAAGCAAAAAAGTGGTGTCAGGATCGTAGCAGATGGAAATCTTCAGTCTCTGCCTCAAGCAAATTAAATCAACAAATTAGACAGTTGGTAACATTAATTTACAAACATAATAAGTATTCGATAAATTAAAACCTGAAAGTTGTTGTTCTAAAAGCTGATGAACCCCCTATACTATAACACAGGGTTCGCGTGTGGCCTCGTCTCTTCCCAGCGACCTTCACAATATCATCCGACCATCAGACGACTCTGTAATTACCTTGGTCATCTTCAGTCTTATCTTCTGGTCAATTAGTATCACAACAGGCCCATTTCCAACGCAGACCCGAAACAGTTTTTCCAACATCTGCAACCCTGGTATCAATTGAATGTTCCTTACACAGAAATATACGTCGTACACTTCTAAGGGTTCCATCAATGCAGACGTGCTTTGTTTGTAAAAAATAAGCTCTAAGATCAGAATATCTTCATTTGTTTGGGCTTCATTCGACACACCATACAAATTTCGTGAATATGGCGTCATCATGTATTTTTCGTATTTCCACATTTCAAAATTCAGTCAGCTAGAGTATGGATCATGGAAGATGTTCCACGGACTAAGGTATTTTGGTTCATATTTCAGCGCGAATAAAGACTTTAACGTGGGCCTGATAATGCCGCAGACGGTCAAACATCGAACTACTCTATCTATGAGCATCCGTTACTTGAACCCTGATATAGGTAAGTAATAGGTACATCTGGTATAACCTTAAAGATTTACGAGTTGTGTACTTGTGACTAGACCACAAAATATGTGAGGAATTTCCTCGGCAGAGGCTTGCCGCTTGTCGACGCCGAATGAAAATTGCATCAACCGCTATAAGATAAAAACTTGTTATTCTTGATTTTTAGGATTCCTTACCAAAAACAAAAAGGTAAAAAAAATAGAACTTTTGTGGTATGCTTTCGTTATCCGTACGTTAGTTTGTTTGTGTATATGTCACAGGCTTGCATAACACTAGAAATTATTTGCTGCTTACACTACCGCGTCTTTTTTAATTTGTTTATTACACTTTTGTACATTTACATGTAAAATATTAAGCAAATAAAAATAAACTTAAGTTATAAGAACAAATATACGACATTGTATACAAGGTGGCACGTTTGCTATATATTTTTAAATCTATAACCACAAACAATTTATTAATGATATTTTAAATATACCTAAGTATCTGCTTATTTAAACGTTAACATACATATGAATAGATTTGTCTATGGGACCAGCCCCTACCTGCGAAGGAAACTGGCCAAGATTGCGCTGCTATAGCAGAAAATGTTGCAGACGCTTTATTACATGTAGAGTACACACAATTTTCTACTCAGATATTCATTTATAGGGTTCCGTACCCCAAATGAAAAAAACGGAACCGTTTTCCTCAGGCCCCGTTAGAGACATCAAGTCGAAACCAATACTTTCTACAAAAGTCTACGGCCCCATAGTGCTGTAAAAAAAAATCAAATGCTGAAAAAAATAATACATTAATTTTTCCTCAAGTGGAAAAAGAGACTCTCCCTGTCTTCGTTTTTCAAAAGAAAAGCGACCATTGCAGACCATGCTTAAAAAACAATTAATTGTGATATTAGGACATAGGCAACTTCAAGAAACAAATTCCTAGATTTTTCAGAGTATGCTGAACTGACTTCCAAATAAAATCTTACCCAGATAAAATAAAATTGAGATACGGTTATTATTTAAAACTTTCGTCCCTAGCCGTAGCGAACGAAACATAAAAAAGCTAAGCAGATGTGCTGTCTTTGCGTGCACAGATTTCGATATATCTTTAACAAAATCGTTCTTTAATTCGCGTTCTTTAAGGCGCTTACATACGCCAACGACCTTGAGTCGTTTTTGTTAGTACGAATATCGACAGAAACTGTATTGAAATAACGTTCATATCAGCGCGCATTGCATAACGAGGCCGTTAAGACTCCGGAGAGCCCAAAATAGGAGAAATTTATACTTTTCTCATAGATGCGTTCGGCGGAAGAAAAATTTGAACTTAAATTTTATAGCTCTATAAATTATCTGTAATTAAGTGAAAGAATCATTCAAATCGCTTTAGGCATTCGGAAGGAGTAAGAGATTTCTTGCTTAAATCATACGAAACTTTCGATAACTTTCGATTTTTTTGTGTCTAAAATATCAGCTTAAAAGTAATTATCAAACTTAAAATTTATTTCTAACTATATAACGCCTGTCATATATATTTTTTATAGTTTTTGAGCCACCCTTGCAGGGGGAGTAGAGCTTCTAATACAGGTCTAAATTGCAGTTGGGGGGATGTAATCACCTTAAGGGGTAACGTTTCGAGCTCAGTGCAAAATGCATAATTGTCAAGTTTGTCAATTCCACGGTTCTGCAGGCTCCCGATATCCCAAAAATTAGAACAACCTGTAAAAAAGACATAAGTTGTATTAAAGGCACCAAATTCGCATAGTATTTTTGTGAAATATTTTGTTAACTTATTAAAAAGGGCAAGTAAATACGTAGGTACCTTTATTGCTAAATGAATTTCATCCGGAGCTTCATTTAAGAATTTCTGTACTTCTTCTGCAGTAAATACCTTCGATTTCTTGCTTTTAAAGCCGTCAGACTGCCTTTTCAAGAAAGCAGTAAGTTTAGAAAAATCTTTCAAATTCACGTCATGTTTTGTCATCATTGTAGATTTTAGCATGGAATAAAAGCACCATAAACTGGAAGGTTGTAGCCTCTTAGATAATTCATCAAAATATGATATAAAAACACTTTCAGAAAGAGATTTCACTTTTTTTTCTGACCGCCATTTCATAAATTCGTCGTATGCCTTTACATATCTTTCTTTCGAGTTCGGCGGTAATATATTTTCGACAACTGTTTTTGCCCTTTCTTTAATAAAATCGGGCGTTAGATCTATGTCTTCGTCACTAGACATGTTTAAAACTTTTGAAAAAGAACTCAAACAAGAAAATTAATTACTTTCGCGATGCTTTCGCGCCTACTAGTAGACTGCCTTTTTTTTACGCACGCAAGCGCGTCAAATCTTGCTGGCCAGTTTGATTTTTAAATCGATTCCATCTAACATACGATGTGGAAACAAATAGTTCCATATTTAAAATAAAATCTTTATAAAATAAATTGTCTAGATTCCGATTCGAGTAATTAATCGATACCGAGAAAAAAAATATTAACTTTTTAAAAATATTTTTCGTGCAGTATGAGTATGACAGTTCTTTTTTCAAATTCCAAAACCTATGCTGTAATGATAGTCATACACCCCGGCATTCAGGGGTGTAAGGGTGTACTTACAGAGCAAGAGATATGTAAAATATCATAAAGTACAGCTCTCGCTGTAAAAAGAAAACATAAATATTTATATTTCTTTTGATACTGTGGAATTTTCGGTGCGTCTGCTCGACTCCCACTTTACCAGTTAAGTTCTATTTACCTTGATTCAGAAATGTGTGGTATTACCTACCTACATTCTTTTCACATAATGTCGAACCAGAGAGCAAGCTTGCTTTATGTGTCGAACGTAAAAATGCATGTAATGCCAGTAAAAGTACGTTGGGTTCAGTTCTGATTTAAGAAAGATACGGTGCAATGACACTCGCCGTATCTTTCTCGTATCTTAAAGAAAATTCCTAGAAGCACTGCAGATCAGATCACAATAAAAATAAGAAAAAGCAGATAGATTATGTTCTGCACTGTACTTGACAATAACTGAATTACGTAGAGCAACAACACTCGGCTGTACCACAACACAGCAGCAAATAAAGATTGTGGTGGGTGACAGCTGGATATAATGAAATTTTTCAAACTATACAATTTTGTATCTATCATAAATTTTAATGCAGACGTAGTCATGCTGCCTCAACTACGCGAAAAAGCTTCTTGGACCTTGAGCGTTGTTTTTAATATCATATAGTGCATACACAGACAGTATTTCTGAAGCAGTTTGTCCGTCCCAAGCAGTTTCCAAGGAGTATCCAAAGCGGTTGCATTGTCGCGGTGCGTTTTTATTCATTTTTGTCCGAACCCCAAAGTTCATCGTGTCTGTCTAGACCGGTTGCCCCCCGCCCACGCTCCGCTCGCGCGCGCACAGATTTCTGCAACTTGCGACCGACGAACGACTCGCCATGCAAGTAACTTTATTCCACTTTTTTTTTATCCTTTAGCAATATCTCGCGATACCCACCGAGCAAGCCTTCGATCGCTAATAGCAAAACCTTCGCCCGCATAATAGGTGCCTTTTAAAACAATTTTACACGCCGCCGCCGTACCGTTAAATTAACTATTAAATTACGGGCTGATTTACCCATTTAAATGGAATTATTTTACGGCGCGTTTTTTTTTTTCATGATAACACTTACAACTGTATCTTATTATCATATGTTACCTTAAAATATATACAATATAAACATATAGTCTTGTAATTACAATAATAAAGATGTGTCAAGGTGCTTAAAGTTCAGCGCTTAAAGGCTAAGATGTACAATCAGTGCGTCCTTCCTGTGATGACGTATGGCGCTGAGACGTGGTCTCTTACAAAGGGCCTGGTCCATCGATTTAAGGTTGCTCAGCGAGCTATGGAGCGGGCTATTCTTGGGGTATCTCTGATGGATGGAATCCGAAATGAGGAGATCCGTCGGAGATCGAAAGTAACCGACATTGCCTGCAGAATCAGTAATTTGAAGTGGCAGTAGGCGGGCCATATTTGTCACCGACATGATGGCCGTTGGGGTCGAAAGGCTTTAGAATGGAGACCACGTACAGCAAAGCGTAGTGTAGGCCGACCTTGTACCCGCTGGACCGTCAACCTGAAGGACGTTGCGGGGGGCGGCTGGATGAGGAGGACGGAGGACCGACATGAGTGGCGAAATTTGGGAAAGGCCTATGTCCAGCAGTGGACGTATACGATGATGGATGGTGTGATATTACGACAGACGGTAATCTTTTTGATAGTTAAAAATGTAAAATGTGTAGGAACTACCTATAGATGTCACCAAGAAAATTATAAAATGAATATAATGTACAGTTCACTTAAAAGCATACAATGCACGTAATAGCACTTTATCTCTATCTTTATCTGCGTGACAATGTTTAGTGTTGTCTACTTAGATAGTAAGAAAAACAGCTATTTCAAAACTAACTTTATCCTTAAACATTAAAGGTCTGTTATGGTAAGCTTACTACTGTATGAAATTAACTAACACACATCAGATATAGTAGGTACTACTTAGATGGTAGGTAAGAAAATAAATTACCTTGTCGATATTAAACGTTTCTCAGAATTTTAAAATGAGGTGATATGTAGTATCAATGTTATCTAGTAGTTCTGTTAACAAAGTGCACTGGTACTATCACGGAAAGTTTCTTTCATTGAAACTTCGCTCATCATGAGGAGTTTCCTGATATCGAGCACCTTATTTTAGTCTGAAGAAAGAGTTTTTGACGCAATGTTTGTTATGGCCGCTAATTAATTAAAAGTAACTCTATTGATCAAGAACTAAGCCTTCATGAAAACTATTCGGGCTTGTCATTTCCTAAGGAATCCCCATTGATATTCATAAAGTACTTATCATCTGTGAAACAATTTTTACAACTTCCCGCAACACCCTTTCAGATATAAGGTTGTTAAATAAATCAGACATGCGTGAGTCACGAAAACAATATACGTGGATACAACTAGTACTACTTTCAGATTTTTATACAACCTTACAGCCATTTAACGACGTAACTCTATAGTACTTTGTTGCCCTGAATGTGATTTTATGACTACAATATTGTAACCTCAAGAGTTATTAAGTATTTGAATTTTAAGCTCTTTTACACACGACAGAATCACCTTGGTACGAGTACATACGAGTACAAAGTAATAACATTACTTACATACTTTTGGTTTGAATCATTATACCAAAATATTTCAAATAAATATGTCGTCACGACATGAATTCCCGAGGGGGTGTCAGAGGTGTTCCGGGTGTGAACTGTGAAATGCAAGTCACAGACCACACTCGGCACACCCACGTTTCACCGACGATTATTACGTCCAAACGTGCACAAATACACGCTTTTTAGGGCATGCAGGTTTCCTCACGATGCATGTTTTCCTTCGCCGTTCAGCAAGTAGTAAGTATTAAATTCATTAATTGAATGAAAAGCTCCTGGTGAACTTCAAAGCCACAAGGGCCGGTTTAATTCAGATGTTATTTGAATAAAAAAAATATAAATAAATATTTTTAATTGACTTGTTTGTCGTTATTACAAAATTTAAATTTAAATATATTGATTATGTAATCAGTCACAAAAAGTTTATATAAGGTCCAACAATAATAAGTGAAAATAATTTTAGGGTAGATCATGTATCGTTAACTGATCGTGATCACAATAAAGAAGAAAAAAATGTTTTTTGTTTAAATAATTTTCCGCTTCCTAGTACAAAGTGGTTCAATTAGCTGACTCAATTTCTATGGAAATATCAAAAAAAGTTCGCGATACTCATTCATCTCTTCATTTTTTTTCAATTTAAATTGTAGGACTTTATATATAGATATATTGATGAATAAAATAAGATTAAAGTTGAGTGAAATATATTTCGGGCCCTCTCCTGATTTGGCTGATGCCGGACCCATGAGAGGGCCCGAAATTATATAAGGTGGAATCGTAATACCTGCCACGGATGAAATAGGAGATACTATTATGTTTATAGATTACAATAGTGAAGATAATTTATTGATCTAACTTCATAAATTTTTCCATACAAACAAATGTGCGTATAAATTTAAATTCATTTAATTGTATGAAACCGTCCGTCAAAGGACGCCGCTCTATCCGAGCGAGCCACTCGTCAAATAGTCAAAGGGCAGACCGCCTGCCGCCACCCCGTCCCCCACTACCCCCTTCGTCGCACGCGCTTGTTTTTGTTTGTTGTTGTGCCCCCACCCCAGTTCGCTGTTTTCGCTGGTCGCAGAGGTGCGTATCTCGCGCGCATTCTTTAAAAATGCCTCCTAGACCACGATATTCAAATCAAGAATATCTTGAGATGGTATCGTGCTACCGCGAGTGTAACAACGTAACCGCGCATGCAGTAAACCTATACGAGCAGAGATTTGGTGTACGAGTGAGCCATCATACCATTGTGTACGGCCAAACCGGACATGATATTAGAACTGTGCGAGAACTAAAAAGGCGCATCAAGCGCGCTTTTCAGCAAGTAAAAAGTGAAACTGACACCTTAAATAAAGTGCAAAGACATGTACGCAAGCGTGCCTACATTTGTGTGCAACGCGAAGGCGGACTTGTGCAACAGTTTTGTAGATAAGGTTAACCTGTCATAATATTGTTTAGTTATTAGTAAATAAAATAAAATAAAATAAAATAAATAATACTGTTGTAAATTATGCAAATAACTGTAGCTAAGGTGTAATTGGTGTAAATAAGGTACAATTGGTGTAAAAATGCAAAGACAGAACATAATGTTTTTGTGTAATGTGTACCTACGGCAAAACATAATCAGGAGACCCGGCTTTAAGTGTGATGGGAAGTTTACCATCTTATTACATCAGTTTTTATCTGCGGAATGAATTGGAGGAATGCAATAACTGGTAAGTGCACTTTTAAACTTTTGCCTGCGTATTATTGGGTACTGGTTGGCCAACAGATCCAGCCGTTTGGAAATTTAACAGTACCCTAATTAGTTAATTTACCGGTGTCTTAATGACCAATGACGAAGAGTAATTTGCAATGTATTTCGTATTTACATCTACTTTGCGTGTGAGCGTAAGCACATTGGAGAGGCATGCAATGGCACCTATTCTCGTGTAGCACTTTTAAATTTCGAGCTAAAAAAAACCAAGAATTTTCATAGCAAAATAGACCTTAACGCGGAGGGATGACAGTTAAATGAGCTTGTATTATTTTGGGTTTTCACAACTCTACATTTAAGTTTGTGCTACACAGAATAGGTACAAATATCTCTACCTGGTAGAGACGAACTGGGCAGCTGATTTCATTCATTGAACGGTTAGAAAGAGATAGCAATTGTTATCATTGACTAAACGACTCGTCAAGCGTAATTTGTGAACCACGTTATGCAGAATGAAGAAAATGTTTATTTAATTACTTTACCTTCTCAAATTTATTTAACTATTCCGGGGTACGAAATTTCTTCACTAATGTAATCTATAAACATAATAGTATCTCCTATTTCATCCGTGGCAGGTATTACGATTCCACCTTATATTTTACTCAATTTTTATTTTACTTTATTCATCATTATATCTACGTATACATACATATAAACTTTAAAAGTAAAAAAATATATATATATACAGATATGTATATATTTATAATAAACTACAGAATATATAAAATGATGTGCCTTGATTTGAATTTTGAATTTTTATTAAGAACTTCAACTAAATAAAAACCAAAATAAGGTCTTAATTAAGACTAAGATCAGATTTAATTAATTAAGGTATGCAAATAAATAATATCAAACTCAGTCAAATTAAGGATATTATCACAACAAATGAGTTTCCTAGATATTTTATTTAGATAGCCTCTTGATGTTAATACATCAAAACTTTTGAAAACAAATAAATGGTTTATTTATTCTACTAATTAAATTGTGATTCTGGTATTTATACCGTTGGCGTCGCAGAGAAAATGTGAGAATGTACTGCAAAGTTTTATCGATATCAGTTAAGTTGTTGAAGCGTACTTACAATTCAGAAACAAACAGAATGTTATGTTCACTTTGTTAATAATTTTGTTTTGTTAAACCGTGAAACAAGCTTATTGTTGTTGTGTTAAGTTTTTACAAAAGCACCTCATATCAGCGTTCTTTACATCTCACGTGCGCTTGGGGTCTCTGGGACACTGGCTCTACAAACTTTTCAGTGAACTTAAAATGGACTGTACTGACTCTTGTCGAACCGTAGTAAAGACTATTTTTGATTGTGCCGTGTCCAAGTTAAGGTTTGGAGGGGTGTGTGTAACAAAGTAACTCATTCTGTAATCCGCACAAGAATGGCCTTTTGTTACTACCTAGCTTGAAGAAGGTTGCTCCGGTCTCATTAAAATACTTGTTCCAGAAAATATATTTATTATAATAATATGGGAATAGTTACAATACCTGGATTGGGATTAAACGTAAAGAAACGTAGGTAAAGGAAAAACTGACCATAAGCCGACAAAAAATCCGAGAAATCTTATTGTATTAAAAAAGTTAGAGTTATAATCATGTTCTTAAATTGAAGTCCACGTACATATACGTAGTATATTTTTAAATGCATTTTTAGGGTTCCGTACCCAAAGGGTATCTGCGGAACAGTATTACTAAGCCTCCGCCGCCGTCTGTCTCTCCATCTGTGTCCTTCTATCACAGGCGCAGCCAGTTAAATTTTTTACAGAATACGTGTAAATATGAACATATAAATATTCCAGTATTTTTCACGCGATGAAAGGTGGATTAAATTGTACGAGATACGAAAAACCCTTCAAAAGGGCCGTGTAGGAAAGTTGAGCAAGAAGGCTGTATGGGTGAAACATACCTTTAATAAACTATTTAGACGTGTAAAACTGAAATGTAGGAATTCACATACTACTAGTCGATTTCAGGGAAGGGTTTCTCGGTTAGACAGGGATTTTGGGTTTTCAATTTTAGTTAGTTCAAAGAGTTAATTTCAGCCGACGGTCCATTTACTCATATTTATCTACAAGATGACATTAATTTATGCAGCTAAATTAATACTGGAGGCTTGGTAAGTGATTACATTTCAATAATATTCTTTACGAAACTTGAAAAATTCTGACTGCATTATTGACTTGGGGCTCGTGTTTGTAGCGAAAAGGGCAAAAATAATTCAGAATTTCCCAGAATTTAACCATCTAACCTTGAAACTGATTACTTACCCAGTCTACAGTACGAATTTGGCTACATAAAATTATGTCACCTTATACATATAATTTTTTTTCTTGCATAAAATGTAGGTAATTATACCTATCCGCGCAAATTAATATAAAGTTTCACTCGCCCACACAAAATATACAGTACATTCGTAAAGTTAGTAGGTAAAAAAAACTTTTTTTTCTTTTGCGCGAGTTTATCTCGTTGAAAAACTTGTTCAGTGTGGGTACATTTATACGAAACATTAAATAAATGGAACTTGAATAATTTGGCCAAGTGCAAGTCGGACTCGCGCACGAAGGGTTCCGTACCACCACACAATACGATTACGGAACCTTAAAAACATACATTTCAACAATATACTAGAAGACAGAGCTAAAACAAATAACGTTGAAAAATGCTAACTTTTCGAGGTTTATTGTACCATTTAATTTTTTTTTTATTATTATTTGCCGTGTTAGAGTTTTATCAATTTCATCTGTCTACTTATAACGGTTGAAGCTGTAGACGTGACAGACAGACGGACGGACAGACAGACAGCGGGGGCTTAGTAATAGCACAGTATTAATAGGTAACAACAGTAGTCTAACTAGGCAGTGTCCTTGAAATCAATACCTACGGCCGCTCGGTGCCTAAACACGCGCTAGGGCTGCCAAATGACTGTTTACGTAGTTGATAATGCTATATTACTACTATAAATCTTGTATTTAAGCAACCATAGAATGCACAACATACACTGTAATTTCGTGCCATAATTTACTAAAATGCGCGGGAGCGTCACAGTGACAACGTGCGTACGTAAAGTCGTTTGCAATAGAATCCAACAATCATGTAAACAAATATGGCGGACTGACATTGACAGCGTATTGTTTATGCCCATAGTGATGTCATAGTGTTCTAATTTAATTTTAATTAAATTTATTTTTCTAATTATTTTAATTTTAAGTCATAGACTATGGCCCATAGTAGGATAGGTACTAAAATAAAACTGACTAAATAGATTAAATATATAAGCCATAGACTATAAAATAAAACTGATTATATAAAAAAAGTGTTTATTAAAACAAATTTAAATCTTCGTCTTCGTCATCATCACTATCAGAAGTGTCGCCGGTGACCGTAATTATAAATGGAACCACTGTGTCATCGCTTGCCGTGTCTAAAATGCCGTCGAGCTTTTTCATTTCTTCCTCTTCCTTTAGGACGTGACTTACGCATTTCGACCATTGTTCGGCTCCGATTCTCGCCAACCCTTCGTTCAATAAAGTTTTTATTTCCGCCATTTTAAAAGATTTGTTATTTGGTAAATCATTCTTACCTCCTGATTACTCCTTGAGAAAAAATACCAATCGTATGCTATATCAAAGTCCGTGATGCCGTGCAAAGGTCGTCGTTCCAAGAAAAATATGTCCAGCCAAATCGTAAAGCAAAACAAAAGTCCAAAATGAGAATGCAAAGTCGTAGAAATCGGAAACAGAAAACGGAAACAGAAAACACTAATGCACAGCGAACCCACAGAACAGTGAATGACTGTGAATGACAATTCTAACAAAATGGCCACCTGTCAATTTTTAAAAACTAACCATTATTTTTATGGCTTAGGATACAATCCGTTTTGGTTAATTATATTAAGCTCTTGAAAAAAAATTTTTATTGTATTCAAATAATATTAAATTAAAATAATTTATTAAATTAAAAATAAAAGATAACTTCAGATTACGAACAACACTAACTTTTCAATGACTTATAGAGTTCGATGAGTAAAAAACTAAGATGACAGCTTGTCAAATACTTCGAAATTTTTACGTTGCAAATGTTTTAACAAATTTAACTTATAAATACAAGTTAAATCGTGTTGAAGATAATGTGAAAACAATGGTGCGTTCGTTGAAATCAGACTATGTTCATAATTGATCGTCAAATGTATGTGATTACGGAGTAATCGTGACAATTTGGTTTGTTTACATGATTGTTGGATTCTATTGCAAACGACTTTAACGGTGGCGGTGCGACCGCAACTGTCGTAAATCGAGTTGTACCGAGTTTTGGGACGGGGGGGGGGGTTCGTTTCGGATCGTTTGTATGGAGATAGAATACTATTTGTTATTTATACTATGGGTCGAGTTTGATTCGAGGGTCCCGTTTGCCACCCTTCGGGTACAAAAGGAATTTAGTTTTTGTAAAACTTGCCTTCTACAAATTTCCCTCACATGGTACCGTCTAAACGGCATAAAAGCCTCTCCGTCTATCATTCATTTTATTTTCAGTTGTAATCCGTTGCATTACAGAAACTCATTTATCTCCCAACTTTACCACTAAAGCATTATGTCTACTTATGAATAAGACAAAAAAACTTCTATTCCCAGTAAATAAGGTTTAGAGAAAGTCTTGGTTTGTTAGTAACATGTCGCAGACACGCCTCGACGTCGTTCATTTCTCAAATCTTATGACCGACTTGTACAATTTCATCCAATAATAAATCTACTTAGACACGCCAGAAAGCCTACAAACTTGCATTTTGTTCCAGCGAAGTTTACCCCTTAAGATAAATCTGAATTTAAAAGTCCCAGTCCAGAGAAAACGTATTTTTGGGGAATAATTACGATAAAATACGCGTTTGCGTTGATAAAGTTTTGAGGATCTCCTAACCAAAGGGTAAAAAGCACCCATTTGTATGTAAATTTTATCTGTATAAATTTCACATCATAAATAATAATAAAATAACTAGAAGGTATTTTTTTGTCATTATATCCAACAAAAAAGAAAACAATTTTGTGTCCGTTTGCTGCGGCCGTTACTTCCAAACTGATGAATCTGAATGTATCATTATATATAAGTAACTGATATCACAATTTTTTTCTTATTTGTCTAAATAAAAATAGCAAATTAAATCGAATTATCGTTTAACACAGATCACGTCAAATACTGAACGAATTTGGGTAAGACCATTGATGTACTACCAAATAAACATCGGGTCTGTGCTCAAAAGTGTCCGAACCAAAAGAGAGTCAAAACCATTGAAAATTCAAAATGGGTGTCAATCACACGTCAATCAAAATTAAGCCGTGCAGCAATGACATACGATTCAAATTAAAATGTTTTGTTTCTTAATATTTTGACACTTCAATAAGGAAAAAGTGTTTTTGGTAAATTTTATACTAGACCCGAGGTCCATTTGGCAGTACGTCAATGGGTAAAACCTTAACTGTTTCATAACACACTACCCTACACAAAGGCGCGACAAAAATCTTGCAAAATAATTAACCTCAGCATAGGCTACCCGCTTTCACTGGGTTTTTCAAGAAGCTACTCGTAGCTTACAAGTTTCCGCCAGTTCCCGAAAACCGACTACTACAAGTAAAAAGTGATTACGGAAAATAACCGTCTAAATTTCCCGGAGCGATAACAAACCTCGGAATTGGATTGTCGATCTTTATCTACAGTTGTTGGTGACAGAACGACTGCTGGCCGTAGAACGAGTTTTCCTCTTTTTAGAGTTCCCTCTGTGGGAGACCCTCTTTCAGTGATTCATTTACCTTGGTGGTTTTTAGCTAACCATGTATTTATAGACGTAGATAGTTTATATAAAAGGTACATGCCGTGATAGATGGCAGAATACTCAAATCTGCTGTAAAAAAATGTAGTTTATAGTTTAACATTAACTAATATGGGTAGGTAAGATACAGCATTTCGAAGCGTATTTTCATACTAAAAGTCCAACCCACTGAATGATCATTGAAACCTATAGACTTACAATTATTATTAAAGAATGGTTTTGCACTCATATATTACCTATATTGTTAACTTTAGTCAATCTTTTCACTGAAACAATTTCGGATTCCAACAAAATGATGCACCCAACAAAAATATTAGGCCCGAGAAAACATAATTTACCTATATAATAATAATAAATAATAAGTATCGGTGTGCCATACACACATGCTTATGCATTCATATGCTTATATAAGCACATATAGTACATAATCCGATCTTTGCATAGCCCGTTGGTCTTTGCTTATACTAAATAAAAGAAAAGCTCAGGGTTACGTTTACGTTCATGTCATTTTGAGCCATAGAGCTCGTTAAAGCAAATCTGAGCCCATTTGTCAAACGTCAAATACTCGTAGCTTATGTAAATCGAGCCTTCATAGCCCTGAAATTCGATACCACCGCTTTTTTTCTTATCAAAACAGCTCGATTAGTTCTTTGGGAATAATTTTGTTTTAGTACCGGGATTAAGGCTTTTGTGGACTTTTTCTTATGAATGAAACTGAATCTTTACGAGCTTTTTATTGATATTAATTTTGGTTCCGTACCTTTTATGAAAAATATTGTAATTATTTGACTCCCATAAAACTTCTTTTTTAAATTACAAACGGCAAGATGCCTTTAAACCACAGAACAGAAAATATCTTTATTCAGGTACCATGTATATACTTTTTATTTAGTCAACAATAATCCTATTCGGTTACAACTAATGTTTTTTAAACTTGTAAAGTTCTAAAATCTTATACGATAAGTGAGCATAATAGTACCTTTTATAACATGTAACTAGCTGGGGGAGACTGAAGTCTACAATACAGTTCTTACTAACTCCGTACAACCGTATCGTTGTCGGATCGTGTCAGCATAGTTCGTGTAGTTCCGTCGAACGCAATCGGAGATTACCAAGGAAAAAACACCACACTAGTAGCTCTGTAGTTTTTTCCAAGTTATTAAGATTATAACAACAGTTAAATGATTCCAATTCCCAATAATCGTGTTGTGCATCGAGTTCTTCAATTTTGCAATACTCACTTATCTCGATAGTTGTAAAGTATTCTAAACATCGATAATTAAAATCGATATCGGCTTTTTAATTCGTTTTCGATAAGGCGAGCGTGGCTCTACTTGTAGGTACAAGAAGGCATTTCGGTTTTAAACTTTAGCTGTAAATCAGAAGCGATGTCAAACACATTACTCCGGTACCGCTATTACTTCCTTGAAACTAATAAGCACTTTAGTTTTGAAGTTTAGTTTTTGCAATATTTACAGTTTTATTTTCTACTAATAACGAATATATATTTATTACTTTAAACTCAGTTAAATACTTATACCTATAGTGACGTGAATCTTTAGCGTGACGAAGTATAACACCTATATGCAAAGTACTACACTTATATTAGTAATGTTTTGTGGCAGCATATTGTTTTTATAGACAATATTCTTATTGAATTCCACGAAACAACCTATGAGCTTAATAGCTTATGGAAAGATAAGTATAACGCCCGAAAACGAAAAAACAATGTATGAAAATCAAGTACTTTAACAAGCAAAAAGTATTTGTAAGAATATTACAGTAGATTTTAAACTAAGAGATTTGTAATTGTCGGGAATTTTTATGATTTTGTCGAAAGTTTGCAGCACAACCAAATTCCACGTGAATGGCAGCAGATGATGAATTTGGGGTGTGAATGTTTAAAGAGAAGTGGCGTTCGGAAATCCTACTGTATACAAGTTTGTATAAAACCAGATATAAATGCAGGACGAAAAAAATACATATTGATTTCGAAATTATGAGAAACCTTTTTTCTATTTACTAACATGATTTGTGAATTTCACATAATGGAAAAAATCTTAAGGGCACTCAGACAATTTCATTTATAACGTTTTGTCTGTAATGTGGATCGTATACGAACACTTTTTGGATAATTTTCCATCTTCCGACTAGAAGAAGTTTTTTAATATTGTGTGAGATTTTTAAAATTTAAGTTTCAGGCTGATTGTCGCTTACGTTGAATTTCATGAGGCTCGTGTCTCGTGCTCGCTCTTTATTGCCCACTCGCGATCTACTTTAGATAAGTTCGTCCTGCACCCTCACAGCAAGTTTTCCCAGTGCCCACTTAATTTTAGTACAACATTTGATAACCCGTTTCTCTGTTGTTTTTCATTATAAACTAAATTTTGAGACCTCTATGGTTTATTACACGCATTCTGGGTGAAATGTTAAATTTTTTATAGGTACAACTTAAGGCAAGAAAATAACCTTATATGTAAATCTGTATCTATATATATATATACAGGTTGTAAATGCAAAGTCAAAAATCCCTTTATGGTATGAAAGTATACAAGATTCTGATGTCATTACGAGCAAAAAAAAAAAAACCTTGAATTTTCACCAAAAACTCCATCATTTTTCTAAGCTATGGCTACGCAGCTCACCGGCCTCCCCACACACCTAATTGTACCCCGCAACCCGCACCCCTCATCTCAGTGGCCAGCGACAGTGAGGGTGTCCACGCGATTAGTGTATTTTGAGTAAAGAAAATCGTCTTATTATGAGGTTACCAGTACCTTAAAGGATTCTTGCCTTTTATTTTACACCCGGTATATCTAATCGACATATTTAAAACAAAATCAATATTAAAACATTTTGGCAAAATGGTGCATTTTAAAATATGAAACAGATGATAGACTTCTTATACTTTGGTCTCTAACAAAATTTTTTGTTCCTAGAGGTCCAGAGCCGTTTGGTCTAGATGATGATAGATCACTCAGTCAAGATATGCCTATACATTATTGTCACGACATGAATCCCCGAGGGGGTGTTAGAGGCATTCCCGAGTGTGAACTGCGAAATGCAAGTCACAGTCTTCACCCAGTACACCCGCGTTTCACCGACGATTATTACGTCCCAAAATCTAACTTTGGAACTCCAACGTGATGGGTGGTGAGCTCTATCACCGTACTTCGGGCACAATTACACACTTTTTAAGGCATGCAGCAGGTTTCCTCACGATGCTTCCCTTCACCGTTCAGCAAGTGGTAAGTATTAGGTAAGAACACAAATACTATGCACATAAATTCCGAAAAACTCATTGGTGCACGCCAAGGATCAAACCTGGGTCTCAAGATTGAGAGGCCATAGTTCTACCGTCTGAGCTACCAGCGCTGTTAATGTAAAAAAACTTTTAAGAATAAAAACGTACCTACTACAAACAATGCCGTACTTTGTTAACGATAATGAGTTAAATGTCCTTACGGAGGATTCAGGCTTTCATAAAGCTCGAAGAAATTTAACAAAGGAGAAGAAAAAATGAGACAAAAGGCAATCTCGTTAATAGAACTGTTTTTGCGATGTACTAATTAAATTAAATTAACTAACGTTCTACGACCAAGCCCTGCTCTGCTGCAATGAAGTGGTCTGCTTGTATCAGGGGCCTTAAGTGTTTTATCCCATCCCAATATTATTATAAATGCGAAAGTTTGGATGGATGGATGTTTGTTACTCTTTCACGCCGTAACTACTGAACCGGTTGGGCTGAAATTTTGCAGGAATGTAGTTCTGACCTGAAATAGGACATAGGCTACTTTTTATCTCATAAATCAGTTCCCATGGGATGAAAATGAGCTTTCAAGTAGAAAATTGATGTGTCACCATGCTTACGAAACCGATTGGGCTGTAATTTTGCATAAATGTAGTTCTAGACCTTGAATAGAACAAAGGCTACTTTTTATCCCATAAATCAGTTCCCATGGGATGGAAATGAGGTTTCATGTTTCTATAGAAAAGTGATCCCTTTCACGCCGTTCCTATTGAACCGATTAGGCTGAAACTTTGCACAAATAATGTTCTAAAAGAGAACATTTTTAGAATAAGACAAAAACTACTTTTTATCCACTAAATCAGTTCCCATTGAAAAGCTTTAAAAGAGACAATGTGGGAAACAAAGAGGCGTATAACACACACATTTCACCAGCTGTGTTAACTGTAGGTAACAGTCCGAAAAATATTGGCAGATTGTATAGGAGTACACAAAAACTAATTCAACGCAGGCGAAGCTGCGGGCAAAAGCTAGTAGTTATCATAGTACTAAAACCGGTCAAATCCGTCTGTCCGTCCAAATATTTCACGGGTCTCTAGCTTCCAGATGGAATGAGTTACAGACCTAAAATTGTTAATGTTATTTAAAATGTTGACCCAAAACCGAATAATGGATTTAAAATTTAATTAAATCAATTTAGATTTCCCCTATACGAAAAAGGAGCTAAAAAAATGTTTTTTTTTCTTATCCCTGCATGTGAAGTGTCATTGTCTAAAAATATATCTTTATTATTTTTAATACTTAAATAAACAAATGGGGGGCCATCAAAGTTGTAATTTTTAGATCATTTTTGTTACGGGGTCTATCTCAAAAAACTAAACTGGTTAGGTATTTTTTTTTTCTTTAATATCGTGCCATATATATTATACTATATTTAAACAAGGAATACTGAAAAGGCAAATTTTTAAGATATTTAGGATATCATACCCGAATACTCGACAAACTAAATTTTGTTGTTTTGTTTCATAATTTTCTAGGTACAGATAATTTTAACTAGGTGATAGAGCTGATGCCGGGCTCGACTGTGGAGGTACCACCATCTCACTCGCAGATCTTCCCGAAGTTATTCAGGGGAGAGTAAGAGGACAGCTCTCAGGCAAAACCAGGCGGCCCACCATTGCCTGGGACCGAGGGATGGCGGTATATCCATCCCCAATTGCCGGGCCTTATATAAAGCAAACTGGTGACGGACAGCGGCGTCACTGGTGCATGGTATTCGGCACCGCGCTCACCAACCCACCTGCCCAGCGTGTGTGAGTATGGGCATTTCTTCCAAGAGTGGCGAAATCCTGGAAAGGCCTATGTCCAGCAGTGGATGAAACAGGCTGATGGATGGATGGATGGACAGATAATTTTGTAATGTTTATTCAAATCATTTAAGTCTGTTAACTTATTTAAATAGTACCGAAACCTCGGGGCTGGACTCCTACTCGCATTTGACCGGTTTTTTTATGCAGTATATTTTTTGTACATGAAAGGAGTCTCTCTTCCTCTCATTCATTACTATTTTTGTCCAACTCAGGATCAGCCAGTCTAGCATAGCAAACTATATCTAGCTCGATAGCACCTGATACAGTGCTCTGTCTCACTCTGTTGATATACTTAGAGTGGGACAGACAGTGTATATCGAGCTGTCAAAGCATTTCGAAGACACATTTCGGCCGAAAAAATACAAGTTTGGCTAAAAACACATTTGGCTAAAAATTCCGCTCGACAGTGATATAAGACTAGGTCAGTGAGTAAAAAATGGTAAAAACTAGTAATTTTTATTAAACGTGACCTAACTTTAAGCACGAACGTATCCTTAGATAATCGGAATTCGATAGTATATATCTATCTTTTGGACATATAAAAACTGAAATACAGCTGATGACTCCAACGCCTGCAGCACACCCTGGACAGTAGACCAAAGTAACTGATAAACTTTTCACTTCAACAGGTGCAGGCATCGGTCGTGGCTTGTTATGAGAAGAGTAGGAAGAGTAATTATTCAACTTTTTTAGGTACTTTCTGGACGGGCGCGCTTCATCCCAGGTATTATTGTCGCTTTCCAAGGGTTCCATAACACCACGCAATACGGGTACCGAACCCTAAAAACATTATGGTGAATAACTACAATATAGGTGTCATATCAACATCAAAATTACAAAAAAAACAACTTCAGCGTCGTTTGCGTACGGAACCCTACTTTTTTTAATTGACCTTTTCAGAGTATGTTCTGCAATCTAACTTTATTTCAAACTTCTATGTATTACCGTCTATAGGTTAGAGTCAAAACAAATAACGTTAAAATAATGTTACTTTTGCAAGGTTTTTTGTATGGGAAAACCCATTAACTTATTTTTTTTATATTTTATTATTTGTCGTGGTATAGATCTTAAGTAACACGTATTTTGTGAAAATTTCAATTTTCTACCTATTACGGTTGAAGCTGTAGACCCCTGTGACAGACGGACAGACAGACAGACACCAGAAGCTTAGTAATAGGGTCCCGTTTGCCACGTTACGTGTCCCGGTTACGGAACCTTAAAAATAACGATGCGTGATGAACGTACTGTAATAATTTTTGAAAATTGGTTTATAGGTGACATTATTCATTTAATCAAATTCATACTGAAGGTGGCGTGCATAGAACTTTTTGCTGGAAAAGCAATGAGAAGGTCAAGTTTAACGATAAGAACAACATGATAAAATAAAAACCGATATGAAAAAAAAAAAGTTTGAAATCATGTACTCTAGTGTAGGCAGTGCCTACCCTGGTAACATACAAATAATGATTTTTCAAACTGACATTTAAGTTTTTTCATATTTTTTTATTGTCAAACTTGACCTTCTCATTGCATTTGTAGCAAAAAGTCCCATGCACGCCACTGAAGACTCGGTAACTAGTCGGTATCAAGGTTCGATGGCCGTTTTTGAGAAATTCGAAAATTATTTTTTCCTGCTCTCTACAAACGCAAGCCAAAATTACGCGAAAAGAATATTGATCAGTGATACTGTTAACTTACCAAGCCTTCAATGTGAATTTAGCTGCATAAATAAATGTCACCTTTTACAGAGCACTAGCGATCTGAGGTGCAATAAAATTGTGTAAGCCAATTGATTGTCATATAGCTATTCGGCTAAGCAAATTAGCCCGGTTGACAAATGAAATCGTACGTTTTTGGTTGTCAGCAACAAAATAAGACCAATGTATTCATTTGACAGCCAAAAATTCACGATTTCAACTGTCAGAGGGGCTAATTTGCTTTCCCGAATAGCCATAATATGACAATCGAATTTAAATACCATTGGCTTACACAATTGCACCCTAGCTAGTCTAGCATAGCAAACCATATCGAGCTCGATAGCGCTTGATACAGTGCTCTGTCTCACTCTGTTGATCTACTTAGAGAGAGACATACAGTGTATATCGAGCTGTCAAAGATCGATATGGTCTACTATGCTAGGTACCCTGGTCTGCCCGTTGAGTACAGCGATTGAAACAATATTTAATATTAAATATATTTTTTGTCCTTACCAAAGATAAAAGACCCTCACGGCTTTTATTCTTACTAAAATAAAATAATAAATCTTAATATATTTTGGTAGTAGAATTGTAGACAAGATCTGTAATTTCGCTTTAGAACAACTATCCAGAATAAAATCAGTATTCAGTACGAGCTCCCCCCCCCCCCCCCCAACGCACTCTCGCAGTCTCCAAGAAATAGTTCACGCCAAGAAAGTTGGTACTTGTAACGCGGCGCGAGATGATGGATTAAATTCAAGTTCGCTACATTGTTTACCTGAACTGTAACTACTACACTGTCTCTGTTGTTTCACTTGACGTCCCCGGACACTTGAACAGTTTCAAACTGAAACTTTAACGTAGGAAAATGTGAGTTAACCTTCTTTCAAACAAAATGAGAAGCCGTACCGGGAAGTGGTATATCTACTTTTTTAGGTACTTTCTGGGCGAGTGCACTTCATCCTATGTCTCACTTAGGCGTAGTGGTTAAATGTAAACCCATTGCGAATAAAAAAGGAAAATTTAAAAAAAGTTTTGGCAAGGGCGAATCAGACTCGCAAACGAACATTATGGTAAATAAACAATATCAATTATTAAAATAAAATGATAGACCAGCAAATAATTTTAAAATGCTACTATTTCGAAATTTTTTGTTTGGAGAATGGTCCCTCTTTATTTAAATATGTTCTTATTTGCCGTGATTCTAGAGGCCACAGTAACACGTATTCTGTGAGAGTTTTCAATTTCAGCTACTATTACGGCTGAAGCTTTAGACCCCTGTGACCTTCCTGTGACAGACGGGTGGATGGACAGACAGCAGGAACTTAGTAATAAGGTCCCGTCCGACATATATACTCCTTGGTAAGAAAAAAAAATACTGGCAGGCATAGCTCAGATATTTTTAATATTAATAAAGAAAAAAATCTTCGATTCTCTTTTGTTTTTTTTTCTAAATGTAGTCATTTGTTTGCTTCGTGTCGGAACGTGTTCTCGAAAATGGAGAAAAAACCGGCCAAGTGCGTGTCGGGCCACGCGCAATGTAGGGTAATGCAGAAGATACTACTTGAAACTTAAACGGGCAGAATGCAGGCCCCTCACTAGTTGAGTTGTCGTAATTAGACAAGCCCCTGCCTTAGTCCAGCCTTGCTCTATGCAAAGAGAGAGACGGTGCAGTTTTACTTGGTAAATCGGAGATAGATTCAAAATTGATTTCAACTGAGTGGTTTCGCTATGTGAGGCAATTAAAGGTGTCTCTGTAAAAGAAAGTGACTTATGTAACGATAACGGTATTTTGACGGGTAAAATGAAAAAGAGTTTTTTTGTATTTATTTTTTATTTGTATTTATTTATTTAAGGAAAAAAATATTGACATATGCATTCGTGTTTAAAAAGGAGCACTCGTGTTTGGGCCGACAGGGACGAATGTATCGACTGTGATAGCCCTAATGAGCCAAAGGCCTGTTACAGGACCATCAACTTTGATGCGACACTTTAATGACTATAAGGTCATAGAGAGTAAGAGAGGGTTGGACGAGAAAAAAAAAACACTACATGAATGGTAAAAAAGAAAAGAAAACAATTGTATGCTATAACAGCCTCATGCAAATTTACAAGTAATATTATTAAGTACTTATATAAGTATGTAATATATTTTTGTATCTAGTTATATGATTATATTATTATATTATTATTATTTAAATTAAAATATAACGGGAATGTTGAGCATTCCAGCAAAACACGGCAAAACAACAGAAAAACAATAGATCTCAGTCTAAATCGTGGCTTAGATCCAAAAAGCTGGTACATAGATGCCAAATTAGATACATGGTCATTGACGGAACAGTACATCATTGTGTAAAGTGCCGAAAAATCAATTTACAGATATCGACTATTTATAATAGTTCTATTATTGATTCTGAAATTAATAAAATATTCATCACTTGTCTTTTAGTTGATTGTACAATCAATTAAGGTAATGAATATTCGATAAAGATATTGGAACTTTAATTAAGATATTTGTGAGCGCAATGAAATATTTCATTGCAAAAAGCGTGTTGCACTAAATCAACATTGGCAACATGCCTAGACATTCATGGTTCCCAGAATCCAGGTACGATCTTCCGCGCATTGCTCGCTTCCACTGGTCGGAATAACATGGCCTAATCTGTCCGTAGCCTTGTAGAATTGAGGAGATATCAAACAGGTACAATGTTGGTAATAGCGAGGGGCTAGTGCAATCGGTCGGGATAGCGTTTGCTAGCATGCGAGGCGGTCACTCAACCGCCGAGAGCCCGTTACGTCAGCGCGGCCGCATGCCACAATTAGATCACCTATGCCTATACTAGCCTCTTACTTGGACTACTTGCTAAGGAATATGATTTAGAACCGTTAAGCGACCAGTTTTTGCAGCATACCTCGGTTTTTCTCGAACTACATAATTTCTTCACGACTTATTGACTCGGAAAATCTAGCGTTCTATTTGAATAATTGTATGCTCGCGAAAGGAACTTTAAAAACGCAATTTAAGTTTCAGAACAACAAACAGCTCTTTCAAAATGCCCTTTGGTGAGCTAAAACTTCTTAGTAGTTTTGTGATTTTTACTTTCCTAGAGCATTTTTTCTCTGTGGCTAAAAACCGTTTGTACTATTTCTTTGTTGAATTCTAATTTTGTTTGCGCGTTTGTGCAGTACGTAGGAGTTACACAAATTAAAGCTGAAGGTTGAATTGTATAAATAGCTATGTATATTGAAGATAATTTGTGTCAGATGATTCATAGTGTGTCGATGACATTCCGGACAGCGATGTCCTTAATCCACTGCTGAATCACTCAGTCCTGCAATAACTAATGAAAAATGCAACCGGTTTCTTTGTGAAATGTACTTTGTTCCTTATCTTATCAGAACTATTTCTGATTTCTGGTCGATAAAGTCGTCGTTTAAAGAAAGGTCGAGTCAATGTTTCTGTAATCAGCTGAGCCGTTTGATAAAGAACGAGAGCACAGAAAAAACCTTAACAAAAATACAATTGTGGATTTTAAATAAATATGCTCTGAATAATTGGAATCTGCCGAAAGCATAAATTATAAACAAACAGCAATGAATTGAAATCAGCCATAACAACATTGTTGGACATATTTCTTTGATTATTTTCTTATAATTTTAAATCTGCAATTAATAGCTCGCGGTAATACTTTTGCAGTGTAATAGTTTCTGACACAGAAGCAAAACATAGGCTGCTTTAATATTTAAAATCGGTCTGTTCTGCGAAGAATTAAAACCTGCACGGCACCACATAGTGATCAAAAGCCATTGAAGAATGAATGGTAACATGAATTAATTAATGGTTTCTGGTATAGTCAATGATCAAACAATCAATATCAATATACTTATAATAAAACAGTAGAAACTGCTGTGTCTGTACATTGAAGAAAAGAAATAGAAAGGGGATGAACATAGAGTAACTTATAAGAGGTGACCAAAGAAGAGTGATAGAACACAAATCAATGAGTTTTAGAATTCTTTTCTGTCTGTCTTTTTGTTCACGCACATCTCTAAAACTACTGAACGGATTTTCATGTAGTTTTCACAGCTCTACAGAGCTTAATTTGGAATTTAATAAAGGCTTTATTTCATTAAAATCGGATCTCGGAAAACAAGTTATCGTCATTAAAAGATTTTTGGAATTTACTTTTCTACTGGTAGTAATTAGAAGTCATGGTATGGGATCTCCTCAACGGATACAGAGTTTGAGTTTGGGCTTATTTGAATGCTCTTTATTAGCACTTTGGTAAAACATGGTGACCAGGTTCTGCTAATGGGACTGGAAGATGGGTACGGGATCTCCTCAACGGACAACAGCAGTCCCTTCGAGTTTGGGCATATTTGATTGGTCTTTATCAGCACTTTGATAAAACATGGTGACCAGGGTCTGATCGAGGGACTGGAAGGTGGGTATGGGATCTCCTCAACGGACAACAGCAGATCCTGCGAGTTTTGGCTTATTTGATTGGTCTTTATTAGCACTTTGATAAAACATGGTGACCAGGGTCCTACGATGGGACTGGAAAATGGGAACGGGATCTCCTCAACGGACAACAACAGTCCCTTCGAGTTTGGGCTTATTTCATTGGTCTTTATCAGCACTTTGATAAAACATGGTGACCAGGGTCTGATCGAGGGACTGGAAGGTGGGTACGGGATCTCCTCAACGGACAACAGCAGATCCTGCGAGTTTGGGCTTATTTGATTGCTATTTATTAGCACTTTGGTAAAAACATGGTGACCGTTACATATTGTCGTTCAAAAAATCATATTCTTTTGTTTTCCTTATTACCACGAAAATCCATTCGACGTGGGCGGAGCCGCGGGCAAAAGCTAGGAGTTAATATGGCAATGGGTTTCACGTAACTATCTGCGTCCACTTTGTTCACCATACTACGATTAGATCACGATTATACGATATTCTATTTACAGATACTTTCACTCTTTACTTTCTACCTATACTTCTACGCCGCGGCGTGCCGTAGCAAATTTTCATCTCGCATGCTACGCCGAGTCCTTATCTTGAACTAATAAGACTGTACACGTTTCACTAAAGTTCAAGTCTTAATCAAAATTGGATTACCAATCACGTATTCTCAGAAACAATGAAGATAGATCACTAGTAACATTTTACAAAAGACATCACCTGCTAAACTTCGATAAACCTTTAAGGCTGCATATAAGGTCGGATTGAGCACCTCATTTGCATCAATCAGAATTGAACTCCACGACGTTTCCTTTTAGTACAAAATAGCGCACTCTCAGCCGTGGCTGTTACGAGCACCAAGAAACACGCGCCTATAAAAATCTGCGTTTTTATTTAATAACTCTGCTTCTAGATGCAATTTTTAAAATATTCTAAGACGAGCTGACGATGTCATTTGTTAACTTATTTTTAATACAAATTTCAGGGCTGTGTGATTTAAGGAGGGCCCTTTAACACTCGAAAAATATTAAATTTAGACGTAACTTCGTAATTTTTTTCTATCGAGCGAACTTAAAGTTTTTGCGTTTTTTCTAAGATCAGCCTATCACCATATAGTGTACTGTCTATATTATTTTTACTATACCGATTAACCAAGCTACGCAATGTGATATGCTCATTTGAAGTTGGGAATCTAGCCTTATACGGACCCTTAATCGATGAATATTATGAGAGACTACAATTAAAGCGTGAAACAGAGATGGAGTGCATGTAAGCGAGATAAACTCTTTGTTTCCTCTTTTACTCGTACAAACTCGTCCCTTTTTCGAACTGTATTAAGGGGGTAACTTCTTATCACAGTACAAAATGCACCTCATAATATTGTTTTCCTTACTTTTAAATACAAAGTATACAATAAATGCATGCAGTATGTTTTAAAGCAACTTGCGGAATTAATAATAAAGTCTTCACAAAAAATTACGTATTTTACATTTTGTTTGCATTACATTAACATACTTAAAATCGTGTTTACAGTTGTAATGTAATGCAACTAAAATTTAACGCATAAAATTGAATAATTTTCATGTGACCACCTAACTATTAATAAGCAGTTTGCGAGAATTTCTATGAAACGCATGTATTGCAAACTCTTTATTCAAAAGTAAGGAAAACAATATTATGATGTGCATTTTGCACCGAGATCCTCCGTTACCACCTTAAGTCTGACTTTGGGCTTTCGTCGTAGCTTTAGGCTATAGATATCATAACAATTTACAGGATCTTAAGATAATATTACTTTTTGACGTATCCTATCCATTAATATTAACGACTTTAGACACGCGGCAAACTATGCGTTCGTGAAAAAAAAATCTGCTGTTTCATACATTTTGTTCGAGTACGTATTTAACTATTCTATGGAACAGCCGATATTTTTTTATTTACCCAGTAGTAACTAAATAATGCTCGTTATCTTAACACTCTTCAGGTAATAATAGGAGAAGAGCTACGTATAAAATCAATACGCTATCTGGTGATTCCAAAAATGTGATAATTTCTAGGATACCCTTGCATTAGAATATACCTAGAAGTACCTAAAGTTAGAATTACTTCAAGGCAGGAGTAGTTTATACCATTGTCGATGTCGATTCCTTGTGGTATGTTACGAAACGCAGCCGCAGTGGCTGTACTTAATACTAATTGATTGCGGCGGCTCGGCCCGGCTTCTCTACCCACTGCCCACCAGCTGAGCTTGTAGAATTACTAATCCACCTACGTACATAAAGGGGAGTTGGAGTTCTAACCCCTTTAGGTCTGAATTCAAGTAGAAGAATTCATTTACCGTGAATGCTTAGTTTATAGTCTTATAAATGTTGAATTAAATCCTCGAGGTTGTAAGGCTTTATCCAAATTAGAGGCACTCAGGAAGAACGGGCTGAAATGCAAATCGCCTCCGGGGAACCATAGATAAGATAATGTGTGAAAATCACCACATGCGAGCCGTAAATACGACCTTGCGTAGCGAAGTATTACTTTTAGAGAATAGAGGGGAAAAAAATCAAATCCAAAAGTATGTTACAATTTAAATAAATAGGTGGTTCATTTGTAAATTGAATGCCTTCATAACTGCTGGTGACCTTGAAGGTCACAATTAAGTTCCGGTTTGAGCAACAAATGAAAAATGAATTCATAATAAACTACAAAATATTTAGAATAATGTGCCTTGATTTGTATTTAGATAGATTTGTATTACTTTAACTAGATAAATACCCAAATAAGGTCAAAATTAAGACTAAGATCCGATTTAATTAATTAAGTGTATAAGAACTTAAATTAAATAAATACCAAAATAAGTTTTAAATTAAGTGTGCAAAGAAACAACTTCAAACTTAGTAAAATTAAAGTTATTAGAGATACCACAACAAATGAGTTCCTTTGATTATTTTTGAAGAATTTTAGCTATGATAACTAATTGTAATTAATTAAAAGGAAAGATAAAGATAATTTCATTTGCTTCAAATATGGTACAGTGGAGACCACATCAAGCTGTACACTTGCAGTACGACATTAGCCCCTACAGAAAAGAATATGAGATAGGTACAAAGTCCGAAGTGTCTAACTTGATGCGGTCTCTAATGTACATTAAGAGATATTATATGTATTTAAAAATGTCCAACATAATGCAAATATTTACAAATGTCATTTTAAAGTGGTAGAAGCTAAATTTAAATGTTTTAATTTTTATAAGTTGGAGACGTCACCAAACACACAAAACATTAAGAAAAAGTTATTAAAAGTTACAAAAAAAAAACACTTTCCTCTCAGAAACTTACATGTCAAAAAGAAATAAATTAGAACAGAATTAAATTTACAATGTCACAGAAATTTGCATACGTAAAATTTTATTTTACAATTTAAAATACCATTTCTAATATGTCACAATACAAATTAACTAGGTATATTGTGTTACTATACGTCAAGAATTGCTTAACATTATAAAAACATTTCTCAACGAGCCAGTTGTATAGTCTCCTATTAAATAATTGAGGGGCTACATCTTTAATTTCACTAGGTAGGCTATAAATTCTAATGGCCATTGGAAAGCAGCTGTCTGAATAGAGAGCACTTTTTTTCATGGGATAGTCAATTTATTTGGATTTCTTAACCTATATTACACCAAAAGCTGCTTCTGGCTTCGTCTTGAAAAAAGTTGGATACTTTTTGACGAAAATATAGATTTCAAAAACATATAAACATGGTAAAGTAAGCTGTTTGAATTTATGAAATAATGGCTTACAGGTGTGTAGGGGTTTTGCGCTACATAAAGAACGGACACATTTCTTTTGGGCGATAAATGCTCTGTTTACTTTCGTAGATTTTCCCCAGAGAATAAGACCGTACCGTAGAACTGCCAAAACATACCCATGATATGCACTGAGAGCAACTGTAGGTATATTTTAGCGCGGTCGCAACCTGAGGTGCCATGGTAGGTATTCAAATTGATTATCATATCGCTATTCGGATAAGCAAATTAGCCCGTTTAAGACATGAAATAGTACATCACTCAAATGAACACAATTGTCTTGTTTTGTTGTTGACAACCAAAAACGTACGATTTCAATTGTCAAACGGGCTTGCTTAGCCGAATAGCCACATGACAATAAATTTGAATTCGATTGGCTTACACAATAAAAATATGCATGTAAATGTTTTAATTCACAAATCGTTAATATATGATCAAATTAGGGCTACTTCATAGTTATAAAATCAAAATAAGTTACATAATAATCTTCTACAATTTAAACGGCTGCCATTTTAGCGCGCATCAAGTGACGTCACATGATACTGCTCTTGCTTGCGGAGTATGGCGAGTGGCCGGTTTTTTTCATTATTTTTGATTAAAACAACCTAGTACAAAATATTTGAGGGTTTTATTTTACATTTATTAATTTTGAACTTAATATTTTATGATGAAATGTACTCAGTTTGTCACAAAAGGCAGTTAGCCAATGGTGACTAATCGCGTGGACACCCTCACGGTTGCTGGCCACTCGGATAAGGGGTGCGGGTTGCGGGGTGCAATTGGGGGTGCTAACTTTCTGGACAAGAACGGAAATCTTAAAACCATTTCGAGAAATATGTTTTCTGTACAGTTGCTACTTATCAGATTAATAAATAAATCTATACTTTTAAAGATATTTTAACAAAACACAATGAACTTCATTTGACTTATCTATGACGTCATGACATGACATTTGACATGCAGTGCATTCCGTGTCGCGACATAATCGATTATATCGCGTCTATCATCATTCCGAGTCACTGTGAGCCCGATAGTTAATCAACCGCCAGAATTCATATTGGAGACTCGGTTAGTGATCAGGAACAATGTTTAATGAACCTCAAGGTAAAACTGAAAACAAAAAATTGCTCCCGTACCTACCTACTGCCTATTCAGTCAGTATGGAAACAATTTTTTTTATGATTTCGAAAATAACGATCATTGAATTTTGTTCCTGATCACTAACCGAGTCTCCAGTATGAATAAGGGTGATTGATTAAATTTCACCTTGTTTATCATAGACGAAATCCTTAACGACGCCATGTTGTGATATGCCTATGCTTCAGAGCGTTTGCACTATGAGCGATCTATGAAAAGTGCTAGCTGGCCGGTGGCAATTTCAAAAATAGGTTTTTCGAAGAATAAGAGCATTAGTTAAATCATGATTATAAGATTGTAGTTAGAAGAAATTACTTCTTGGACCTAGTAAAGTAGTATATCCTTTGTATTCATGTAACTTAAATGAATTTCTACAAATTCTGTCATCATTCATGTTGCGTTCAAAAGAACCCTAAATGGATTATAAGTATAAACAGTGATGGACGCCATTTTTCATTCGGAACGACTTGATGGGCGTCAGAAGTTTGATGGTAGTGTTAGCACTATTAGCGCCATGCGGAACGCCTCTAGTGACGTCACGTTCACTTTTGGCGGGTAAAATTTAAGATTTTGTTTTTAAATAGATGCAATGAATAAAACCCAAAAATAATGAAATTAGTTTCATAAAATAGTCTACATTTTCAAACTAAATTATTAAAAAAATACATATCAGAAACATGCATGGCTAATTAGGTGTGTGGGGAGGCCGGTGAGCTGCGTAGCCATAGCTTAGAAAAATGATGGAATTTTTGGTGAAAATTCAAGGTATATTTTTTTTTCTCGTAATGACATCTGAACCGGATTCTTGACTTTGCATTTACACTCTGTATAAAAAAAATCGGCGTTTTCAGTATTTGTCGTTTAACACATTCTTCTGACCTTTATTTTCCCGTACCTGATACCAATATTACCAACTTCAAAGGTCCTCGACGACATGGAATCTCATCGCAACTACAAAATTTTCGTACTAACTAATCGATAGAATATTTCCTTGTGTATGCGGTCGCATGGGGATCTTGAAAATATTTCAGCAGATATAATATATTTTAAATTATCTGGGGGCACGGCAGTGCCCCTGCCAAGTCGAGCTAAAAAGCGGCACGGCCGTACCATTCTTTTCTCGAAACAGTTCAGGCCATTTTCGACCCCCCTATCTAGGGATGAGGTAAATACATTGAAAATGATATGGACTTTTGAGTTGCATAATCTTATTTTTTTAATTATTAATTAACAAAATGCTATTAAAACGGCTACTCACGATTTTTATATAGTCAGATTTCGCCTGACTAGATTCACTGTATTCGTACAGTTTCTTCGGAGGCAAACATTGTTACGCGGCGGTTCCCCGTTTGACACGGATGACAAGTCACATGATGAAGATGTCACAATCTCGCTCAAAAAGTGTCCGCGATGCATCTTGTCACCGCTATGGCGTGACAAGTTCGAATGACGATTGCGTAAAACTGACATTGCATCTTATATTAACGATATAACGTCTTAATTTGGGTGAAGCATTTTTGCTATTACGCACGTCGCACGTTCGGACGTTTTCTGACGAACTTTTCTTAGAGACTGTGTGTCTAGTTGTTTATGAGAGCATCTTAACTCGACATGGTGCTAATGTCAAATCGGAGATTGCATACCTACTGAAAAGAAAAAACCTTTCCCTGTGTCTGCGCCCTCGTAGTAATATAATAGTTTTTCGTGCGGTCCCTTGGGTATTACCCAATTACCGGTGTTGTACGTTGTATGTAAGGTGGTGAAAGATCACATCGAGGCTTCTGAGGGCCGGTTTATCCTCGGATAAGTGCTATGTAGGGGATAAGTTTGAAAATGGATCACCATTTGTATTAAGTTTTGAATGGGTGGTTATGTAAGCTGATAAATCTACAGTAAAGAAATTTAAATCATGGTCATTAAATTAATTAAATACCATTTAAACGTTTATTTCAGTGAAATCAGTGCAGTAGATTCCGAAATTAGGGAAGTGGAGTCGGATATATACCAGGCCCCTCAGAAAGTATTGCGAAAAAAAGTTTTTATATATGGGAGACTGGCCAGTTATAATGTTTTTCGAAAATATGATTATTTATAAGTAAAAATAGGTATGCTCTAATTTCAAAATTTCCCTCCACATTTTTTGCGAGCTAATTCAAAGTATTGTGTCTCGCTGAAATATGGATCTGCGCCGGGAACATTTTAGAACTATGGTTTTTTACGATTTCAAGTGTCGCCTGAAACCAGATGATACGTACGATAGACTTCAAATGGCATTCATGGATGAAAGCCCTTCCAAGGCAACCGTGTATCGTTGGTATAACGAATTCAAGCGCGGTCGACCAACTTTGAGGGAAGAAGAAAGAAGCGGTCGCCCTTTGACGGCTGTTACCGAAGAAAACGTGCTGGCAGTGAAAAATTTAATCCAAGACAATAGGCGAATTACATATCAGGAGATTCAACACATATTGAAGATTGGATCGGGAAGCGTTCACGAGATTCTACACAGCCATCTTCGCGTGGGGAGGATAGTATCACGCTGGGTGCCGCACAACCTCACCGATGCTCAGAAGCAGGCCCGGGTGGAATGGTGCCGTGATATGCTAAACAAATTTGAAGCAGGCTCGTCTCGGCGTGTTTACGACATCGTTACAGGTGATGAGTCCTAGATTTATCAATACGACCCAGAAACCAAGCGCCAGTCAACTGTTTGGGTGTTTCAAAATGAACCAACGACTGCCAAAGTGAAGCGATCTAGAAGCGGGGGAAGATTTTGATCGCTAGCTTTTTTAATTTGATTGGCCACTTGGTATCAATTCCCTTACGGGATCAAATAAACATCAATGCCGAATGGTATACTATCTAATGTTTGCCAGAAGTTTTCTCTGTTGTTAGCAACAAGCGACCAAACACAGCTCCGCGGGCTACTGCTCCACCACGACAATGCACCTGCGCACACCGCACTCAAAACGAGGGACTTCCTGGACAGCACGCCAGTCAAACTCCTGGGTCACCCTCCTTACAGCCCTGATCTAGCATCGTGTGACTTCTTTTTATTTCCAAAAATAAATAATCAGCTCAAAGGAATACAATTTTTTGTTGCATTTGAGCAGGCTGTAAACGAGGTGTCTGCGGCGGACTGGAAAAAGTGTTTTGAAAACTGGTTACGTGGTCTCCATTCTAAAGCCTTTCGGCCCCAACGGCCATCATTATTTACACAATATCTATTATTACTTTTACAAGTAAAGTAAAATGTTGTATAAATTCCAAGAAAACACAAAAATAAGTATTTTCTACTGATTTGACACATAGTGTTCTTTTGCAAGACTTGGCTCTTACGAGATATATCTGTCGAATGATACCTTAATGTGGTAACGGAGGATCTCGGTGCAAAATGCACATCATAATATTGTTTTCCTTACTTTTGAGTAAAAGTTTGCAATAAATGCGATTTATAGCAATTTGCGCAAACTGCTTGTTGATAGTTAGGTGATCACATGAAAATTATTAAATTTTATGCGTTACATTTTAGCTGCATTACATTACAACTGTAAACATGCTTTTAAGTTTTTAATGTATTGCAAACAAAATGTAGTACATTAAAGTAGGTAATTTTTTTGTCGAGACTTTATTATAAATAAACTATTTCCGCAAGTCGCTTTAAAACACATTTATTGCCTACTTTTTATTCAAAAGTAAGGAAAACAATATTATGATGTACATTTTGTACCGAGGTAACAAGTTACCCCCTTAATACATGGTGTAATTTTTTTCTTTGCAAAATGAGCTCTTTCGACTTCCGGCTAAGATAAGGAGGAGGAGGTGTTTGCGAGTTTCTTTGGATGTAGGAGGTAATCTCCAGAATTTCTGATCAAATGCTAAACATTTTTTCACCAGTAGGATGCTACAATCTTGCCGAGTGCTATGGACTGTAGTTCCCTAATTTTACATTCACGCGGGTAATCCATGGAACTACTGAACCGATTTTATAAATTTTAATAATTCTTTTTCTCTTGTAATGGTTAGACTCTTCACTTGAATAAAAAACTATAATTTGTCCCCTGGGGACTTCGCGCGGGTGATCTATGTATGTAACTGAACAGATATATTTTTTTTGCTGTTGTTAGACTTTTTATTTGGACACAGACCATATATACGAGAGCTTTGTTCCCTGCGGATGGGCAGTTTCCTATATAGGGACATAGATATAGATTTAAAAAAAACCGGCCAAGTGCGTGTTGGCCACGCGCAGTTTAGGGGTCCGTAGTTGCCCAGCACATTTTATAAGTTGGTCTACTAATACAGATCGCGCCAAACTTCTAGTCCGCTCGGAAGTTGCCCTGCCGAAGAAGGGCCCATACATTGTTGTGTTTAGAGGGGGCTAAGAGTTTGGCGCGACATAAACAACCGTTTACCCAGCGGGGGGGGGGGGGGGGGGACACTTTACTCTAACAAAAATTAGCACTTTAAAGCTTAATATTTCGCCAACGGATCCCTACATCGAGAATTGGTTTCTACATATCCATAATGTTTTTGAACGACCTATTCAACGATACCCAACACTATGGGATAGACGAGAAAAAAAATGCATCCCCAATATATGTACGTGTAATATGGTATCTGAAAGAGATCGTATACATAGATCTTATAACATCAAGTGTAAACTAGCTGCTACGCATCTTTTTATAATGTGTCACTTCAAAGAGAATGTTTGTAAAGACTTCTGTCTATCAAAATATTTTTATCAAACTAAAAATACAATAGTTCCATTAATTTAACTTCATTTTACTTCACCTTCCACTACGCTTACTTTCTGCTCCGTATCAGGTTATGTGCGCCAGCGAAAGTGTAAATATTATGAAGTTTCTATGAGAAATATTTGGAACTGTCAGATGACAAGGAATTCGGAGGAATTCAGTGGATAGACGCGAGTAACGAGGAAGCAGTAGAACCTATCGTATCTACAATGGCTTCAGGCGATAACGCGCATCAGTCTAGTTCGGGAGGTATGCCGTCAATAGAGAAACTTGAAGGTGCCTCAAACTATTCCACCTGGAAATTTGATATGGAATGTGTATTAATCCATGATGATCTATGGACTTACATCACGAGCGAACCAGATGAGAAAGATGCAAATGCCGTCAAGAGAGATCAGAAGGCGCGAGCGAAAATAAGCCTTATGATAAGCAATTCCTGCGAGGTACACGTGAGAAGTGCTAAAACAGCAAAACAGGCTTGGGAGGCCCTGAGGACAGCCTATGAGGACAAAGGTTTAAACAATAGATGTAGATTGTTGTCTCGCCTTGTGAGTATAAAGCTAGAGAAGTTTAATACTGTGGCTGATTACGTGACAGGGGTCATGAAGATCTCCCAACAACTTAGCGACCTTGAAGGAAATTGATGATGAGTTACTGGCAACTTTGATGCTGCAAGGCTTAACGGATGAATATATGCCCATGAAATTAGCACTAGAGAATACAAACATTACACTTACCACCGACTATGTGAAGACTAAGCTGCTACAATTAACTGACTACAAAGCGACGTCAGGACCAAGGGGAGCAGCACTCCTTACTACAAAGAGAAAGCCATGGAAGAAGTCTCAGAGAAAGAGCGGACCACCACTATCACAAAGTTTGAAATGTTTCATATGTGACGGGCCGCATAAAGCCCGTGATTGCCCAAACAACCCAAGCAAGAAGCCAGCGGCGCATATGGCGCAGCGGTGCACACACACCGTCTTGGTGACATTCTCTGCTAACAACTACGAGTGGATTGTTGACTCGGGAGCGACGCTACATATGACTAATAATAGAGATTGGATGAGAAACTTTGTAAAGCATGAAAATAGAGATATTTTATGCGCAAATGGCGGTAAAGTATATGGTGTAGGTACAGGAGATGTGGTGAGTAAGGATGGGAAGGATTTTTGCGTGGAAGGTGCTATGTATGTGCCTGGCCTATCAGAAAACTTGCTGAGTGTAAGTACATTGGTCAGGAGAGGTAGAGTAGTAGTATTTTCAAAGGCCGGATGCGAGATTTATGATGAGAATGATTGCGATGTGAAAGGCACAGTGATTGTTACATGTAAAGAAGAGAGAGGTGTTTATAAACTAAAACATTATCCACAGTGTACAGAGGCAGTACGGTCAACCGACTTACACAAAGAGAATGATGATTCACTGGAGCTGTGGCATCGGAGGATGGGCCACCTGGGAGTACGCAATCTTAAATTACTACGAGATAAAATGGCGGATGGGGTGATTTTTCCTGATTCTAATCCTAACTTAGAATGTGTGCCTTGTCTGATGGGCAAACAAACGAGACAGCCTTTCCCAAAGAATAAGGCTACTAGAGCCAAAGAGGTACTAGAGTTAGTACACTCAGATATTTGTGGGCCTATGAGTGTTAATTCTGTTCGAGGTTACAGATACTTCATGACACGTATCGACGACAAGACCAGGAAAACTTTTGTGTACCTACTCAAGAGAAAGAATGAAGCCGTAGAGAAGTTGAAAGAGTTCAAGATTCTCGTAGAAAAGCAAACCGACAAGAAACTGAAGGTTATTCGTACAGATAACGGGAAGGAGTACGTTAATACCTATAGAGAGATGGAACAGTTTACCAGAGAATACAGTTAGAGTAACTGAGGAAACGGCTGATCGGTGGTATCCACAGAAAGAACGGACGCCGAGGAACATTCCAGGAGCAATCCTTCATCAAGCTGTCAACGAGCCTGATAATAACCTGGATGGTTCCTTCACAATGAAAGAGGCACTAACTGGTGCAGATAAAGTGCATTGGTAGAAGGCCATTAAGGAGGAGCTGGATGCCCTCAAGAAGAATAAAACTTGGGAGCTAGTCAAAAGGGAAGCTGAACAAAATGTGATCGACTCTAAATGGATTTTTAAAATCAAGTCTGAAGCTGGCAATAAACAGAGGTACAAGGCAAAGCTTGTTGTTCGAGGATTCAAGCAGAGAGAAGGAGTCGACTATTTTGAAACTTATTCCCCGGTAATAAGGCACAGCTCACTGCGGTTACTACTCGCCCTAGCCGCAGAAAATAAACTGCACATTGACCAAATGGATGTGAAAACCGCATTCCTGAATGGATACATAAGTGAGACCATATTCATGAAGCAACCAGAAGGGTTCGAGGAGAAGGGAAAAGAAGATTATGTTTGTCTTCTGAAGAGATCCCTATACGGATTGAAACAAGCCCCACGGGCTTGGAATGAGAGATTGGATTCAGCATTGAAACAGATGAAATTCCAATAACTTGGAAACGAGCCCTGTGTCTACGTGAGAAAAAGTCAGCACAGGTTTATCATTCTAGCCGTTTATGTTGATGACATTCTGATATTCTGGAACAACAAGAGTGAAATGTTGCAGATTAAAAAAGAGTTAATGGAAACTTTCGAGATGAGAGATCTTGGAAAAGCGGAGTTGTTCTTAGGAATGCGTCTTCAGCAATCAGAGGATTGGATATCACTGGACCAAGAGAATTATTTAGAGAAAATGTTGACCAAGTTCAACATGGAATGCTGCAAACCTGTGGCTACCCCACTGGTTCCAGGTCAGAGATTGACTAAGCCGGAAGATGTTAACTATGAGTCACCTAAGAACATTCCTTACCGTGAGTTGATCGGATCCATGATGTACCTCGCTGTGTGTACGAGACCCGACATCGCCTATGCTACCAGCTACTTGAGTCAATTCAATAGTTGTTATGGAGAAGAGCATTGGCAAGCAGCTAAGAGAGTGCTGCGGTATCTTAAAGGTACACAGAATCTCGGATTAAAATTCAAGCGATGTACAAGAGACATAGAAGCATTCGTTGATGCTGATCACGGAGGTGATCTAACCGATAGAAAGTCCTACTCAGGATTTGTGTTCAAGTTTAGTTCTGCGCCTGTAAACTGAGAGAGCAAGAAAAAAATTATTGTAGCAATATCCAGCGCCGAAGCTGAGTACGTAAGCCTGTCCAACGCTGCACGAGAAGCGACTTTCTTGAATAGTTTGTTTGAGGAGCTTACTGGTCTTGAGAAGACCATTGTACTGAGCTGTGACAGTCAGTCAGCTATGGCGATAGCTAAAAACTGTTCACACCACAAACAAACGAAGCACATTGATTTGAAGGTGCACTTCGTTAGAGAAGCCCTACAGAACAACGTCATAGCGTTGAAGTACCTATCTACTGAGTTACAGATAGCAGATGTGATGACGAAACCTTTGGTGAAAAGAAAGCATGAGTTCTGTGTTAAGGGTATGGGAATGAGTCCTGTTGAGAGTGTTAAGAGTATGGAAAGTCTATGCTAGTGACACGATGAGTTCAGCTGTGAGTTAACTGAGTTAGACTGGACGTTAACACTCGATGTTAAGGAGGAGTGAGAGAGATCGTATACATAGATCTTGTAACATCAAGTGTAAACTGGCTGCTACGCATCTTTTTATAATGTGTCACTTGTAAAGACTTCTGTCTATCAAAATATTTTTCTCGTGATCTGTCTACATTATATTTTTATCAAACTAAAATTACAATAGTTCCATTAAATTAACTTCATTTTACTTCACCTTCCACTACTTTCTGCTCCGTATCAGTATCATATCCTTAAATATTTTTTTTTACCGTTTTGTCGTTTTTTATGTATACCCATACTAAATTACAGCTTTCTTATACTAATAGTCTCTGAGCTAAGCTGAGGACAGACGGACCTAAACTGTAAGGGTTCCTTGTCGGACTACGGAACCCTAAAAAGCGGGTAAAAGCTAGTAGATGAATTTACCGGGTGTAAAGGTATTGGTATTTTTTTATAAAACCACATTATTTACTGATTATACTGAACAATTTTCCCAAAGAAACATAAATAACCGCGCAAATGAAAAAAAAAAGACTCTCTTTACTAATTGCAATTTTTTAATAGGCAAGTAAATTTTTATTTTCATTTGCGCGTGTATCTTTCTTTGAAAAGGTTATCTTTAGTATAAACCTTATACAATCTGTTTACATTCAGAATAAGAAAAGAAGCTATAAAATATTAATTCTCTGGAAAATTCTGTACTTTCTACCTTCCTATTACAATATTTTCAGCTATAAAATTAAATTTCCACTTAGGCATGGCTTCTGGGAAGCAATAACGGCAACGAATAATTTCCAGGATAACCTAAAAGAATACCCGGAAAATAAATAATAGCCCAAAAACAGACATCCCGTCCGCTACCCACATTTAAAAATGAGTATAAAGGTACAAGAGAGACTGACGGAAAATCCTTGAAAACATCTTTAATATTCAAAAGTATCTCTCCACTGAGCTGGCAAAGATTAATACAATGTGAAACGCTTTAATAATTTACGATGAAAATATTCTAGCACAATGGTTTTTCAAAGGTTATAGAGATAGGTATATTTTGGAGGTACTTTGGTTCCGTTGACTCAAAGCGGGCGGTGAATATTGAAGCTCTTGATGCAAGGCTTGGATGCGACTGAAGGGCCCATACTTGACCGCTCTACTCCAAGCCACTCGATGTCATTCATATTGTCTGATACCCAATAGCCTATACCTACAATAGTACAGATAACAAAGATGCATTGAAAGTATGTATTTAAGTTGGTTTTGCTAGGTGCAGTCAAATCCACACTGGTGACTTGGTAAGTAAGTGTATGATCCAAGATAATCCTGTTGCTTCTCATTAGTATAGTCTGAATTGAACTTGGGAAGTGAATGGGGTAAAGTACAAGCCGTACCAAAACAAAATGGCTGGATGATGTTTCATGTCTTTGTCACTAACTTTCCAAGGTAAACCAAAGTCAAATGTTATTTTTATCTTGAAATAATACAGATTTTTTCTAAGGACGACCTCGCACAGGAAATAAGAAAATAAATCTAAATGTGTCACGTAAAATAAATATTTACACTAGAAATGTTATCAAAAGGAATGTAAGCATGCATTTCACACATGAAATTTAATGGACGCATATTTTCCGCGATCGAACGATACCGCGCGAGTGTATAACATCGGTTATCAAACTTTTCTCCCTAAACAAGTATGTATTGTGTAGGGTTACCACTAGATACTTATCACGCCTTAACAAGGGTTGTTCGAACACAAAGTTCGAAAACTGTGGCAGCCTATATACAAATTTTTCATATATTTTCAAAGAGAGACGATAAGTGATTTTTTTTCATGTTTTTCTCTGTTTCGCTGAATCAATCAATTGAATTGCAAATTATGCTTTGGATGGAACAACACCAAATCTCATAAGTGTCCCTGTTTTGTTGACGGAAATACCGTCCAAATTACCTACTAACATCTCAACTATATAGGAGAGACTTACAAAATTTTGATAGTTGGGCAGTTTCCGAACTGAACTAGCACTATTGCAATGCCAATTTATAGTAGGTTCCAAATTTGCAAAATTACATTGTATATTATTTATAGGCAACCCTTAGCACAACCTTCTCTATTTACCGGCAATATTCTAAACAGTCCCAAGCGTCTCCAAAATGTATTTTCTTGGGGAGTTACCTTCGGGCCTCGGTGACGTAAGCAGCAAAGCAGAAATATTTGTACCTCTAGATAAGTTGCCAGCGGCTATGGTCTGGCGTAGACGGGTAACTGTGTGGGTTAAATAACAACAAAATGGAATGAACCATGCTTGTGAATGCGTAGGCTTTGAGACTATAGTTAAAGTTTATGCTATAAGTGCGGTAAGGAGGCAATAGCTTAGGAGGTATTTGAAACACGAGCGATAAGCGAGTGTTTTGAACGTTACGAGTAAGTTACTGCTCTTACCCACGAGTATCATACTACGTTTTTCAATGTATGGTGTGAGTAAATAAATGAAACGTAATTAAAGAAACAAACAAATACTCCGAATGAAATTTAGGAGGGCATTTTTTTCTTTTTCTTTGCACACAAGTTGCCAACTTGACGGAAATAAGCTTGTTCAGTTTGATGCATTCGTAGTTCATTTCTGTCAGGTCTATCTATGGTACACAAGAAAAGACTGGCAACTTTTTCTCAGTAAATAAAAAGCATATAAAATAGGTCTTTTTTACGAGCACTTGCATTGAAAAATGTATAAACCTCTCCGTGGTCTAGCTGTTTGTAAATCTCGACCAGGGGGGCTATTATGTAACTCAGTGTCGGTTGCTAGCTATAGTTGCTATTCATCAAAAACAGTTATAAAGTAAACTTCCAAAATAACCTTTAATGGGTATTGAACTATTTACGAATTGTGAAGTCATTTCAAGTGCGAACTTATCCTTAGATAAGCGGATATGTATGTTTTAGACGACAGGCACTCTTTTGGCAACTGAGTTCACGATACAGAATCAGGGGGCAGATCTTACGATAAAGACGGAAACATTCATATTCGTGTCCGGTCTGCGTGCTTCGGAAGGAAGGCACTTCAGCTGTGGGCCTATATTGGTGCCCGAAGTACAACGATACCACCCATCACTTAGACGATGGGACGAAATAATAATCTGTGCGATCTGAATAACACCCTAGGGAAACACCCCTGACAACCCTTCGGGGATTTATCTCATAGACGTGTTATTATTTAGTGTCATAAATACATAGGTCGTTGGTTGTAAATTAAAAAAAAACTACAATTGCAATCCCTGGCAAATTTTTATCAATTTCTGTGACAAACGCTGCGCTCGTTACTATAAAAGATGTGTCGTGTTACAAAACTACTAGTTAATCTACAGAAAGCTTTATTGAATCGTTTTTTTTTAATACGATTTTGGAAAATCGTGAGATTGATGACGAGAGAGAGTTTAGAAATGAAATTTTTGCCAAATTCTTGATTAGCAAAAAGTGGCTCTTGCGCTTTGCTTGCTAAAGTTAAGAAGACAGTGCGCGCTCTCATTATGTCATACTCTGTATATATGTTTCTAGTTAATTAATATTTTATTTATGACATATTTATTGTTTTTTGAAGTAATATATTTTTCATTCTTTGAAGCCATTATAAAAAGCAGTTGGCCTAGTCTTCTGTAGGGACGTCTTCAATTGCCTCATGGAACACATTCACCGCCGCGCCGCCGCTTCGGGGCCTGTAAATCGTATGCCTCAAGTGTCGGACTGGGCATAGAGTCAGGTAGCGTTTGCTACCCGGGCCCTAGCCTGCGCAGAGTGCGCAGGGGCATCAGGCTTAGTATATTACCTATACACGCAAAATAGTTCACTCGCGAAGATACATTTTTAGAGTTCATTCTCTTCGTCTAACGATTCTGCAAAACTACCTATTTCATAATTTGTCGCAATAAACGTAACATATTGTAGATATTAGAGTAAAAACAGCAATTTTTTGTAATAAATATTAATTGCAATAGAAAATTTCTTGTTATAATCTAAGCACGTATTTTGCGTATTTATAAAAAGTTATCGCCGATGGAAAGCAAGCCTGAATTTTAAATCATTTTCACATTTTTAGAAAAACTTTTACCTATTTGAATGTTATTGAACGAGCGAGCGAAGCGAGCGAATTCTCCGAGTCTACTAGAACAATCCGGCGTTTGTATGTTTGTTAGACGAGAACTCGAGTATCGTTGATCGGAATGTCATGAAATTAGGCAGGCAAGTAAATTAGGCAAAAAGAATTTTTAAGTTCAAATATGAGCCAAATCGGTCAAGCGGGAATCGGCCGAGCGTGAGTTCACAGTTCGGGGCGAACTACCAGTTGAACGAGCGGGCGAAGCGAGCGAGTTCTCCGTGTGTACTAGAACAATCCGGCGTTTGTATGTATGTATGTTTGTTCGACGATAACTCGAGTATCGTTGATCGGAATGTCATGAAATTTGGCAAACGAGTAAATAAGGCAAATAAAACTTTTAAGTTCAAATATGAGCCAAATCGGTCAAGCGGGAATCGGGCGAGCGTGAGTTCACAGTTCGGGGCGAACTACTAGTTGAACGAGCGGGCGAAGCGAGCGAGTTCTCCGTGTGTACTAGAACAATCCGGCGTTTGTATGTATGTATGTTTGTTCGACGATAACTCGAGTATCGTTGATCGGAATGTGATGAAATTTGGCAGACGAGTAAATAAGGCAAATAAAACTTTTCAGTTCAAATATGAGCCAAATCGGTCAAGCGGGAATCGGGCGAGCGTGAGTTCACAGTTCGGGGCGAACTACTAGTTGAACGAGCGGGCGAAGCGAGCGAGTTCTCCGTGTCTACTAGAACAATCCGGCGTTTGTATGTATGTATGTTAGTTCGACGATAACTCGAGTATCGTTGATCGGAATGTCATGAAATTTGGCAGACGAGTAAATAAGGCAAATAAAACTTTTAAGTTCAAATATGAGCCAAATCGGTCAAGCGGGAATCGGGCGAGGGTGAGTTCACAGTTTGGGGCGAACTACTAGTTGAACGAGCGGGCGAAGCGAGCGAGTTCTCCGTGTGTACTAGAACAATCCGGCGTTTGTATGTATGTATGTTTGTTCGACGATAACTCGAGTATCGTTGATCGGAATGTCATGAAATTTGGCAGACGAGTAAATAAGGCAAATAAAACTTTTAAGTTCAAATATGAGCCAAATCGGTCAAGCGGGAATCGGGCGAGCGTGAGTTCACACTTCGGGGCGAACTACTAGTTGAACGAGCGGGCGAAGCGAGCGAGTTCTCCGTGTCTACTAGAACAATCCGGCGTTTGTATGTATGAATGTTTGTTCGACGATTACTCGAGTATCGTTGATCGGAATGCCATGAAATTTGGCAGGCAAGAAAATAAGGCAAATAAAACTTTTAAGTTCAAATATGAGCCAAATCGGTCAAGCGGGAATCGGGCGAGCGTGAGTTCACACTTCGGGGCGAACTACTAGTTGAACGAGCGGGCGAAGCGAGCGAGTTCTCCGTGTCTACTAGAACAATCCGGCGTTTGTATGTATGAATGTTTGTTCGACGATTACTCGAGTATCGTTGATCGGAATGCCATGAAATTTGGCAGGCAAGAAAATAAGGCAAATAAAATTTGTAAGTTCAAATATGAGCAAAATCAGTCAACCGCGAATCGGGCGAGCTCGAGTTCATAGATCGCGGTGAACTACTAGTTATTATCATTTGGTTTGTTGGTTGACCTAATGATATCAACTGCTCTGATTCTAAGCGTGCGGCGGGCCCGAAAATCGCAATGCCACCTAAGCTAAGCTGTATACCTCAAAGCTTATCTTTAATTTTCAGAAATTAAAAATCATCACAAAGTGCAATGTCCGAATTGTATCCAAATTTTTCAAACACTCAGGGAAAGCACGTATTTACATATGAATCTGCAGTCACTGTCTTTTAGTTTTAAAGTGATAAGCGATACTGTGCAATGTTGCCGAAAAAATAAGAAACCATTTGTTTTTAATTTTTTTTAACTTCTTTTGACAAATCTTTAAAAGGAAAGACCTATTCTGCCAATTGGCCTTTTTTTAAAGTTTAAGGCAGTAAACACAGCTATCGTCACCTGTGGCAATAAGATTGTCCTCTGTTATATATTTTTATTCTTTTCCGTCAACACTCTACACGCGGTATTTTCTGGTAATCCGTTAAATCATGCGGTATTCATCGAGTGCAAAAGTTCCGAACAAAAGTTCATAACAGTACGAATTTGCTGACAAGTATTTTGGTTTTTCAATTTCAGTCAATTGTAGTATGATATCAATAGTAGTTTCGGTAAGAGCAGCCTCCAGCCGACCTTCACGTAAATCGTCATAGAGATGATCACGTGCACGTCTGAAATCACTGAACCAGGAATACACCAAGCTATGGTATGGACCTTTATCACCAAATGTCAATTGAAGTATCTGGCAACTTTATTGGTGACTATAAGCCACAGCGAAAATCATGGCGCGAATATTTTCTTTAGTTAAATCCATTGTATCCATGCCACCATACAATTTTTAAAAAGAGCCCACAGGCAAAAAAATAAAGAAAATTACACAGACTAAATTGTTACCTACTCACAGAGAGTTCCATTTTCAAAAACCGTAATTGTTTTTATAACAATTTTATTACAAGTGGTCAGTTCCATACTCTTTTAGTATAAAACCCACCATTATTGTAACATCAACAACATTAACACAGCTTAAGCTAACCTAATCTTGCAATATCATGTCAAACATACAATCTCCAAATTAAATGATTCATAGAAATTTAATCCGATTCTGAAGGCTTTAATTTTAGTTTTAGTGCTGTCAAAACTTAGGTTTTTCCAAAGTAATTTAGCTTCCGTTCCTCACATTTAAGTACTATTTTGCAATGAAGCAAATTTAGTTTTGACAGCACTTTTAGTTTTAACAGCACTAAAACTAAAATTTAAGCCTTCAGAATCGGCTCTAATATCATTTATTACTAAAACTAATATCTTATCAAGTTCGATAAAGTATTTAATTTTAATGAGACGATATTTCTTGATGCTTCTACAGTCTACACCGATAAGGCTTTAAGGCATCTTTTGTGCTTCGCTTGCTGATTTATCGTCTACATATTTAGCAGCTGCATTCCTCTGAAGAGTTATCTCAGGCTGATGCGAAGTTAGCTCTGCAGTACACACTTATCTGCAAAATTAATCTAAACCTATTCGCACGTAAGCTGAAACATGTATCTGAACGAATCTAAGAAGCGACAATTTTAGACTTTCTAAAAGTGATCTGAGACCTATTAAATCGTGCAAGTAATAGTCGCACAATGCGTTGGAGTAATAGAGACTGCAGATATAAAAGAAAGAGTAGAAACACGCATGCATGCCGAGTCCACCGAGGCGGGGCCAGCGTCGCGTCGTCATGACAAATATCCTTGATGCAATGAGGTGGCCATTCTGCACATACAACGAGCTCCGACTATTGTGTTCACACAAAGGGATGCATGAGACTATAAGAATTCAAGAGAAGCTGGGACTTCGAGATGGAACTTGGAAAAGTTTCCCGGACGCGCACCTTTTCAGCATTTTCTTCCCAGGCACTACACGAGCCGCAATTTAATGAGTCTCGAAGCATTAAAATGCATGGTTGATCAAAGAAGTTGAGTTCTAAACTTAGTAAGAACCTATTCTACGACGTATTACACGACTACACGACGTAATAAGAGGTGTTGTTATTGTGATTCATTCATGTGTGGGGAAGCACAATGGACTCGCACCTACTTAGTGTGATCGGTGAATCAAAATCTATTTGCAATTTCTATGACTCACCTATTATATAGCGATATCATCGTAAACATTTCTACATTGGTTACAAATACTGAATAATACTGAATCCAATTTAAAAATGTAAGTTTAGGAGTCATTGAACTGCCGCCAGATTTTTAATCGTGGGAAAAAGTGAAGGGCTTCGGTATAGCGGCTGGCGGAGCCACTTTAACATTATATTGCTACGCGGATAGTGGCACGTCGGTCTCACTCAATGGTTAAGTTGTGTTTACCGCCATCAAGTTTTCTGTTTATAGCGAAGTTGCTGACGCAAATATGTGTATGACAACGCAGTTTTATTGACAGCATGCAGTGAATAACTTTCGCAGCTACATACCTATTTTGTGTTGACCCAAAACAATAAATGATACATCGTAGCTTTTTGTTACAAAATTACATATAAGTGGTAAGCAGGGGTGGATCTAGAAACATGTTTTGGGGGGCTGAGGGTAGGTTTCATCGAGCTTTTTCGAGAAATCTTAGTAATTGCCATATCCTGTACTATTATGTACGTGTAGGTAAGTAAATTTAGTTTAATTTCTGTAGTACAACATGATTAAGAGTTGTCATAAGAGAAACTTGTAAGTCCTATAACGTAAATATACCCCTTGGATCCGCCACTGGTGTTAAATATATGATCGGAAATGGGGCTACACATAATCCCCAATTCCGAAGGGCAGGTTGTCGTGGAGAGTGCGGGCAGTCAATAACTCAAATCTGACAATTGAGACGCTTGTTCAGATGTCAATTGACTCTACATTTTTAGGCAGAATCTTTATTGGGGCTATTTTGTAAAAAGTGATGCTTCCGGTTTTGACATGGACAGTTTAACGCGTCCAAACGGAAGTACCATTTTACCTTTTAGGTTAGTTGAGCGCTTTGTAGGGCTTAAAGGTGTTTGATTTTGACTGAATTGCTAGCTATTTCAGCCGCATGTTCGTTCAGTTTTTAATTTAATACTCTTTTTGTACATTCACTTAAATATTGAACACCACATTTTAAAATAAAGGACAGATATTTTGTACAAAGGCGGCACTTGGCAATCGCACTAAATAATCTAATTTAATGTAATATGTATTACTTGTGAGATAAATTGTGTTTTCATGCGACGGCCAAGTCAATCTATTTATTTAAAACATAAAAGATTTTTAATATTGATACGGTCACTATAAGATGTTGTTAGGTTAGGTAATTATGTAATACCTTAATAGAAGGTCCTCTAAGTACGGCCTGAATAAATTAATCGACTTGGAGTTAAATGGATCTCACAACTTTTTACGGTAGAAGAACTAAGGTGCGAGACTTTGTTTTTTACAAGTTTTGTTTTTGATGGCATGACATGTATTCTGGAACCGTTTCCCGTGTCAAAATCCAAGGAGTTTGTACATAAATGGTGCCACAATAGTCCCTTTCAGAAATAGGCGACTCCTTGGTTGTCAGGTCCAGGATAGATCGTCTGATCAGGAGTGGTGGACACGACAGAGCACTCGACTGCATCACGTGATTGATGGGTGAACGCTTTCAGATCCCTGGCGAGGTTATTAGTGCCTTTTTATTAAATGCTACTGAGAAGAAGGGATTAGTTGCTTCTGAAATTCAGGTTAACCTTTATACTCTGGCAGTAATAGACAGTGTGTGTTGTGAATAGATATTTCATATTCATGCATCAAACTGTTTATCTCAATCGCAGATATCGTGGTAAAGTGGATGAAGGGATGTCAGAGGTGTCCGGGTGTGAACTGTGAAATGGAAGTCACAGTCCACACTCGGTTTAAAAAAATGGTGCGTAATGCTTGTTGTTTTATTTTTGAATGTTCTGTACTGATTTTTGATGTAATGTTTTCTTACAATGCTGTTTCCAATCAATATATTTACCGATATATTTACAAAATTGTTATAAATCTAAACTTAGCATGAATTTTTTAGAAGTTTTTACTGCTTGGCATTAAGTTAAGTCATAGAACGGGAAACTTTTTGAAAGAATAAAATTATGAAAAAAAATGGTTTTTTGTATAAAACAAAGTTTGATTGGTCTTTTGCATGCTCACTGTGCGAGTCTTGCGCGCTTTTGGCTGGTTTTTAGGTTTCCGTTTCCAAAAGGCAAAGCTGCTGTCCGTCCGTCCAAATTTGGATATCTTATGTTGATCCAAAATAAAGAAATTAAATTAAATTACTTTTAGGGGTTTTCTAATACATGAAAAATTATGAAAAAGGAGACACAACAATCTTTATTTATTCTGGCATGTTGGGTTTCATTGTCTAGAACTCATTCAGCTGAAAACAAAAATATACTTAATTTTTTTTATCTCTAACTAAAGAACCCATTTCTTTGGGCTGTCAAAGTTGTAAATTTTAGAAAATTTTTGTTACGGAGTCCATCTCAAAAGTTAGAATTTCTGTACCATATACTGTACTAGCTTTTGCCCGCGGCTCCACCTGCGTCGAAGATATTTTCGTGGAAATAAGGAAAACAAAAGAATATGATTTTTTTAACGACTATATGCAACGGACACCATGTTTGACCAAATCGCTAATAAATACCAATCAAATAAGCCCAAAATCGAAGGGTCTGCTGTTGTCCGTTGAGGAGATCCCGTACCCATCTTCCAGTCCCATCATCAGACTCTGGTCACCATGTTTTACCAAAGTGCTAATAAATACCAATCAAATAAGCCCAAACTCGAAGGGTCTGCTGTTGTCCGTCGAGGAGATCCCGTACCCATCTTCCAATCCCATCATCAGACCCTGGTCACAATGTTTTACCAAAGTGCCAAGAAGTGCGTCAGGATCGTTTTAGATGAAAATCTGTAGTCAGATTAAACTGATACAGTTTTCTCGTATGGGAAAAAAATCAATACATAAACCTGGCTGTAATTACTTTTTCAAGCTAAATATTAGCAAGAGGTGTATCCGGGTCGTTGTAGGTGTAAACCTGTAGTCAGATTAAACTGATATAGCTTTCCGGTATGGGAAAAAATCATTACCTAAACCATAGTATTTAATGTATCTATGCTTAAACCTGGCTGTAGTCACTTTTTCAAGCTTAATATTAGCAAGAGGTGTGTCAGCTTCGTTGTAGGTGGAATTCTTTAGTCAGATTAAACTGATACAGTTTCCTCGTAAGGAAAAGCACTCGTTTTTACACGTATAACTAATCATTTGGTCAAGGCACGCCGATAAAGCAGCTAAGCAGCGTTTTTTCTCCCGACATGGTTCACAAATATCGAATTTCGCACTGAAAACTTCCTTTTATTAAAATAAAATATAGCCTATATTATAAAAGAAAGAATTTTTAGAATCGGTTCGGTAGTTCCAAAGTTTACCTCAAACATACAAACAAGCAAACAAATCTTTCCTCGTTATATAATAAGTGTAGATGTATATTAGAACAATAAATATTGGAAACGCCGATTAGAGTTCCGAATCCGAGTACTTAAGGTGGTCGAACCAAATCTCGGTGCTAAATGCACATCATAACATTGTTTTCCTTACTTTTGAGTAAAAAGTATGCAAAAATTGCGTTTTATAGCAATTGGCAAAAATTTATCACTAATAATAGGGTGTTCGCATTAAAATTATGCTATTTTATGCCTTACATTTTGATTACATTTGACTACAACCAGAAATAGGCCTTTAAGTTTGTTAACCGAATGCAATCAAAATGTAAATCATAAAATGATAGAATTTAAAGGTGAAAACTTAATTATTATTAATAAATTTCCGCCAATTGCTTTAAAACGAAATTTTTGCATATTTTTTGTTAAAAAGTAGGGAAAACAATAATTTAGCCTTAACCAATTCAATTTTGCAGTTTTGTTTCGTACATTTTGTAGGTAATAAAAATATGAGTATTTTTGTTCAAATTATTTTTCTCGTTTTATTACTTATTTCAAATTATTAACTTATTATTATTACAATGGTTAGAAACCCTTAGAGCGCGAGTTCTACTGGCACTTGAATGAAAAGAAAAAGATAGTGAGATGACGTGATTCTCTAATAATAATATACCTGATATGATAAATAGGGCCTGTTCTCTTATCGATTGTGCAGAACAATTGAAAGTTGGACCAATAGGTCCATTTGACGATAGTGCCCCCCTCCAAAACGAGCCAAAGGAAGCGGTGCACTACGCACATTTTCTCGAAGTGTTTATATTTTCGAACCTTCATAGCTTCGGTCTGGATAATACTAGAAATAACGAATTCTCAAGATAAGACGTAGTAAGCAGTCTCATTAAACGCAATTAGTTTAATTTATCTAGGTTCTATACTTTGAATTTTATTAATACCTTAAATTCGTCGATTTCGTCACTCACACTCACCACTCACTGATGATCATCAAAATATCAAGGGTACTTCCTGAAGTCAGAAAGGGATTAGCACACAAACAACAAATTAATTAAGAAATCTGTAACTTTCACCCAAGTCAAGCCTCACATTTTTTACCAATATGTCGGGTTTGTAGAGTTAGGGCTCGTAGAGTTAAGGGCTTGGCTCTACATGAGATCTGATAAATTGTTAACCGTGAAAGCGTTATGAGCTTCTGAGTCTTGGCTATCCAGTATACATGAACTGTCTTTGATGGGATTTAATATTCCAAAGAAAATAAAACTATTCAGTGTTTATGCAGGCGTTCCCAAAACTGTTGAGCATATTCAAGACACTGTAATTATAAGCAACTTTAATGTAATTGAGACACGTCATAATCTGATTAATGTGTGACATACATATATTACTACATCCGATTCTAAAAGATTCATCAAACAATTTCGGACTTACGCCATCAAAATTGGTAATCGACATCATTCCATTTCGGGTAACCATTTGTTTTCAATATTTATATTGAAAGTCTGCGTAAAAATAAAGCTTGCGTATTTTTTATTTTGTTTTATTGTGTGTTTTTAATGCTTATTTAAATTTTTCCTTATTCACTCATTCTAAAAGATCGTAAGTCACAAACTGAGGATTTCAAACTCGATGTTCATTGCCAAGGGATTATTTAAAAAAATACTTGGTATGTTTATATTCGCTGTCAATGTCAACAGTCACAAGGACATGACAGTTGTTTTTTTTAAAATACGGAATGAACTTGAAAACAAAGGTAATTTTTTTTAAATCCTATGTTTAACAACTTTTGAATTTTTTAAAAATCTCTTTATTTGATAATTATTTAATTCTAAAAAAAATATAATGATGCTCAGAAGGCCAATATCTCGAAATGGTTTTTAGTTTTGTACCAATTATTAATTTGTAATGTTGTCGATTGTAGACGTACGCCGGTGAATCTTAACATCCACCAATTTCGGACATTTACAGTAACATGTATATGAGCTGTAATACTAACCATCAACTCCAATAACTGACGAAACACTTTCAAATAACCACTACGGCTTCCAGTAGAAGGAATGTATAAACTTCGTGGGCATAAAAAGCGTGGAAAAAATTGTTTAATACAAACATAAGAGGTAAACCTACCCGCGCTTCGTATTTAAAATTTCCTTAATGCGGCAGTTCCGTGGGTTGATCCGACCTCGGATGGGAATAAGTTTTTAGCGGTAATAGAAAAGTTTGACAGTTCCAATACCTCCATGTCAGCGGCGGGTAAACACGAAAATTTCAGAAGTTATCTGTTTTTTTTTTAATTTCACTACTTTGTAAGAAGAGATATTTTATTTCCAGTAAAAACTTGCTCGCAGTTAGAAATAAAGCTGATAGAACTAACTTATTTTATCGTTTCTTTCCTCGTTCTGTTTTCAGTTGTGACACGAATAGGGCCGTCCTGTGCACATGCACTTTTATTCCTAGATTTGGTGCAAGTGATAAGAAAGAGCTAGACAAGGTCATGTCTATGACTTAGGCAGAGTAATAAACCTAGGTTGCTTTTATACAATTCTACTACCCTTTGCCCGCAGCTCCGCCCGCGTTTATTAAATTTTTCCCCCGTTTTAGGCTTGGGCGTTATTTAACGAACACCCGTATAACCTATGTGTTGACCAAAGTCAATACAATGATAATAAAAAACCACATCCAAATCCGTTGAGTGGTTCTCGAGTTAAAAGTGGTTATTCATTCTTTGCCCCATATTCGGCTTGGGTTATTATTTTATAAAAACCTCTTATAGAGTATATTTTGACCAGGGTCACTAAGGTGATAATAAAAAAATCCGCATCTAAAACCGTTGCGTGGTCCTCGAGTTAAAACGGAAAATACATACAGACAGACAGACGAAAATTCTGAAAATTGTGTTTTTGCCATTTGATTTAAAATTGCACAAAAATATTCAATGTGCAGACACAAAAATTTTACTATAATATTATTAAAACTCACGTGAGCTGACACACTAAATTAAGCATTATAAATACCGGCTTTAACACTCACGTTTATTATTGACTATGCCAATATAATACGTGAGTGTTAAAGCCGATATTTAATTTAAAATATTTATTACTTTATTATTGGTATGGATATTTCATATTACATAATACGAGTATTATCCAACGTAGTGGATCACATTGTACAAAAAAAAGGTGCAAGGGATGTTTCAATCAAAGACATTAAATTATTACTAAGTAGGTTTCAATTAATATTTTACAATAAATATTGTACAATAATATAGCAACGTGTAAACGTTTGGGGACAGGGGTAAAACCCCGTCAGAGAAACATATTGTGCCGAAGACATAAAAATAAAATGTGTCCACTTCAGAATGATTTCACTTTATTTCATTTCAGATATAATCTTATAACTTGCAGCACCAACTAGCCGGCTAGTGAGTCGTGTAGGCTGGTGCAGCCAGAACAATGCGCCTACGTCTTGCACCGCACAAGGACTTTCTTTTCTACATTTGACACGGAGTTGCACAAAGAAAACGTCATTTGCAATCGCAAGAAACGACCTCATACACGCACAACTTGGACTCTTTTGTGGCACCGTTCATTTTGCTTGAGCTGCACAAAACTTTGTGCCCAATATTCAAGAGTTCCGCATGCTTCTACATTCATTCTATACAAGAATTGTAATGATTTAATACTGAATTGTATATAAGTGGCAGTGGGCAGGCCATATCTGTCACTGACGTGATGGCCGTCGGGGCCGAAAGGCGTTAGAATGGAGACCGTACAGCAAAGCGTGGCGTAGACTGACCTCGTGCCCGCTGTACCGACGATCTGAAGGATGTTGCGGATGGCGCCTGGATGCTTAGGAGGACGGAGGACCGCCAAGCCAAGAGTGGCTAAATATTTAAAAGGCCTATGTCCAGCAGTTGACGATGACAGGCTGATGGATGGAAGTAAAATATATAAATGTATTTACAGTTTTAGATTTAAGTAATGTATATGGTTTTTTCGCAGAGATCTTTCTTTGCCAAGTGGCGTGCATAGAACTTTTTGCTGGAAAAGTCATGAGAACATCAAGCTTGATGATAAAAATAACATGAAAAAAATTAAATACCAATTAGAAAAAAAAAAATTGTAGGAAATCATGTACCTTGGGTAGGTAGTGCCTACCCTGGCGCCATACAAATAATGATTTTTAAAGTGACATTTACATTTTTTCATATTTTTTTTATTGTCAAACTTGACCTTCTCATTACATTTCCAGCAAAAAGTTCTCTGCACGCCACTGTTGCCAAGCTGTGAGACACGACAAAAACTGTTAAGTTACCCAAAAGAGAAAAAATTGCTATTTGAGAATTATGTCGCCATTAAAAACCGTTTTTTCTTGAAAAACCAAATCATGGCATAAATGCTGACCCATTCATTACCCGATCATACGAAATTATTCCGGTTTAACGTGAAAAAGCAGACATTTCAGGAAAAAGCGACCTTAAAATAATAATAAAGTCAAAAATAGGCAATAGCGTGGCGAACCCCATAGTTGTAACAGAAAAAAATTGTATGATGGCGTAATTTACGCCGTAATTCGGTTTTTTACGAAAAAGCTCGATTTTATCGATACATGCCATAGTTCAATTTGACATGCTTAAAGCAGCGACATCTTATTAATCCATTTACACATTCTAAGGAGTCCGAGGTCGTATAGATAGACGTTTAGTGTCGTGACCCCTGAAAGGAGTAAACTAGGTTCACTCACACGCCCGAAGCCACTACAACTGTGCTCGTAAAAGGGGACCCAAAGTTCTGAAACGAGTGTACACGAAGCTACTCGAGTCGAGGTTGAGACTAATTTTCCGAACGCTTTGGGTCACCCTCTTTACGAGATTTTTCAGCCTTGTCTATATGTAGGTATAAGTTATAGGTATAGTTACTTAGATTATGAACCCTGGTTTTCAAACAAAAACCTACATATTGAAAGAACGTTAAGTAATCTGAAGAATAGCAAATATATAATCTGCAAAATGGATTGGAGCCACGATCTTACCAGCTTTCTATTGTATTTCTGCTTATTTTGATTAACTGTACTTATGGCTAGTTTCAGAATTCAGAAAATTTCATCAACGACGACGACGTTAGGCGATGAATCAGCCAAACACAACGCTGTATTTCATAGATCAGACCTAAATAATCTAAGCCAGCCTGCTCTACAAAACAATTTTCAAGTGACTTTTTAATGACGATAATAAGTTTTTTGTATTATTTATTTTTATAATTGAATTTGATTATAAAAATCAGGCAAGTATTTTTAACTTTTCAAGGACGTGAATGTATTTAAAAATCAGAATTGTAAAGTAACATAAATAAATGGTTTCATAATCATTAGGATAAAGAAAACGCAGAAAAGGCCAATCGGTCCAGTATATATAAAAACCTATTCATTTTATTTTTGCAACAATGCTAGAATAAATACAGAACTGAGCGAAGCGGAGCTAAGTGAGGCTTCCCTTGTATGCACAAAAAGTTCTTTGCACCCACATTTATTTAACCTAAAAAACGGGTTTGGCCATTTATTTTGCAAAAAAACACATCCCAGTTTCATTTAACTTCGTTTTTCGCACAACATTAAAGTGCTTTTACTACATTTCCACGGTTTCCATGAGATTTCCCGCTCAGCTACATTTTATAGTTTCTATTTTCACAATTGGCATACCGAGATCTCGCGACCCTTCTCACTAAAAACTTCCATTAACTGCTAGACAGTGCGGAATTCAATAAAATCCTCTGGAACCAGGAACCGGGCATCTAGCTATCTGATAAAGTGAAAATTATACGTTCCCGAAAATAAGAGAAAGAAAACTACGCGCGAGATAGATACGGATCCCTTTGCAATATTAACTAGAGATGGGACAATGGCGATATTTTTATACCAGGTACATTTATTTGATACTTTTGTTCTGATTCGTGTAGAGAGCATCACAAATCTAAATCTAAATCTCGCCAATAACATATGAACCGTCTCGGCCGAATTACAGCACATATTTGTAATTGGATTGTTTTTTTTGTTGCGTTTGAGTATCTAACTCAAACTGCAATATTAGAATTGCCTTGAAGGCTACTCCTCTTATACCCCGGGTGATCCAAATACTTGTTAAAAGATATATTTCTTGATGACTAGAAAAAATATATGCTTTACGTAAGAATTTGGTACTTATGAGTATATCACTAAACTATAGACATTTTATAGATCTATAAAATACTAATTTTATAGATCGCGTCTTTATGAAAAGGATTATTTTCTCCTATTTTGCGCTGTCGGCAGACGCAGCGATCGTCGTATTTGCAATGCGCGCTGGTATGAACATCATTATTCCAATATTGTACAATTTGCATCTTCTATTGAACCAGTGAAGTGCTACTCCTTGATTGAACTTCATTCTAACAGTCTTCTTGTACGAGTTCTACTATATAGCTATTTATTAACTTAATTGCGATAGTGAGACCAAATCCAGAGGGATGTCAGAGGTATTCCCAAGTCTGAATTGTAAAATGTAAGTCACAGTCCTCACTTGGAACACCCGCTTTTCAACAACGATTATACATCTCAAAGCTCGACAACGCTTAAGAACATTATATGCAACAATAAAGATAAAACCATAAAATATTTAATTTTAAATCGCTTAAGAAATGACATAACTAAAATCACAAATACAACAAAAAAAAATCGATTAAGAACCTTTTTCACCTTTTTTTAAGTCTGTTAAAAAAACAAAACCAATGCGGAGATTATAGCCTCCCATGTAACTTGTAAGGCTGTATGTATACGTAAAACAGATAAGGAGGAAACTCAAGATCCTGTACTTTTGTTGTTTTATGTGTAACAACGTGATCTGACTGTAAAAACAACTACAAAAAACATTATTATTTAAGGAGTGTTTTTCAATTCTATTGAAACTCAACAACAAATTTTACATTCAAAATAAATTGAGAGCATCACCCACAATTTTTTCCAAACAAAAGGTTTTTACTTTTTTTATTTTTCCAAAAGTGTTACTTTATCAAATGACAAAGTTTGTTTTTGAAATTACACATTGTGATATTTATTTACCTTAATTTATTTTAACTGTAATATTTATGATTGCTTAGACTTATATCTTTCATTTCACCCGACGATGATGTCATAATTAGACGAAAATAAACCTTCGTTTCCATTTGCCCTATTGTTTTATGCTATCGTAATAGGTTGGGAAAAAGTCTTTTCGCAAATAGTATGTATGAACTTATAATAAAATCTCTTTGGCTATACCATTTGTATCTGGCTGGTTTTGGTATTATTAAAGAGTTTAAATTTTAAAAAAGATAATTCCAAATTCAAATTAGGTAAAATGTGTGATTTTCATTTGTTTTTCTTACTCTTAAGATGAGTGAATCTAATGAAGAAATTCGATACATTTACAAGGTAAAAATACAACGCAAGTCGCGAAAAAAATTTGTGCTGTTTATGGACCTAGTGCAGTGTCTGTGAGAGTAGCACAAATTTGGTTTAAGCGTTCTCAATCCGGAAATATTGATGTCAAAGATGGACCTCGCTATGGGCGCTCTGTTACGGATAAAATGGATGCCATTTTTAAAAAAGTAGAGCAAGATCGGCATATCAGTAGTTACGATGTAGCTGAAGAACTGGGAATTGACCACAAAACAGTTTTGGCGCATTCGAAACAAGCTGGGTACACAAAAAAGCTCGATATTTGGGTGCCTCATGAGCTCACTGAAAGAAACTTAATGAACCATGTACTCATTTGTGATTCTTTATTACGACGTAATGAAACCGAACCATTTTTGAAAAACCTGATAACTGGTGATGAAAAGTGGATCACGTACGACAAGAACGTGCGAAAAAGGTCGTGTTCAAAGGCTGGTCAGGCTTCACAGACTTTGGCGAAACCCGGGTTATCTCGCAACAAGGTAATGCTGTGTGTATGGTGGGGTTGGAAGGGCATTATTCATTATGAGCTGTTACCGCCAGGCAGGACCATCGATTCTGAACTCCACTGCGAACAACTGATGAGATCAAAGCAAGAAGTTGAGAGAAAGCGGCCGGAATTGGTCAACAGAAGGGGTGTGGTTTTTCATCATGATAACGCTAGACCTCACACATCTTTAGCCACTCAGCAAAAATCAAGAGAGTTTGGCTGGGACGTATTAATGCATCCGCCGTATAGTCCTGACCCTGCACCTTCAGATTTCCACTTGTTTCGGTCTCTTCAGAATTCTTTAGGCAGTGTCAGGTTAACATCACGAGAGGACTGCCAAAACCAGTTGTCGCGGTTTTTTGATCAGAAGCAGAAGCCCCAGAATTTCTATAGCAATGAGATCATGTCCCTACCTACAAGATGGCAGAGAGTTATCGAACAAAATAGCAGCTACATACTTTAGTTAAATGTAAATAAACTTTATTAAAAAATGTTTGAATTATCATATCAAATGCGAAGAAACTTTTTCCCCAACCTAAAATGTTTTTTTTTTTTCATTTATCCTATAACTTGTGCAAGAAGAATTTTATTAGTGCCAGTAAACTGACGTTGTAGAACTAAAGTTACAAAATATCGTCACCGCTATAAATTGTGGAACGCTGAATATCTCAGAATTATCGTATCGATATTAAGTACTCAGGACGACCCTAGTATAAACTTTAGTTTCAAAGGGCGGGAATTACATACGACCGACAAGGGAGGAACTAACAACAAACACGGTTTAACATAACATGTTATGTTTCACGCCATTTTCCTACCTTTTTAACCCTTGGCAGAGAAACAGGTGGCGAGAAGTCGCTTCTTGTTTGATATTGGGTGAATCTTTGTGAGAAAATGGACTTTGACGATTGGTTTGTTTCACGTGAGGCTGGTAACATGTAACACGCGAAGTATTATAAGATGAGCTTGAAGCTTTTATATTTCGTAGTTAAGCAATAACATTGATGATCATTTAACAAATAAATATAATATGAATCAAGAACCCAACCTGAAATATCAAAAGTATAAAAACAAATAATACATAAGAATCTCCGACCAAATCACAAGTAAGTGAACATAAAACATCAGTTTAGCAAAAATATGTAACAAAATAACTCCACATAGGAATTGCTACAAGTCTACCAAGCCATTTACTTTCGCGAACGCAAAAAATAAGGCCAAATCTAGAAGCAACATTACTCTTTATAGGCGTCGTCAGCAGAATCCACGACAAATATAACGCATACCGAGTCCTTTACCATAATTACTTATCTCGCTAGAGTACGACGGAACTCCGTATATTCAAGCCGCAGCGGATCCCCAATGCGTGGTACATAAAAAGCTCCGCAAACTCTAAAATGGAAGAAGAAAAATCTCACAAAAAGTAGGAGCGAACTGGAATTAAATAGTCGTATCTCTGGGGTGACAGTGAGAATCCATCAGCGGGTACGATTGGTTCGATAAAAGCCACTAGACCGGGAGCCAGGGGCTAAACTTTACCCAATCGCAGCGCGAAAATAAATCCTACAGCTCGACGCGGTTGTTAGGAAATACCTACCAAAGGAAACGTTATTTTGTCTCTATTAAAATAAGGGCAAGTACAATTTATCAACATTTTATTTTATTAAAGCTTAACCTATATTTTTCGTTTTTTTTTCTTGTCCCCGTATAGCTAGCATAGATGACACGTATAGAGAAATTTTATCTCTAGAAGAAACGTTTCGACCAACGAAGAATGAGGCGTGATCGTGATCATACACGTGTTAAAGCTTACCTACGTTTCCATTGGTCAAACATTTCTTCGAAAGAAAAAACTTCTGTATTATTTTCGTCCATGTTATACGTAGCTATGCAAGCAGCTGCGTCAAGCTTACTGTAACATTGATTTCACGCTGCGTCTATAGGTAAACGTAAAGACCAGAGCTCCCGATCTAGACTGCCCCCGGTCTCACCCCGTGACATAAATTGTAATTTGATCGCGGCTCCCCCCCACCCGAGCCTCGTTATACTACAACAAAGAATGAAATTGGTTACAGATTCATAGATTCTTATGCGGGTCAAAAAGTTCCCAGCGATAAGTGGGAAGCCATTGGGATTACAGATGATTAGTGATGGAAACATCCCGAATAGCCGCAATAGGGGATCGATTGTGCCACCGGGAATGTTTCAATTTGCATTCAACTTCATAATCATTATACTATTCTAGCCTTTGCATTTATACAATATCTGCCCCGTTTTCAGCTTTAGCGTTATTTTATTAATACCCCTTATAGCCTGTATGTTGACCAAGGTCACTAAAATGATAATTAAAATAAACCGCATCCACATTCGTTGAGTGGTTCTCGAGTTAAAACGGAACATACATACAGACAGAGAGGCAGACAGACAAAAATTCTTCGAATTGCTGTTTTGGCCTCAGTACAATACTAATAACCCATTACATTTAAAAAATTCGCAAAAATGTTCAATTTACGTACAGACACGATATTTTTTCTACTTTATTATTATCATATTCTATGTTGGATTTCTTATTTGGTTACTCCATTCAGAACAGACGCAATAACGTTGTCGGAATTTGTACATAAAGTTCGTGTTGCTCAGCTCAGTGTTTCCTCGAGAATTCATCTGAATTTCCTTGAAACTTGTAGTTAGGTATCCAATATCTGAATCAGTTCGTCCAGTAATGCATTGATCGTCAGGTATACCTGGAATATACTATGGAGCTTTTAAAATGTTACTTAAGGGCCCATAATACCTCAATTTGCAGTCCTGCTCTAACGCTTTTTAACTGTCTATCCTACTCTAATCAGATGCCGCGCACGCAAAACATCAGTTATTTTGAAATCGCGGCTACACTGATGGTTTTTTCATTTTTATGAAACGGTCTGCAGCTGCTTTATAATAATATCGGTTATATTATGCAAAGTTTCAGATCTAATTTCCAGTATTCATTGAATGCTATCGGTTTATTGTACGGCTTGGAGGTAACTTTGTAATTTTTTTCTATTGAGAAAATTTAATGCAATCAAGTTTTCATAACAGCATGGACTTAGCATGAGTCCTCAACTTTATCACATATTAATGTCATAGTGATTGTCGCAGTATTTGTTGGTATAAAACAGGATCATGCGAAGCGAAGTGAGGTATTATACACCCTTAAGGGTGCAAACACAAAAATCTTTGAAATCATATGGTATTCCATGCTCAATAGCTGGGAATTTTTGGAAACTATAGCAGAAATTAATGTTCCATCACGTAAAGCAAGTAAACATTGTTTGAAAAAACACGTCTTTTTATATATATAACTTATATATAATAACTGCCTAAGAAAAACGGATTCCTTATATCGAATCACCTGAACTCATTACATTATTAAGGGCACTCTATTCGCATCCCATACAAGCGCAGTTCGCTGATAATATCCTTATTTATAGGTCCTTGCTTATTATTTTTTATTTCTCAACATATACCATACAATATCCATGACTTGAACCTAAAATATTTATCAAAATCAAAAACATTCAAAAGTTACAAGCGTATAAAAGACCTGGATTTTACACATATTTTGATGAATGTTTATGTACCGTAATGTCCTAGAAGCAATACAACAAATCAAATAATTTTACGTTCACAACTTAGTATATTTTATACTATTCAAAAATATATATATAATAACAGTCAGTCAGTGCTCTATAATCCGAATGTAGAATGAAATAGCAAGCATAGCGACCCCGTGCGCGACTGACTTCAAGCCACCGACTACAGGCCTCTTAAATCAAAGTTAGAAGAATGTTTAAACACTTTCTTGCTCTTTAAATAATTTGTTTAATAAGTTCCGTATCTTTAAACAGAAAGAGAATTTAAATTATTTATGCAATTAACGAGTGCCCCAAAAACGCGCACTACGGTTCCGTAGCACCATACAATCTTTAGGTAAAAAACAAAAATTTATATACCATAGCAAAACCTGAAAAACAATTTGGCGGCACCAAATCTGAGTAAGGAATCCTAATTTTTATTATTTGTTGGTTTACTTTAGAGTCTGCAATCTGATCTGACCTTGGAAACTTGCTGTTTTACTCTGTGAAAATATCCAACTAGCGGCCAATTACGGCTGAAGTTCTAAACTCCTCTGTGATAGATGAAAGGACAGACAGACACACATACAGTGCAGAAGCTTAGTAATAGATTCCCGTTTGGCGCCCTCCGGGTACGGAACCCTAAAAATTAAGTATTTACGGATCCCTGAAAAAACTCGACCAAATCTCCAAAAATGTGGACACGATTCGCTTTTATTACAAAGGTCCACATATAAACATATGACCTTTTATATTCCAGCCATGTTTGTAATATGGGTCGTTGTGAATGTATGGAGTTTTCATATAAGAACGAAATGACGAAGGAGTCTCTGATGAGAAGCGTCTGGCGTGGGTGGGCGGCAAGCGCGGGGCGGGCGGCTTTGATGGGCCACGTTATTTACTGACTACAAGCATAATTTGTATGACGGAATTTTCTAAAACTAAACTATGATAAAAATAAATACTAGTTTTAAAAGTTTATGGTTTATCGCAAGGATACAATAGTATGTTACTGCTAAGGCCAGGATTGCTAATTAATGGTCGAAGCAAGTATAGTGCTTTTCTTAAAGATAAAATGAGACATTTTTATGTTTTCAAAGGAAAATAAAATGAATTACAATTTCATGTTTAGAATGTAGAAATGTTTGCTATATTTTTCTATTGCAATAATAATAAAAATATATAATTTTTATTCATTTGATAGGTACATCTAAAACCATTAAAATTTTACGAATTTTCTGGACAGTTATTCAGATTTCCTGGACACTTTTAAGTAGCTCGCTAGGATGAAGTATTCTCTGATAGGTCTATACAGTATTTAATGGTAATATCACAATGTATTTTTGAGAAAATAACATAACATCATGGAGGTATAGAAACGCAGCAGAAAACAGCGGGACCCCCAGGTTCGAATTCTGGTTCAGAGCACATCACATCTAGGTTTTATTTTCTTCTCTTTTTCTTTACCGCAATGATATAATCTCAATATTTTTCTACAATTTTTGTTTCACTGTCATCTTTTTTCCCCTAACTTTGTCGGTGCTATAAGCTAAAGAACTATTTTAATAAATACTAATAATAATACTACCCTCGGCGCCAAGAACGTAACAAACAGTGCTATCTAATTGTAATAATTTGTTTTAACTGCATGACATATAACAACACTTAATAGATAACTACACATCTTTATTTCTTTCAAAAAGTTGTAGTCTATGTTAATCTGGCATAATAGTTAAAAACCCTTAAAATACTTCAAAAAGACTTCGTGACAAACGTAAACATACAAAATAGACAACAAATCGACACAAGTTTAAAAACGGTAAAATACAACCTAGTACAAATTTGGTTAGATTGTAATACATACTCTGAAGTAAATTTATTTTAGAGCCTTGTATTTTGTCGCCTTGATGTTACAATATGGCATCTATATTTTTGTTATTAACTATAATGTTTTTAGAGTTCTGTACCCGTATTGTGTGGTGGTGCGGAACCCTTTGTGTGCGAGTTCAACTCGCACTTGGCCGGTTTTATATATTAATTTTTACCCTGTACGTATGACATCCAGACAAAACCCTCCTGGGAGGATATTTAAAATTCCACGTGGAAATCTTCACACGTGTCATTTGAATGCACAGTACAGTACACACGTTTTACAGATAGGACTTTAGAGCTCCGAAGTAAAAACGCAGGGTTTACTTTGAGGCACGTCATAAAGACATGTTTTGTATTTATTTCACCAAATATAATTAAATCAGCTTCTTTCACATAAGAATATCTGCCAACCAGAGGCCGCTTTTATCGAGTTATTTTACTAAATCGGCTACAACTCAGCTTTCTTTACACACATGCAATACATGCGCTCACGCCTATGTTTTCCAGAAACCGCATAAATATTTATTCCGTTCTTTTCACGTTATCTATCGTACATACAGAGACATACAAACACAGGTTGCATTTTACAACATAAGAAAAGTTATATTACATGTTTTAAAGCGAAATACATCGCTTTGGATACTCTAAATATTATAAGAGTTCAAAGCGATGGGTTTTACTATAAAACATATATTTGATCTCAGTTAGTGAGAACTGTGAAGTTCTTAACTGTCTATAGCAACAGGTATTTTGTATCAAGTGGTTACGATAGCTTGATGCTTGTGATTGTTGGCACTTTGTGCAACTTTCGATACATTTTGATTGAAATGTACCTGCCCCCTGATTCTGTATCGTAAAATCAGTTGCCAAAACAGGTGCCTATCGTCGAAAACCTACATATCCGCTTATCTCAGGATACATTCGCACTTGAAATGACGTCACAATTCGTAAATAGTTCAATAACCGTTGAAGATTATTTTTGAAAGTTCATTTTTATCTGTTTTTGGTGAATAGCAACCATATTTGGCAACCGATTCAAAGTTACAAATAGGCCCCCTGTATTTATTTAAATAATTTACCCAACCATTTTTGCTATAAAAGCATTTTCAAAGGGTTCTTTGGTTGTTTACGTAAATAACATCCTCTGAAAATGCTTTTATCTAACCTCATATCGTAAAATCCTCATTTTTGACTCAAAACTACTTGCATAGTGAAAAAAAAGTTCATGAACGTTTCTAAAACAGAAAATAGTAGTTTATGAAACTGGTACATAAAAAGGTTACTAAAAACACGAGTATCAGTTTAAAAAACGAGCCGAAGACGAGTTTTTAATAGAACATGAGTGTTTTAATACCTAGTTATGTATAGTTTCATACCTACTTTATCTAAACTCATGCTTAACAACCTGTTTTCTTAATAAACTTGATAAAATTTGTCGTTAGCCATTTTTGATTTTTCTTGTAAAAGCTCGTTCTAAAAGTGTTCGTAATTTCCGTCGTTATTTCCAGAATTTCAGGTGGAGTCAAATTATCATCACCATCACTGCTGTTAGTAATTTAAGGATAAAACAATACTTTTGATCTATAAAACCACAGTAAATAATACATTAATTTCCCCGTAAACTATGGCACCGAAACCCAACACGACAATCCAACGCGCATGCGCCCTAGCCATAAACAAAATACATACCTGGCCGAAAACAAAGTTGGACTATGACCTCCTTAGCTGTTTTGTACGTATTGGAGAATATTATACCGGGTGTAAATAGAGTGCGATCATTAAATAGAACCACATACTCTACTGATCATACTGAACAACTATTCGAAAAAAAAACCCGCAAAATACTACAGAAAAAAAGCTATTCAACTATAACTCAAAGACTTTATCTCGTAGGAGGAAGGATTGTTTTATAGGATCACGTCCTCTAAAAAAGGTTTTAACAAAGCATTTAGTAGGATTAAGAAAAATATATGTATCAGAACAGAATATCCTGACTTTTGGAGGTCGAAATCACCATAATTTTTGACAATTCGAATATATAGGTATAATATCATATATATTGTATATCTATCAGAACAGAGTTGTCGTATTATATTTAAATCTGACTTTTGGAGGTCGAAATCATCATGATTTTGAACAATTCGGAATATTTTAGCGCCATCCGCATTGCGAAGACAATTAGAATATTTAAATGAGGAGTTTAAGTTATTAACATAATGTATGAACAATACTGGTCCCGAGTGAGATCCTTGAGGAACACCGGAGGAAATAGCCATGAAGTCAGAAATGAACTCTTTCAACGCAACAGGTTGTTTGGTGACTACTCTCTTCAAAAAACTTTTGCAAATGCACGTAGTTTAGAGATTGGTCTATTCTGAAATATCCTGATTATTACCACCCTTGGAAATAAGTGCACTTTTCTATAAAATAGGGAAAACTCCTTTGTTCATTGAACAATTACATACACTGAGAAAAATGTCTGTTTGACTTCATTATAAAATAGCATTACATAAGTTTAAAATACGGTGAATTTCTTTAAAATTTGGTAATAATTGGAAAATATTATGCTGTAATTAAAACGTTTGAGGAAATAATCGAGTTTTTAAGGTAAGTAACGCAATATTATGATGACAGATCACCGTAAAATTGGTCACAGAAAATAAGATTATCATTTTCGTATTACATCATGCCTTCCCCATAAAAGAGGTCCGTCACACTACGGTATGCTTACTGTCACCATAAAAGCTGTGACGGAGCGCATAATTCTATCTGCTGCCTACAAAGTCATAGTGACAGTGCGTTGTATTATAACCACAGAGTACCTTTATATTATAATGCTAGCAGCAGCAACAGTAGTTTCATCGTATTTTGTTGTGATGTCCGTATGCTCCCTACTTTACGTGAATCATCATAATTTTAGCTTTATTTTATGATGAACAGTTTTCTCAGTGTAACATTCATATATGAAAATTAAGCACGATTAGATATAAAAAGTGGATGCATTCAATCAGGTCTTTTATGATAATCGTATTCAAATCTTTTAATGGGGAAGTAATGAACTCTAATCAGAAAATTCATATTATAACATAATTAGGACGAAGGATCGACACGTAGCATTTTTTTTCTTTTTTTTGTGTACCTTAACAGTTCCATCCACACTCATCTCAAAGCTCGTATCCTCATGAGCGTAATTACACCAACAATTGTAGACATTGTAGAATAAGAACGTACATATATCATGAACCCAGCTGTGTTGCGTGTTTATTAAAACGCGCTTTGACACTCCGTTCATTCGTACAAATGTCGCATCGCATATAAACATACAAAATGGTACAAATGATGTTCCACCTCTTGAATGTGGCGCATACCACGTGGAAATGTACATTACAAAAATCCTCATTTTTATGGTACAGTTTTCTTGAATATTTTTATTATTATTCGTCCATCCATCCATCAGCATGTTTCGTCCACTGCTGGACATAGGCCTTTCCAGGATTTTGCCATTCTTGGCGGTCCTCCTGGAAGAAATGCCCATACTCACACACGCTGGGCAGGCGAGTTGGTGAGCGCGGTGCCGAAACCCTTGCACCAGTGACGCCGCTGCCCGTCACTAGTCTGTTTTATATAAGGCCCGGCAATTGGGGATGGATATACCGCCATCCATCGGTCCCAGGCAATGGTGGGCCGCCTGGTTTTGCCTAAGAGCTGTTATTGCTGAGCTATTACTCTCCCCCGAATAACTTCGGGAGGATTTGCGAGTAAGATGGTGGTACCTCCACAGTCGAGCCCGGCATCAGCTCTACCACCTATTCATTATTATTATTATTATTATTTATTTGGTTGTCTAAACAAAACAAAACAAAAAGACGACCCAGAACCGAGCTGCCTGGAGACGCTTGATACGGAGTGCCGACCCCAAATAAAAATGGGAAAGGGCCAGGCAAAGAAAAAGAAGAATTTATTTGGTTGTCTAAATATAATGACGATTCCATCAATACAGGTGTGACCTGCCTACAAATACGATAGTTATTTTGTATATAAGGTGACTTTGAGTGATATAGCCAAATTCACACTGGAGACTTGGTAAGTCGTCAGGACCTAGGTTCAATGGCCTTTTCTGTGAAATACGCGAAATCAAGTTTAGACTTCCTATACTAATTGAGTCGAGGTTATTCTTGAACTAGTATAAGGGCACAAAAAATATTTTTCGTATTTGGCAAACAGAGTCATCGAACCTTGATCCTGACCACTTACCGAGAATAAATTTGGCTATATAAACCAAAGTCACCTTAATATATTCTATTATATTTTAATTATTTATTCATTTAAATAGAATAGGGTTATAATAATTAAAATAGGGTTCTATACCTAAATGCTTTATTTGCGCTTATTCCAGTCAGCTTTTTTTAATTTATATCATAGACCGACAGCGGATAGACGAACGATGCCAAAATTTCACTAAAAAGGTTTCAATCATTTAAACGGAACCATATAAGCAAGTACAAATCACAATAAAAATCTCTATAAAATATACTTGATTGAATTTATTATTATGAAAAAGGTGCTAGGTTAGGCTGATATTATGTTTGTAAAAAGTAAAGCTTTGCCCAAGGCTTTACCGAAGCAACTTTGAATCTTAAGCTGACTTATTAAAGCTAGGGTACGAAAACATCGTAACCGACAAAGTAGAATATCCTGTAAGCTGCTTAGATCTCAAAAACATGGAAAACTCTCTCTCTTGTTGTTTGTTAGCGGCGATGACGACGCGGCCAGCGGGTGGTGGCGTCACCCATATTCAGCGATATCCAGATAGTTGTTCATAAACTCACACTGAGTTGGGTTTCGTACACGGGTTGCAACACTAACTCATTCAAAAGTCAACACAGGTCGCAACACCGACCGTTCAAAAATGGCAGTGTCGCTACACCAGTGTTAAATTTTTCAACATCAACTCTGAGCAAGGTTCGTATAGGCACGTCCAAATGACAGATAAACAACAATACTAAATCTATTGGAAATATGTCAAATGATGTTTGGAGTGTAGCAACATGGCCAAACCGTTAAAAAACTCAGCGTAGGGTTCTTTAATGAACGCAGTTCAGGAGAATTAGCGCTGGCCTGTACGCGGGTGCCGATTTATCAAGTTTTTATCGGCGGGCGTGTTCTAATCGCGGGCGACCGTGTGACTTACCACGTCATAGATGTTTCCTACTTTCAGCCGAGCATTTGTACGAGGTGAATCTTTTTTTAAGATCAATGGACTTACTCTTGGCTATTACTGTGCCTGATGTATATTTTTGATAAGACCTGCGTGGCATTGATCAGTCTTTTCAGCGACTTCTGCAAAAATCTAAGGTAGTCGGTAACGGACAAATTACTGATACTACGCAGTTGTCTGCAACACCTCCACTGTATCAAACCTGTGAAAATAACCTGCCATTTAATGAGACATAACTCCCATAGAAATTAACCAGTAAGAATTTAAATTCCTTGAACAGAAGTTGAAAAATATGATCAGTATTTTAAGTTTTATAATACTGGTAAAAGTTGTGTGTCACTCCGAAAATCTTGGAGGTACGACTATATAAGAAGGGAGAGTGGGTGCTCTACTTTTTAGGCACTTCCTGGGTGAGCGCTCTTCATCATAAGTGACATCGAAGCTTTCCATCAAACGCGGTAGTGGCAAAACTTGAGATATATGTGAATTTAAAATAAATTGTTTCACTGTCTCACGAAGTCCGTGTGGCTATAGTTGTAGTAGATAGTGCGTACATTTTTTCTAGTGTGCGTGGAGCGCTACAAAACGCACCATGCATAGGGATGCAAACGATACCTCGATGTTTTCAAACATCGATGTTATCCATTAACGATGCTTAGACTGATTTTTATGATGAGTATAAAGGTAGTAGCAGGCTTTTCATTCATGTAAAAACGTGTGCAGAACAGTTAAAAAGAACAGACACACTTATTCGTCAGAAGAATCTAAAAATTAAGTTCAGATATACAAAAAAGCATGAACTGTCGGATCTTTATAACACAAACCAAATGAATTGTGGGATGAAATGAAAAATTTGTTCCCGGGACTGTTTAAATTGGCACTTACATATTCACCTAAAGTCGCCACCTCTGTTCCTAGTAAACGACTTTTTTCAAAAACTGGTACCACTGTGTCACAGGAGCGAAACAGACTTACCGAGAAACGTCTCTCAAAATGACTGTTTCTAAATTCTATGACATTAAATAAAAAATAAATACCTGTGTAATATGGTTTGAAAACAAAATAAATAAATTAAATTTAAAGTGTGGTGTATTAATGTTGATTATAAATAAAGAAAAAAGGTAAAGAAACATCGTCAAAACATCGATGCATCGATATTTTTATGACCGATGTTTTGACATCGATATTTAAAAAAAACATGATGCATCGATGTTTTTATGAGCGATGTTTGTTTGCATCCCTAGCCACGCACATAAACACGTCACTATTCCTAAACAGACTTCGTGAGATAGAATATCTGTACTAATAAGCTTATCTTTAAACACGTAGGACGTAAATACTTACACATGCATTTATTATTTATTATCTTCTTGTGGTGAGTCAGCAACCATCGCCAGTACTTACCTGGAATGAAGAACATAAAGTTGTTATGAACTGAGAGGTGATAAAAGGGTTGACTCTTGTACAGAGGAAGATAAAATTAAAATCCAATAGCTCTATAGCAATAAAATTGTATGTAAGTCAGGCGAGCGCGACCATAATACATTTCGAGGAATCAGACAAAGCATAAATAAATTATGCACAACCAATATCGTTAGTTCAATGACAAGACCTTTTATCTGCTTCACCATTTCTCTGAATAGCTCTCACAGAAATTGTTCTTACTACTTATCTCTAAATGACGCAGACGTACTAGCGAAGGAAGTGCCATTGATCCATTTTTCGGTCTTATTAAACCTGCAATAAGGGCGAAAAAGTGGGTCAGTAGATTTTTCTTCGATGGTACCTACTTCAATAACAGGCAAGCATGAAACTAGTTCTTTGTTTCTATTCTTTTAAAATTTACACAATAGGTACAGTATATTCGCAACAAGCACGGTAACTAAAAACGTTACCATTACTCGTAAGAATTTAAATTAATTTCCGAATTTGTACATTTTGATGCAAGTGCGAAAAGGTTGATATTTAGAGTCACGATTGCCTTTTTTGCCGGGACGTAGTCGGGACGAGAAATATCAACACCTTCGCACGTGTATCAAACGACGTATTTTAATACACCTGCGAAAAATTACATGAAATAATAAAATAAAAGCAATTTTGTTGCAAATCAAAACAGATACAAGTCGACAGATTGGCACCAATCTGTACTACAAAGACCAATGACTCTTTCTAAATCTTTTTAAAAATAATTTATAAGATAGTTAAATAAGAATATAAATTATGACGTCTAAAATCGTTTTGAATTTTTAAAACATCTTTTACAATTTGACATAATAATATATTTAATAATAAAATATAAAAGTTTAAAATACTATTTATTGTATTTATTATTATCTTATTAATATTGATTGTATGCGGTAAAATAGAGGTTTACATGCTTACTAAATGATGTGGCTGGTTTCCCCTAGATGGCGTCAGTGGTAAAAACAAGAAGCACAAGTGCGAAATACGTCATTTTACGCACGCTAAACAGGCACGTAATCTATCATATTTTGAGCAGGTGTATTAAAAAAACAACATTTCATGTCGAAAGCAACCCACCCACTCTCATAAAACATGTTAGCGCAATGAATAAAAGATTCGCACTATCGCAGAAACCTTCTGTTCCTGCATTACGTAGATGTGACCGACACAAACATACGGAATTGATCACAATAAGATTATGAGAATGAGCTCCAGGCCGCCAGGGCCGACCCGAGGTCATGCCGCATGTCTGCCCGAGATCCTTGAACCCAGCAGACGGCCCTGGCGCCCACCCCGACCAAATAAATACATCTCTCATAATATTTCACCATACCGAGCTAGCTATTCTTTTTATCGCCCTGGCATCCTACCAAGCGGCTTTTTATTCAACAACAGTGGAATGGGGCCGCAATCAATGGTTGCGCTAAAGAAGATTAAAGAAGGTACAAAAAAATAGGATGGCTCGCCTAAGCGGTTTCCCTCCTTTTTTTATTATTTTTACTTTTGTTCGTCAATGATAACCGCCTTGGAAATGAATTCTAAGAAATCTTTGAAGTACTCGTGTAACAGAAAATCGAATGTTCAAATCTTTATTCCTGGATTGAAAAGTTAATATTCATTTCGATTTTATTAACATTAATTTATTAGGATGCTTCCATAATTTTTTTTGCCCACGGCTGCACCCACGCTTGAAGAAAATTTTTGCCCTTAGGCCTCATTTCTCGGCGTTCGTTAAATACAGCGCAATCATGATTAATAGAAGGAAAAGTGAAAACTACATCATTAACGGTCCAGTGGTTTTCATTGATAGACATAATTGTTTATTGAGTTTGATTATTTGACAAAATATCATCAGGAGGCTTTGCTGACTGACTTCAAGAGGGCTATAATTACTGTTGACCTCGAGAGACACAATTATGGGTCGGCATTATAGCAAAAAAAAATGGATATTTTTTTTCCTTTGGATCTTTCAATTTCTACTTAGCGATAACTATGTTGACAACCAAAAATGTTCGATTTCAATTCGGTTGTTTTTTATACATCGATGTCCTATTTTTGTCTGCTTTTTGGAATAAATAGATTAATTTAGGAATGTGATTTCAATATTAAATTTTTTCGTGCTTTCAGACCAAATTTATAAGCATTTTAGTTTTTACAGGAAATTACGTCATCATATTATTAGGTTTAATGTCACATCCTTGCCAAACTTTAGGATGCGTTAAAAAAAATTTTTTTTCGTATGGAAATGTGTTGTGATGACGTCACTGAAGGTCAAATGAAAGACATCGCTTTTTTTCATTAAATAAAGGATTCGCACGCTTATTTTTAAATCTGTACACTAAAAAGAGTTAAGGAAAGCTATTCCTCGTAACGGTTTTCGAATCGTAAATATTAATGAAAAAAAGAAATTTGCTTAGCCGTATTAGCCATATGACAATAAATTTTTAACACGATTGGCTTACACAATTGCACCTCTGTTTATGTATATGGCATTAGTCGATAGAGTTACTAGTAAGAACACATGAAAAAGACTATTGACAAAATATGTGGAGTTGTTTGAAGACCCGGGTGTTTGAAACACTGAAAAACCTATAGAGTGTACATCGGTACATTGCCAATTCTCATCAAACAAGAATTTAAGGACAAGTGTGTACGTAGAGCACGGTATGAAGTTTGTATCCGGGATTTGTTTAGAGAACAAAAATAAATCATTGCAAAGAATTATGTTTCTTTTCAAGCCTTTAACTTAATTTAATTAATTGCTACAATATTGATCTATTTTAAAATAACAAAACCGTTTGAAAAGCCAATTTGCAAAAATATTAGACAGTGGTGCCATCTGACGGCCGCACTGTATCCATTGTATTGATAAAATGTATTGCTAAAAGAGATTAATCCTTCAGTACCCTTTAAATTTAATCACCTGACTGCACCTCAGCTACCTTGGATGAGAATGAAACTAAAAAAACCGGCCAAGTGCGTGTCGGGTCACGTGCAATGTAGGGTTCCGTAGTTGCCCGGTACATTTTATAAGTTGGTCTACTAATACAGACCGCGCCAAACTTCTAGTCCCACACATTAGAGGGGACCAAAATTTTGGCGCGAACTGTACTCGTAAACCTGTAAATCCTACTTAGCTGTGAAAGTTTTCCTTTTAAATTCATTATATTCATCTGTGAATATTTTCACATTTCTATAAACAACCGTTTAGCCGGCAGAAACAAAAATTTTCACTTTAAAGCTTAATATTTCGCCAACGGATCCCTAAATCGAAAAATGGCTTTTACACACCCACAATGTTTTTAAACGACCTATCCAACGATTCCCCACACTATGGGATAGACGAGAAAAAATAAATTCATCCAATTTTTTTTCTAGATGTTATTTTACCATTTTGTCGGCGTGACTAATATTTATATCCGTACCATATTACAGATTTCTAGTACTAATAGTCTCTGCGCTAAGCCGCGGACAGACGGACAGAAGGGACATGGCGAAACTATAAGGGTTACTCGTCGGACTACGGAACCCTAAAAACGATAAAAATATTAATGTAATAAAACCACAGATGATTTTGGGAACTGATGTAGGAAATGCTTACCTTTTCTTTAACAAAAGAATGGTTGAACTTGGGAATAATCCATAGTTGGTTCTGGCGAAAAAGTCAAATCAATGGAAATGTTTTTGTATTTCTCAACGCGTCAACCTGTAAACGGATGGGCGGACGGACAACGAAGTCTCACCGTAATGATTCCTTTTCTAGTTTTAAGATACGGAACTCTAAAACCTACAAACCACGGAAAAGCTTCATCAGTACAAGAAACAACCATGAGCATGTTAAAACATCTCAACAATATAATAAATCAATATAGTAAATGCGATATTTGATTATTTCTGTTATGTAAAAGAGTTCATATTCAGAAGACTCATTTCTAAAAGTTAATGTTAAATATTGCTGTTTGTTATCATTGTGATAAAGTACGAAAAACTTGAGTCCCCTTGAATGGCTCATGCTTTAAAAAGTGGTTAAAAGTGATACTGATATGGCAAAAACAAAAATGATTATTTTTTTTCTTTTTTGTCATTATTTAGTACCAATATCCCATTTAAAACGAAATTCTTAATTTCACTCAATTTACAACACAGACTAAAACGATCTCATGACCGATTTATCACACAAATACATATTTATCGTCACTAAAACCTAGCTCTTCTGACCTCCACAGAACCGTTAATGAATAACCAAAACCTCTAAAACGCTGCTATTCCGAAACATAGGCCACACAATTTCCCTCTAAATGACATCTGAAATGTTCAGTGCCCACCCACACACGTACACAAACACATTGTCATCTCCCTTGTATACGAGGCGTGACACCCAATACCACTCACCCTTTATTGATAGGGTTGATATTTCAGCTCTTTTTCGGCTAACTGTATGATTTCGTAAAAACGTTTCTAAACCGAAAATACTCGTACTTTAACTCAAGCATCACTCTCTACACCACAAAGCTTGATCTTCGACCTTACATTAGTGACCATCGTAACTGATATGTCACTGTGAACGTCTGAAATTTGTTGATTAAGATGCACCAGGTATTCGATGGTGTAATTCCGAATTTGTTTGAAAAATATTTTGGGATCGGACACACGCCGGTAAATGTTAACATTAACCAAGATGATTCCGTGAATATTAGATTCAGTGATTTAAAAATTACGCGAATGTTAGTATACGCCAGTGGTTGTTCGAAAAGAGAAAAAGTCGTAAATATAGTGTCATCTGTTTTAACCACGCCACCGGCCACCTGCCGCGACGCTGCGCCATTTACATTCCGGAACCCAGCAGTTACGTTTAGTAATGTTGATGTTATCTAGTTTAAGATCAAAATAGTCTAAAATCACCATGGGACAAAATGGTGCTGTAGAATTTTTTAAGTTATGACGTCATCAAAAGGCGGTGCAATTTGTGATCTCATTTTATTACAATTTTTTTATACATTCTTGTGGTTTAAGACGTCATAACTTGAAAAAATTCTACTACACAATTTTGTTCGGTAGGGGTTCTTGGGTATTTTGATCCTATTTTACATCATACTAAAATTCGGTGCGGGTTTACTAATTTGAACTATTTGAAGGAGAGTCTGCTTAAAAGAAAATATCGCAATGGCCTCAGTACACGTTGGATAATGCGTTGGTAGACTGCGTCCTTCTCGCTTTCACTCTGCCTAGCGAACTAACGCATTAACCAACGTGTACTGGAGCTTTAACTAGGCTTTCTCTACTGTTTAGTTCTTCTTTACACTCAAAATGAAGATTCACCAAGTCGTCGCGGTGTATGTCAGCATTAACCGGTGTATGATCGAAATAGTTATGAGAAGAATAAATAACGGAAACCTAGTTTGGTGAATATTAACATATACCAGTTTATCTTAAGATACACTGCGCTTCGGACAATCACAGTAAAAGATACACTGGTCAAGGATATCTAACATTACGCCGTAATCTTTGCTCGAGAACTTATGCTGGCTGGTTATTGGTCTTTTCTTCAGCAATATTACTAGACCACTGCCACGTACACAAAAAGATCGAAAAGTCTTTGCGATGTTCAAATGTGCTTAAACCGTCAAAGGAACTGAGATAATTACAACGTGAAGATAAAAAAAGGAAACTGTACTAATTTCCAGTGAAAAATTACTATAATAATCGAGAATGACAGAAAGCGCTGCAAATCGGCGTTTTTCACCGGCAATATTATTTTCGTGGTTCAAATATAATTTAAAACGAACAGCCTAAAAGGTAGCTTCAGATAAACTCTACCAACAACCACCGCCCACTCTCAACCATCGGCATCGCAAAGGTTAAGGGCGAACACAAACCGATTGAATTGCATTCTTATAGCGCATTCATTTTGCGGCAGAGTGTTGCCTACTTTTTACATTTAATTTTGGAATATTATTAGGAAAAAACATTTACAAAAGTAGCAATTGTTATAAATATTTTCATAAAATGCAAATAAAACTAATTTTGCTTATGGTAAACTTTTTAATCATTCATGAATCGATATTATAACATAAAATACAATAAAACATATTTTATTTATAATATACCTATATATTTTAACGGTATACAATACATAATTATTATATTTTATTATAGGAGTTGTACAACTAAATTTTTATATATGAAAATCCATATTTCTTAACACTTTTGGAATTGCATTTTATGTCTGTTGAATGATAAAGGTCTGTCTGGTAACAATTTTAATCAAATATAAAATAAGTATTATATTTGATATATTTCAGCAGCGGGCTTTGTATAAAGCCGTCATCAATCAACTCGACTGATGATGACTGAAATATATATTTTTTTGTCTAGTTATTATCCTACTATTCTAATGAAAATGTATCCTTAATATAAAAGACTCATCGAAATAGTTAACATGATCGGAATAGCCGATCACTTTCAGCAGATTCAGAATGCCTTCGTCTTATCTGGACGACGACGAAGACGTAACCCCTCACACAGCGGTATGAATCTACTGTAAGTTTAAAATGAATTCTACTTACGAGGTTATTCACAGAAATCTGTCTGTTCGGCTCCAACACTATAATTCCACATTTTCTTTCCAGTGGAGGCGGACCGTTTAGAAAACTCGCAATATCTAAATGTTTTTATTTATTATTTAGGAATAAGAGGGATGGATTTTTAATATGACGGTCGTTCGTTTTATATCATATTTTTCAAACTTTTATTTTAGTATAAGTTTTTTGTCCAATACCTAATATAACTTACATGAAATGATATTTAGATCATAGTTTAGTTTAGGCCTATCTTTGCAATTTGATTGGATGCAGCAAAATGGGAGTATGTATCGAACGGCCGAAATATTATAATTAAAAAGTGAAGACACGGGTTTTTTATTTATTGTATTGTAGCCCTAATAGAAACCGTTATAATGTGCTTCTTTCTATAAAATTTCGTGGCAGGACGTCAGACAGATACTCCATCAGAGGGTCAAACCAGCTTAAAAGAATTAAATATTTTAAAAGTACTCGAATTTTTTTCCTTATTTGGCTTTTTTAAGCCAATTTTAATCACAAGCATGGCAACATATCCATTGCTTTCATTTGCACTGCTGACGTCATAGAACGCGTTCGTAACCTGAATAGAAAATAGAAATGCTGAAGTTCAATAATACATAATAATAATGTATTTATAACAATCTTTTATGTTTATCATGAGATCTGATAGAAGACAAGTCTGTCAGTTGTAAACTAATCCCAATACATAAAAATACAAGAAAAAAAATAGCATTTTTTAACGTTATTGTTTTAGCTCTATCTTAAAGACGGTAATACAGATAAGTTTTAAATTTGGTTACATTATTGTACACTAGCTTTTGCCCGCGGTTTCACCCGCGTTGAATTAGTTTTTGTGTACTCCTATAAAATCTGTCAATATTTTTCGGACTGTTACCTACAGTAAACATGGCTGGTGAAATTTGTGTGTTATGCGCCTCTGTGTTTCCCATTTTGTATGTCTCTTTTATTGCTTTTCCATGGCAACTGATTTATGGGATAACAATTATTTTTGTCCTATTCTAGATCTAGAACATTATTTCAGCCCAATCGGTTCTATAGGTACGGCGTGAAAGGCTGACACATCACTTTTCTAAAGAAACTTGAAAACTCATTTTCATCCCATGGGAACTGATTTGTGTGATAAAAAGTAGCCTATATCCTATTCTAGGTCTAGAACTATATTCATGCAAAACTTCAGCCAATTGGGTCAGTAGATACGGCTTGAAAGAGCAACAAACATCCATCCATCCATCCATACATCCAAACTTTCGCATTTATTATTATTCAGTGGGATACTCTAAAAAAACAACAAATCATAAAATTTGGGTTCCATACTCAGAGGGTTCTGTGTTGTTTGACAGGCTACCATTTTAGCGCCTTGGTCTTTGTACCGCCTCAATGTAGCTATAGCATCTATGTTGTTGATATGTATGTTTGTAGGGTTCCATACACAATTGTGTGACGGTACGGAAACCTTTGTGCGCGAGTCTGACTCGCACTTGGCCAAAATGTTTGGCACAACGAACGGGACAGATAGCTGAAGAACGGGACTGTCACGTTCAAAACGAAACGTATGATCACGTTCGTCATACTTAGGAACTTACGAAGGACAGAATAAAGGCGCATATACACATTGTCCGGTGTTTGCCGGAATCCTAAGCGGACAATATTTTTTTACGATTATCGTTACTTCTCAAAACCAACATCTATCCGAGAAATCAGTTTCTACCATAATATTGTGCTTTCATTCAGCTACCGACATTCTTACGACTATTCATTTACCCCCTAAGGTTACCCCACTATGACTCTGTTTAAGATAAACCGTCTATAGCCTGTCAGCAGATACCTAAGTGCACGGATGTATAGCCTACTATGATGGAACTTTGTCTTACCCTTTACCCCTGTCGTCTGCAGTTAAAGCTACCTATTTTTAGGGAATTTTAATCGCTATGGCAGCGGCGGCGCAATGAAAAGAGCACCGAGGTTGACGTTAGGGCGATTGTACACAGATGTTTTTGAGGACAATACTCTTATTTCCTATTTCCTACACTGCTTTATATGGGCAGCCTAAATAGCACGATTAAAGAGCATATTAATTAGGTATTGTTTACTGGTAGAATGTTGGGTATGGCAAGATAATCCTTTATGTAAAGTGTGTTTGGTTTTATTTTAAGCGATAGAAATAAAAAAAAAAATACAAAATGATAAGAATGTAAAAACGAATGCTTTGGTGCTTTATGCGTGGTAGAACGTCTGTCTGTCTTTTTGCAAGCATGTCACCTAAAATTACTAAACAATATATACTCAACTGATGCCAGGTCCAGATCGGACCCGAAATATGTCTTGAATTTCTATTTTTGTGTGTTTTATTACTATAAAATACAATACACAATCACTGTTTTATAGGGGGTTTCTTGAGAAAGGATTTAAGGCGCTACCGTAAAAATATAGTCACTTTTTGGAATCTTGCAACTACTTCCAAGAAGAAGCTACTTGTTTAATAAATTAGTATAACATTTTTGTAACCTTTTTCTAGACTCCTACTGAACAGAAAGGCGATTGAAAAACTTGAATTCGATAGAAATTATTATTAAAATGGGGTAATCAAACACACTTTTTCTTAATTTTTGACGAATAGGAATCGTGTACATAAATGAGTGTATTTTATTAGATAAGTTTTAACAATATTTAGATATTGGCCGAAGGAAATTTCGATAGCTATTTTAGCTTTTTTAGTTCCATTAATAGAGATCAGAATACAGGTTATTTTAGTTATAGAGGTGCGATTATTAAATAAAATAACGTATTATGTATACCTGAAATTTTTAAAATCTTTATTGCGAATCAAAAAAGATAATAGTTAAAGGTAATAAATGTAAAAAACAAAAATATTCAAGCATGTTTTTTTATAACAACATACAACAATGTAAAGAGAATGTATAGATTATTAAAAGTGTCTTCCCACTTTCATAAACGAATATTAACTTCAGTTTTTCACGTACTAAACATCCGTATGATAGCAAAGCAACATTAAAACTGAAGGTCATTGAGGCTCAAAATAGTTAAGTGCGGAATTTGCGGGTAGAATAGGAATAAGTAAGTAAACAAACAAAACGATGTTATCCCAGTTACAGAGGTTATATTCACTCGTTGTCTCAGTTATAGAGGTAACTATGACGATAAAATTGAAAGATCGAATCCCAGAAGAGGTTTGCTTCGTCCCACTAACGAGGTAATTCAACAAAACGATGTTATTTCAGTTACAGAAGTTAATGTAGATACAATTCACTGCTGTCTCAGTTATAGAGGTAACTATGACGATAAAATCTAAAGAACGAATCCCAGATATAGAGGTTTTCTTCGTCCCACTAACAGAGGTAATTCAACAAAACAATGTTATTTCAGTTACAGAAGTTAATGTAGATACAATTCACTGCTGTCTCAGTTATAGAGGTAACTATGACGATAAAATCTAAAGAACGAATCCCAGATATAGAGGTGTTCTTCGTCCCACTAACAGAGGTAATTCAACAAAACGATGTTATTTCAGTTACAGAAGTTAATGTAGATACAATGCACTGCTGTCTCAGTTATAGAGGTAACTATGACGATAAAATCTAAAGAACGAATCCCAGATATAGAGGTATTCTTCGGCCCACTAACAGAAGTAATTCAGTGCCAAAGTGTTGGGACCTCAGCATGAGTTCCAGTTATAGAGGTTTCTCACATATCCAGGTCCCACTTAACCAAGTTTCACTGTATTTGACATAGGCCTTGTTGTGTTGGACGGATAGTAACATTTTTTCCTAGCCATACCCTTAACTTCAACGGTAGATAAGTCGCGTACAAATTTGTCACATTTTTATAAATAAGTAACAAATCCAAGGTGCAATCTGTCAGATGTTAGAGAAGCAAGACAAGAACAATGATTAGTGCGGCGTGCGAGCATCGAGCGTGCGCGGGCGCACATCTGGCGAGCGTCTGGCGCTCATGCGTTATCACGTGGACGGCATCGACACAAACATCACAAAACACCAAGTTATTCATACCATTTCGACAAGCATTTGTAACATCTATTACCTGTACAATAAGACATAGACAGATTATGTTGGTATATCAGTAATTCTTCGCCCCCACAATATGCAGGCGTCATTCATCAAAACACATTTATGTTGGTACATTAACATCTCGCGGGGTGGAATTTAATCATGGAGTTTGAATAAACTGTGTTAGGATATAGATGTATTTGTTAAATTTTGTTCAGCATTAGTAACAACCAACATAGATTCATGATTATCTAAAAAAATACACTAATTTTAATATTAACATTCAAATGATGCTCGTATAATGTTACATGTATTGCTTGCGACCCCAACCAAAGAAAAAATATTTTCTCAAATTCAATTGGACAATACCATATTATGCGGTGGTACGAATCCTTTGTGCGCGAGTCCGGCTCGCACTTAGCCTTTTCAGTTGCTTTTTGGGGCTCCGTACCTCAATAGAAAAAAACGGAGCCCTTACAGGATCACTTTGTTGTCCGTCTGTCTGTCTGTCAAGACCCTTTATCTCGGGAACGCGTGGAGGTCCATCCATCCATCCATCAGCCTGTTTCGTCCACTGCTGGACATAGGCCTTTCCAAGATTTCGCCACTCTTGGGGGTACTCCTGGAAGAAATACTCATACTCACACACGCTGGGCAGGTGGGTTGGTGAGCGCGGTACCGAAACCCTTGCACCAGTGACGCCGCTGCCCGTCACCAGTCTGTTTTATATAAGGCCCGGCAATTGGGGATGGATATACCGCCATCCATCGGTCCCAGGCAATGGTGGGCCGCCTGGTTGTGGAGGTAGCGAGTTGAAATTAAAACCATATACGCAAGTCTACAGTCCCTTGAAGCTGTGAAAATATCAAACTTCTAAGTTAACGTGAAAAAAAGATACGGCCGTTTATGCCGCAAAAAACGTACATTTCGACACTCTCAAGGGAATCTAAATTCATAGGGTATTTCCCGTTGATCTAGAACTATGAAATTTGGCAAGTAATACCGTCTAATACTACAAGTATAGGAAAAAATCAGAAAACTATACATTTGTAATTAAATCGTGAAAAATATAGTCTTTAACAAAGAATGTATGAATACCCGAGGGGGTGGGCGAGTTCGACTCGCACTTGTCCGGTTTTTCAGTTTAATTTGTCTCTAGAGACTTTTTCAAAATATTTGTTTACTTAAAATTCTTGTCTTTAATACACCTAATAATATTTAGAGTATCAAAAGCGATATATTTGAATTGTATATAAAAAATATAACCTTAGGGGTCTTCATTGGTTCCTCAACAACATTATAGCATCACTAGTAAATATGCACTACGATACATTAATTAACCAAGCCCATAAAACTTGACTTCATGCGTTATGGCTAAAATTTGGTTTGATGGTAAACTTAAAATTAGCCGGCTAATCAAAATTAACATTAGCCTTGACACATAATATAATATATCGTCACGATTCTTAGGTCCCAAACGTGATGGGTGCATGGTGCACCTTATCGCCGTGCTTCGGGTACAAATGGACCAACCGAAGCACGTAGACAGTACACAAATTGAGGCAGGCGGTCAGCGCTAAAGTGGCTTATCTTTTCCAGACACAATCCAAAACCAATTGTGTCTGGAAAAGATAGGCCAGTTGACCGCCTCAATTATGGAGCACCGGGGGGATTGAACCCATAACCTCTGTCCAAAGATTCATACATACATACTATACCCACGCCTGTCTCCCAGAGGGGTAGGCAGAGATTACAGATTTCCATCTGCTACGATCCTGACACACCTATTTTGCTTCTTCTACATCCATCAATCTAGTCATACAAGCTCTTCTATTTCGGGTACTTTTTAGGGTTCCGTACCCAAAGGGTAACCAACGGAACCCTATTACTAAGACTCCGCTGTCCGTCCGTCTGTCTGTCTGTCACCAGGCTGTATCTCATGAACTGTGATAGTTAGTCAGTTGAAATTTTCACAGATGATGTATTTCTGTTGCCGCTATAACAAAAATACTAAAAAACAGAATAAAATAAATATTAAAGGGGGCTCCCATACAAGAAACGTGATTTTTTGCCGTATTTATACATAATGGTTCATGCGCGAGTCTTGCACTTGGCCTGTTTTTTACTTTGCCCTTCTTCAGTATATCGCCTTTGGTCGGCGTCGTCGGCGTACGTCCTTCTTGGTGGCACAGTCGAGCTTTACCTTCCACTTGCCCACCATAAATTACTTTCATCACTCTACTTTCATTCATCCTCGCTATATGCCCAAAGATTCGTGATTATCATTATTTATTTCCATTTGTTTACTGTTACCAGTGAAGAAATTCATAAATGGTTATCAAAGGGACTCTGTTATCGCATGCAATATTTAAAACACCATTAAAATATCATTAAGGAGACAATAATGAATCATAAGTCATTCAAAACACCGTGTTTATCAATAACAAAAATTTCGTTGATTTACTACGAAAGATAACGTTTCGCTTTCGATCTAATGATTCAATGGCGTTTGAAATCATGAATGGATTTACGAGCAATATGTGAATTCATTTTAGGGTTCAACAAACACATTGAGTTCTGTCTGTTTGTGTTTGTATCAGCTCAACAAATTCTAGGTAATGCCATCATTGCATTCCGCTATGCCACCACTTTTTTGCATTTTCAGGGTTCCGTACACCAAAATTGAAAATGGAACCCTTAAAGGATAATTTTGTTGTCCGTCTGTCAAGACCAGGCTTGCCAGGTGTTCGGTTTTTTACCGAACTGTTCGGTATTTCAGCCCCGTGTTCGGTGTTCGTTATGATGAAAATACCGAAGTATGGGTGGTTCGGTATTTTCGAAAGTGCAGGCATATTATCATATCACGCATTTATTTATTGTTTCTCAACATCAAATCCATACAGATTGGCGCGCTGTTGCCACGTTGCCAGCCGCCAGCCTTGTCTGACTGTCGTTAGTCTCTTTCTTTCGCTGCCTCACACTTCTTTCACTCCAAATTCCACATTCTCTTAATTTTCTCGGGTTAATCTGGCCAAAATCAAAGGGTCCGCTCTTTGATTTTCCAACAATTGTACCAAAAAAATCATAGGAAGGGGACCCTTTGATAGGAAATGTTTGGTTTTTTTATTTGGACCACCTGGCAACCCTGGTCAAGACCCTTTTTCTTAGGCCGCGTTAGAGAAATAAAGTTGAAACGAATACCTCCTACAGAAGTCTAAGGCCCCAAGTGCTGTTAAAAATCAGGATTAAATTTTAACTCAACGCAAACAAAAGTTATTGCCCTTCACGTAATAAAATTAATACAAATTAAAACCTACATGGTACTTCCAGTTGTCTTTGAAACTTGAAATTCCATTCACAATGAGGTCTTTAACACACTTCTAGGAAAAAATCATTAAATTATCTATATTTGATTATTCAAGAAGAATTGTGGACCAACTAAATTAGACCCTTTGGATACAGATACATACAGTTTAATAGTGTAAGCGTCAAGTTAAGTTGGACATTCATTACTGCTCGTGAAATACGTTTATGTTTTAAACGATATATACGGAACCCTCAGGGCACCAGTCCTAATCGCATTTGACCAGTTTTATTTACGGAACGTAACCCACATCCATTTATGTATATGAGTACTCACAATGTTTATTCCAGTATCATATCGTGCTAACAGGTGATTAAATCATATATCAACTTTTCTAAGCCATTAAGATGTAAATAAAAACGAAATGCCGTTTCTGTATATTGATCTTCTCTTATCAATGAAAATGTATAGATAAGAGTTTAGTGTGAATGATTTACTGCGGATTTCAGTTAAGCGATACTCAAACTGCAATTTAGATCTATCTTTGAAGGACCTCCTCCTATACCAGTTGTCTAAATACTTAAAAGAATACATACCTAATAGGCATAAGACAATCAAAAATAAATTCCATGTTTAAAAAATAAAAAATGTCTTTACTTTAGACAAAAACAAATCGAATTCCTGTGATTTGCGCAAGAATTTTCCTAGTCCTTCTGAATGCTTGAAGCGATTTTAATTATTCTTTCAGCATACTAGATATTTTAATTATTCTTTCAGCATATAGAGTCAACGTCAAATACGTCCTATATAAATTATTCCGAAAAATATTACAAGTAACCGATTCGATAGGACTACCCAAAAACTAGATCAACGTGGAAGTCGTGGCCAAAAGCTAGTTCCAGATAATTATGGTGATAAGCAAGACAGTACTTTGTGACTGTACGAGTATTTATTAGTTGTTATAACACTAAGGTGTGTGATTAACAGTCATTTTAAATTTAAATATGTACGACGCTTACTTGACAGATACTCGTATTTATAGGTATACGTACTTCTTACTCCAAGAACAGTTACTATGTGAGTAAACAAGTTATTTAAATGCCGTAAAGGGATTAATAAATAGTATTTTATTGTAAAGTAGTAGACACACACACATAACATAAAGAAGACATTGGTCTTGGCATCTTTATGTCTTGTACTTGTCCGCAAAACTATTATATATTTTCATACACCCAACCGGTTTCGCTTATAAGCATTTTCTATGGTTTTTTTAAATAACTTTTGTAATTACACAATATTGTTTACAATATGTTTCATGCGTGTGTTTTTTATATATTTAGTTTTACCACTTTGTCGGCGGCATTATTATAATATGTATTATACCCATGCTAAATTACAGCTTCTAGTACTAAAGAGTCTCTGAGCTAAGCCGCGGACAGACAGATAGACAAACAGACGGACATGGCAAAACTATAAGAGTTCCTTGTTGACTACGGAACCTTGAAAGTACAAAAAGTGTATGGTATTGTTTAATAAGTAATTTAAGAAAATCACATTTTACATTTTATGTTAATTTCAGTTAACTTTTAAAATAATAGGTGCCAAGTAAAAATAGTCCTAGCGGTACAAACCGAAATTCAGTAAATAGCTGCAAATGGTGTTAAAGTAATGAAAATTGGAACGATAGATCCTTATGCCATATGAATAAATTTGACCCGTAGCACGAAAAAATAAAAAAGTAGGGGTGCTATTATGACGTTATATTTTTTTCGTACGGGAAAAGATTTTTTTGTTCCAGAACCTATCGTGTGTGGTATCAAAAATGAAAGGGCTTTCTGAGTCAATTCTAAAAATATATCACATCATTACATTTCGTTCACTTGTTTTAAATTAAAAATTAAAATCATTTCCAAAACATACCAAGTTTGGGTTCCTCCAGATACGATACGGTTGAATATTTTTTTGTAAAATATACCTCAAATGACACGTAATATCCTCATATCGAACATCAAGAAAGCCATTTTGAAAATATTTACATTTAGTTTTTTTTTTCATTAGATTTAATCTAAAAGAAATATTTTATAATATGAATAACTAGCTGATAACTAGAATGATAGCGTCGAATACCAATTCCATTAAAAATATATATACATCTATATCAAAAAGCAATTCAGTGTACCCGGACTGAAAGAAGTAAAGGGTAGGGTCGCCATACGTTACATAAATACGGGATTTGTATTTAATCTTCTTATTCGCGTTTATCACTGCATCCTGCTGTTCCGTATTTCCGGAAAAGGTTGAAAAAATATACGTGAAACAATACTTCCACACAGAAAAAGATTACGCATGAATGTTCCCATGCTCCTTCCCGAATTCAAGGCAAGAAAAACAACTTTAACTTAATTAAAAATTAGTAACGAAGTAAGCATAATCAATGTCTCGCCAAACAACCTTTTTAAATAACATAAACGCCAACCTAATTAGAACTGCCATAGTATACTACCGTGACGTGGCGTCGAGTGTACTTTGAGTTAGAATTGCGTGAAATTGTAAAGCGTTAACACTCCCGAAACCCAATTAAGACGTCTATCAAGTGTGCGTAAAAATATTCACATGAACATAAAAGCAATTGGAATTCATAAACAAGTGGAATACCGTTACGGGCCAGGCGCGCCGCGACCGCACGGTTTCAGCACGTGGTCGCAGCCGGCCGGTCGTAGACCTCGCTCCTCACTAGAATGGACCATAGACGATGACAGCTCAGAGCTAGAAACGCTTCTACATACACTGTTTGTTTTTTTAATAAACCAATTAATGCTCTCCCCGTTAATATATTCTCCCTAAACCATAGAAGACGGGCAGACGGTTTTAATTTTTAATGTAACCTTTAAAATTAAACTGTTCCTTTAAACTGCTGTGTCTCCTTCGTACAACGACCTAAATCTATAGGTCGTTGATTTCGTATGATTAAAATATGCAATAGTGCTTGTCTAAATATCTAAACTACGATATCATATATCGTATATTTATTTGTCATAAACATAGGTTTACAAGATGTTATAATGGTATTGAGCCATATATGTTGTGTCGTAGAGACATACAAAATATCAACTTAAAATGTAACATGCATCAAATTATTATTAGTTTAGTCACAATTTTTGTTGTTCTATAGGTATATGTATACCCAGGCTCTTAAGCCTTAATGTCAAAACGACCAGAAAAAAAAAGTATTTTTAATAGTGGTATGAAATGAAATAAAATGAAAATCTTTAATGAAAACAATTGTTAATGTTCTTGGCTCCCAAGGTAGAATCCTCTGTCCAATGAGTAGCCAGGCTTCTTTCGTTACATTAGACAGGTACAGTTTGCAACTTCTTAAAATAAAAATCGCCATATTCGAACAAAATTTAGTGCAGGTGCAGGTAAGTAGCTACACATCCGTGCGAGTAAACATTTGTTTTTTTTCGGTACCCACCCCTATCTACAGTTGGAAACAAATAATCACCTTTTAAAAATTTTAAAACAACACAAATAAATTAGTCAAGGATATATGGATTTTATTGAATATATTTCAAGTGTATGTCACCTAGTCTTTGAATTTATGGAAAAAAAACATCCAATTAGTAAGTAACAACTGCTTGACTAAACAGTCGACATTACAACTAGTCAAAAACGAGTATTAAAACTACTATAGCATTACATACAGTCAATGACACGGTAGCGTACGGTCTATAACTTCAAAATTAAACATCTAGGTAACGCAAGGGTACTATTTTCGTATTCAGTGATGAAGATTCTATAGTGCATAGGGGTCAGATGCATTTCCGAAAATTTTGACTTTTTTCGTATGTGCCGCCTCTAAAGTGATATGAGTATGGGTCAAAGCAGCAGGTAACATGAATTGCTGGGGCCGCAGCATCAGCATCCAAGCTGGGGCCGAATTGCCAGAAACCTACAGCTCACGTTCTCACGGAACGATACCTATAACGCCTAGAATAAACATACTTCTTGTAGAATTATCTGCTTTGTTGCCATGCAGCGGTCACCCGCATCTCATAGGCCATGCACCGCTTTGCCACTTTTGCATAATGTAAGCATGACGCTGGACTGCAGCGCAGCATTCATAGCGGGCACTCACAAGATCCACTAGTGCTATAATTGTAGTTCTTTTTCAAACAGGAGTACTAAAGTGGGATGATACCTAAGTGCGACGTGTATCTAAATATCGGCTGACGTGGTCTCAGCATTGCTTTTACACGAGTTAAATACCTTATCACTAAGTCGCCCGATAACCTAACAGTTTCTCGTTTTGGAGAAACCCAGTCTATTTTGTTTATATCTTCTGTGTTATCAGTATTCGGTCAAGAAGCACATACTAGTTGTTTCACCCTACTAAAACTGCATCCGATCTGCATCATTGTCGTTGTTAAGACACGCTCTTATCGCGCACACAATGCCGTATGTGCTTAATAGGTATGTTTTACCTGTATACTAAAGGTACAAACTTTCGAACTGGTTTTCCCTGTGAATGCCCGGCATTTATATTATGGTGTTGCGAGCTAAGACAATGCATCGAGTACAGCAATTAAACGTTGTTATCGATGTCCGAAATTGGTAGCGTAATTTTTATCGTAGGTATGAGATACGATCTATAGTGACTATGTGAACACGTAAGTGACTCCCGGGGCCCCAGTATGGGAGCGCAGGATGAATTGTAAATCGTCTATTTTCATAAGGATGAAAGTTTGACTGACGTGGTCCAAGAATATTTTAATATTCACTCGTTTATTTTAGGAATGATCCAATTACCGCGCCGAACGATAACCCGCACGCGAGGTTGTGGGGAATTCCAAATCGATATTATCCCTATATTGTTTTCTTTTTTCGGTACGATAAACAACTGGAGTGGTATAAATTGCTATGCGGGCAGTCAGTCGCTAGACACTACACGGTCAACATTACCGCAAGAACATCATATAGACTTAGGAGTCCCGTGACATCCATCCAGAACTCAAGATGCAGTCCCAAGACAGAATACTCAGTTTCCCGGTGGACACCTTCACGACGCGCGGGCCTTCTATACCCGAGGAGGCCCCTTTCAGCCCCGGCGAAATTCTGCAATTCAATAAAGCATACAAACAGTTTCTTCAGGCGGAACGACAGCTGGACGACCTGACTTTCCTTAACGGGAAGCCATGCCCCGTCCGCTACAACTTTGATCCGACGAGGCCAGAAGAAGATCGTCTGATGGTGAACTGGGACTGGCTCATGCCCTTATTTTGGGGGCCGCCGCCAGGTGAGAGGGATCTCGTGAGGGTGCCCACTATACTGGAGTTTGTTGAAAAGAAGATTCGCTTTTCGAAGTGCAAGGCGGTCGCCGGGGACACCTGTTCCTGCGGCAAGAGGCCTAATGTAGTGGTACCACCGGGACGTGAGTGCAGGATCCCACAGCACTTTCATCATTTCTGCACGGCGCACGTCTCTGCGTGGATAACCAAGTACATGGTCCCGGCGATTCTGCTGAAAGAATCCCAAGAAATCTTTAGAGAGGTCATCCAGAAAGTGCATGAAGGTGATCCGCAAATCCTCGAATACTATTCGACGGGTGACCGGACGGACACAGAAATGTTGCTGCACTCGGCTCGCAACATCAGTGATAATAGTGCTAAATAGTGCAGCAATGCTGCTGCAATGTGACGTTCGCTTATTAAAATAAATATTTGTGTTTATAATATGTTTACTTTTTTTTTCTTGTACCCCTATGAGTGTAGGATGATGGAGAGTTGTGCAGGTAAGGTACTGAGATCATTCCCTCTGACGTTGCTTCAAGTTGAAATTTAGTTTCTCTCGTGACCACTCTATGTTAGATACAATCAAGTCAAGCTTGGACTGCACCAGATGTAACGTCTAGGTAACGTGCTACTAGCCGCTGCATAGCACGTCACATCACTAACGCAGATAAGTTGCAAGGCGTGATGATTAGCGTTATGTGCACATGGGATGCAAAGCTCCGTTATCACAAACTATGCTTGGCATATGCTTATCATATGTCTTGAGCAAGGCCTGAGTGTGCATTCGCCTCTGACTACGTGTATCTGCGACGTTTAGGTATGGAGCTGACCATACAGGAATATGAGACGTCTAAATAAGGTTTTTCTTAACTTTATATCTATGAATAACTGCATGTAAGCCGCAAACAGTATTATGACAAAGACCGGCGGCAATTGGCGTTACATCTGTAACTCCTTATGGACCGATAATACGTATGACCACATGGCACGCTATCGTTTAAATATGGAACAAACTATGTGTCACTACTCAAAAGATAGGTAAATATGATCAGACGACGGGACCTTCATCGAAATATTATTACAGGCTGCCGGCCGAACGTAAGTAGCTCCAGCGTATTACGGCAACCCACGTTTAGTTGGCACTGTCTTGAAATATTCGGGAAAACCCGTGCTATATTCATTTTATGATCTGTATCCGACTGGCGGCGTGTATTTCAAAACGAAATCAAAACTGATGAGTGACCATAGAAAATTACCGGGACATACACGTGTGCTTCATACACGTATACACCTCACTTATACTTAAGATTTGTCATTGTATAGGTGTTACAGGTTTGGTTAGACTATAATTCTAAATATGTATACTTTTCATGATTCCTGTAATGTTAGGACTATGGTATGACAGATACCTTACCTAAACACTGCACCGTACCTACCTATCGCTGCATAGCATGTCGCGGTGCCCCTCTATCGTGTTACAAAGTGTAGTGACCACGGTTATCTATGCATGGATGTAGATTGTACAACATCTTAGTGGATAGAACTAGTACAATATATTATCATCATTATTAAACTAACTACCTAAATATCTAGTATCATGAAGGAAACTGGTATGTCGTGACATTTGTAAGTCGGCATGCATTTTGAAATGAAATAACTATGTATCGGGAACAAGTTTTTTTTTTTATTTTCAAAAACAAACACTCACATGCACAATATACTCAATACTGATGTACACAAATACCTAATACTTATTATATAAACAAATGATCATATCTATGATTAGCACTACTTCGGCCGGTTGAAAGTTCCACGCCACGATGCCTGCTCACGCAAAGCTAGTGCATACTGCATCAAGTGCCTGTCCAGTCGCCGCTGCTCTGCCTTCTGACGTTTTCTCTCCTCACGCTCCAAGTCTTGTCTGCGCTTTTCTTCTTCTTCTTCCGCGCGCTCTTGCTCCTTCCGAGATTTTTCCCCGTTGTCTCGATGAACGGCTTCTCCAGAGTTTCCGCTCATGGTGGATGATGATTTTGTGAATGATGACATGGTGATTTTGTTAAAACTGATCGATTGTACACAGCCTTGTGATTATGGCGAGTGTATATGTGCTAATGATTGATTGTATATGTACTTTCCTCCATTTATACTAACCCGAAACCTACCTAATAAGGACTCGTTGTTCCATAATTATCGCGAATTTTTTCCCACTTGAATAAGCTCGTTCATGAGGGATAATTCAAATACCGTGACATCATGCTGTACCGCAGTAACGACAGAATTGATAAGCAAATTAGGTAGAGAAACGTATTTTGTGGTAAAATGGCGCAATATCGATGATGTCAACGGGTAATACATGCATATATCGGCAATACCCAGTTATTTTCAGCTGAAAAGGAAAAAATTGATAAGGATAATGCATACAGTTTTACATTTTATTACGGGAGTCATATCATACACTGTGTTAACTTCTGTTAGCTAGCACAATCATGCTCCGTATGGAAAAAAGTATAGGTAAGCTTCAGTACGTGCTCGTTACGGTACAAATGCAACCAACGATTGTTTCAACTCTAACTGCAAGCACCCCGGCATGCTGAGTATGCACGCAGTCTTGCTACGTGACCTGCAGTCTTACTCGACTATGTTGTATGTTCTTCGGATGTTCGGCTCCGACAAGCTATCCCACTACAGCGTTGCAGCGTGCACTCATGTCCGCAAAGCAGTTTACCAAGCGAACCCGAGAGACTTGGGTTTTTGTTGAATCGTCCATGCACACCATCGTTAGGTGATGAACACTTAATTACCTCGGCAGGTGTACCTGTACACCTTACCGTAGGTATGCCTTACCATAGGTATGCCTTACCGTAGGTATGACGTCAAACCTTATCGAACAATGGTGTATTGTTTCATTTTTCCGAACTATTAATATTTCAATAAACCCCACGGACAGGATGAGATCGGTTAATTAAGCCCGATAACATATTTAATTGAATGAGAGGAAATTAATATAAATACCATTTAAGTTCAGCGATAAGAGCGTTATCGCCGTCGCGGGTGGCCGTTCTAATGCTGTAAGAATTTACTGATATGGATGTTGCTACCTACAACCAATGCTACAAGAAGGTGCACTTACAGGTTAACAGTCAAGAGTTTTTGCGCTCATATTCACAGAGACCTAAGGTTAGGCTTGAGACTAGGTCTCACTTTTACATAGCAAAACCTAGATAGAACTCAACAATCATATTTTTCCCGAGACCATGCACTGTGCATCAGAGTCGTTGCTCCGCTGTATACATTAGTAGCATCCCCCCTTTCCCCTGGTCCACCATTTTTTATTTTCACCCCGTACGCTCTTGTGTCACTGACTGTATGTACAACTATCTTGGTAAACAATGAATTATAAAATTGGACATATAAGATTTCATTACATCTTTATAATGAACCAGCAGTCCAGCATTATTTAAAATTTTCATCAGCTAAGAAGTCGATCTGGACTGCAATCTATTGTTTTAGCAATATTTAGAAAAAAGTGGGTTAACATTAAAACAACCAACACAAAAACCATGTTATTATAAAAAAAATAAAGGACTTGGCTCGAATAAATTATCTGGATATGTGATAAAGTTGGCATTAATACCAAATAATATTGTAGCCGCCATTGAAAATCTCTACCAACAAGAGTGGGCGAATGTATACTTTGATCAAGAACTTATAACTGGCTTAGATGTCGCAGATGGATGGTAAAGTCAACTGTTTTATAAATGTAAAGCAGCTAACAATTTCCAGTTGTTTTACAAAATACACAAGGGATTGTATAAAGGTTGTGCATTATTCAACGCGGCGCGGCGTTAGATTGTAGATTTTAGTGAATTTTGTTAAAAGCTATAGGTGTCGTCACCTCGTTATGATCACCCAACCTAACACGCTCCCCAAGCTTCGCTCATCGTCGTTTTTAAACGTAACGCAATGTTTGACAATCCAGTTGAACATCAACTAACTGTTTTACATAACGGAGCTGTTTTACATAACGGAACTGTTTTACAAAACAAAAGAACAGTGTTTTTTTCAAATAAGTTAGCGTTCAAAAATCTAGGACGAAATAAAACTGTCATCTCACATCATATACGTACAAAGAAAATACGATCTGTTGAAATTAATACAACAAGGGAAGATCCATATTGAAAACCACCAACCTAACTAAACGCGGACATTTTAAATGGTCGAAATTCTAAGAAAGATTTTACCTGTCGACGGCATATAAGGTAAGCTGGTAGATAATACTAATTAGTATTAAGCTCGCTTTTGTACGATTTTTTATTTTGTGCAATAAAGTATTTTATAATTATTATTACTATCCCTTTTCCGAAGAGCGGTTTCGAGAACAGATACTAGTAGAGTATGAACCTCAGCTGATAAATGTCAATTCATGTAGAAGAATGTACTCGAATATGCACCGCAAAAATGCAACGATTATCATTTTGAAAATTGAGATACTCATTTGTTACTAAATAATTTAATGGTAAAATAGTAAAACAGTTATTTAATTGTATCTATTGTTTTCATTATGTAACATTTATTAATTCTATATTTAGATCAAATTAAACCCAATATAGAGATAAATTTAATTCATTGTGTTTGTCGTGATTCATGTTTATTATTTAGATTTTTTGTAACAAACACATCAATTATTAAGCTATTAAGGTTACGAATACGTAAATATATCTCTTTAATAAAAATACGAAGATCGTAAAATAACATAATAAACGTAGCCACCTCTTCGTCTAAGCTTATGTTCTGCACGGACCACACAACTGCTCGTTAATAATCCTAAGAGCGCTTAGTTCCATAAACAAACACTAAAAGCTACTTATTTGGAAGAAAGTTAGTGCTTACAGAAGTACTAAACAGCAAAGACCACGGAAAAGTGAAATTTTGACTTCTAGAACAAATATTTATGTCGTTAGAGTACCGTCAATGAACTGAAACGCTCATAGCAAAGGCTTGGTATATATCTACGTGCCTGTAAACACATAATAATGTATAAATAATAATATTAACAAAATAAAATAAAAAATATTGGATTTTATCTTCTGCCCGCGCTTTTGATTCAAAGTTTTAAAAAAATCTTGTTTGTTTGTTTAAAGAATTTACCAAAAATATAATAATAAATAATAATTCTGTTATGTTTCAAAGTTGTAGGAAATTTCTTACAAATTTACGTATCGCTTGCCAATCTCGCCATACAATCTCTATCGCTTAACGCAAATTACTGCGTTTCATGGTACGGGGTTCAGTACAAAATGTGCAAAGTTCAATGACCGATTTTCCAGCTGCGCTAGAAATAAAGTTTAATTACTGAATTTCCTACAACTGGAAAAATAAAGAACAGTTTTATTTGTATGCAAACGTTGTTCAAAACTTCCCAATACACGTAAAGTAATAAACAATACAACTACCTTAACCTAAAAGCAAGTATTCCGTGAAGAAAATGTACGAGTCTGCCCTTTCGCCGCTAGGGGAAGTTTCCTTAAAATGTTATTTTACAGACGAATACATTCACCACAAAGTGAGCATAAAGAGAATTCTTTCATTGTTACTCGCTGAAAAACAAACGAGTATTACGAGGCATCATCTACATTTTTTCTCGAAATGAAGAAATGTTGTTCCCGCGCGCGCGTAGAGAATGTAACATGCTCTACTCCGCTGGAATACGCAGGGTTAAATATTATTACTTGGATAAACTCTTATCTAATACTTGTTATAATACTATAAATTCAAATACTAAAATGACGGAATTTTTTTTTGGAGTGCGTTACAAACTAGAATAGATCAATTAGAAACAAATTTCTAGTAGGACAACAATTTGAGAAAATTCCTCGGGCCAGTATTCGAACTTGCGACCTCTTGCTATCGCGACAAGCGCGCTACCGACTGCGCCACCGAGGTACTTATCCTAGACCGTTGAATCTTTCCACCACACGTACACCGAATTTCTGTAACTGTTTGATATACTAGCTACTCTGATACTACGAGTATCTGACCAAGGCATACCAAGTATGAACATGCTAACCACTCGATTCGATAGAAAAAAATGTAGCTCTTATTTCATAGCAATAAGAGTTGTCGTTTAGAATGTATCGAGTTTATCTCCCAAATTTATCGAATCGATGCTTACGTACTTGCACTCCAGTGGGCTGATAATAGCAATATGTATGAGAGGGGGTAGAAAAAATTAAAACTGGTCAAATGCGAGTAGGACCCTGGTCAACATACAGGCTATAAGGGTGTTGATATAATAAAGCCCAAGCCGGAAACGGGGCAGGATTGAATAAATGACGGTTGAGCCGCCGACAAAAGGCTAGTAAAATGATAAAATAAAACTGAGTTAACTAACTTTAGTCAACAAAGTATACGAGCGAGTACGGTCAATAATGTACTCGCCGGTACTCCTTTTTTAGTCTTCAATGTACCTATTGTTATGGAGACAGAGTTGATTTTAGTCTACAATGTACCCGCTGTTATGGAGATAGAGTTGACTTTATTCTACAATATATCTGCTTTTATGGAGATAGAGTTGACTTACGTCTACAATTTTCCTTCTTTTTCAGGATCCCTTAATGTTAAAAATAGACATTTTCAGTTACATTTTCTTTTTGTCTAAATATTAAAACGATGTCCATTTCGGTTTTCTTCTTTATGAGATACCAGTTTGATGATCTATGTATCAAAGCTAATGTTAAGCAAGTTGTTGCAACATGCAAGAAATTCCAGGAAAATAAAACTAAATTAGTGGTGTCACATTATAAATACTTGCTTTATTAAAAAAGAAAAAAAATTGCGCTTGGAATAGAATTTTAACTAGCAGTAAAAGTAACTCAACCTTCCTGTTTTAATCACATGCACCGAAACAAGCTTCTTTACATCAGGGACGAGTCAGAAACGACGACAAACCAAAGCGGTGACAATTGTCCTGTTTTGAGTCTTAATTGAGCACAGAAGGCCCAAGTTTCCAGCCTCTTCTCATTAAGAACAACAAACAACTGCTTTAGAACTGTTCCGTCGAGAACAAGCGACTTTGGAACTAATCGGCTTGCTTTGCGGAATGCCTACTGAAACTTCTTTACGTATGTAAAATCTTTAGGTAAAAGGGTGTCTTTTTAGCTGTTACATATTTGTCTCCAAAGTATAGGTAAGCTGCTTATCGAAGCGTCCTGTGTGTTCAGATTTGTTGTGAGAAATTCCTGAAATATTTGTGTTATCGACGATTTCCCCTTTCTTGTTCCACATCATTATTATTTTGTGATAAACCATCGCTTGTTATTTGATTTAACACGAAATCACTCAGATCAGGTTGATTGTCTGCTAAAATAATGTGCCCAACACGTTTTTCTGTTGGTATTTAAAAGTAATAGAACTTGCGTGGGTACTGGGCAGTGACTAGAAGGGGAATCTTTTCAAATTCTCCGATAACATTTCATGTAAGGAAAAGAACAAGTGATTTATGTGTTGTTCCGTTCTTTTGTTAAAGGCATCGACTATTGAATACTAAAAATACTTTACAATTCTTCAGAAAAAAATATATAAATCTTGGAACGGGCTGAATGTGTCGAGGTTTCTTTTTATCGCGCAGATTTTCCGATTTATGTCGGAGTGGGGTCGAGCGAGACCCGAGGATGGGCGCACAAAAATGTAATGTAACATTGTTTTGTGCTTCGTAATGTAAAGGAGGTCGTGGGAATTCCTGTTGAGACAACAAGCGAAGACAAGCATCATTTAATATAAGGACTACCGTCCCTTCCGTTTCGATTCACATGGATGCTCTTCTTTTGGTGTACGGGATGGCATCGGATTTACAGATAAGCAATAAAACGTAATGCGTTTAGATGGCCTTACACCAAGCCTCTTTATCGCACTGATTAATGTATTAATCTAGTGTTTCGCCCAAGGGTCTACCTGCCTTGAATAGTACAATGTTTGTCATAGTTCGCTTTTATCTGTTTCCCTGAAATGATCACTTAGACCTACTTCACTCTGATGGACAGTTGGCAACTGCTGAGTCTCAACACTAAGCACATACATAGGTACCAAGATTATGTTATTATTGCGAAATCCATCGCTTTGGAATACTCTTAATATTATTATTAGAGTGCATTGAAAACTTGAAAAGAGAAATTAGAAACAAAAGTAAAGACAAGAATTTGAAAAAATTCCTCGAGCCAGGATTCGAACCTGCGACCTCTTGTTTCTCGGTAGCAGAATTGGTAGTGCGCTTGTCTGGGAAACAAGAGGTCGCAAGTTCGAATCTTGGCCCAAGGAAATTTTTCAAATTTTTGTCTTTACTTTTGTTTCTAATTTATCTTTTCAAGTTTGTAATGCACTCTAATAATAATATTAGAGTATTCATAAGCGATGGATTTCGCAATAAAAACATAATCTTAGTTATTAAGAACTGTGAATTTCTTGACTGTCTGAAGCAACATACGAGACATAACGCCCTCGTGAGCGTTACAAAATATTCGGTGGACGGGTGTGGTGGGAGAACTCAACGGTCTAGGTAAGTACCTCGGTGGCGCAATTGGTAGCGCGCTTGTCTGGGAAACAAGAGGTCGCAGGTTCCAATCCTGGCCCGAAGAATTTTTCCAATTCTTGTCTTTACATTTGTTTCTAATTTATCTTTTCAAGTTTGTAATGCACTCTAATAATAATATTTAGAGTATTCCAAAGCGATGGATTTCGCAATAAAAGCATAATCTTAGTTAAAAGGAACTGTGAATTTCTTGACTGTCTGAAGCAACATATATTGTAGCGACGACAGCGCCACCTGTTTCTTAAGAACAGGGCATGAAATTACATAACGCCCTCGTGAGCGTTCAGTATGTGCATTACAAACTGGTTAGATCAAATAGTTACAAAATATTCGGTGGACGGGTGTGGTGGAAGAATTCAACATACATAGCACTCGTATTTACAACCTTCTTCAAAGAACCCTCTCCACATAGAAAACGATAAAATCCGACTAGTATTAATTCTCAGATCACATCCAGACAGACGGACTTAGAAAATTTAACCAACCCAACATAGTAGAAGTGCCTGTGATGTCACGTATATCAATTACCTAAGGAGATTAGTGGAAATGAAAAGGTTTACCCAGTAAGACGAGTCTCACTCGCTCTAATCGATGACATAATTTATTTTATTTCAACGTATAAAATAAGGATCGGACATAAAAATGACCGAATGGAGAGTTCATTTTATATTGAAGTCTATAAAAGTAACAGGTTTTCAATTTATTTTCCCGTATATTCGAACAAACAGCGCTAAGTGTAATCGGATATTTTTAATCAGTTTGAATTTAGAATTCGATGTAACTTTTAACCCTTCTTTTGACAACTGTGGACCTTTCAGGGTCTATTTGCGGACAAAGGGTTTCGTTTGGTCAGCAGGAATGCTTACAAAATCTGACCCAACCGAACATTTTGATCAAAAAAGGTAACATTTAGGTTTAGATTTGATTTTTAAAAAGGCTGAAAATGTCTGAAATAGCCTCCCTATCTCTGACAAAATTAATGCAACATAGATAAGTATGTACTGTGATACAAAAGTTATACCTAAGTAATATAAATTCGGGTAAGCAGATTTATTTTTCGATTACAATTGATGGGAGAGTATATTTAAAAATAACACAGCTCTACAAAAAGAAAGTTTTGTTTTGTTGCCCTGGATATCATCGCAAATTTTTACGTTTTCAAGTGCCCAGATTACGAATATATTCATGAAAGTTCTCAATGTGCTCGTATTTTCATGATTTTTGCATATCTTATATTTTGAACAATTTTACTGCTGGTCTTTGAAAAGAAATTGTCCCTCGAAAAATTATAAAAGAAAAGCTCATAAAAGGCGTTTTATGGAAATATAAAATATACTTTCGACATTTTCCTCTTTATTTACTTCGATCTATCCTAATTTCTCAAAATATTACTGACATTATAAATATATCTGTTATATAAAATGAAAATAAATATTTTAAAAAAAATCAGAGCAAATCTAACAAAATCATTGATAGTTTCATGAATTTTGTGCATAAATGGACCCAAAATCATTTTCATATCTGGGGCAACAAAACCACTGTAGACCAGTGTAAATAGATAAATGAAAATTTGTCTACCAGCTAACCCCAATTTTAGTACAAACTAGTTTTTTGTAGGCCAAACTAGATCTTTCTATAGGTGAAAGGATCAACCAGTATAACCTAGGCAGAACTAGGTCGTTCTAAGCCCGATAGGATGAACTAGTTTAGCCTGAGCCAAACTGGTTGGTCCTATATTTAGTCATTTCCATCCACCAGCCTGTTTCGTCCACTGCTGGACATAGGCCTTTCCAAGATTTCGTTACTCTTGGCGAGACCCTGGAAGAAATGCCCATACTTACACACGCGGGATGGATATACCGCCATCAAATGGTCCCAGGGTCCCAGGCAATGGTGGACCACCTGGTTGTGCCTGTTTGAGAACTGTCCTCTTACCCTCCCACGAATAACTTTGGGGGCGTTCGCGAGTAAGATGGTGGTACCTCCACATTCGAGCTCGGCAGCAACTCCATCGCTAACAATTTAGTCATTTAGTTATGTATATTCACTTTATTGGTTTTTGTTTTCTTTATAAAATACCAGCCTGCTTTTTTATATTTCTATCGAATCTGTAAATGTTTTTAGCCATTATTTTATGTATTTGACCTGACTCTCCGAGCTGCGTATCCGAACGACGTTATTTCTTTTCATAACTAATTTCATCCCAATAGTAAAGTACTTTCCGGACGAAACTACTTCTTGTTCTGTGAATTGATCTTCTGTTAAAAGTTTTTTTTTGTCGAAGCTGAAGGCCGAGCCTCATCTCTGAGCGAAAGTATTACCTGTTTATCTGATTTGATCCCCTAGAAAGTACCAAAAGGAGTTTAATTTTCATCTCTAATATTTGTAGCACTTTACCTTCATATTAATAGCTGATTTTAAAAACTTATCCAACAGGCCACACGGTTAAATTTTGGAATAGAAATTCAACGTTTATTGTGACAACGTCATCTAAAAAGGATATTGTCACTCCGTCTGTATCTTCTCGTGGATGTCGTAAAAGGCGACTAACGAATTTTAAAGAGGTATGCCAAAAATCTGTGTCTCTGTAGTACTGAGGATCATAAGGTCATTGGATCTTGGCCCCGTCTTCAGAGACGACGTAGGCACCTATTTACGGGTGCAAGGGCTCCGCCGTGGTATGTCACCACCGTCATGACGAAACCAACTCGTCGTGTGCCGGCATGACGACGTCGGGAGTAGCGGTACAGGCAGTTGCATAAGTACCAGTCAGTCGCCCGTTACAAACTTCCGTAGATTTTTGCGAAAGTCTCTGGAAAGACTGATTAACGCCTCGCCCCCTTTCACTCTCCCAGTTTTTGGGCGAGCGCGCTTCATCCTACGTCTTATTGATGGTTTCCATCATGCTCGATATTGGCTATTCGTGTTTGTCAGCCTTAGTGGGTAATTATACCTAAACAGAAAAAAAAAACAGTTGTAGGTAAGAAGCGGCTTTCGCAAATGAACACTTACGAAACCGCAAACTAGCCGCGAACGAGATTACGCAGCGATGACACGGCCGTATTACATTCACCCACTAATAAGACACTCGGCTTTTTACACGAAAATGGTTACAGCTCGAATTCCTTAAGTCACAGCGCCACAAAATATAGCGTATTTGTTAATTTAGAACCTACTCTATAAGATGGTGAAAGTTTTATGTCGATACATCAAGCTGTTTTTGAGATCTTACACCAACGAACGAACGTCAGAGGTGCAATTGTGTAAGCCAATGGTATTCAAATTGATTGTCATATGGCTATTCGGCTTAGCAAATTAACCCGTTTGACAATTGAAATCGTACATTTTTGGCTGTCAAATGAATACGATAGTCTTGTTTTGTTGTTGACAACCAAAAGCGTACGATTTCAATTTTCAAACGGGCTAATTTGATTAGCCAAATAGCTATATGACAATCGAATTTGATGACGATTGTCTTAACACAATTGCACCTCTGGTCGTTAACGAAAAACCTTCTCTTTTATAAATTAGTAGGATTCATACTGGAGACTCGGTAAGTAGTCAGGACGAAGGTTAAATTATCCTGTTTGCGAAATAATATGAAAAAATAAAGGAAAATCACCTTATATAAATGAAGCGTTTACATTAATTGGGGTTTACAACTCTGCGATTTGCATTTCAACACTTTATTTTGACAGCATATAATATCATTGAACAATATCTTGAAAAAGCCTGAGTGTGCTATTTAACACCAGCATTTTGACAACAAGCACGCGGTGAAGCGGTCATAAACTTGAACACCTGTATCAAAACTCCATCCTTACGGGTGTATATGTAGTATTAGAAACCTACTAGCTACATTTAAAGTTGGTAGGCTTTATAGTTTCGGAGATTTTTGATGATTTGCTATTTGATTAGAACTCTAACCCAAGGGGGAACCGTCCGCTCTTAAATATGCCCATGCGAAACCTCAAAACCGTAACAAAGCTAAAACGATTCCGCAGCCTATACTTTGTTTGTAAAGGTTTATTAATTTTATTCCTATAAATATGTTCGATTTATCATGATGTGGGTGGCAGTTCAAAGTTGGCAGTTATAGTTATGTGCCCTAACGAAATAGAATCGTTTTTTTTAAGTATCGAGAACGTTAACAAGGGCTATCAAATCGATTAATTGCTCTTTGATTATCCAAACTACTTTTTTTAATTACTAAATTAATTAAATTAAACGAACCAATAACTCCCGAGCTTGAGAGATCAAAGTTTTTTTTTTGTTTTTCTTGGCTTTTTACCAAAAACAAACAACAATAACAAAACAAAAATCAACAAAAACTGTAACAAACGTCAAAACAAATAGCACGTAAAGCAACCGCAACGAAAACACAAACCGTATACAAGATGCACTCATACTGACGCGATCCTTTATGATGGCCGCACCGATTCATCGATGTATTTTCGATTAAGTAGTGTCAGTCCCTATGGGTTAACGTTCCGATCCACGCATCAAGTAGCAAAAAGACATTATTCTTTTCTGAATCTTTTTTTGTTAAATTTAACGAATACACTATGATTATTGTTTCGATTTATAGATAAATAATTTATTGTATTTTTGCAAAAATGATATATATTCTTTCTAAAACCTAATATTTTCTTTTGCACCTGGGTGTATGTAGTATGGTGTGAGTAGTTTAAGTGAAACGGAAAATTACGAACTGTCACTCATATCATGATAACTCGGACAGCCTATAGTAAACCACGCTGATCTTACAATTAAAGCCATGTTCACATCTTATCATGTGGTTAGTGCCCAACCTGATGTCAGAGTTGTTCAGGCTGCCATACAGACCTCTGACGGGGCTTAACAGCTATTATCTTTTTATATCAGCCGGGACGAATAGGTTTCTGAGGCATGGAAGGACCCAGATGTAAATTGCAAGTAATGGCCACCCAACCAAAGACTGGCAATGTCAAACGTTGCTTAACTGCGGATTATAACTGATCTTGCCAGATTTTAGAGGCATGTTGCAACAGGCCTCTTTACTGACTGCTGCGAGCTCATGCCGTAGGTGAATACCAGAAGGCGGCTTCACGGTATACCACGTCTGTTCTCACTACGCTCTAAGGACTAAAGGCAAACCTTCACCGCACTTATCTCTACCATAGACGAACAGGTCTAAGTCTCTACTTAGTGTTAGGTACATTTATATAATTATTTATTTTATTTTTTGAAACATTGCCGATGTAGGATCAGATTGGATTGAATTTAGGTTTGAGCATGTTTTTGGTCGACAAGTGTGTATAGCTTGAGGCTATCCATTTCATCCAAATCTTACTCATTGGCGTAACCAGGATTCGTAGCTGGGAGGGGGGGGGGGGCGATCTCTGGCTCCAACGCATGAAGCCTTCAACAAGTATCTGTTTTCGGTTATGTGATCGTAATAAGATAAAGAGAGATAACCCTCCATGCAACGGGATCACATATAAACAAAACAAATACCGCCTCCAACTGAATATTTCTGGGAGGGGGGGTAGACAGTACTCTGGGGGGGCGTGCCCCCCGTACCTCTACCTAGTTACGCCTATGATTTTACTGAGAAGATTGATCCTTTAGGAGATAAATATCATATTTGCTGATAAACATGAGATCGAGGTATGATATCAGTAAGAAGTTAAAGAAACTTTATAATTGAATAATTTAATATTTGAATTATCATCAATATTTAAATTGAAGTCGAATAAAACAAGTTACCTATATTTATATAATTTGAAAATTTGATAGCTCACTAAGATTTGTTGTAAGTTAAGTTGTTTATAAAATAAAATGAAAGTATGTCGAATAAAGATCTTTACAGATAAAGACAAAAAATCAGTATTTGTGTATTATTGCTAATACTTCAGTGGAGTCGTTATCAGTTGAAACAAATTTAAAGTAAATTCATGAAAAAGTAACAGTTTTAAATAACCAATTATGTTAATTAATATCTGAGGTCTAATCTCGCTTCTTGTATGCTACTGCTACTTGTATGATGCAATCATAAGTTATTTTATTTGTAAGTAAACATAAACTTAGCTACAAATCCCTTAATTGATAAGTAATAAAGTTTTGTAATATTCCGTTACCGATATGTGTTTAACTTTGAACGCGAGTAAATAATTCATTGATTGCCACGAGTACTCAGAAGACATGCACCCGAGGCATGTACAGATGTTTATTTATACTTGCGCTAGACGGTATCTACATATAAACAACTTGTGTTCGCAGAAAGCAACGAGTTACAGGTAAAATCATGAGAGATGAGTAGCAGAAACGCGCTAAGATTTCCTGAAACTCGTCTCGTAGCGCCATGGCTACGCGACTACGAGCCGGCTACGTCGTAGCGACCATATGTTCGCTGCCACGCGGGCATCGATCGATACGCCACTAGTAAGCGACCGAGCCGTGCACTCACCGTGGTCATCTTGAAGTTCAGCTTGCGTTGCAGCGCCGTCTCCAGATGCAGAGCCATCTAGAATGGTTATTCACACGAACAGTCTACGTCTTCAGTAAAAAAACACTATAAACATACTCTAGAAAGCCGGTATAAATAGTGAATTCGCGTAACGTGCGTAATAGCGTGTCAGCGTGGCGGATCGCGTGTTCACGCGGCCATTTTAGCCGCTGTCAAACAGTTGCGCCGATCTGCCGCGGTGGCGCCACCGACACGAATCGTTACGGCTGCGCGAAAATAGACCGGAAGAGCGCGGGGCGGTGAGGGGCGGCGGCGGCGGAGGGCGGGCGGACTATAACTTTGAACTCGACACTGCACGAGGTGTACACTCCACTTCGCTAGCATGCACTTGATTTGTAGATAAACTTATAACTGAATCAATTAAAGCACTACGTTCAACTGAAAATCGTTTTATTCGAGAAAGTTTCCCATTCAGCAACAAACGTCTCTCGCATGGGAGGTATTCTTAATTCACCAAGTATTTTGAGCTCGTGTTTTATTACTTCCTGAGCCGGAAAAATAGAAAATTATTGCCTATTGAAGTCGTCATTAAGTGTAACTCCCTGAGTTACCGAGCGGGACACAACAATGGAATGATCTCGTATAAAGGATGTGGCAATATATTTTGATTAGCGCGCTATATTTTACGCGGCAGACATCAAAAAGGAATTACTCGGCCATTATTTCGCGCGTCAACTTGAGTTACTGATTCTGAAAGATTCGATTCATTGTATGTAGAAATTTTACTGCAATTTCCCTCGTCAAATTTTATTTTTATGGGCCCCAAGTCGGCTTTTATTTTTAAGAATCTTAGGGTCTTGTTGGACGGAAATTGTTTTACTGTCCCAAACTCGAATACAATGATGACAAAAATTTGTTTTTATTACATCATTTGCTAGCTTTTGCCTGCGGCTTTGCGCGCGTTAATTAGTTTTTTGTAGTCCTATCAAATCTGTAAATATTTTTCGGAATAATAATTTTATAATGCTATTGAAACGGTTACTCACGATTTTTACATAGTCGGATTGCGCCTGACTAGTTTCACTGTATTCGTACAGTTTTTTCGGAGGCAAATATGGTTACGCATGGTTAGAGTGTCAAACGGGGGACCGCCGCGTAACCATGTTTGCCTCTGAAGAAACTGTACGAATACAGTGAAACTAGTCAGGCGAAATCTGACTATATAAAAATCGTGAGTAGCCGTTTCAATAGCATTATGAATCTAAACCACGAATCTTTTAGTAGTAATAATTTTATAGTACGGTATTTGACTTTATTTACGGTATATAAGGATCGTAGCAGATGGAAATCTGTAGTCTCTGCCTACCCCTCTGCGAGAAAGGCGTCAGTATATGTATCTATGTATGTTATTAACTTTGAGTTTTGGTTCCCATGAAAATGGTTTTATATGCCTGACTTGACCCCATGTACTTAGGGTATTACCCGTCTCCAGGGAACAAACTATGGCCTTTTTCAAGTCAGGAGACTAACTGACTACAGTGAAATTATTTTCGAAATCAGTTCAGTAGTTCCAGAGATTAATAGAGAAACTTCCCACCCTCAGGAAAAAAGCTATAGCCTATGTCCAAGTGAAGAGTCTAATCATTACTACATGAAAAAATTTTGATGAAAGCATTAAGTCTTCATATCGTCATCACAAAACGTGACGTGTGCGTAACGAAAACAGAGTAAATAGTTTCAAAAATCTTTCCCTTTTAAAAATCAAAATAATTTCTCTGGTAATAATTTTAATGAAACCTAATTTAAACTCAATAATATGAGTTTGCGAAAATACTGAAAAAAATGTTTGGTAACAAAAATTTCCTATACCTATATAGTAACTCACTCCTGTCTCCTTGATGTATACGCCGAGATAACTGATCTCCAACATTCTGACACATTCATCAATCAAGCTTGTATGGCTTTTCTTCAGTATGCCAACAAATTAACTTGCCCTCCACTACTAGTACAAAAATGCATGCACTGTACAAAACCGTTTATTACGTATCTCATTTGCGAACATGCCTCGTCCGAGCAACGCGCAGGAGGCAGAGAATAGTTTCCGTTTACTTAAGAGCATTATCACATGTAGCTCATTCGTATTGAAACTGGAGTGTACCGTCGTCACAAGAAACTGTGGTCCGTGAACTGTAAAACAAAAAAACATTAAAATATTACTCATCATCAATCCATGATGTTTGACACGACAAAACATACAGCTTTCATATTCTCACGCCTGTCTCTTAAAGGGGTAAGTAGAGATCACAGATTTCTATCTGGTACAATCGGTTCCATCTGGTACGATCCTGATACACCTGTTTAACCTCTTACAAATCGGTCAATGTAGTCATACAACCTCACTTTTGACTTGGCTCTTCTCGAGTACGTATGTCGCCAATTTGGTCAGCATAATGTCCTTCTACAACAGCCCGATCGCACTTTAACTTCTACTTGTACGCCATACACATATTTCTTTTCTCACTCTTCTTTCATTCATCCTGTATTCGACAATGTACGAGTAAATTATATTTTTTGCCTCTGTTATCATCCCCATCCATGTCCGCTCCCGTAACCAAAGTTGTCTTACCATTAGAATCATAAAAATCATTTAACCCGCCATTGACTGACATAAAATTAAGGACGTGGGAATGCTCCTTCTTAACTTACGCTAACTGCAATTAAAAGCATAACTATGAAGTAACCTTAAGACTCCGACCACGTCAAGAGATTTACATTTCATATTTCCTTGCCGATAGTACTCACAATATGGCGACAGCGTCACATCGTTCGACTCATCCCGAGTCTGAAAGACAAACTCCCTGTTTGTGCGATTGAATTGTCGTTTGTGTGCGAAAGGCTCAGTTTATGTACGAGGTCAGAGATCTGGCTGTTGCCTTTATACGAACACGTATACGCTTTTTAGGGCATTTAAGTTCACCGCACTGTGTTTTTGATACCGTTCAGCAAGTGGTATCATTAATACCAAAAATTCAGGAATGGAATCCGGGTTTCCAGATTGATATTTACAATTTTAAATTAACTTAATATTCTATAGTGAATTAATGTTGTACGTTAAATTAAATACAAATTATAAATTGTCATAGCTGTAACAAGTCTGGGGCGAGGAGGCATAAAGATGCTTTATCCAATTTAAGAGGCCTCATCACGCAAAAATCTCCATACAACAGGTAAAAACTGTTTGTGAAGTCAACAGCTTACTTTCTTTATATATTTTTCAATAAGTTTTATCTAGTAACATATAACTACGTACATATGAAGCCCAAAAAGCTAAAATCTGTCAGGATATCGTGAATATTGCCTCGTTTTTACGCAAAGTTTACCGATTCGTAGCTGTAATAGAATAAAAAAAACGCTTCTATCCGCGATTGTTCATTAAGAGAAGATTAAGTTAACAGTTTTCCCCTGAAACCATTTTACTAATTCTAATATTGGGTGAATACCTCCCCATCATTCACTTCTCGATGAGAGATAGTTCAGAGTGCTGCGTCGTAGATAAGGAAACCTATCTTAAGACGTATGCAAAGTTTTATTAAGATCAGACTCACCAGGGCGTCACAAACACCAAAAGCATTTTATGGCAGCTGAGCGTGGAGGGCCCCCTAATTTGTTTTGTTTTTTGGTTTGTACGTGATCTCGTTCTATTTTCATTACGTTCACATGATCGAGAACAGATACTAGTTGATGGCTTCATGAGTTGGAGCGAGCCGTGGTTTTGTTGTTATTCTAGATCTTGAACATTATTTGTGCAAAGTTTCAGCCCAATCGGTTCAATAGGTACGACGAGAAAGGGTGACACATCACTTTTGTATAGAAACTTGAATTCTCATTACCATCTCATGGGAACTGATTTATGAAATAAATGATAGCCTATATCCTATTCCAGGTCTAGAACTACATTCATGCATAATTTCAACCCAATCGGTTCAGTAGTTACGGCGTGAAAGAGTAACAAACACCCATCCATCTATCCATCCATCCATCGATCCATCCATCCATACATCGAAACTTTCGCATTTATAATATTATTATTAGTAGGAATAGACGCTACGTACACACTGATGTTACTTCAAAATGATAACTTTGAAAAAATCTCACTTAAATTTAAACCACAACAATGCTGATTCACCATATACAACGTCTTTAAACATAACGGACACTATTTTTTTACCATTTATTATTATTACTATTGGTATAAATACTTGTAGATTAATTTGCTTCACGATGCGCCCTGAGTTCTGGCAACGTTACACCTTTGTATGGCAAAGTATAACACACTACAATAATATAAAGTATAATAACATTACCAACATCAAAACACCGACATCTAAAATCCATCCATCCTTTAAAATCTAAAAGAATGAAATCGACCAAAGGGCAGTTGGACTAAGTGTGTTTTTTCCTAAAACTATATTTTTATGCAAAACCCATTTCCCGGGTCACTGTCCTGGGACCAGCTGGGCTCGTTTGAAATAGTTTGAAATGTCCAAGTTGTTGAACGCTTGAAGTCTATTTCTTGGTCAAAGCGTCTCAGAGTTCAGACTAGGGGTCAAGCAATTCTGAATTTAATTTACCGAACAACCCTTAAATGCACTTGGGATGAAGTAACTGTTGTCTAATATAACGTTTATGATATTGATTTGGTTGCTACTGAACTATTTACAAGTACATGTATTAGTATTCTTATATTTTTTTATTAAATAAATAATATATGTGATTTTTTAAAAGCTTTTTTTTAGTATTTTATAAAATGAGGTAAATAATAAATTGGAAAAAAAGATAAATTAGCTCAAGATATATGTAGGTATTTCGGGTATTTATAGGTCATTCTCAACCGAAGCCGGGCCCAGTAGGGCCCGAAATATATCTTGAGCTAATTTATATTTTTGCCAATTTATTATTTTTTAATACAGTTGCTCAAAAAGTGGCGTATTGCAGGGACGTATAGCGTTCGGGATGTGGGCTATTACATACTCGAGCTTTTCCTTTACCTTTTCCGAACTCCTGCGTTCTCTTTCCCAACTGTCAAAATAATGTCTATTAAAAAGAAAAAACTGACCACGAAGTTTTTACAAAAAAAAATCATAGAATTTTGTATGATTCATGCAAATATTTCTAAAGAGAAGCTACTAATTTGTTTCAATATCAGATTTAATGATTTGATTCAATAAGTTAGGTTGGGTTTCATTTCATTTCAACTCATTAAATTTCATTTTCATTTCATATCAATGAAAAAATTCTACTGAAGACTTGGCTGCATGGGCATAGTTCCCTTTGCCTACCCAGAAAGGGTGAAGAAAAAAAAAATCTCTGCTTATATTCTTTACGGTTGGCGCCATTTTCCAAAAATGTTCTTTGCGAGTTTAGTTGTTTGTTGCACAAAATGAGTAATTTCGACGATATTTTATTTGAATAACAACACCGGACTTAGTATAATTGCACAAAATGCTTCGGAGAACATTTTACCGGAAAAGTCAAAAAGTCGCTACATATCTACATACGACGAATTTATTGCGCGGAGAGAAGAGAAAAAAGCAAATAGTTTTTCAGAAAATGTTATGTTGGCATACTTCTCCGAACTCTCAGCAAAATTAAAACCTTCTACGTTATGGTCGAGGTTTTCGATGATAAAAAGTATGCTGGAAATAAGGAACAACCCAAAACTAAATGCTTTCTTAAAACGACAATCAGACGGTTTTACAACTAAAAAGTCGAAAATATTAACATCGAATGAAGTGAAAAGGTTTTTGAACGAAGCTCTCGATGATCGTTATTTAGCCACAAAGGTAATTACAGTTTTATTCAGTTTACGAAATCGCAAAATACCGTCAATATATTATTTAAAAAAATATTAATCAAATCCCTTTTTTTGTAGATTGCGCTGATTTTTGGCGTTGTTGGAGCTTGCCGCAGAGAGGAGTTAGCCAATATTACTTTAAAAAATATTGAAGCCCATGGAAAAATGCTACTAATAAAGATTCCGAATACAAAAAATGAGATGCTGAGAAGCTTTCTTGTTGAAGGAGATTTTCTTAGAATAGTGCAAAAATATATGAATCAGCGGTCCCAAAAAGCAAACACCGACCGTTTTTTCCAAAACTATCAAAAAGGGAAGGGTACAGCTCAAGCGATCGGGATAAACAAATTTGGTAATATGCCAAAAGAAATAGTTTTAACAAAATTTCTTGGTCTGCCGGATGCTGGGTATTATACTGGGCACAGCTTTAGGAGGACCTCTGCTACATTATTGACAGATTCGAGACCCAATTTGACGTCCTTAAAGCGACTAGGAGGTTGGAAGTCAGACAAAGTTGCAGAAGGCTATATTGCTGATTCATTAAACAATAAACTAGAAACTGGGAAAAAAATCACACAATCCATTAATTTAAAGTCCAGTCCGTCTCCTTCACATGACAATACTGAAGAGAACGTTCGTCCATCTACCTTCGTTGATAATGATAATTCACCAGATCCAATTCCATCAACTAGCAACTCCATTGTATTACACCTTTGAAAAATATACATAAGCAATCATACGAAATTAATAATACATAGTTTGTCTCAAACAGTAAATATGCAACCTAAAACTTCCCCAGTTTGTATAAAAAACTGTACCAATTTCAATGTATATGTGAATTATAACTTTTATAAGAAATAAATGATTAGTTAGTTGAGTTTATTGTATTTTTATTATTTTATTAAATTGCTTAATTTTTTCGCAACTGTATTAAACATAGTTGTTCAGTACACGTGCGGAACCGTCATTGCAACTTGTTCCGACTGTCAACCCTCACCTTCGGCTGCGCCTCGGCTCGGGTAGACATTTGTTGGAACTCTTTGCAATGACAGGCTTTCCACACTTGTAATGAAATATACTATACCTCTTCATATTCTTATAATTATAATTTATTTTATGAATGAACAAGCTTTTGCCCGCGTTTATTTTGTTTTTGTAAAAGTACCTATGGAATCGGTTAATATTTTTGGGGCAATCATTTTATAGTATTTGACTTTGACTTTTGGTTCTTATGAAACTCTGTGTAGAGGAGTGGTAGAGCGTTCGCTAGCGGTTAATATTTTTGGGGCAATCATTTTATAGTATTTGACTTTGACTTTTGGTTCTTATGAAACTCTGTGTAGAGGAGTGGTAGAGCGTTCGCTCTGGGTTGGGTCGTGGGTCGTGGTAGTAAGCTCTACTCCGTGGTGCACATTAATTTGTGTTAATTATGCGTGCTTCGGAAGTCCATTTGTGTCCAAAATACATGTGTTCACCACCCATCACGTTTGGGACGTAACAATTTTCGGTGAAACGCGTGTGTACCAAGTGTGAACTGTGACTCGTATTTCACACTTCACACTTGTTACACCTCTGACACCCCGTCGGGGATTCATGTCGATTTGTCGTATTTATAATAGTTTAGTTGTAGATTTAATCGTCACACTAATATTATAAATGCGAAGGTTTGTGCGCGCGTGTGTGTGTGTGTGTGTGTATGTTTGTTACTCTTTCACGCTGAAACGGCTGAACGGATTTGGATGAAATTTAGAATGGATATAGCTTATACCCTAACTTAACACATAGGCTACTTTTTATCCCGGAAAAAAGCATGTTGTTAAACCGAATAACACGCGGGCGGAGCCGCGGGCAAAAGCTAGTAATCAATAATTTATTTATACATCATATAAATTATTATTACACGTAAATTTTTATTTAACAGTTAAACATATTCAATTTCAAACGGGAAAAAAGTATTAAATAAAATAAAACAAAATATTGATCTTCCATCTATCCATTCGTCAACCAACCTGGTTCATCTACTGCTACATATACTGCATTTTCAAAATTTCTCCACTCTTGGCGGTCCTTCTTGAAGAAATGCCCATACTCACACAGCAGGGCAGGCGGGTTGGTGAGCGCAGTGCCGAAACCGTCGCTTCAGTGACGCCGCTGCCTGTTACCAATACGTTTTATGTAGGGTATGGCAATTGGAGACGGATATACCGCCATCTATCGGTCCCAGGCATGGTGGGCCAACTATGGTTGTTGTACGTATATATTTGAGAGCTGTTCTCTTACTCTGCTCCCAATAACTTCGGGGGAGTTTGCGGGTAAGATGGTGGTGATACCTCCACAGTATTTATTTATATTTATATCTATACTAATTATAAAGTAGTAAAAACGTTGTGTCACAACACTGAATATTTTCGCGAAATTTTTATTGTGCTAAGACCAAAACCACAATTTTTTTAAATCTTTGTCTCTCTGTCTGTATGTTCCGTTTTCACTCGAGAACTACTCAACGAATTTGGTGGCGGTTTTTTTTTATTATCGTCGTAGTGATCCTTGGAAACAAATATATTATAAGGGGTGTTCATAAAATAACGCCCGACCCGGAAACGCGGCAGAGATTGAATAAACGCGGGCGGGGGCGCGAGCGAAGGCTAGTAGTATTTAATAAAAAAATACACATTCATAAACTATATTAGTGTATGTATACAATAACGTAGAATATACGATACATATGATAATAACAAGTTGGATAGTAAACAACTATGTAAAGGTTAAAGCGAGGAGGGCATGAATGTTTACTTATGCGACATCGAAAAGCTTTCATAAAGTCGTGAGTGTATTCTTTACCTCGTCTTACATATTTGTGTTTCCTGTCCTTGTAGATGTTTATTTACAAAAGTTATTCCATTAGTATAGGAGCGAGTATCTACTTTTGTATCCTAAAGTAAAACAAAATACAAATCAGCTAAATTGATTGCCTATCCGCTTTACCTTTTCCGTAAAAACTTTTAAAGCCCCAGAGAAAACACAATCCTTTATTGGAACAGAACGCTGAATAGCTACAAGTCTTGCCCGCCCATCTACCAGCCCTTCTTTCTTGAACAACAAATCTTTCAACCTTTCTACCTATATAGGTATATACCCAGAGTATACAGCGAAAACCAGCTAAGTGCACGTGCTATAGTTTTGAGAAAATCTGCTTTTAAGCCCGCTTTAAACGATAACAAATTCATTGTAGCAAATGAGTAAATTAACATAGTCTCATGGCTGTCAGACTCGCAATCACTATAGGTATAGTTAGCTTGATTGCTGTAATTGATTCGTGTCTGAAATTGATCATCGTCTGAAATAGAAATAGAAATAGAAATATTTATTTGTTCCAAACATGGTTTACAAAAGATGTTAAATATAATAACAGTTCAGCATGTTTCACCTGCAGGAGGTATACAAATACTTTAATACAATTAAATTACAATGTCTTTACAATTATTAATAATCTCGGCATGCATGTCATAACAATTGATTGATAACAAGGACCCATTGATGTTGACAAGTTTCAAGATTGGTTATGTATTCAGTTGGTACAAAAACAAAAAAATCTGGTTCTCCACAAGAAAGAGCACAAATAACTGTACTCAGGTTGTTTTATTACCTCATTATCGGTAATTTTGTCAGTGAGTCGGTTCTTATAGAAAACCCTCGATATACTTAGCTATTTCCTTCAGAAAATGTATCCTAATTAGTATTATAGCTATATTAACCACAATCGATAAAATAGATATGAATAATTATTATTAAATTAAAAAAACCGGTGCAGTTCCTTTCGGGGTCGCGCATCATAGAATTTGTAAGATTAAGTTTTACATAATGTAAGTAAGCTAATTTTTAAACCTTTTGTAACATAAATCGGCCGCCATAAGTTTTAAACCTAAAACATTTATTTATTTCTTATCAATTTCAACCCACCCACCTATTTTACCTTCTAGAAATATACAACCAACTGGTTTTTTTTTTATTCTGTACCCAGAAGGTAAAACGAAGCCCTATTAATGTCACCTGCTGTCCGTCCGTTCGTATGTCAAGGGTCTCATCTTGTAGGCGGAATGAGTAACAGATTTGAAATTTCAATATGACACAAAAATAGTAAACAATATACTAAGACGCAGAAAAAGTAAATTAGCAAGACAATTATTATATTCACACACTGAATCAAAAGACACAGAAAGCTTTAAATGGGTAAAATTAAGATATATCGGAAAATTCTCAGAAAAAATTAGTAAATTACTTCGTAAAAATAACAAGAAAGCAGCATTCTATTGTAGAAACAATATGAGGGACCTAGTATGTAATAACAAAGACCGTGTCCCAAAACTGGATGAAAGTGGTGTTTATCAATTAGAGTGTGATACATGCAAAAAAGTGTACATTGGTCAAACAGGTAGAAAATTTAGAACTAGGCTTCATGAACATGTCAGATCGTGGAAAAATAAGAAAAATGACTCAACATTTGCGGAACATCTCAACTCTTCAAATCATTCCTTTGACCCGACAACTAACATGAAAATAGTACACAAAGCTAATAAAAGTGCAAAATTGAATTATTTGGAAGCCCTAACAATAAATAAAATTATTAATAACGATCCAGACAGAATTTTAAATGACCAATTAGAATTAAATTCCTCACCACTTCTGACATATTTTAAATGATGTTATTAATTAATCAATCAAAATTTTATGTTTAATTGTAGTTTATATTTTATATTTTATATTTTTTAACTTATTTGACTTAATTTTTAGAAGTGTATCCTGACATATAATAGAAAAATGATATTGAAACACAACATATTTATTGCCGTTATTTATTGATTTAACCTTGGCGTAGACCCATTTTGAAACGCAAGCGTGGTGATTCACCTCTGTTTATTTTATATTTGCTTGTTAAAAATGTTTTCTTTTGTTTTCTTTCTGTCATGTTAAATAATTAATAATTTGTTGGCCCGATGATGTGTAATACGAAACCGGTAGCCTAAGTTAGAATAAAAATAAATATATGTGGAATAAAAGTACAAGAATTTGTGTATAATTTATTCAATATGTTGTGTAGAATGTTAAAATAAATCTGAACATTTTATTTAAAAAAAAACACTTTACTTCAAGGAATATACTTTTAACCTTGTTTTTATATGTACGGACAGAAATCTACTTACTTACTATTTTACTATGAGTTTGGTTTATTATGTACCAGAGTGATTTAAAGGGAAAAACTTGACTACAGGCAGCCCGGGAAAACTGTTTACAGAAAATACTCCATTGCTAAGTATTATAGCTAAGTATTATAGTACTGAAGTAGTCCATACATTGCTTATCTTCTTTTCTGTTTTAGGTATAACTGGTAAAAATGAAAAATTAGGAAACCTCTAGCTATGCGCTACGTGTATACCTATGCCCCAATTTCATTCTCATCGCAGTATTTTTAAAGGCACATCTAAAGTCTCAATGTTCGTTTTCCAAAATCTTCGCTGCTCATTTGTACAGTCCAACCAAATTACCTTTACAGTAGATGTAGTCTCTAACACTTGGGCATAAAGAGGAAAAAATGCCTTTTTTACAGCATAGATAAGGTAGTCGTGGTAGATATGAAAGGCCGCCCTCGAACGTCGAAGCCGCCGACTCTTTTGTCTCCACGACGTTTGTTCTTCCCCACTGGCTATTCCACTAATTGCGCGTTCCATTGTCTCATCACAAAATTGAACGTGAATATCACCCTTAATCTCACTACAATCGGTTTAGTTTTAATTTTATAGCGAGTGGTTTTTGTCTTGTTTCAACTGGGGTGTTATTCATTTGTTTAATGAATTTACCTTTTATTACTAGCTTTTATAGTTCAACTTCACTTGTGTGTTAGTACGTTTACTAACGCAATTGTCTGGGTCAAATATCGCCACTGAATTTTGAACCCAGCCCCCCCCCCCCCCCCTAAGTATAATTTCTTATACCATTCTCTCGACATACTTATCAAAAAAAATTACTAAAATTCACTAAAAATCATAACATAAGAAATTATAAACTTTTTAAAATAAGCTTTATTTAAGCAATGGACTAAAACGAATAAGTTTAGGCGGCTGAAACTTATTTGATATTTTATGTTGAATTATTTGTTATCAAAAAGCTGGTCGCGTGAAATGTTCCTACGAGTTAAAGTAGGTACCAGTTAATTTCATTAGACGTGATAAGTATTTCCAAAAATATTTTTTTTTTCATTCGCGCCGCAATTTTTTTGAAAACAATACATAATTCAACATAAAATATTAAAGCAGTTTCAGCGATCTTAATCTTAACTATTTTATTCGTTTTAGTCCATGACCTTAATAAAAGCATGTATTTAAAAAAAAGGTTATATTGATTAAGTACGAGCGTTTGCCCGCAGCCCCGCTCGTGTTTTTATGAACATGCCTTATAGCATATATGTTGACCAGGGTCACTACGATGATAATAAAGAAAATTGCATCCAAATCTGCTGAGTGGTTCTAGAGTCAGAACGGAACATACAGACAGACAGACAAAATTCAAAAAATTGTAGTTTAGGCCTCAGTACAATATTAATAACACAATTCACTTGAAATTTCGCAAAAATATTCAATGTACGGACGAGACTTTTTTTCTTATTTATTACTAGTAGTATAGATTTTATGACGAGATGAAATGGTATGCAGAACAACGTATTAATTTCATCACTCAATAAAATTAAAAAAAAATACTTAATTTAACCTACATTTTATATAGTAGGTACTGTAGTTTTGATTGAATGGCATACTAAAGAGAGGTGTTTGGTAACAAAAACTGAAACAGATTGCAAAACGATTCCCATTTTCCAATTATTCCTTCCAAATTAATATTTTCACAATGTTCGTTTATTCGAACAGTGCTGTCGTTTTTTTCGTAGTTCGATCAAATTCAAATTATACACACGAACTGCTGCAAGCGCCTCGGAACCACACCTAAAATATAAATATCTATAGAATACGAGCATAATGGACTTGTCTCGAATGTTTACAAACTCTTTTCTGTGCAATTCAACGCCCTGGCCCAGGAATATAGTAGGTAAGTACAATAAATGCAGGAAACTGAAAAAGTTTTTCGTGCGTCGTCGGTGCGATCTGTTTTTTCTACGGCGTATAAATTATCTATACCTACTTTAGTGGTCCTGATGTCGGTATTAATTTAAAATATTATGCGTTTTACCTTCCCATTTCTTTCAAGGGGTGAATAGATTCAGATTCAGATTTTTCATTGGTAACAGTATGTTACTGGTCCTTATTAATAGTACACGTTTTAATAACGTAGCTTAAGAATAAATGGTACCTAACCTACATAGTTCAATAACATACATGTATGTTACATTCACACAAAAGAATTAATAAAATAAAATAATTATTATAAATCAGGTACTTAAAAATACCTCAACAGTATAGAAGGCCTGCTGGATTTGCCATTTCTTGAGTTTGATTTTAAATATTTGTGTAGATACAGCTTGTGTGATCTCTTGTGGAAGTTTTTATAATTATTTCTGCATTGAACAGACATTTCTTCTAGAAGCTCATTTTCCTGCTATTTATAGCTTTTTTGAAAAACTCGGAGCGCCATCATACATTTATTTCACAGGTCTTTTTAAAGTCGTCGTTAATGGAGTGGCTTCAAAGTATCTTGGCTTGAAAAACATATCTGTGTAGCACCACAGTAGTAAATATGTTATGGGTATTTACGTAGTTGTTTTAAAATTTAAAATCGTGTCAATTTCTTATTCATTATCTTCCATGATCATATAAACAGGTAATATAACTAACATTTAGGGCATGTTTCTTACTTGTTATTATGGTAAACGTTACCTAGTATAAAATTTGAAAATGGGATGTGTTTTGTATGAGTTATGTAAGACATAAACTATGAGGCACTTTAGCAGCAAGTGGTGAAACATGCCTTTATAGTCAACTGCTAGGGTCTTGGCAAAATAAATTACATGCTCAAAATCAAAATTAAAATACACAAAAAGTATCATGTTTATCCTTTATTACAAGTATCGACTTCTCGAAGTATTCACCCTGACTACGTACATACGTTCAAATTCAAATTCAAATTGTTTATTTTTAAAATAGATACATAAAGTATACGTTTTACATGTCAAATAATATTTTATGATTAACAAATATGATACGGGAAATATATAAAAAACTATATTTAAGTTGGGCTACAAAAGTTAAATGCATAAAATAAAGACTTATTGGAATACGAATATTTTTATAACTACACAATGTAATTAATATATAAGTTGATATACGTACACTTTACCATACGTCCGAACCACTTGGAAATACCTTAATGTGTAATAAAAAACACAAACGTCGTTATCATAGTTTAATTGAACTTTTCTAGCAAATTTGTGTTATGTAATGTATTACGTTGTGAATGATCGTGCACAACAACCATAAACGCGCTTAAAAGTTTCAATACAACTGTGCTAAAAAAGCCTAATTGACTTTAAACGTAATAAAAAAAAATAAAAAAATAGATAAATAAATAGAAAAATAGATGAATAGATCAATTTAGGTATGTAATTTTAATAATAAATTTAAAATTGCTTTTAAGCCGATTTTATAAGCATTTTAATATTAACAGGGCGTGACGTAGTCATACCTATAAGAATGAATGGCCGGCTCCATGAGACCTTAGGATGCGTTCAAGAAAAATAAAATATGCCTGTGGCAATTTCTTTTTCTTTAGGCATATGCATGTTTATTTTAATATCTGTTTACTAAAACAGTTAAGGAAAGCTATTCGTAAATGTTGGTGAAAAAAAGAACAGGCTCTCTGACGTAATAATCGTCGGTGTAACGAGGGTGTACCGGGTGTGGACAAGCTGTGACTTTCATTTCACAGTTCACACTCGGAAACACCTCTGACACCCCCTCGGGGATTCATGTCGTGACGATTATGTTTTGTGACTTTAAATATTGTCGCTTAATTCCATAAAACACATTTAATTTATACTTTTTATTTTTAAAAAATCAGAAAAGCAACCACCTTCCCATCCACCTTAAGACGGTTTATAACTTGCAAGTGTCAAACAAATGAGTGTAAAGTATCTACTAATAACTTCTCAACCCTTGTGAATATTTATATTGCAAAGTTTCCATTTACGTACGCAACCACAACTTTGTAAAATAAAAGGAAAATCATCTTTCAGGTTCACGTGGAAAGCCATTACGGTGAATATCAGCAACAGTGCTCCGGTAGATTACCTAGCTTTTCATCGATTGCTGCACGCTTCAATAAACTCATTGTTAGCTCGAAATGAGGCATTCCCCTCGATTACCTTTATTATTCTTTATTGTACTATTGCTTGTGTTTGGAACACATCTAGCGGTTAATAAAGCTACACTACACACTGTTGCTAAGATGGCAGCTTGAACAACGTGTGCATGTTGTATAGAATTTCAAGTGTTATTATTAAAATAGTGGTTTCTTCTTCCCGGTTTCTTTTTCAAATTCCGTACCTAAAAATAAAAAACGGAACACTTACATAGGTAACACTAAAAGTTTCCGGAACTGGCCACTTACATAAACAATATTTAAAAATTTATTGCAACATTTGAAAATAGAACTCTTTGGCTGTAGAATGCAGTTTGTTTCATCTGACTGTCTTTCGATTTTACCTTGTGGCGCCATTTAAAAAATTGTGTGTCTGCATCAACATGGATTTAAGTCGGGAAAATTTTCGTAGTATGATTTTCTACGATTTTAAGTGTAATTTGACAGCTCAACAGAGCATCGCTCGGCTTGAAACAGCTTTTGGCAATGAAGCACCATGCAAGACGACTGTTTATAGCTGATTTGCAGAATTCAAGCGTGGTCGTATCAATCTCAGTGACGAATCTCGCGATGGTCGGCCGTCCACCGCTGTGACCAACAAAAACATCGATGCTGTGCGCCGTATGATTGAAACAGACAGGCATGTGACCTACCATGAAATTCGCGCATCCTTAGAAATAGACATGAGTCAAATACAATCAATCCTACACAAACATTTGGGTGTGAGAAAGCTGTGCTCACGGTGGATCCCACACAACTTGACCGAGGCTCAAAAAACGGACCGCGTCACTTGGTGCAGTGCCATGCTTACCAGATTCAACGAAGGTGCGTCAAATTTGGTGTGGGACATAGTAACAGGTGACGAAACATGGATTTATTGCTACGATCCCAAAACAAAGCAGCAATCGAGCGTATGGGTCTTTCAAGATGAGCCGAAACCAACCAAAGTGGCGCGCGTGAAAAGTGCATCTAAGCGGATGATTGCTTCTTTTTTTAATAAAACTGGACACGTGGCTACTGTTGCTTTAGAGAATCGTCGTACCGTGAATAGTGACTGGTACACGACCATTTGTTTGCCGGAAGTTATTGACGAACTCCGTAAAAATAACCGTAAACGCCGTATCATCCTGCACCACGACAATGCTAGTTCTCACACGGCCAGACAGACAAACGACTTTTTGAAGACGAAAAATGTAGAACTCATGAGTCATCCTGCATACAGTCCCGACCTGGCACCTTGTGACTTTTTTCTGTTCCCAAAAATTAAGAACCAATTACGCGGTCAACGATTTTCATCACCAGAAGAGGCTGTCGAGGAGTATGAAAAACACGTTTCAGAGGTCACCACAGGGGAGTGGCACAAAAGTTTTCAAAACTGGTTTGATCGAATGAAAAAGTGCATAGACGCCAAGGGAGATTATTTTGAAAAACAATAAATTAATTTTGTACCTTTAATAGTATTTTTTCATATTCATTCCGGAAACTTATAGTGCGTCCCACGTATAAGAGAGTGCTCATGTCCGTCCTTTCGTCTGTCGCAGAGGCTTTTCTCGAAAAGTAATGTAGGTCGGAATTCAAAATTTGGCAAATTGAACCCAAATTGTGCGAGTGCGACTCCCTCTTGGTCAGTACCAAAAAACCGACCAAGAGCGAGTCGGGCTCGCACAATACGTGAGACTCTGTTGTCGGTCCGTATGTCAAAGCCTCATAACTTTTGATCCGTTGAATAAGACGTGAAACATCTTGATGAAAACAACGTTGTTTCACTTGTTTATACTTTATGAGCCCCACCCCGTTTTACCTTATGGCATTATCTAGGAATGATCTAGAAACTGAACGAAATATCTATTACTAATATGAATATCATTGTTTACATTGCCGATGGTGCATAAAGGCGAAACCGGTTGTAGCTAATAAAGTATAAATAAGTGAAGCGGTGCAAGTGTTTACATCAACACGTTGATGATGTTTCAACAAGTGCCGAGAGTCGCAAGTATTAATCAGACTTGGAAATTCGCAGTAAACAATTTTCCCACATAATGTGATAAAAAGTTTGAAATGACTCAAAATGTTGTCATTACAAATAATAGAAAAATGTTTTCTCGTAAGAATCTAATAAGGCTATGAAATTATACAAGTAGGTATTAAAGAGCAGATTATGAAAATATATAATTGTACTTTAAACGAGTATATATAATTGCTTGTGGAGATTTAGAGAAATGTTTATGAAAAAATTTATACCCGAAACAGGTGGACAAAAATTGTGAAAAATTACGAAATCGAATGAGGAAGATTTAAAAGTTAACATTTTTAATGGTCCTACAATTCAAAGTGAGAAAATGATACGGTATCCCTAATAGACTACATTACACGGAAAAAAAATTTTTGCGCATTCCTTGTTTTAACCTTTTCATATAAATTTTGTCAGCTGATTGAACCTTTTTTGGTAAAGACATTTTTACCGCACTAATGCTTTATTTTTTTATTAATTGACAGAAAATTGCTACCTACAACCTTTCCTTGTGTACCGTAGATGTTGGGTATGGTCGTGCATGACATTCAACATGTTCATCGTGCTGAGCTATCGTTGTAACCTAAAGTACGTGTTTTTATACTTCACCCAAAATTACCAGTCGCTAGGACCTATTGTCTCAACAACAATGTATAGGTATCGTATGTCTTTAGCACTGGTTTGGCTAAGGTATCTGACACACTTAATTAAACACTTTTTAAATTTTTAAGTCTAGCAATAGAGGTGATTTTGTATCTTGAGCCTGGTTTTGGTGGTTCAAGTATAAAAACACGTTCTATACATAAGGTTATGTAAACAAACCAAACAAACCCGGACCTGACATCGTTAACGAACATTGATGTGTCCACGATGTGTCAAATTGCCAATTTTGTTCTTTTGGTGGTAGACTTGAACAAACGTTTTTCAGAACATCGGAAAGTACAATGACCTCTGCTGAAGAAATTATTATTAGGTGACATTCCATTAGTTGCACACTACTTGGTTATTTTTATTCCTTTTCTGTTTTTGTGCGCTTTTTGGCGCATGTCGAATAACCACAATAAACTCCAGTCCATACTATGGTCGTTCGTTGTGGCCTGAAGTTAGTTGTGCAACCACATTTGACAGCCAATTTTTCTCAACGGTTTTTGACGTTTGACGCTTGAGAGATCATGTCTAAATAAGTATATGAAAGTAAAAAAAAATTTAATATTTTTTAATTTCCTTTCATCTATTTATGAATAATACAGACTATACGTTCTTGAAAGGAATTTGAAATTACTAACTTTTTTTGTGATATTTTGTTACCACTTTAAAACGCGATACTACGATTTCTTTTGTAAAATGAATACATATTTAGTAAGTTATATTTTACTATCACAGACATTTAAGCGATCTCTTGCAGATATTATTCTTCATGTACATTTTGAATCTATACTTAAAATAGTATTTATATATATTATTATGTCTGTGTTTACCATAACAAAAACGAGACAGAGAACCTCAATGGTGTACAGTAGATCGCGTACTTGACTGCTAATCCGGAGGGAGGAAAATTTGGTTATTTTCTCTGTGTCCGGAGGTCACGGTTTCAAATCCTGTGTGGGTACATCTGCACGTTAAGCTGTAAGCCCATGTTTGTGCCCCAAGTATGGCAATAGGGCTCACCATCACCCATCACGCTGGGACGTAATAATCGTCGGTGAAAGGTGGGTGTACGAGTGTGGACGTAACTTACATTTCAGAGTCCATATTTGGATATATATCGCATTATACATATTTCGCAAGTCACGCTTTTTTGTGTAAGTAGAAGCAGTAAACATTTCTTTCAGTGAACTTGAGACCGTCATTACTGTAGGTCAACACAGTGTCATGGACGAAGCCACAGGCAAAACCAGTTATTTTCACGGATTATATTTAACTACCTAAAAGGTACTTATCGGTAGTGGTGTATGGATATATAAGGTGTATAGTATTCATTCAGTATTCATACTGAGGATTGATAAGTGATCAGTATCACCAGGCCCGAACTTAAAGACCCAAAGCCCCTAGGCACTTGACATTTGGGACCCCCATCCCAAAGCTATATTGGAATTTTTGCAAATAAATTGCACTAGTACAGAAAATAAAATTTTAACCGACTTAATTAATTGAAAATAAACATCAGAAATAATGCAGTCTATGCTATGTATGTCACTTCATTACAGTGAACGTCAACGGTCGTTATACGCGGCGTATAATATGCTCGTATGATTTTATAACTTTTAGAATCATACTGCGAACTTTCTTCTGTGCAAAAGAACGGATGACATCATCATAGTCATTATATGATTCTATGTACATATTGTCCTGACGGGCAAGCTACCTAGTCGGGGTAGATGAGTAGTTAGGGCCCCTAAGCTGGCTGGGCCCCTAGGCCTGGGTAAATCCGGCACTGAGTATCACGGATTGATAACACTCACAAAATAAAATGTTTACCTCCCATATAGTAATCGACCTGCGGTTGGGCTTGCGTTTGTAGTGAATACGAAATAAAACCTTTACGAATTTCACAAAAAAGGTCATCGAACCTTGATACTTTTACCGAATCTTCAGTACGAATTTGGCTGCATAAGTAAAGTTCCTAAAATAATATATGAAAATAATTTTAGGGTTAATTGATCAGTTAATGATACCCTAATGTATCGTTAACTGATCAATTATAGAAGAAAAATATTTTTTTTTTGGGTACAATTATAATTTTTCACTTCCCAGTACAAAGTGGTTCAATCAGCCGACTAAAATTTCTATGGAAAAGTGAAAAAAAAAAGAAAAAGTAACAATTTTTTAGTAGTCTATTAGGGATACTATGATCATCTCTTAAATTGTATTCACTTTGAATGGTAAGATATACATATAATACATATAAGTTGGAATAGGATTCACTAAATTGATCAAAAATTAATTCAATATAAATTTACAAGAATACCTCGAAATGCTAACATTAATTAAGTAACAGAGTATAATATGTTGACGGGATCTTCAGTCTTTATCTGAACGTATTCAACTTCTACCGCAATTTTGATACAGATGTATGTTATTGCTCAAGTCTTTTATCAGGCGCTGGTGGGCGAACAGACTATGTAGCAAACACACATATTTATTTTGTGTTCCTTGAGTTATCGAAAAAGATATGCAGGTATCGCAGCCGCTTTCAAACTCAGAAACTTTTATGTTATTGTGACTTGAATTATTTATCAGCCTTGAATTTTTTGGGTCGCGTTAGCTGTTTCTTTAAAGCTGTAGGAAAGTTAAATCAAAATACACAACAGAGACTTTCTTTATTTACACATTAATAATCATAAATTATAAATTCTATTTACACACGTTCTTTTTTCAGAGATGCTGGTCCAATAATTTTGGAAATAAAAATATAGCTGGTTCATATAATAATAATAATAAAACCATGAGAGCCATTGGGACACAACGAAGCGAAGATGAGTTTCGTTATGGCTAATTATGTTCAGTTGGAAACAATACTTTATCTACGACCACCCAAAACCTATCCCTTAAACTGAATTTTGTTTAACGTTTTCAGGGTTGGCCCCATAGTAATAGTTGTTGATATTAATGAATACATTACGAAACTGTATATCATAACATAGAGTTTATTTGAGTATTTTTTTGTAATGAAATTAAAGAAGACCAGTCGTGTATTAAATTAATTGTGCGCGAATATATTGTGGCTCAAAGCATAATAAACAACAAAACTTCAATCGCTAAACAAATATTAACTTACTACACTAGGTTTAATAGTTCGGAATGGAGTAAAGCAGTTTATTAAAGCATCATAGCGTAATTTAATAAATCATAAACTAGGTGGTGTGCTGGAACCGGAAGATGCTTCGACAGTCTTCGCTGCTGCACGGACGCCGCACGGTTTCATTCATTCCCTACTTACACCCTTTCAGACCCCAGCCCAGTTGTACGCTGAAACTCTACCCTAGAAGCCTTCCATGAACATATACATCTTTCTCGCTCCCTCCCGCCAAACCACCGCCACGCTGACCGAAATAAAACAACAAAATCAATAGTGTCTGGAACGCCCACCATTTCAACGCGGCAACTGCTCTTCCTTACTGGAAATTCGATAAAATAAAACTGGGAGAAATCATTAAATTTGTGCGTTGGTGTTCGGAAAACCTATACCGGAGATTCCAACTTATCGTATTTCCTGCTGACACTGAGATATTGCGAGTAAAACGAAGCTTTTCGCAAGAAAACTGCGAACACATGTTTTGCACGTGGTCTGGTCACGTTACAATGTTTACCTGCGAGTCCTGCGCCCAGGTGGGCTGGAGAACGGTATAACCTCTACTAGTACTATTCTACTATACAATTCTTCGTGTTCGTTTTGGACAGTTAATGTATTGGGTATCATCTTTACAAAGATTTCGATAGCTTGCGAGCAAGGCAGATCCACTGATCCCGCGTCTACACCGCGGCTTGCATTTTTATCAAGCGCCGACGGAAGGCAGCTACATTTTATTTTGCGTGCCATAAATATGAAACTACTGAAGACGAACAGAAGCGGGATACACAACATTCTGATGCAAACTTATCTGAAACTATGCATAAATAAGCACCAACAAAAGATGTCTTACTACCGCTTGAGGCTGAAAAATAAAACTTTGGATATTCTTTCTTAAAGTTAGTTTTATTTACTACAATCTCAATTGCTTATTTTTGACGATGAGGATCGATAAAGTTCAATAGAAAATTCTGTAGCACATCAAACTTTAGCATTAGATTAGCGCCACCGACATACTTTGTTTCTTTTTAACGGTTCTACAGAAAAGTGTGTCCACCGCACAGAATGTTGGTAGCGGAGTTGCAATGTGTGAAGCGGGCTCTCCAACTTGTAAGAAGTGGTCAGAAGTTTCGGGGCCGGCTGTGGTGCTGAAGATACGAGTTTCTTGTGGACATTTATGTATGTGCCAACTTTAATTATTACGAGAACGTTGATACCTAAGCAAGAGGAAACTTTAAGGAGTTTTTGAATAGTTTTAAGTTAACCAGCCTTCAGGAAACAATGCTACGAGTGTAGATACAATTTTACTTACATATGTTAAAGTCTGCTTCATATACCAATAGATACAAAGAAACAAAAGAGTATTATATAATTTGTAGCGAAATCCATCGCTTTTAGGTACTATAAACATTACTTAAAGTAAACTACAAACTTGAAAATTTTTAATTTTAAAATAACTATACAATTTTCAAAATTTTCGTATTATTAAAAAAATGTTTTTAATTGTTCTATTCTAGTTTGTATTGTTTTTTAAACGATGTTTATATTATAAGAAAATAGGTCAGGGAAATCAAAGTATTTTTAAATGACACACAAATACGTACTTCAAACCGAATGATTATACCAAGAAAAAAAAGTTTATATTGGTAGTCCCTTTAGATACAAAAGCTTTAAAATATAATAAGATCACATTAATGATACCAACATTTTAACTCTTCCATTCATCCGCCCACCAGCGCCACGCTCTTACTACGGCGTAGCACATCTACGAAGTTTACGCAGTTCTACGCTTGCTACGTCGCATCGCGCGTAGCCCTCCAAAAAATGTATGCCAAAACGCGTAATGGAAGCAAAGGCAAAAATATGTCTTGCAATTTATTGTCACTTCTCGGTCCTTTCAGCTGCTTAGTTATGATGCTATGGGCATGAAAAATTTTCTTCATCACGTCACACACGACCATTCTCTTGTAATATATGTCTCATTTTCACGAAGTGCGCCTCATGAGGCCGGAATACGTAATACGCGGATCTGTCTCTTCAATATACTTATATATGTTACAGTTAAAACCCGAAATCAGTTAGAACGCGTTTTAACTAGTTAGTGCCATAGAAAACTTCAGGTGTCTCCTCGCTCCGCTCCGCTTCGCTCGGCTCCTAAACGTATAGACATATCAACCTAATCGCTTCCCCTCGCTTCGCTCGTCGTCGCAACCTATTTTGTTTTTTTTTTGTATAGCAAACGGGTTCTAACTGATTTCGGGTTTAACTGTGACATATATAACTGGATGTAATTTATAAGGATTCCATTAAAAAAACCTTTTAGCAGAGCTCTGACCGTTTGGGGCTTAACTTAATATATCCCTAACAAATAAATTATTTTCTTAAGGTATATTATTTAGTATTTAAGGCAAGGATATTTCCTGATAAGCCTCAGACAGACGAACATCTTTGCTAAAAGGTTTCCGGAATCCTTGAAAAAGATTTACCTATTTTCCAACCTCTAAGTACGTAAGCATCGATTCCATAAATTTGACAGCTGAAATAGATAAATTCTAAGCGATGGCCCTTATTGCAATTAAATAAAAGTTAATATTAATAAATCGATTCTAAGTCGATAGCAACTAGCAAGTCTATACTTGTATCACTGTGACGTCACGACGTAGCAAGTATAGTTGTGTATATATTATACACTCGTATAAACGTGCTACGAATAAAATACGGGTATGCCCCTGCACTTACATTTATTGATTAGACACATAATGTTAAATTAGTAATAATTTTACAGCATAATAATGCAACATTTACATTCAAGGAGCTGAAACAACATAACATGTACAATATTCAAAGCATTACTCTGTCTTTACAAAGCGTTGTAAATGTAACTTGACAAAAGAACCGTAAAACTGCAATTTCGAATAAAGATATTTGTATGAAGTGCCAAAACTCTGTGTGAAGCCTTGTGCTCCTTTGCCAAGTGTACTTTTAAGGCTATGGACTCGGTATTATCATAGAAACGATATAAATCAGCAACATTTCTTACAGTCTAAAAAAAGCACTACGCCTGTACAAATTGGCAATTTTATTTATAAACAATATTTATGTATGTAACAGTGCGCAATGCAGTAAACTCGTAGCGCATTTAAGGTGATTTGTTTCGTTTGCAAACAGCGAAATTGCCACGTTTCTGGTTTGGACGAAACTAGTCTGGAAACAATAAATGGCCCGCGGCGTCCTGCACTTCCGAACTGAGGTGGACGAACCATGAACTTGTTTATGAAATATCTAGTCTTCAAGTAGATGCATGGAATTTCGGTCTATCTCGAGCTCGTCTTAATTAAAATTTGCGTAAGGCGACAGGCACCATTAATTATTTTGGAACGTTCGAACATCAATCGCGAGCGCCGAGCCGACGTGCAATAAATGGCTCTCAACGTCTTATATTCCTTATATTCAGAGGACAGACACGGCGCGTGCTTGGAATACGTTAGAGCACAGAGCAAGCTCCTTTATATACATAAAGATTTATTCCCGCCCGTAACTGAGCCGGCGACGCGACTGTATTCCCCAATTATATGGCGTAAGCGGCCATTTATTAACATCTCGTCAGTGCACTCGTGTTTTTCCGCTTCGGGAATTTTCCCTATCGGGTTTCGTACGCTACGGGACCTTTGATATTTTCGTACCATTCGTTTTATGATGGCTTTTCGTTCACATGTTGCCAAAGGAGTAAATGCAGAATTAGAGCTACTTAGTCCTCAAAGCACTGCAAGGGAGCTGCGCATTTCTAAATCTTAATTACATTTTCACTCATTAAAAGTTTTGTTTTAAAACGCTCGAAATTTTAGACAGAGACAGCGCATTAATTTCGACTGCATATCTCCTTTGTTATCTCTAATTTTAATTGTCAGGTAGTTTCGCGCGAATATAAAGAGCGGACTGCTTTTTTAAACTTTTTAAAGCAAATTATATATTGCGTTCCTCGGCGACTGCAGGACAATGCCGGAGAAGCCAAAAACAAACGCCAGAGGCGGACTAAAACGTTTTTAAGTGCAGCATTAACGTGTGCTGAGCGTTGTAATTGCGCCCATCTGCCCGTTTTCACAAATATTGTTTTTCTCGAATGCCTACGCTGTCTACGGTACAACTTTTTATTGCTCTGGAGGTTTTTTTAATCTGCTTCTGCTATATCTGAAGATCAGCCCGGTGAAACTCTGACTTTAGAATAAAAATTACTCAAATAAAAACATTAAATACCTGATTATAACATTTTAGATGGCTAAGTATACCCAGTGTAGACTATATTGGTCCTGTATAATTTTTTTTTATTTAGTTCGTATCTGCAACGATCTAATAGAGTCATCACAATGCTACAAGTATTCTTGTAAAAAGCTTGCACTATCTTGGCTCACAAAACTTGAAAATTTGCATTTGTATAATATAAAATTAAATTAATTTGAAAAACTAAAACATTTTCAGAGACTTAGATCGTTCATGACAAACTATATTCCCCTGAGACACTATATAACTTCTTAACTATATTAGACGCTGTCTTCGTAAACTTTTAAAACCTAAAGAAACTCCTACAATAAGTATAAAAAATACAAAAAAATATTCCATCCTTCCATCCTTCCGCCTGTTTCGTCCACTGCTGGACATAGGCCTTTCCAGGATTTCGCTACTCTTGGCGGTCCTCCTGGAAGAAATACCCATACTCACACACGCTGGGCAGGCGGGTTGTTGAACGCGGTGCCGAAACCCTTGCACCAGTGACGTCGCTGCCCGTCACCAGTCTGTTTTATACAGGTTTTAAAGAAAAGTACCTCGCTCCTCCAAAGTCGGGAGAAAAAAATTACCTTAAATTAAAAACAAGAAATCGAAACGGCGTTTATTTCGCAAATCGAGTGCAATATAAAAGCTGTCTCGAGCCCTAATGCCCGCTGTTTCAGACTCGTAACAATATTGCGTTGCGTACCACGCGCTAGTTCTGTACTTATCGCGAAACTTTCAGGCGGGGGGCAGTGGGGGCCCCCCTCCGGCACCCACGGGCCCCCCGCTGCAGTATCGATCGCGTCTGCTGCACGCCGCTGCAGCGCTGTCTTTTACAGATCAGCCCTTATCGCACAGGAAACGAACCTTCTAAAAAGCCTGAACGCCTGAACACGCATGACGCCTCAACGAATCAGCCTGTTTACATTCACGCTCCACCGCCTAATCTTGTTTGTAGACGTACTAAATTGTCTCTCGCTTCCTTTAACAGTAGACTAAACAGCAAATAAAGACGTTAAAATGTTTACATGCTCGTAGGCTTGTGGGGTGGCCCGACACCCCAACTAACTATGAAATTTATAACGAAGGCCGAAGTCGAAAGTTGCGGGTTCACGTCGAAAATATTGTAAGCCGCACTCGTTCCGGGCAAATTAAATGAAAAAGGAAGTTTTGCCCGCGTGGCGGACCAACTTGCCCTCTCAAGTTTCAGACGAACGGCCGAAGGGGGCTGTGGATCCAGACACTGCCTTCCAACTACACACAACTCCCTGCAGATTTAGCGATTAAAGCTTTAACGCTTTTGAAAATTTTACACTTTATAAAGTGTTTTAAAAATGGTTACGAATTTTCTTTTTCGGTTCTCTGCTTTTGACATGCACACGATGTAACAAAGCTTATTATACAAGTAGCTTTCTAGCTGTTTTGCGAGTGACAACAACAAAGACTGTCTTAGGTCCTTTTTGTCCCAACTTGGTTAACTAGAACTATCCTACTCTCTTATAGCTACAACGCACAATACTCATTTGGTAGTCAGTCAGATACATTAATTAATACTCTATTTTACGTTTTTGTTTAGCTTCTAATATTTTAGTAACTACAACAATACAGTAACAAAACAAAGAGTATAACATAAACATTATGGCAGAATCTTGTTATTCGCTTTGTTATGGTCATAATCATAAAGCTAATGTTGTTTTCTAGAGGAAATGCGTTCCTTGCCGTATATTAGTGTTGTGTGTGTGTGTGTGTGTGTGTGTGTGATTTGACGGTCATCAAGGTTGAATGTTGGTTGAAATCTAGAGATTACTTTTTAGTTAAGGTGGTTGCTCCAGGTCTTGTTCCCAAACGCACAACATAAGATTACTGAGTAGTATTCAATAAATGTGATTTATAGCAAGACGAAACAATAGTTTAATGTCATTAAAGGTTTTCTAGCAAAGTTTTGTTATTTTATGCCTTAGTTTGTAAATGATCCTGGACTACAATTATATAGCGTGTTTATATTTTGTTGTATGTCATATTAATGTGGCTCCATCTATGCATTCAATATTGTTTTACTACGCGATTGTATGAGGCTTGTTTGCAAGTGGGTATTGGAATGTCACACGAGTTAGCTTTGTTGGCTGTAAGGAAGATAGCGCAACTGCCTGCCGGTTCTGTATAGCGGTATTAAAGTTTTCTTGAAATTTGTATGGTGTTGTCGGTTATATCCATGAAGAGACACTGTGGATAGAAGTGTCATAGTTTTATTTACATAGACCATCCTCGAAGGCCAAGATTGGCCGTGTTCAATTGTACCTTAGTGCAGGATCATTTACTACCTAATATATATCTACCTAATAACATTAAACTATTGTCGCGTCTTGCCGTAAACCATGTGTATTTAATTTTTCTCAATAATCATAAGTTGTGCCTTCGGGAAAGAGACTTGGAACAACCACCATAAAGACAGTTGTAAAATTAAGCCTTCGCTTTGACTACTAACACGCTTATTGTAAAAGCTAAAATCATAATCCCAAGAGAGTATAGTTGCTGCGACACTTATTCTGGAAATGCTCACCACCAAACAGCAAATTCTCGGAAATTAAATCATCACTTTTGCGGCCAACTGGTCAAGGTGAAAGAAGCTAATCGTTTCTGAGAAAGAAAACCCTGATACAGAGTTATTAGGAAAGGACAAGAATAATAGGAAAGAATAATGATAAGTATTTACTCGATAAGCATAAATTGCGCTCACCAACTTTTAATACTAGGGTAGCTATCTTCTATACTAATCATAAAGTAGAAAAAATGTCGTGTATGTACATAATGTACAACTGAAAAACTGAAAATTTCAACAAACGCACGTCATACATGTTGCATATTTAAAATCAACTAATAACTTAGAGCCTCAATTTTTTTTCTGGGATCCCCATATACGCTCAACACATACATTTTTTTGTATTTGAGAGAAAACGTCCCCTCAATTAATAAGCATTTAATAATTGTATCCAGAAAAAAGGAACTTGTTTTAAATAAATACTTCTATAAAATTTGGTCTAGGAGGCAGTAAAGAAAAAAATGCTTCTCCGTTATTTTAATCTAGTTTCAGGTACTTCATCTGGCTAGTAAAAGCTGTTGCGTTTACTTAGAGCGAGTCAAATCACAAGTTTGATGTCGTCTAGCGGTATAGCTAGGTACTTGTTAACAGGCTGTCATTTCAAATGCAATATATTTGGTAAGTGTAATAATAATAATAATAATGGCGCAAACCGGTGGTACTAAGTACCGCTGAACGAGAGTCTGTGTGGCGAGGAAAGGAATTGCACGGGAGGTTTTACAAGGCTCTTCACGAGCCTCACGTGGACAAAAAAGCCTCTCTGCATTGGCTGCGCTTTGGTGACCTCTTTGGGGAAACCGAGGGATTTGTCTGTGCAATACAGGATCAGGTGATCAAGACGCGGAACTACCGGAAATACATCATTAAGGATGGAACCCAGGATATCTGCCGGGCATGTGCTCACCCTGGAGAGTCACTTCGACATGTTATTTCCGGTTGTTCTGCTCTTGCCAACACTGAGTATCTACACAGGCACAATCAAGTGGCCAAAATCCTTCATCAAGAACTCGCCTACAAATACGGCCTCGTAGATCAGAGGCGCCAGTACTCGAAAACGACCGCGCCAAGCTCTACTGGGACCGGTCTGTCATCACGGATAGGACTATTCTCGCGATTAAACCTGACATCGTGCTGATGGACCGGACGCAGTCTCGGGTGTTTTTGGTGGATATAATAATAATAATAATAATAAAAGCTTTTTATTTGTCTCAAAAAACACAATAAATTTTATACACAATAATTGTATACATGAAAAGAGACAAATCGGTCTAAGACTCGGCTTATGACAGTCTGTTATTTAAACAAAAAGCCGCCGATTTTCAGCCTTAGCCTTTAATTAACAAGAAACACACAAAAAAGAAAGATAATAAATAAACAAATTAAAACACACAGAATTTAGAAAGCAAAAGTACCAAAATTATATAAAGTTAAACAAAGTTAAGACAGTTGACATTAAACAATTTATATTATTAGACACATTACTGAACCATAGGCCTACCACCAGCCAAGGACTGCAAAGAAAGCAGCCATCTGCGACATTTTTTTCTGAAGGTGACTAGTGTGTTAGCCGCGCAAACAGGTGGCGGTAACACGTTCCAGCATTTAGATGCTGCTATCTTAAAGCAGCCTCTGGTAGTGACAAGCGTGTGGTTGGGAATAATTAGTTGTGGCCGCCGAGCTCTAGAGGACCATACCAACTTTTCATGCAGGTACCCAGGGGTTTTACTATTTAATAAGTTGAACATTAGACACGCTAGTTTTAATACCCTGAAATTTGCCATGTTTAAATCACAATCCCGCACGATGAGAACCTTGTAAAAGCCGAAACCGAGAAGAAAAGAAAGTATCTCGACCTGGCTCACGAGGTTACCGACATGTGGGTTGTGGCATCCACCGAAATCATCCCAATTGTTTTGTCCGCGAACGGGTTAATACCAACCAGCCTCGAAAACAACCTAAGGCGGTTGGGGTTCCGCGGCAGTTCGCTTCCAGCGCGGATGCAAAAGGCGGTACTGCTTGATACTGCTCGCATCGTTCGCCGGTTTCTTTCCCTGGGGCTCTGAACCCCGGTCAACTGTGCCTCTGCCGGGGATACACCGTCCCTCTCTCTTTAAATTCTTTTGGCCAAGAGAGAGAGACGAGATCAAAAATTCCCATAATAATAATAAAATTCTTTATTGCAAATTAACATCAGTACAGAGGCGAACTTAATGCTAAGTAGCATTATCTTCCAGTTAACCTTGGGTGATGAGGATAGTTGTAGTAACATTAAAAGCAACATTATAAAATAATCATCCTCACCAATACCACGTGAATAAGGTCCCCCCTCTTGCAACTTCACATACCGTATACTAATCTGGTAAATTACCTCACGTTTACTAATATAAAAGCTATGAACTGACACCAAAAACTCCTTGGAACGTATTTAACGGTCTTTCTTTTTGGATATTTACTTGACCCGCTCCGGGTGAACGCAACAGCTGTAGCTAGCCAGACGTTGACATAAGTAACTGAAACTAGATATACACAACGGAAAACCACAACATTTTCATAACAAAATGACGTGCATTTTTTATTCTGTGTCTCCTAGACCATTTGTAACCGTGAAGTATGGCCGCTTTACAGGCCAAAATAGAAATGACCCAGACGTGTAAAATCTTTCAGAGTCCAGCGGCGCAGCAGCGGCGCGGCGGCTATGCTACATTTACAAACTGAAAACTACAGTCATGGAATCAAAGAAGAACTGGAAAAATTGTTACTTTAGAACCCGCTCCGTATTTTTCGTCCGTTTGATGTGAAGCATTATTTTAATAATTTTTCTTGTCATTGCCGCAACGTTTTTGTAAAAATCAGGGACATACGAGTAAACCAGTCTATATTGGCCATCCAAATGAAGAACTAACATTTATTTAGATATTATGAATAACGATTCGGAGCGGGCTCGTAAGTACTAAAATAACTCGCAAAAGAAAAACAATTTCAATCAAATATCACGATAAAGGCCAGAAAATTATTCAACATATTGCTTTTCATCAAAATTGTCGTCTTCGCGGACCGAGCTCTTAATTATTTTATGAGTTCTGTTTTTAATGTGGCAAGCTTTTTGAAACTTCTTTCCAAAATATCCTTTATTTCACAGCATATCGTGAGGAAGTTAGTTCTCGCTACATACTCGTGCCAGATAGATCGATAAATTGTTGATTCATCCATCCATCCATCAGCCTGTTTCGTCCACTCTTGGCGGTCCTCCTGGAAGATTTGCCCATACTCACACACGCTAGGCAGGCGGGTTGGTGAGCGCGGTGCCGAAACCTTTGCACCAGTGACGCCGCTGCCCGTCACCAGTCTGTTTTATATAAAGCCCGGCAATTGGGGATGGATATACCGCCATCCATCGGTCATAAAAAAAAAACTATGAAGGTTATGTATGGCGGTCGCGCCAATATGTGGCACAACTCGCCCTACCTAAACTTCTAACCTAACCTGCCGGCTCTCTTCTGCGCTACAAGACTTCCAAAAAACTAATTTTGACTGCGAACCTAATATTATCCAATTGATTAGTAATAACTTCACACTTTGCCGGTGGATCAGCAGGTACTCTAACAACACGTTACACGTTGCCCGGGTAAAGTGTGTAACGGACAACAATATTCATAATATTTCATACATTACCTGGACGCCACAGGTATTTCTATACATTACCTAGGTATTGTATAGAGTACCTGAATTATACAGATTACCGGTGACATATGTACTGTCAAAGTGCAACTATGGGGCCAACCCACAGATATTTATACTAACCAAGCAGGAAAACGTGGATATCGCGATGCAAAAATCCATACAAGATAATGATTTCCCTTGTCTTTTGACTTCATTGCCATCTAGTGAGCAAGAGAAAAACTTTTAAACGGTATAAACAAACAGTGTTGTTCAGTTAACCTTTAATGAGTACCTCGGTTTTCATTTGATAAGTAGTGTTCTCACTTATGTTTGAGCAAGTCTCGCATAGTAAGCAATTTGTTAAAACTAAACCAATGATACATTTTTTGTAATGAAAATAAGCTCTCTAACTTCTTTAATCCTTAGTTACCTTAAACTTTTTAAATAATCCTTAGTTTGTTGGCAATAAATGAGCAACAATGTTACAATTGAAGCAGTAATTTACTAGTTTAAAATTAAACAAACTTTCATAAAATATTAGACCCGTTACTTGTTTAAAATTGTAAAAGCTCACTCGGTTGTCAACAGCGGACCTGCGCTTATTTACCGATAGTTACGTAACTTGTTTGATTTTTAATAAGTTAAACGGTTAATTGCATCATAGCGACTTATCTTATTTTAGCCAAGTATTGTTGGCGTAAAAATTAAATAAGATACTTTTAAGTAAATAACAGTGTAAGCTCATCAATCTTAACCGAATCCGGTAAGGGGTATATTTACTGATACGCTTAATTGGAAATAAATACGTACTATAACCAACAACATTTAGCAATACTTGCTTGTTTTATATTAACAAATATATTTTACATGGCACGTTTTAAATTAGTCTTGGTTACATGTAGCCGAGTAATTTTTAACCAAACTAAATTGGTACTTTGCTAAAGCTTCGTTTTTTCAGGCTATAAGGGTAGTTAATAAAATAACCTTCAAGCTGAAAACTGTCGATAATAGTTTTTAGCATACATTGACATGCCGCTGGCAAAACATAGCAATAAATAGCAATTTATTTCTAGTTTTGTTGTTATATAATTGTTTCACGCATCTTAAGAACTAGTAATGACATTACCTTTTTATAAAAAAATTGAATAAAAAAAATATAAACATTTAGTAAACGGCTTGTGTTTAAGTACCTACCAAAAATGCACATATATTACTTCCAAAACGGATAAAATGATAAATTGTGTTTCATGAAGTACCAAACTTTCATTTTAGTAATCTTTGTATAGTCAATGTTATCGGGGGTCGCCTCTAAAATAACACCTGTAAAAAGGTTACCACTACGCATAACACGGTATTTTTTTCTGCTTTATTAAGCGAGACGTCTTTCTGACGTTGGCCTCACTCACCATCTTCCTCATCTGCGTTATATTTATTGAAGTATGCTTTTCCATTTGGTCTTTTTTTTCTACACCTACTGAATATACTGATCAATCAACTTCTCTGCACTTGTTTTCGGCAGTGTCGATTATATCCATCTTCCTAACGTCTTCTTTGCTGGCCTGACCTTCTTTTACCAATTTGTGGTGTTCAGTCCGCTGTTATTTTCTTCCATCTGTTACCTTCTTTTTGTTCATTCTAGCGACGTGCCCTGCCCAAGACCATTTCATTTTCAGTACATGGTCTACTGCATCAATGATCTTTGGTCGTTTTCTAATATCGCTTGCTCTTGAGTGTAACTTAATAAATAATGCTATGTTGACTTCCTCTTTGACAGACCTAGGCTAGTCTAGAAAACATGTTACTCTAACCAGCTGCTGTGAACTTTTTTTGTTAATGGTACTGCATGCAGACAGAATATCGACATATTTCCATGATATCTTCAATAAATACTATATCATTGGCTATAATTTTATAGTATACATATAATGTAGATCAGTGGTGCCCAACCGGCCGGCCAGCAGCTCGCGGGCGCCTGGTAGCCCGCAGCCTCTTTTCCAGGCGCCCGCGAACAAAATCGGATAAAAATTCAAGCACACACGCGGCTTTTTTCATCTCAACTAAAAATAAGTACCAATAAATACCAAGCACAAAAGTATATTATAAAACGAGCCCATCAAAAATTGTATGGTTTTGGGATGCACAGAAGATTACCAAATAGACTTTCAGAAGCTTTCTGAAAATGTGAACAGCCAAGTATCACATTAAGTTTGTGCTGGTCCGGTCTATGGTTTTTGTAATATGTCATAATAAACTAGTTCAAATATAATTCTTCTGATGCTATATACTAATTCTACTTGTTTCAAAATAGTCATCATGTGTTTCCAATTAACGTTGTCAAATGCTTTTTCTAAATCTATGAAGGCAATATGCGTGTCCAAATCCAATTCCATCCTTCAATCGATTGCAAATCTCAAGGCTAGTATGGCTCTCTTGTTCCTTTGTTCTTACGAAAACCATATTGATCTGGTCCCAAATAATCTTCAGCAAGAGGTCTTATTCTATTTTGTATACTATCTAACCACACAGCACTAAACAGCTGGCGTGCGAAGAAGGTGTACAGTTTTGGACGCGGACGAATAAAAAAATATTGAACTTTTCAGTCAAATTTGAAAAAATAAAATCTAACGTAGCAAAAACGAGTAGAACACAGATCAGTAAAGAGTAAACATATTTTAGATTATAAACTCACAAATGTTGAAGCTAGTTGTTTGCACTGAGCAAGTAAAATGTTGTTTGCATCAGAAACGGATTCTAAGTAATTTAATTAATATTTAAAGATACTAAGAAAATAAAGAAAACGCAATTTATAAATCAAAAATAATTTATTTATTTTATTATTTATACAAAAATCCACAGCACATACAATAAAGAATAACATATAAAGGATCAACTGAACACAGGCCAATAATGGATTTTACATACTAACTTAACTTATACAAAGCATGCAAACAAGAAATAAGATGTTTATACTTAGGGAATTGAATATGGAGGAACAATAATTTAACCAAATTAGGCTTAAATTAGACTTAAAGGTTCATTTGACAGGTAACCTGTGTGTTAGGGTGAGTATTAGGTGTAGTAGTGTTATTCTGATTGAGAGTTTGTGTTAAAGGTAGAGAGGGTATGTAGGTATGTGCAAATTGCAAGAGGAGCGTAAACTTATTTATCGAAGTAGTATAGAATGTACCTGTTTTTTAAATACTTCTTTGGAGACATGGAATGGATCAAGTTCGTCGAACTTTTTGTCGAAGGTTGTGGGTACCCGTTGTGTGACAGAATTTTTGGCATATCTAATTCGGTTAAAACTAGCACGAAAAAGAGGTGTGTGTCTTGTGCGTTTGACTGGAGTACAGAACCATAAAATTTTACCGACAAGGTCACCACAATTATGAGTTCCACTGCACATATCAAGAAGTGTGCGACGGTCTTCCAGGCACATTACTTCATGACGGTCGCACCATTCATCATAATCACCCCCGCATTGCTGACTACGGTAATTAAGGTGTTTTAGAAAAATACGTTGAATTCTTTCAATTGCTTTTTTATGTGTCATGTATTGCGGATTCCAAACATGGCAGCAGTATTCGAGAACACTTCGGACGTAAGCATAATACAAAGTTTTAATGCAATGTATATCCGAAAAAGGTTGACAGACACGGAGTACGAAGCCTAGGTTCTTGTAAGCCTTGTCCACGACAGCTTCTATATGCTGAGAGAATGTTAGTTTAGAATCCAAAAGTATACCCAGATCCTTAATAAGTTTATTTTTAACAAGGTTAATTTGATTGAGTTTATAGTCAAAGGTAATGGCATTGTGACTTCTAGTAAAACTAATGGAGTTACACTTTAATACATTAACGCAGATGCGGTTTTCAGTGTAAAATAATGTCAACCTGTCCAAATCACTCTGCAAGCGAATACAGTCTTCAATCGATTCAATATTTATATATACTTTTTTATCATCAGCGTACAATAGAAACTTGGAGTGCCTGAAACATTTGTCAATATCATAGAGGTAAGATATGAAAATAAATTATGAGACTACAGTTCAAGTTACAAGAAGTCTGTTGCGAGTTTTTGACGTGGTCTTACTAATCTTGCTAAATATTCTTTTACAATCTGCCAGTTGCTGTATGACATGAATCCCCGAGGGGATGTCAGAGGTGTTCCGGGTGTGGACTGTGAAATGCAAGTTACAGTCCACACTCAGCACACCCGCATTTCACCGAAGATTATTACGTCCCAACGTGATGGGTGGTGAGCCCTATCGGCGCCGTTCTTCGGGCACAAATACATAGGCCATGCAGGTTTCCTCACGATGTTTTCCTTCACCGTTCAACAAGTGGTAAGTATTAAATATTACGGCGGTAGCTCAGGGGTAGAACGTTGGCGTCTCAATCTTTGAGATCCAGGTTCGATCCCCGGCTGGCCATGCACCAATGAGTTTTCCGGAATTTATGTGCATAGTATTTAATAACTTGCTGAACGGTGAAGGAAAACATCATGAGGATACCTGCATGCCCTAAGAAGCTTGTATTTGTGCCCGAAGAACGGCGATAGGGCTCACCACCCATCACGTTAGGACGTAATAATTGTAGGTGAAACGCGGGTGTACTGAGTGTGGACTGTGACTTTCATTTCACAGTTCACACTCGAGAACACCTCTGATACCCCCTCGGGGATTCATGTCGTGACGATATGTTTATGTTTTTTTGTAGTTGTTGTGTGTAAAAGTATAGGTAATTAAGGGAAAATTAAATAGCTTGTCGACATAGAATTTATCGTATTTTTGCGTACGATCCTTGAACTAGGATAGTATATCGTACTTATTGACAAATGATCGTACAAATACAATAATAATAGCGTACGAACATCGATTTCATCGATGCATACGAAACCCAAACCTGGAGGTTGCGTACAGCGCGGCGCGCGGCGGGGGGACGTACTGCCGCCCTTCGCCTCAGCCCCCGACTGCATTCAACTCGCGTGCTATCTGTACCTGCTTAGTGAACCTTACAGATATTCACTACTCGTCTTTTCTGTAACAAGTCTGTGAGATATTTGAAGGCATATGCGCATAGACAATCGATACACGCGACAAACACAGAACACATGATTTGGATGTTCGCCAGTGGTTCTTGACCTCCGCAACCAACGCTTGGCTATGGAATACTTTGCTTCATTGGCTTTCATATTTTAGTGGTCTATCTTTATCATATGTACGGATAATACTACTATTTATTTCAGCTAATTCAATCAACGAGCTATATATATATCTCCTAGTTCCTGAATTCAATACATAAAAAACGGTGCTTTTAGTTATCTTGATTTTTTTCAGAACCTGCTTATGTAGGTACAAAGAATAAGAATAAAAGAAGTTTATTGCCAAAATAAAACTTGAAATTAAACATATCAAATTGCACAGTCTTAAAATGTAGGAGAAAAAGGTATTATACATTCCAGGCAAATGGCAGTGCACATGCATATAATAGAGAGCGAACAGCGCTGATTTTCGGCATACCCCATACGAAATAACATAATTTAGGAAATAGAAAGGCGTGTAAATTACAATATAAAATAAAATAAATATGAAATAACATAAGAATTGGTACATTACATGTCGTACACACATCGAATCATATTTCTTTATAACTACAGCAAATATATAATTATCTAATCAACCAGCAACCAAACGAGTAATGAACTTTTATGGAACAAAAAGAAGCGTCCTACAGTACGCAATTGAAGCCTTGGCAATATCGCTGGCTATGCTGGAGCTAAGCCAGACAGTAATAAAAACTATACATGCCTAAATATAAATGAACAATAATTTTCAGTCTCCTACATCATATTTTACTTACAGAAATCTTTACGTAATTGCGTCTACGTATTTAGTAACGACCTAATAAAATATTTATTACTTTCATTCGAAATAATAAAACCGTTAACGTTATGTTTAACGTGCACTTAGTAAATAACAATTTACACATTTAATACAATAAAAATGTTTTTAAATCGTTATTCATCTACACTATAAACGGGTTTCGTTAAATAAATGTCATCAAAAACAAAACTTATAAAAAAAAACAAGTCTTGCAACTTAGTTCTTCTACCGTAAAAAGTTGTGAGATCCATGTAAATCCAAGTCGGTTAATTTATTCAGTCCCTGCTTAACCTTTTTAATGTCAAACGCGCGCAGTCTGCGCTTTTGATTTTGCAGTCTGGTAGTGTCAAAAGCTTAGACTGCGCGCGTATAGACGTTCCGGTTTTCACAGCCAAGTTTTGTTCTACGAAATTAAGCGCATAGTTGTACTACAAAAACAAAACGTTTCGTTATACTGTTGGCAATCAGTTGGTGTAATGTGATTGGTTGAAATCTATGGTGTGAAGTCGAAATTAAAGAAATTGTCGACAAAATCAGCGGCGGTCGGCCATTTTTGTTTCTGCTGCGAAGTGAAGAGTGTGTTCGTTCAGTGTAATTATTTGTTGTTTTTGAAGGTAATAGTGATATTTACATAAAAATAATTCATGTAGTAACCGCGTAATATATTAGGGAGTGCTCTAGTGATATTTCATTGATTGTGAAATATGAGAATCAGTGAATATGAATCAAATTGTGTGGTGATGTAGTGAAAATTTTTGTGAATGTGTAATGCAATCAACGAAAATGTCTATTCATCTTTATTTTTGAGGTAATTGGTATACATATTCTTTTTAGTTATTTAATTGCGCGTCTTCTGATATATAACACAATGCTTAAAATATAACCTAACACAAAATACATGGATTTCTAAACCCGGTCGGCAGGAAGAATTCCTTCGATTTCTAGCTGGACATTCTGGCCTACCGAGAATGGCTTGTAGGCGGACATTGAAAAGGTGGGACCTTCTGTCTTAAATTATTACATAATTAGCTAACCTAACAACATCTTATAGTGACCATATATCAATATTAAAAATCTTTTATGTTTTAAATATATATATTGACTTTGCCATCGCATGAAAACACAATGTATCTCACAAGTAATACATTTTTATAATAATTTTATTTTATATATATACAAAAAAACACGTTATCTAATAGCCAGATATATTTCGACAACTATTATTGTCGGTATCAGTGGAATACACATAAAATATAATATTATAGTAATATGTACATGACATAAAATGTTTTTTTTCTGTAAAATGTTTTTTTTCCGTCATGTACATATTACTATAATATTATATTTTATGTGTATTCCACTGATGCCGACAATAATAGTTGTCGAAATATATCTGGCTATTAGATAACGTGTTTTTTGTTATAAAAATGAAAGACCAAATAGATCAATAAAAAAATACAAGTAATACATATTATATTAAATTAGATTATTTAGTGTGATAGCAATCCTATATAGTTATATGGGATTACAAAGTTATTTATGCAGTTGGTGTATCTAGAAAACTGGACCGAAATTGTAAAATTTTTCCTTGATTTATACACTAAACACTAATTGTATTTCATATTTGAAGCTTATATGTCTCCTAGAAGTGCCTTGAGTTTTGATGATCGGTCAATCAGTCAGTCAGTGAGTGTGTGACAAAATTGAGAAACTTTGACTAGTTATAATTCTTAATCTACTGGTTCAAATTGAATAAAATTTGAAATATACCGTGTTTATACAATGCCTGCTTGGTAACTGAAAATTCAAGCTTCTAGTTTTATCCACAACTAGCTTTTGCCCGCGGCTCCGCCTGCGTCGAAGAGATTTTCGTGGAAATAATGAAAACAAAAGAACGTGATTTTTCGAACGACAATATGCAATGGTCATCATGTTTTACCAAAGTGCTAATAAAAACCAATCAAATAAGCCCAAACTCAAAGGGTCTGCTATTGTCCGTTGAGGAGATCCCGTACCCACTTTCCAGTCCCGTCATCAGACCCTGGTCACCATGTTCTACAAAGATACTCGTCAAGACCGATCAAAGATTCTTAAACTTAAAAGGTCTTCTAAAAACGTTTACCAGTGGATGATATGAAACCCGACGATCGGACTACATGCGACTACGCAAGGCGTACATACCTACCACATGATTAACTAAAACTCTAATTGTGTGCTTCCCTTAGTCATATCGTGATGACATATACACTGTAACCTTGGCGAAAAAAAAAACTCTACTTTACAATGAAAACTGCATCAAAACCCATTGAGTAGTTCCCGTGACCGACAGACAGGCGTTGCGTTTTATATGTACATATATTAGAGGTATATTATGATTTATATAAGATGTCATGTATGTATTTATGTAGTTTAGTGTAAATGAACGCATGTATGCCTATTTATTTATTTATTATGATTTTTACTAATCAAAGGGGTTCGCTGGAAGAAATTTCTGCTTAGAGATAAGCTCGCCTATATACATCTTATTTCTAAGTGCAAGTGTAATCATATTTTTGTGTGCAATAAAGTATATAGTACTTAAACCTAGCTGTAACCACTTTTCAAGCTTATGTTAGCAAGAGGTGTGTCAGGATCGTTGCAGATGGAAATCTCTAGTTAAACTGATACAGTTTTCTTGAAAAACGGCAGTTTTTTTCACCTACATACATAATTAATATAACTAAGCATTTGATCAATGCATGACGATGCAGATAAACCACCCAAGCAGCACTTTTTCTTCCCACTTGATTCACAAAATTTGTAAAGTCATTAGTTATTGCATTTTCGAACTAAAAACTTATTTTTATTAAATTAAAAAATATATGTTACTCGGCGAAAGTGTATCTTTTAATTATCGAAAGAATTTTTATAATCGGTTCAGTAGTTCCAGAGATTACCCATTATATATAGGTACAAACAAACAAATCTTACTTCTTTAAATAATAAAATTAAATAATAGTGTAGACAAACTTTAACGTGACTTGAACCTGACTGCATTAAAGCATCCGATATTTCGAGACATGCAGCGCCATCTAGTACATTACAATAAAAACCATTTAAACGCCAGCGCACTGAGCCGTTATCCAGGATAGCTTTCACAGAGATGGCGTTGTCTAGGAACTTGTGAAAATGTAAATTGCTTAATCAATACACGGAAAAGCTTAAAAAAGCAATATATATTATATCCATCCATCCATCAGCCTGTTTCGTCCACTGCTGGACATAGGCCTTTCCAGGATTTCGCCACTCTTGGCGGTCCTCCTGGAAGAAATGCCCATACTCATACACGCTAGGCAGGCGGGTTGGTGAGCGCGGTGCCGGAACCCTTGCACCAGTGACGCCGCTGCCCGTCACTAGTCTGTTTTATATAAGGCCCGGCAATTGGGGATGGATATACCGCCATCCATCGGTCCCTGGCAATGGTGGGCCGCCTGGTTTTTTTGCCTGAGAGCTGTTCTCTTACTCTCCCCCGAATAACTTCGGGAGGATTTGCGAGTAAGATGGTTGTACCTCCACAGTCGAGCCCGGCATCAGCTCTACCACCTATATATTATATAAGGTGACTTTAATTTATGCAGGCAAATTCTTCCTGAAGACTCGGTAAGTGCTCAGTACCAAGGTTCGATGACACTTTTTGTGAAATTCGTAAATTATTCTTTTCGTGTTCCTTACAAACGCAAGCCCAGCCCCGAGTCAATTACTAAGTGGAGTCAACATTTCATTTTGCGAAATTAGCCAAAAGTGTTATCGATCCGTGTTACTGATCACTTACCAAGCCTCCTGTATAAGTTTGGCCTTATATTTATTTCATATTGTTACAGTACAAAGCTTACTAAAATCACATGTACCTACAATCAGTGGAAACTCTCCTAGCTGAGCTGTTTTCAGCGCCAGGGTAAAAGGATAAATAGAATGTCAGTTTAATGTTTTTTACAAAAGAAAATATTTTTTCTGATCTAAAAAAAAAAAAAAGCGAAAACAGATTTTACCAGTGGAGTTTGAACCCGCGACGATCGCTGCGCTACGGCGGCGAACCTTCCACATGTTTCACTAAAATTCTCATTGGGCATTCCCTTTTATCATAGCGTGCACATATATACCCATAAACCTTCCCGAAGAAATGCTTTATCTTTCAGTGAAAACTTCATCAAAATCCATTGAATGGTTCTCAAGTTATAAGCGAACAAACACACAGACAGACGGACAGACGTTGTATTTTATATGTATAGAGATTAAGTTATAGGGGTCGAAAATGGCCTGAACTGCTTCGAGAAAAGGATGGTACGGCGTGCCGCTTTTTAGATCGTTATTTAAAATGTGTTTTTTTTTTTAATTCCTAATTGTTTTACCACACCCATGCCAAATTTTAGCTCAATTTACTTAACCGTTCTAAAGTAATACCACCAGGCCTTATTGTCTAACTTCGTCATCCATTGCAATCGCCTTCAAACGCGCCATGATTGGCTAGAAATGACATCACACATAATTTTTGGCCAATCACGACGCTTTTGAAGGCTATAGCGATGGATGGATAGTAATAATAATAATAATAATAATAAAATTATATTCACACAAAATCGATTATCGTTCAAAAGCGAGCTTAATACTAATTAGTATTTTCTACCAGCTAACCTCTGGCAATGGAGAAATTGTTAAAGGTAGTGCCGTAACATTTAAAAGTTTTAATCATGAGATAAAACAGTACTTAAATATTTTCATTAAAATTATAGTGACGTGACATCACAAATGTTTTAATAATTAAATTTATTTATTTTTAAGTTTAATAGTGTAATTTATATTGTGAGGTAATTTTAGTTTAGAATAAGTTTTTGTTTTTTATGTTGTAAATAAATCCAGTAAATAAATTGGTAAAATCCCCAAAAAAAATGGATATTAATCTTTTTTAACGTACAAGGAGGCACAGTACCCGACTGAACGCCGCGCACACTTGTACTTCCAAAGAGTCCTGATGATAATAGGTCATAATCTCATCGAAAGCTTGGCCTTTGCCTCCTTGCATAGTAAGAAAGTGAGTCTTATCATTATGCATTATTAAAATATTTATTGTCGAAATAATAATTCGACTATATCCTAATCTACAAATCGATAAAACTAACTAAATCTTTTTTATCATAACTAAAGTGGAGTACATTTTTCTGTATCTGAAATCTCAGGAACAGTTTATTGGATCGGTTCAGGTATTTTTTTGCTTTGCTAGAGTCTGTTCAACATATATTATATCCACATTTTTATCCGTGAAAATTAGATTGTTTTCTGAGGATGTAGCAAAAACCTATTTTCATGCGATTGCAACCGTGCCCAAAAGGAGAGTTCTTTTATAAATTTATTTATATCCTGAGGAACAAGTTTTGAAATCTTCGATATCATGAATGTTACTGAAGATAATTTGAAAAGTTTTACCTTCGTGAAAACCTCTACTTTTACACAGTGATCCTGCCAGAGTTCGCTGGTTAGCATTTATTTAATGAATATCTGCCTACCTGTTGATCGAAGACGGGTTTAAATGGAAAGGTAATAAAACCTTGAAATACCTTAGCGAATAAGTACGATATAAAAGATTGAAATACCTTGTCGAATAATCGTTATAGCAAAGAACGTTGCATATCACTTTCAAAAATAACATTGTTTCATTCAAATTTAAAATGTGTTCTTGCGTTTTAGAAACGGTAATTTTTAAGGGTTCTGTACCTCAAAATGGCAAAACGGAACCCATAAACGATTACTTTGTTGTCCGTCCTACCGTCTGTCAATACCCTTTTTCTAGTTCTAGGGCACCGTTTGAGATATTAGGTAGAAACTAATACCTTCTACAGAAGTCTACGGTCACATAGTCTTGTTGAAAAATCTGGCTTCTAACTTAACACAAAAGAAAGGTTTTGCCCTTTACGTAATCAATTTCATACAAACTTGCCCAGCACCAAGAAAACCTATAGGATACTTTCTATTAGGTCTATTAGGGTAAATTCCGAACACAATTAGGGCTTTTAGCACACATCTAGGAAAACATCTAAATTTTACAGATATTTAATTATTTTAAAAAAAAGTCTTTGACCAGTCTTTAATTTTCATATAAATTTCGATAGTAGGCTTGCGCAACATTCAGGCAGAAAAGTTTTTCATATTTGCGACGTAGAACAAAATATTAAAAATATTTAAAGGAAAACGCAAGAGAAACTACTTTCAAAAAATGGGTACCTAATGATAGTCGTTACTGAATAATTACAGAAACGAAGAAGTCAAAGTTGCGAGCAATTAGCGACAGTCGGAGGCGCTTCACGAGGCCCTCCTCAGGAGGGTCTGGCTGCACTCCAACCGCCTCCACTTGCATCAGGGCCTGAGCAAAGGGACTCCGCCGGCATCTGACCAGCGGGCCCCGTAGCTTGAGGGCCTAGGAACAAATCTATTGGGGCGAGTCAATGCTTTGCGATGCTACGCGCTGCCGGTACTTCAGCACGTACATATACTTACGAGTATGCTATGCATATAATAGATATCATAATAATTTTATATGCATAGTTAATTTGTAGCTTCTCATCGTGGCCTAGACAATGCTTTTAATACTTTCGTTTATTCTAAGGGTAGAGTCGAAATATCAGTACGAAGGCATAGACATTTATGTACTATATATACAAGCTGATCCGTACTGAAATTTTGTCGAGTATCAATATCTCATCTAGATAGACGCTTGCGAGTGTTGCAAGGAGTAACAAACATGATTTTGTAATAAGATCATAAAATTATCAATATACGATATAGCCACAACATAGTCATAAGTAGTAAGTAAGTAATAATTTTATTGACACCATCAAAAATCAATTATTGCAATAAGATCTTTGGAAACAAACGTTTTAAGGTTCAGTTTGCTGCGGTAAATAAACACTTTCCTATTACAGAAACAACAAATTTGAAACAAGACGAGAGCGTCTTAGCTAAAATTGAAGGGGCCTACATTTTATTTGCTTCAATACGGCACTGTACCTAAACTGGAAACTTCCCTCCTTTACCGACAAACGTACCGAAATGACAATTTCAATCCAAAAAAATGGGTTGTGTGGCCTGATTCTAAATGCTATACTTAGTCGTCCGAATCAGATTTGGAATCCAAAAAATACACTAGTTATAAAATGTTCTTACAGAATATAATTCACGAGTCTTCTCTTAAAAAACACAAATACTCGTGAAGCGCACAAAAACGTACATCTTAAATTATAAAAACTAAAAACTTACTTACTTTGTAAACCATTTTAGAGAAAAATCCAAAATAATGTTTATCTACGTCTCTTTTTGATATGTTTAAATATATAGGTAAATATGTCGTAGGTAAATATGTTTTAGAGCGAACATAGAAAGTTTTTTAAAACAGTCAAAAAGTTTTAGCATCTTCCTTGTAAATGCAAGCTTATCTAATCAACCGGAACGACGTCATCAGAAGATCTGCATCTGTGACAGCTGGATGATTGTAGCTGAACCGAGCACCTGCGTCCTGATGAAATATGCCGACATGAAGCCTGTATTATTGTGTCGTGTTTTGATAATGATATTGATTACATTGTACTTATTTTAGAATATCTTAAAAAAATGGATATGGTTTAGCAGCCGCAGTTCAGTTGGTAGAAATCTTATCTTATCAATCTTGAGTTTAAATCCTGCTACATGAGCATGCATGAGGTAAACTTGCATGCCCAAAAAACGATAATTTGTCCTGGAAGTACGGCGATAAGGCTCACCTTAAAAAACGTCAGTAAAAACATGTATTTATGCCAGTGATAAGGCTAACTGTAAAAATCGTCAACAAAACGTGTATTTGTACCGGAAATACAGTGATGAAAGGCTAACCGTACAAATCGTCAACAAAACGTGTATTTGTACCGGAAACATAGTGATAAAAGGATAACCGTAAAAATCTTCAACAAAAACGTGTATTTGTGCCGGAAATACATCAATAAAATGAATCTATAATACATCGATAATTTTTAAAGTGACATAACGATATTCTTGATGACGCGATTCAACTCTCTCTCTCTGATTCTTGATTGGTTCACTGCAAATAATTTAGTTCTAAATGCAAAAAAGACGAAATGTATAAAGTTTACTTTACCAAATGTAATTCAAGTAGATGTCAGTTTATTTTTGCAGGGGTCCAAGCTGGAGTTAGTTAACGAAACTAAGTTTTTAGGTATCACTATAGACTCTCGTCTTCAGTGGGGTCCCCACATAGAAGCTCTCTGTGGTAGACTTAGTTCAGCCGCATACGCTGTTAGACGCATAAGGCAGATTACTGATTAAAATACTGCTAGATTAGTATATGTCATATGGCATAATGTTGTGGGGTAGAGCCACGGATATAGAAGCAGTCTTTGTCTTGCAAAAGAGAGCAATTCGGTCTATTTATAACATGAAGTACCGAGATTCATTAAGAGAAAAGTTTAAAGAATTTAATATATTTACGGTCCCATGTAAATTTATTTATCAAGTTATTAGATATGTCAGAAAAAAAATTGATAATTTCCCGAGGCTTGGTGTGCACCACTCTGTTGAAACCAAAACCAAACATAAACTAGCTTTTCCAAAATAAAGACTTGCCAAAGTAGGTACCTCTTTTTTAGGACATGGTATAAGATTTTACAATAAGCTTCCAGAGGAGGTCCTTAGTTTGCTTGAAAATAAATTTATGAATTTTGCCTAAAAACTATATATTAAGCAGGGCCTACTTAAGAAAGCTTATTAAAAAATCAATGATTATTTGGACGATAATGAAGCATGGTGTAATAAATAATAGTAATCTTATTCAAAATTGTAATTCATAATTATCATATTTTAATACTGTATGATTCCTCTAAAGGCTTTAAATTAATTAATATGTAAACTTATTTGTTAAAGGTAATAGACAATATGAGACGTATTGACTAAGATGCATTTTTATCATGACATAATTCCTGCAGTCTTATATATTTTTATGCCTTTACTTGATAGGTATGTATATGATTTTGTATCATATGTTTTTTTTGCAAAAAGGAATGTTTGCTAAGTTTCTTACCCTTCTTCTTAGCAATACTAATCGAATGGTGCGGATGTTTAGGCATTATTTTTACTTATAGTTTATTTAGTTCATTTTTCAACACTTTGTTCATTGCATTATGTATATACCGGGTGTAAATGTACCGACCCTACTTGAACCACTTTTCCCAAGAGTCATACCCGCGGACACCCTTAGTTTAAGAAATAATTGAGTTTCAATCAAAAATGCGTGAACCCAAACACACCGCCATAGAGAGCGTCGTCCGTGAGAGCGTCGTCCGTGAGAGCGTCGTCCGTGAGAGCGCCGTCCGTGAGAGCGTCGTCCGTCTCTCTAAACTCGCCCGTATGTCGGTGCGTCAAGGTTCACGCGTTTTTGTTTGGAACTCAATTATTTCCTAAGCTAAGGGTGTCCGCGGGTATGACTCTTGGGAAAAGTCGTTTAGTAGGGTCGGTAGAATATGTGGTTACATTTAATGGTCGCACTCTATTTACACCCGGTATAATATTTTTATTCCTATATTTCTATATTTTATGCAGGTGTATAAATTTATAACATTTTAGTAGCCCAACCTTCATATTTTTTGTATGTACTTCCCGTATTTATTTATCAACTTATTTTTTCATTGCATTATGTATATAATATTTTTATTCCTAGATTCCTCTATTTTATGCAGGTGTATATTTTATTTCCCGTATTAATATATATTTTTTTATATATTGTTAAAATTAACTTTGACTTGTACAAAGTATACTTTATGTATCTATTTTGCAAAATAAATACTTAAATTTGATTTGATTTGAAAGACTAACCGTAAAAATCGGCAACAAAAACGTGTATTTGTGCCGTAAATACATCGATAAAAGACTAACCGTAAAAATCGTCAACAAAAACATGTATTTGTGCCGTAAGTACAGCAATAACGTTCACCGTAAAAATCGTCACTAAAAAGGAGCGTGTTGAGTGTTCCAATAACAGTTCACACTCTGAAACACCTCTGACACCCCCTCGGGCAATGTAATTATGCATGATATAGCCAAATTCATTCCTATACTAACTGATATATTAAGAACAACGGATATACTAATACTGATATACTAAGAACAACGGATATACTAACACTGATATACTAAGAACAACTCGGGGTTGTTCTTAAGCAATAGGACCACATTTTTTTGTATTTTACAAAAATTGACACTAAACCTTGATCCAGTCAGTCTCCAGTATGAATTTGGCTACATCATGAAGTCACCTTATTACATGTCTAATGTATGTATATGATGTGTGAAAATATGTATGTATGTATTGTTTGCTAAAGCATGTTTTAAATCAGGACACCTTGTTATGTTTAATACTTGCCAAAGTAGGTACCCCTTTTGTAGGACATGGTATAAGATTTTACAATAAACTTCCGGAGGAGGTCCTTAGTTTGCCTGAAAATAAGTTTAAACTTTATTTATTAAGTAGGGACTACTAAAAAAAGCTTATTATAAAATCAATTATTATTTGGACGATAATGAAGCATGGTGTAATAAATAATAATAATCTTAATCAAAATTGTAATCCATGATTAGCATATTTTAATACTGTTCCTCTAAAGGCTTAAAATTTATAAATATGTAAACTGACTTTGTTGTTAAAGACAATAGACAATATGAGACGGGTGGACTAAGATACATTTTTTCCCGTAACATAATTCCTGCAGTCTTATATTTTTATGCCTTTACTTAAGTAGGTATAAAAAAATTCTATAGAATATGATTTTGTACTGAATATTTATTGAAAAAAATTGAAAAAAGACATGTTTGCTAAGTTTCTTGCCCTTCTTCTTAGCAATACTATACGAATGGTGCGGATAGTTAGGCATTATTTTTATTTATGGTTTATTTAGTTCATTTTTCAACACATTTGTTCATTGCATTATGTATATATAATATTTTTATTCCTATATTTCTCTATTTTAAGCAGGTGTTTAACTTTATTACACTTTAGTAGCCCAACCTAAATATTTTTTTGTATATAATTCCCGTATTATTATTTTTTTTATTCTAAAGATATATATTGTAAAGATTAACTTTGACTTGTAGAAAGTGTACTTATGTATCTTTTTTACAAAATAAATATTTTGATTTTGATTTAATTTAAACACTTGTACTTATGACCTACATCTTGGTTGACGGAACCCTTACGACGTAAACTTTACAGACTTTTATATCTCCCCGTCCTAGATGTTGGAGCGTGATTGACTGAAAAACTAATCAACTTTGCTAATAGAGTCTTCATCTTGTGATGAGATACCAACGATGGTACATGATATACTAAAACTAGTATTATATAGGGAATCATTTTTAGGGTTCCGAACTTAAAAATTACCAAGAGGAACCTCTATGCTTCGACTCGCGTATCCATCCGTCTGTCTGCCTTTCGCATTCATAATTTGGCATTTAATATGAAACTATGTAGTCCGCATATTTTGTCACAATCGACAACATTTCATTTTAGTTAACCATTTGTTTTTAATACTTATATTGAAAGTCTACCTAAAAATAAGTATTTTTTCATTTTGTTTTATTTTATGTTTTTCCTGCACAATTTAATGTTTTCTTATTCACTCATTCTAAAAGGACGTAAGTCGCATCTGAGGATTTCAAAAGTCGATGTTAACTACCAATGGATTATTTAAAAAAAAAACTTGGCATGTTTATGTGTGCTGTCACAGGGCACAAAAGTTGTTTTTTTTTAACAAACTGAACTTAAATGCAAAGGAAATGGTTTTTAAAATCCTGTGTTTACCATATTTTTAGTTTTTTCTAAATATCTAATTATTTAATCACGATTTGATTCTGAAAAAAAAAAATGATGCTCAGAAAGCCCATATCTCGAAATGGTTTTCAGTTTTGCACTAATTATTAATTTGTAATCTTGTCGATTGTAGTTTATGAAACTGATATGTTTATTTATTTCGAATGCAAACAATATTACCAAATTTATTTACTATTGGGTTTGGAAAACCAGTTATATATATCTAAGTAGGTAATAACAGAAACTGAACACTTCACACAATAAAATAACTTAAAATTACAAATATTTTTTTGTAATCTTAACAGATAGGAATATATAAAAATATAGAACATTTCGTGGGAATGTTAAAGTTATTAATCAGACAGTTTGACTTAACTTGTATTTAAATGAAAGTACATAAAGAGGTTATTAAAACACGAGTGTGAGTTTTAATAATTTGGCCAAGATCCATTTTTATATAGGTTTAGGGTTACATACCCAAATACTCGACATACTTAACTTTGCGGTTTGCTTTCATACATTTTGTAGGTACTACGATAAGTTTGTATTTTTATTCAAATCATTCAAGTCTATTAACTTATTTAAATGGTACGGAACCTTTACAAGCACGAGTCCTACTCGCACTTGACCAGTTTTTATATATTGTAAAGCTGTATATCATAAAGCTACGAAATGTTTAACCTGTAACCTGCCGCATACTGTAGCTAAGAAAACCGAAGCACGAAAGGGCTATTGGTCACGAACGATGCAGCCACGTGCAAGCAACGAGGCTAAGGACGAACCACCGAGGAGCTGTAAAGAGACTGCATTATCTCACTTGTTTATTACTGCTAAAGCAAGTGAGGAAGGGTTTACTGCATACTTTTAGCGCGTTGTTGGCTTGCATCTTGTGATATTTGTACCCATACTATATGTAAATATTAGATTATTGAATAACATTGTGATGTTCCCTTGGATTTATCTACTGTATAAGTCGTGGCCATATCGTAGAATTTAATAATATTGCTTAGACCAAACGAGGCCTAAAAGCATGAAAATTTAACTATACATTTTGTATTACAGACATCCGATAAGAAGAGATTTAAGTTAATTCCCAGGGGATTGAAAGAAACGTCATCAACACCCGCAACGCTGGGGGCGCTATAAAACAATTTTTTCAGCCATTTTAGGAAAAACCTGCATGTTTTATTAAAATTACACACAACTTCAACATGCAATTTTCAGATTATGGCCATCCCGTTCCCCAAGATTCTAAAACCGACCCGGAATGATTTTTATCAGTTTAATAGCTAATATGAGCTCAACTTAAACTCAAGAGGCACTAGAACTGTTTAGAGAAGTTTCAACTGAAGTAGTTATTATCTCCAGCAGGATGTACCAAACGACGCTGAGCTCTGAGCCTACATCGTTGGCTCGCATCCAACAGCCTGCGTCTAACAGTGGCTACAAGCCTGGCTTCTACAATGTCTTTACTAATCTAAGTCGAAGGAGGCTGTTTAAAAACAAATGGTATAAAGATATCATACTCAGATAGCACTCGTAGAAGTTTCAAAGAGCTACGATACTGCATATAACTTGTGTAAGTTTATTTGGATGTTTTTTTAAACTAAATTATTTGTTATAAAACATTTTCATTAAAATGCAAACAATATTACCAAATTTATTTACTATTGGGTTTGGAAAATCAGTTATATATATCTAAGTAGGTAATAACAAAATCTGAACACTTCACACAATAAAGTAACTTTAAATTACAAATTTTAGTTTTGTAATCTTAGCAGATAGGAATATATAAAAATATAGAACATTTCGTGGGAATGTTAAAGTTATTAATCAGACAATGTTTGACTTAACTTGTATTTAAATGAAAGTACATAAAGAGGTTATTAAAACACGAGTGTGAGTTTTAATAATATTTTGGCCAAGACCCATTTTTACATAGGTTTAGGTTTAGTTTATTGCACATATTACCGTTTAATTTTACAATTAGGTACGTTGAGTGGAGAATTCGTTTTCTTGTGCCCATTAAAATATTATATTTATCTTTGTTTACTGCAGCAAAGAACCTAAATATGAATTTTTAAACAAAATGAATCAGGATCTGATACTGCCGCCATAGCTTACCAGTTACAAGAAAAAACGTAAAGAAAGGAAACTCTTGTTTTGTTAGACGTACGAGCAGACACAGCCCGATTGCTTTACTGTGTTTCAGTCTAGACTCAGCTGAAACGCCTTAATGTAGCACCGCATAAGTTGTCCCGCTTGTAAGGTACTTTGAACCATATCACAATGCGATAAGAGTTACAGTTGAGGGTAACTTACTGGTGTAGCTGGCGTCGATGTGACGAGGGGAAGGATTACGCGTTACCGTATGACTACTCTCAAGGGTTTAACTAAGTTTTTGTGGGTTTTTGTGCTAAGCTAACGTATAATGTGGGATAAGAAACTTTTTGTTGGACCATGTTGAAATTAGAAAACGGTTGATACTTTAAACCTTTGCGTTTGGTACACATATTTTACAAATTTAACCGGGTCATACGCGAATAAATTATATTATATTAAGCTGTACCTGCCGTTTCGTAGATATTTCAGGTACGTTTACAGTTATTTTTTCCGTGGTACCCGTTTAATTTTGCTTAAATTAATAGGGGTGCTTTTTTCTAATTTTTTTATGAAATACACAGAAAATTGTAATACATTTTAGTATATAATGTAATTTGACAATTTTATTAGTCTAGGGTTTTGTTTTTGAAAAACAAGCTTGCAGAAATTTTCCACATTAGAAATGATTTTTGAAATGAGCTTTTTCCTCTTTTAACTAATAGAAATCGCGTAAAGAACTAAAAAAATAATAATTATTAGTTTGGTTTTAACAATATCTAGATTTAGTAAAAGGAAACTTTGCTAACTAATATATTTTGTTTCTTTAAAAATAAATAAAATAAATAAACTGTTACACTCTCTTTCGCCCTAAATCCGTTTCTCTCGCACTGCACGTTTTTCAGCTTGGACTGACACAGACGTTGAAAAATTTACATATCCCCTTCAGCGAAAAGGCTCAAGCTAATTTTCAAGTTATACTGTGGACATATGGGCAGCAAATCGATTAGACCGACTGATACTAAGATCAGTAATATCCAAAGAGGCAAGATGCATAACATTGTAAAATAGGTATATTACGAATCTTAATACTTATATGGAGCTTGAGTCATTCTAGAGCTGAAGCCACGGCATAGCAGGTATTTTATAGTAAGCGGAAATGTAATAATAACACAGCTCTACAAAAAAAGTTTTGTTTTGTTGCCCTGGATATCATCGCAAATTTTTACGTTTTCAAGTGCCCAGATTACGAATATATTCATGAAAGTTCTCAATGTGCTCGTATTTTCATGATTTTTGCATATCTTATATTTTGAACAATTTTACTGCTGGTCTTTGAAAAGAGATTGTCCCTCGAAAAATTATAAAAGAAAAGCTCATAAAAGGCGTTTTATGGAAATATAAAATATATTTTCGACATTTTCTTCTTTATTTACTTCGATGTATCCTAATTTCTCAAAATATTACTGACATTATAAATATATCTGTTATTTTTTTTCTCGTTTTTTGTTTTTTGTAATTTAAAATGAAAATAAAGATTTTTAAAAAAATCAGAGCAAATCTAACAAAATCATTGATAGTTTCATGAATTGTGTGCATAAATGGACCCAAAATCATTTTCATATCTGGGGCAACAAAACCACTGTAGACCAGTGATAATAAGTCTACGCTGCGCTACGAAAGCTACGCGCCACGTATCGCGATCGCGTAGCGATTGAAAATTCATTTTCAGGTCTTTCTTTGTCCATATTTATCATATAATATTTATGGGTAGTCTCTTTAGTTTTGAAACTAATTGGTGTTAAGTATATAACACTTTTTCCCTAGCTAGAAATTATGTAAGCAAATAATGTATATTGTATAAACTGTAGTTATTTTCTATGGTTTTGAAAAGCTGAAGAATCGATCCTTTAGCATCTACAGTGGAAGACTTAGGGGTATATTAAAACTGTTCGCATCTTTAGTGTTCGTGTCCCACAGAGCGTGGTGGTTGCACGAGGAGACGGGGGGTTTGGAGGGGATAGATAGTGGGGGGATACACAAACAATTCTCGCGGATATTGAACGATGCGTTCGGAAATGCACCGCCGCCGCCGCGCTGCGTCAAACGGAGCGTTCACGTCTCATTGCGCTGGAACTAAAGTGCGATAGGAATTGAATTAATTCTCGGGTGCGAATATCATATAAATTTATTATATAATATCAAAGTCGTGACTGTAGTTAAAATAACTGACTGACAGCTAATACTGCGCAGGTTAGGTAACGAAATTAAATTATTTATACATACATTAATGATTTTTTGCGAATACCATCGCTTTGTAAACTCTTAACGCTACCATAGGTAGTAAAAAATTAGATTTCAAGTAGAACTTCCATAGCTAGGGTTCTGAAAAAAAACATGCTATAAATAAAGCCTTTTCTAAGACGATAACAGACCTCAAAACGTGATAGAGAAAAATTAGCTGCATCGAAAAAAAATTGCAAAGTGAAGGCTGTTTTTTCAGTTCACCGGTAGTCCGCCGAAAGGTGACTTTAATTTATGCAGCCAAATTCTTACTGAAGACTCAGTAAGTGCTAAGTAACAAGGTTTTATTACCCTTTTTGTGAAATTCGTAAATTATTCTTTTTGTGTTCCTTACAAACGCAAGCCCAGCCCCGAGTCAATTACTATGCGACGTCAAGATTTTATTTTGCGAAATTAGCAAAAAGTGTTATCGATCCGTGTCACTGATCACTTACCAAGCCTCCAATATGAGTTTGGCTGCATAAATTAAAGTCACGTTATATAAGAAATCGAAATCTCTGACGGGACATGGACCCCTATTTCTGCCAATCGCGGGCCAAGCAACTTATCGACTTGTCTATTACTCTTCCGTATATCGAAACTACTTAATAACACGAGCTAGTAATGCACATAATAGCACTCCCGAGGGCGTTATGTGCTCAGAAATTGAAATGTTCTGTGATCATATGCATTTCACGCCTCGGCATTCTTTGGAACAGGACCGTAAACGAAAAAAACAATTATCTAGGATACTTTTTTTTTCAAACACAATTTTTACGAGTTCCAGTTTCATTTAAATTTTATGTTACTTTTTAATAAGAAATTGTGTATAATTTATTGACTTTGAACAATATCAATAGTCCATAACAAGTAAAAATTTGGCTACGATTGTATTAAATAAGACATTTGTATTCGTTTTTACTGAAAAATCAATAAACTTTGTATTGCATTGATTAGCCTCTTGAAGAAAATGGCATATTATATTTTAGATGAGGTGACTTTCGTTTATGCTGCCAAATTCATACTGGAGACCCAGTAAGTGGTTAGGACCAAAGTTTAATTACCCTCTTTCGTCCACTGCTGGACATAGGCCTTTCCAGGATTTCGCCACTCTTGGCTTTCCTCCTGGAAGAAATGCCCATACTCACACACGCTGGGCAGGCGGGTTGGTGAGCGCGGTGCCGAAACCCTTGCACCAGTGACGCCGCTGCCCGTCACCAGTCTGTTTTATATAAGGCCCGGCAATTGGGGATGGATATACCGCCATCCATCGGTCCCAGGCAATGGTGGGCCACCTGGTTTTGCCTGAGAGCTGTTCTCTTACTCTCCCCCGAATAACTTCGGAAGGATTTGCGAGTAAGGTGGTGGTACCTCCACAGTCGAGCCCGGCATCAGCTCTACCACCTCTGTGAAATATGCAAAATAAAATCTAGACTTCCTATACTACGAGTATCTATGTTCATCTTTAACAAGTATGGAAGCACACATTTTTTTTCCTTATTTCGAAAAACGGTCATTGAACCTTGGTCCTGACCAATACCGAGTCTCCAGTATATATTTGGCTATATAAACAAAAGTCACCTTATATAGTAATATTTATACTTAAGCAGCTACTACATTTAAATCTGACTGAATAAATAGTTTTATCCAGCCACACACACAAGTTAAGGCTAACTAGCCAAACCTAATTGCATTCGTAGCGGCTGCGTGACTTGCATTCACAACACGGCCCTATCCAAAAATACACAATTTGATCTACTTTCTGTACCATGCATGTACAATCATTTATTACAAGTATACAAGTATATGTTAAGCTAGGTATCCTAGCGGTTGCGGTAAGGGGTTCTCATAGTATGTATGTATGCATTTCTGCATGTAGAGAAGCGTTCCTCGCTTGCTATCTACATAGGTAACACTAAAAGTTTCCGGAACTGGCCACTTACATAAACAATATTTAAAAATTTATTGCAACATTTGAAAATAGAACTCTTTGGCTGTAGAATGCAGTTTGTTTCATCTGACTGTCTTTTGTTTTTACCTTGTGGCGCCATTTAAAAAATTGTGTGTCTGCATCAACATGGATTTAACTCGGGAAAATTTTCGTAGTATGATTTTCTACGATTTTAAGTGTAATTTGACAGCTCAACAGAGCATCGCTCAGCTTGAAACAGCTTTTGGCAATGAAGCACCATGCAAGACGACTGTTTATAGCTGGTTTGCAGAATTCAAGCGTGGTCGTATCAATCTCAGTGACGAATCTCGCGATGGTCGGCCGTCCACCACTGTGACCAACAAAAACATCGATGCTGTGCGCCGTATGATTGAAACAGACAGGCATGTGACCTACCATGAAATTCGCGCATCCTTAGAAATAGGCATGAGTCAAATACAATCAATCCTACACAAACATTTGGGTGTGAGAAAGCTGTGCTCCTGGTGGATCCCACACAACTTGACCGAGGCTCAAAAAACGGACCGCGTCACTTGGTGCAGTGCCATGCTTACCAGATTCAACGAAGGTGCATCAAATTTGGTGTGGGACATAGTAACAGGTGACGAAACATGGATTTATTGCTACGATCCCAAAACAAAGCAGCAATCGAGCGTATGGGTCTTTCAAGATGAGCCGAAACCAACCAAAGTGGCGCGCGTGAAAAGTGCATCTAAGCGGATGATTGCTTCTTTTTTTAATAAAACTGGACACGTGGCTACTGTTGCTTTAGAGAATCGTCGTACCGTGAATAGTGACTGGTACACGACCATTTGTTTGCCGGAAGTTATTGACGAACTCCGTAAAAATAACCGTAAACGCCGTATCATCCTGCACCACGACAATGCTAGTTCTCACACGGCCAGACAGACAAAAGACTTTTTGAAGACGAAAAATGTAGAACTCATGAGTCATCCTGCATACAGTCCCGACCTGGCACCTTGTGACTTTTTTCTGTTCCCAAAAATTAAGAACCAATTACGCGGTCAATGATTTTCATCACCAGAAGAGGCTGTCGAGGAGTATGAAAAACACGTTTCAGAGGTCACCACAGGGGAGTGGCACAAAAGTTTTCAAAACTGGTTTGATCGAATGAAAAAGTGCATAGACGCCAAGGGAGATTATTTTGAAAAACAATAAATTAATTTTGTACCTTTAATAGTATTTTTTCATATTCATTCCGGAAACTTATAGTGCGTCCCACGTATGCATAGATCTAAGTTCTCGATTGTCTAAGTCAAATTAGATTGCAAACTTTTCTTTTGAAAAGTTTATATCTTATACAAAGGTTATTTATGTGTTTTTTCAAGCGGAGCGGAGCGAGGCGACCCCCGAAGTTTTGTATAACATTACCCGGGTAAACCCAGGTTTACTCATTTTTCTAGCATTACCCGTAACATATACAATTCCAACAAATAATTCCATATTTTAAATTTTTAAATACTTAACATTTTTCAGATTAAAGATAGCTATAGACATTTCATAAATTTTAAGTGTAAAAATATAATATTCTATTGCTTCTGAATATACAATACAGTAATTCGAAATAAGAAAAAAAATGCTTTTTTCGGTTATAAACATAAAACTCGATTCACGGAAACACTCTTTTCTTATTATACAAAAATGTACATATTTGAGTCCTTCAAAAAGTGAATTTCTTTAAGAGCCTCGAGCTTTTTTCATTTTTTTTTTTCTAGAACATTTTTGATAATTTTATCATTTACACGTAAAAAAGGTACCAATTCAACTAAATTGATATGAAACGACAAATCCCACAAATGGAACGAAAATTTGGACATAAGTTGCAGAAAGTCGCATGTACTTACAAATTTTATTTGGGTTCCTCTAAAACTTACGGTTTAACTCCGGTAACTGGCTGAAACTACAAAAACAAGTAGCTATGAGGCACTTTGCATAGTGACTACATTCATCCAAACACAACAAAGTGTCAATATCTGTTCAAGAGTTTACTTACTGTAAAGTTATGGCGTTGCAATAACTGTCCCTATACATATGTGTACACATATGTAAGTAAGGCTGTTATTTATAGGTGTAGGAGCTGACGACAAACTAAATATCTATTTCAACGCGTACGCGTCCTCTATTAGCTACGGCGAGCAAGTGCTACGATACGCATTGTTTTCCCGCTTTTGTAAACCCGCTACGTTGTCGGTCGTAGTCCGAATGCCAATACGCGTCAGTGGCAACTTATGTGCTAAAAGAGCTCGTATAGATCAGTTGCTGTTATGGCGTAGGGCTTATTTGATTGCCACATTTAGTAAAGTGCCTACATTTTATGAAATGCTTGCGTATTAACCACCCATCGTAGTGTAAAGTGTAGTCACAGATGGCGATTTAGTTGCGCATTTTTGAAGTATCGAGAAGTAAAAAGCAAGGATAATAATTTCTTGTTCTGTGGAGATGAATTGCAGCTGCGAATTAGACAAATTTTTATTGTAGTTTATATTCTTTTCATCGATCTGATGACAGAAAACTTCTTCGAATCTACTCTCGGACTATCATGAGTATTTCCCGCGAACCACATGAAACTTTCGTCGAGCCCGCCGGAGTACAGAGTGCAAACGGCGGAACTTTGCGAGGCTCTCACGGAGCTAGGTACCTACGACGACGCTCGGAGATAGGTACCCACGAGGCTCGGCTGCCACGGAGTTACGTGCTCGATTCCAGCGAACTGTCGCCGGCTGATATCTCGGCTCAACTTTACATACACTGGATACGTTGGAAATTCTGCTACCGACTAGCAGTTCGTTGTTGATTCTGTGGGATGGCTCTAGGTAAAAATCGGTTTATTGGACATCTTCGTAAAATAAGGGGATATGCATATGCAGGTGTAGACTGCTAGAAACCAAAATTTAACTACTCAAACTAAACACAGTCACTAGCGGAAATGCGTGTATATTTTTTTTAAGTACACACATATCTGCTAATGCAACAACTACGTTTTCATTCTGCAGACTTTTAATTTATCTAAATAAAGTCGTGTCTGTGTCGTGGCCATATCGTAGAATTGCTAATTTCATGATCTGTAAGACAATCGTATTAATTTGACAGCTAAAAACGTAAGGTGCAAGCCACATAGAAACGGCGCGGGTGCGGGCGCGCCCTCAGTGCACCTCTTCTATCTGTTTTACACCACGTCCCTCTCCTACATTTTGTATGAAAGAACATTAGACAGGCGTCGAGACGGCACGCCACAGTTGCGCCGCGGGTGCACCGAAAGCGCACCGCCCACACCTTGTCAGAGCAAAATCAAACACTTGAATACCACCGATACACACCGGTAGCGCGCCGCGCCGCTTCTATGTGGCTTGCACCTAAGGTTTCTACTGTCAAACTTAAGCCAAATAGCCGTTTGACATTTGAAATCGTACGTTTTAAGCCATCAAATAAATACGATTGTGTTACACATTCTGATCGCAATATCATGAAATTTGTAAAAGCTAAAGGGGTCACCTCGCGTTGCTCCGCTTTTCTCGGCTCCCAAACATATGTTCACAAGCAACCATGACGTCGCACCTATTTTTGACTTTTTGTTGGAAGTCTATCATAAATTTTTTATTTCCTACTTTACTAGATTGACAATCAGGCCCTCAATTCTGGCCCGTACGCAAAAATTGCGAAGGCAGATAGCGGGTGATCTTAAAAGGGACTTTGTACAGATATGTATTGATTCTTTTGATTGAAAACGTATAGTAAGCATTCCTGATATCCTCTAGCTTCTATTTGATGTAGTTTACTGACTCTAATTTACATCACATGGCATATATAAAACTTTAAACAAATATCTAATGACTGATATTGCGAATGCGCAATAATACCGGAATAACCGCCCAGAGGTGGTATTGTGTAAGCCAATCGTATCAAATTATATTGTCATGTGGCTATTCGGCTAAGCAAAAAAGCCCGTTTGACAATTGAAATCATACGTTTTTGGTTGTCAACAACTAAACAAGACAATTGTTTTCATTTGACAGCCAAAAATGTACGATTTCAATAATTGAAAGTAACAGTTAATGGTCACCATGTTTTACCAAAGTGCTAATAAATACCAATCAAATAAGCCCAAACTCGAAGGGTCTGCTGTTGTCCGTTGAGAAGATCCCGTACCGAGCCTCCAGTCCCATCATCAGACAGTCACCGTGTTTTACCAAAAAAATAAATTTTAATTAATTAAAACCAATCAAATAAGCCCAAACTCGAAGGTCTTCTGTATGTATCCGTTGAGGAGATCCCGTACCATAACTTCTAACTTTTTTTTCCGAGATCCGATTTTAATAAAATAAAGCCTATAAGAATTCCAAATTAAGTTCTGTACGGCTGTGGAAACTACATGAAAATCCGTTCAGTCGTTTTAGAGATGTGCGTGAACAAACAGACAGACAGAAAAGTATTCTAAAAATCGTTGATTTTGTGTTCTATTACTCCTCTTTAGTCACCCCCTTTCTATTTCTATTACTTTTCTTCAATGTTCAGACACAGCGGTTTCTACTGTTTTATTATTGATTTCAAAGATAAACCATAGCAGATGAAACATATTCAACTCTGGGAATGTATGTATAATATTGCTTTATATTATTTTCAGCCTGCAAAACTAATTCAAATTGAATAGTTTCGTATTTACATGAGTAGAGAGACGCACATGTGGCCGCGGTATTGGCTCAGCTGATTGCACATTTCGTTTCCGCTGTGACAGCCGACGACACGCGAGGTGACGTGCAATGCTGCAGACTGCAGCCTGTGTGCAGATGAGATCTGTGCTTGGCATTCTATTTGTATGATCTACGCTACGTAAACGTCAATCCTCCCAAAGGTAGGGTCTACGTAGGTAGACTAATTAACATCTTTGGTTCAACTTACACTGTAAGGAATTGGACATAATCCCAAATTATATCAACTAAAATTTGAGGAGTAATTATGACAAAACCTATTTATTTAATTAAATTAACCTCCTTTGCTTTTGGTGGTTATCGTCATCCAATCCTTACATACTCATTAGCATTTGTGCGATATATATTTATTGCACCCTTGAGAATGACGAAGGATAAACTAGTTAGAAGGAGAAATTACAAAACATATGAAACAGTATGGGTAAGTATTTTATTCAGCCATTGAGTTATACTACTACATACAGCCAATACAATTAAGCCAATCCAATCCAATACAGCCAAGCTGTACTTGAAAATTATACCATAAAAACTTGGCCAAGTGCGAGTCGAACTCGCCTACCAAGGATACCGTGCTACCCCACAATACGCGTACGGAACCCTGAAACATTCAACGATACCTATATATGCCCAAGCGACAGCAAGGTTACAAAAAACAAGGCGCTAAAATGGTAGTCTAATTTCAAAATTTCCCTCCACATTTTTTGCGAGCTAATTCAAAGTATTGTGTCTCGCTGAAATATGGATCTGCGCCGGGAACATTTTAGAGCTATGATTTTTTACGATTTCAAGTGTCGCCTGAAACCGGATTATACATACGATAGACTTCAAATGGCATTCATGGATGAAAGCCCTTCCAAGGCAACCGTTTATCGTTGGTAGGTATAACGAATTCAAGCGCGGTCGACCAACTTTGGGGGATGAAGAAAGAAGCGGTCGCCCTTTGACGGCTGTTACCGAAGAAAACGTGCTGGCAGTGAAAAATTTAATCCAAGACAATAGGCGAATTACATATCAGGAGATTCAACACATATTGAAGATTGGATCGGGAAGCGTTCACGAGATTCTACACAGCCATCTTCACGTGAGGAGGATAGTATCACGCTGGGTGCCGCACAACCTCATCCGATGCTCAGAAGTAGGCCCGGGTGGGATGGTGCCGTGATATGCTAAACAAATTTGAAGCAGGCTCGTCTCGGCGTGTTTACGACATCGTTACAGGTGATGAGTCCTGGATTTATCAATACGACCCAGAAACCAAGAGCCAGTCAACTGTTTGGGTGTTTCAAAATGAACCAACGCCTACCAAAGTGAAGCGATCTAGAAGCGGGGGGAAGATTTTGATCGCTAGCTTTTTCAATTTGACTGGCCACTTGGTATAAATTCCCTTACGGGATCAAAGAAGCATCAATGCCGAATGGTATACTACGAAATGTTTGCCAGAAGTTTTCTCTGTTGTTAGCAACAAGCGACCCAACAGGCGACACCACGACAATGCACCTGCGCACACCGCACTCAAAACGAGGGACTTCCTGGACAGCACGCCAGTCAAATTCCTGGGTCCCCCTCCTTACAGCCCTGATCTAGTACCGTGTGACTTCTTTTTATTTCCAAAAATAAAAAATCAGCTCAAAGGAATAAAATTTTCGTCGCCGGAAGAGCGCTGGCTGCGTTCGAGCAGGCTCTAAACGAGGTGTCTGCGGCGGACTGGAAAAAGTGTTTTGAAAACTGGTTTAGACGCATGTAACTTTGCATAGAGGCTGGTGGAGAGTACTTTGAAAAGATTTTAAAAAAATGTACCTATAAAACAATTGTTTTTAGTTTCGCAAAACTTTCTGAGTGTCCACGTATTTGGTGTCAAATGGTGTTAAAGTGGCAACCATATTAGGCCTGCTTACCTACTGAAACATTAGTACTAGGAATATGCCTAAGTTTTAAAATATTAACAAAAAATTCGTAGGTATTTTGGTTATATATAAATAGGTAATTTATTTTGATATAGTATTCAATTTCATGACAATTAAAAAAACATTATTTTTGGAAATCCATAGCAATCTACTTAGACCATTTATGCAAAGAGTATAGTAACCATTCCTATACAGGATTTATGGTCTGACTAAGGTAATCTATCTAGCACTTTTTGTGTTTGATTTAAGGCACTTGGGTTTCATTTCGAAACGAGCGAAAATCACTCGGAGTGTCTCGGAGTGATGCGAATTTAACCCTACAGCAGCGTTCAAAATAGACCCGAGTTAAACCGAGGATCATAACGAGCGATCATAGTGCGAAACACTCGTTTATTAGAAAAAGACAGATCTCTATAGGAGAAAGAGAAAGAAAAATCTGGTTGCACAAATCAGGTGGCCGAGTGTGATTTTCACATTACTCCGAAGCGTTTCAAAACACTGCCGTGCAAATGTCAGGTAACAAACAGTTCGTCTACCTCGGTTGTCAATTTTTGAACGCTCTAGGATGAAATTCGCATCACTCCGAGTGATTTTTGTTCGTTTCGAAACAACGCCCTGTTTTCATTCCATGGGTTGCCAGATTCGGGGATATATCGCAAATTCAGCGATTTAGCGCAAATTAAGCGACTTGACAATCTGCGACCGTTTTTCGAGGATTTGCGATGATCGCAATATGGGCGACCTCAATAATATTTTTTGCGACATTTGGACGACTCAACTGCCGACTCAGACTATTCCCTGTCAGATTTTTCAAAATTCCCACGGAATCGGGAGAAACAGGGTCCACGCGAGCAACGCCGCTTGACGTCCGCTGGTTTTAATGTAGAGGTAAAATACTTAACATTTTAGAGACTGGTTTACAATCAAATTGGTAGACGTTTGACTTTTGTTTCTTTTTTAGATTAAGGGCAAAATAAAAAAACATTTTGTTGAGCTTTCGCTGTGCATCCATCTCTGTGTTACAGACTCAGAACTTTAAAACCGCTTAAGATAAAAGACTTGGAATTTAGCATAATAATTGCATTAATTTGGGCAAATAATGCTCTGCGCAATCTAAGAAAAGTTTTAATTTCTCAAAATATTGTCACTTTTGAGAGTAAAAAAGAGCACATGACATAATTTATCCTGAAGTTGTATATTTAAAATTAGAGGAATCTTTGAAAAACTGATTAAAATGGTAAGTATGTCTGAAACTGGTAGACCGAAAAATATGAACATTATTTAGATTAAAGAGTACAATTTACATATTTCAAGAAATATACAGCGATTAAAAGACACTTGAAAGCAAAGAGAAATCAAAAAAAGTATTCGAAGTAAAAAATTACATTGTTTCAAAGTCCGAAAATAGGTAGCGATGACGAGCGAAGTAAGGAGGAGCGTGTTAGGTGGACATGTTAATACACATTGGGAGCCGAGCGAAGCGGAGTGGAGCTAGGCAACCCCCGAAGTTTTGTATAGCAAGAACTATACAAAGAAGCGTATTTGGATGAAATTTTTAAATATAATGCGGTAAGATTTTTGGTGATTGAATACTATTTTTGGTGGTTATTTACTATTTCTGGGTTGTTCAGCAATTATTTTAGAGATACTTGCTTTATGTAGATTAGCAGGCTATACATTTTTTGGTTATAATTTCAAACTAAAATGGGGATTAAATTCTGGTAATTACTTACTATTTTTAGCGGTTTATAGCGATCATTTTGGCATTATATTTTATTATATCTGGTGATTGCTTAAACATAAGCCGTTTTATAATTTAGCTCCCTTTTACCGACAAAATTAGCTCTTTTTTCACAACACTTTCTTTGTAAATAAGAGTTGGCAACACTGGTTCTGTCATCGTCCGTCACTGTAGGGTTCCCAATTAAGGGGTTTTAGCCCTAAATTTAGGGGGGAAATATGTGGAATGGGATTTTTCTAGGGGACTAATATTTTTAGGAGTAAATTTAGGGGGATTAAGAATATAAAAAAAATATTAGTCGCTTGATGAGTTAAAAAGAGTTACTCGTACATCTAATGAAACATCTCGTTACTTTTACTAGGAAAGCTAGATAGCGCTTTTCAAATTTATTTTTGTTTTCACTATCAGTTATTTATCTGCAAAACATTATAATAGTATGATTCTCTCTGCATGGGAGTGGCGGATCTTGCGTCGATTAAATCATCGGAAAAAATGTAAGGTTTATTAAGTAGTCAAATGAATGACTTTAAAAGTACTTAAAAATTAAACAGATTTTTTTCAACTTACTAAAATTGTGTGAATAGCGATTTGTTTAAAGCTTTAGAGAGTTTTCTTTTTTCGGAGGTTTTTACAATGAATTTTGGGTGTTTTAGGGATATTTTGGTTTTGGTTAGGGAGAAAAATTTTTAGGAGTTGGCAACCCTGCGTCACTGTCAAAAAATGCGGGCAGCGGGGCTATTACGTAACTCAGTTTCGGTTGCTAGCTATAGTTGCTATTCACCAAAAACAGATAAAAAATTAACTTCCAAAATAACCTTTAATGGGTATTGAACTAATGACGAATTGTGAAGTCATTTCAAGTGCAAACTTATCCATAAATAAGCGGATATGTATGTTTTAGACGATAGCCACTTGGTTTGGCAACTGAGTTTACGATACAGAATCAGGGGGCAGGCTAAATGCCATGCAGTCTTGCCAGATGCACCGCTTTTCCGCTTTTTGTACCGCCTTTTCGACAATGGATCCGCCTTCCGCTTTTAACATACGCGGTTCCGTTTTTTTCGAATCTGTTCAACAACCCGTTGTTACTCACTTAAAGCGAGGTTATCCAGAGAAATCTGTCCTGCTCCAACGCTTTTATTTTTATATGTTTATCCTGCTCAGCGGAAGCGGGCCGCTCAGAAAACTCGCGGTTTTGAGGTGTTTTTATTTATTATTTTGGAATTAGAGGGATGGTTTTTTAATATGATGGCCGTTTTACATCGCATTTTTTACGACGTTTATTTTATTATAAGTTTTATTGATCAAAACTTAATAAAGATCAAATGAAATGATATTTAGATCGTAGTTTAAATCTATCTTTGCGATTTAATTGGATCAAAAAAAGTGGAAGCAATCGTGTATCGAACGGCCGAAATATTAAGATCAAAGAAGAGTGAAATATCACATATATTTTTTTGCAAAATTAAATCATCGCTTTTTATTGGTTTAAAATTAATTTGAAAACAGAAAAAGTCGGGATAACCCATAGACCTAGGATATACTAGGTCTATGGGCTAACCTCCCCTTAAGGGGCGGTTACACTAAAGCACTAGTTACAGTCAAGTCGAGCATAAAAAACTGCGTTCGGTTTGATCGACAAACGACGACAACCGATGACTACCACCATTGGATTTACGAGAGATATCAAAGTAAATTTAAAAAAAAACAACATATTTCTGCTTTTTATGTTGAAAATCCGCCTTTTTGTAGCACCGTTACCGCATTTTCAATTTTCGCATCTGGCAACACTGTGCTGCTGTCAAACAAGTGGTTGTTGTTTTACAGGTTATGTGAGGGGAGGATTATTTTCTAACTAGATAATAGAATAAAAAGATACAACGGCTTTTATTAGTAGGTAATAACAAAGAAGCGTCTTTCAATGGATGAATCAAATTCTGAGAAGAGACCGCAGTTTGGAAACAGATTCCTCGAAAATGTGGACGAAGTCTTCAAACATAATGCGTGGTAGTGTATTTGCTACTTTTATTCGTTATTGTGAGACAAATGATACATGCAAGGGAAATTTAATAAACTTAGAAAACACCCGACATCGAAAGAAACCTTCTGGAGGTTCCCGCTACTTAGTTGACCACAAACAAGTGTTTCTTTTCAATGCCTGGTAATTTCCAAAATTCCTAAAATGAAATATTTTTCCTCGATAAACATTCATGAAAATAAATCCATTAAACTTACAGGGACAATGTGCAATGGGACACTGACCAAGAGCTTGCTGCTAAACAAAAAGTTGAACAAAATTCACAGGTAACCTTCTCTGATGATCGCCTCAAAGATTTAGAAGAAAATGCAGACAAACACTGGGATTCCTTTTATGACATACATAAAAACAGGTTAAATAATAGTATTTTATTCTTCACTAAGACAAGAAGTTTTTTTCCTGGCTCCTGCAACATTTACTGATTATTTTGTGCTTGTTGATTTTAGGTTTTTCAAAGACCGTCACTGGTTGTTCACTGAATTCCCAGAGCTGGCACCTGACAATACTTCAGCACCCGTCAGAGTATATCCAGAGAGTGAAAATCCGGTCTCACAACCAAATGAACCACCAGCATCCCATGGTGTTAGACGAACCATATTTGAAATAGGATGTGGAGTCGGCAACACAATATTTCCTATTCTACAGTACAGTCAAGATCCTCATCTGTTCATATATGGGTGTGATTTCTCCTCAAAAGCCATAGAAATAATGAAAGAGAACCCTTTGTATGACAAAAGTAGGTGTCAAGTGTTTGTCCTTGATGCTACCGCTGGTGATTGGAGTGTGCCCTTTGAAGAGGATTCTTTGGATATAATAGTGTTGATATTTGTGTTGTCTGCTATTGATCCTACTAAGTAAGTACCTATTACTTTACAGTGGCGTGATTGATCTTTTTGCTGGAAAAGCAATGAGTAAGTCAAGTTTGATACCAGAGTGCCTACCCTGGCGTCATACAAATAATGATTTTTCAGTGACTTTAAAATTTTGTCATGTTTTTTTTATTGTAAACCTCATTGCATTTCCAGCAAAATTTTTTATGCATGCCACTGTTAGTTTACTAAATTGGCATATATATGTAAATTCTTATGGGATTTTGGTGAGCCTTTATTATGGGGTGTCATAAACAAGTTAAGAAACCCTCATATTTTTTTCACATCCTTAAGGAACTGTTTATACATTTTAGAATCTAATTGATCTATAGAGCTAAAAAAACATTAGTGACTAAAGATTAATCCTAATGTAAGAAAATAATGCCTCATCGGAAAATTAATTTTTCACTGTTTTGAAAAAGAATCCTCAATACACTTAAACATTTAAAGACCAGACAAGATGATCCCTATTCTCGTGTAGCAAATATTAGATTTAGAGCTACCATAACCTAAAACTTTTCTTTGCAAAATAGACTTTAATGCAGATGATTAAAAGTTAAAGACCTTGTATTATTTTAGGTTTTTCAACTCCAAATTTAAGGTTTGCTGCACGAGAATACATAGGTCACAATGTTTCATTTTCAATGCATTTCTTTGAGGTTGAGTCATGGAATGGTCTCCCAAATTCTGCAAAACAAGTAGGTAATTTTAAGCATTCAATTCTAATGTAATTTTCCAATGTTTTAAAAAAGATGTTTACCACCCTTTCTCATTTTCCAGAGAGTGAAATAAATTTGTGGTAACACCATAATATAGACAAAAATGATTATTTAAAATTTCTTTGGAAAAATCATTGTTGCCAAAGGAGGCGAGGAGCAGGTGGGCCTGGCCAACCTTAACATCCTTCTGGCCCACCCCAAAAGAAAATGAAAAACTTATTGAAAATAAGATTCTCCCACAAAAAACTGAAAATTGATTGTATCAATGATAGTCAACGACCTTAATGTATGCAGTAGATAAGGCGTTCCGTACTGGAACATTGCGCTATAAAGTTTGGTCAATTGACTACACCTCATTTAGTTGATTGCAAGCGGGCGAGAGAAGTGGACGCCTGCTTAGATAACTAACACCAATGCTGAAATGGGCCAAGGTGACAAGATACGACTTGTTTTGTGAAAGAATAACGGTGCAAATATAAAAAAGGACTGAAATATATGTAGTCAGTTCATATTTATTTTGGGTTAATAACTAATTTGTTTTGTCTTTATTTTCCGATAAAATAATGTTTTAATTTAATTTAAATGTTTAATTTAGTGTACCTAAATAATTTCCATCTTTTAAAAGTTTTCTTTTACTCAAATAAACAGATCTTTGTTTTCGAGCTTAAAGGGGTGGTTTACTCTCAGAGACGACATGGAAAAAGGTAAAGCTTATTTCGTAGCACATCTGCGCGGGCGCCCACTTATTCTCCTTTTCGTCCATTTGGCACGGAAATTCCCGGCCGCGTTCAGAATAATCGTCAGTAGACGCCCGCCTTACACTGTCAGTGGGATAGCAAATACAAATTCCACGCGTGCAAAAGAGATGTTAAGATATGCGAGCCTGATGCGACGATCAAGCGGAACAAACCCCTGACTGTGGCATAAGGTTAACAGGGATCTGCGAGTCTATACAATAGGTATATTGATGATCGTTGATGATAGTATCAATTTACCTTCTTAAATCGTTTGATTGTACTGGTGATAGTTCTAACTAATAATAATGTTGAATTTTCTTGGCCTCAATCACCTATTTACTTGAAAATTTTAAAGTTTGGTTTTCATTGTCACCATGAAAGGTACTTATTTTTAACCCTTTACTTTATTTACTTTACCTTTGTACAAAAATGTTCCACAATCCCATTAAAAAAAAGGAAAAATATGTTTAAAAAAAGAAAGCCATGATCTTGCTAAGATTTTTTTTTGCCCTTCTTCTTAGCAAGACTAATCAAATGAGCAGAGTAAGGCATATTAGTTTTATATAATGTGGTTGTTTTTATTTACAGTTTTTTTATTTAAGAACTTTGCTGTATTTATTACATTTATTTATTTATTCCTATACTTTTATCTATGCAAGTCATTGACATACTACCAAGTGGACATCGGGTTTAAAATTGAAAAAGGGTGTCAATCACACGTCAATCAAAATTAAGCCGTGCAGCAATGACATACGATTCAAATTAAAATGTTTTGTTTCTTAATATTTTGACACTTCACTAAGAACACTTTTTGGTAAATTTTATACTAGACCCGAGGTCCATGGTTTGGTATGTCAATGATACAAGTATATTATTTTATTAAATATAATTAAGGTTCAAAGACAGCAAGCCCAATAAAAAAACTGGTCAAGTGTGAGTAGGAGTATGGGTTCCATATGTATCGTTTCAAAAACAAGCTTACTCCACTGACAGTAACAAACGACGAACTTAAGTTGACACAATCTATTAAACTATATGTATCCATTGTGTCTATTTAAGTTGGTTCGTGTTTCCTTCTTGAATTTAATTAATAATTATAAATGAAAGGTAATTTTCAGTTTTTTCCTGTGACGTGTGCTATATAATATATTAGGTTGGGGAAAAAGTTACTTCGCATTTAATATGAAAATTCAAAACATTTTTTAATAAAGTTTATTTACATTTAACTAAAGTATGTAGGTGCCATTTTGTTCGATAACTTTCTGCCATCTTGTAGGTAGGGACATGATCCCATTGCTATAGAAATTCTGGGGCTTCTAATCAAAACACCGCGACAAGTGGTTTTGGCAGTCCTCTCGTGATGTTAACCTGACAATGCTTAAAGAATTCTGAAGAGACCGAAACAAGTGGAAATCTGGAGGTACAAGGTCAGGACTATACGGTGGATGCATTAATACGTCCCAGCCAAACTCTTAATTTTTGCTGAGTGGCTAAAGATGTGAAAAAACCACACCCGTTCTGTTGACTAATTCAAATCAAATCAAATCAAATCAAAATATTTATTTTTGCAAAATAGATACATAAAGTATACTTTCTACAAGTCAAAGTTAATTTTAACAATATAATATATCTTTAGAATATAAAAAGAATATATAATAATACGGGAAATAAAGTATACACTTGTATAAATAAATGATAGTCGTAAGTTTTTAAATAAATAAGATAGAGGAATCTAGGAATAAAAATATAAAAATAAATATTAATATACATAATGCAATGAAGAAATAAGTTCATAAATAAAAACGGGAAATACATACAAAAAATATTAAGGTTGGGCTACTAAAATGTAATAAAGTTATACACCTGCATAAAATATAGAAATATGGGAATAAAAATATTATATATACATAATGCCTAACCATCCGCACCATTCGATTAGTATTGCTAAGAAGAAGGGCAAGAAACTTAGCAAACATTCCTTTTTTCAAAATAAAACATATGATACAAAATCATATACATACCTACTCAAGTAAAGGCATAAAAAAATATAAGACTGCAGGAGTTAGTCACGAGAAAAAAAATATATCTTAGTCAACCCGTCTCATATTGTCTATTACCTTTAAAAAAGTAAGTTTACATATTAGTTAATTTTAAGCCTTTAGAGGAATCATACAGTATTAAAATATGCTAATTATTAATTACAATATTGAATAAGATTATTATTATTTATTACACCATGCTTCATTATCATCCAAATAATCATTGATTTTATAATAAGCTTTCTTAAGTAGACCCTGCTTAATATAGTATAGTTTAAATTTATTTTCAGGCAAACTAAGGACCTCCTCTGGAAGCTTATTGTAAAATCTTATACCATGTCCTACAAAAGAGGTACCTACTTTGGCAAGTCTTAATTTTGGAAAAGCTAGTTTACGTTTGTTTCTGGTTTCAACAGAGTGGTGCACACCAAGCCTCGGGAAATTATCAATATTTTTTCTGACATATCTAATAACTTGATAAATAAATTCACATGGGACCGTAAATATATTAATTTCTTTAAACTTTTCTCTTAATGAATTCCGGCCGCTTTCTCTAAACTTCTTGCTTGAGTCTCATCGGTTGTTCGCAGTAGAGTTCAGAATCGATGGTCCTGCCTGGCGGTAACAGCTCATAATGAACAATGCCTTCCAATCCCACCATGCACACAGCATTACCTTGTTGCGAGATAACCCGGGTTTCGCCAGAGTCTGTGATGCCTGACCAGCCTTTGACCACGACCTTTTTCGCACGTTCTTGTCGTACGTGATCCACTTTTCATCACCAGTTATCAGGTTTTTCAAAAATGGTTCGGTTTCATTACGTCGTAATAAAGAATCACAAATGAGTACACGGTTCATTAAGTTTCTTTCAGTGAGCTCAGGAGGCGCCCAAATATCGAGCTTTTTTGTGTACCCAGCTTTTTTCAAATGCACCAAAACTGTTTTGTGGTCGATCCCCAGTTCTTCAGCTACATCGTAACTACTGATATGCCGATCTTGCTCCACTTTTTCAAAAATGGTATCCATTTTATCCGTAACAGGGCGCCCAGAGCGACGTGCATCTTTGACATCAAAATTTCCGGATTGAAAACGCTTAAACCAAATTTGTGCTACTCTCACAGACACTGCACTAGGTCCATAAACATCACGAATTTTTTTCGCGGCTTGCATTACAATTTTACCTTTTTTGTAGTAAAATTTCAAAATGTATCGAATTTCTTCATTAGATTCACTCATCTTAACAGTAAGAAAAACAAATGAAAATCACACATTTTACATAACTTAAATATGGAATTATCTTTTTTAAAATTTAAACTTTTTAATAATACCAAAACCAGCCAGATACAAATGGAATAGCCAAAGAGATTTTATTATAAGTTCATACATACTATTTGCGAAAAGAGTTTTTCCCCAACCTATTATATATCATATGGTCTAATAATTGTGCACTATGGGACCATAATCTTCTGTAGGAGATATTAGTTTCATTTCAATTTGATATATCTATCTAACAGAGCCCAAGAAAAATCGTCTTGACAGATAGACAGACGGCCAACAAAGTGATTTTATAAGGGTTCTGTCTAACGTATCGTTAAAAGTTTACTTATTTACTAGCAAATTGCATTGTTAGTCCATTTTTGTAAAAAATGTTAATAAGCCCCTTTTTATCCTGTAGGTGCCCTTCAATTGTATTTTGCTGTATTATATTTTGTTTCAATTGTTTTTTGTTACATTAAAATTTACGTGTAATAAATAAGTGTATACTATAATGTACCTACGAGTATATGGCGTAAATAAATATATTTCTATTTTATGTCTATTTTATGTCAGTTGATAGCGATGGTTTATAATATGCCCCTAAAAGTTTGGCGCGACCTGTACTCGTAAACCTGTAAAGCCTACTTAGCTGTGTTAGTTTTCCTTTTAACTTCATTATATATTCTACTTCTGTGAATTTTTCCACATATTCCTAAACACCCGTTTAGCCGGCAGGGGGAGGACTAGACTTTAGCAAAATTTGCACTTTAAAACTTAATATTTCGCCAACGGATCCCTAAACTAAAAAATGGTTTTCACACACCCATTGTATTTTTAAACGACCTATCCCACGATACCCCACACTATGAGGTAGATGAGAAAAAAAAAGTTCATCCCCAATTTACGTGTATAGGAGATAACATTAAAAAAAAACGAGTTTTTTTTAGCGTTTGGTCGGCGTGATTAGTATGTATGTATACCTGTATCAAATCACAGCTTTCTAGTACTATTAGTCTCTGAGCTAAGCCACGGACAGACAGACACATGGCGAAACTATAAGGGTTCCTTGTCGGACTACGGAACCTTAAAAAAACTGAAATAAATAATTTAAGTGTCATAACTGACTTACTGACAAAACTACAATGATTATAAAGTAAAATACTCTCATACCCTAATCATATAACTTCAAGTCACCTGGAACAAAAAAGTTTGTATGACTCGATCTATTATGTGCTCATTCATAAATTACCCAACAATTTTGTTAAGACTTCAATTGAAAGCACCGTTTTTCTAACAATTTCAGGATGCCATCAGTCATCACCAAGATACACAAATACCTAAAACCTGGTGGTCTAGTTGTCTTCCGGGACTACGGGCGCTATGATCTCGCTCAACTACGATTTAAGAAAGGCCGCTGCGTTTCCGACAACTTCTATGCAAGAGGTGACAACACCATGGTATATTTCTTTACCCAAGAGGAAATAACAAATTTGTTCCAAGGTGCTGGATTCTTAGAAGAGCAGAACCTCATAGACAGACGCCTTCAAGTGAATAGAGGAAAAATGTTAACTATGTACAGAGTATGGATACAAGCGAAGTATAGAAAGCCTTTATAGTGGTAATAAATTATTTAATTTTCTGTAGATAGACGCGGAATTTTATTTTGCACTTGCAAACATAAAATTGTATGGTTTCTCAAACAAATTTGTAATTCTGGTCACAACTTTGATGGGTGGACCTTGCCATGTCACTCTGAATTCATCAATCATTCTTTCCACTAATGTTTCTATTTCCAACTCAGCAATTCTTCTACCAATGCACGTTCTCACACCAAATCCAAAAGGCAACGTCACCATTGGATGTGCATTACCATAGTATAATGGATCTGTTTTTTCTGCCAGCCACCTCTCTGGTATGAATTCAAGAGGTTTTGGATAATATTTTTCCAATTTAGATAGATATTCATTTGGTGCTATCACATCCACCTGAAATTCAAGATTTAAATTAATTGGTGCCTGCCAAACTACAATTTTCTGTTCTTATGCTTTCGTAAGAAAAGAAATATGGAAATGGTCTGCTTGTGTCTGTCCATCCTAAATCAAAAAGGTTTACGCAAGAAAGTCTCAATGTTCTGAGGTCCGTGGTAGAACTTAAAAATGGCTGAGCTAATTGAGCTAAGTTAACAGCTGCATCACGCTGGGAATCTAGAATTGTGTGGGAAGTCGTTATACCTTCAAGCCGCCTTCACATCTGCATTAAAAAGCAAAAATTAAGAGAATTAGAAGACTTTATGATAATGTGTAGATACTTACACCTTTGGGTATAAGATACTCTCCTACAACATGTTCTTTGCTGGTCCTTCTCAGATTGGCGGGAACAACAGGCCACAGTCTCAAGGATTCTTTTAGGCAAGCTTTCAGGTAACGCCTACTTGTCGACTCGGAACGAATTTCCTCGCGTAATTTCTCTTGCTTCCTTGGGTTTCTTGCCAGTTGATAGAGCAACCCAGTTGTGACAAAACCAACCTACAATTATATTACATAATTCATCATTAGAATCATAAAAGTACCTACCCATAAACTTATAACAACCAGCCAGTTTTTTATATGATGGTGTGTGAATTTTTATCTCATCATTAGTCAGTAAGCAAGAAAAATATAACGTTTCTTTGTCTACTGTATCGATTCCAGCGAGGAGCATTTCGTTTGCCATCATAACTGCGACTTTCTCATCAATTGCCAAAAGTTTTTCGATAATACTCTTATCGTCTTCTGGAATATTGTGTTCCCTGTTTTTTATCAAGATTTTTGCTTGTTCAATGTACATGGAGCTTAAACTGAAAAAGATAATTTTTAATGACCCATTGCCACATAAATGAAATTTATTAATTATTTATTTATAACAGCAATACTTGACATCCAGGTTAAAACCACAATTTATAAAACTTACTCCCACTGCTTGTCAAATGTTCTTATAAGTTTCCTGAAAGATGGTGTGGATGTATGCTTCCATAGAGTGAAAGCTTCCAATTTGAATGCTAGGTTCAATATATCCTTGGCGCAAATCATCAGCTGCCTGGCAGGATGATCTTCAGCCAGATCGTCTCTGAGACAACCAAGTCTAGCGCCTAGACCTATGTATCCTATCGATTCTAAAGAGAATTTAGACATTTCCAAGTCGAAATTATTTTGCAGGTAGTTTGGATCATCTTTGATTTTCTTTATCCTGGAATAATAAGGCATTAATGAATCATGTGATTTTTACCCGATAACGGTGAATCCAAAAAAAGGGGGAAATGTTTGTAGGGTTTCGTACCCAAAAGGTGCCAAAAGGGACATTATTACTAAGCCTCCGCTGTCTGTCTGTCCGTCTGTCACAGGCTTCGATCAATTTGATCGAAGTTCACAGGGGTCTACAGCTTCAACCATAATAGGTAAAAAGTTAAAAATATCATAAAATACGTGTTACTATGCCCTTTATCACGACAACTAATAAAATATTAAAAATAACAAAAAGTAAGATTTCGTACGCAGACTATATTGCATATTGTTGTTATTTACGATATTTACTATTTTAAGAGTTCCGCACCCGTATTGTGGGTTAGTACGAAACCTTTTGTGCGCGAGTCTGACTCGCACTTGGCCAAATTATTTTAATGTTTAATTACCTTTCAACAACTTCCTTAGCTATTTCATCCATTGCCGGTTTGTATACCTTGATGAGTTTTAGTTTCAGTAGTGCTGGATTGACTTTGGTCCGGAAATCTCTCCAATGCGGACCTTGCCTGTAATAATGATGTTTCTATTGAAGATCATATGAATAACATTTGAAGTTATTGTTTATACTTAAACGTACGCGGTTGTCAGTCCATAAACCCCATCAAAAGTTTCTTTCCGAAGTTCAGTTCTGTAATAAACGAGACTTTCGAATCCAGGTCTTAATGCTTGGTCTTCTTCTGCTCTGTACACCTGAGTAAAATAAAACAGATATAATATGAGTATATCTAAACGTTTGTCTTCTGCCCACTTTGTGATTGAAATTGTAGCCATTGAGTTGGTTACGTTTGAAAGTTATAATACTTTCTCTGGCTTGTTCGATCCTCGTATATTCTGATGTAGAGTTGTAAGGCATTCGAGATAACTGAATGATGCCAAACAGAAACTTATACTATGTGTACTTTACTAGTACTACTCGAATAGATTCTAGCATTAAGGTTTTTTTTCGTTTATTTTATCTTATTATATTTTTTTCTTTATTCATTATCTTATATTTTTTGTTTTCCGATTATTTCATGGGATGGTGCTAAAGCACAGATGTAATTGAAATCGGGTGTCTTGGGTGTCTTGGGTGGCTCAGAAGAAAGCATTCTCAGTGCAAATCGCGATGTCTACTTTCACCAATCACATGAAAAGATCGTGTGATTATTTACAAATTTTGGCGTGAAGTTTTTAGAGGTTCTGGCAAGTGCAGTGGCCGCGGTAGCAAATAGAATGAGACGAGAAACTCGCGGGTGGCTGCCGTGATTACATGATTAATTTGTTGTTTCAGTCACTTTTTATCGATACTTCTTTTGTAGCACACACATCACCTTACCTGGTCATAGTGTTCAGGCTCGAACATCAGAACCATCGTCCGGTTTGCTAATATACCATCCATTTTCACAATGGAACCGTAGTTCTTGTGAAAGAATCCAGATAGTAGAAAGAAGTTCTCGACCGGCCCGATTGTACCTTGAATGAGAATTAATACTTTACTTTGCAATATAGATATGTTACGGGTAATACGAGGGTTACCCGGTAACCCTAGGTTTACCCGGGCACAGATAATATAATACTAGACCCGGGTAGCTTCGCTCGGCTCCCAATGTTTATTAACATGTCAACCAAACACGCTACTCCTCGCTTCGCTCGTCGTTGCACCTATTTTTGTCTTTTTTCGACCTTTACCCGACTTCGGGCTTTACCCATAACAGATACATATGTAAATACACTTATCGCACTTTAGGGTTTATTTAATAAATTCAAATAATTAAATTTCAAAGAAGAAAACAACATTACTTTTGTTAGATCTTCCATCCATCCATCAGCCTGTTTCGTCCACTGCTGGACATAGGCCTTTCCAGGATTTCGCCACTCCTGGCAGTCCTCCTGGAGGAAATGCCCATACTCACACACGCTGGGCAGGCGGGTTGGTGAGCGCGGTGCCGAAACCCTTGCACCAGTGACGCCGCTGCCCGTCACCAGTCTATTTCATATAAAGCCCGGCAATTGGGGATGGATATACCGCCATCCATCGGTCCCACGCAATGGTGGGCCTCCTGGTTTTGCCTGAGAGCTGTTCTCTTACTCTCCCCCGAATAACTTCGGGAGGATTTGCGAGTAAGATGGTGGCACCTCCACAGTCGAGCCCGGCATCAGCTCTACCACCTACAAAGATTAGATGTTAGATCTTAATGATGAATTAAAAGGGTAATTATTTAGGCACCTCTGTTATTCGGGTTATAATACATATTAATGGATTATGATTTATGTAATAGGGATTTACCTTTGAAATTGCTTTTTGTATGGAGATTTTGAAGAAAACTCAGTTTTCAGTACAAACGTTTTTCCTTTTATTTTAGGATTGACAAATCCAAATTTTATAAAACAAACTGTATATGAATGAGACAACATTAAGCCAACAGAAATTGAAAAGTATCACCCGTTAAAAGTTATTTCGAATCTTATCATTTTTCATTTTCATTTCATACATTTATTAAATTCACAGCAAAATACAATGGACACAATAATTTATTCATAGGATACAATTTCTTAAATGCCAATAACGAATTTAATTTACAAAAATTTGATAATAATTTAAATATTTGCAGGTTTGTACAGACATAACACAAATTAAGAACTAACAAAAAAAAAGTTATAAGTAAAAAATTTTCAATAATTGAAATACTTATAGGAATAACAAACAAAAGTGCGACGATACAAAAAACATAGAAAACAATGAAAAAATTGAAGTAACAGAAACATAGGGCAAAATTAAACAAATTCATGTGAGAGTTGTATGAGTGAGTACTTTAAAAAATATATACATATATACCTACTTGTGTTTATTAGGGTGGTCCTTAATGGGGGTGTTGACGAATTTCGATAAGTGCGCCCCCCAGATACGTATGGAATAAATAAATAAAAAAGTGTGCAAAACCCCAGCGCTGTAGTCCAATGAGAAGACGTGCCTGTGAGCTCATTTTGTTTCCCATTTAGATAACATGGAATTTTTAGACCAATTCAGTCACTATTTTTTCCAATCATCCCTAAGTATGTTAAAAATTATTTATCCACATAAATCTATTGATAAAATAGGCATGACTACGCGTACATTTTTTTACAAAACCTCACATGTATCGTGTTTCGTTATAAATTTGATGTTGGATATTTAATATTCGAAAGTTGATTCGAGTTGTATTCAAACTATGGTCATTCAGTTCAAATGGTGTATTATCTAGAAGTTTAGAAAGTCAGAGTATAAATATTAGTAAGAAATATGTTCAATTTCATGAAAATGTTATTTATTTAATTTAAATGAATCCTTGGTCTCCCGGAATTCAGAGTCGAATTTTTATTCGATAGGTGGTAATGAAAACATTTTAATTTTAATAAATATGTTTTTTTTTAAGTAGAAAGTGTAATCGTCGTGTTTTGAAATACATTAATTGAAATAAAATTTTTTTCCTACATGTACAATTATTACTTTTACAATCTCATGTTCAATGAGTGAAATACTTAAAAGCACCAAGCATCTCAAAACAGGTAGTCAAGTTGATCGATTTGCCGTCGTGTACATATTATAAGGAGGATGGCGGCCGTAAGGGCTGTGATAACGCCTTGTAAAAAGATTTAATCGTAGATATACCAATTAAGAATATATTTACATGAATAATATTTTTTTTCAATGCTTAGGAGCAGATCCAAAAAATAATGACTGAATTATCCTGGAAATTCCATGTTATTCAAATGGGAAACAAAACGAGCTTACAGGCACGTTTTCTCATTGGACTACAGCGCTGGGGTTTCGCACACATTTTTATTTATTTATTTTGAACGTATCGGGGGGGCGCACTTGTCAGAATTCTCCAACACCTCCATTAAGGACCACCCTAGTGTTTACTGTGTAAGGGAGGGTGTGAAAGTGTGTATGTGTAAGCGAAAAAAAAGAATCTCTGAACATGTATATATACATATGTAGGGAGCTTGGTGTAAGACCAGGACCCTAACAGTAGAGCCCTGTATTTCGTTAATAAAGTCAAAAATAAATAAAATGAAAATAACCATTATCTGGCAATCTTTTAATAAACAAAATAACAGAAAATTATCGTTCTTCTTCGTACATTAATCAAATTAAAATTGAAATTTCGAAACCTCTACAAATTACGATTTTACCCCGACCCATGGGTAAAACCGGGTAGTGGGTGGGGCACAAATGGGTATTGTATCCATTTTTACCACATGGTTTTATTAACATGTGTAACAGTGGAAATCCACTAATTCCTCCGGTTCCCAACCTGTGCAGCTATCATGAGCCCATAATAAACATTCTGTGCACTGTACCCAACCATAATTTAAGCGAAGTTGTGCTACCTGAAATTGTGTGACACACCGTCCAGGGTGGTTACGGAGCCAGGTGTTAATCTCTTGAGCATAGAAAGTGCTCAAAGGACCCATGAAGCTAACGTCGAGAGGTTGTAGGCGATGAGTGCAATGAGGAGGGAAACTTAAAATTATCACGTTGCTGTCCCTGGCCTTCTCTATAAGCGTCATGTTCTTAGTATGGGTCGAGTGTCCATCTAAAAGTAACAAGACTCGTTCTTCTTTACTTGGTTTAACGTGGTGAACAAAGTGTTCAAACCAATGAACAAACAGATCACTTTGGATCCATCCACTAGGATGACAGACTGCTATTGTTCTTATTGAGGTGCACCGTCGAGTAATTCCGGCTTCATTCGCATACGAGGAAATATGAGCATCGGCGGTATAAACATTCCCGCAGCAGACATGCATATTTCAGCTGTCACTAACTGTCCTCTTTCAGCTGAACTAATTATGCCAACTTGTTTTCGATCTTTCAGCGCAACTACTTTTGACCTCTTCTTTGGAACAGTGGTGATCCCCGTTTCGTCAACGTTGAAAATTCTTGTCGGTGGGAATTTATATTTATCAATCTGTTCTTTCAGCAAAGTGAAAAATTTGTCAACACTTGCACGGTTAAAACCCATCGCTCGTGCCATAGATGTAGATTCGGCATGGCGCAAAGATAGATTTGGATGGCGTTGCAAAAAACCATAGAGCCAGTCTTCACCTGCCATTTGGGTTTCAGTATTAAAATTGTGTCTTAAACCATTTCTTTCTGCCATCAGGAAGGAGAGTCTTCTTATGTCACAATAGGTCAAGCCAAACAAGCGACTTTCCATCAAAATAATATGCTCTACGAAAAGTTCTTCAAGTTCAGGCTTAAAAACTGGCTTGAAACGACCCAAACCCTTTTCTGAAGCTTTTTGGATATCCAAGCATGATCTGTATTTCTTCACGCGATCTTCTAGTGTGGATTGTGGTACAGCATAGTTTCGCGATGCGAGTCTATAGCCCGTCTTCCCTTCCACGACGTCCTTTATAGCTTTCGCCATATCACCGCTATCCCACGATTGTCTCGTAGTTTTTCTAACATATTTACGTGGCATTTTTATTGATTCTGTAACAAAATAATATATTTTTTTATAATTACCGACACATTCTTTTTTTTTATTTCTGGGTAAAAATCGGGTACCCCGGGGTTAAATGGGGTAGTACCCGTGATTACCCCGAACGGTTTTGCCCCCACGCACACTAAGAAATGTCAAAAACACCCACACAAAACTGAACAAAATCATTGAGATACGTTTTTCTCGTATCATTAATAAAACACCAAGAATGTATAAAATTAATGTAAATACTCACGGGGTAAGCATTAGCCAGCTGTAGAAACTTTCGCAAATCGGTCTAAATTACATGAAAACACAAAAAACAATATTTCTTGCTAAAAGCGCGCACAAGTGTACTGGTTTCAACGAGTCTCGCTGTCAACTGGCGGCCATACAGCGCTGTCACGTGACTGCTAGTGCGGTAGGTTTCGAAAACTATTTGCTTAGAAATACATAGGTCCTGGTTTTACCCCGTGTCCCGGTTTTGCACTGGTTTCCTATATATAATGGGCATAAATAGGCAACCTAATAAATTTTGCTCTGTACATGTAATTGCTCAATTATGTACGATATGTATTGAAAATCATGTATTATCTATTTGTATCATGAAAACGGATGACACTTAACCTGTAATGTTATACAAATTTTAAATAAATAAATAATTTATTAAAATATATATTTATAATATATCTATAAAGTGCCTAGGGACCTTGTATCTCTGAGTTCAATACAGGATGTTGATAGAGTAACCGCCAAGCAAAGAAAAATGTTGAAAGACACTTCCACACGAGTGAAGCTAGTAATACCTAATTCCTGTAAATCACTGGCTATTTCCAATATTTGTTTTTTGTTTGAAAGATGATTTCAAGGTTTTATATCTCCGAATTAAATTTTGTTTTTATTTTCAGTTTGATTAGGTACCAACATTAAGCCTTCAAAGACAGTTCGTCTTATCCATTTCGTTAAGTACACGAATTAAAAAATGCCAAACTGAAATGTCAAAAAGTTAAATCATAATAAACATTACAACGAGGTACATTTAACCGTACATTTTACATTAAGAATTTTCTGATTTCGGTCGCGGCTCACTGTACCGTCTAAATACTATGCCCTCGAGGGGACGGCTATTCTGGCACGTGCGCAAATATTGCTAAGGCAGATTTCAGGTGATTTTAGAAGGGATTTTGTACGGGTGTGTGTTTTTTTTAATTAAAACTATATAGTGAGCATTCCTTATATTCCATAGCTTTTATTTGATAGGGCTTATATTCTATTAAATTTAAACATTTTGCCTTGCAAAAGGTCGGGTATCTGCAATTTTTCGATATGTTATACTAGTAGAGGCCTTCATTTAAAAATGCAAGTTCTCGACCTTGGGGTGCTGCCGGGGGCTCTGCCATGTCCATAAAACAATAAAAAATCTTTTTCAGTTTTCAATTAATAAATCCCAAACTTTGGGGTTTATAGCAAACTTGTTTTCTGAAAAAATTAACTAGACAAAATACGCTACAATTTGGTATTTAAATCATCTTTGTATACTTAATAGTTACCCAGATACGATACTTCAAAATACAAGCAGTTCGGACTAATTTTTAAAAAATCCGATTTCTTTTACATTTTATATTACATAAATCCTGAACTGTAGGTTTTACTAAAAAAGATTTCACCACAAGTATAAAATAGACTAAATACGCTACAATTTGGTATTTAAATCATCTTTGTATACTTAATAGTTACCCAGATACGATACTTCAAAATATAAGCAGTTCGGACTAATTTTTAAAAAATCCGATTTCTTTTACATTTTATATTACATAAATCCTGAACTGTAGGTTTTACTAAAAAAGATTTCACCACAAGTATAAAATAGACTAAATACGCTACAATTTGGTATTTAAATCATCTTTGTATACTTAATAGTTACCCAGATACGATACTTCAAAATATAAGCAGTTCGGACTAATTTTTAAAAAATCCGATTTCTTTTACATTTTATATTACATAAATCCTGAACTGTAGGTTTTACTAAAAAAAGATTTCACCACAAGTATAAAATAGACTAAATGCGCTACAATTTTCTCTTTCAATTGTCCTTTTATAATTAAAAGTTCCCATGATATAAAACTTGCAAAGTCTCAGCCAATGTGGAGAAAAAGAGGAATTGATTTTCAAACATTTAGATTTCGAACAGAAAATTTATTTATCTGAAATTAATGTAACACCAATACAGTGACATAGAGAGTAATGAATCAAAAGATGATACGCCAGGTCCATCTAAACGACGAAAATAGTAGATTTTCTGTTTTGCTTAAGCTGTGTACTTTCCTATTGTTTGTTTTTAATTATTGATATTATAATTTGATTTTAAAAAGAGGTAAAATTCGTATATTTTTTTGTATTTAGAGGGTAATCTCTGGAACTACCAAACTTATTCTAAAAATTCTTACACTGGTAGAAAGCTACACTCTCCATGAGTACATTGGTGATACATTAATTTCTGATAAATAAATTTTCAGTTCGAAATCTAAATGTTTGAAAATGAATTCCTCTTTTTCTCCACATTGGCTGAGACTTTGCAAGTTGTCATGGAAACTTTTAATTATTAAAAATATTGTAGCGCATTTAGTCTAGCTTATACTTCTGGTGAAATCTTTTTCAGTAAAACCAGGATTCAGGATGTATCATCACTATCAAAATACTTACAATAAAACAGTAGAAACCGATGTGTCTGTACATTGAAGAAAAGAAATAGAAAGGGGGTGACCATAGAGTAACTTATAAGAGGTGACCAAAGAAGAGTGATAGATAGAACACAAATCAACGATTTTTAGAATTCTTTTCTGTCTGTCTGTCTGTTGATTCACGCACGTCTCTAAAACTACTGAACGGATTTTCATGTAGGTTTCACAGCTGTACAGAGCTTAATTTGGAATAGAATGTAGGCTTTATTTCATTAAAATCGGATCTCGGAAAAAAGTTATCGTCATTTAAAGATTTTTGGAATTTACTTTTCTACTGGTAGTAATTAGAAGTTATGGTACGGGATCTCCTCAAGGGATACAGAGATCGAGTTTGGGCTTATTTGATTGGTCTTTATTAGCACTTTGGCAAAACATGGTGACCAGGGTCTGATGATGGGACTGGAAGGTGAGTATGAGATCTCCTCAACGGACAACAGCAGACCCTTCGAGTTTGGGCTTATTTGATTGATTGGTCTTTATTAGCACTTAGGTAAAACATGGTGACCAGGGTTTGATGATGCGACTGGAACATGGGTACTTGATCTCCTCAACGGACAACAGCAGATTCAAAGATTCAAATTGTTTATTTGTAAAATAGATACATAAAGTATACGTTTTACATGTCAAATCTAATCTGTATTATATTCGACTGATGCCGGCCCCATAGTGGGCCGAAATATATTTCGAAAATTAATATTTCTGTATAAAAATAGTATTTTATGATGAAACAAATATGGTACGGGAAATATAAAAAAAAAACTATATTTAAGTTAAGCAGACCCTCCGAGTTTGGTCTTATTTACTCATACTCATTTATTCATAATTTATCATTACATGTCAAATTGTATCATTAATAATATTTAAAACAAATTACAATAATGGAGTCAAACTTAAAAGTCACAGTTATCGCAGAGTTCAACTTAGCGCACAGTGCACCGATGTGCTCCGTCCACTGGAGTCCTTCATCGAAAGTGAAGCCCACGAAGCGAGCTGATTTAACGACAGGCAGCGGGACGTCTTTTACCACGAGCTGCACCCGCGGTGCATCGGCCACTCGGCGCAGAGCAAACTTTATTATTTGAGTTTTCTCCAAATTCAATTGCATGCCGTTGACCGTAAACCATCCGGTCAGCTCATTAATCACCAAAACTAGGTTGTTTTCCAGCTCATCGTCATCTTTACCTTCTACAAGGGCGCATATGTCATCGGCATACATAACCATCTTCGCCACCCTCGACACATTAGGAAGATCATTCATGAGGATGATGAAGATTGTATTACCCACATTGGATCCTTGAGGCACTGATCTATCACCAACAAAACCAGGCTGTGAGGTCTCACCGTCTATCTCCGTGATCTGCGACCTGTCAGCAAGGAATGAATTAAACAGATCGAGCACTCGACCGCGAATACCGTAGTGTTCTAACTTCGCAGAGATGAGTTTGTTGTCGACTAGGTCAAACGCACGCGACAGGTCGCAGAAGACGGCGGCGACGCGACGCCGACGCTCGAGAGGGTCGAGCACGTCACGCAAGAGCCGGCGGGCGCAGCACGCAGTGGAGCGGCCCGATTGGTATGCATACTGTTCGTCACTTAAGGATTCTCTCACAAAGACCCATTTCAAAAATTTTGGACGGGGCCGGGACAACGGCTATTGGCCTATACCTTTTCATTTCAGTCTTACTCCCTTTACCCTTATGCACTGGAACTACTTTAATCTGTTTCAGTGACGAAGGATAGATCCCGTCACAAGCACTATTATTAAATAGTTCGCATAAAAGAGATAAGACATTATCTGGTATTAGATGAAGTAGGTCACACGGAAACCCGTAAATGTCTTAGTAGTTTTTTTCTTTATTTTGTTTATTATTGTATGTATAGGTAGTTCTGAAAGTGTGAATGGAGTCAGGAACATGGATTTCGATTGTGACGGGATGCTGCTCCTAAGGATTTATAGTGCTGAACTAATATTGCGGCGCAGCGGCGTGTCATGAACAATAGACAGATAGTAGTCGTTCAACTTGTCAGCAAGGGCACGTGCCGTGCAGCCGCCGTCGCTGGTTGCGTTCGGCCCTACTACACTTTTCTGCAATATGGATAGCGGGCTCCTGCCCCTACCTTTACATGTTTGCATCTCAATAGCATTCCAGAGAGCTCGGGACATATTTGAAGCACATGCTATTGAGTTGTTTATAAAATTACGGCGGCTATCACGCAAAGCTAAATTAAACTTACTTTTAAATTTTAGGAAAAATTGTTTAATATCATCATTTTGTGGATATTTGTCTTTGTACATTTGTATTAAAGATAAAAATTGAAATTTTGATTCTAGATCTTGGGTTTTTCATGAAATGTCATTGGTTTTTTCAGGGACCTTTTTTAAAGAGCAATGAGACTGAAATATTTTAACTATTGTTGTCATAAGTTCGTCAAAATTAGAATTTGTGATGTCAAAGTTCATACTATTTATACCTAGTCGGTTCTTAAATACTGTCACTGGCCATTTATTTTAAAAATAGAACACCTAGAAAAAAAAATGAAATGGTGTTCGATTTTCAAATATTTTTTGATTAATAATCTGCCAAATCACAATTACATTCATTCATTTTTTACGATGGAGTGGACTCGCAAAGTGGACCGAGTAGCAGTAATTGCATTGCATCGTTGCGGCCATCCACCGAAGACGATATTCAACTTGCTTCAAAAATTAAAAATCACGAATCATCAAGAGGTACAATGAAACCTCTAGTGTCGATGATGAGAAAAGAACTGGCAGACCTCGTTCCGTTAGGACTCCAGGGGTCATCAAAGCAATCAAGGCGCGTATTGCAAGAAATCCCGTCCGCAAGCAGAAACTGATGGCTTTGGAGATGGGATTAACCAGAAGTACCGTAAAAAAAGTACTCAATGAAGACCTGGGACTACGAGCTTACCGAAAAAAGAGTGGACATCTTCTGAACGCGCGTCTGATAGCTATGAGAGCCAAAAAATGCAAAGTTTTGCTAAAGCGGTACGCAAGAAACAGACACCGCGATATCCTGTTTACAGACGAGAAAATTTTTAATATCGAAGAGAAGTACAACAAACAAAATGACAGGGTGTACGCTACCAGCTCTGCGACCGCTGGAAATGCCATTCCTAGAGTGCAGCACGGCCATCATCCATCATCAGTCATGATTTGGTTGGGAGTGTCCTACTATGGCCCTACTGAAGTGCATTTTTGTGAAAACGGTTTTAGATCGCATAGTAAAAGATCTGCCCCAGACACTCTTTGGAGGACGGTCATTTGTGTTTCAACAAGACTCCGCACCTGCTCATAAGGCCAAAACAACTCAGGAGTGGTTCGAGCGCCAGAATATCGAGCTAATAAGGCATCAAGATTGGCCCTCATCTAGCCCTGACCTCAATCCACTGGATTACAAAATTTGGCAGGAATTGGAGGAGAAGGTCTGTTCTAAACCTCACAAAAATTTGAGCAGCCTAAAGTCATCATTGATTAAAGCAGTGGCCGATATCGACATGAATATGGTCCATGCTGCTATTGATGATTGGCCGCGAAGATTGAAGGCTTGTGTGAAAAATGGTGGCAATCATTTTGAATAAATTTTGTGTTTAATGTAAGCTAATTAAATTACCTTTTTTAAAAAAAAATCTTTTTTTGTATATCATGACTAGTTTAAATTTTATAGCCAATTTCGTTTGTGACAGAATTTAAGCACCGACTAGGTAGATTCGAGGAATAATACTAGTTTATTGACTGAAGTGATTCGTTTACTTACATGTCTGATCTCCTTTATTTTGATTGGTATTTATTAGCACTTTGGCAATACATGGTGACCAGGGTCTGCTGATGGGACTGGAAGGTGGGTACGGGATCTTCTCAACGGACAACAGCCGACCCTTCGAGTTTGGGCTTATTTGATTGGTCTTTATTAGCACTTTGGTAAAACATGGAAACCACTGCCTGATGATGGGACTGGAAGGTGGGTACGGGATCTCCTCAACGGACAACAGCAGACCCTTTGAGTTTGGGCTTATTTGATTGGTACATATTTATTAGCACTTTGGTAAAACATGGTGACCAGGGTCTGCTGATGGGACTGGAAAGTGGGTACGGGATCTCCTTAACGGACAACAGCAGACCTTTCGAGTTAGGGCTTAATAGATTGGTATTTATTAGCACTTTGGTAAAACATGGTGACCATAGTCTGATAATGGGACTGGAATGTGGGTACGAGATCTTCTCAACGGACAACAGCAGACCCTTCGAGTTTGGGCTTATTGGATTGGCATTTATTAGCACTTTGGTAAAACATGGTGACCAGGGTCTGCTAATGGGACTGGAAGGTGGGTACGGGATCTCCTCAACGGACAACAGCAGACCCTTCGAGTTTGGACTTATTTGATTGGTCTTTATTAGCACTTTGGTAAAACATAGAAACCAGGGTCTGATGATCGGACTGGAAGGTGGGTACGGGATCTCCTCGACGGACAACAGCAGACCCTTCGAGTTTGGGCTTATTTAATTGGTATTTATTTGCACTTTGCTAAAAACATGGTGACCGTTGCATACCGTCGTTCAAAAAATCATATTATTTTGTTTTCCTTATTTCCACGAAAATCCATTCGACGCGGGTGGAGCCGCGGGAAAAAGCTAGTGTAATATAAAATGTAAAAGAAACCGATTTTTTTTGCTGCTGCTTATATTTTGAAGTATCATATCTTGGTAACTATTAAGTATACAAAGATGATTAAAATACCAAATTGTAGCGCATTTTATCTAGTTAAATACTTCAGAAAACAACTTTACTATAAACCCCAAAGTTTGGGATTTATTGAATGAAAACTGAAAAAATTTCGAAATTCTTATTATTTTACGGACATGGCAGAGCCCCCGGCAGCACCCCAAGGTCGAGAATCGGCATTTTTAAATGAAGGCCTCTACTAGTATGACATATCCAAAAATTGCAGATACCTGACCTTTTGCAAGGCAGGTATCCTTTTTTCATACAGATTAAGTGAATTATTAGTCGCTTCACTTTACATTGCATGGCATTTATCATACTGTAAAGTCGAACAACAAAGATTGTATTTTTGTGGTAGACCCTAACAACACCGCACACAAACCCCTAAGGGTTTAAGAAGTGTATATTAATGTAATATTTCTAAAATATGTAATATGTAATGTAATGCTGGAATAGCTGTCCTAGAATATATCTTTGTGCTGCGCTGGAAGCCTATATGTTGACCAGGGTCACAACGATGATAACAAAAAAATGCATCCAAATCCGTATCCATACATGCACACAGACAAGAATCTAAAAATGTTAGTTATTGCCACAATATTTTAAACTAATCCATTTCATGAAAAATTTCGCAAAAATAAATCAGTGCACAGACACAATGTTTCTAAAACATACATATATCGTCACGACATGAAACCCCGAGGGGTTGCCATGGGTGTACCCGAGTGTGAACTGTAAAATGCAAGTCACAGTCCACATCCGGCACACCCGCGTTTCACCGACAATTATTACGTCCCCACGTGATGGGTGGTGAGCACTATCGCTACTTCGGGCACAATTACACGCTTTTTAGGGCATGCAGGTTTCCTCACGATGTTTTCCTTCACCATTCAGCCAGTGGTAAGTATTAGGTAAGAACATAAATTCTAAAAAACTCATTGGTGTCCGACTGGAGGTCGAACCTGGGTCTCCAGATTGAAAGGCCAGCGTTCTACCGCTTGAGCTACCGTCGCGTCGCTACAATGTTTTTACTAGATACCTGCTTTATTATTATTATTAGTATAGATTATTTATATATCCCGGGTGTAAATAGACTGCTATATTTAAATGTATCCATATTCCTGAACTAATACAATGAACAATATTCCCAAAGAAAAAAAAACAGCGCGAACAAAAATACCTACATCTTCACTTGCCTATACAAAATGTAATGGAGGAGACGATATTCGCTTCTTCAGGAAAGTTGTTCGTTTTGTATTTAGGTACACCCGGTAGAATTTTAAATATGAACATGTTTTCTAGGTAATTAATTACACCTATTCTCGTGTAGCAAACATTAGATTAAGAGCTGCCATAACCTAAAACTTTTCATTGCAAAGTAGGCTTTAACGCAGATGGATAAAAGTTAAATGAGCTTGTATTATTTTAGGTTTTTCAACTCTAAATTAAGGGTTTGCTGCACGTGAATAGGTCACACTGTTACTAGAATGTTTTTTTATTTTATTAAAAAATTATTGTTGCATTTTATTTTTATTTAAAGTTAATAGAGTTTAAATTTAATTCTTGTTGGTATAAAATGCTACGAAAACCTAATCTCCCTACTGTATTTTATAGTGTCGAAAAAATTTGAGGTTTGTTGTATTTACGAGTACCTACCTACCTCTAGAGAAAAGGGTGATAATATTATGTATGAAATCAAACTTATCGTCAAATTAGGGTGGAAAAAGAGTGGAAATAATAAAATTAATGCTAAACATACCAACAAGGGGCAGGAAATGATGTAGACACCCGATCACTGGTAATTTGGACAAACCAGGCATCTCATTTAATGATTTCAGATTTGATGTTGTTTTGGAGCATTTGTGAATATCTTTCCTGAAATAATATGAATGTTTGAAAAATAAAAGTAAGTACCTACCTACCTAAAGTGCAACATAAAATTAAAGGAAAGAGAACTAGAAGTCCCACGGATTTAACGTTTTTAGGGTTCCGTACCCGAAGGGTGCCAAAGGGCCCTATTACTAAGCCTGCGCTGTCCGTCCGTCTGTCAGGGGTCTACAGTTTCAACCGTATAGGTAACCACTTGGTAACCAGTATGCCTACCATGAGTTTTGCTCACGATACACGTTACAGTTTGCGTTAAAAAAATTGTATGAGAAATTGTGGTTCCTCTTGTAAGCCGCTAGGGGCGCTGCATATATTGCATTATTTGCAATATTTTACGCAGTCTATAACATGTATCGTGACCAAAACTCATAGTAGGCCAACAGCTGAAATTTTCACAGACTAAGTGTCATGGCCTTTATCAGACGAGTCAATTTTAGACTCGGAAACCTTTGACGAAACTGAATTGTTGAACTGATCTACCCAAAATAATCATTAAGAGCGAAGGTTCGGTTTTGGTACCCTGAGTTTACTTACCTATGTCCTTAGACAGCGCCATCTATGTGAATTTTATGGAAGCTAGCCTGGATCGATTTCTGTATGGCAAAGCCTCTTTAAAATGGCTTAGCGTGGGCTATATAGCCTATTTATGTAAGTATAAGAAACGAAAAAAATCCTGCTGGGTGTCAGCAAAAGTCTGAGCCCTGAAAATAGAGCCTTAAGGTCTCTGTACACGTTGCTGTTCAGCCTACTGGCACAGTGCTACGACGTTCATAAACTAGGGGTCGCAACATGGGTTCTAATGTGTTCTGTCGCAAGCTTTGAAAATTGTATACACTATTCTGCTATCAGTGCTAAAACCTGACGAAATTGTTAATTTATAAACGGCTAATAGGATACCTAGCATAGTAGACCATATCGAGCTTTGACAACTTGCCAAAGCTCGATATGGTCTACTATGCTAGGTATTTGTCTGTCCCTCTCTACGTAGATCAACAGAGTGAGACAGCACTCTATCAAGCGCTATCGAGCTAGATATGGTTTGCTATGCTATTTAGACTAGCAGGGGGCTTTAAAATGTCCGCCACGAACGGTTAACACGACTCGAATCATCTGAGAAGTAATCTAGTCCTTGCATTATTAGCCCCCCCCCCCCGACCACAGAGTACCTTTATATAATAATTTATAGTAACCCCCGACATGGCAATAACTTAAACCACAGTATTAATGCGTATTTTACAAGTAAGATTTGTGTGCTAGAGTTTGCTTACATAATATATTTGCAACATACCAACTACTGGCTAGCTGCGCTAGGTTTTTGATATGACTTGAAGATTTTAATTTTATCATTATCACCGTTTTTTATTAACCGACAAATGTAAACAAATAAAACAGACACAACACAATGCGTTGTGCTTCTGCGTAGCAAGCGGAGCCGACTGATATTATTTTTAGATTGGGATAGAATGATTATTTTGACCTTGATTTTGGTACTTCACTCTCCTACTCTGCAGAATTATGGATGGCAATTCTGGTATTATCTTTCACTTGCAATTAGGACATAATTTAACTGTTTTAGTTACCGCATACTTTGCGTTGTAATATAGAGAGAATGAGTGGGTAAAGCCCGTTAGGGTTTAGGTGTAAGTAATTAATGAATTAGGTATATACCTACATAATTTTCAATCCTGAAAATCTATATCCCTAAAAAAAATTTAAGGCGCTCTGTAAAAAATATACGCATGCTTTGTTTCTGTGTATTTTATGAAGTAAACGGAAAATTGTAATGAATTTTTATAGTAGGTACCTATATGCATTTTGACTATATATGTTTTTATTTTGGAAAACACGTTTGGATAAATTTTCTTCGATAGAGATAACTAATGAAATGAGGTCTTCAAGTCTGTGCTTCTAACACACTTTTTCTCCTCGTTTGACGGATAGGGATCATGTGAGTACAGAACTCAAAAATATTTTCTTACCTGAATGGGTTTTAACCAGTCAACGTTAACAATATCTAGATTAGATATGTGATTTTGGAAATTTTGCTAGGTAGGTAGGTGTTTTAGGTTATTTTATAAAATTTAAAAAACTTGCTTTTTTCTCTTTTGCGTTGAGTCCGCCCCTCTCGCACTGCGCGTTTTTTCGCTTGGAGTGAGAGTGACAAAAATAACATTTACATAGCCCCTTAAATCAACCGAAGACTGCCTTCCTCAAGTCCTTTAGATTAGCTGCCTCCCTGATGATAAATGATAAACGCATGAATAATGAATGAGTAATGTTTTGATATGTTTTTACGCAAGTTTTGAGAGGCATTAAAATTTGCTATAGTGTGTAGTTAGAATTTCACCCGCCATCCTGACGTCAAAATGGCGGTTTTCGTATAGTTTAAGTGGAAAAGGTAGACTTGGTCGAGTAAAAGAGAGACGTGGATTGAAAACATATAATGTCAGATCAGATACACGGTAAGAAACACAATTGGAAGTAAAACTATTGTATGTAACTCGGATTTAAACTAAAAAGATCACAAAGTGTTTAATACGCGCGGCGGGCTTGTTCTGACTCGAACCGAATCTTCTCGATCGGCGCGGGAGCGGGACGTTACTCCCCGCGCACCTCTCCACACCCCTCTAACGCATAATCCTTTAGATGCGTAGGAAGACGACCGCGGCGGTTTGAAATACGCGGGTTTACGATACGGTTCACTTTGTTTGCCGCGTATTTTTATATAGTGGTAGGAATTATTTCAGTGTAGGTATTAAAAGGTACCTATTAAAACAGTATTGAATATTAATTTACAATGCATCCGATTTTGGCACATTACACCCACCATTCTGATGGACACAAATAAAACATGAGGTTGCATAAAGCAAAGATATAGGTATGCTAGAAGGACCAAAAAATGGTTTTGAAATAAATTTGTTATGACATCTTATCTATTCCTAATCCCCAGGCACGTATTCAGACTATTAGGGGGGGACATTCATTGACACAACAATTGGAATGTGAATTCGCCTATTTTTTTTACTATCAATGTGCCATTTTTGTCTGCTTTTTGGAATAAATAGACCACTTTAGGAATTTAATTTGAATTTTATGCTTAAACCGATTTTATAAGTATTTTAGTATTTCCAGGAAATGACGTCATCACCGTCGTTTTGAAACGGAATCCAATTAAACGAATGCAAAGCAAAGTCGCTATAGTGACAGACACATAGTAAAGCCGATTTTGAAGGCTTTAGTTTTAGTTTGACATATATAAAATTAAAATTAAGTATGGTTAAACGAAGAGCCATTTTCAAGTCACCATTTTATAAACGTCAAACTAAAAATTTTGTTTGACAGCAATAATTTACCTATTCAACAGTGATTTTAGCTCGTTTTGGTAATTTCAAGTTACATTTTATAGCCGTCATATGATTGAATTTAAAAAAAAAGGTTTGATTTAAGAGCATTTAAAAGACTTGGTAATTTTAGTTAACGTGCCCTTCAGAATAGCAAAATATAGAGCTGTCACTTAAAATTGCGTTTTTTAGTAAGTTTCTTAGCTTAAAATTAAAACCTTCAAAATCGGCTTTAGTATCAGTGTTTCCAACAGCAAGAAATTTCGACCTCGGTATTTCTTTTTTCAAAACTTCGATTCAACAACAAAAATCAAAAATGCGATACATCCAATACATTTCTGTTAATGTAAACTAGCTTAAAATACCTATTCGTGCAATGACCTCTGTCTAATATAAATAATTATTAATAATTTTATGAATAATTCTAACATAAATAGGTTTCCAAATTGACCCTAATCTCTTATTATTTGTTGATAGTGAGCCTTGAATCCTTGCAATCACGACATTAAAAAATTGTTTTCATAGGACTAACTTATGGCAAACCAGAATAACTTTGACATACTAAAGTTGTCACAATTTATGAGGACCGTTTTGGCATCTGTCATCAAATGGTGTGAATCAAACAAATCGGTAACTAAAACAATCGATTCGCACGACAAATCGATTTAAAATTGTATCAGTTTGTGATCGTATCAATATAATATATATTCCAAATATGTGGCCCATAGACAAATACCTTACAAACTAAAATATATTACAGTATATTTATGAATACAAAATTGAGTTAGTTAATAAACCTTAGCATTGACCTATTTAACCTTATTTTTTCCACTGAATTGTAACTATACCCCGTTTGTTCAGTAATTTATAGTGCATTTTTATTGCATTATTGGTATAATTGACTATAATATGAGCGTTATTATTCACAAAAATAAATATATTTTTGATGCACACGCACACTTCAGATGTTTTATATTTTTTCTTCATGAAAATTATTTGAAACGGATATTCTTATAAGCATTGATATTTTGTAATGTTATTCATGACCTCAATAGAGGTATAAGCTGTACTTGAAAAAAGCGGTGATTGCTGTAAAATACTGGCCAGTAATAAAACATGCTTTGCGATGGAACCATTTGCTTCTCCAAATCGCAATTAAAATTTTTTAAAAGCTGCCGTACCTATTGAAGGAATGTTTTATGATTTTACCTTTACCTGTGAATTGTTTCTTTAATAAAAAAACTGCACAAATACGAGTCGGACTCGCCCACCGAGGATTCCGTCTTACACTATATTTTTGGGGATTTAATTACAAATGTAGTTTTCAGATTTTTCCCTATACTTGTAGTATACGCAACAAATAAGCCCACACAAGAAAAAAGAAGCGAAATTCAAATTTTTGTTGTGTTCCTCAATGTGCTACTTAGGTAAGGAAAGCCTGGAATAAGTCTCCATTTATTCCCTAAAAACATATCCATGAAGACTAAATGGGAGGATGGGTCAGCCAGTATCATCAGTGATTTGAGAGTGTGCTCTCGACATTTCTTGACTTCAGATTACCTTAGAAACAGTAAGTTTTCAAGTTTTATTCAGTATGTTCTATTTCTTTACAGCTCTTGTCTAAAGTTAACCAATTTATAACCAACCATCTTTGTTACAGATCCTGAAAAAAATGAAATATTTCCTCATTCTGTACCTTCTCAAAATATTCCCAAAAGAACCCATGAGAGAGAAGAAACATAACCTAGAAGACAACAGAGGTTAGATCGGGCTAAAGGGGCTGAGAAAATTAGATCAGAACAAACACAAAACTCAGAAAATGTAATATTCTATATTAAAAATGTATTTTCATTTCCAATAAAATACCCTGTTCAGCATTGATAATTCCCACATCTTGTGCAAAGGAAACAACAACTTCCTTATAATAAAATCAATCAGACAGAGATGGTTCAAACTTTTGTAGTTTTTCCTCAGTCATCACTTTTAAAACACCAAGCAAATGCTATGAACGAAAAGTCAGTGAGTAGTCCCTTGAGAAGTGAGGTATTTTCTACATTTCCACTTGCATTTGGATCTTTCTTATCTTTTGTTCCTTGACCTCTAGGTAATCAACTCATAAACAAGGAATATTTGCTGTTTGGTGTGTCAGCTTATCTCTCCAGCGTTATCCCATTTCTGTTGTCACCTGTGGCATTGTTTTAACATAACCGTCTCTCTGTTTTATAGCATGACAAAGTTCTGACAGTGGGTTCTTTCGCTTCATATTCTTGAAGAGTTGCTGTTTTGCGAGCACCCCATCGTTGTTGAATATCTGCACAGCTCAAATCATCGAGCTGGGATTCTTCAATTCTAGAAAGAGAAAGCATCACAGCCAACATGTGCTTGCACTTCTCCAAAGGTCTAGCAGAGCAATTACATTCCTGAATTAGTTTTTGTTCGTTATCACGAATCAACCTCTCGCCATATTCCTTCGTAACATCAATCCACAAATCAACAACAGCAGGATGCTTCGTATTTTTGCCTTAAATCCTAAGAACAAGCGCTTGCACGTGAACTAGGTTATTTTCTTTATTCTTCTTCCCTACGGACACCACAGTTCCACTTTGAAGAAGTTCTTCACCTGAACGCATTGGCCTACTACAGCCTGAGGATGCCCTCATTGCCTCTATTACAGATAGCATAGCAATATTTATCAATCAATCAAAGCCATTTTATCTGGCTTCCTATAATGTGTCTCCCCACACTAGTTCCGCCAATATCTAGTTTTAAGTGAATAGACTTGCTGGAAGTTTTCAAGTTAAAATTTGGTTAACTTGAGTTCTCAAGCGTTAACCTACAACAAAATACAAAATACATCACTAAGTAAGTACACAATATATACACAGAGAAAAATAAACATTAATAAAACCGTAATACAATATTTATCAGATACCTAAATAATTCTTCAGCAGACTTTTCGTTAGCAGCTGTCAAAAAGTGTCTTCTTTAGACAGGTTCGGAAACCAGCCGCTAGAGGCGCGTGAGTGAATCTTTGCGGTGCCAATCAAGTTGGTAACATTTAAGTCAGTCTTTCGAAGCGCTCAAGAAAAAATACGTCTTAGGATGCGTTTAAAGAAACTGGAAATGTGTGATGATGATGACGTCACTGAAGATCAAATGAGGGATTTTCTGACAGATAATTTAAAAAAAATAGTTCCAAATATTTCAGTAGATGGCGTTGATTAGACATGCCGTGACAATAGATTACACCAGCCATTTTTATTTGACAGATAAAATCGATAATTTTTAAACGATAACAATGTATTGAAATAAGAGTTACATTTTCATTTATCGAATCGATAGCAAGTTCATCGTATGGATATCGTTCGATGTATCATTTGCATTTTTTTCCGTTTCTCTTGTGGTTATGCGAATGTGCTACTGTCTGTGTTTTCTGATTATTTCGACAACCCTGGGTATTCTTTTGGACTTCTGTGACTCTTTACTTCGACTGACCTTCGCGTGTACCTTGGACACTTGTTTGACTTCTGCTTGTACTCCGGACTTTGTTTTCATCATGAGTTCTTCAACAACAACGAGAATGGATTATTATGGTTCATGGTCTTTGGCATATCTGAAAAACAAGCTTGGGAGACGCAACGCAAAAGTTACCGAAAAAAAGCATTTTTCAGGATCTCTAAGTATAAGCCTTTTTATTTAACTTTCTTTCACTTACGTTATTTCCACAACTAAAATAAGTCTCAAGTCCGAAAAAAGTTACGCAAGAAAACCAAAGACAATATAATTTTGGATAAATAAAATAACCCAAATCACGGACGTTCAATATGTTTGTGCCAAGAACAACCACCACCCATCCCCGTTTCCACCAAGTCTTGGTATCAAAGGGGGAAGCCGGGGGAACATGCGCAGAGGGCGGGCCTTATTCTTATTATTCTCCAAAGAAGCGCTAGAAGTAGGCCACGCCCCCTGAAAGTGGGAGAGGTGGCTGGGACATGGCCAGTTAAAAGTATCCGGTGTAGAACTCAAGAAGTGCCGGCGGGCAAAAGAAGAATATGTTTGTGCCAAATGAAATCAGAATTATTTAAAGCTAACAACATTAATCAGAACCGCGTTGATCATTGGCAACACTCAAGTCCATCGGGGCTATTATGTAACTCAGTTTCGGTTGCTAGCTATAGTTGCTATTCACCAAAAACAGATAAAAAATTAACTTCCAAAATAACCTTTAATGGGTATTGAACTATTTATGAATTGTGAAGTAATTTGAAGTGCAAACTTATCCTTAGATAAGCGGATATGTATGTTTTAGACGATAGCCACTTGGTTTGGCAACTGAGTTTACGATACAGAATCAGGGGGCATGTCTGGTCAGTGCCATCCTTCGAGTAAATCGGGAACCAAGTTTTTTTTAAATCAGCTGTCAGAAAATTTCTTATTGATATCATCGCTTTTTTTCATTTAATAAATGTTATGAACGCTTATTTTAAATCGGTCTACTAAAAACAGTTCAGGAAAGCTATTCCTAGAAATGGTTTTCGAACCTTAAATTTTGGTGAAAACAAGAATAACCTCTGGTAATACTAATCACTGTTAGGTACATAACATACTCACGCCAAATTTCGTGGAGGGGATAAATCCCACTTATCCCCCCGTCCCCCGCTGGATACGTGCTATGATGGTGGTTTTGAAAGGTCCTTGGCCGCGTTCAGTTTGATCGCCCGCTCATCACTGACAGCAGGATAGCACATACAAATTCAACGCGTGCAAAAGAGATGTCATGATCGCCGGGCGTGAGCGGGCGATCAAACTGAACCAGCCCTTACGTTTTGCCCATACGCGCTCACATAGTTGTTATTTTATTTCTTGAACACAGCGATAAAAATTGTAATTATTGTAAATGACAATGAACACTGGCAACTTATTTTTGTTTGACATTTGTTTTGGTGAGGTTAACGATGGAGTCGCAGATATTTTTGTGATAAGTTGGACATAAAATAATGTGATAATTATGTAAATATGGTCACTATATCATTTAAAATTATCCTGATATCATAACTTCTAATTTTATCCAATAACCTGTAATGGTTCTCTAGTAAACAGTCACACTATGTAATGTTTCTTTGTCGTGAGAATAGTTCCTCTATTCCATATCGATCGGTTACGTACGAAAGAGAATTTTCCGTAAAAATGTTGTTTTGTAAATTGCTTTGATCCGTTTTCTTAAACTGATCATAATAACACTTTGTTCACGTCAGCTCTGAACTCAAATGTGCTATTACAAAGTAGAATTTGGGACTGCAAACGTGGTTTAAAAATAATGTGTTTACGTTTAGAATTCTCCTCGCATACTTGTGTTTGCCCAAAAAAGCAGTAAAGCTCTATACCAAGTATCATTTTACGATTGTTATGAGATAAATCGACGGACTGTTACATGTTAATATCACTCGGTGACTTCGCCCATGTATTGTTGCTCTTTTCTGTAAGTATACTTTTATTTACAAACTATTAGTCATGTAATTTTTAGGAACAGATTGCTCTAAATTGTTTTGCTTATTTTTTACTACTTTTCCTTTGTTGGCATTGCATGTTTAAGTAACTGAGTAGTTCAGTTTCAGCTAAGTATGTAGTTCAATCATCACCCTGAACTAAATATAGGTATAAACACAAGTTTTAATTTTGGACATTCAGATTTTTATGTCAGATCAGAGCACAAGTGGCTCAACCCCTAAATTAATAATTGCTCAACAAACTTATAAGTATGTATTTGTACCTTTTTAAGAAGTTATCTTTACTATCAAACATATTGGTCTATCCTCAGAAATGTAGGTTCTATATGATACAAAAGAATGTGAGTAGTTGTCATTGAACAGGTTAATGAACTTTGCCCAAGTGTGATCTAACTCTAAAGTGCACAAAACAAACAGTTTAGATAAAGATCATGATAATGTTTTCATGATAATGAAATTTTAAACCAGGTACCTACTAGTTTCATTTGACAGAATCAGCAGCTCTAGGGCTAGGATTTCATTTTGAGAGAGGGCAAGACTTCCCAAGCTTCAGATAATGAGTATTAAAGTATTAAGGAGCTTTCTTTAAAATAGGAAAGTTATATAATATTTAACATAATGTAGATTTACAGAGCCAGTGATAGGGTTTAAACTTTGGGTTAACAAACATTTAGCACAATCATCATGCTCAAACCTCCATACAAATGCAAACACAAAATTATGAAGTGTCTATAGAATGTTTTTATAATATTTTAGGCTGAGCCATTGACATCATCTATGCTAAAATTGGTACTAAATTTTTTGCGTTTTTTTGCTTAAAACTCGACATTGGTGGAACTAATGTGCGGAGTCACATTTTATCGGAAGCTAGAAAAAACGGCATTAAATTTAATTGAAAAACTTGAATTGAGAATTTTTCACATGAACACAAATCTATAAAAATACTACACATCCTGCAACAATGTTGCATGTCAGTTGTCTCATGTACATTTTATACAACTTTAACTTTAACTATCTACTTTCATTTGAATTTTCATTCAAGATTGTATTTGTGTGGTAGACTCTAACGACACCGCACACAAACCCCAAGGGTTTAAGTATATTAATGTAATATTTCAAAAACTTTATCCGTGTGTAAATTAAAAAAAAAAACAGACTTCTAAAAAATGTAAATATAAGAGGTTTTCATCAAAAATGTAGCTGATTGTGTTTTTATTGTTTTAGATAAAATATGTATACCATTGAAAATATATCTTTATTAATTTGAACCAATAACATGGTTGAAAATCTTCACATTGTTGCCAAAATGTTGTTTATTCAGACACACATTATCAATTGGCTAGGGGGTCATCTCGGCCACATAAAACCTTTCGATTAAATCAATTTAACTTTGCAAGTTTTATCAAGTGAGCATGTAATATTGGATGATATACCCTCATAACCAAGTTGCTGCACTCTTGACGTCCATCCTCGACATTAAATAAACATATGAGCTAACTAAGCCAATGACTGCGATTTTCTTCTTCTTCTTCTTCTTCTTCTTGGTGGGCTCGGTTTCCGCACCTAGTCTCTCATTTGGACCTTTGTGCGTGGAAATAGTGGGACTGGCTATTCTAGCCAGCCCAGCTCACGCCAGAATCCCAAGAGGCGGCCTAGGTCGCCACAGGACTGGCGGAGCGTCCCCGGTTCACCGAGGATCTTGGCCCGTTGTGTGCTGACACCTACGCAGTCTATAGTCACGTGGGTCGGCGTTTCTTCGGCCCCCATGCAGGCTCTGCACAGAGGGCTGTCTGTTAGACCTATAATATAGAAATGTCTGTTAAGGTTGCTATGTCCTGTAATTAGCCCTACCATCATGCGAAGGTTGGTTCTATTAAGTCGTAGCAGTTTCATCGTCAGGCGACGGTCCACGGTGGGTAGCACCTCTTTCGTCTGCCTGCAGGTTGTCACGCTTACCCATTGTTCAGCATGTTGGGTGCTGGTTCTCTCCCGCAGCCATGTTCTTATCTGGTTAAAAGGCAAGGGTACCAGTGGTTCAACACCTACCGGTTCTTGTTTTGCGCCTTTCTTTGCCAGTTCATCAGCCGCGTCGTTACCCAGCGATCCGCTGTGCCCTTTTATCCACTGAAAGGTTACTTTATTGTATCGGCTTACCTCTTCCAGTTGGTTTAGACATTGTAGTATGAGCCCAGAATTTACCGTAGTCCTGCTTAGGGCCCGGAGTACCGCAGTGCTGTCAGAAAGTATGCGAATGTTGAGGCCTTTAGCTTCTCTGCTGAGCACCGCGCTTGAAGCCAGGATTATACCAACGCATTCCGCTTGGAAAATCGTGTTATACTTACCTAAGGCTGTTGATTTGTTAATATTAAGTTCAGCTGAGTACGCTCCGGCCCCAGTACCCTCTTTCGTTTTGGACCCATCTGTATATATCCTTATCTCATGGATATTAGAGTGGTCCGTTGGCTCCTCAAAGAGTTGGACATTGTATTGTCTATTGAAGATGTGCATTTTTGGGATTCTATCACACGGCGCGTCCATTAGTGGCTGGTGGGACACGGCCAGCTCAAGGATGCGCGTGTGTGGTGCCCTGTCGTCGCTTTTCCACTGTCCAGCTGCCCTGAGTCTGAACGCCGCAGCCGCCGCCTCCTGTTGTATGAACAGGTGCAGTGGTGGGATGTCCAAAATTATCTCGAGGGCCGCGGTTGCGGTGGTGCGCATGCAACTTGTGATGAGCATGCTAGCAAGCCGTTGAAACTTTTCTAGGTCTTTCTGTACGTAGCCGACGTCCATCCTAGGCCACCAGACGACGGCACCGTACGAGACCATTGGTCTTATCACTGCTTTATATAGCCATAGCATTATGTTTGGGCGTAGTCCCCATTTCTTGCCCATCATGCGTTTACACTGCCATAGTGCTATGGTCCCCTTTTTCAATTTTTTATTCATATGTTTAGTCCAGTTCAGCTTGTTGTCAAGTATCATTCCTAGGTATTTGACTTCAGTTGATAGGGTTAGTTCAGTGCCGAAGAGTTTCAGGGGTCTTATGTTCACCAGCTTTCTTTTATTGGTAAACAGTACTAATTCTGTCTTATTCGGGTTCACTGTTAGTTGGTACTCCTCGCACCATTTTTCAACAACCTTGAGAGCACCCTGCATTAGTTCACAGAGTGTGCTTTCAAATTTCCCACTAATGAGAATAGCCAGGTCGTCGGCGTAGCCTATTGTATGATAGCTCTTATCGTTAAGCCGTCGTATCAAATCATCCGCTACGATGTTCCAGAGCAGAGGTGATAGGACGCCTCCTTGTGGGCAGCCCTTGGCTACCACCGCTCTGGTGGTGCCATTCACGTCTAGTTGTACAGCTCTCAACTTAAGCATGTTGTCTATCCACCCGCGTAGTGTTGGTTCGACGTCATACTTGAGAAGAGCGTGGTTGATATTTATGAATCTAGTTTTGTCAAAGGCCCCCTCTATATCGATAAAGGTACCTAGGGTTGACTCTTTAGCAGTCAGAGTGTTCTCGATTCTTTTCACTACGCTGTGCAGAGCCGACTCTGTTGATTTGCCTGAACTGTAGGCATGTTGGTTCGGGTGTAGCGATTTCCTCTTTAGGGCCCCATCTCTGATATGCCTATCACAGAGCCTTTCTAGAGTTTTAAGAAGAAAGGATGTGAGGCTAATGGGTCTAAAGGATTTCGCTTGAGTGTAATCACTTCTCCCCGGTTTAGGCAAGAATATTACTTTGACTTCTCTCCAGTCCTGTGGTATATAGCTATGTGCAAGACATGCTCTCAGGATGTCTGTCAGCGGTTCTGCTAGGTAATCTATTCCCCATCTCAGAAGAGCGGGGAATATGCCATCCAGCCCCGCCGATTTGAAGGGAAGGAAGCTGTTGACGACCCAGATGGTCTTGTCCTTGTCGACCACAGTCTCGGCTGTTTTCCAGTCCTGCTCATTCGGAGATCTACTCGGTCGTTCCTTCCAGTTGCGTTCTTCTGAGATGCTGCAACCTGGAAAGTGAGTTTCGAGTAGTACTTCGCAGGTCTCCTTGTCTGTGTTTGTAAATGTATCGTCTGATTTCTTAAGCGAGCCTAGGTTGCGGTCTTGGTCGTTCGATAGGACCTTGCGTACCCTGGCAGCTTCATTGTTTGATTCAATGTTTTCGCAGAAACGGCGCCAAGATTCGCATCTCCTAATCCTGATGCGCTTTTTGTAGAAGTGTTGGGCTTCTCTATATTTGTCCCAGTCGTCCTCGTTTCTCGTGTTCATAGCTCTGTTGAATAAGCACCTAGACTTGTGCCGGAGCCGTTCAAGTTCAGGTCCCTACCATTGACATTTTGAGCTTCCGTTGGGTGGTGTCGTTAGTGGGCAGGCCTTCTGATAGCATGTGTTGATGCTGTTTGTTAACTGCGATTTTCTATGGAAGTAAGTATTATCATTGGAAGATCAAATTATTCCTAACTTTTTTCTTAGCTGCACTTAGATTTTGTGTTTGACCAAAATCTTGTGATCAATTAGCTTCTACAATGCATCAAATAAAAAATCATCTATACTAATCTTAAATAGAAAAAAGGTTGTGTCTGTACATCGAATATTTACGCGAAATTTTAAATGAAATAAAAATAACGCCTAAGCCAGAAACGGGGCAAAGATTTAATAAACGCTTTTATAACTCGAGAACCACTCAACATTTTGGATGCGGTTTTCTTTATTATCATTGTAGTTACCCTGGTCAACACATAGACCATAAAGGGGTGTTCTTAAAATAACGAAAACGGGGCAAAGATTGAATAAACGCTTTTATAACTCAAAAACCATTGAACGGATTTGGATGCGGTTTTTTTAATTATTATCGTAGTTACCCTGGTCAACACATGGACTACAAGGGGTGTTTATGAAATAACGCCCAAGCCGAAAACGAGGCAAAGATTGAATAAACGCAAACGGAAAAGCTATTGTTATATAAAACTATGGGAAATTAGATTCGAATTTATATCCGAAACCCACACGAACGAAGTCGCGGGCAAAAGCTAGTAAATAATAATTTGTTATTTTTGACATACCCATAACAACCAAAATAAAGGATTCAATCAATTTCAGTTTTTGCTCTACTTTCAAAAAACCTTATAAAATAAACAATGTGCAAGAGTTCCATAATATACGAGTTCAATAAACCCATCTGATTTCACAAGGAATGGTTGCACTCACACAGTGACGTGCATAGAACTTTTTGATGGAAAAGCAATGAGAAGGCCAAGTCTGACGACAAAAATAAAAAATAAAAAAAACACTAAAAAAAAAACTTGTTTTTTCTTACTCTACTTGCATTAATCGAAAAATTTAATTTTGTCTTCCCATAGATAGGGATTGACCTGGGGTTTGGCTTGTTGAATAATCAGTATAGAAGCACAAAAACTGTGATTAAATTTTCGCAAAAGGGTATTGAGTAATTAATCAACAATGTGGCTTAACGTTCGCCGGCGGAATCACATTGTATATCGTTATTATTCTTTATATAAAAACCGGCTAAGTGCGAGTATGACCCGCGCATTGAGGGTTCTGTACTATTTAAATAAGTTAATAGACTAAAATGAAATGTATGAAACAAAACTGCAAAGTTAAGTTGGTCGAGTATTCGGGTACGTAATCAATCAATACTTATAATAAAACAGTAGAAACCGCTGTGTCTGTACATTGAATAAAATTTTATTTTTATCTCATAATCTTTATTTAATTTTAATTTTGACTAATGCCGACCATAGTAATGGCCGAAATATATCTCAATATATTATTTCAATGTGTTCTCTAACTTGTAACTTATATACATACGTAGGTAAAAAAATATATATATGATATAAAAATAAAAGACGAAAAGTCTTATATTCTTTACTTTCATTTACATTGAATAAAAGTAATAGAAATAGAAAGGGGGTGACTAAAGAAGAGTAATACGATTTTTAGAATTCTTTTCTGTCTGTCTGTCTGTCTCTTTGTTCACGCACATCTCTAAAACTACTGAACGGATTTTCATGTAGTTTCCACAGCTGTACAGAGCTTAATTTGGAATAGGCTTTATTTAATTAAAATCGGGTCTCGGAATAACAAGTTATCGTCATTTAAAGATTTTTGGAATTTACTTTTCTACTGGTAGTAATTTAGAAGTTACGTAGCAAATAATAATTCCCGAACGTTTGTAAAATTTGGTTAGAATGAGTTAAGGCCTATTTGATTGGTCTTTATTAGAACTTTGGTAAAACATCAGACCAGGGTCTGAAGATGGGTATGGGATCTCCTCAACGGACAACAGCAGACCCTTCTAGTTTTGGCTTATTTGATTGGTCTTTATTAGCACTTTGTTAAAACATGGTATCCAGGGTCTGATGATGAGCACTTTGGTAAAACATGGTGACTAGGGTCTGATGATGGGACTGGAAGATGTATACGGGATCTCCTCAACGGACAACAGCCTGCACACCCTTCAAGTTTGGGCTTATTTGGATTAGTATTTATTACAGACTGTCAAGTATAAGTTGGCGTTCCATTGCCATGGACGCCAATGGCAATGGAACGCCAACTTATACTTGACAGTCTGTAGCGCTTTGGTAAAACATGGTGACCGTTGCATATATAGTCGTTCAGAAAATCATATTCTTTTGTTTTCCTTATTTCCACGAAAATCTCTTCGACGCGGGCGGAGCTGCGGGCAAAAGCTAGTCATATATAAATAATCGGCCTTTTCAGTATTTGTTGCTTAAATACAGTATATATGCTACATAATATACAGAAAATTCCAAATCCCTAACAAGTTAAGTTTTTGAGATAGACCCCTTAGCAAAATTGGTTAAAACTAACTACTTTGGTAAATGGGGGCCCCATTTCTTTATTTTTGGAGATAAAACATACATAAAATATCCTAATTTCAGATGTGTAACTCTTTCCGTCTTCAAGTTAGAGACATGTCATGTAACATAATTGGGCTCTATCTTGCCAGACTTTCAAAATTATTTAATTACAAATTTATAGTATAGTTTTATACATTGTAGTATAAGTCGGTATTACTTGCCAAATTGCATAGTTCTAGGTCAACGGAAAATACCCTATAAATTTTGATTCCCTTGAGTGTGTCGAAATATACGTTTTTCGCGGCATAAACTTATTTTTTACGTTAACTTAGAAGTTTGATTTTTTCACAGCTTCAAGAGACTGGTAGACCTGAGTGTATGGTTTTAATTTCAACTCGATACCTCCACGCATTCCCGAGATAGAGGATCTTGACAGACAGACGAACGGACGGACACAGACGGACAACAAAGTGATCCTATCAGGGCTCCGTTTTTTCCTCTTGAGGTACGGAACCCTAAAAATCGCTGCTTCAATATTATACAGATTGCAAAGGTTTCGATTTTGGCTCTAGAGGGCCCAATGGCCACACGCTTTGGGCCCGGCCCTGGACAAAAGTAAAGTAATTATATATTTCTTGGCTTTTGTATAGAAAATATTTTTTCTTAATGTAGCTCTTCAGGTTTCACTTATGTTATACGGCTTGTATTTACTAAAACAATCTAGAGCACTAAACTTAAATATCTGCAGAAATTGTTTTTGCAAATCCTGACTGAATAACTTTTGTCAGCCTCTTTTAAATCCTAATTCGTTTTTACTACTCGTTAGCTGTTAACACCTATTTGCTAAATACTTATTACTGGCTTGCGCCTGCGGTTTCGCCCGCGTTAATTTAGATTTTGGGTAGTCCTATCGAATTACACGCATAATGTCAGATACGTAAAAAGTCAGATCCCTAAACCTTGTCGCAAAAAGTCAGATACGCAAAATGACAGAAAAGCAAATCTGTTAATATTTTTCGGACCAATAATTATATAGTATTTTAATTTGACTTTTGGTTGATCTGTCCCTATGTCTATATCCCTAGAGACCTGCCAGTCCCCAGGGAATAAAGCACTCTGGGATAATGTAACCTCGTATAAATGAAACAATTTTCAGAACCAGATTAGTAGCTTCGGAGCTACCACGGGACAAATAGTTGTACTTCGCCCCTACATCCAAACTCACAAACACCTCTTTAAAATATTGGTACCTAGGTATATAGGTACATTTCCTATCATTTAATTTCTTATAAAAATTCATTATGGAGCAGTATACAGTTGCTCAAACAAGAAAAATACTGCCCAGCTACTTTTTGTTTAGACTATTCCCGAATTCAAATTTGAGTATTTCAAGTTAAGGTTGATGCGATGTGTGTCGCTGCCAATCGCTCAACTTATGATTGTTTTTCTTACTTAGAATAAAAATTATTAAATAAATGTAATTTATGGCATTAGGCGACCAAAGTTTTATGTCAGTTAGGAGTTTATAGCAAAGTTGTGTTATTTTATATTTTTCGTTGCGAATGATCGTGCGCAACAAATATAAATACGCTTTAAAATTGCTGTTCACGCTAATATATAAATGCATAGAATTGCACAACTTTGCTAGTAAACTTTGGTCTCGTAATGTCATACATTTCATTTATTTAATACTTTTTATCCTACTAATATTATAAATGCGAAAGTTTGTGCGTGTGTGTGTATGTTTGTTACTCTTTCACGCTGAAACGGCTGAACGGATTTGGATGAAATTTAGAATGGATAAAGATTATACCCCAACTTAACACCTAGGTTACTTTTTATCCCGGAAAAAAGCATGTCGTTAAACCGAATAACACGCGGGTGGAGCCGCGGGCAAAAGCTATTTCAATAATAAGAAAACAATTATGTCGTGTGTTTGGAATTGAGTCGCATCCACCTTAAATGCTCATGAGGGCTCATTTTTGCCTTAAGTATCACTTAATGAGTTTTTCTCTAACCAGAAACTGGAGGTTTTGCCTTTGATGATATATTCAAGTCATGGGTTATTCTTGCCTTATAGTTTACCATATATTTTTGTCTCATAGTTTCCATTACACACACGGAATTTATTTAAAGAAAATATGTTTTAACTTCACCCTAATAACCTGCACCATTAGATGTATTTAGCAAATAAAATAAATCAGATAAAGTGACCACTCAATTGGTTATAATGAGATAAATGGGAGCAAACTGCTGCATTGCTGAATCATACATGATACATGCACTCCATACCACACACATATATTATCTCTAATGTATTGCCCTTTTTATAATAATTTGATCTAATCATGTTATTATGTATGGCAGTAACTAGCTTTTGCTCACGACTTCTCCATATTGGCCATGTTTTATGATTGTGTTCATCAAGTTGCTGTCTTCGGAAGTGTTTGTGAGTTTGTTTGGATATAGAAAGTAATCTCCGGAACTACTGATACGATCCTGATAATTCTTTCACTAATAGGAAGCTACATTATCCCCGAGTGCTATTAGTCTATAGCTTGTTCCCTGAGAACGGGCAGTTCCCTAGGGACATAGACATTAGAGTCAGTGATATAAATAATTTTAAAAATAACCAAAAATCAAATTCACATTCTATCAAATCTATGGTTCCGAAAAATATTAACAGATTCGATAGAACTACCCAAAAACGCGCGCAAAAGTACTTCATAAATCTATTTTTTTATTAAGTTCATCCAAATCTTTAAGTAGTTTATGTGAAATATCTTAGGGGACCCGAAGGAATCTTTTTCCTTGTACTTTGTATAGACAAATCCCTGCTTATGATTTCCTTGTGTATAGACTTATGTATACTAGATTTATTAACCTTTGACTGAATAGAATAGAATAGAATAGAATATCCATTTATTTATCTACCACAACACAATAAATTATAAAAACAAATTATATAAACAACTTTGTCCGCGCTGACCTCCTAGCACGTGACTCATTGTGCAGTGCTTTCTAGTTGTATCCTGCCTAATTATCACATTATAAAACGTATCGTGATGTAAATACACGCAGCGCCATCTAGCGGAGAAAGATAGAACTGCATTAAAGGGTATTTTTTTATATGTATTCATATTCTTTATTGCACACAGTATTTGTTTGTTTTTCCAAAGAATGTATACCCTAAGCAGTGCAAAGAGGAAACCTCTGTGACCCTAAGTTACTCCCAGAACATTAAAATGAAATTGGCAATGGAAAAACGTGATGTGAGCGTGCAGGACGAACTTATCTAGAGTCGAGAGCAAGATAAATTAACCAAATTTTAATTTAAAAATATATATACAATATTGAAAACTGGGTTGTCTATTTACGCGCGATGGAAAGTGTGACGGTGACATTGAAAGAAGAGTGAATGCGGGAAATAAAGTGAACGGAGCCCTGCACTCCTTTCTGGGCAGTCAAAGTGTCAAAAGATTTCTTATATCTTCAAAAACCATAAGTATTTTTTCCAGTTCCGTATTTACATCAAGAACAAAACTTTGTATAAAGTTGGATTGCCCAACACTCACTTCGCCTTTAGCTAGATATACAATTGGGAAGGCTCCATCAAAATCCGTTCAGTAGTTTTTACGTGAATCGCGATCTGTATGCTCCCTAGTGAATCGTGGGCACACAGAAAGACATATAAAATGTCTTTCTTATACACATTTTCAAAAGAATTACAGGCCCAAGAAAACTATAATTTGATTTTTTTTCCCTTCTCTGCGGACAAAACCTACTTGCAATTTTCTTGTAAGTATAGATATCTATCTATACTATACTATACTGTCAATTTTATCTTCGTGACGATTTTATGTGAATCAAATAGTAGTATATCCGTCTTATTCACATTATGTTGTGAGTGCAGTCAAGGATATTGATTATTTGTATAACTTTATTTACATATCGTTTGTACTCTGTTTTCTCTACCTACTCATTGTTGTATTGTGATTTAGAATCATGTTGTAAGTAAATACTAACATTTTGTGTATTACAAATTGCATTTAATCAACATGAATTAATTGTTATGACGCAAGTATTATGACGGCCACCAGAAAGTGCAGATTCAAGTAAAAGTGGAACATGCATTTAACGTAATATGCTATTGAACTAAGTAAATGGTTTCCTACATAAAATATCAAAAAAACTGCAACCTTTCACAATTGTGTCAGGTGTTTAGTTAAATGAAACATTGGGATTACACAATAAGGTATATTTTCTGTTAACAATTCAGCTTTTTCTGAGTGGCCCTATTCGTTTATTATGGCGCCTTCGCTTCGAGGCATTAGATGCGTTTCATGACGCAACGATTCTTGTTACTCGTTTACTAAGGCAGTCGCCGCGCCGGCGCGCTTCAAGCACGAACTTTGCCGATGCAAATCGTGCATTTATGTGGCGAACTGTGTGCATAATCCATTCTCGATAATTTTATCTCGGAAAATAAACAAACACCTTTACATACTTTACCATAATTATATCCGTGTTTTTCGTTTTGACTGGGACGAATTTGAAACCTGGAGTTTAAAGTTTGTTATTTTGAAATTATTGTGAATGAATAAGAGTTTATTTTTGTTGATGGCAGCTCCCGGCTGGGCGTTGGGATGGCGAGTATGAGCTCGACGCTGGTCGAGACAGTCTCCATCAACTACGAGGACTTTAACGAGAGCTTCCTTACGTGCGGCACTTGTTTATGTCAGTATTTACCCCACTCTTCGCTGTTTTTGCGCTCCTGGTACTTTGTACACTGGCACTGTGCACATTTAATACTTTTTTCTGTGATCCTCATTACTCGTAATTAACCATTTCATTGGCTATATTAATAAATGTAATATTTAATTGCAAAGCCTGTTATTTATCTTTCAATTGTAAAATAACGTGAACGTTTCTATTTTCAGGCACTTACGATGGCGGAGAACACACGCCTAAACTACTGCCGTGTTCACACACAGTCTGCTTACACTGTCTGACGCGAATAGCCGCTTCACAGACCAGAGACGCCGGCCATTTTCGATGTCCTATATGTCGAGAACTCATAACCATACCACGAGGCGGGGTCGCCGCGCTCCCACCCTCGTTTCTCGTTAACCAGTTACTGGATCTAATGGCCAGGCAGAGAAGGGAGGTCATACCGCAGTGCAGCTCACATCCCGGCAGAGAATTGCTCTTCTGTGAAACTTGTGATTGCGTTTTCTGCCGGCACTGCGCCGATGGACCGCACAGCGACACGCCTTGCGACCACACAGTGGTGCCCTTCTCTATAGCTTTAAAAAGAATGTCTGAAATACTGTTGTATAGAGCTAATGAGTGTCTTAGTAAGCTGGGTTCGGCTAGGGAAGCTGTGGCGGGCGAGCTGAGAAGACTAGAAGCGGCTGCTACAGCAGCTGACGACGCTATAGACAGACACTTTGCAGAACTACGAGCGGCCTTAGACAAACGGCATAGTGAGTTGAAGTCTGCCGCAACGGCCGCTGCCACTCACAAGCGAAAGCTTTTGGAAGAACAACTCAAATTGATTGATGCGGAAAAAAACAAAGTAAGTGTAGTCAAATTATAGGGAAACTGAAGACTTTTTCCTTCCCAATTACTTGAAGTTATTATCAATTTCCTGTAACTGGTTATCCTAGCAATTACCATTGCTGACATTGTAACCTCTATTCTAATAATAGCAGTCGCTACATGCTTATCAACTGTCGTGTATTCGCATTGTAATGGCTTGTATTTCTTGTCCATGTTTAACAAAATGTCATATATTATTGTTGATGTTTTTATTTAAAAAAACATTACAAAATGCATCCTTTTACTAATGAGGGACGAAAGAAAGTAAATGTATCAATCGTAAGAATAGGAAATTTATATTTTGATGAAAATCAATTGCCTAGAGTCTTAAAGGAACAAAGTTGAGATTTTGATGATAACCCACCACGTAACAGCTCTTTAGTAGATTGTTATACATAATAATTTCAATAATAAATGTTTATAATATATTTGCGACGTTTCCAACAAGAAAATATTAGAGCACCTACATTTTTTTTAATGTGTGATTTTTTTCCTGCAATTGTATAACTTTAAACGCCTTTTAAACATTTCATTTATTTATAACATATTTACCCATTAGATGAAAATCACATTTTTCCATGTTGTTATTAGAAATAAAATACAGAATAATAAAAATAAATTAGACAGAACAGATATTTTCCATTGGCATTTAGCTAGACGAGTTACTTACCAGTCAGTGAATGTAAGCCTCTGTCTATTTCAAATTTACTCAAACCCTAGTGTTGTAAATCGAATTTACATCCTGCATATTTCGAGTTAATTACGATTTTCTTTCAGAGCATTAGTGATAAAAAATAGGTTACTGCTGCCCTCTGTCAGCTTCGAAGTAAAGTCATTGTGATTTGTCTTTTGCCCTAGGTTTTACCAACGCGCATGTACTTAATGTCTATGTCCCTAGGGAACTGCCCGTCCCCAGGGAATAAACAATAGCCTGTGTTCAAGAGAAGAGTCTAACCGATACAACAGGGAAACAATTTTCAAAAACAGTTCAGTAATTCTAGTGATTACCTCCTGTCCTATATCCAAACACGCAAACAAACTTTACCTCTTTATAACTAGTATAGATTTTTAATTTAACTTGTCTCTCTAGTGTCTGTGTCGTCGGCAAATTGTAAAATTGGGTGTATGTATCACATTGACCTCTCATAAACAACTGACACAAAGTCTCTAACAAAAGTTCGTCAGGAAACGTCCGAACGTGCATATACTAACAAAAATGCTTCAATCAAATTAAGACGTTATATCGTTAACATAAGATGCAATGACAGTTGTACGTAAATCGTCATTCGATTTTGTCACCCCATAGCGGTGACAAAATGCATCGCGGACACATTTTGAGCGAGATTGAGTCTAGTTGTTGATGAGACGTCAATGATGCATCACGATCTCCGTAGGCATGTCATAATTTATGTTAAAACTACACGGATCACCTCGCTCCGCGCTGCTTCGTTCGGCTTCTCTTTTTGTACATATAAACCTGACTCCGTTCATCGTCGCACCTATTTTTGACATTTTGTTGAAAGACTCTATTTGATATACTTCATGATATGTACACGACATGTACACTTTCAATAATAAGCAGTGAAAAGTGAGAATCTTACCTTTCCTAAAAAGCGTGTATTAGTACCCGAAGCACGACAATAAGCCTCAGCCGATAAGCTCACGTAAATGTAAAATCGTCGCCGAAAATAGGAGGCACGAGATTCGTTAGAAGTGCGCATGAGTGTGGAGTGTCAGTGAAATTCTAACACCCCTTATGGGATATGTGACGTGGCGATACGTGTTACTGTTATTATTTGTTCACATTTCAGGTGGAAGCGGAATGCTCCGGGCTCCAACAGCAAGTCGAAGTCCGGGAAGTGAGCAGTCGAGCGGCGGCGCTGGGAGCGAGACTCGGCGACGCAGCCGCTTTAGCCGAGCCGAGGGAGAACGCCTTCCTGGCCGTAGACTTCGCGCACAATGACGCGCAACAGAGGTTTCTTGAGGCTTTGTGTGAGCTGGGACGAGTGAGGACTAGTACCACCTTCCCTGGACTCTGCTCTTTGCAGTTAGGTAGGCGTTTTATAATTGTACAGTCATTCATAAAAAGTTACATCGTTTTGTTGATTTTTAGACTTTGCAAAATAATAAGTGGTACCGTGCGAACTGTTGGAGACTGACTGGTATTTGGTACGTTGCTCGTTATAATAGATTTTGTCTTCTTACCCAAAGGGTGCCAAATGTGACCCTTTACTAAGCATCCGCTGCCTGCCTGTCTGTCTGTCACAGGGTCTACAGCTTCAACTGTAATAGGTAAAAATGTGAAATTTTCGCAGAATACGTGTTACTGTAGCCTCTATTACGACGAATAATAAAAAATAAAATTAGAGGGGTCCCCATGAAAGAAACCTCGAAAAAGTTTATCTTAAAGACGGTAATATACAAAGTTCTAAATTTAGTTAGACGTAGGGCACACATGAAAGTAAAACAAAAAATAATAAAAAGTTCAGTACGCAGGCGACGCCAAATTTTTTCAGGCGCTACCATTTTAGCGGCTTATTTGTAGCTTTGATGTTACATTGTTGTTATTTACCATGAGCTCTTGTTCCCCAATTGCAGAGTCAGTGTGTGTGTGCGGGCTAGAGGTGTGCGTGTTACTGCGTACAGTGGACTACCACGGCGAGGGACGCAGCACGGGGGGCGACCCCGTCAGCGCGGCCGCCACGCTCGACGACAAGGCGCTGCCTTGCACCGTCACCGACCTAGACTCTGGCGCGTACAGGTAACGCTTAGAATGGACTACCACGGCGATAACGCATCACGGGGTGGGACCTTGTCAGTGCTGCCGTCATGCTTGACAACAAGGCGCTGCCCTGCACCGTCACCGACCTAGACTCAGATAGTCGTTCATTCACTGAGTAGGGTTGCAGCACTAACCCGTTTAAAAATCAACTCGGGTTGCAACACCGACCGTTCAAAAATGGCAGTGTCGAATTTTTCAAATTCAACTTGAGCAGGGTTCGCAAGGTTCGTATAGGCACATCTATTGCAGATATGTCAAATGACATTACAAACCCGAAAATCTCTGAGTTGCAACCCGAGTGTTCCTACCCAGCCTAGGGTTCTTTAATGAACGCACTTCTGCGTACCTAGCATGGTAGACCATATCGAGCTTTGACAGCTCGATATACCACTGTCTGTCCCTCTTTAGGTAGATCAACAGAGTGACACAGAGCACTTTATCGAGCGTTATCGACGACAAGGCGCTGAAACGTCGCTAATAGACTCTTGTCGCATACAGGTAACCGCATACCAGTGGCGAAGGCATAATAACACGATACTTCAGCTTGTTTAGGAAATGGCATCCATACTACATTTCTTTATTCTGTGCTCTTCGCTTTGTCAAACATTTCCTTAAATCTCATACACTTGGCTGACAGGGAGTTGCAAAGTACAAAATAAAAATGTTTTCCTTGGTTGCTTTTCTGAGTAAGACGATTTTTTGGTCCGGCTTCTATTTTTTAAATTTTATTAAATATCCGCCCCGTTTTTGGTTTGGGTGTTATTTTATCAACACCCCTTAAAGCCTATATATTGACCAGGGTCATTACGACGATAATAAAAATAAACGCATCCAAATCCATTGAGTGGTTCTCGAGTTAAAACAATATACATACAGACAGACACATAAAAATATATAAGGTCCTACAATTCAAAGTGAAAAAAATTTAAGACATGATAGGGTATCCCTAATAGACCACTTTCCACCAGAAAAATTTTTTTTGCGCGAACTTTTTTTATTCACCTTTCCATAGAAATTTAGTCAGCTGATTGAACCACTTTGTACTGGAAAGTGAAAAAAATATTTGACCAAAAAAATTTATTTTCTTCTTGGTTGTGCTCAGTTAATGATACACAATCTATCCTAAAATTATTTTCACTTATTATTGTAGGACCTTTATATATAGGTAAATGGTAGTTTTAGCTTCAGTACCACTGTACTGGACAAATTAAGCCATACACAATCGTCTTTGTGCCTATCTTATATCCTTCACTATAGAGACTAATTTCGTACTGCAAATGTATAACTTGACGTGTTCTTCACTGTACAATATACTTATAAGTTATACAGGGTGTTAAGATGAAGTTGTAGGAGCCGGAAACTGGCGATAGTACTCGTCCATACGATCAACTTTTACTATGGAGCCAACTCAAATCGCGAAAAAATATCAGCTGTTTCTTACATTTCGGTCGAGTAGGTATTTAACTTTTCTATAGAACAGCAGATTTTTTTTTTCGCGATTTCATGGTTGGCTCTATAGTAAAAGTTGTTCGTATGGACGAGTAGTATCGCCAGTTTCCGGCCCCTACAACATCATATTATCACCCAATACTGTCAGTTACTGTCCTACAATAATAAGTGAAAATAATTCTAGGATAGATTCTCTATCGTCAACCGTGATCACATTCCAGAAGAAAAAAAATGTTTTTGATCAAGTATTTTTTTCACTTCCTAGTACAAGGTGGTTAAATCAGCTGACTAAATTTCTATGATAGGTAAAAAAAAAATCGCGCATATTTTTTTTTCTCTTGAGAGTGTTCTATTAGGGATAATCTTATTCCACGTAGAGACACGACTTTTTTACTATTACTTTACAATTAGTATAGATGTGATACGAAGTAAGAACATGATAACATAGGCGTAACTAGGTAGGGGACAGGGGGAGTACGGCCCACCCCAGACTACCGTCTGCTTCCCCCCCCCCCCCCCCCCCCCAGAAATACGGTTGTCATTGATGTAAAAAGATACTTTATCCAATTAAATGAGTTATTTTGTGTTTCTTTTTATGAAGGTTTATCTCTAGTTATCTTATTATGATCACATAATCGAGAACAGATTTTTGTTTAATGGCTGCATGAGTACGCCAATGCATGATAAATAACTCTTTTATTCCAGAATCACGATGCGTCCGTGGTGCGCCGGCGCCATCTGTGTGCGAGTACTGGTATTCGCTCGTCCAGTGCGTGACTCGCCGCTGCGAGCGGAGGTGCTGCCACATGCCGCGGCCCTGCTCGTGTGGGGCTCGCGGGGTACCGGCAAGGAGCAGCTAAATCAACCAGTCGCTGTGGCCAGGTGAATATTACTAGTACTCACAGACATATAATTATTACCTTACTGCATCAACTAGAGCCATCTGTGTGCGGGTTCAATGAATATGGTGTCTTTAGTCACGTTGCAAAAGCTTTAGTCAAGATACAAAGTCTCGCAGAGAAGCTTTGAGTTCTGCGGCAAGGCGAAAATGCTTGACTAACGCAGCAACTCGCGACATAACATGAGTTTTGGGGAGAGACATCTAATCACGGGCAGTGGCGGTTGGTGGGTCTTAACACTGGGGGTTCACTCCCTGTCTCATTTACTGACAGGGATTGCAACATACCTACCCAATAATTGATATCTCTCCGTGACTGTTTATAGCTAGGTACCTAAAGGAACTTACCATTTTATTAAAGAAGTTTACGTTGGAAATTTGCGTTTTATTGTCATAAACTTTTCATAGTTATCATTTTCAAATAATTCACATTATATACACAAACAAAGCGTCTTCACTTCACACATTATCACCCATTTTTTATACCCCTAATTTTTTTTTGTTTTCGAGGAACACTCCTGTTCCAATGGAATGTCTGGAACAGGGCGACCTTTATTTTTAACGTCGAAACGTTGTTCAAATGTCTCACTGTTATTTTTAATAAACTGAACACTAAATGCCATATTTATTAGTACGGACAAGCTCCTTGCGTACAAAATGCTCACTCGAACAGTTTTTTATTTCGCGCACTAATATGTCACCGAACAATGCAGTGCAAATATGACGCAACACTAACAAAATAATGAAAAGAAACAACGGTCAAGGACTCCCCCCACCTCTCGCTCTTTGATCTCCGACCCAGTTCGGCTATACCGTGCCGAGCGCCGCACCGAATTCAGTATAATTTTCATACAAAATGCCCCGTCTCACGCTTACGGACCTCAGTACTTCTCTTTCTTTTCCACGTACAAATGTTGTATGGGACATTTTTTCCTTAAGGGCCTATAATACCTCACTTCTCTTCGCATGATCCTGCTTTATACCAACAAACACTGCAACAATCACCCTGAAATTAATATATGATAAAGTTGAGGACTAATGCTATGTCAACCCAGTGGTGAAAACTTGATTCCGTAAAATTTTCTCGATAGAAAAAAATTACAAAGTTACCTCCAAACCGTACAATAAACCGATAGTATTCAACGAATACTCGAAATTAGATCTGAAACTTTGCATAATATAACTGATATTAGTATAAAGCAGCTGCAGACAGAATTATAAAAATGGAAAAACCATTATCTTTACCGTAAAAAGAAAATACCTAAATGATCGAGCGTCGTACTCAGCCTAACCTGGACCGCCCTGCCGCCCGACCCCCGATTCAGTTCCGCTTCGGCTTTCGTACGGGGAGGCTGCGTCGCTTGCGCTCACTAAACTCACGATCTTAGGCAACAAACGACATCAATTAAAATCTCATTATTTCTTAGTAGGCTTTTTGTGACTAAACGCAATTATGGGAAATTCACGTAACAAGAAAAAGAAGAGTTGGCATTATCGTAAGGAGGCGGTCAAACGGATGAACGACGTAAAAAAATAAGTACCTACTGCAATACCGAGACCAAATTTTTATTTCCCTAATAAACGTAGGTAAACTAGTTTGATTGTTCTGCATGTTTTTTAGGGTGGATGTCCCAATCGCAGCCAAAGTACAAAATATGTAGGTACTTGATACGCATAAATTTTTCTTCACGCCGGGGTTATGAATCAAGACGCTGCAGCGTCCAATTTCGCCAAAGTGGTGAATAGGCGTGAAACTACAAACGTGAAAAACCTGGTCAGGAACCTCATTTACCCAAAAAATCTAAGTCATGTGCCGTCCCTAAAATATGGAATAGGCCACGAAGCAACTGCAGAGTCATTTTCAATTTTTTTGGGCCGTTACCAAACTGTTGTAACAAAATCGTTGTTTATTGGACCAAAGTATCCAAATTGTAATTATAAAGCTTAGTTTACAATACAGCGGTTCGCCGCCGAAATTTTTTATAAATTTCTAAAACATGACTTATCTTATCACAAATAAAACAACTCTTGAAAATCAAACAACATGTTTATTCAATTGAGTTTTATATCTTTACTAAGCATACAAACCTCAAAGGCTCAAATTAAAATAAAAGACTCAATCAAAATTTCTACAAGATAAGTTTAAAGCAATAATCCAAATAAATGAAAACCCAAAGTATTTTGGTTTGGAATAAAATCCAAATATATATACCTATACCTATCTAATAGGAACTTTAAATAGGTAGGACAAAACATTTACTCAATTATTGTTTTCATAATCAAAATAAATGTCATCTTCATCGTTCATCAACATATATTCGATTGAGTTTTCATTTATTTGGAGCAAATCTAAGTCTATAAGTAACAGTGTCCTCGTCCTCAAGTTTTGGTGTAGTAAACTTCAGTGCTTCATTTTTTCCGATAGATTTATTAAAACTTATTCTGTACATATTCGTATCACGATTTATGAATAATATATACCTCATTATTATTAATGAATTAATTAATATTAAATTTAATGTTTTTATTTGGCTTTTTTTCTGTAATGACATTTTTTTATTTAATAATTCATTTTCGCTAACATTAAAGCAGATTATGAAGGCTTTTATTTAAATTTTAGTACCGTCAAAACAAAATTTTCTTAATTGCAAAATTGTAAGGAATAGAAGCTAAAATTCTTTAGACAATTTTATATTTCGACGTCACTAAAACTAAAATTAAAGCCCTCAGAATCGGCTTTTACGGTCATTAGCTTTACTACAAATTAATGTAGTTGAGCGTACCCACGTGTATTAACGTGTCTTATATTATAACTGACTGCTAGCTGCTGAGATAAAACCAAGAAAAGCATCAACCTGTCTTTATTGACGTAGTCGGTAAAATCCAAAATGTGCACCTAGCTTTACACAGAACAGTTTTATAACGTAACGAAACGTTACAAAACTGTAAGTAAAAAGTAACCTAAAAATTGATTTTCCAGGGGACAGCAGAACGCACAAGTAGGAAACAGCGTAAGATTATAAGAAAAGTGTCTTATAAATAGCTATCTTTAATCACACTTGCATAAAAATAACAAGTATCCCAAAAAACACAATATTCTTTTTTCGTTAACAAACTGGTGACGCCTTGTAAAAACGGATACACGAATAAAATGGATGACAATTCAGGCTGACATACACCATCACAGTTTACTATCAGCCTATCAGAATTGAGTTAGTTCTGCCAACATTATTAGCATTAAGCTGCGTTCAAAATTTATAAGGGATCATCTTGAAATAACGTTATAAAACTGTTTGTAACCACATTGTTAATTTAGCAGGACAAGTATAGAACCGCTGCTATTTTATTTATTTTGAAAGATATGCATATTTTATTAAATATATGATAAATATAACTTAGTCACAGAGATATTAGGGGTCTATGATTATTTAAAAGACTCGAAATAATTGTGAAAATCCCTGGGGCCTTAGAACGAGACACAAAATAGTGACTTTTGGAAGAGGCTTCAGCTGTCAAATTTGATTTTTTGCATACTAAAAATCAAGTTTGACAGTAAAAGACTCTTTCAAAAGACACTCTTTTTGTACCTCGTTCTAAGGCCCCTGAACTTGTGAAGGCATGGGGGACAGATATTTTTTGTATGAAGAAGAAAAGTCAATAATTCAAAAAACAATAATAATTGGCATTAATTCAAAAGAAATAAGTATTTTTTTAATAAATCCATGAAGTTTAATACTTCTTCTTAAAATAATGAATTTTGAAATAATAAACAAGATACTAACGCTAATAAATACTCTTGTTCAAAGTTTGAGGACATGTCATTTTCCCCAAAGGCCCAAAAAATTTGAAAATGACTCTGCTATGGAACAGCTAGCATCGCAATTGAAAATTGAAACAGAGCCTTGTGGTCTTTTCATCGATAAAATGTTGCCTTTCTTAGGTGCAACTCCAGACAGAGTTGTAGGAGACGACACCATCGTTGAAATTAAGTGTCCAATCACAGCCAACAAAACATCATTGGAAGACGCTGTGGATAAGAAAAAGGTCAACTTTTGGAGAAAAACCAATATAGGATTACTCGTAAATAAAAAACATCCATGGTACATACAAGTGCAGGGGCAACTACATATCACCGGTAGGCATCAATGTATTTTCGGAGTATGGTCTGGATGCGACAAAGAGATCAAAGTTGAAATGATACAGAGAGATGATCAATATTGGGAACAAATGGAACTAAAATTAAAACATTTTTATATATCATACATGTTGCCAGAATTATGTGATCCCTGACATGTTCGAAATATGCCAATTAAAGATTTAAGCGACATAAAATAAATGTTTATTTCAGTGTGTTTAATTTTAACAATGTTTAGTTTACATACATACTCACTCTTTTCTCTCAGAGAGTTAGGCATGATCCGGACACACTTCTATTCTTCCACGTCTATCAATCTATTTATACAAGCTATTCTATTTTGGGGACTTTTGACTTTGCCCTTGTTCAGTTTTCTAACTCCACACCACAAAAATCCTAACGGCCTTTTTAGATATTACGGAACCTTAATAATACTTTATCAACTATTTTAACCACGATATGCATATGTATAAGTTGACTTTTATTGACATAGCCAAATTCATACTGGAGGCTTGGTAAATAATCAGTATCACGAATCGGTAACACTTTTGGGTAATATCGAAAATAAAATGTTGACCTTCCAAAGTAATTGACTCGTGCTGGGTTTGAGATTGTAGGGAAAACGGAAAAAAAAATTGGCAAATTTCACAAAAAAAGGTGATCGAACCTGGATACTGATCACTTAATGAGTATCCAGTATGAATTTGGATATATCATTTGGCTATATTTTGGTTTCATGTAAATCTAGGCAACTATGGAACCCTACGTGGCTCGACACGCACTTGGCCGGTTTTTAATTATTTGGGACAAATAATTCTTTTTTTAGTCATCATAAACAGAATGCCTGACTCCCAATTGACCGTTTTTTTAATATTTAAGGTCCTATGAGTCAAGGTGAAAAAAAAAAAAAAATAAGCGATAGAGTATCCCCAATAGACTACATTCCAATGAAAACATTCTTTTTGCACGAGCTTTTTTTAACCTTTCCATTGAAAAGTAGCCTGCTAATTAAACCGCTTTGTACTCGGAAGTGAAAAATTATTTGGCCAAAAAATATTACATAATCCATAATTATTATTATTATTACATAATACTTACTAACCAATGGAAATAAATAAAATGTGCCATATATTTTATCAAATAATAACTTAGGCCTATCTATAACATAAAAAAAGGTTTGATATTTTCATAACTTAAAATACCTGTCCGAAAATTGTTGTAGTTACCCTAACAAAATCGCGTGTCGTAAACAAAGGTGTGCGAGCCGCGGCAGCGAGCGGTCTGCGTAAAGTGAAGTGAGGCGCGGAGAAGTGGGGGTGAAACTCGAATTCGAGCTGAGGTGTTATAGACTCTTAAGAGCGCTAGCCCGAGCGCACCTTCTACCTACTCGGGCCGGATAACTTACAAATTATGGGTTTGTTTACACAGCTATGTTTATGTTACTGTTCTTTGTGATAAGCGTAGTGTCCACTTACTATTTTTTGTACATTACTGTGGTCCTGCTAAGATTTGAATAATATACTGTGATAAGTAAAAATGTATTAACATAAATTTATGTGGGAGTTCACCGCTCTAGCGCTCCTTAATACAAACCGCCACTGTGTAAATGTACAAAAAGTGTAATAAAAAAAATTCTACATGGTTTTTCGATAAGTTGTATTTGTGTGAGATAAGGTGACTTTTATTTATACAGCCAATTCTTACTGAAGACTCGGTAGGTGCTCAGTAACAAGGTTTCATAATTTGCACGACAAAATTTTGAAAACAAATAATTTTACATAATATATCATTTTAAACAGCATTTGTTCAGCCGTTCCAAAGATATCGCAATTTCAAAAAAACTGTCACATACCTATAGTTGTAGGAAATGAATTTTTCAGTTTTATGTTATATTTGTTGTCCTATAACGCATTCTATTTCATTATATTTTCTTTTAATAAAAATAAGATTTTAGGGTTTTTACCGATTAGACTTAGGTTGTAAATACACGAATTAATTTTGGGTCTACGACATTCCATTGAGATGGATGAAAATGAGATAACGGTTGGATTTTGATGCCAATGATAGGATAGAAAACGACAGGAGTTACGACTGGTCATCAGTAGAGCTGATATACCACCATAAACTATAGTACTTTTCATCGCCGCAGTAGACCCGAGTCAAAACTAAATTTTCTTCATTCCAAAATAGTTCTTTAGTGTTTACAACAAGAGCTATATCACTTTGGAAAAATTTAAGTTTTGACTGCATTAAAACTAAAATTAAAGCCTTCAGAATCGGCTTTAGTATATTGTTAAAATTAACTTTGACTTGTAGAAAGTATACATTATGTATCTATTTTGCAAAAAAAAATTTGATTTTGATTTTATTATTTACTAAATCTTTTCTTCGTTAAATTTCACGAATACACTGAGATTATTGTTCCGATTTATAGAGGCATTATTTGTTGTGTTTTTGCAATAATTATTTACATTATTTCTAATAGTACATTACGATACGAGAGCGATGAAACGTTTTCTGACGAGTGTGAGTTTGCGGCTCGAGCCGAAGGTGAGTGCTGCAATCACACGAGTCGAGAAAAAGTTTCTCGCACGAGTATCGTATAATATTTTATAGCAAAAGTGCGGAAAATGCCGACTTTACGCAAGCGCAGCGTGCGTAAAGTGGTCATTTTACGCACGGTGTGCTATAAAATCTATTATTTTCTTTTGTACCTGGGTGTATGTAGTATGGTGTGAGTAGTATAGGTGAAACGGAAAATTACGAACTGTCACCCATATCATGATATCTCGGACAGCCTATAGTATATTAAAAATATTTGTATTGCAGTGCAACGTATTAAAAATGTTATTTCTGAAATTCGGCCCGGATCCTAAGAAGCTACTCCGTATACTAAGTCTGTTCGCAAAAACAAGCTCTCATTGGTCAGATTCTATTTCAAAAAGAACACGTTTGTATCGTTATGTTACCGGTTGTGTTGTGGTTAGTCCAAAAGCTTCAGTAGGTACCTCATTTACATTCAGTCCAGCATAGCAAGTATGTACGTGACTGGTTTTTTGCTTCATGGTAGGTACGTGAGCATCGATTCTATAAATTTGACAGACAAACTCGAGAAATTCTAAACGACAAAGGGATTTTTTTTTCTTACTCCGGCATTGTCTAGAACTCATTAAGTAGTGTACATACTTTTTTTATCATCTCCAAAATAAAGAAATAGGGGGCCATCAAAGTTGTCAGTTTTAAACTATTTTTGTTACGGGCCTAAACTAAACTAGTTAGGGTTTTGGAATTTTTTCTATAATATGTGCCATATACTCTTATTAAACAACAAATACTGAAAACAACGATTTTTAATATAGGTTTAGGGTTACGTACCCGAATACTCGACCAACTTAATTTTGCAGCTTTGTAGGTAATAATAAGTTGGTAATTTTTATTCATCAAGTCTATTAATTTATTTAAATAGTGCTGGATTTTAATAGTGCACTTGTCCGGTTTTTATTCAAAAATAAGAAAAACCATCAGAAGTTGTGCGTTTGGGAACGAAATCCGAAGCAACCATCTTAATGGTGCCCCACCACCTACCGACAAGCATTTGTTTTGGTCCGACGGCCTTGATTTTGAGCAAAACGCCCATAGTTGCGATAGCACACATACATCGCCGCATATTGATGTGACGGCTGGCGATACAATCCTCCGATATCACACGCGTGGCCCTCTTCCTACCAGTTTGCTTCTCTTTACTTTCTAGGTACCTTCATCGCACTACTGTCTCAGACCAAACTATGTATACTAGTTGAGTTGGTGATACAGTTTTTGATACGAACAAATTCAATTCACATCCTTTGTCTTTATATTTTTATCTATGTGTATGGTTTGTGGTTAGATTAATTCAGTAGGTTCGCTAGCAACTGATAAAGACTCTGCTCTCTGACATAACATAACCAGTATCCTGTGTTCTTTTCGGAAGCCGCAATCGCCGCAATTTTTTGAGTCAGAACTCTCACAAGCACCAGATTGTACTAGTAGGTACTAACTCAATTTATGAAAAAATTAAAAAACCGGCCAAGTGCGTGTCGGGCCACGCGCAGTGTAGGGTTCCGTAGTTTCCCGGTACATTTTATAAGTTAGTCTACTAATACAGATCGCGTCAAACTTCTAGTTTCATACGTGTTTAGAGGGACTAAAAGTTTGGCGCGACCTGTACCCGTAATTCTGTAAAGCCTACTTAGCTGTGATAGTTTACCTTTTAAATTCATTTTATATACCACATTATATCCGAATTATGTGAATTTTTTCACATATGTATATATAAACCACCGTTTAGCCGAAAGGGGTCGCTTGACTCTAACAAAAATTAGCACTTTAAAGCTTAATATTTCGCCAACGGATCCCTAATTCGAAAAATAGTTTTCACACACTAACAATGTTTTTGTATCTAACGACACCCCGCACTATGGGATAGACGAGAAAAAAAATCATCCCCAATTTACGTGTATGGGAGATACCCCTAAAAAAAAATTTTTCATGATTTTATTTATCGTTTTGTCGGCGTGATTAATATGTATACTCATGCCAAATTACAGCTTTCTAGTACTAATAGTCGTGCCTGGCGACCTTCATTGACATAGAAGGAGCCTTCGACAAAACCACTTTTCCCAGCATAGTGCACGGGCTCAATGCACATGGCGTACACGATCTGGTAATCAAATGGGTAACAAACATGCTGAGCCAGCGTGCAGCTTACATTGAGACATCTGAAAAAACCTGCTGCCGGGTGACTAGGGGATGCCCTCAGGGAGGTGTGCTATCACCACTCTTATGGGTAGCGGTCATCAACGATCTCCTGGTAGAGTTAAATAAGGATGGCTTTGTTACTGTGGGCTATGCAGATGATCTGGTTATTATGATATCGGGTCTATTTGAAGGAACGCTGTGCAGTAAAATGCAGCAAGCTTTACGTAAAGTCGAGGCGTGGTGTGGTAAGCATCGGTTATCTGTGAACCCACAAAAAACAGAGTTAATCTTATTCACAAAGAAAACGAAAATCGCAAAACTAAAACTTCCGAAATTATTTGGAACCCAACTGTCTCTTAGTAAGGAGGTCAAATACCTTGGTGTCTGGCTCGACGAAAAACTACTGTGGGGGAGGCAGGTGGAACACGTAACAAAGAAGGCAACTAATACTCTGTGGCAATGCAGACGAGCTGTTGGTAAGGACTGGGGACTCACACCAAAGCTCTGCAGATGGCTCTACACTGTGGTGGTAAGACCGGTGCTAACGTATGGTGCCTTGGTATGGTGGCCAAGGACGGAGCTGGCCACGGTAGAAATTAAACTCCAACAAATCCAAAGACTAGCGTGCACTCTGATCAGTGGATGTATGAGATCAACACCCTCTGCGGCGCTGGACATAATGCTCGGGCTTACATCGCCACACTTGCACATACAACAAGAGGCGATGGTCGCGGCCCTTCGGGTAAAATCTACAGGCCAATGGAAAGGTAATGCTCTAAAAACCAACCACTGCCGCATCCTTGATCGAGCTCTCGAAGTCGTACCGGAGGCGGCCAATGGGACAGATAGAACACCGAAAACCTATTTATTAGATAGGAGGTATGACTTATCTTTAGAAAAAAATACGACCTTTAACCAAAAGTCAGTAACTTTTTATACAGACGGATCAAAAAACAAAGATGGCAGCGGCTGCAGTTACATTTCTCCAGAGTTAGGACTCAGTAAATCAATGCCTCTTAACAACATAACAACGGTTTTTCAAACCGAAATGGTAGGTATACTCCTAGCGGCCAAGGCAGCTAATGCTATTTGCATAAGTAGACCTTGCGACATACTAGAGATTATGATAATAACAGACAGTGCAGCTTCGCTCTCATCGCTAAGCAAACCTGTAAGTAGATCTAAAATCGTAGCAGACTGCCATGCAGAACTGCAGAACCTATCAGCAATGTGCAAGGTAAAGTTAACATGGACCAGAGCACATAGCAATGACGAAGGCAACGAACAAGCAGACTCCCTTGCCAAACTAGCAACTAGCATGAAGGTATCGAAGCAGGGAAATAGTCTGTGTCGACCATCAGCAGAAGCTATCAGGAGAGAGCTTAGGAGATACACTATCACCGAGCAGAACAGGAGCTGGACAGCACGGACTGACTGCCGGCTGTCAAGACTAATGGTACCGCAAACAAACAGCAAATTAACAAGGTACCTTATGAAACTTAAACGGCCTGATATCCGGGATATGGTAGGCATCATTACCGGACATTGCAACCTGAACAAACACCTTTTCACTACAGGCGTGACTGACAGCCCCCTATGTCGAGGGTGCTTAGACGCAGATGAGACAGTGGAGCATGTGCTGCTTCACTGCCCCGCCACTGATGACATGAGACGTAAAGCAGGGATCGCAATGAGCTCCATCTCCCCTTCTCTGGACCAGATTTTGTGTCGGCAGGCTGAAGCCGTTCGGCTCTATTTTAAGGAGTTGTCCTGGCTGGGCTAGCCGACCGGGGGGAAGTGCACAATACTCACGTTCACGGAGAGTCAGTGCAGGACTCATCGCCCCCGCTACGAATTTAGAATTTAGAATTTACTAATAGTCTCTGAGCTAAGCCGCGGACGGACGGAGAGAGAGACATGGCGAAACTATAAGGGTTCCTTGTCGGACTAGAGATCCCTAAAAACACGACAATGATCTTTTTCTTGGTTACCCTTTCAAGTTATTTAACTGACATTGCAAAATGTTTTTTCAGATGTCCCAAACGCCGTGAAATTTACGTACTGGACGCCGGCAACTCGCGGGTAAAAGTTCTGGACGATGATACTTTCGCTTTCAAGTCGCACATTGTAAATGAAGGTGAGCTTTAACGGGAACTAGTTTTTATATCACGACTGCGGGCGAGTCATACTCGTGTGTGTAAATGTATAGGTACATGCACATTGCCTTAAGGGTGTATAATACCTCACTTCGCTTGGCATGATTCTCTTTTATACCAACAAATACTGCAACAATCACTCTGAAATTAATTACACTAATATTATAAATGCGAAAGTTTGTGTGTGTATTTTTGTTACTCTTTCACGCTGGAACGGATTTGGATGAAATTTAGAATGAATATAGCTTATACCCTAACTTAACATGGGCTATTTTTTATCCCGGGAAAAAGCATGTCGTTAAACCGAATAACACGCGGGCGGAGCCGCGGGCAAAAGCTAGTATATCATAAAGTTGAGAACTAATGCTATGTCCATGCTGTTGTGAAAACTTGCTTCCAATAAATTTTCTCGATAGAAAAAAATTACAAAGCTCCAAACCGTACAATAAACCGATAGCATTCAATGAATACTTGAAATTAGATCTGAAACTTTGCATAATATAACTGATATTAGTATAAATCAGCTGCAGACTGTTCCATAAAAATGAAAAAACCATCAGTGTAGCCGCGACTGCGACTTGAAGTATTAAGGGCCCTTAACGTGCGTAAGCTCGGGAGCGCTCAGTTTCGGTACGCTACCTGTAGTTACACATACAATCGCATGTCTATACGCATTACAACTAGAAGTATGGGTCGCCTGCATTCGAGAAATGCAACTACTGTATAGTCAAACACTTTTTATACAGCTATGCGAAATTTTGAACTTTTTTTCGCCTTCTCATAGTGAAATAGTCGCCTGATCGAGGTTATTTGCAAGTGGAAAAGAAGGAACGAATTTCGATTGGCCCCCATTACAGAAGTTGTTCATATGGACGAATACTACTTATGTGTTGAGATTCGATTAGTAATATTGTAATACCATCCATCCATCCATCAGCCTGTTTCGTCCACTGCTGGACATAGGCCTTTCCAGGATTTCGCCATTCTTGGCGGTCCTCCTGGAAGAAATGCCCATACTCACACACGCTGGGCAGGTGGGTTGGTGAGCGCGGTGCCGAAACCCTTGCACCAGTGACGCCGCTGCCCGTCACCAGTCTAATTTATATAAGGCCCGGCAATTGGGGATGGATATACCGCCATCCATCGGTCCCAGGCAATGGTGGGCCGCCTGGTTTTTTTGCCTGAGAGCTGTCCTCTTACTCTCCCCCGAATAACTTCGGAAGGGTTTCCGAGTAAGATGGTGGTACCTCCACAGTCGAGCTCGGCATTAGCTCTACCACCTTTAATACATGTATATGTAAATACGTATATTATGAGTTTTGTGTCTATGTCAAGTAACAAAAATAAATTATTATTATATATTAAAACTTATGGTTACAAACTCAGTCGTACAAAAAAAGTAAAAAGGTATTATAGAAGAGCCAACGAAATATGGCACCTATGACAGCTGCGTTTAGTGATGGGGTGCATTTTAATTTCGGCAAAAATAAAAATCAAGTGCGACTAGCGACTTGAGTAAATAAAATATCGATTTATTTGACACGTCATACAACATGCATCATAATAATACAAATGGCAAATGTGCATTTGCTTGCATTCACTAAGCAGCTATAAAATCTAGAAAACTGGTTTACAATTTTTTATCATAAAAAGATATAGTTTGTAAACAGACGGAGCCGTACGATTATGGAGAATAGAACCCGTTAATTATTGATTACAATTCAGCCACTAAAATTCCTCATGATCCCTTGAGTTTTGAAAAAATTAGAAACTTTTGCTATAAAATCGAAAAATGATGATCGAAACGAGTAGTACGTCACTCTTCGCTGCCAGCAACAATGAAGTATTAGATTATTTTAGTGACACTTACCCATAAACAATTATGAAACTTGGTAGGCATTTAAACGTCATACGTGCCATCTCTCGTTGGCTCTAGTTTAGTTCCCACCTAGTTTATACCTTTGTTTTATATTTCAGGGTTGGCCGGCAGAAGTTGCACCGGTATATCGGTCACAACTGAAGGCATCATGGTCATCAACTGGCGAACTAAAACCCTCACTGAGGTAATAATAATACCGTCACAGTATAATTAAATTAAGCAGTATTATATCTTCATAGAAACGGCCGAAACAACCGACGTGCTTCCAAATCTTGGTGAACTACGGTACACGACAGTCTGCGCGCAGTTACGTACAGACGCGGACAGTGTGAGACGCTCCCGCATAAAAAGTAAAAGCACGAAGTTATCGAATATATTGTTCAGGGTTTAAATTCATCTATATCGGAATCAGAAATAACCCAAGAAAGACAGTCAGTGGGCAAGCCGTAGTGCGTGTTTACGTACCGAGCGGCCTTAGGTAATTATTTCAAGGACACTGCCGGGACAAAGTACTGCTTCGTTTAATTATACTGTGGCATAGTTTGGGCCGGAATAGGCTGTGTTCAGTTTGATCATCAAGCGACGCCCGCCTAAGGTGCCATCTCTTTTGCACGTGTTGATATTCCGCTGTCAGTGCTAGGTGGGCGTCGTTTGACCATCAAACTGAACGCAGCCCAGAAGGTGCGTTTAGGTTAGCTTATTTCCTCGCCAAAGCTCCGAGAATGCCAGTGCCTACGAGGCCAGTCTTGCTCGCCTTCCTTGCTGGCCTGAACTGTACTAGTCACTGAAGGATTTCTTAGTGTTTGAGCTCCCCTGGACTTTTAATATTGTGCTTGTGCCCGATCACAGGCGATGGTGAAACTGCCACATGCGAATAAATTACGAAGTTAGATGTGGGTCGATCCACGCAGGTATTTTACTGCAAATTCCAACGCTAGAGATAGTTCTCGTCTATACGATTATGCTATGGAGCTAACTCTGAAATCAGCTGTTCCCTAAGTTTAGGTAATGATTGCCCCGGGTCTCATTAACAACACAACTTATGATTGTTTTTGGTATTTTTAAACAAAAATTATTAAATAAGTGTGGTGATAATATTTTAATGAAAATTAGGATTTTCTAGTAAAGTTGTGTTATTTTATGCATTACTTTGTAAATGATCCTCCACAACAACTTCAAAGCGTGTTTAAGATTGTGCAGGATCACATTAAATTAAGGACTAACTTAAAGTATATTTTCATTATTACTATTATTACCCCAAAATTATAAATAGAACTCTTAAGTATATATATTAATAACTAGCCTTTTGCCCGTTTATTTAATATGTGCCCCGTTATCAATAAAGAAAACCGCATCCAAATTTGTTTTCGAATAAAAACGGAAACATACAAACACAAAAATTCCAAAAATGGAAAAACCTTCTTTAATATTATGAAATAATATTCATTGTACACTGTACAGGCACGACATTTTTACTACTTTATGATTAGTATACGACTAGATGCATCAAATAAAGCGTTGTTTATAGCTGATCATGTTTACGAAAACCAATTTATTTTTTATTTATTATGTTACGAAACTTTTCTCCTTTCCAGATTAGTCTGGACGGTGCGACGCTCCGTACAATAACCTCCTCTAGCTTAGTGGAGCCTGTTGCAGTGTCGTGCGACATCGCGTCACGACGCGTCGCGGTCGCAGACAATGGCGCCAGAAGTGTCTTCGTGTTTGATCAGCACGGGAACATCGAGCTAGAGGTAAACTTCGGAACGGCTTTTTGACTTGGGCGTTCAGACTACACCTAGACCTGCGGGTCTAATTGTCTGTTATGTACACAGACGTATAATTACTAGCAGACCTAACATTAATAATAAACGCATAGGGTCGACGCGTGGCACTTTTACCTTAGCGAGTTACGGGCTCTTTGAATAGAAATATTGCTTATTTCCAAACAAATATATACCAGAGATTAGTTTAGGTATAAACAAATATGTTTCAAGCATAAGCCAGCCAAAACAACCCATTTTTATACGTTTCTTCGTACCATGTAGCTTACTTTTGAAACTTGCCACGCTATTTAATGCTTATGTTTGGTCTGCTAGTATAACCCGGTCCCAGTATCTGTGCACCTCGCTGGAATGTGGCGCCTCTCCCGCTTCCCCTGTCACCTCTCCGCGCACTCCCCGGTGCGACAGTACGGTAAGCATCTTCGTTGCCGCTACACGTCCCGATAATTTTGATATTTTCGCTTTATTGTTGTTTTGTTTTTTAATGTTTATTGTTAAGTTTAGACTGTTTACTGTTAAGTTTGGACTGGTTTGGTTGTTATTAAAATTGTTGTAGCTGTTAAACTGAAGTCATGGGAAAAACAATACACAGCGAATCAAGAAATTTAATCTTGAAAGTGCTCAAGTTTTTTGAATCGGAGAAAGCAAACAAACAGTACACCATACCTGTAGACCAAGTGGTGAAACGAACCTGTGCTGCAACTGGGATATCAAAGAGGACTCTAATGAAAATTAAAAATGAAGCCAAAGTACAACCACCTACTTCGCCGGGCGCTAGTCCGACTCCAAGTACTAGTAATAATTTAGAAACCCACCCAGAACCAAAATTATCGACACCGGGTAAGAAGCGTAAACAGTACAAAAAACGCATCGAAGTAGATGATTTTGAAATTTGCGCAATACGAAATATCATCAACAGTTTTTATGCTGTAAAAAAAGAAATCCCAACTTTGAAGAAAATTCTGGCAGCAGTTAAGAGAGACCTAAATTTTCAAGGTGGGAGAACATATTTAAGAAATATTTTAATTAACAAATTGGGCTACAAGTTCAAAAAGTGTAAAAATATCCGTTGTGTATTGACACAAAAGCCGGACATCGCCGCATGGAGGGCTACCTACGCCGTATGAAAGAGAATAATGACCTTGGCGCTGATAAAAACCGGTTACCTACCTGGACGAGACGTGGATCCATTCCCACTATACGGTCAGTAAATGCTGGCAAAAACATACCGACAGCAGTGTGAAGAAAAATTTAAATCCGGGTCAACGTTGGATTCTTGTACACGCTGGAGGAGAAAATGGATTTATTGAAGGTGCAGAATTACTTTATAAATGTAAAAGTAAAATCGGCGATTATCATAACGAGATGGACACAAACAATTTTTTTTAAATGGCTCCGTGAAAAGCTTATACCAAATTTACCGCCGAACGGTATAGTTGTCATAGACAATGCACCCTACCATTCGACGCAGTCGGTGAAAGCGCCCACTAGTGCTGCTCTTAAAGCAGACATGCAAAATTGGCTACGTGAACACAATATTCCATTTAATGACAAAATGACAAAGAGGGAATTGTATCCCATTATACTGAGAACAAAGCCGCCGAAAAAATATGTCGTCGACGATTTGATGCGAGAGCATGGCCAAGAAGTTGTACGTCTGCCACCTTACCATTGTGACCTAAACCCTATCGAATATATATGGAACTTGGTAAAGCAAAGGGTGGCAGATAAAAACATTGACCAATCGGAAAAGAACATAGAACAACTTACAAAAGATGCGATTAAGTCAATTACGCCAGCTGACTGGAAAAAAGAAGTGAATCACGTGGAGAGACTACAGCGAGAATACTGGGAAAAGGATCATCTAGCAGATGACAACATCACACAACTTTTAATATCACTAGGGGAAGACAGTTCGGCGAGTTCAGAAAGTGAGAGTGAGGAAGATACAATGTCAGGCATAGAGTCAATAATTTATAGTGACTGAGTTTAATAATAAATGTTTTTGTAATCAAAATTATTGTTTTTTAATAACAAACCCTTCATCAATAATAAATTGATTTGAAAAGGTTAGTACATTTTTTTACCTCCACATTTCTCGAAAAACCTTTTTTTCACACCGTACCCAGACCGCCGATATGACGTCACGAGGTCAGGTGCACAGATATTGTGACCGGGTTGTAATTATATGGCTGTAATTATATAACGTTGTATCGGTTGACAAAGGTTGCCAAATACTAAAAAATGTATAAAAACTGAACTTTCAAAATTGCTCACAGTGTGCAATAGGTGGTAGAGCTGATGCCGGGCTCGACTATGGAGGTACCACCATCTTACTCGCGAATCCTCCCGAAGTTATACGGGAGAGAGTAAGAGAACAGCTCTCAGGCAAAACCAGGCGGCCCACCATTGCCTGGGACCGATGGATGGCGGTTTATCCATCCCCAATTACCGAGCCTTATATAAAACAGACTGGTGACGGGCAGCGGCGTCACTAGTGCAAAGGTTTCGGCACCGCGCTCACCAACCCGCCTGCCCAGCGTGTGTGAGTATGGGCATTTCTTCCAGGAGGACCGCCAAGAGTGGCGAAATCCTGGAAAGGCCTGTGTCCAGCAGTGGACGGAACAGGCTGATGGATGTGCATTGAACTGTTTACGAACGTATCCGGTAATCAGAACTCAATAGTATATCGATGTTTGTCAATCAGTTGGCAATTGACACAAATATACATAATCTAGGGGCTATTAATTTTTGCACACTTTTCATTTAAAAGTAAGGAAAACAATATTATGATGTACATTTTGCACCAGGATTTGGATTTACCACCTTAAATGGACATCCCATTAAAATCTCCACCGTAATCACTAATCAGTACCTCTCTCGTAAACTGTCTATTTATTTAATGTACAATTTTTAAACTTGACGTTTAAGAGCCAGTCCACAAAATGACACTATCGAAGTTTCGGTAAATACGCTGCGTGACCTCTCATGACCCTCGAGCACGATGCGACGATGTTGCGAATAGCGCGACCTAGACGTATTGATGTTTGCATCTTTTATAAATATTATGATTTTTCAAAATTTAAAATAAAGTGGGTTGTTTGTTAGTATTTATTACTGTACTTTTTTTTTTGTCGGCCTGTCTTTAACTTAACTTATGTATTTATTCATTGCATTATGTAGGTATATACTTACAATGTTTTAATTTTTTACTTATGTTAGTATATATTTGGTTAGACATTATATTTATTTATGGTCTATTCAGTTTATTTATCAACTTATTTATTAATTGCATTATGTATAATAATATTCTTATTCCAATAAGACTTTATTTTATGCATATGTATAATTTATTATACTATATATTTTACGCATAAACATTTTTAATCTTGAATCTTGGTACCGTTTAAGCCCGATAACCACTCAATGGATTTGGACGCGGTTCTTTTTTACCCTATTGTGTAGGTGTAGGTATTACGTGAGGTGAGTATTTGGTGAGGATGTGGGAGTGAAGGGGTCGTGAAATTAATGTGTGAGGATAATTTTTGCCAAGGTTTTGATGTGATTAGAAATTAGTGATATATTATTCTGTTTATAAAAAATATTAAAAGATAGAGTATTTGTAATGTTTTAAAATAATAACAAACAGTTTACAACAAAAATATAAAGTGAGCTTATGGTAAGAAATGAAAACAAAGTGTACGGGCGCAGGTGTAGCGTATTTTCTTGAAAATGTTATCGGAAGGAAGTGTGTATTGAGTGTTCATAAAAAACACAAATGTACATCTTACGAAACTTTTAATTTATAAAAATATACATTGGAACAAAAATATATTGGTACCACAGTCAACAAATGGTTTAATTTTACGCTATACTGGGTGAAATTAAATCAACCGACCAAATTCATACTGGAGACTCGGTTAGTCATCGGAAACAAGGCTTAATGACCCACCAGGTGAAATTCGAAAAAAAATTTTTTTTGCCCCTTAGTGCCTGCACTAGGAATTGTAGTCCAACCAGTAAGGGAGCAAAAAATGTGTTTTTCGAAATTGGCTAAAAGGATTACTGAACCTAGTTATTGATCACTATTCGAGTCTCCAGTATGAATTTGGTCAGTTGATTTAATTTCATTCTATATATATATATATATATATTTGCCGTAAGGGCATAGATCTTGTCTTTCTAGGGTCTATGATTTCTTGCAATACGCAACCATGGTAAAACCGAGTCAATTTAGGAAGCATTTTTCCTGCCAAAAAACATCATCTCTGAGTATCCTTACGACTTTCAGCGGAAAATCCGAACCAGTCCATACAGCAAATAAACATACATTTAAACTAACAACAAAATGTAAGATTATAAATATTCCGAAATAAATACTATTATTTTTGACAACAAACAAAATTGAAGTACGAAAAAGTGTCGATCAATGATCAAAACTCTGCGATCGTATACGAGTATCGCGTGCAGAGAGCCGAGACGCAGTATGGCGGGAAAAAACTGACATAGATCCTACCTGATTGAGCGCTCGCGCCGTACTGATCGGTGCGCGTTTGTGCATCGTAATTTATTGGAATTTGGAGTAAAGATAATGATGTTTTTGAGTCTAATTAAATAAAAGGAATGTCAACAAAATTACAGAATACAATTGATCAAAGTCATAGGCTATTTTGAAATGCAATTTTGAATGTAAAATAAGCTGTATTCAATACAAAAACTCGTTGTATACTGGCTACATTAATTGGGAAAATTGACGGAATTCTTTTATTTTTTGGGGGATAATGTGATTATTTAGACATATTCTGGTAAATGATGTCACAACAAATTTATATGTCTGATGTACTGGTATTTTTTTTAGCAAATTTATTGAAATTAATAGACAGAATTAGATCCTTAAAGTTGACAATGTGATCAGTTTTTCGTAAACGAGGTGTGGAAGATTGATCACTACAAAAAATACAAAGTAGTATTTGGAATTGTGGTAAATTAACACACAATACGAAAGATTGGTCTATGTTTATCACATATAAAAATCTTTCCTAAGATGATAAATTAGGCGCTTGAAAATTGAGATTACTTCAGGAAAGTGTAAGATGCCTCTTAATAATTATAATTGATTTTTTGATATCATTATTTTATGTTTTTCAATAATTTATTGTTTCATTATGTAAATATAAGGTCAATTCTGAAAATCGGCTACCGTTTGCATGCTTAAAAATGTTGTATGCCGGGCCTGGGACCATCTTTTCTTCTTTTTGATTTTAATTTGTATTTTTAAGTAACTTGTAATATTTTGAGAAGATAAATAAAGCTCTTATTATTATTATTATTATTTTCAGGTTGGCAACGGCGAGCTGGGCCTTGTCGGTGGAGTGGCGCTTTCTGAAAACTTGCTGGTGGTGGCCGACACCAGTGTCAGGATCTACGACTCGCAAGGGACCCTGTTGCACACGCTAGCGCCGGTGCCTAAAGGTACTCAGTAGTTTTGGCTACTATCAATAGATGTCGCTACAGTAGCGAAATAGTAGTTTATGTTACTAGTGCGTAAAGGAGGCAATAACTTAAAGTCGTTTGCAATAGAATCCAACAATCATGTAAACAAATATGGCGGACTGACATTGACAGCGTATTGTTTATGCCCATAGTGATGTCATAGTGTTCTAATTTAATTTTAATTAAATTTATTTTTCTAATTATTTTAATTTTAAGTCATAGACTATGGCCCATAGTAGGATAGGTACTAAAATAAAACTGACTAAATAGATTAAATATATAAGCCATAGACTATAAAATAAAACTGATTATATATAAAAAAAGTGTTTATTAAAACAAATTTAAATCTTCGTCTTCGTCATCATCACTATCAGAAGTGTCGCCGGTGACCGTAATTATAAATGGAACCACTGTGTCATCGCTTGCCGTGTCTAAAATGCCGTCGAGCTTTTTCATTTCTTCCTCTTCCTTTAGGACGTGACTTACGCATTTCGACCATTGTTCGGCTCCGATTCTCGCCAACCCTTCGTTCAATAAAGTTTTTATTTCCGCCATTTTAAAAGATTTGTTATTTGGTAATAGATCTAAATCATTCTTACCTCCTGATTACTCCTTGAGAAAAAATACCAATCGTATGCTATATCAAAGTCCGTGATGCCGTGCAAAGGTCGTCGTTCCAAGAAAAATATGTCCAGCCAAATCGTAAAGCAAAACAAAAGTCCAAAATGAGAATGCAAAGTCGTAGAAATCGGAAACAGAAAACACTAATGCACAGCGAACCCACAGAACAGTGAATGACTGTGAATGACAATTCTAACAAAATGGCCACCTGTTAATTTTTAAAAACTAACCATTATTTTTATGGCTTAGGATACAATCCGTTTTGGTTAATTATATTAAGCTCTAGAAAAAAAATTTTTATTGTATTCAAATAATATTAAATTAAAATAATTTATTAAATTAAAAATAAAAGATAACTTCAGATTACGAACAACACTAACTTTTCAATGACTTATAGAGTTCGATGAGTAAAAAACTAAGATGACAGCTTGTCAAATACTTCGAAATTTTTACGTTGCAAATGTTTTAACGAATTTAACTTATAAATACAAGTTAAATCGTGTTGAAGATAATGTGAAAACAATGGTGCGTTCGTTGAAATCAGACTATGTTCATAATTGATCGTCAAATGTATGTGATTACGGAGTAATCGTGACAATTTGGTTTGTTTACATGATTGTTGGATTCTATTGCAAACGACTTTATACGAGGAACGATTTGAAACACGAGCGATAAGCGAGTGTCTTAATAGTTACGAGTAAATTATTGCCCTTACGCACGTGTATCATGCTACGTTTTTCAATGCAGTGTGAGTAAATAAACGTAATTAAAGAAACAAACAATAAATACTCCAAATTAACTTTAGGCGGGCATTATTTTTCTTTGCACGCAAGTTGCCAACTTTACGAAAATGCTTCAGTCATACATAACATAAATTTGACTCCACTAGCTTATTCCAATAATGTAAACAACAATGGCTGCTCGAAATTGTCTATTCTTTAGATACAAAAAATGTTGTTATCAAGGAAGACCGATCGATAACATTGTATTTTATATAATAATGTACAGAGAAGGCAAGTGGCCAGTATCATTTTGCGAACTCGCACATTAAAACTTTTTGTCTTTTTGCATTATAATCATATTACGATTAAATGAGGTTACCTACCAAGAAGTTTATTTTAACCAGATTCCAGTATCCTTCTTGTTACCTATATATTATCAAAATAAATTAAAAAGTAAAAATCAGGCTTGAATTGGTTGATTAAGTTTGATCAGAATTTTTAATTTGTAAAGTTTCTACCTACTCAATATGTTGTCTAAACAGTTTTCATTTCATGTCAACAAATTGAACGCAGCCTACGAATGCATCAAACTAAAACCAGGGTACCTAGCATAGTAGACCATATCGAGCTTTGACAGTTCGATATACATTGTTTGTCTCTCCCTAAGTAGATCAACAGAGTGAGACAGAGCACTGTATCAGGCGCTATCGAGCTCGATATGGTTTGCTATGCTAGACTAGCAGCTCATTTCTATCAAGTCTATCTATGGTACACAAGATAAGACTGGCAACTGTTTTTGATCAATTGAAAAAATAAAACATACCTCAGACATGGCTGTATGAGCTAAGTTCCATTTGCCTTCCTACTATGTAGGGGGACAAAACTAAAAAAATAAAATAAATAAGAGAACACTCGTGCGGTAAAGTTGACTTTGACAACAGATTGGACGCATATAAAACAAAACTTTACGAGCACTTGCATTGAAAAATTATTTATATCATACTTGGGATGCCAAGTAGCAATGAAGCAAACATTTGGTAAAATGTGTGTTCGTATGATGTGATGAAACATAAAAGGAAAAGTAAAAGGGTTTAATTATAAAGAAAATATCAAATTTTGTTTAGAAATTGTTGTGCATTATTTATAATTATAAAATACCTAGGTTATAATTGTTTATCTTCTGTCCTATATATTCCTATCTAGAATATGCATGTTATTCTGAAATTGGTAACGTTTGATAGCTCGAAAAAGTAAAGCGGGGAGCAAATATAACGGATAAGAGGAAACTGGCGATGACATAATTTTGGTAACGCGTTGTTTACTATAGAAGTTCTTCTCTTGCTCACTAGATGGCGCTGAAGTCAAAAAGACAAAGAAATCAACTTTTGTATGGATTCCTGCATCGCGATATCAAAGTTTTTCTGCTTGGTTAGTATAAGTATCAGCGGTTTGGCCATACTGTTGTACTTGCTTCGGCAGTACATATACTAAAATTGGAACGATACAGAGAAGATTAGCATGGCCCCTGCGCAAGGATGACACGCAAAATCGTGAAGCGTTCCACATTTTTTGACGCTACTTGCTGTTTTTAAACTTTTCATTTAAAAAAAACACTATCTTATGAGTTCGTATTACTGTACATCTAAATAGACGTAAAAGCATAACATAATGACTTTCTGATATTTCTTCTAAGGCGTGATCGGGGTATCCTTGAGAACAACGCGTAGAAAAAAAAATGTTGATATGGTCTTATAAAATATTTAATTTATAAGATGGAACCGAGCCGCGATCTATTGTTTTAATGATAATTAGAAATAAGAGGCTTCATTTAAACAATACGCTACATGCATATTAATTTACAAGGAATGTCGATAGTTCATTGACATAAATTCTAACCAACTCTGCATAATGTTAATGACAGTTCTATAACAACGAGCAGAATGACTATAGCTACACACCCCACGATTACATCTAATTAGGGTCTCGAAGTAACTATAGACGCTTACTAATACAAACTTATGTTACCTCTTAAGGTTTCTAATAATGATGAAACGTTATTCTTTATGTTCAAACAATGGGCTATATATCTAGGTACCCATTTTCATTGTTTGCACTATGTAATTCCAAAATAAACTTTCACCTACCTACTTTTACCCCGCTCTCTTATCAAGGGATAAATTAACAAACAAATAGATTTATTGATTACTTTGTGATATTTTGACTTTAGCCCCGAACCCTGTCAGAATCCTCCCCCCTCCTCCCCGAATGAATCTGCCCTTGCCTCAAATACCAACTAAGTTGTTATTCTGATCGTTATTTCCGCAGGGCGAGGCGGTTATGGCGGTATAGCGCTGGAAACCACAGAACATGGACTTCGTATTGTTTGCGCGAGGTCTGTGCGCGGACGGCCGGCCCTCGTTGTGCTTGAAGCGGGTATGCAGACCTTGAACATAGCTTTATAAATACAATTTCTATAACGTTATTTTTGAACAAGTAACTAATGCTATTTATTTTTTCATCTACAAAAATAAAGAAATTTGGTGTTATCATATCAGAGTTGTCAGTTTTAGACCGTGTTTGTTTCTCAAAAATTAAACTAATTAGGAATTTGAAATTTTCTGTGTATTATGTGCCATTATACTGTATTGAAACAATAAATACTGAAAACGCCGACTTTTAAGGTTCCGTAGTCAACAAGCAACCTTTATAGTTTCGTCATGTCCGTCCGTCTGCCTGTCTGTCTGTCCGCGGCTTAGTGCAGAGACTCTTAGTACTAGAAAGTTGTAATTCGGCATAGGTATACTATACATCAATCACGCCAACAAAGTGGAAAAATAAACCCTTGAAAAAGTTTTTTTTTAGTTTACCTCCCCTACATTTAAATTGGGGATTCTTTTTCTCGTTTATCCCATAGTGGGTGATGTCGTTGATAAGTCGTGCAAAAATATTGCGGGCGTATGAAAACCATTTTTTGATTTGGAGATCCGTGTGCGAAATATTAAGCTTTAAAGTGCAAATAGGGTCAAGTGTCCCCCCCTGCTAGCTAAACGGTAGGTTTTGGATATGTGATATAAATTAAACGAATTTAAAAGGAAAACTATCACAGCTAAGTAGGCTTTCCAAGGTAACGTATAATAGTAGACCAACTTATTGTGACGGGCAACTACGGAACCCTACACCGTGCGTGACCCGACACGCACTTGCCCGGTTTTAATACAGGTTTAGGGTTACGTATCCGAATACTCGCCCAACTTAACTTTGCAGTTTTGTTGTATAAGTTTTCTAGGTACTGATAAGTTTGTAATTTATTATTTAAATAGTACGGAACCCTCAGGGCGCGAGTCCTACTCGCACATCGCCGGTTTTTTTTTTGACGTCTTTACCTGATTGTTTTTTCTTCATATCTGACAGGAGGCGCCGGTAGAATACTAGCGGCTTGTGAGTTAGCAGAGCGCCGGCCACGGCGGGTGGCGGGGCTGACGTTGTTGCCCAAGAAGAGGGCGCTGTTGGCGGACTTGGCTGCCGACTGTTTGAGATTACACACTTATTGGTGAATGGTCAGTATATTTACTGATATAATAGGTTAGCAGAGCGCCGGCCACGGCGGGTGGCGGGGCTGACGTTGTTGCCCAAGAAGAGGGCGCTGTTGGCGGACTTGGCGCCGACTGTTTGAGATTACACACTTATTGGTGAATGGTCAGTATATTTACTGATATAATAGGTTAGCAGAGCGCCGGCCACGGCGGGTGGCGGGGCTGACGTTGTAGCCCAAGAAGAGGGCGCTGTTGGCGGACTTGGCTGCCGACTGTTTGAGATTATACACTTATTGGTGAATGGTCAGTATATTTACTGATATAATAGGTTAGCAGAGCGCCGGCCACGGCGGGAGGCGGGGCTGACGTTGTTGCCCAAGAAGAGGGCGCTGTTGGCGGACTTGGCTGCCGACTGTTTGAGATTATTATTGATGAATAATAAGTTAGTAGTCGGTACCCAAAACCGAATTATGAATTTGAAATTCGATTATTATTTTTAGGGGGGAGGTCCCATACATGAAAAAGGAGAAAAATGAATTTTTCTTTGCTTATGGAGTGTGATAACAGCGCCCCCGGTCCTACAAGAGGGTCACCGTCTAGCAAAGGTTTAACGCCCATAGATATACTTTATATTTAGAGTATTTTTGTTTCCTACGACACAGACCAAATGAAAATACAAATCTTAACTTGAATCTTGTATCATTTCAGATCAGACTGACGTAAGGTTAAAGGAAAAGTGATCACGAGTTGCCATACGGCGTACGGAAAATCGAATTTTCATGCTAGTCTATTCTGTAACTTAGGAACGAACTGAGCGCCATATCTGGACTGTAGAAGAACGAGCAGGTACCAAAGTCAAAGACCTGCTTATATCGGCCATGGGTCAAATTAAATTATGCAATATGTCGAATGCGAAAGAAAATCAGGCTCAAAAATCAATATTTACTATTCGGATAAGTGGAATACTTTTGGTGGCCGAATCGAGGTCCCTATTGTCATCATTTAATGATATTCTTAGTACTTACAGTATTTTTTTCGTATTTAGTTCATTGTGCTGTTATTTTTAACTCGCTCTTGTGTTAGAACCATAGTTTTTTTTAATCTGCGACTGATTATTTGTTATACATTAAATATTTGTTTTTGTCATACAGTTCTTGTAACTGCCAAAAAAGAACTATTTTCGTCGACTCGCTGTTTACTAGTCAAGTAAAAACGGCATTTAATCTCAACGAATTGTTCATAAATATTGTAGAATCATAAAAGGTTGAATCTCAAGATAACTATTTCGTGTAAAATTAATCAAAAGTCGTATATTTTTGTAATTCATGAACTCATTAATGCCGCCTAAACATTTCATGATTTATTTATGTAGCACTAAACGAAGAACAAATCATTATTTTTGCATTTCATTTATGTTTAGCTCACATGTCTCAAAACTATATCGTATCATACACCGTTTTATATTAATTGCTCAATGTATGAAAACGATAACACCATATCAATCACAATACATAATAAGAAATTAATAAGCTTCCATATTAGTAGAAATAAGACTTCTAAAATTCATTGTTGAGAAATAAAAATACGTAAATATTTTAAAATCATAGCAAAAACAGTGAATGTTCTCTTATTGTCACCTATTATCGTGCAGCAAACCTTAAATTTAGAGTTGGAAAACCTAAAATAATACAAGCTCATTTAACTTTTATCCATCTGCGTTAAAGCCTATTTTGCAATGGAAAGTTTTATGTTATGGCAGCTCTTAAATCTAATATTTGCTACACGAGCAATAGTAAAGAACCCAATTTTTTACTGTTAAGGAACATGTTTGCAAACTTATTCTGCTTTAAGGCCACTTACACAAATTAAATGTTTAATCAAAGTCTTTTGTAAGTATAATTTTGCTTAATGTGGTTGCGACCAGACTTGTTTGCAAACGCACAATATTTAAGAATGCTTTTTCTTATTTTTAAATAAGAAATATTTCGTGTTGAATGTGATTTATGGCACTACGCGACAATCGTTTAAGGGTCGTCATGAACACAGCAACCCAGTAGTGGGCGTGACCAAATGTAATGCTATTTCATTTCGCTAACTTGTACGTGCATGCTCGATGAAACTTACGAAGACAATAAAACCGCACCGATTTCGTCGCGGGCACAAAATTGAAAACGTGTACCAAGAAAAACGAAATTTTGGCAATACTGCGAAGGTCAAACATATGATTGGTTAAAATTAATTTAGATTACATATTTGCATATTTGTTTTATATATTTATAACATATTTGTTTTACATATTTGTTTTTAGGGGTTTGTTGTTCAGATATAATTAAAATTTCTCGAATTTTAGTTCTAATTTGGCATAGATCAAGATGTCATTGGGATCAGCCTGATATTATAAAACCATTACATAGACACCTAACAATTTTGTGTTGGCGTTTGTATGAAGGTTTGTGCGTGATGGCTGTCCTTAATGTCATTTGTGCCTTTCTAGCAAAGGTGTATTATTTTATGCATTACTTTGTAAATGATCGTGCACAACAACTTTAAAGCGTGTCTGTTGTGCGTTTGATAATGAGACCCGTCGCAACCATCTTAAATGTATGTACGAATTTAATCAGCTTTAGTTGGACTGTATATGTATGATGTACTCCTATTAAATAAACCAAGGTTGTATCAAGCCTTAGATGTTTAGGCAATCAAAGACAATATCCTGAAAACAGTTTATTTTTTCTATGCTGTTCCTAATGTCAAGTTACGTTCCACAAATAACTTTACGGCTTGTTGTCGTTGGGTACTTTTCAAATTTGTTTAAAAAAAGTTTTCTGCAACTACTTTTTTTTGTAAATCTGTAGTTTTGTACGTGTTAATTATACGTATCGTATTAAAAATGAGGCTTCTTAGCAGTTACATCGTAGATTAAGTTCAAACCCCATAATAAATTGTTTCATAATAGCGTCTATTGTGATAATAATATGGAGAGAGACGTGAGTATGTAGGTTTAGATCTAGTCTGAGATAGTGTCTTGAGAGTAGTCAGGAGGTATAGAACAACAAATTGCGTAACTTGCATTGATCTATCAAACTTCATCAGATGGCGCTACTTTCGCTTGCTTGAAACTATTTTAAGAATTGTTTAATTACCGTTTTATAAATTCTCAAATAACGAGCATTCAGTAGCCAGCATGAAAACATCACGATTACATTATAGTTGCTTTCCGTTAGAAATCGTATGGAATCTGATAACCGCCCCTAGCGGACACTAGCGGAACTAAACAGATTCCATACAAAATCGAGTTACATTCAAACTAGGTAATCGTAATGTTTTCATGCTAAGGCTACAGCTTTAAATAGTAAACGATTGCAACGCCATCTATAAAAAAAGTTCTCTACAAATAATTAAATTTAGATCCCTCGAGCACAATTTCACAGAATATCGTAGTACGCAAGCGAATAGGGTAAACGGAACGAAAGAGGTCCTCTATCGAAGTACTTATTGTACAGGAATAATGATGGTACCGACTTAATTAATGGGACTTGGTTCGTGGCGTTCACTTTCTAACGATAACGGTATCTTATATGAAACCACACTGATCATACTGAACAACATACCAACCTAAAAAAAAACTGCGAAACAAGAAAATAACTGCCAATATAAGGAGGTTTTCTTAGTAGGATACGTGAAAATATTTTTTTCTTTCTGTTGGTATCTCTTGGGAAATATGATCAGTATGCGGTTTTAGATGCCTGTCCGTTTTCACCTGGCATGTACAATCAGCGCGCGAGTTGAATATAATCGGGGGCTGATATGAAGTATTGTATAGTATACGCTATCCCGCTGTCAGTGTTGACCTGACGAAATTGTTAATTTATGAATGGCTACCTGCAGTGTAGTGCTGAGTGCGTAGAGAGAACGACTGTGGGTGTGTGTGAGTATAGCGCATTCAACTCGCGCGTTAACTGTACCGTTAGTCTCTTTCGCTGTCTGTTCCTACTTGTCGCGTTGAAGAGTTAGGTTCATATAGAATGAAACAAGTTATTTGACTTGATTCTGGTTGAGCCGCAGTTTTTACAACAGTTTACTTTGTACATTTGAAATTGTACTTTGTTTTACGGATTTAGTGTAGTAGCAATCTTTACTATTTCAATTATAACACAAAATAAATTTTGCACTATTTCAAAACTGCGAATCAACGGAGTGAGGAAAATCAGTTTAAATGTTTTTTAAAGTCTGGAATAAACGTTTATAAATGTGTTGTATTTGTGTATTTTGCTACATTGTATATTGACGATGTTATGTATGTGTACGTTCTTATGCTTATTTATACCAAAACTAATGATTGAAGCACTTTAGTTAAGATTTTTTGTCCCACTCAATTTTGTGTTACTTGTAAGGTTTTGAGTGAAACGAACGAATTTTTTCTTTAATGAGTTCCTTCATTTTGCGATCTGTCCACAATTTTATTAATTACATATAGAAACTGATGTTTTGACAGCTAAACAGAAACGTCAATTTAATCCATACTTGCAGTTTAAAACTTAAATCCATATAAATCATTTTCAATATTAATCTAGCATTTCCAATAAATGAAGGGTTAGTGTTATCATGGTAAATGTCACTTAAACTTAGGAATTCTGCTGTCACCAGTTTCATACACTTAGAACTTGTTACAATTAAGATGTTACCTCATTATAAGAGTTAGCTGAGTGGGGATTCATAAGAATCGTACATCCTAGAACCTATAAAAAGTGGTACTATTCAAGATTTTCTATCTATCTATTAAAAATGCCTGTATGTTTTATAACATGAATTATAAAGTTTTTTTTTATGTTTAAGGTCCTACAATAATAAGTGAAAATAATTCTAGGGTATATGTATCGTGAACTAATTCCAGAAAAAAAAAATTTTTGCTCAAATAATTTTTTCACGTCGCAGTACAAAGTGGTTCAATCAGCTGGCTAAATTTCTATGGAAAAGTAAAAAAAAATATGCGCAAAATTTTTTTTTCTTTGTTATGTTGTATATTATCGTTGGGGATACTCTATCATCTGTTGATTTTTTTTACTTTAAAATTGTAGGACTATATGTATATTTCGCCCGGTTTGGGGCCGTCGTCGTCAGTCAAATAGAGCACAATTAACAAATATATAAGTATCTGTATTATTAGTGTTATATAAAACTTATAAATGTATATATTTAATAAAAATAAAAGCTAACATATAGTAAAAATATTTATTAAAATATTAAAAACACCAATACAGATGGCGGCCATATTGGATTTAAAGAAAACGGGTTGCAAATAGGCCACCAGCAAAAGGTCGCGCACAAGTTGCTTGCGTCGGTCTCCCAATACCCTAAGACTATACCAAATTTAAGACTTGGCACAAAGGCCACAAAGTGCTCGATTCTTATGAATTTTCAATAACTCCTGCTCAGCTAAGTGGACTGCGCTTCAGTCAATCAAAAATATAAAAGTTAGCCACCCAAATTGCACTCCGCATCAAGACCTTAAGTAAATCACCCGCCCAATAAAGGGATATACAGACATGTATCATTAAATGAAACCACATACTCTAGTGATCATACTGAACAATTTACCCTAAAAAACATTGCGGAAATAAAAATATTTTCATCTTTCCTTAATTGGGTAAATCAACTTTTTTTTAGCCGCACTGCTTTTTGGATCTTTGCGAGTTTTTCGAGAAATTCACAATTTGGCTCTTTTCTTTCGGAAAATGGTTTTGTTCGCTTAGATCATTTAGTTACATTTCGAAATAAAAATATATCAAGAAATTATTTATTTAAAAAAAAATTGTAGCTTCGTAGACGAGTTAGTCCCGGAGTTACTATGGAAAAACGGTGTTGTCTACTGAGTGATCCCCTAGTTTTAATAAAAATTACAATAATTATGAAACATTATTTGATTCGAAAGACACTCAATGATCTCTTTAATCTAATATTCTTGTATTGAACAAAAAAGCTATGCGTTGAAGTTGCTTATTTAAAAGAACTAGCAGTATGGGTTAAAAAATTGAGTAGCCCTATTGTTTTGAAAACCTACTGTGCATTTCGTATGGACTAGACAGATCCATGATTTTTTTAATTTGCGCGATTAGCTTTCTTCATGAAAGTTGTTCATTATGATCCATAGATCATGTTGTTTTATTTAAAGATTTCTAAGTTTCTGAACACTTACTAAAGTAGTAAATATATACTAATAAACTAGATACAATTTACTATACAATAATGTTGCGAATTCATGTCATACACTGTTAAAGATCACAAAGTGCATTATTTTATATTCACTGTCACTGCCTATAGTCTTTCATGTGCATTTAAAGGTTCACATTAATTGATATAAATCTAGTAAAACTTATTATCAAAAAAATCTGGTACAAATTAAATCAATAAAAAATTACTAACTATATTTTTTGCTCGTAGATGTTCAAAAAGGCAAATTATTTTTATTGATTCCGCGTTTATATTTACTTGTATTTCTTGTAAAATAGTCTATTTTGCTGAAAATGTTGAAATAATATTTTTGTGAAAATCATGGAATTGAAGTGTTTTTAATTTCCAAAACTATCTGGTAATTCTAAGTCGAAATTGCATTTATAAAAGCTGTGAAACTGTACTTAATTATGTATCAATCACGGAGTATCTCAGTGTCCTGTCGATGATGTCACTTTTGTGCAAAATACAATACAAGTTATCGAACTTTACTATGTGTTTTATTTTTCTGCTATCCGCAATATTCCGTAGAAGTTTGCAGTCTCCTCATCTCTGAGGTGGACAATATTGGAAGTAAAGCCGAATGTTTTCCAGTACTTACATTAGGAGAGTGATAACAGGCAGAGTCGTGTAGTATCAGTCCTTCGTCCGGTACTGACTTCCGTAGATTTTGCTTCATGAACTAGGAGCCAAATGGTAGTAGTCATTGTTTGTACTATCGATTTCAGATGCTATTAGGATAGCACCTTGTTGTCACATCTGATGCCTGTGTGCGTTAGCAACGTTGACGGAATAGAATGAGATGCACATAGTGTGCTAACGCACTCATGCATTAGTATAACAAGATGCTATCGAAAACGGATAGTACACAAAAAACGATTAGGAAGTTCCTTATAAAGCTAATTGAACTAATCGGTATAAAAATATCTTACTTTATGCGTGTGACGTGTTTCGCATATTTTTTACATTTCTTCCTGATACAACACTAGCAAAATTGTCCACAAGCAAGCTGACTGAACAAGTCCCTACGGGATTTGAACCCGGGCCCTGCGACACACAAGGATACCTCTCATTGGATGGGATGAGACAATTACCTGAAGAGCATTTGAAGGACAACAGCCCACCCAAAGAGGCTGTTGCCCCCCCTCCCCCAGAAAAATGTATTTAGTACTCTACAACCGTTATCTAGCAGATGCATTTTATTTTATAAGGCAATAAAGTAAACGACGAAAGAACTAAACACGACAAATAAAAGTAAACTGTTTTTTTTTATAAGTCTTTATTAATTTAGAAAAGATATCCAAAAATAATTAGATCACCAAGAAATGTCAGAACATAGGTATTAAATAATGCAGTGTTTTCTTAAAATATTAGGAACCATGACAAAAATGGCTTTAATTCCTTAGAGACTAATAATAAATGCAAACATCTTTGTCTCGAGAACGGATTACAGGGGTCTAGCACGCGCCGTCATTACAGTTTCTTTCCATCATACTTGCTCTTTTGCACTTAACAAACGCGGTATGCGTGAGAGAGCAAGTACGATCTGGTAACCTGACAGGTCCTATTTTAGTGACACATCTATAGATGTACCACACAACTGAAGGATCGCCCGCGCGGCAAGAGGTAGGTGGGGGCGGAGAAATGTTCAGGTGTTTCGGGGTTGAAGCGCAAGGGCGCGCGGAGGGAGCTTAAAACCACATCTCTCAGTGCACTCGCATTTGTCACTTATTTGTTACGGACACTCGGAAGAAAACGCACACGACATTAAAATATTCCTAAGATGAATGGACGCTATAAGATTGGCAAGAGCATTAACAAACAAGTTGTGTATTCGTTCTTTAAATTAAGAAAACAAGATAATTCTTCTACGGATGCTCGCCCTCACCTACCTCATGCCGCGCGAGCGATCCTTCAGTTGTGTAGTACATCTACATAGGTAACACTAAAAGTTTCCGGAACTGGCCACTTACATAAACAATATTTAAAAATTTATTGCAACATTTGAAAATAGAACTCTTTGGCTGTAGAATGCAGTTTGTTTCATCTGACTGTCTTTTGTTTTTACCTTGTGGCGCCATTTAAAAAATTGTGTGTCTGCATCAACATGGATTTAACTCCGGAAAATTTTCGTAGTATGATTTTCTACGATTTTAAGTGTAATTTGACAGCTCAACAGAGCATCGCTCGGCTTGAAACAGCTTTTGGCAATGAAGCACCATGCAAGACGACTGTTTATAGCTGGTTTGCAGAATTCAAGCGTGGTCGTATCAATCTCAGTGACGAATCTCGCGATGGTCGGCCGTCCACCGCTGTGACCAACAAAAAGATCGATGCTGTGCGCCGTATGATTGAAACAGACAGGCATGTGACCTACCATGAAATTCGCGCATCCTTAGAAATAGGCATGAGTCAAATACAATCAATCCTACACAAACATTTGGGTGTGAGAAAGCTGTGCTCGCGGTGGATCCCACACAACTTGACCGAGGCTCAAAAAAACGGACCGCGTCACTTGGTGCAGTGCCATGCTTACCAGATTCAACGAAGGTGCGTCAAATTTGGTGTGGGACATAGTAACAGGTGACGAAACATGGATTTATTGCTACGATCCCAAAACAAAGCAGCAATCGAGCGTATGGGTCTTTCAAGATGAGCCGAAACCAACCAAAGTGGCGCGCGTGAAAAGTGCATCTAAGCGGATGATTGCTTCTTTTTTTAATAAAACTGGACACGTGGCTACTGTTGCTTTAGAGAATCGTCGTACCGTGAATAGTGACTGGTACACGACCATTTGTTTGCCGGAAGTTATTGACGAACTCCGTAAAAATAACCGTAAACGCCGTATCATCCTGCACCACGACAATGCTAGTTCTCACACGGCCAGACAGACAAACGACTTTTTGAAGACGAAAAATGTAGAACTCATGAGTCATCCTGCATACAGTCCCGACCTGGCACCTTGTGACTTTTTTCTGTTCCCAAAAATTAAGAACCAATTACGCGGTCAACGATTTTCATCACCAGAAGAGGCTGTCGAGGAGTATGAAAAACACGTTTCAGAGGTCACCACAGGGGAGTGGCACAAAAGTTTTCAAAACTGGTTTGATCGAATGAAAAAGTGCATAGACGCCAAGGGAGATTATTTTGAAAAACAATAAATTAATTTTGTACCTTTAATAGTATTTTTTCATATTCATTCCGGAAACTTATAGTGCGTCCCACGTATAGGTATAGTTATTAGAGTTTGTATGACTGAATTGGAGGTGGAAGAAGCGAAAGATGTTGCCGAGAATCGTAGCAGATGGAGTTCTACACAAATTAGCCTTTTACAGCAGACGCCCGCGCGCCCTGAGCTCAAACAGTCTGTCTAATCTTAAGCTGCACGGCACTCCACCTACGTTTTCATGTATAATTATAAAAGTAGTATATTATATTATATTAATACTGTGTGAATACATATCTACGATACAATTAGAAGTATAATAATATGATATAATATAGTACTTCAATAATGAGAGATAAAAACGTAGGTGGAGTGGGGTTCAGTTTAAGATTAGATTATCTATACCACGGTTTTGGCTCTGTTTTATCAGTTGTCCTTCCCAAATAATGTCAGTCCAAAAATAAGAAAAGTTTACATGTGGTGGCCCGTTTTGTATCTGCCATATAGTCAGGCCCGGATTCCCGCCTCGCGAGGCCAGCTAGCTAGGTGTATGAGTTCAGCCAGCCACCCCTGCCTACAAACAACACTGCCCCAATAGCGATACCAACAACGACCGGAAAACCACGAAAATACAGACGCTCTCGATATCTAGCAAAAATAAATATTGTGCAATTCCATGTCCATATTTTCAAATGTTTTTTGGGGGCTTCGGGGCCCTGGATCTCTAAGTCCGGGCCTGTTTATAGTGAGCCTTAGTACGATAAATCATTTACGACCAAATCCCCGAATAACAAATACCTATTTTACAATTCAGATTTTTAACCGAGATCAAAATGAAAATTTTGCTAATACATTGGACCAATCTACTTAGCATTCTTATCTACAGTACGGTCCGAAATAGAATTACATCGCTAAAATCGATTACAAATGAATGAGGTGAATGGGAAATAAATCCACGAGTGAAACAAATGTCTTCATTCATTCGTATGACTTTTTGAGTTTGTGGAGTCGATAAAAAATGTAACACGAAATATATCACGAATCACGGCACCGTATTACTATTTATGTTTATTACAGACTTTGAAGAAATAAAATAAAATGAACAAAGTAATATACTCGTATTGCATTCTTTGTTAAGAGCACAGATCATTTAAACTAGTACAGATAGGACAGCTCTGTTAACACAGAGTAGCAGGGGCGTAGCGAGGCGCGGGCGAAGTGTGCCCCTGCCCCAGTTGGAACTCAACCACCAGCAAAGACCGTGACCTATTTCATTGGTTGCGTTCCGTCAGACAACGTCCAAATACGGGAAAATTTAGTTCTAAGAATCACTTGGAGATGTCAACAAACACAAATATAAATGAAGTTTTTCTAAGTTATACATTTTATTTGAGAAATAGTATAAAGCAGGAAAGACGTCTGTTTTAGGAATAATATCAATAAATCGAAGCAGAGTTAACTTAAAAAATCAACTACAAAACCTTACTTGAGGACTTTAGCAAATCGAAGAGCCGAAAGGCATTATTTTTGTAAAGAATGACTTGCGCAAATTATAACATGAAAACTTTTCTCAAATCGGTATGCTTTTCAATATTCTTCCTCCGCGCACTTATATTTCTCACACTATCATATCGTAAGTACTGAATGAATAGAACCTCGCTGATGCGGCTTCGCCTACGTCTAGTAGCCCAACCTTAATATTTTTTGTATGTATTTCCCGTTTTTATTTATGAACTTATTTCTTCATTGCATTATGTATATATAATATTTTAAGATTTTTATTCCTAGATTCCTCTATTTTATGCAGTTGTATATTTTATTTCCCGTATTATTATATATATATTTTTTTATATTCTAAAGATATATTGTTAAAATTAACTTTGACTTGTAGAAAGTATACTTTATGTATCTATTTTGCAAAAATAAATATTTTGATTTAGATTTGATTTTATCTAGATTAGTCTACAAAAAAAAAACTTTTTATTTTATTTATTATAACACGCTACGCTACTGCAGAGTAGTTCCACCTCCAAAGTTCCATTAAGAGGTTAAGACCTTTCCTTTTTAATGCGGTCTGAATCATGAGCTATCTTTCACATCGTTTGCTAGCTCAAAAATTACGGACCAATCATCGCTCACACTTTAATAATTCATGGCTTTAAGCGATATAATTCTATTTCGGACCGTACTGCTAATATCAATAGGTATAAACTATAATTTATTCAATTTAATACTAGAGTCATGAAGCTCAGTACTTACTAGTCAGTCCGAAGAATTTAGACAATAATTTCTTACTTAATGACAAAATTAGACCTTCCTGTTTTCCGTTTGAAATACAATTTAATTAAATGCAATATAACTCGTACCGTCACTAAGTCTATTTACCGAACATGGCCAAGGTTTCCTTGCATTCTTTCACGGTTTTATTGAGTCGTTCCACAGTGGCCGAGGTTTGCTTAGAGCCGAGAAGCCTTGTGCAACTGCCAATGGTGGTATGATATCCGCAAACATTGTGGAGGACACGGATTGCCTTGTCACCTCCAACGAACAAATATTTGTTGCTAGCGTCGAACACCATGCATGTTATTAGACCTGCAAAGAGGAAAAATTGATGTAAGTACACCATTTACCATTGTGAAGGTTATAGCAAGCAGAAGGGCATTCTCGGTACATAGTTTAGTAGGCCGGTCGATTGATTTAAATAATTTAATTTTAAAACAGAGTTTTATATATTAAAATCAATTATATAAATCAAACTTGTATTTATTTCCACAAAGTTTTTTGATTAATTGAAATCATGTTATGATTTAGTTCGACTTTTATAAAAAAAACACAATTAACTTAAATCAATAAACCTAATAATCGAAAGTCATTTTTAAATTAGCTTGGGAAGTTATATCACGTACATAATCTTTGCGAAGAGAAACACTAAGCTCAAAGGAAAATAGTCCCTGTGTTTTATCTTAGATACGGGATAGTGACTTCATTACTATAAAAAATTAGATTAAAGTTATATTTGGTTTTTATTTAGTAAACAAAAAACACGGCAATTTTAATTATTTTAAATCCTCTTGGATAGATAACCGAGAAAAAAGCACTAAGTACTTTAGGTCGGGCCAATCAGTTTAAAAAATTAAACCGCAAATAAAAACGTGTATTCATTTGTGGCTAGAACCCTTAAAATATGACTGTCTGGCTTAACCCAAATTTACCCTACATCCTCCTAAGATTTTAGTCTACATTTTTGTTTGAGTATGTTCACGTATACGTATAACTAAAACAAAACATACGTATGTACTAAAAAAAGATAATAGTATGTACTTAGGAGTGCCGCTAACGATGACTAACGATCATCATGTTTTTATTTAGGAATGCAAAACTCTTGCTAAAAAATGTGCATCGATGAGTCACGCAAGTTTGGAATTAGTGGCGATGGATGACACATGGTGTCGGTATGTATTGGAATTATTTCAACCGAAACTGGGATTCGGGACCGGTGTAGGATTTCCACATTATCATTTTGATCGAATTTATTTACGTACGGGGTTTGTAAGCCATTTGCTAACGCAAAATCTTGACTAAAGTACGGTTAATTAGCTACTCCGCTGATACCATTTGAAAGAGAAGAATCTGGTTGAGATATCCAATTTATTTAAAACATGTGCGATATATTATAAGGTGACTTTCGTTTATATAGCCAAATTCACGACAAAACATTCAGGACAAAACACGCGCTGGAGACCCAGCTTAACTCGATTCACGCGGTAGTAAAGTCATTCGATGGCAACTCACACTTAGCGTTCTGGACACTCAATAAGTGGTCACTGGTTAAGACCAAGGTCCAATGACCCTTTCTGTGAAATACTCAAAATAATATTTGGATTTCTTATACTAAAATTTATTATGAGAGTACCTAGCATTTTATGAAATGTAGGTATTTTAAAGGCGAGACACTCCGTCTATTTGCCCGTATGTTCAGCATCATACCATAACTCTCTATTCAATATTAGGTATCAAATTGTAGGTTTGAAACTTACAATAATTCGAAAAATATATAGATTCGTGTATGCTATATTTAACCGAAAATAATTTTCGAAAAATCTTTAACGATTATGCCTCAACCTACCTCAACCTGCGAAACCAATGTACAAATTTTAACAAATTATAAAAGTAAGTATGACGATGATGAAGTAAGCTTGACATATTTTAGCAAGGCGCAGTGCCTTCTTTCCACTTTTCCACGCCTTTCATTCTCAAGGCGCCAGTAATGGCTCATCTTATCCATACTTATCTACTTACCATTAAACACATGTTCAACAGTATCATACAGCTCGCCGGTGTACGTGTCATAGAGCTCAATGCTGCTGTCAACAGCCACAGCTAACACTTCAGCGTTGGGCGAGAGAGCGATCTTGGGCGGGTTGCTGCTCTGTGTGTACTTGCCAGTTTCTAGCACGTGGGGTGACTCGCCGCGACTGTACTCGACTGGAGGAAAGAAAAAAAACATGAAAATATTACCATCGGGTGAGGGTGTCACAGTGGCGTGCAAAGGGATTTTTGTTGAAAATGCAATGAGAAGGTCGAGTATTACAATAAAAAAAATGTCTCTTTGAAAAAAATAATTACATATTTGTATGCCACCAGGATAGGCACTGACTACCTACCCTATACATGATTTCATACTACTTTTTTCAAATTTTTATTTTTTATTTCTTTGAATTGTCAAACTTTACCTTTCATTGCTTTTCCAGCAAAAAGTTCTATGTACGCCACTGTCAGAGGTAATTCCTGAGGAGGACTGACACCAGAACAGTTAACACACGTTACATCTTCTTTTCCCCGACGACTGACATTAACGTCCCAACGTGATATATAATTATACGAAAAAAGTAATTAGTCCCGCATACAAAATTTCAATACCTACTCGCAAATTACAATGGGATTGTGATTTTTTCCGTGTAATTTTAAAAGTCATTGAGCAACAAGGTCACAGATACATACATACATCTAGTGTAGCTTTAGAACGGCTGAATTTTGCTATGAAAATCGTTGGGACCGCAATTTAAGAGGGCAATACGTGCTGGTGAGCTTGAAAGTCGAAATATTGGTGGCTGGTTTTAATCAGACGTTATAAAAGTGGAAAAATATATATTACTCGTACAGTAAAGAATAGCTGGAATGATGTGCCTTGATTAGATATTTAATGAAATTTGTGAATACCAAACCTAGGTCTAATTTAAAACAAAAATCTGCTTTAATTAATTAAGTTTGCAAAGAAACAAATTGAAACTTAGTCAAATTAAAGACATTATAACAACAAATGATTTCCCTTGATTATTTTTGAAGAATTTTGGTTATGATAATTATTTACCATAGGTATATTTTAGTGCGTTCGCAACTTGATTCCCCGTCGAGCGACAGAGAGATCAAATACGGGACGAGTCGTGCGAGTGAGTGAGACGCACGCACCCGGGGTCACCAGCAGTAATTGTCGCCTTAAGTCATTGGCTGATACTGCAGCAGAGACTATAGGTGCCTGTGCTGCAGCCACCTTTGTATTTACGCTACCCGGGAGGCGGGATGCGAACTTAAACCCCTGCATTGAAAAACCAGGCACTAAACCCACTGAACTACTACTGCTCACTAAATACTAAGTGATATTACATACTATTAGATAACCCTCTACTATAACCAAAACCAAAAGGTTAATATTTTGGCATACCAAGTCTATCTACACTCAGCATGCCAAAATACTAACCTTTCTAGAAGTTTCGGGTGTATATTTATCTTAAGCCAGTATTCACTTGCGAAACAAATGTTTATAAACACTGTTTCAGAAACAAAATCTACGTGTTTAACGGCATGCTTCTGTGCTCCCCGCTGGCGGTGGGGAGCAAGCTGGTGTTTCAGGAACTGTGTGCCCGAAACAGCATTTCTCTGTGATGCAGATTCACAGCAAGCCGGATTCTTTGTTTATTGGGTTCCGTAGTCAACAAGAAACCCTTATAGTTTCGCCATGTCCCTCCGTCTGTCTGTTTGTCTATCCGCGGAATTAGATCAGAGGATCTTAGTACTAGAAAGCTAACGTCAAAACTATACATATCAATAACGCCGACAAAGTAATAAAATAAAAGATTGTAAAAAAAAATTTTTGGTTTTTCACATAAAGATGAAGTTTTTTCGCGTCTATGCCCTGTTGTGGTGTATCGTTGGATAGGTTGTTTAAAAATATTGCGGGTATGTGAAAACCATTTCATCCGATTGCGAAAGTGGAATTTTTTGTTAGAATCAAGTGGGGACACTTCCCTCCCTCTGCGAGCTAAACGGTTGTTTTTGGACATATGAAAAAATTCACGGCAGTAGTATGTAAGAAGGCTTTACAAGTTAACGAGTAATAGTCGACCAACTTAATTCTGCAGTTATGTTTCATACAAGTTTGTAATTTCTATATAATCATTTAAGTCTATTAACTTATTTGAATTCTACGGAACCCTCAGACGGGAGTCCTACTTGCACTTGACCGGTTTTTTACCACTAGCCTGAGGACGCGTGCAGGGCCTAAAAGGTAGTCTTCTGCCGACGAGAGCAAAAGCCGTCCCCTCTTCATTAACGACTACTATCTTGCAATAGTAGCAGGGACTTTGAGGAATTTAGAGCGGACACAAATTGAGTCTCTGCGGGATTTGGATTTCACCTACTACATCGTATTATGCGCAGTCGATATGCCGGGCACAAAAATCCAAAACAAAAATATCAAACAAAAGAGGTAAGATCTAGGTGGGGTTTGAAACGAAACGTTCGTAACTATGGCAACCAACACCAATCAACCAATCAGCGCGCTTCGTGATCATTTCAATACTCCATATTATTATGTGCTTGTGCGGTAAGCATTATAACCACACGCTCGCACTCAACGTGTCTGTTTGTGATTTCATAATAAGCAAATTATAGCACGGTGAAAATAAATAATCAGTAAATAGAGATTGTAAGGAGTCCGGCACTGTAGGCCTAGCATGAGTTTATATGAGTCTCCATACTCGCTAGCGACTGCGTAAAATATTTGTATAAGAAATTGTACAGCGCCCCTAGGGGCTTACGATAGTAACCAGAATTTTCAATACAATGTATTTTTCTCAAAAATACATTGCAATATTACCATTACATACTGTAAAGATCTACCAGAAAATACTTCATCCTGGCGAGCTATTAGGAAATCTGAATAACTGTCCAGGAAATTCGTATGAAAATCCATTACATACCATATGTTCACAGAGTATATTTCATATGTTTTCTTTTTAAAACTATCCGTGTCTATCTTTATAAGAGACTAAGGAAGTCTTCTCGTTGTTTTTTTTCTTAGTTCTTAGCGTTCCTCTAGATGGCGTTGTCCAAGAAGGCTAGAAGGCTGCATGGCGGTACATACCTTTGCCCAGCTGGCAATAATGAAAAAAAGCTGGGTAAAAGCGGGAATTTGTGCAAATAAATTACAAAATGAGTTCAGAAGCGGGCTTTGATATATAGATTGTACTCCATTAATGCTTTGCTGAAGAAATCAATAACAATAAACATGACTAATCGCCCAAATATGAGCAATTACGTAACTTTTCCTATTTCCTAGTCAGTTTATTAAATTTGATATAACTCATTATCATGAAAAACATGAAAATGACTCATTTTATTTTTGAGAAAAGCTCTATACTTGCTTCGACCATGAATTAGCAATCCTGGCCTTGTATATAAAACTCCTCGCCCTACGGGCTCAGACCTTTAACTTACTCGTCCAGGATTACTTATTTCCTGGTCTTAGCAGAAATGTAATATTACGCAGTGGCTAACGCGTATCGAGACCCAATCTCTTAATACAAAGAGGTAAGTGCGAGTTGCCCATCGAATAACTTTACGAATCGAGTTAAGACGGATGTCCACTAGTGTCCAGCGCGTGTTTCGTTCGGCCCACACATTTAACAAAAACGTCTAAACAAAACATTGTTTCGATACACATTTCTGCTGATAAGCCAGGGGCCTTATTGTTTAACTTCGACATCCATCGCAATAGGCTTCAGACGCGCCGTGATTGGCTAGAAATGACATCACACATCATTTGGCCAATCACAAGACACCGCTTTTGAAGGCTATAGCTATGGATATTGAAGTTAGACAATATGAGTGCAGGTCAATAGCATCATTGTTTAAGGGCAAAACACGCGTACCAAAACAATGTTTGGTTTAGACGTTTTTGTTGAGTATGTAGGGTAAAACACGCACTGGTAATAAAGTTATTCGATAGGGAATTCGCACTGTTTCGCACTTAGCTCTCTGAACCTTGATTGTCAAGTAGATCTGTCGCGAACTATAAGATGATAAACACGTCACTCTACCTATATACTGACAGTCCTATTATGCCTACATAAGAGTGATAATCTTACAGAAATATATATACCACAGTATAGTGTGTGAAAGTCTGTGCTAGGTACATCATATACCTACGAGTAACTCGAGTTCGTATTTGCGTTACCTATTTGCTAATTCAGATAAGATAGGGATCGCCGGCGTAAAGAGGTCGCACAACCGACTATACATTTAGATACGAGTATAAGAAACATCTGGTATTATTCATATCTATTCCATTTACTAATGGAATTATGATAAATGAATTTAGATAATTTACTAATGTCCTATCATAACTAAATGAGAGCAAATTTTTAACCAATTTACCAATAAATAAGTAGTTGGAACAACTATCATTTGATAACGAGGTAATAATCCATTATGGCGCATAGGCTGCCACCGTTTTAGTACAAAATTTAATGACTCGATTCTCTGTTGTTTTCCGTTATAGACCAAAGTACAAGACCTCTATCATCTAGTACTGATATTTAAAAAGGCACCATTTTGTAAAATTTTTGAATATTGACTTTCTTTTAAAGATATCAAGCTGGACAGATTTCTTACATACAAAGTTGTTTGAAGTTGTTTTCTTGCCTTAAGGCGGAACGTTTCGAGCTCGGTGCAAAATGCACAACTTATGATTGTTTTTCTTATCATTGAATGAAAAGTACTAAATAAATGTGATTTATGGCATTTCGCGACCATAGTTTAATGTCAATTTGGCTTTTCTACCAAGATTTTGTAATTTTATCGCGTTGTAAATGAATGTCTACACCAACTTAAAACACGCTTTTAAGTTTGTATGGACATTCACGCTAACTATAATCCATAAAATTAAGGAATTCTGCTAAAAATCCCTGATAATTATTCAAGAATAGTCGCAAATAAAGATGAAAGTATATTATTTCATACATTTTATTTAAAAATAAGATAAACAATCATTTTACACTGACTCGAAACGTTCCCCCTTAAAATGTACCTACACCAAAATTTTATTTTTCAGGTAGATAGTGACTTCGTAAATGCCTGTATTAAATTATAGAGGTCTCAATTTTTTGTCTATAACGAAAAACTACAAAGAACCGGGTGCTCTTCCGTTATTTTAATCTAGTTTCCATTACTTACGTCAACTTCTGGCTAGCTACAGCTGTTTCGTTTACCTGGAGCGGGGCAAGTCTTAAGTTTGATGTCATTTGGCGGCTTAAAAGCAACGTAGTCTCTCATTTCAAATGCAATATATTTGGTGAGTTTCAAAAGAATCCTCTGAGTTTACTTATATAAAAAAACACCTTCGAAATAATCACGTATTTACCGGCCTTGCTTTTTGAATATTTACTTGAACCGCTAAGTAAACGCAACGGCAGTAGTTAGCCATACGTAGGGAGAAGCACAACATTTTCATAGCAAAATGACGTGCTTTTTGTTCATTGCCTCCTAGACCACTTCTGACCCCCCCCCCCTCACTATTACATGTGATGTGACGAAGTGAACTACCTAGATTTGTAACAGCGTACATTACACTCTCACATAAATTCACTACTGATTGGCACAACAAAGCAGAAATAAAACAAGATAACAATAAGGCTACAGACTTACTCTTTGTATGGTATAGTTTCCACGTGCCGTCTTTAGATATAGTCGCTATATGCGACGTATCTACGTCGAAAGCGACGTCATAAACTCCTGACGAATGGCCCGTGAGCTCGAACGCTTTGGTCACTTGTTTGAATTCCCCTTGTTTTGTGAAGTAGACTTCCATCACTTTCACGTCAGCTGTGAATCCAGTGGCTACAACGAATCGGCCGCAAGGTGATATTTTTGCTGAGTAGGTGCTCATTAGGTAGGTGTCTAGTCGATCGAATGGAGATCCTTTCAAGTCCCAAAGAATCATGTCAGTTTTCGATGAGCAGGACATCATGAATTTTCCGTTGCTCGATATGCCGAAGCCGATGACGTCATCCTCGTGCATCTGAAAGTGGTATAACAGTTTATGATTAAAATGTTGTCCGTCATACAATAGTCTACATAAGAGTTTCATTATGGCACGAAACGCAAGAAACGGCGCATCATTTGATTAATTTTTCCTAGGTCAACAAAACTTTCGACTCCAAAACTCCAAACGGCTTGGCCGGTTTTGAGTTATTTTATGCCATACTAAGGCATATGGCAAAGGCCATTGTTATAATTAAATCAAAGGAGACAACAATCTAGCTATTACTATTATTGAATACGCGTTCATAGAGATACTACTTTGTCTATGTTCGCGTGTTTTTCTGCGGACTGCCCAGGTTTCTTGTAATTTTCGTGTCACCAGGTACTAGTAAGCCTATCTTGCAAAAAAGCTGTAATCTAAACTGCTTTCGCCTGGTAGCCTTCAACCCCCTCTGAGATAAAGCTTTGCGATGATGATATAAACAATACATAAAGTCAACTAAGTTGTGGGCGTGACCAAATGTAATGCTTTTGTTTATAAATTTCCTTCGTTAGTACGTGCACGCTCGATGAAACTTGCGAAGGCAATACAATCGCACCGATTTCGTCACGGGCGCAAAATTGAAAACTTGTGGCAGGAGTAACAACATTTTGGCAATACATACTGTGAAGGTTTTGAAACATATTATTGGTTAAAATTTATCTAGATTACATTTTCAATGCGAAATTAGTATTAATTTTTGATTTTATCTAAAAGCAATAAAAAACACTTTTTGTAAAAAAAACTGTTAAATTTACGTTTTTAGGAGTTTCTTGTTAAGATATTTTTCAAAACTCCCGTTTTTTTTTCTAATTTGGCATAGATTTTAAAAATATCAATGGACTCATCCTAAAATAATATTAAAAAAACATTCCATAGACATCTAATTTGTAGTGGGGCTTGAACGTGGTGGGTGTCCAAAATTACACTTTTTGTATGGCGTGCCTCTATAGATCGTAACATTCTTGGAATTAAAGGGTAAAACACAGAAAGAACGTGCGATGTATTTTTTTTCCTTTTTCAGATTTTTATGCCAAGTTGTTCAGTTGGTATAGTTTCGAGAAATAGGGAAAAAACGTGCCAAGTCATGAGTATTATTTATGTAAAGATTTTGTAGAAAGGACAACAACTTGTTTGTAACTTTATAAATGCAATTGTGAAAATATTGACTTTACTGACATGGCACGTTCTTTCTGTGTACCCGTCAATTTGAAGTAACTTTAGTGCGTTACAAACATAAATTAAAAACAATTTTCAGGTAAACAAATTATATAATATGCAGAATTTGATTGATTAAAGAACATAGGTTATTCTGATATTAAATTTTGGTTGTATTTATGTTTTATTAAATACAGTAAACTAGCGACTAAAACAGTTAATATGATGAATAATAAATATTCTTGTACGTCATGTGTCAACAAAATATGGCTGATCTTTTGGCAATTTTTTGAAACGAATGAATTGTATTTGAATGAAAAATTTTGCTCTTTGAAGTTGACAATGTAAACGAGGTTTGTATAAAATAAAGTATTATTTGTAAATGTTACGAAAGATAAGTATTCAATAGTATTAAAGTCTTTCCTAAGAGGGGCTTTTTTTTTCTTTTTTCTTAAAGCGCAGTGGGTCCATCGCATAACGAAAGAGACATAAACACATCTAAAAAAGTGCGTGTCTAAGTAGTTGAATCAAGAACAGATTGGATACCATAAAAAAATACGTACATGAATTACCAAATGTTTTGGATATTGCGTTTATTTGTTTAAAACAGTCATTCATTTCGTTATTGTTATTTTTTTTGGTTGTTGTATTAGTTTGGACGGACAGATAATAGTCTAAAAGGTAGTTTCGAACTGAATAAACAGCCTTCACTAAGAATTTTTTTTCGATGTAGCGAACTTTATCACGATTTGGGCTTCCTTATTGTCTAAGAAAAGGCCTTTTTATAACATGTATTTTTTTCAAAACCTAATTTTTTACTATAAACGTCGTCTTAACTACCCATTTTTTTCTATTGAACAAAGTTTCTTCAATTTTGTTTTTAGGGTTCCGTACCCCTAGGGCTCAACGGAGCCCTATTAATGTTACTCTGCTGTCGGTCTGTCCGTCCGTCCGTATACCAAGGGTCGCTAGCTCAAAATTTTGTTTTTAGGGTTCCGTACCCAAAGGGCTCAACGGAGCCCTATTAATGTTACTCTGCTGTCGCTCTGTCCATCCGTCCGTATATCAAGGGTATCTAGCTCTTAAACGGAATCAGTTACAGACCTAAAATTTAAACACTTTGTGTAGAATGTTGACCCAAAACCGAATATTGAATTAAAGACTCAATTAAATAATTTCAGTTACATTATTTTTCAGAGGGGGGATACATGAAAAAGAATATGAAAAAAAAATGTTTGCCCTTGTATATGGGATGTCATTGAGTAGAGTATACATAAATAATATATATTTTTTATCTTCAAGAATAAAGAACTGGGGTGCCGACAAAGTTGTCAGTTTTAGACCATATTTGTTCTCAAAAACAAAACAGAAATTTCTGTATATTATGTACCAAATACTGTATTTAAACTACAAATACTGAAATTTAATTATGGAAAAATAATTAGTGACCAAATAATTTTGCAGTTTAATTTTTTAATGGTGTATGATTAAGTTGAATAAAATTTGGGACTTTTACTCAACTTTTATTGAGGTCTACTAATTAGCTTATTACCTATATAATGCTACGGAACCATCAGGGAGCGAGGCCCACCGGTTTTCTATTGCTTGCTGACTTTGTTAGCCCATGCCCACTGAATCAAGGGTTCATAATTCTGTTTAAAAAAAAGGTTTTTCCCACCGTTATGACCGTTTTGCAGATTTCTAGAACTTTCACGACATACAAGATATTCACTAAGTTCAAAAGGGCCGAGCCTCGAAAATCTTGGTTTTTTATGCGTGCACTGGTGGAAGCTTTGAAATATACAGAAATATTGTTGGGACGTAAATCGCTCGAAACCTGTGTACAACTAAGACAAAGAAAATATAATATAAAAAGTTGCAAGATTAAAAGCCGAAATACGAAATTTTATTTAAATAGACCTTGCTTTCGCCTTTAAAACCACATACATAATTATTACTAAGTAGCAGACCAAACATAAGGATTAAATAGCGTGGCAAGTTCCCATACAAAAAATAAGCTACATTTAGGCTTCATGGTACGAAGAAACGTATAAAAATGGGTTGTTTTGGCTGCCTTAGTCTTTTAATTCCTAAACTAATCTCTAGTATATATTTTGTTTAAAAACAAGCAATATTTATATTTAAAAGAACCCGAAGTTCACGGAGCTAAAATTGCCACGCGTCGACTCTATGCGTTTATTATTAAGGGGCCACCTTTTATTTTTCAACGGTTTTTGCTAAAACATCCTAAGCCAACTACTGATTTGATGAATGTAAAACTTTAACACATGTTTTTTCAGACCTTTATCTTTCGATAGACATAGCCGTTACCTAATTGGACAAATTTCACTCGATAGCTTTTATTTTCGAAATAGACGCCTTTTTAAGGTGTGAATACGTTTTATGTCCAAGCGGCTTGAGTTTTATGTCTGAAATTACTGCTATAACACGAAAACATGGTTTATTATGTACAGACATACCAAAAATGTCGTACATCAAATATTATTCAGTAAATAGACGAAATTAGTTTTGAGACTTACGTCCTTTAGTTCTGAGTCGAAGCACGCTCAAAGGTTGCACTCGATTTTAAACTTTATAAGCACTACGCGTCGAGATATATAGCAACGCTCGCCGTCAATTTGTCAGTATTGCTCGTTGCGTTGTCAGCGTCGGACCTATGACCGTTTTCTTATCACGCATGCGCGTACCTAGACACGGGACGAGAATACTATTTTACTTGCTCAGCGGAGAATACTAACCCATTCGTTAGTAACTAAGTATTACATATTCAAATACATACTGCGATATCATAAAAAAAATGGGAAACAAGAGGAACAAAATTTATGTTGTTAAAAGAAAGAGAGCTTATCAATTAAAAGATATGAGAGATGCGAAGCGGTAAGTACCTACCTTCCCTTTCATTATGTTATAAAAAATGTAGCTCCTTTGTCAGGGTTCTGCACTCCAAATTTTTCAAAAGAACCCTCATACTCATGATCTGTCTGTCTAGTACGTCTTAGTAATTATCTTATCACATACAAGTACAATCTCTCTGCGATCACTGATATATCGTAAAAGTAGTAGGTACAAGTACCTATCTGCGATGAATAAAGCTACTGACTTGAAACATGCTTCAAATTCGCACTCACACAACGTTTGAATACACAAATATCATTATAAACTACCTACAGGTAGGTACATTTTGATGCTATTTATATAGGTAATATTATTTTTTTCTTCAATATCATAATAAACTATGTACCTACTTAGATATAATATTCAACTAAAAATGTGATTATTTTCTTACAGATCGAGAAAAGATAATCAAAAAGATAGCTCAGATGATCTGAATGAAATTAGGTAAGTGATCTTTACGCGGGAGATTTCTTTGAGGTCAAAGGATGCGACACAGGTGGATGGCATCAGTCTTTACCGCGTAAATCTAACACTTACTGTACTGTAATAAGAGTTCATTCAGGGTACGCGTTACCGCCTGTTTCGAACGCGATCTCGAGCGAGCCTTATCAGTTGTCCCGTGTATCACGGCGCTGTCACGCTTATTGCTATGTAATAAGAACTACGGCGTGTTAAAAATGGAAAGTCATTTGGTACGAATTTTGTTGTCGATTGTAATATTGTTGATTTTTCATTAATTTAACATTTCAATAAGGGTCTAAAATAACATGACCCAAAAGAAATAAAAATAACAAAAAGGAAAATTTACAGTTCTGTCTAAACACTCTAAATATTTATTTTTGTTGGTTTTTCTAGGTATAACTCAGAATAATAAAGTATAACTAAAGCGAAGGTACGACGAACATCAAACTTTTCTGATGTCTGTCTAAGTCTCTGTATATATATTTCTTTCATCTCTATAAAATGTAAAAACTACTATGTATCGAATGTGGGTATTTCATTCAAGGTTTTACTACTTTTATTTCAGCATGCAACCTCCATCTGATGTAGCGAGTGTGGACACTCATTCCACTTTGACAGGAAATATAAATGTAAATAACACGTAAGTTCTATAAAACATTATTATTTTGATCAGTACGTGGCGGCAGGCCGCGCGCAGGGCCTGCTATAACCTAAGCGCTCTGCTTTGTGGCGGCGTCGCCACGCCGACACCGCACGCTTTGGATCCGCGACCGCGAGACGGTATGTATTAAAAATATCATGTTGCCTAGTAAATTTATGAAACAGAGGAAACGATAAATGCAACATCGAAGAACTAACTATACGGAACTCGAATTATAATATTTATTTTTCATCATAATATATAAGTTTGCGGCTTGTAAGTGACTGAAATCCTGGTTAAATAAATATGTTTTACGAATTACAGGTTTAATTATACCACATTGCAAAATGCAAATGTAATGACCTCCACTTCCATGGATGTTGAGGAAGAAAGGTATGAATACGAAACTCGTATAATATTTTTTTTCATCGTAATAAAAGTTGTCGGCTTGTCAATGACTTAAACCCAGGTTAAATAAATATGTTTTACAACTTACAGGTCTAATTATACCACATTGCAAAATGCAAATGTAATGCCCTCCACTTCCATAGTTGTTGGCGAAGAAAGGTAAGAACAAAATTTATAAAAACTTCTTGACTCAAAATTAAGTAGCATAATGAATTAAAAATTAAAATTTTATTCTTTAGAGAAAAACACCTTAGGATTTTTTATTATTTTACTCATAAAAAAGAAAGTTTACTGAAAATGTATACATCCACAAAGAGGGTAGGTAATACTTTGCCAATCACCTGTATGTTCCAGTCCAATCATGCAAGACGAAAACACATCACTGCATAATTTAGAAAAAAATGACGAAACCGAAGTAGAGTAAGTGCAATGTCTTAATTGTCGTCTCATTACCACAAAATGGATAGATACAGAAGGCCAGCTTCATAAAATCAGCAAAAACAGTCACACACACGCATAGATGCGTACATCCAACGATCTGTAAAGAATTTCGTATTGGCATTCACCCGAGATCATCGTGCATACGCGTCTATGGCTGCGTGCGCTTGTTTTCGCCCGTTGTACGGAGCTGGCCTTCTGGCACTATTTTTTTTGTGTCATAACTTATTATATTTTTTAAGTTGTACGTAATAATTTCAGAGTACTGGAAGTGAAAGCATCAAAGAAAGTGTATACAAATAAGAAAAAAGTTAAGAAACAGATAAAAACACAACATTCACGTCCATATAGACTTGGGTATGTATCTTTAATCTTTCAATCTGTATTATGTGTATATTTAATCTTACTTAATAGTACGAGTATAATCCTGGACTGAACTATCATTGAACTGCACGTCGTCTTTTTCTGCCCGTCTTCCAATACCTCAAGAAGGGCTGGGATGATTGGGCTAAAATTTGATATGAAGGAGCAGAATTTAACTTAGTTCACACTACTTCCACACTAACGGTACGCTTCACAAACGTTTTTATATTTTTAGATCTGAAACCAATGAAGTTGAGGAAGGAGGTGAAGAAAGACGCATTGTGGACATACTTTATTTTATAAAAAAATTACAAAAGATGTCGGACCATTCTCCTTTTGAATGTAAATTTAGTGATTTAAGTATACAAGGCCTGACATCTGATGGTTTAAATTCAAAAATTATGTTTAGATGTGAAATGTGTAAAATGGTGTTCCGTCTAAACACATGTGACCCAAAACCAAAAAGAACAATTAATGTCAATGAAGCAGCATTATTGGGGATGACAGCGTCAGGTATCGGAATATCACAGTTTTCTGAATTGTTATCAGCAATTAATATACCACCTATGGGCGCTAACGCTTATGAAAATTCCAAAGAAAAAATGTCAAAAGAATGGGAAAAATGTGCTCTTCTTGCCATGGAAGCAGCAGCTAACCGAGAACGCGAAGCTGCAATTGCCGAAGGTCGAGTTAAAGATGGAATAGCTGTTATTGATGTAATAGCTGATGGCTGTTGGTCTAAACGCTCTTACAGGACAAACTACTCTGCACTCTCAGGCGCAGCGGCCATAATAGGTCGAAGATTTGGTGAAGTTCTATACTTTGGCGTAAAAAACAAATATTGCTGCATCTGCTCAAGAGCAGAAAATAAAGATATGGAACCCAAAGAGCATGTTTGCTATAAAAATTATTCCGGTTCATCAACAGCTATGGAGGCCGATATTATAGCTGAAGGGTTCAAGATTTCTGTAGAGACACAAAAATTAATTTATGGACGATTGATTGCTGATGGCGACAGTAGTACCTACAACAAAATAAAAAATCAGAGACCCTACCCGAACCACTATGTGGAAAAAATTGAGTGTCGCAACCACCTACTTAGAAATTTGTGCAACAAATTAAACGCTCTGACAAAGGACACCAAGTATCTCTTGAGTACACGTAAGTTATTTACATGTTCCAGAATTATGGCCATTAGAAAAGTTGTCTGGCTCTCAATTCAAGCGAATAAAAACGGCACAGCAACTTTGTCAGAACGTATAAATCAGCTTTACGTAGACATTTCTAACAGCTATAACCACGCATTTGGTAACCATAACAAATGTAAAGACTATTACTGCAGCAGTGAAAACAAAAGCGAAGACATGACACAGAAGCTGATTGGTACACCAATTTGGATCAAAACCCAGTATCATGTTGGGCAACTAGCGGCAAACGCAAAAAGTCTAATCAACGACACTGACAGCAATATTGTAGAAACATTTAATAGTATTGTTGCTAAATTTGTCGGCGGCAAGAGGATCAACTACAGCTTAAAAAATGAGTACCATAACAGAGTTTCTGCTGCAGTAGTTTCGTTCAATACGAAATCACCCATCTATACTCTGCAAAAAAACATAATCGGTCAGAGCCCAACTACAAAATCAAAGAAATTGGAACTAACAAGATCAAAAAAAGTTGTAAGTGGTAATTTTTGTCCATTTGTCAATTGCTTAAAAACTTTGTTTGTAAACAGGTACCATCAGAGAAATTGCCACTGACATGCTTATCGCATTTATTACTAATGCATTACGGGTGATAAGTGACAGTGGATTTTTCTTAGATAGTACATAAGATGGTACAGAGTATTACTATGTATCCATCTAGTTCACACTACCAAAGTTATGTTTTCTTACAGAAACGTCAACACCTCCGACCAAAGGCATTATTCAGACCCGCACCCACAAGCAAATCCTTATCCACAGATAAGAGTTACGGCGAAGCATGCCAAAAACCAGATGTTGATCCCGAGGAACTAGAGCTTCTGAAAAACACGTTCCTGAGCAACTTAGAGAAAACTCAAGAGCAAAGGTCAAAAATCGAAAAAGAAACCATTCTTCAGAGGGATTGTAGTGAATGGTTGGAGTTGCGGCGGCAACTACTAACGGCGTCTAACTTCGGAAAAATAATTAAAAAAAGAGAAACTACTGGGCCATCGTTAGTGCGTGCACTTCTCTATAAGCAAGATCTCAGCAATGTAAGATCAATAAGACACGGAGTTGCGAATGAAGCTAATGCACTCCATCAGCTGTCAATTCAACTGGGGATTGCCATAGAGAACTGCGGATTATTCATTGATGCTCAGATTCCGTACCTTGGAGCAACACCGGATGGACTGGTTGGAAATGATAAAGTCGTGGAAATAAAGTGCCCTTTGTCAGTATACAACCAGAATTTGAAAGATGTAGATGTCTTAAATAAATTACCATTTTTCAAAAAGAAAGACGATGCACTGGTATTGAACAAAAATCACGACTGGTTTTATCAAGTAAGTAATTTAACTTTTTGAATCTACATAGATCTAGTTACTATTTAACAGATTTCTTTTCAATTTCTTCATGTTTTATTTTTTCAGGTTCAAGGCCTGTTACATATAGCACAAAGAAAAAGTTGCATTTTTGCTATATGGTCTGGCGAGAACAACCCTCTGCATGTAGAAATTATTGAAAGGGATAAATAATATAAATGCATGGTTGAAAAACTTAAATCATTTTACATAACCCATATCTTACCAGAATTGGTAGATCCTAGGCATTCCAGAAATCTACCGCTTCGTGGTACCACCAACTTAAAACAAAATTCATCAAAAGTTACTGGAGCAGACCTGAGTGAAAATGAGAAGAAAAATAGTTCCAAAGTAATCAGTTCTGTTCTTACATTTCAACAAATGTAGAGCAGGCAAAATAATAAATTTAATGTCACGATTTGCAAGTGGAGTTAAAAAGGATTTGTAGCGTCACCGTGGCTATTCAATCTTATGGACAGTTGTTTAAATGATTTAAAAGAGCGTGTATGTGGACTGAAGTTAGGGGAGTTACTTATCAAATGCCTCTTATACGCCGATGACCAAGTTATCCTTGCTTCATAGACGGATGAGCTGCAAGAGATGGTAACAATTATGAATGATGATGCCTTTAAAAATAAAGGAATGAAAATTAACGTTAGTAAAACAAAGGTTTTGGTGCTAGAGAGGGATGAAGAGATTACTGAAAGTAATGCTCAGATTAGAGACGAGGAAGTAGAACAGGTTAAAGAATTTGTGTATCTTGGTTGTCTATTTACGCGCAATGGAAAGTGTGACGGTGATATTGAAAGAAGAGTGAATGCGGAAGATAAAGTGAACGGAGCCCTGCACACGTTTATAGGCAGCCAAAATGTGACTGCAAAGGCAAACAAACATATCCATACTAACTTGAATCTCCTATTTTACCCTTTTAGGGGTGAAATTTTGAAATATCCTTCCTTATTCCATTTTAAATGGAACCTTTATGCAAAGTTTCAGCTTTCAAGGGCTTGGGCGTTGATGGGTCAGTGAATGAGTGAGTGAGTCAGTCAGTCAGTCAGTCAGTCAGACAGTCAGGACTTTTCTTTTTATATGCATAATAATAAAGATTGTAATAAGTATAATAATTATAAGTAGAACTTTTCTAATATTATAAAAACATAATAAAAACCTGTATTTCAGCAAATAAATATGATCTTATTTCTCATTGTTACCATTTTTTCCAGTAAATAAAGTTATTATACTATCATTATTATGATCCTGACAAAAAAAATGTTGAATGATTGATTCTTTTTATTTACACTGTAAGTAAAATTAAACTTTTTAGTTTAATGTTCACAGATCGTATAAATAGGATTAAATTATTTATAGCGAAATCTTTCACTCGAGAAACTCTAAAAATTATTTGAGTAAGACAGAAAAATCAATCGGAAACAAATTCTCAGATAACATTTTATTTGGGACGAGCCTAGAACCGAATTTTTTTTACATTTTTTTTTTCTGTTTGTGTTTTTATGTTACTATGCACTCTAATAAATTATTATTATTATTGTATACATTTTGTGTAAGCATGTAACATTTACATAACGCCGAGGTGCGGCGCGGCGCCGCTACGCCACCCAAAGTTGATCGGCGCACAGTCGCCGCCGGCAAATACGAGTCGGCGCTCACGTCTACAAAATATAGTAGGTACTAATGTAGTAGTTATTTAAAGAAACGATAAAAACGGATATAGGTATTATTAATTATTATGTAAGCAAATGCGACAATGGTAAAAAGTTTTAAATTTTCCTTATATTCTTTAAATATATTTTTAAACTACCGTTTTGATCTTAATTATATATTTTTTTATAATATTTGATTAAAAAAATATGTAATGTCAAATTTTTTTAAAACATTAGTACCTATTAACCCACTTTGCTGTTTTAATTAATTTTTTCCAATAGCTATGCAACATTTCGCACGCAAACGCCTCTAGCGGCGATTCGAGGTAACTAAAATCTGCTTGCGGGGAAGCGGGGAGGAAATCACGATTTCTGACGGGCCTGGGCCGGGCCTTAATGTTAGGTCTGCTAATATATTATACGTCTGTGTTTAAAACATAACAATAGATTTATAAGTTGATTGGTATTATAAAACGGTACTCCTTTTATTTTGCGCACTATGTGCAATATTGTACAGTTCAAGTGAGGGCTTTGCGACTCCCCTCAACAATTAAAACCCTTGTTATAACTAAACTAATATGTTTCCGACAGACGGTTTAGAGGAAATTGTTTTAGGGCTCCGTTCTCAAAAATTAAAAACAACCCTTTTTTATGGTATGAATCGTGTCTGTCTGTCCGTCGCCGCCACTTTTCCTCGCCTCGAGACGAATGAAGCATATTATGTTTAAAATATGTTATTAACTTAAAATTTGTAATAGTTAAAAACTTGTGTGGTACAAATATTTTTTTTCCTATTTAACCCGGCACCCATCAGAGAGCAGAAAGAACAATTTAAAAAAATTAAGCTCGTTTAGTGGAGCATCATTTGAAAGATCTTGTTGAAGGGAAGGAAGGACATTTTTTTTCGTGTTTTTACAATAATTTGAGGAAATGTACGTAAAAACCATATTCCAACGCTTTCTTTCTGAAAGTATGCGACTGAAAAAGTTGAAAATACTTTATAATACGGAGGCATGTATATGTCGTGGGCATATCTTATTTCTGTTAAAACTAGGGAGATCGCCTCGCTCCGCTCCGCTTTGCTCGGCTCTCCTGATCACAAGCAACCTAACACGCTCCTCCCCGCTCCGCTCGTTGTCGTTAACTATTTTTCCTTTTTGGTGAAAGATACTCGATTTACGATTTGCTTAATTCTACGATCCGCCGACTGAAACGAGTGTTCCTTAGTAAACATTAAAATTAAAAATAATAAAAGAGAGAAATCAATTAACAAGTAATACAATTTATTTACAAGAAAATAATAATTTAGACTTTAGACATTAGACATTAGAATTTAGAGTTTATAATTTAAATTTTAGAATTACAAAATTAAATCGGGTCGGGGTTTTTACGTCTTTCAAAAGTTACAATTAAACTTCTACTACCGCACTTCCCTTTAGTTGTTTTGAAGGTTGTGTAGAACTTCTTTTTGTAGGTCTTGTGGTAGTTTAATCAAAGAAGAAAGAAGAACCCTGGAACGATGATATTATGTTAGGTTCAGTATTATGTATATATATCTTGTCTGCCACATCGTTGAGCGGAGGAAGGTGAAGCGCGGCATTTGGATGAACCAGTTTGTATAAATGATGAGGCAGGCAAGGTTTATAGGACGAAAATAGTGACATATACCTACACAGTGGGAAAATTAATTTATAAATACACAACTTACCCAATGTTGGGGTTGAGTTTATTATGTAGTAGTTTAGTTAATACGTAGGTAGCAGTAGAATATAATATTTTACAATATAATTAAAATATTTAAATTTCTTTTCGGTAATAGTTAATCAAGCAGCTTCAAAATAAAATTTTTGACGTAGTTGTTTCTTTTTTCTGACAATCGAATATTTCAAATTTAAATTATTTTTGGTTGACGAAAAGAGTTTCTTATGTAGTTTGAAGTTAAAAAGTATGTACAACGTTACACGATGACATAAAACAATAACAAAGTAAACAGTATAGTTTTCAAAGTATTATTTACACAGCATGAAATGAATTTACAGTAACCCCATTTTAAACCACGACAAAAAAAAATCGTAGCCTAATAAATTAAGTGAAAATTGTAAAAACAAAATATTCATTGGTATAATTCCAAGAGCCAGAAATGGCGCAAAATGCAAAAAATAATAATGCCTCAATAAAAAAGAAACTAGTTTTGTTTGACCGAGTTTCTTTGTGTATATTGAATACAACTAAGCCAAAAACCAAGTAAATTACATCGCGTTCATATAAAGAAAAGCCTCAAGAAGCGATTTTGTAAACATAACTATCCTGGGTGTTAAGTTCATAATTTCAGGGTTTGCCCCATAGTAAAAGTTGTTCATATTGATGGGTAGAACACCCCGTTTTAAGGAAAAAGGTTATCATCTTAACACCCAGTATTTCAAGTATTATTTAAGAAAAACTCAGTTTTTCGTGATCGCGGGTTTCTTGTTTGTCGTAACAGACACAACTAGGAGCACGCTATTAAAAAAAACCAGCCAAGTGCGAGTCGAACCCATTATCTATAAAAACGTCAAAAGAATCATGTCTGTTGTATGGGAGTCCACAGGTCCGACTCGCGCTTGGCCGGTTTTAGTATTTGTTGTTATAGCGGCAACAGAAATACATCATCTGTGAAAATTTCAACTGTCTAAGTATCACGGATCATGAGATACAGCCTGGTGATAGACGGACAGACGGACAGATAGACAGACGGACAGCGGAGTCTCCCGTTGGTTACCCTTTGGGTACGGAACCCTAAAAATTCAACGTCATGAGTTCATATTGATATTGTAACGACTACTCGCGACCTAATAGTCTATTTCGCCTGACTAGTTTCACTGTACTTTTTAGGGTTCCGTACTCAAAGGGTTATCAACGGGACCCTATTACTAAGACTCCGCTGTCCGTCTGTCTGTCCGTCTGTCACCAGGCTGTATCTCATGAACCGTGATAGTCAGACAGTTGAAATTTTCACAGATGATGTATTTCTGTTGCCACTATAACAACAAATAGTAAAAAACAGAATAAAATAAATATTAAAGGGGGCTCCATAAACAACAAACGTGATTTTTTGCCGTTTTTATAGATAATGGTACGGAACCCTTCGTGCGCGAGTCCGACTCGCACTTGGCCGGTGTTTTATACTGTATTTGTATAAGAAAGTCATGAGTTCAGTTCTGTGCGATGCGCGAATTTAATGCACATTTCCCCTTTTTAGGGTTCCACTTAGAAAGGACTAAACGGAGCGCTATTATTGTCGCTCTCTGCTGTCTGTCCGTCCGTATGTCGCGGGTTGCAGGCTGAATGAGGTACGGATCTGAAATTTGGATTATGTTGTGTAAAATGTAAACCCCAAACCAGATATTGAATTAAAAATGAGTTTAAATTTATTTCCAGGAGGGTCCCAAGTCGCATACATGCAAAAGGAGCTTTTTTTAACCCGGCATGCGGGGCGTCAATGTCTAAAACCTATTAAGTAGAGTACAAATATTTTTTTAATTTCCAAAAATAAGGAAATGGGGTGCCGTCAAAGTTGTCAATTTTAGACAATTTTTGTTACGGGGTCTATCTCAAAAACGAAACTAGTTAGGAATTTGGAGTTTTCTGTATGTGCCATATACTCTAATTAAACAACAAATAAACGCCGATTTTTAATATAGGGTTAAGTAACCGAATACTCGATCAACTTAATTTTACAGCTTTGTTTCATAAAGTTTCTAAGTACTGATGAGTTCGTAATTTTTATTCAAATCATTTAAGCCTGTCAACTTATTTATAGAGGGTAACTTTTTACCTCGGTACAAAATGCACATCATAATATTGTTTTGCTTACTTTTGAATAAAAAGTATGCAATAAATGTGTTTTAAAGCAACTTGCGGAAATAGTTTATTAATAAAAAAGTCTTCACAAAAAAATACGTATTGTTTGCATTACATTAACAAATTTAAAAGCGTGTTTACAGTTGTAATGTAATGCAGCTAAAATGTAACGCTAAAATTGAATAATTTTCATTTGATCACCTAACTATTAACAAGCAATTTGCGCTAATTGCTATTTATTGCATACTTTTTATTCAAAAGTAAGGAAAACAATATTATGATGTGCATTTTGTACCGAAATCCTCTGTTACCACCTTAACTTATTTAAGTGGTACGGAACCCTCAGGGCGCAAATCCTCCTCGCACTTTACCGGTTTTTTTGTTCATAGATGAGCAATTTTGCAAAAACCGCGCCTTAATATGCATATTTATGAACAATTCGGTGCAACACTGCAATATGGGTGAAGCGTTTTTGTAAGCAAGCGTGCGAGGAAACGTGCGGATGGACCTTCCTGCGGCTAAAAATAAAGAGCTCGAGGTTGCGCATGCGACGCCAATGGACCCATATAGTACTGACACATGCGGTCATTGTGCCATCTTGAGGCCTTTTCTTTAATCGCTCTACGTATTAAATCTGTACTGAAACGACAATATGCACATCGATTAAATTAATGGTCTAAGAGTTTTGGTTTACCCACATTTTTTAACAGACTTCAACAAAGGAGGTTCAACTTTATTTGTTTTGGGTATGTTACTCCATAACTCTGGTATAATTTAACGATTTGAAAAAAAAAACAATATTCGGTTTTGGGTTAAAACTCTACATACATAACATATCCAAATTTCAGATCAGTTTTAGCTTTAATTAGCTTTAGTATAACTCCTTTCAAGGATTTGGTCGAATTACCAATCAACCTGCATATTTGCCTATAATAATAAGCCTTACAATTTGAAAAGCACTCGGACAGAATCGTCGTCACAATTAGGCATGGTAATTAAATTGCGCCAAGTATGTAGATAGTGATATTTTACCGTTTATTAAAACCGATTAATCTCTATTAGGCTAGAATGACGCAAGTTGCGGCCTTTTTTACCACATCATACAAAAATAACGAATAAAAATTCCCTAAAATAGGACGTTGATTTAAAAAAAACCCTAAGCTGTTGAAACCTACATTTAGTAGTCTTCATACCAAAGCAGCGCATTGAAATTCAGTTAAAACGGAAATCGGGATAAGTCGCCGGCTCATCCTACTTTTTAATTTCATATAACGTCATGAAAGCACTATTTAGCATAACTACATATGGATTTGCGTCTACCTAACAAAGGCAAGCGATTATTAGAATCAACGCACTACGGTATTAAAATTGAATTAGAATTAGTACATTACATGATGTAATTATCAATTCACAAAGAAACATTCCCTGAGTCAAGTCGATAACTATTAAAAGGGCAAGGGAAGTAGGAACTAGAGTATAAAAGGTTAAAGTATATTTTTATTCGACATTTAATTGACTTGTCCTCTTACGAGCGGATGTGAAGATAACATTTTAAACGCTCAAAAAGTCTAGATGGAAATGGTAGGATCAACATTTTTGACTTCAGAGTCGTATTACGAAAACATACTCAAAATCATCGGACCTACGGGTTTTGCTGTGGAGGGTAGGGGGGTCAAGAACGTCCCGATTTATGGTTTTTCACTTTTATCCCAAAAGCGGTGCACCGTAGCTAAACCTACAAAATTCCCCACAAGATTGCTACCTTCAAAACTAAGCAAAAAATGTCCTCTGAGATCGTATGATGCACCAGCAAATGCGACACCGCAAAATTATCGATAACAAACATTTGTAAAGTCTGTGGCAAACATAAAACTCGGCATAAAATCTCTTCGCTCTCATCAACTGAAGGAGCAGCGAAGAAACATTCCTTTAGGCCTTACCAACAGGTGACGCAGCACTGAATGTCGTCGTGCAGGAGTTTTAAAAGTCTGACAAACCTCTCCGAGCACCCCAGCTTCTGCAGGATTTGCACGCATGTTGTCAGATACGCAAAATGTTAGAAAGGGCTTCACGAGGCACACAATCGAAAGCCTGCTCCAAGTCAACAAAGCAGAGGTACAGCTGCCGACCCTGTTCTCTGCTTTATTCTTGCAGTTGACGAACGGAAAATATTGCCTCACACGAGTCTCAATCAAGTCGAAACCAAAACTGCGTCTCAGGTCTTTTCAGATAGAGTTCTGAAACTTTAAGAGATGGGGGATAATGTGTAAGAGCAATCTTGGAGGAAATTTTATGGGCTCAATTTTATTTTCAACCACTTTTTAGCTACAGCGCACCGTTTCCCTCCCCCACCTCCAGCAAAACCCTTACTACGTACTCTACGACCCTGAAGTCAAAAACCTTGATCCAACTATTTCCGTCTAGAATGTTTTATTGACAGAATTAAAGTTACGAAGACCAGGTCAGGAGGCAACATGAAGAAGTATTTTATTGTACGAAATTGATTACTGGACGGTTTTAGAAACTAGAAATACGTACAAAAAATTATCACTAATGTGGTCAAAAATATTTTATGACTGCACGACTTTGCCCGCATGTTTGGCTCCAATTTGGTGGACGTACAACCGAAAAAAACCTTCACGAGAAACGGCTAAATCAATAAATACACTTCTTTGATATGCAAAAACGACAATCGTGTTTAGTATCGTTTCTACCTTTGTTTAAGCGATGTGAAAATAACAGCATTCATGCACTAAGCAGAGCATTATATGAGCGCTTGCAGCGAAATCTTGCCGGCGTATTGTTTCAACAATGACTTCAAATTGCATACAAAAACTCTTAGAACAATGGCCAATGATATAGGAATAGATCTTTTGAGTCGCACACTTAACGCATAGAAAACGATAAAGATAGTCAGCCAGGCCAGGTAACTGCTAGGATTATCTTTGGTGATATTGTTACAAAATGCTCGGTCGGGCGGGCTAGCTTTGAGAAGACAAAAGGTGGTTTAAAAATATTATCTAGGTAATAAATCTTTGTTTTTGCGGGGTAAAATATGAAACTGGCTAAAATTACAAAATATTATTTTATATTTTACAAATGGCTCTAAAGATTTCAGGTAGAATAGACCAAACAGAAAATGCCTTGAAGGATGAGAATACAATCAAGAAGTGTTAATTTGGATTGTTCCATTTCTTTTACTCTTGTTGAAATTTCTAAATCCATACATTGATTCTCGCTTGTTTGCCCGATATAATGTTGCTCTCAGGGATGTATGTACTTTCATACCTGCGGGTCTATTATGTAACTTTGTGTCGGTTGCCATCTAGTTGCTAAACACTAAAAACATTGATAAAAACTGAACTTTTGAAATTGCCTTCAGTGTATACGGTGTTCACGAACTGTGACGTCACTTTAAGCACGAACGTATCCTTAGATAATCGGAATTCGATAGTATATCTGTGATTTTTACGTTTGGCAACCAGTTGGCAACTGACTCGGCGATACATGATCTAGGGGCTGGTCTTGAGCTTTTAGGAGGAGAGTCCCGCTAAACCGTAATTTATTCTTCCCGGTTTGAAGAATCTATAATATTACATATAAAAAAAACTTCTGCTTAAAACAGAATGCATATACTATAGGGTGAAATTAAATCAAAAGACCAAATTCACACTGGAGACTCGGTTAATGATCAGGAACTAGGTTCAGTAATCCTTTTGGCCAAATTCGAAAAATATATTTATTTCCTCCCTTACTGGTTGGACTAGTTTAAGTACGATTCCTAGTCCAGTCAGTAAGGAAGCAAAAAAATGTATTTATGGAAACTTCTGATCACTAACCGAGTCTCCAGTATGAATTTGGTCGGTTGATTTATTTTACCTTGTATACTAAGAGGTCATTCCAATATTGAGAGAAAAAAAAAACCTAAAGACAATATTAATGGATTAAAACAACTTTTAGTATCTTTTTTATAATTAATGAATATAATTTACATTTTGCTCTTTTTTAAGGAACCCGTCCTCTTACACTACGGTCCTTTCCGCATGGAGTAACAGGGATTGATGCAAGGGTGACTCCGTCGGAAAAATTTGCAACTCGATTCGTGGCAATTGAAATTTCGAACAAAACCATATACAAATAAAGTTCCTATCAGTTCTCACTGCCACATAGCTATTACGTCAGTCACTGCGACTAATAACAAGTACCAAAATAGTGTGCTTTTTATTTATTTTAAATAAAATGAATTTCCAAAAAGTGACAAAACCTCAAAACCAATATTTTTATATTTTTTTGTCTAGAAGTTTATATAAATACTGTTTCGATATAAACTTCAGCAAATTATATTGTAACAAGTAGTCCCTAACATAATCGTCCCTAAGACTGTTTTCTTATGTCAGTGACTTTAATGTTGAAATGTATATATGTGTCAAATAATTTAGATCTCTACAGCCATATATTTTTTCAATTTAGATGTAAAATCAGAACAGAACGCACCACTAAAACTATCGTAAAGTTGATGATATTGTTTTGGCAGACCGTCGAATAAAGATACGCGAGATAGCTGATGCTGTACACATTTCGGCTGAACGAATCACACTTGTGGAACGAATTTTTCATATTCTGCGCAATATTTTAGGCATGAAAAAGCTTTCCGCACAATGGATACCGCGTTTGCGGATAGTTGAACAAAATCGAAATCGGTCAACAACTTCTGAGCTTTTAGCCATGTTTAAGCGTAAATCAAGTGAATTTTTGCGTCGGTATGTGACGGTTGATTAAACATATATTCATCATCATACCCCAGAGATGAAGCAACAGCCTAAGACTTCTACCTGCGAACGTGCCCCAAAGAAGGCAAAAACTCTTCGTTCGGCTGGAAAAGTGATATTCTTTTGGGACAACCAAGGAGTTATTGGGGTTATTTACAGAAAGGCAAGTCAATAAACGGAGCATATTAGGCTGCCTTGCTGGATAAATTCAACACTTGAGGTGAAGAAAGAACCGAATCTAGAAAAAAAAAAAGCATCGTCACTACAATGCTACGGCTCACTCTTCTGCAATCGCAACAGCAAATCTTGTCGAAATACGATACGAATTATTGTTGCAGAATACGAATTATTCTCCAGATTTGGCCTCTTTTCGCCTATGATCTAAGTTTTGTCATGCATGATCATTGTACTGTTTTCCAAGATTGTTGAAAATTATATGCTGTCATTCGTCAACAAATGTGCGTACCACCATCACATCATCAGAGCACATTGTATTCTCTCATAGCAACGGCATACAATGAAACGGCAACCACAATACGATCTCAATTTTCATAACATACGTATGCGTTGATTTGTTTTCGTACTTAACGTCTTTGAATTTGTGTTTGATGATACTGATGAACGACTTTGCTCTAATGTTATGTACCAATAGGTGCAGGAGAACCGATGAACAAAGTTCTTAAATGGGCTGTGATAGTGTTAATAATGTATTATGTGGAGAAAAATAATAGAGTTTCCTGATAAAGAATGTTGCATTAAACAGAAACAAAAACTAAGCCAAATCTTTTGTGATAATACTTTACGATATAACGTGGTAAACGGCTTTAAAAAATTGGAAAATTTATAGACTCTATCAGGGCTATGAAAGAAAATATTGAACACAGCAACAGGGATAACAATAAAAGTAAACAAAATAAAAAAATGGCGAACACGACCCCAAAGATAGTAAATCATGATAAAATAGTTAAAAACGAAATGTATATGAAGAAAAGGGCCAATACACAGGTCAAGATAAAACAAACAAAATAGAGAATAATGGTTAGCAACACAAATATCATATTCTTAATAAAACCAGTTAAAGCAATAATTATAGTGACACTAAGAACGATTGTAGAGCACAATAAAAGAAAGAAAAAAAAACACATTAGCTAACAAACGTAAAAACTTTTTCATCGGGGATTCATCAAGGGTTCAAGTTGCAAGCATTAGTTGAGGAAAACCATCAAGTTACAAGTATTCTAAAACCTAGAGTGAAATTATATGAAATGATGAACTCAGTATATAATGATCTTTTGTCTAATGTACGAATTTCAATCGAATGTAATATCCACACATTTGTTAACATAAATTTAAATTGATAAATTGATTTTTGAGTTTCCACACAAATATTTCAATATGAAAATGGTTATAGGTATAGCAAAAAGTTTTGAAGAAGAAATAGCTCCTGCCTGAGTCCTGCAAATTCAAGTCATGTAAACAAACCTGTGGAGAAATATTCTAAAAATGCCTATTTCGGAAAATTCAGTGGTAAATCTAAAAAAGAGGCACAAAATTATATTTTTCTTGCATAATGAACATTTTACATCAGGTTGTAAGTAGATTCATCTCGAAATCGGGCGTGTAACGGTCAATTTAGAAAAACGGAGTTTTCTAGGTAAATCTGTAGATATACTGATCTATAGCAGACAATATGAGTGGTGGAAGTGGTGGCATTAGTTTGTGTTTTAAACGGTATGTGTAAGTACGTAACCCTCAGAGCACAAGTCCTACTCGCACTTGACCAGTTTTTTTTGTTTTGATAATAGTATATTTCGCGACAGGCGGGAGTGCGGGCCATTTGATACTGACATGTAGTCGCCCGCACTCCTACTATGTTGCGTACTAATATATGATATGCTATGCTACCTTAGATCTAATGACAATGATTTGTATGTCTTTGATTGATTATTTATTATTGTTGTAAAATGAGTTGTTTAGTATAATTTTCTACTTTGCCTACTTGGAAAACTGTTTGTTCCTCGACTTGTAGGCAGCTAATGCTTTTTGATATTTTTTTTACAAATGTTTAAGTATGTACTATTATTTACACAAGATATTTAATATTATAATCACACTAATATTATAACTGCGAAAGTTTGTGCGTGTGTGTGTATGTTTGTTACTCTTTCACGCCGAAACGGCTGGACAGATTTGGATGAAATTTAGAATGGATATAGCTTATACCCTAACTTAACACATAGGCTACTTTTTATCCCGGAAAAAGCATGTCGTTAAACCGAATTACACGCGGGCAAATCAATTTAATTTAATTCAAATTAAAACAATTTAATTGATAAATATTCAACTTATTACTAAGTAGGTATCATACGATGATGATGTCCTCCTCGAGGTATCCGTCGACGGCGACCCTTATTGCTTTCTGGTATGAGCTCGGATGTGACTGGAAAATCCGAGTTTCGTCAAAAATATTCTGTTACATGAAGTGCAGTGTAATTGTCCACTTGAGTTGTACGTGTAGTTGTATGTGGGTTTTGGGCGAGTCTTGCGTTGTAAGCGTTTAGCGTCGAGGGCTTCCAGTCGAGCTGTTCCAAAGTTTTCGGTTTAATGTATCATATAATTTTTATCTGACCCCAGTTTTTAGTTTTAAATATTTGTATGCTTTTAAGCAACTACCAATAAATTGACACGTAGGTAAATATTTAATATACGTTGAGAAAAATGTTATTGTAATTATTTAACCAATATACACTTCTCATCAAAAAAATCGAAACGCTTCTCAAGTTTAGGTATGTTTTAATGGATTATTGGAAAAATATTGTGTTATACGGAAACAATTAAATGGCGTGTACAAAGTTCGAATTCGCTATACTAACGTTCCTAAATCAAAATAAATGTTTTTTAAGGAATTAATCCTCTTTTTGGTTATTTGTCGCCAGAAAGAAAGTGTTTCGATTTTTTTGATGAGAACTGTACGAGTATTTTATAAATGCTTTGAAAAATACTTGTAGGTAGAACTCTAAATACATATATTTTACTATTTTGCTTATACAAGAGACAAGAAAAATTTTGCTCTTTGAGCAGGTACCTCCGCTACGGTACTAGTAGAACAAAAGCAGGGTCTGGTATGATTTTACTGCGGGTACCGGTTAGTAAGTACCTAGCTATAGAATCGTTAAACACAATGCCACGTTATCAGCTGGTTGAGTCAACAGCACAGTGTGGCATCGGTACAGTCATACCCTTCGTCATTACTGCCACAAAGTCTGCAAGCTTATCGACGTGATTGCCCCTGTATCGCCTAAACTTGGAACTGATGCGGGAGGTGGTGTATTTATAGTTTTAGCCGGCATGAGATAAATTACTGACGAAACACTGCACCTAAATAAAAAGAGGCCCTCGCAAAGAGGACCGAGGCTCAAGGAGATTTGATTCGAATATTTATTACAGTACGCGTTTTTATAACATGAGACCTGGCGGGTGAGAGGGAAATATATCCTGCAGTACGAGCGATCGCAGGCAGGACTCATGTTATTGTGCACGCGTAGTATCGAAGATAAATATATTTAAACTACATATATAATGCTCCTCTTCATACTAAATCACTACTAAGTATTTGTTCAGGATCGAATGCACGTAATTTTTGTGCCATTTATGAAAATACTACTTTAAAACATGTGTTTTATGCAATATCTTACCTAGAATAATCAATCACTGCGTTTACTGTATTTCAGTGATCTTTGGGAAGTGCGAGAGAACACAATAAACTTACATCACTCAGTCAAGACAGGCAATTTACATCACAAGCAGTTAAAACTGCATCGAGTATGTAATTAGAAACTACTAAAATCGCTCTGATAAAATAAATTCGACTAGAACTCCAACATTTATAATTTTTTTCTTAGGAAAATATATTGTTTAGATCACGGTAAATGGCATAAAATTTGGTAAACTGCAGGTGTTTTGCGAGTGCGACCAAACAAAAGCGTAATTCGAAAAGCAAGAAAAAAAAACAATGGTTCTATCAACAACAATTCCGTGTAACTTGTTACTACTTCAGCGTATTGATAATGCCATTTACTACGTATTATTATGTGACTATTACTCATAAGTAGATAAACATTTTGTATAATTAAAAACTTCAGTTTCTTGAAAATTGAGGCTACATAAGGACATTAACCATAAAACATTACTGCGTGTGTTCGGTTCGTTTTAACCGGTTTTGAAATATAAATTGTTATAATTTAATTTTCAGAAGATTAAAAGTATGTATGTATTGGTAAATTTACAAAGTGTTATTTATAATGATCTTGAGTCAATAAATATGCCCTATTTTTTTCGAATTTTCGTCTACACACAGACGTTACATTACTAAAACCGATACCAAACTGAAGTTAAACACTTTTTTCCGTAGGGAAGTGTGTGTGACTCAGAATAGAACAGACTGCTCTAAATAAAGACGCATCAGATCATCAAAGTCTGATTAATAGCGGATGTTGATATTGGGTGGAAAACGGCCACGATTTTGAGTGTTTGGCAGGACGCCCATGTTCGTAAGTCCGCTGAAATACATGGGATTTTTGATTAAGCGCCTTAATTATTAGCACACGTTTCATACTAGGCTCCAAGTTCGCAGTAACACAAAATCCAATTTCACGGAATTGCGGCTTCACGTGAATATTTATACCAGATTTTTATACAAACTGATTTCTGTCCTTCGTCTGACTACAATTTTCCTCAACGTACAAAACGTACAAACGACAACTACAACTGTGTATATCAAATATACATTCACAATAAGCTACTCTATCTATGTTATATGCTTGCAAATGTTATGTATCGTCTGAACGGTTAGTTCAATCAAACCGATTCTCTATCGCAAGAGGCTCCTACGAATCACGTCACATCTAAAAGGTGATGAAAGGTCTTTTACATAATCTTATCCAAACTACTGTCATCCTCACGTATTCCTTCCCGTTTAACTCAAAACTCTATGCCATGCACATAAGGTTTACGTGGGTATCTTTCCATGTAGTTGACCTTACAAGTTTTTACGACACTTCCACAATGGTTGCCCGCGTGTCATCAAGGTTGCTCCGATCACGTTTCGAACCATAGGCGAGTTTTATATCTCCGTACATAATTTCTGCACGATGCTGCGGTACCCAGACTTGCGGTCCCGCGCTTGTGACCTGTGCTTGGCCAGCATTAAAATTCAAGATAGGATTTATAGCTTCCTTCGCTTTGTTTTGCCAATCGTTTTGTAATAAATGAGTCAGCACCGTAGAAAACGATGTTAGGTTTGAAGATGTACTTTTTATTCCCAAGAATAGGCTTGTACACAGGGTAAACAAAATATTATTCTATTTAGTCCGTCCTTTAGAGTATCAAAAAATATTGGACACGTATTTTTTCTTTTATCAATCAAACAAAAAATGACAGAGATAAAGCGCGTCAAAGTTTGGGAGTGGGGGAAAATGACGTCACTTCTAAGTAAATTTGTACCTAGATGTGACGTCACGCGGAACTTCAACGGGCTATATCTTCATCATCGTTTGTTTCATTGAAAAAAGAAAAAATACGTGTCCAATATTTTCTGATAATCTAACTGACGGACTAATAAATTTTTTTTAGTCATCATGCCTATTGTTGCGCTACAAAAGTAGACTAAAATATAAAGCTTCAATTCAGTAATAGTTTCTTTAGCTTTCCATTTAGCATGATCGATTGAGAACTGTAAATTCAATTTCCACAGGCCATTGATCTGGATCTTGCGTACAATATGACGCCCACCTATTTTCGGCCTCGCTATATTTAATTCGCATTTCACGAGATTGCGTCAAATTTGATCAGCTTAGCTAGCATGCATATCGAAAGAGCTCGATAGAGCGTGTTTCTCTTCGATTTTGACAGCTAATCCAAGATGGCAGCCATTCCTACTATTCTTTCTATTTAGCTAACATTGCACCAAGAAACGAGCAAGTCTTTTTATTTTCATATATCGAAAGAAATATTTTTTCCTTGAATTTTTTTAAAAATCTTCTTTAGCTAACATTGCTACACAATTAGCTCGGGCAGTAGCGTTGCATTTTAGGTAGTGTTTTTCGCCGATAATTGCCATCTTTTTCAATAGATCTGGAATGACTAATAATATAACCAAGCGTCAGCTGACGCACCCGCGGTGGGTGTGGGTGAGGGAGGTGGCGAAAGTGGTAAAAAAAAGTTATAGTACGCCGGCTGAAACTTTTCTCACAAGTAGTTGACATCATACTGAGCTGAAAAAAAATAGCTGCATCGTAGAGGCCCCCCTCAGGCGTCAGCTACTCGCATGAACTTGTAAAAAAACACGTAAAATAAAGTAATAGTACGCCGCATGAAATTTGACTAGGTGATTCTTTAAATAATTAAAAGTACAAAAACAACAATCAGCTGCATGGGTAGCGGTGGAAAGACCGTCACCTGACGCAGTAAAGATACAGATTAAATATACTAATCCCGTTTTACACATAATACGACAAAGAAATGGACACGCAGATGTTTCTTTGGAGTTTTAGGGGCAAAGGCCCAGGTATCCCGAAGGTCGTGTTATGGGCTCAAGCAGTTCCGGAATCATCACAATTAAATTCACTTGTACTTGTTTCACTGGTTTTAATTTTAAGGTTTACACGTTAATCTCGACCGGTTTCGGTTAATACACTTGTATTAACCGAAACCGGTTGGGATTAATGTATTTATACAATGTGTTCAAAATGACTTAAATTCCCCATTTCGGGGAATTTATTTTACTATGACATCACTGAAGTTTTTATTGACTTACTTACCCATATTTATATTTTCGTTTCGACATGATCATTGTGTACATTTTTAACGGCTCATCGTAATGTTAGTTTAATTTCCTGAATTTCTGTATCCCTCGAGAATGGTGTATTAACCTAAACCGGTCGGGATTAACGTGTAAACCTTAAAATTAAAACCAGTGAAACAAGTACAAGTGAATTTAATTGTGATGTTTTCCAAGTTTCACCAAGTGCCGACAACCGCAAGTATAAATTAAGTTCCGGAATCTATCCCAAATTTGCGTTTAAAGGGAAAATGGTTTTTAACTTTACTGCGTCAGCTGACGGCCTTTCTACCGCTACCCGTGCAGCTGATTGTTGTTTTCTTGCTTTTAATTATTTAAAGAATCACCTAGTAAAACTTTATGCGGCGTACTATTACTTTATTTTACGTGTTTTTTTTACAAGTTCATGCGAGTAACTGACGCATCATCCCCCCTCTACGGTGCAGCTGACTATTTTTTTTTCAGCTCGATACGATGTCAACTATCTGTTGAGAAAATTTTCAGGCGGCGCGCGGCGTACAATTACTTTTTTTTTTACCACTTTCGCTACCTCTGACACCCACACCCACCGCTACTTGAGCAGCTGACGGTCGATTCACCACATTTAGTCATGTGAGATCGATGTCAATATCAGCCGGCTTACTATGACTTTTTTATTTGCAACGGTACCTCTCGGACTATATGCTATACTACTACTTTCTTTCTACATTTTATCGTTTTTGTAGAAACGCTTTGTCACCGACCCAAGGAGGTGGTGATAGAGTTCGATAGAGCTAAGCTGGAGAAACTGTTGTGCGAGCATAATATGTGCAATAATTTGATACGAATCTAGACTGCGGTTCAGCCCAAAAACCACTGAATTGTTTTTAAGTTTTTCAAAAAACAAGAATGGCGCTGGATTAGTAATGCTATCCTGGTATTTTCAAAATTCTCATTTATACACGCCTTCAATTTATCGCTTATTCATAGAGAAACTGTTCCGTGAACGCGATAGTCGAAAGATTTAAATGGTCCTAAAAGTGAAAATGAGGTGATTGAGTATCCCTAATAGACCAATTTCCGCCGAAAATAATATTTTTGCGATAACTTTTTTTTTATCTACCCTAGAATTATTTTCAAGGTCCTTATAGACTGTATCGGCCTCTAGTTATTGTTTTTTTCTAAAGGAAATATAAACTGATTGGTTTGCGAGAGTTTTTGAAAAAAAGATGATACAATATTGGCCATGCTAGCTATTCTGCTCTCTCGAGCCACTGATCTTTCTGCGTACACGCCAAATTGTAAACAGGGTTGCCCGATCAAAACACGCATTTGACACTAGAACGACCAAAACAACAACGGTCATTGCTAAAGGTCGGTATCTTGGAGACGAAAACAAAATTCTTTTAGTATATGCTTACTTCTGCATATATACAATTTTATTATCTGCCATCTGCATATCTGCCATCCTGTAGGCGTTGAACTTGAAGCCATTGTCCCGATCAAGGTAAGGCATGCTTCATTTACAGATCGTGTCGTCTGCCTTGCAGCTACCTGATATTAAGTAAAAACCGGCCAAGTGCGAGTCGGGTACGGAACTCTAAAAAGTAGTGGGACAACTGATTTGGGATTCTATAGTAGTAGGACTTGCACACAAAGCGGAGACAGCAACTTCTACAACGGTATTGAAATGTGAAGTGCGTATCGCTTAATTACCCAAAGTAACTGTGCACATAATGTCAGTATCATTTGATCGCACACGCACACTCAACCTATGAGACGTTTTGATTGGCGCTCATATAACTGCAACTTGACTACAGTATTGTGTATATTTTACTCGTACAGCAATATATTAGCACAACAATAGCGCGACTCGAGACACAAAGGGGAATGATAAAATTTTCATATATTCCATTTGCGCTTTATCTATTGACACACTTTCTTCAGCTTGTTTTTAGACGTCATACGTCAGGCAACCAACAGTGACTTGACCTGATGACAGTTTACAGTTGACTAGTTCTTTGTTTACAGTCGCATGAAGCAGCAACTGCTCTCTCAGAGGTGGAAGATAAAATAGCTAGGAAGTGTGCGAAAAACTTACGTAATGAAGTCGCATGTAGACACTCGTCTCAATAACCAGAGCAATAAAAGAAACTACATTTGGAGAAACCTCTAGTAAAATGTGTGTCAGAATATTGTTGCGTAAAATCATTCCATTTCTTTATCAGGACGTGATTTAAGAAACATAATCTTTATACAGCGGTAGAAGTACTTTACCTTGTCAAAGGAGATGACGGGCGTAGCGGAGCTGATCATGCCATCTTTCTTCTTTTCAATCTTGTAGACGATGATGTGGTTTTCTCTGACAGTATGCACGATGAAAGCCTTGGAGTCTGGACTCCAGGCGACATGGGAGCCATGGTCAAACTCTATGTTCACTCTTAACGTCTTGTGCTCTTTCACGGTCAGATCTCGTACATCCCAAAGGATCACCGAACCATCTGTGTGAAAAAAACAAGCTACCGATATAGACAACATGTATTTCTAGTTCTGCTGTCAGTATAGTACCAAGAAGATGCTCATTATGTCACTTTCACCATCCCGCCGTGTCGTTCGTCACGTGTTCGATCGTGCCAAAATTCTGGCAGCTGCATTTTCACAAAAACTATCCGCTGGAAATTCTTTAATCTATATTGTCTTACTTAATATACCCAAAAAATAACGAAAATAAAACGAAGAAGTAAAGGTCCAGAAATACCCAAAAGAATAAGAAAAAAAACTGGCCAAGTGCGTGTCGGGCCACGCGCAGTGTAGGGTTCCGTGGTTGCCTGGTACATTTTCTAAGTTGGTCTACTAATACAGATCACGCCAAACTTCTAGTACCATACATTTAGAAGAACGGCTCATAACGTGTTTAGAGGGGGCTAAAAGTTTGGCGCGACCTGTACTCGTAAACCTGTGAAGCCTACTTAGCTACTTCCTTATAAATTCATTATATATACTACTTCTGTGAATTTTTTCACATATCTATGAACAACCGTTTAGCTGACAGAGGAGGGACGCTTGATTCTAACAAAAATTAGCACTTTAAAGCTTAATATTTGGCCAACGGATCCCTAAATCAAAAGATGGTTTTGACACACCCACAATGTTTTTAAACGACCTATCCAACGATACCCCACACTATGGGATAGACGAGAAAAAAAAGTTTACGTGTATATGGGAACGCGTAAAAAAGTTGGAGATTTTATTTTACCATTTTGTCGGCGTGATTAACATTTATATCTATGCCAAATTACAGCTTTCTAGTCCTAATAGTCTCTGAGCTAAGCCGCGGACAGACGGACGGACATGGCGAAACTATAAGGGTTCCTTGTCGGACTACGGAACCCTAACAATATAATATGTCCTTAACAAGGGCAAAAAAATAATCTTTCGCTTATACTTTTCATATATTGCAAAACAACACGTGTCAAGCCCAAAACATATGGAACAGTATGGTTTAGGCTTATATTTTTAACACGTGTTGTTTTTCAGCATTTGAAGCAGGTAAATGTTTTTCTTTGGGTCTCTATCCTCATAAACTGCAAAGAGGGTGGCCACTCAAGAATGATATTTTCCTTTAGAATAATCTTTGTTGCCATTTGTTTTACGCCCGCACTACTCGTAATTCTTTCACAATAAACCTTCGCTCCTATTTTTTTCTACTTCTATTTTTATCCGTGTTCATTGAAGTCATCTATTTTAAAGACGTTATAAACGTCAAAAACTTTAATCGGGTTATATGTATAGATTTAGCTGAAAGAGGTGTACCTTCAGAATTTAAAGTAAATAATCAGTTCTGTAGTTTGCAAATGAAACCAGACTTAATTTATTTTGCAAAGCGTGCAGCAACGCGCGTATCAGTAAAAGGTCAACGGACACTTAGATATTGAAATTGAAACTGAGTCAGTGTACCAAGGTCTGTACAATTCAGGCGGTTAGTTACCAACTATTCTACTTTACTAAAGTAACTGTTCACTTTACCAGCAACATGCCAGCACTACCTACTTTTATTCACTAGTATTCGTTGGTCGCAAACAATCGTTTAATAAAGGTATATTTAAAAAACAAAATGGAAAGTAAGATATTGTTTAAGTATGTTTTTTTTTCCTTTTTTGGTTCGTACGAATTCACGCTACAGATAGTTTTTGTTCTGTTTCTTTTCGCGATACAATAAGTTTATCCTAACTAACCCGAAGCAATTAAACCATATATTATAATGAAAAAGTTCACAATCAATTATATAATGAAGTCCATTAATAATACATATACAGATGATGCCTCGTCGTTTCACGCGGGTATAATATTCAAGAACGCGCGTTGAAATCTTTTCGTTCAATGGCCTCTTCAAGGGAACTAGGAAGTCGGGTACAAGAGGCAAAAACTTGCTTCGATCAATAATTACATACATAATCCGATATGTTTGTAATCACGATGGCTGCTGGGTTCATACACACAATACCTAAAACATTTTGCATGAGCTCGTCGATCCTTATCCGAGTAATGAGACAAAAAATCGTCAGTACCCAAAATTCAAGGTCCTCTGTCATTGTCAGTACAGTAAGGCCAGGCAAGCAGGCACCGATGCAGATTTAGATCGGTCGGTTGAGAAGTGAGGCGTCGTCGTACGTGAATGTGAGTAAGCTTTTAACAAGAAATCTTTATTTAATGAAATAACTGCGACAGTAAATGAGTCATTTGGAACGTTCATTGACTTTGTTTTCAGTTCAGAAATGCATTTACATTAATTTCAGCCTTTGGCTACGATACAAGTTGTGGGTTCAGGAGTAATTCAGCTTAGTTATCTTTTTTGTTTTAACCTTGCGTGTATCTAGCAGAAAAACATTGTTTCCTCGTTTGAGTATTTAAATGAGTCGGTCATCAGCGATCATTATGTTCTTCCTTACCTTATTCGTATAAAAAACTTAACAAATGGATGTATAGTAGGTAACCTGATGGTGGTCCTCGTAGGCGTGTCGAAGCAAGCTGTGACGAAACACACCTTACTTTGTGCAAGACTTATTGTGAAAGATGTATTGATGCGGGCGTTGGAGGCGACGCGCCATCCATGGAGGCCAAGACTCTTTGAAATGTTTGCGTTAGTACACAATGTGGTCTTCAGCGCCTCCATGTGTGTGAACACTGCAGTCACACACAATAAGACCCGCAATGAGTCAATTATCATTTCTCATCAAGACATTTAGCTATTGTATATTAATAGAAGGAGTAGACGGTTCGACTTTGTTTCTTCGATTTGTCCTTTGCGTATCATCAGTTTTGCAAGGAAGTCAAGTAGCGAGATAACAAGTTACGTTAATGTTGTGTTATTCTTCCACCTTGAGCAGATAAAACGAGTAATAAAGTGTTGAAGTGTTATAGTGAGAGTTTGCAACATGATTACAGTTTTTCTTCGTAACTCTCCAGTAAATGTATCGTGACGATGTACAACTGTTATAATCGGTTTGCTACGACGTCCGAAGATCTTGCACGATGATGACACGCGTGTTGCATTAGTCTCCGATTCCCTCGATAAAACTTTATCAGTGATATGAAAACATAACCTAAGATTTTTATATGTGGGTACATATAGTTGGAAAGTCTTGATGCAGAGTGTGTTTCGTCACATCTATTTCGACAACGATTCGCAGCTATATGATGTGACGTCGCAGCTGTTTTCTCGGAACAAAGGATGAGCGACAAAAGCGTCCGTCATGTTGATTATTCTCAGATTTATGGCTTACTGCAAACAATTTCTACCAAAACGTTTAGATGATGCATGTTTAGGCATGACATTAGCTGGTATTTGTCTATGCAGCGCGGGGTTTCTCAGATGTGCATAATTTATAGAAAATGTTGTCAACAATAATTAAGGTAAACTTCGAACACAGGTGTTAATTTAATTATTCTGTCAACGTACTCGTATGTGCATAGATGGAACGTCGTGCATTAATAACATTAATAAAGGGTAGGTTACTGCTACGCAGGGTCATCTTCATCATAAAACAACTACTAATTAACATTTTTTGACTTCAATGGTAGTGTATCTCATTCTATGGTTTATTTAGGTACTACTCTCAATTTACAAAGCCGCGGATAAGATGCAATCCAGCAGATAAATGTTTTTGAGATAATTTTGGCGGCACAGAAGTAAACAAGTTGACTGCAGTGCAGATGCTCCGGACAACAGGCCATTGCTCCTTTATTATTTGCTATTTATTAAAAAAAATATATAAACAGAATTTCAATAGATACTAGATAAGTAACATTAATTAAAACTACATTCCACTGATCGTATTGCACAACTTTCCAAAGAATCATATTATCCAACCAAATAAAAAAGTATCCAACCCATACAAAAATAATCACATTAAAATTCGTATGGAAAGGTGCGCCTTTTCATTTGATTGTTTTTGGGGAATTGTTCGGCGTGATCAGTAGGGAATACGGTTCATTTTAATGTCACCTTTATATTTATTTATATCCGGCGCATCACTGTTACTACAACAAATTTTCTCTTCAACAAACATTATGACGATAAATTTTTCTTTTGAAATATGATGAACGATGACAGTAGCAGATGAGGTAATTTTAGCTACAAGATACAATAGATAATCGCTATATCTAAAGACATTGCAAAGCCTTTCAGTGATTTCTCACGGAGACCATCCAAGGTGTAAGTAGTTAAGTTGGCTCATCTGCTAGTTTCATCACTGCTTTATGTAAGCCGATTATGTAAACAGTCTCGAGTGCACGGTCATTTACTATGAAATTTTACTATATGTATAATTTTAACAGAGAATAACAATGTACTCTTACTTGCTGGATTTTCTCGAGTTTCATGTCATAAAGCATTGATTTTCAGTGTCGATTCTGTTGCAAGGTATAGATGTTGCAATTACAACAGGCTTAAGTGATTAAATGATTTCTTAATGAATCTTAATAGGCATAGGAAAAAGTCGCAACCATTACCTCATTGATTAAATCTAGCACTAAGGAAAATGCTTTGCAAGATCTAAACTAAAGATAAGATTGTGTATTAAAAAAAAGGATTAAAAGTTATGGAAATATTTGTTTCAAAATGTGCGTAATCATTCTATGGACTATTTTCCTTCCTGTTTGCTAACTAATAATAATAATTCTTGTAAAAACTTTAGTATGTAAGTGAGTCACGGATGAGTATAACATAGATATTGGTTTCGTAACATGAAATTCCCTTACGTCAGATCTCAAATGAGTTGTTCCCAAGAATAATATCGTTCAGAAAACTAAGAAATTGTATGAATCAGCTTTTTCGTGACATTTCACATTGAAATAATATATGAAGCTTTTAGGTCAAGCCGGTCAACTCGCCAGACATTGACTATTGAATTTATGTTTACATACTTAGTCTATTTTTTACGATTAACACATCACATCATGTACAAAACAATTTCATACAGTGCATATTATCATTTTATTGCAAATTGTTTTGTCAAAACTCTACTATAAAATTTAACAGGGCTGCCAATCAATTGGGTTGAGTCTGGAGACTCAACGGAGCTGGTAAAAGCTAGTTGGTAGATAAATCTAAGTAGGTATCCACTACGTGCGTATAGCGGTTATTATAATCGTTGAAACCGCTTGTTATGTAGCAGAGAAACCCAGGCTAGTGAAAGTGTGTATCGTGCGTTGCTCTATAGAGACATAAAATTAGGCACATGCCTAGAATTTAATAGGCAAATAGGTGCATTAATAATACGGTTTCTCTCAAACAGCTTTGACAGAAATTAATGCTGTTTACTAAATTAATCTGTCTTCGGTTGTTTGGAAAGTAGTGCAGAAGTTGCTAGTTAAGATCTGACCGTGCAAGTGTATGTTTACTGTTTACTTACGTTTATATACGTTGGGATATGAAATATAAACAAAATATTTATAAAAAAGATCATGTACGTTTATTGTCGAAGAACAATTCGAAGGCACATACACTTAAGTACGCGCGCTTCGTCAACGTAACGCTCTCGTGTCACTTGTACTAGCAAAAGTCCATAAAATCATATCAAATTGTGTTCATTGAACAGTCGTTTAGCACTGAATTCACTCGAGACACTACGCGGCACATATCAGGGGGTCATAGGGTTGCAGTTCCGGCAGGCGATGCGTGTGTCGCATACGTATCGCTCTCTCCTCGTGTACTTTCAGTAGAACCAGGTCCATGGCGGCGCGGGCGTCTTCTAGGGGAGAGTGCGTGCCACGTTGCACACTTCGTCCCAGCAGTTCAGCGGAGAGCGCTCGCAGCGAGCGACGCAGCGGCCATCCCCTCGCGTGGGGGTATAGCGCACAAGTATCGACCACGGCACCGTGAAGCAGCTTCAATGCACGCATATCGTTATCCAGCGCATGTCCAATCAAAATCGTATCTGTACCCACGAATCCGAGTATGTCATTCTGTACGTCTCTCAGCGTCTTGGTCGCGCGCGCCAAGTCGCGCGGCCTGATGCCGGAGAAACGCGTATTGTGGTCGACGACGGGCGAGCTGGGCCGCACCAGGGCTCGGTAGACGAGGCGGCCATCGGCAGCTACGACCGCGATGCTGGCTAGCTCGAGCCCGTTCGTCGTGTAGCACATCTCTGTGTCGATCGCGAACACCCCGCCTCGAGGCGAGCGTGCGCGAACGTATCCGTCGAGAGGTCCATTCATGCCCGGTTGTGTGCCGCTCCAAACATGCAGGCGAGCGGTGCTGCAGCCTCTGGTGCCGGGCGGGGCGCCGCAACATGAGTAGCGGCGGTCGGCACCGGAGCGTCCCCAATGGTAGAGACATGGATCTTCAGTGAGATATTCTCCGTCACGAGTCATCCGGAACATAGAGTCGCAGCGAACGCAGAAATGTTCCACTGCATCCGCTTCCTCATCGCTGTCAGACCGCGGCGAAGAGCCGCATGAGCCGCGTCCACTGTCACTTTGCGAGCCCCCGCTAGGCACAAACTCTGGCGCGTTCACATCCCACGAAGTGAAAGGTCGTGGTCTCGGCGGCGGATTCACGTACACCACAGCTTTGCACGAGTTAGGTTCTATCTCGAAGGGATACCCTAAGGTCCACATGCGCTGCGGCGACAGCAGATGAGGGCGGAGGCCTTCCGCTAGTTCTTCGGTGGAGATTCTCGGGGGCGGCGGCGACGGCGGCGCGGCCGGGGGGCGGCGTCGCTCACGCGGCTTGCGCCGGCGTGCTGCGGCGCTGGCAGCCTCCGCCGTCGGGTCGGCCTCTTCACAAAACAAGTTGAGGTCAATGTTAGAGTAATGCATGTTGTGACGCGAGCTTGTATACACATAGAGCCGAGTGCTGAACGCGTGAGTGAGCGCGGGACCGTATCAATAACGTGCGATCGCGCGCGCGGGCGCTGTACTAGTGGCGCGCTGGTGGGGCGACCACGATATATACGTAACTAGCAGGTAGCGCGCGCTCGTTAACGGGACATGCCAATCGACCGCCCTATTCTCATTTTTTTTTCCTAAACAAAGATACGATAACACTTATTTAGCATTCAATAAATTATGCCTCTGGTGATAGATAATGAAGGACAATAAAAAGATCTGAACGAAGTACCCCTCATATTCCAACTTATCTTCGACTGCCGTTCAGCGGTCGTGTTTGTTTGTTTACATACATCAGCTGATGCTGTCTGGCCGATAAATTTGTTTGTATACAGCAAATAAATCAATATATTTGGTATTTAAATAATACGAACGATATTTAACTTTTACATCGTACCACACAAAGCAGTGTTAATTAGTGTTATATTAGTGTTTGATGTGGGAAAATGCATTCATTTTTTACGGATTCACGGGCAATTCGCTGACTCATGTACATCGATAACGCTTCAAGGTTCGTCATCGTGAACAAAGAGGTGATAAGTGTTTTGTCAGATGTATTGTTTACATGAAGAAACATGGGGACAGGGAAGCGAAGCGAGGGCCGGGTGGGCGGGCGCCAGCGGAAGGAAGGACGGCCATTGCCCCGAGCACGACTCTACGATACACAACATATCTGAATAATCGCTACGCTCTCACTCACCGAACATTTAATTTATAGAGTTTACAATGCTGCACGATGAGACTTCTCAAAAATTATACCAGATGTTGAACATTAAACAGCCAATCAAGACCATCAACAATCAGGTTCAGATATAATACCAGGTTCTAGCTGCCACCTTCGCAGAACGTAAAGCCTACGCAGTAATTCTCACAGCAACAATGGTTTGAGAGAAGGAAGCCAGTCTTAACACAAAAACAAACTTGAAGATAAACATTAATTATTGTTGAGCACGTACAGTAAGGACGACACGTTTCTGTATCTCAAGATTTTGTTGACGTCATCAGAAGCTTCTGCTGGTTGTAATCAATACGACAGAACTGGTTTGATAGTAATAGATAAGTCCTATATAGTGGAAAAGATGAAATTACATCTGAGTAACATCGACAAGTACATAATAAAATAGGGACACCCAAATCTCAAGTATGAGCAAGTAATGATGAAGTCGTCCGAAAAGAAATTCAATTAAGATTAAGACGCAAAAACGACAAGTCGTAAGGAGAGTCAGGTACGTGCATGAACCGACACGTCAAAGTATAGCGTGATGTGGTAGTAGCCACGCACAGCCCCACGCGTGCCTGTGAGCGTATCGCGTTGTTTGTATACAGAAGCGGGTGTGGGCGCGCTGGTCGCTGACACCGACGATAACCTTCGGATCGGTGTCAGAGCGCGCATCAGGCCGGCGAACGGTACCGGGGCGGAGTCGAGACAACCGGCTCACCGACATAACACTACTGATTCTTTGAACAATCTTAAACTGGCTATCCACCATGAGAAATAACACCCTGAAGCAACAGTCGAGCGCTACATACAGAGATGGATACGGAAGTAGACACAATTACAAACCTTTACTTTAGTAATCGTAATGACACCCATGACTGGTAAATAAAGATAAAAAGCAGAACAGTACGATAAGAAAGTTCAAAAAAATATTAAAACCCAAATAGACTTACTGATAAAAAAATGTGTGAAGAAACTGAAGCTGATAAGAGCTGGATTACGGCGGATTAAATTATAATAAAAGCATGAAAGTCGTCATTCGATGTACTTTTATATCTTTGCCAAATTATCTTTCTTTCTGACCATGACCCTACTAACCAAATAAAAGAAAGCCATGATATTTGCCAAAAAGAATTAAAGGATAATTTATTAACGACAGCTGTTTTGACGCTAACTACAATTTTATATGAAGTTTATTTGTATTTTACCTCAACGATTCGTGTAAAGGAATAATTGATGTCAGTGTCACAAGTTACAACTCATATTACTTATGAGTCTTACAGTTATGATTCATTGTTATATTTGCCTAATATACATGATTGTTCTTAATACCATTGCAATCATTGCGAATCACACGCACACAGAACTTGATCATGCAAGAAGACACCGTTCCAAACAAAAGCATAAAGAATTTTCTACCTGGATGTAAAAAGCAACCGTTTACAGAAGGGTACGTTCTTTCTTACGAAGGGTTCAATATTGCTTGAAAAATGCCTCAGAAAATGGAATAGGCTATAAGCAATTATGTTTATATACGCCAACACAAAACTTGTGTTGCCCCACTCGGAATCGCGGTCAGTAGGTCGCGGAGAGCGCAGAGCATTATCGGAACTTTGATTTTTGAGGTGACATTGCATAAAGGACTTTTGAAAGTGAAAACTGATTCATTTAGATGACTCTGTGGAACCTCCAAAACATCTTCAATGGCGCATAAATGGGATTTAATCACAGAATCGTGCAGACTCATAAACCAATAAATCAATTAGAAATTTTAAATAGCACTATCATTCCAAGAAAACATCGAATCTCAATTAAGAAATACGAATATATGCGAGGACCTTCGTAAAAATAAAGAGAAAATCGACAGTTATTTTTCGCAACTTTGCAGGCCTCAGCTGTGTTTTGGTGAAAGTTGTACACATCTACATCGACCATAGCTATAGCCCTCGCTACAACGTCCGAGCAGCCACCAAGTAGGTCAAGAACTCCACGGTGACTATGCAAAGGTTCTGGTTTTGAATCATTCCATCCGAAACTGCAATATACCTACCAAGTTACTCAGTCGACGTTTCCGAGGATCGGGTTTTAGTTGACGCTTCCAATAACCTAATTAACACTGTTATCAGAAAAAAAACAATTAAGTGTAATGCGTAGTACGCATATCATGACCTGTAGTCACAATAGCCTCAATAAGAATATCATCTATCTATGTAAACATTTTAGCATGACCAATGAATTCATTCACATCACAAAGAAAGATGAAACAACGTTGCCTTTAACGGTCAGTGAACGAGACAAAACGAGTTCGCACTAAACCGGAAAAATATCGTTTTCGGGGCACGTCCAAGACAGTCGTACCACATGCCCGATCGTATACATACTCGTATGGCTAAACCGATGTAACTAGACGACAAGTAGGATTCTTTGCCACTTGGACTAGTGGTGATTTTTGAATGGTTTTCTTATTGTGGTGGCAAGTCATGTGTATGCCCTGATACGAGAGATGAATAATGCGTCTTGAATTAGGACTTGTTCTTTGTTATGGAAAAGCTACGTGGCGGTCTGTTTCCGCGTTGTGAACTATAATTGAGCTATTATTATCCATCGAAACAGCTGATCATACGTGAATAATTTATTCATTAGCATTAAGTAGTAATTTACACGGTAATTATTTATAAGTATAGTAACATATTCGAACGTTGATGTTTTGGATATAGAGTTTGAGATCATTGATATATGTATATTACTAAACGAATTCACAAAGAGCAGTTCGCAACGCAGATGCTGTCCTAAATCTAACATAAATAGGCCATCGACTCGTACAGAGTTCAAACGGATAAATTTCAGCTAGTTGATAAACAATTTTGAATAGAGTTTCATTTGACGTGAAAGTTATACATAGCACAATAAATCGGGGAAGAAAAGAGGATATTTCGCAATGATTGCCAAGAAACGGACGTGAGACAAGACACGTAAGAAGTGTACCAATTACATCAGAAACACGTCTAGACTGGCATCGCAGGACCTCCTTTTTTAAGAGTCTTGTGTTTTTATCCTGAGTTGGCAAATAGTTTACTTTTCTTTACCAGTTCAGATTTTTCTGTTCACAATCAAGAGTCTAGTTATGATTTCCCAACGCATTGCCGGTTTCAATTTCAATGGCGCCAGGCACCTCATTAACAAATGGATTTAAAATAGTAGCCATTATCATATTGGCTCTGTTCAATGTTTTGATTAGCATTAGTTATAATCACATCATTTACGAGCAAGTAAATTTACTGATGTTCACATTGTCTTCATTTCTACGTGTTTATCTAAACTGTGCAGTATAATATCTATCTGTTCATGATGAATATTATCTAACTCATTTGGCTAATTTAATTCTTACGATATGAAAATCATAAATTGACTATTGCATAGTCTTAGACATGGCATAAGCAGACTTTCCACGCGCAAAACGGTGGTAATTTATTTTAGTATGAAAACCAAAATCAATCAATTAAAGATTACGCTTTTGGCGCAGTTTCAGTTTTGTGAATTCGAAATCACCTTTAGCTAATAAGCGAGTAAAGAAGTACAAATGGTATTTCCTTTATATATTTATTTTTAGCCATGATTAAGAAAATGTCCAATGTAAAGACCAAAGGTGCAGTATCTTCGTCAGCCCAAGACGTAATCTCCCAAGCATCAATGACGCCTGACTGGTTATAAACAGGTTGTCTATGAGGATAAGTATGCATTTTGCGTGGGGCGTGGGAATCAGAATAATGATTTTTGAGAGCTACGTTATTTATTAGTCATCTGCCTTCATTTTTGTAATGTAACATCTTTACATCAAAAATGGGCTATTTTTCTAGTCTTTTCCTTCAACATTAACCTCAAATAGATTTTTGAGTTTTTAGTCCGTGAAACTTGAACATTATGGATGTTGCAAATAGGTATTCGACGCTAGTACATTTGCATATTAGATGTATGTGTAGCCAATATTGTAAAAGCTATTTCACAGCTATATCTATGATGACAAACGTACACTGAAAAAACAAGTCGGTTGAATTTACAAAACGCATATTGGTTGACATTTAGTTTCGTAAGAACAACAATAAAAGTACTAATTATTACAAAAACAATGGTAAAAGAAACAAATTAAATATATTACTTCATTTATGTCAAAAATAAAAATATTAAGTAGTAAGAGTAACAAAAATAATACCAAAAGAAACAAATAAACTTTGGTTAATTTGATTAAATTATTTGTGTAAAAAATAAGAAAATATTTGTAATATGTATGGCAATAATTGGTTGTAGCTACAAAATAAGAAATGTTATTTTAAACATATAATACGTTATAAAACAACAACAGACCTGTTCAGAACGTTCAATTAATTTCACAAAACAGCTTTTCTTTTTTAAGAAAACAGAGCTATTTGTTGTTTCTACAAACCTGCACTTTCTATGTACAAGTATAAGTGGTAAAAATAACAAAAATATGTGTTTATTTTACCATTGCAAAATCATTATATCACCATTGTCAAAAATAAAAATCAACTATGATTATAGTCAAGTTGTGAAAATTAAATAAAAGATACAAATAAAGTTTGGTTGATAAAAACAATATTTTTTCTTAAAAATAACAAAATATTTGTAAAATGTACGGCGATTTGTTGTAACCATTCTTCACTAGATGGCGTAAGTTGTAGCCTACATCACGATATCGTTTTATTTCTTCTACAATTTATAATCTCGATGTAACGTAAGGTCGCCATCTTCTAATAGAGCAACCTAATACGATAGTGTATGTATGTCTATTGTGGGTAAATTGGCTACTCGCTCGCAACCTGCTGGAATGAGCTGGCTGGACCTTTGGCCTAGTTTATTTTTGAAAACTTTCTTGTTGATCTTTTGTGTTTTTGGCAAGTAATTTTCATTAAAATTAAAGTAAATATAATAAAAACTATTGTTGTCATGTTTACAAAATAGTAATGTTATTTACACCAAAATGAACTGGTAGTAACAACATTATTTATTTGTTAAAAATACTTTCTATATTGATGAAAGTTATTAAATGAAAATGTTAAATTTACCATTTCTAATGGTATAACGACACATAATTTTCCAGTCAGTAAACAATTTAATTTGTATAATTAACAAATGTACCATTTACCAAACCCAAAACAGTAGATATTACAAAAATTGATATGTTAGATAAGTAACCAAAAATTGTTTGTTTTACAAAAAAGGAAGTAAACGGAAACATTTTCTAGCTTGTTTTATCATTGTGATCAGTAAAGTAAAACAAATCAAATCTGTTGTATTAACTGTTTTCTCGTTTGGCGCTATATTGAAAGTAAGTATTTGTCAGAACAACAATTTTTTCGTTAGGCTAACCAAAATTTTTTTTTCAGTGTAGGACGGTCATCGGCCTCTAGATTCTTGACTTACACGTAAACGAAGACGAATTGTGTGAAGTAAACGCTAATTTACGACGGTACATTACTCATTGCACTGATGTTATAGAGGGCAATCTTCATTCCCAAAGTAGCAAGAGTTAATGTCATTTTTAAAGATAATGAAAAAGGGAAGGTTGTCAATGATACGTCGTTCGCTGCTAATTGAAAAATACTTTTTAATTTTCGATCGAGCTTTTTTATTCGGCTTTGAGGCACTTGGACGTAAAGAAAAATAAACACCCGATCTTTGGTTTTGAAGATATCACCAAAAAGACATATTTATCAGACCAGAGGATATACCGGGTGTGAATAGACTGCTACCTTTAAATGAGACCACATATTCTACTGACCCTACTGAACCACTTTTCCCAAATGCAAACAAAAATGCGTAAATCCTAACGCACCGACATACGGGCGAGTATCGAGAGAGCGTCGACCGTGAAACAGCTGTTCCGGTGCAGCGTTCTAAAATAGGCCTTCCTCATACGAGACAAAGTCTTTGAGTTACAGTTGAATATCTTTTTCTCTGAAGATTTGCGCAGGTTTTTTTTCGAATAGTTCAGTATGATCAGTAGAGTATGTGGTTTTATTTAATGGTCGCACTCTATTTACACCTGTATATCGACGTTGTAAAAGTTATTTGACTTACCAGAATTTTTGCAACTTCACAGTAGAGCCATTTAAAGTTTTATTGTTATGTAGCAAAAATCATAACTTTTGTTTTTTTAAACGTAGGTTCAATCTAATATTATATTTTTCAGATTGAGAGTTATGATTTTTTACATAATAAATAATTTAACTTTAAATGGCTCTACTATAAAGTTGTGGAAATGCTGGTTAGGCAAATAGCTTTTACACCGTTGATATTCGTTATTACGATTTTTGTATATCAAATTAAAAAGTTTGTAATTATTTTCTAGAGTTTTTGTTATTACTGTCGTTTACAGATGATATTATTTTTATAGAATTATTACCGACATGCTTATTCTTGTATATTATTTGTGTACACAAGTCCTAGCGTCGACCGACACCATGTCCAATAGAGACACTGCGTCGTTAACTAGCTAATACCCGTGCATAGTTTCATTCGTCTGGGGTATTTGACACTAAGATAATAATGACGTCAATCGCATGCTCACCTTAGGCGACCTTACGAAAATGTGCATATAAAAATAAACTGATACAATAACGTTACTCTATAACTTAAAAAACATGGAAATTCATAAACAAAAAACAAACTTTATAAAAATAAAATAATATTTTGTGTTTCTAGCACTACCAATAGGATAGCATATTCTTTTTTGGATCAGTTCCTTCACTGCATAAACGGGACTTAGTCAGTACTGGTATCAAGAAGTTCGTAGAACGTTCCAGAAGGTTCGTATGATAAGACAAACAATCTCAAATATTTTGATGACATTTCATAGTCGATAGAAACAGTAATTGCAAGACCAACACGCCGCGTCGTTGATGTTAGTACTAAAGTATCTGGATAAAACTAAATTGTTGCCATCTTCTCCATCATTGGCTACATTAAACTCATCGTTATAGCCGTAAGCGCCCGCGTATACATTAAATAATTGTATTTGATGCTTCCTTGTTACAAAACAGACTCAATCTGATTATACACTTCGTGTATTTATTATCAATTTATTCATTTTGAATAGCGCAATAACATCAATTAAATTATATATTTGAAACGTGTTTGTTTACCGTTTAGCAGATTATTCTATTAAAAATCGGAATTTTTTAGCTTGTTTTGTTTTTGTAAGTCTTAAGAGGAATGGAAGCGTAATCTAAATGGCGTAGACTTGTTTTTAATGAGAGGTAAATCCTAGTTCAACATAAATGATCCGAACGATTCCGATGACGCACGAGCTGAACGCAAACAGCCAAGATCAAGTTTCGATTTTGCACCATATCCATATGATCTAATTTGTAACAACAACATTATGCAGTAAGCGGGAAATAATCAAATAACGTTAGCCGTTGCCCAACTTGAGGTGAATCGTTTGTTTCTGAACGGAAACGCAGTGTATTTGTATGATTGTTAGGCAACCCGTCATCCATGTAAAAGTTTGAAGGTCTCGTAATTAGCCTAACGTTGCCGAGCCGTTCGTTTGACTTCGCTGCCTCAGATCGAAGGCGATTACTCCCCTGCTTTACCGAAACGCTATGAATTATAAATTTTTGTAATGTCGTCAGCTCTACGACCTGGTAGTATGCACAAGGCAAGTCGAGTCATGAAAAAAAAGTTTAGGACATGAAAATCAAATATTAGGCAGTAATTAATTAAACGTCCGCATTCAATACCAAGGTAAATGCGTTTAATTGGGAGAATCCTTCAACTTTAAACCTATTGGGTAAATCATTGTAAAAGATATGAATGGAAACTAATATTGATTGGCAGCGATGTACGTGCATCACTGCACGATTTGTACTCGGGCAAATTTTTGAAGAGTTTCACAAGTTTTTGTTGTAGCTGCGTCAATTTCGTAGAATTATTATTGGCCGTTAGTTTAGAAATATTTAACCTTGAACAAAAGTATGATTGGCAGATATACAAAATGGCGACTATATAAGCCTTAGCAACAGCAAAAATTTCATCAAAGGACATCTTTTCACGTGACTGGCCCCTTGTTTCCATGGTTTCAAACAGTTAATTTATCTAAATTGGGCCAACGAATACAGTTCTGAACGTGTTAATTTCACCGTTTTACCAGCTTCCGTTGCAAAGATCTCATCAGAGCACAATGACGCAACGCGGAAGTAACGGAACTGCTTTTGTTTTCAAGCTGCAAATTAGACAAAAGTGACTGATTCCCCACATTCGCTTCCTAAACTATTTTAATTAACAAAATATTATCTGATAATTTATTTCATTATTTTGAATTTTTACGTGCCATCTGTTCTTATTTTTTAGCAAAAGTAAATATCCTCAACGGACCAGTACACATAAAATAAGTAATTTCAAAGACCTTTCCCCACAGTTTAGCCACAAAAACCGCGATTTCGATGTTCTTGCGCAAGGTTTAGCTATTACATACCGAATTCTTAATCGTTCTATTCGAGGTCATGAAATTCTTAAATAGGGTTAACCTTTTTAAGATAAACAAGATACTGCGTCGGTTTTGTAAGACTTTCAGTTTTCAGGTTAACATTTTTTTTTATTGAGTTCACATTTATGGCGAGCAGTCTCACTTCATTTCGCTTGCACTGCGTAATTAAAGAGTTTTACGTATTGTCACATGTGTCATTGGCGCATCTTCCTGCTTCCTTCTTCTTTGTTCTTCGCCAAGTAATATGGCGGAAACGATGTAATTTTTATGTCAAATATCTATTTATTAATGCAATATATTAATGAATATAATATAAAGATACACTGCAATATGCGTAATTAGTAAATCGTTCTAAAAATAAATTGTTGTTGATGGTTGGTTCAGGGATATCTGGTGGAGCAATGGCCCTGTTGAGGGCGGTTTAAGGATGTAGTGAAACTTGCACGCGATTCGATCAACCTACCATAATTTCCGCAATCGTATACAAAATTTGATTAATAAACGTAAAACAGTTGCAGACGCCAAGATGAAAATCGACAGCTACGTTTTAACCTTCTGAATCGAGAGAAAGGAACCTATGCTAATAGTGGTTGTTTTTTGACTATTCAATTTGTATAAATAGAGCAAAGCAACTCACATTTACCTGTATGAAGAAAAATAACAAAAAATGTGAACGGTACAAATGAAGGTCAGAAGCCCGCAAAAACTACTATTTTTTGGTAAATTTTAAATGTCATTGAAAAAACAAATTACTCTGCGTTTTTGTTATTATAGAAGACTTGATTAAAAGTTCTTATTTGGTTTTAGTATGTGGATATTATATTTATTTTGCAATAAATAAATTGATTGATTGATTGATTATTTAATATTGTCATTTTGAAAAGTTGTTATATTTACGCATGATTTTATCTAAATTCTCGGCTCTATGTGTACTGAAACTATTGTCACTTATTTTATACATGTTTATTAATGTTATACTATTTATGTTATACTATAAAGATACCATCACCAGGGTTAATAATGTAACATATCACAAGAAGTTAGTAAACAATTACATGTATGAAATCTAATTTAGGGTTAGATCTACAACAATCTGTCATGTGCATTTTCGACGGTCCATACGATCATTTGAACTATTCAAACTTAGAAGAATATCAATACTTTTACTATATATAAAGACGAAATCTAAATATCTAAGAGACAAAAAAGTTAAAAATAAAGTTATTAACATAAATAAATACTTTAAACAAATAGAAAAATTACAAATGGTTCCAAAAGAACAGAATCCACAGAAAATGCAGAATTCTAGCAATTATATTTTAATTACCTACTCTCTTTCGAAACAATCACAACCGAAGATTATGTTCAAGGTATTTCACACACCTTGAAAGTTTAAATTTCATGTAAGTGAAAACAAATAAATCTTTACATTTGAGACACGCAAGCTGGAAGTCATAGAAAGAATATAAGAGCTAGTATGAAATATCTTCACACGGCCTGGTTTACTTTCTCAAATAGAAGACATTATGGTATTATGTGTTTTCATTGATAACTGTTTCTTTTTCATATTTGTTTATAGATGTGTTTTCATTGATAACTGTTTCTTTTTCATATTTGTTTATAGCTGTTCATAGCAACAAAGGAATTTTTACTTTATTGTTTAAATTGTCATAATTTATTATTAAAGTTTAGGTACTAGAATAAAAGACACTGAAACGCTAAGATTGTTTTAATTTTGCAAAAAATTTAAAGTGTGTTTCACAACGTAGGTAACGTAGGGCGAGCTAATATTGAAAATAATTAAAGAAATACTGCACAAATAAAGGAAGTACAAATGTATGTAAATTTCAAACAGAATGTATATATTCTTGTGTGCATTACACAAAAGAAGGACGTAGGGTCACTGCCAGCTATTATCAGTTTACATGACAAGAAGATACATTTGTATGCACATGAATAATTAATTTCACGGCTAAATGATAAAAACTACAAAGTTGTAAATATTGTAGAAGTGAAGATAAGCGAATATCCTTCAACAATCGGTTCACACCAAAATGTTCCAAATTTTCTGATTGCCTAGGTAAAGTTTTCTATCAATGTGTTTAGTTAGATAATTGTATTCAAAAAAGAGTATTTTTTTGGTATACGAGTAACCCAATTCTGTATTTAGTATACAAAAAGTGCCTAGACTAATTATTTCAAGGCGCGACGAATTTGCGCACCTTCCGCAGTTTTGGTGATACCGCATTTGTTGACAATGGAGACCTCGAATGTTCACTCTTTTCCTGGTTCTTATAAATTCTTGTGCCCTTGGTTAGAATTTAATTGCATTATATATTTACTTATTTCATCAATGATTAATTACAGACAAACGGTCGAATATTCAGAACTACAGAAAGAGCAAGTACTTTATTTCGAATATTATTATGTCCCAACTTAAAATTAAATAATATGCAGGTATTGGGAGCCCTTTGGGAGCCTACGCGCATTAAGATTTAGAATGGTGCTGCCATCTCGCCATCACAGATAGAACTTGAGCGGAACTATATAATGTTCGCTTCAACCGCGAATCCGAGAAGTCCGCATTCTACGATAGATGGCGTTAGTAGCAACAAATGAACTATAAATTTGACAACCGATAGAAAACTTAATTTCATATCATTCAGTTTAACTTTTTATTCTTGGTGATAAATTGGGAGATGTTACGTTTTTCTGTTCAACTCCTGTAACAAATTCAACTTTTCGAATTTAAAAAAAGTTGAATGGCATGCGATTTACTAATTTTTAAAAACACACCTAATTATATATTCAGAATGTAATAAGTGTAAACACCAAAAAAAATGCAAACAAAGCTACTACACAATTTGTTGTAATCTATTACACCTAAAATACCTAAACTGTCTTTAATTAAAAATCTTATACAATAGTAAATAACAACGATAAGCTATTACGTACTATTGTAGACGAAGAACAGACGAGTGTAATGCTTACTACAAACCACGTGGCCGGCGCGGGCGCAGCTAGCGTTGATTAAGAGACCATCTTTATTAGGAACCTGTCTAGACTCTAATACCGTGAAAATAGGGGTGAAATTACTAAGCTTATAATATGTATGTGGTAAAAAGTATGCGCAATACTGGAAGTACTGACTGATTTATCGGTTCCGTGATTTACGACACCTTTATACCTTTTCGCAGTGGAAACAAAGTCTATATTAGACCTGTCCCTGTAGATAAATTAGTGCCTATAAACCACGTGGTAAGAGTGACTAACGTATTAGTCAAGCAGAACGAGCACCCTGATTTAACTCACGATATTACGGATATGTTTTCATAGTGTACTATGAAAATCGTTACTTATCTGTTTACGGATATCAGAAAATTGTTAATCGTAAATCCTACCTATACTGACGGAAACATACAGCGGCTGTGGACTGTGGAGTGAAAGATGATATTATGTTGTATTTGATTATTCTGTAAATCAATTGCATCGTCATTGATACGAAAATGGCTTTTCCTTCGTAAATTCCTTAGAATTAACTATATAATTTTACAATAATTGTGGTGCGGTCTTGTTTTCGTACATAATACGAATAAGCAATTACCCCAGCAAATATTTTATACTTTACATTTCCACAATTACAAATTATGTATTTTGCATTTAAGTTGCAACTCTCCGATATAAATTGTCTTTATTAGCAGTGTAATAATTTAAAAAGCATATCAACAATTAAATCAATAGTTTTACGCATCAAGGACCGTGTAAATCGTAAAAATATACGGAAATTTCGTTACATGATGAACTTGATGTGATGATTGATGCAATGAACGGTATAATATCCAATTATAGGTAAACAACTGTACTTTTACTTGTCTTACATAACGATAAAAAATTATGTCTGACTAGCCTCAAAACATGAAAAATGCGAATACATTCACATGATTTGGTAAAACCCATAAATTTTGTGAAAATTCTAAAATGTACACGAATATGTATGAATAAATTACGCATAGTGATATTCTTAGTAAAAAACGATTTTGAAAACTACACCTTTATAGTTTTTGTCGATGTCCCTAAAAATCTTAAATCTAATTTTGATTATGAGCAACTATGTATGTACAACAGCTATTAACAATTCCTTTCTAAAAGTTTGTAATTAATTATGTCAATAGATGTCAGTGTTATTTACGTTTCATGTATATGTCATATTTTTTTCCATTCGCCTGATGACGACCCCACTGAGGGGTCGAAATATAGCACATTTTAATATTATTTATGTGTGTTAATTAATAAAAATAAAAACTAACAAATCTAATTTTGATAATTTTTCAATAACCCTTGTCCAAAGAGGTCCAAAGAGTACCAAATGTATACCACTCGTAAAAGAGATCATCGATAATTTAATTGTTACACTTATTCCAAAACGGAAAATCATCTACATTCATACATACGCAATGAATTTAAAACCTCCTCCTAAGCGGCTTAAACTTAGCAAAAAGACTATTGTAGAGTCTTGTAAGTAAGAACAGATATAACTACAAAAATAAGTAATTTGCTAAATTATACCAAGTAAATTATCAAAGAGTAACAATAACTTTAAGTATGCAATGATATACTATCAAAAAGTCTAGACCAAATAATGTGAAACGGAACTTTTCTAACAAAGATGAAAGTTCTCACAAAAAACAAAAAGATAGCATAATAAGTAGGTATTATTAGGAACGCAGACATGCTTGGGAGGATCACATAGAAAAAACAACATATGAATCAAATGTTTAATGCGTTCGATGACACCGATTTCAGTCAGAAGGCACTCCAATGTGAACGACCAGGACTTTCAAGTCTGTAGGTCTTTGAACTATTAATTTTATTGAATTCTAGTCAACATACTCGTAGCTTATTTGAGAATTAGTCACTTGGTCAAGGAAACCAGACATGTTTTAGTACTGAGACCACAACTCTGGAATTCGAGAGCAGACTTTATGCAAATGTAAAAAATAATATAGGGTGAAATTTAATCAACCGACCAAATTCATACTAGAGACTCGGTTGGTGATCAAGAACTAGGTTCAGTAATCCTTTTGGCCAATTTCGAAAAATATTTTTTTTTGCTCCTGTACGGGTTGGACTAGTTTAAGTACAATTCCTAGTGCAGGTTCTACGGGAACAAAAAATTTTTTTTCGAAGTTCACCTGGAGGGTCATTAAACCTTGTTCCTGATGACTAACCGAGTCTCCAGTATGCATTTGGTCGGTTGATTTAATTTCACCTAGTATAACTATATATTAAGTAAAAAAGAAGATTTTCAGCTTAGAACAGACGTTGTTTGAGTTCTGATTATCGCTAAAATAATAGTTAAGCAATAGATAAATAGCAAGATCATGGCTTGAAACAATTTTACAGGTTAAATCCTAGAAAACTTAACTGATAAAATCAAGGTTGGAAAAAATTACGAAAGCAAATTATTATGAAGTAAAATAACAGTGATTAAAATCTCTAGTACGCCTATTTGCAAACATATAGCGTTCATTGCGAAAGTGTGGTAAATGGAAACAAATTACATAACATCAGGAAACAGTTAAATTATAACCAAGGAAATTACAATTAAAATACTACTTATATCCTTCTAAATGGAAAGACTTAATCTGCGATGCAATAAAGCCAGCTTTATCTTTAATGCGCCGAATGTGAAAGTGGATCAGGCTGTTTGCTTTAGTCAGCCTGCACCCAGCCTGCATTTCACCGAGCTTTCCAATGTTCGCGACATTTAGGATTATTGGCACCTCGCTGCCAACTCCGAATAACAACTAGAAACAACCAAGTTCGGAGTATCATTCAGTTTTTTAGTACAGGAAATAAGTATGATTGTGTATCGTGATGTTTTATCAGATGATTGTCGATAACGATGACGTGTGGATTATGTCATTTAGTCGGTATTACACGCCCACTCACGAATATTTGTTGTAGGATTAAAGTAATTTATAGCACATTATTCAATTATATACTCCAAAACTGCAACGATATTTTTGACGTCTGCTACAGGTTTTGTGGTGAAGTCATTAAAGACAATACTGAATACATAATGTAATTTTGTTTTTGTTGTAAAATTCCATTATCATTTTTATCTATATGCCACTGCAAAGCTGTAACAATGCGTAAATGCTATGGAAAGTTTGCAGTAAAGCCACTTTCGCGGCCAAATTCGAGAGAAAGTGGTTCGGAGCCGCGCTGAGTGCATATATTATATAATTTTATCAGAGAACAGGGCTGTAACGTTATATCATTTAATAGACAGCATTCAGAATTCTAGAAGATCATAAGGATTTTAGCCAAGACTGGAATAACAGTTAATGAGATTACTGATGATGACTCAGTAAGTGACCAAGCTAATTTGAGCTGACGTCAAAATACTCAAAATTGAAAAGATGCAGAAGGAAGACGTAAAGTATTTGAAATTGTTAGTCATTAATCATTGTGGTACTTCATAAAGGCAGATAGGCTTGCATAGTGCCGCCATTTTTATGTAAGTTTCGAGCTGTCAAATGTGACCATAATTATTTACTTAATTTAAAGTACGTACGTACATACCCTGTCTATAACGTGAACCTGAACCAGGGTTTGCAACAAACTTTGGTATCACCAAATATGGATTTGTAGCTGCCACTAAGACTGCTATCTCTATGACGTCTTCACACGTAGACAATTAAGATCGGACAATTTTATATCGGTGCAAATTGCACTTTATAATACTGTTTTCCTGACTTTTCAATAAAATGCGTTTACACAGGGTAAGCAAAATATTATTCTATTTAGTCCGTCATTTAGATTATCAAAAAATACGTGTCCAATATTTTCTGATAATCTAACTGACGGACTAATACATTTTTTTTAGTCATCATGCCTATTCACAATTGTTACAGAAAAACATACTTTAATGTTAGTTGATGTAATGCAATCAAAATGTAAATGAAATGATTAACTTTTCTTGAAAAAACCTATTACCGCGAATTACTATAAAACGCATTTATTGGATAATGTCCATTCAAAATTAAGGAAAACAATATTATGATGTGCATTTTGTGCAGAGATAAAAAGTTACCCCCTTAATACAACTTACAACTGTGACATCACGTTCTTTTGGAACGTTTTCATTAATTCAAATACCTACAAAAATGGTTTTCTCTATTCTCACAGTTAAGCGGAACATTTTATAAATTGACCCTCCATTAAAAGAATACCTTGTCTTAAAAACACCTTTCGCTTTCAAACACAGCATCCGAGGAAATCTGGTCGTGCAAACCAAATTAGCGTGTCCGTGTGCTAAGCATCGCCTATTTACAATTCCTGAACAATGGAAGGTCGCCGATGAGCTATGTATGTAAATATTGAGGACTCTTTTCGTCTTTTCTTAGACAAAAATTGCCTCATTTTCAAAATTAACATGTCGTTATATTTGAACAGATGGTGGAACAGAAGGCTATTTGTAGAATCGGATAAAGTGTATCATTGTCTAAATTTAAATGGCCTAATTTATGATTCAAGTATTTAAGCGAACAGTTTACCACATAAATATTTTAGGAAGTAGTACCACGTCTTATTGATGATGGAACAGAAGGCTATATTTGTAGAATCGGATAAAGTGTATCATTGTCTAAATTTAAGTGGCCCAATTTATGATTCAGGTATTTAAGCGAACAGTTTACCACATAAATATTTTAGGAAGAAGTACCAAGTCTTATTGATGATGGAACAGAAGGCTATATTTGTAGAATCGGATAAAGAGTATCATTGCCTAAATTTAAATGGCCCAGTTTATGATTCAGGTATTTAAGCGAACAGTTTACCACATAAATATTTTAGGAGGAAGTACCACGTCTTATTGATGATGGAACAGAAGGCTATTTGTAGAATCGGATAAAGTGTTTCATTGTCTAAATTTAAATGGCCTAATTTATGATTCAGGTATTTAAGCGAACAGTTTACCACATAAATATTTTAGGAAGTAGTACCACGTCTTACTGATGATGGAACAGAAGGCTATATTTGTAGAATCGGATAAAGTGTATCATTGTCTAAATTTAAATGGCCCAATTTATGATTCAGGTATTTAAGCGAACAGTTTACCACATAAATATTTTAGGAAGAAGTACCACGTCTTATTGATGATGGAACAGAAGGCTATATTTGTAGAATCGGATAAAGAGTATCATTGCCTAAATTTAAATGGCCCAGTTTATGATTCAGGTATTTAAGCGAACAGTTTACCACATAAATATTTTAGGAGGAAGTACCACGTCTTATTGATGATGGAACAGAAGGCTATTTGTAGAATCGGATAAAGTGTTTCATTGTCTAAATTTAAATGGCCCAATTTATGATTCAGGTATTTAAGCGAACAGTTTACCACATAAATATTTTAGGAGGAAGTACCACGTCTTATTGATGATGGAACAGAAGGCTATTTGTAGAATCGGATAAAGTGTTTCATTGTCTAAATTTAAATGGCCCAATTTATGATTCAGGTATTAAAGCGAACAGTTTACCTCATAAATATTTTAGGAGGAAGTACCACGTCTTATTGATGATGGAACAGAAGGCTATTTGTAGAATCGGATAAAGTGTTTCATTGTCTAAATTTAAATGGCCCAATTTATGATTCAGGTATTAAAGCGAACAGTTTACCTCATAAATATTTTAGGAGGAAGTACCACGTCTTATTGATGATGGAACAGAAGGCTATTTGTAGAATCGGATAAAGTGTTTCATTGTCTAAATTTAAATGGCCCAATTTATGATTCAGGTATTAAAGCGAACAGTTTACCTCATAAATATTTTAGCAAGAAGTGCCACATCTTTTGCTTCAAAAGTGTTTTTTTGGTTGAATTATGAATGAAGTACAATAGTTGTTTGTAGTTGTGCATTTATATGCGTGACCTCAACCACGGACTGTGGCGCCTTGTGGACACAGTCATCGCTGATCTCATAAAGGGAGGCTATTCTACTACCTTTAAGGTGCTTTCAGGACCGACAGCTGGAACTATTGGCTCTTTATATTTTACTGTCGAAAGTTTTTTTAGTAATATGTCACTTTTTCCAATTAAAATAAATGTATACATATTAGCACATTACGATACGAGAGCGATGAAACGTTTTCTGACGAGTGTGAGTTTTAAGCTGCAATCACACGAGTCGAGAAAAAGTTTCTCGCACGAGTATCGTATAATATTTTATAGCACAAGTGGGGAAAATGCCGACTTTACGCAAGCGCAGCGTACGGTGTGCTATAAAAACTTTTATAGCTTGTTTTTTTATTTTTGTTTTTTATAATATTATATAATATATAAACAAAAAAATATATATTTCAAAATATATTTCAGTCCCTACTGGGCCCGGCATCAGTTGATATATGTATAAATATATCTTGAAATATTTTTTTTTCTTTTGTGTATACTAGGTGAAAATAAATCAACCGACCAAATTCATACTGGAGACTCGGTTAGTCATCAGGAGCCAGGTTTAATGACTCTCCAGGCGAAATAAGAAAAAAAATTTGTTTTTACCCTTAGTGCCTGCACTAGGAATTGTACATAAACTAGTCCAACCAGTACGGGAGCAAAAAAAATTATTTTTTGAAATTGGCCAAAAGGATTACTGAACCGAGTTTTTGATCACTAACCGAGTCTCCAGTTTGAATTCGGTCGGTTGATTAAATTTCACCCTATATATTATAATATTATAAAAACTTTTTCCAATTATTTTATACACTGTTATTTTAAATATTAAAAAAAAACTAATTTCCTTATGAAAACTATGTCTTATTTAGTCTTTTACTACAATATAGGTAAACGCATATAATAATATATTACGTTTTGTTTGAAAAAAATAACACACAATAAATAGTGGGTGCTACGTTGGAAATATGAAGATATTACAAAAATTCCCACTAGATGTAACCGTGCGCGTTACGCGTAAATCATACCACAACACGCCATCCAGGTTACCTAGCATGGTAAACCATATCGAGCTGTCCACTGTCTGTCCCTCTCTAAGTACATCAACAGAGTGAGACAGAGCACTGGATCAAGCGCTATCGAGCTCGATATGGTCCCCCATGTTATAGTTGCAGGGGAGCCAAAGTCTGAACCCCGCGGAAGATCCTTGCACGAATGGGAAACACACAATAGTCGCCTTAAGAACCCGCTCCGTATTTTTCGTCTGTTTGATGGGAAGTATTATTCTAATTATTTTTCTTGTCATTGCCGCGATGTTTTTGTAAAAATCAGGGTCATACACCAGTCCATATTAACCATCTAAATGAAGACCTAAAATGTATTTGATTCAATTGTTTCTCCTTTGCGCGTTATTTTGATACTTAGATTATTATGAATAACGATTCGGAGCGGCCTCGTAATGGGGCCGTTCAAGTATTACGTAAGCAGATTTATTACAATTATTTACCCCCCCATCCCCCTTGTCAGCAAAAGTAAGCAAAGCTATTACCCCCTCCCCCCATGCTTACGTAAACATATTTCAATTAAATTTTTTTTTTATATTATAATGTTATAATTATAATTTTAAAAATAAGAAAATAGATTTAGGATAGAGATTAGATTTTACTGATACAGTATTCAACATAGAGTAAGGGGCAAAAATATACCGATGACGTAATCATCATCTAGACTCCCCTACCCCCCATGTCATCGAAAATAAGCAAAACAAAGACCCCCCCCCCATAGTGCTTACGTAATACTTGAACGGCCCCTAAGTAATAAAATAACTTGCAAAAGAGACACAATTCAATAAAAAAAAATCTAGGCCTTTATTTAGACGGCCAATATGAAGTGGTGTATGTCGCCAGTTTTTCCAAAAATATCGCGATAAAGGCCAGAAAAATATTTAATATAGTGTTTTTCATAAAAGTTGTCGTCGTCGCGGACCGGGCTCTTAAGAATATGCAAGTATAGATACATTGCTTTTATATTTTTAACTCTCATACATCACGAAGGAACGGTGAGTTATCTGGTTACGTCACAATTTCTGACATCATAGCTTACTTCGTCAGCAAAACGTCAAAGGTTTGTATCAAATTAGTACCATCTGCTTTTTGTATGGTCTTTCTTCTTAAAACCGTTATTTGAAACCGGAATTAGGAGTTCTTTAAAGACAAAGTAAACGATTTGGCCGATTACCTTATGACCTCTATTGCCAATAGCATGGGAAAATCTAGTGGCCAACCTAACGGTGAAATTATTTAAATAGTTAAATAGCGGATGTTTTCAATAGAAGCGCAACAAACTCGTTAATAAAAAATAATTCATAAAATCTTTCTCACCACCGTGGTCACAGACATTCAACACAGAATATGGGAAGTGTCCTGTTAACTTCCCATCTCTACAGCAAAAAGACCATCGACCACAAAGCCTACCTGTTTTTGATTTTTGATTTTTTTATTGTTATTACTTTTTTATTCATATTTTTCTTTCTGTCAACCATCCACATAATTTTAACATCTTATGGCACATATACTTAACTTTTAACTTAATTTATTTACTTTTATTCCACTGATGCCGACAATAATATTGTCGAAATATACATATCTGGATTGGTGTTTTTGTACATTATTTAAAATAAATATAATTATAAAAATTAAAGACAAATAAAACAAACAAAAAATTGTAATTTGGTTAATAGAAAAGCCTATTCTAATTGTAACGTCCAGGTTTCTTAATCCTTTTGCAGGATAGCCCTTCAAGCGACACGCTTTGAGGAACTCAGTCCAGTGACTGAGTTTGTCATACTATATATTCATGAGACAATTTTGCATGCATACATTTTAATTTAACATCTCCTTTTAAAGCTGTAGAGTATACTCGCAATAAAATAGGCACACGTGTGTAAATACTTTCTGTTATTGTCAAACAATTTGTAAGAGGACAAAAATTTAAATCAATAAACGCTAGAAGGTCGTATACATAATTAAACTGTATCAAATATTTTTCTGTGTACATTCGTATCGTCACGACGTTAAATACCCGAGGGGGTGTCAGAGATGTTTCCGAGTGTAAACACAATCGAAACACCACTCTTTCAAAGACAAAATTAACGTCCCAACGTGATAGAGGCTGACCATATCGCTATATAAGTGACTTTCGTTTATGCGACCAAATTCATGGTACGTGGTCAGAACCAAGGTTCAATTACCCTTTCTGTAAAAAAAGCAAAATAAAATTTAGACTTCCCATACCTTAAAACCTTCCCGAAGAAATGCTTTATCTTTCAGTGAAAACTGCATCAAAATCCATTGAGTGGTTCCCAAGTTATAAGCGAACGAACAGACAGACAGACGTTGCATTTTATATGTATAGAGAAGAAGAAGATTCACCTTGTATAGCTTTTTGCTTCACCGTCAGGAAGTGGTAAGTGGTAGGGCAGGCGTCCAACCAAGTCAGCGCTGCTATAAAGGCTAGGATAAACTGCTATACAGTATAAGGGTCAAAAAGAAGTGATAAGAGATAGATCCATGGCCTCTTGAAGCTGCTTTCGTCAACATCAACACAATATTACTTTCAAAACTCAATCTGGCTTGTCACTTTTCTCATTTGCAAAGAAATATAAATTTTACAACAGACGGAGATTGAATTACTAATTCACTATCGTATCAGTTGTATTTGTATTAAACAAGAGCTACAAAATAACCTCTGTATAACATTGAAGTAACATTGTGATACTAAGGGCTTGTCGCAGAGTATATCTGTTATTTTCTTGCTGTAAAATTGTGTATACTGAGACTTTAAATATATTATACTCGTAAAATTAGTTTTTTTTAATTTATAAGTGCCTGTCACCACTTCCCTGTGTCTCGTACACTAAAATATTAATTAAAATAAAACAAATGTTTTAGGAAAATAGAACACTATTTAAATCTGTGGGGAATTGGCCTCTTCTCTTTTGCCTATATTTACGATTCGAAAACGGATTCGAGGAATAGCTTTCCGAAACTGTTTCTGTCTACAGATTTTTAGCAATTCGCACAAACTACTTGTTAATAGTTAGGTGATCACATGAAAATTATTTAATTTTATGCGTTACATTTTAGCTGCATTAAATTACAAATGTAAACACGCTTTTATGTTTGTACTAATAAACTATTTCCGCAAGTTGCTTTAAACACATTTATTGCATACTTTTTATTCAAAATTAAGGGAAACAATATTATGATGTTCATTTTGTACAGAGGTAAAAAGTTACCCCCTTAAGATAGTAGCATTTATTCAAGGGATGGACTATGATAATGATAAGATGATAACCAATGATCGGAAACTCGGGGCATTATACTAATGTCATAACATGGATATACTCGTACCTTTGTAATAATAGAAATACAAGAAATTTAAGAGAGATACATATTCCTTTACAATAAAACAACCTAGAAAAATAAACACGCAAACCGAATAAAATTAAAATCTAGAAAAATCCGGAAACGAGCAGCAGTAGGGTTAATTTATTTTATTTCCTCAAAATAATACTTTTTGTAAACAGGTAATTCCAAACAACAGGTTCTGCCTCCAATAAAGCGTGCGTTGTACTCGTCTATACATATAAAGTGACTTCTATTTATACAATCAAACTCCTACTGGAGGCTTGGTAAGTCAACACATGAGTAACGCGGATCCTTAACACTTTTTGCTTATTTCGCAGAGTAAAATCTTGACGTCCCATAGTAATTGACTCGGGGCTGGGCTTGCGTTTGTAAGGAACACGAAAAGAATATGTTACGAATTCACAAAAAGGGAAATCGAACCTTGTTATTGAGCACTTACCGGGTCTTCAGTAAGAACTTGGCTGTATAAATTAAAGTCACCTTATATACTTGAGGATTACAGAAGGCGCTCGACATTTATTTTGATTCTGTTATAGAACTTGTTTTCCCAATTTAATACTATGTAGATCTGTCGTCTCTGCCTACCCCTGAGGTGTGAACGTATGAATCATTTTTAGGGTTCCGTACCCAAAGGATAACAACGTCGTCCGTCTGTCTGTCCGTCTGTCACCAGGCTGTATCTCTGGAAACCGTGATAGTTAGACAGTTGAAATTTTCACAGATGATGTATTTCTGTTGCCGCTATAACAAAAATACTAAAACCGGCCAAGTTGGAATCGGACCTGCGCACTCCCATACAACAGACATTATTTTTTTGCCGTTTTTATAGATAATGGTACGGAACCCTTCGTGCGCGAGTCCGACTCGCACTTGGCCGGTTTTTCAAACATATTCATGTTTCAAAATTCAAGAGCAACGATGTGAAATTGGAAATGAAAAATGAGCCGAGAAATTTACTTTAGTGCTATCAATTAAATCTATACGTAAATTAAATCATAAACGCAGATTTATAACTCAAAATACTTACAAATATTTAAAACGTGTGATGGCCCCCATATTTTGACCAATAAACATTAAAATTTACTACCCACGTTATATGTAGAGCTATCGACCAAATTAAATAATATTATTATACGATGAACTATTATAATTAGCTACGCAAAGACGATTCAGCCTTGACATTAGAAAAGCGTAAAAACGTATATAATAATGACGTATGTATGTATTTATAAACTGAGTGTTACGATAGCCGCTGCCGAGTTCCGAAGCTAAAATAAAACGGTAACATTTAGAAATGCGCGCTTGTTTTCTGTCTAATATTATAACAACACCATTGCCAAACATTAAGGCGTGTCCCCCGGCAAAATGGTTTGCTAAGCCGTTTCTTGCTTCTTTTTAAGGGTCCATGCCACCTAAACGTGCCCCACCGTATTGCTGATTCATGACAGAAAATATTTGTTTAATGAGAAATAAATAATCACACAAGTTGTCGAAGAGTTGTATTACAACCTAATTAATTTGATTTTTGCATAGAATTCATAGCAAGCTAGAAAAAAAATCTAAAGTCACTAAAAATCACGTAAAACTGCACTTCGCGTATTTCCCATTGACGGTTTCCCAGATGATTTTGGAAACTGAAATTCAGTCACCCGTAAGTTAAGAGTATACAGAATGGTGTGATTGGTTTAATTTTGCCAAACAAAAATTGTAACTTGGAGTATTTATCCATCGAACATAATAATTCGGCATCGAAACGTGATTCTTTAGAGCGCGCGATGTTTCGGTTGTCGTAACAGCCACGGCTCAGAGCGCGCTATTTTAAACATGAAACGTCACAGAGTTCAGTTCTACTTGACGCTAAATGAGGTGCTTAATGTTAGGGAGAACGGGTCCTTAACTCGCTAGTAGATATAAATTAAAATAAATAAAAAATAATTATTGAATTAAATTATTTTTTTACCTAAAACCTTATAATCTGCGTTGAAAAGAATGACGTTATTTATTTTCGAACAATTAGATAATTTAACATGTTCGTGTAAAACCTATTATTTTCTCCTATTTTGTGCTGTCCGGAGACGCAGCGATCCTCGTAGCAGCCACTTTGCATTGCGCGCTCATTTGAACGTTACTTCAATATCGCTCAAAAAGTGTCCGCGATGCATTTTGTCATCGCTATGGGGTGACAAATTCGAATGACGATTTCGTACAACTGACATTGCATCTTATGTTAACGACATAACCTCTTAATTTGGTTGAAGATTTTTGCTACTATGCACGTTAGAGGTTCGGACACTTTCTGACGAACTTTTCTTAGAGACTGTGTGTCTTGTTGTTTATGAGAGCTCAATGTTTACCGTCGACATTTGTACCGAGACACATCGAGTAGCTAATTGTTTAGTTAGGGTATGGATGCACTGAACCCACAGAACAGAATTTTCTGTGACTGCACCTTACGGTGGGTGGTTGGTTTCGTTGTTGGTGTAAGTTGGTAAACTTACTATTGTTTTTCTTATCTTCTTTCTGAATATATTAAAGGCAAACCTGACTAACTGAAACTACAGAACGGATTTCGCTGAAATTTGGCATACAGATAGTTGTAATGACGTAGGCATCCGCTAAGAAAGGATTTTGGAAAATTCGCCTCTAAGGGGGTGAACCGAACTTCACGCGGACGAAGTCGCGGGCAAAAGCTAGTATCATAATAAATGCGTTTAATGTTATTTTGCGACTTTTATTTATTGAAAATCGAGCTATTTTAGTTAAATCGTGTCATTTTATGGATTATAAGTTTAAAGTTTGTTGTGGACATTAATTTCTCAAGTAATGCATACAATAATACAACTTTGCTGGAAAAGCCTAAGTGATATAAAACTATAGTCGCGAAAAACCATAAATCACACTTATTTTACATTTTTGATTCAAGAATGGGAAAAACAAACATTTTATGTTGTGCATTTTGCACCGAGACCGAAACGAGTCCCCTTAAGTTAAGATAGGTCTGGACTAACTAATCGATATATTTATGAACATGCTACAAACTTGAGACTTGCTTCGTTGATTTTAGAAATAAAAAATGCAAATTAGATTTTTTTGTCTGACCTGCTGAATTCTCGTTAATTAGAAACACAACTTTAAAGTATGAGGGCTCGAAATATCTTGCTTCAATTTAAATGTGTACATTTGTTTTATTCATACAAGAAATTAGGACAATAAACCTTTCAAATACAGATGCCCGGACCGAAAAGCATAAGATTGTAACACATTCAAGCAACTTTCACTCGTGGAAAAAACAACTCTTATGTATTTAAGTACATACAGTTTCCTTGTGAACCGATAAATGGTTGAGTTTACGGAGTGTTATATCATTGCTCGCAAATTACGTATAACGCGAGGTAAGCTCGGCGATATTATGGTGGATGTAAACAATGAAAATGTTATTACGTCCATCGTGGCTGAAGGTGGGTCACTCGGGCGATAACGATGTCAACCGGAGAATATCGTTTTAGGTACTTAGTAGTACTGATTACTACTTACTATGAAAAATTCACACAGCGCAGCGAATAATTGTGTAGTCCGGATTACCGGCGCGGCGGCGTGGGTTTCTGTAATTTATTTAAATTAGGTAAAAACACCAGTAGATACATGTTGAGTTTTTTTCATTCATGATCTCTTTTAACTGGGTTGTATTGTATAACAATCTCTCTCTCTCTTCATTCCCTCTACTCCTCCGCGGAGTCTGGGGCTGACACTAGGCTCTTCCATGCCTGTATAAAACTATATTAAACAATAACTTATGTAAATTTTTCATATTACCTATACATGTTTTTTTTTTTTTTTCAAATTTTGTATTGGGAAAAAAGACGTAAATAAATTACTTGAAAAAACATATAACCATAGATTATGGCACGGAACAAAGTTAAGAATAAAAATCCGGTCAAATGCGAGTTTATCTCGCGCCCTGAGGATTGTATTTTTTTTTCGCTACACATTTCCAGTAGGTTTAGTCTTGAAAAAAAAAACATTCAGTTCAATTTCTAATTCTTGTCGGTTTTTTAAATTTCAGGTCTGGAACTCATTCCTTCTACCAGCTGGAGACCCGTGACATAAGGACGGACAGACAGGGCTCCACTTTGCCCTTTGGGCACGGAACCCTGAAATATAAGTGTGACAAAAGTGATACATTAACATAATAGTTGACATTATTCAGACGCTTATTTATCTGCGACTTCACAAGTTTCATGGTGTGTCAAAACTGATAAGATAATGTTGAGACTTCCACGTGTAATTTTATTATTATGATTTACTTTGTCGTACACAACTTGTACAGTGGAGAGCACATCAAGCTACACACTTGCAGTACGACATTAGCCCCTACAGAGAAGAATATAAGATAGCTACAAAGTCCGAAGTGTCTAACTTGATGCGTTCACCACTGTACAATCTCAGGAACATCTGCCTATCTACTCGATAAGGTCGTACCAGTACTTTCCTAGTGTGGCACCAAGGACAGTCAAACAAAAAGTTGTCGCTTAGCTTGTCCCCAACTGAATTGATAAAAAATTATATTCTCCGAGTGTCATCGTTAAGTATGTTAAGTAAGGAGCCATCCATAAGTTACGTCACACGTTAAGGGGGAGGGAGGGGGTCAACGTGTCACAAGGGGGGACGAGTCATAAGTTTCGTGACGTCACATGAATAAAACTAAAGTATTATCTTATAAATGTTAATGATTAAATTTAAAAACACAACTGAGCGTCATTTTGTCAATGTCATAGGCCAAACTATGACATTTAAGTCACTCGGTTCTTATTATTTTGTTAGTTTAAATTAGAACATTTTTTCCAAATCCATTTCGGGGGGAAGTCGGTTAAACTCCCAGTCCCCCTCTCCCTGTTTACGGTTATGGCAGTAGATACTCGTTTTGTAAACGAAGATGCTATGGCGACGAGCAAGGGTGTCAAGGCAAGCCGATCCGGCGGCCGAGCGAGGCAGATGGTAATAGTTGAAAAGATGATATTAGCTCAGATGGAAGTTTTGACCAAGCCTCCTCAAACATCCAATAATTCCGAGTCAGTAATAAAAACAGAAAACTCGTGTTAATTGGGTAAAAAGTGGTAAAGCTAACGCACGACCACGAACTCACTCAGAATGGCTATTCTGCTAAGCAAATTAGCCCGTTTGATAATTGAAATCGTACGTTTTTGGCTGTCAAATGAATACGATTGTCTTGTTTTGTTGTTGACAACCAAAAACGTGCGATTTCAATTGTCAAACGGGCTAATTTGACTAGCCGAATAGCCATATGACAATCGAATTTGATGACGATTATTCATTTGACGGCTTAAAGCGTACGATTTCGATTGTAGAATGGCTAAGCAAATTAGCCCGTTTAACAATTGAAATCGTACGTTTTTGGCTGTCAAATGTATACGATTCTCTTACACAATTGCAATTGATCGTTAAGCATGAAATAAGAACTTTACGATAGACTTCCAACCAAAATTCAAGCTGGTGATCATAAATTCGGGAGCCGAGCCAAGCGGAGCGAGGCGAATCCTTTAGTTTCTACACATTTCATGATATTGCGATCAGAGGCGCAATTGTATTCATATGACAGCTTAAAACATACGATTTCAATTGTCAAACGCGATTCGGCTAAGCAAATTAGCCCGTTTGACAATTGAAATCGTACGTTTTTCGCTGTCAAAGAAATACGATTGTCGCACCCCAGATCATGAAATGATCAATTCTACGATATGGCCACGACACATTACCCATAAATTAAATTATCTTGGGAGTACTCCTCATCGGTACTCGATTCCGTCGCTAAGTCCTGCGTTATACGAGTATCAAGGTAGTAGTAATTCACGACACTGAACGATTCTGTTTCAGAGGTCACAACCACAACGTCACTCGCCGTGTCCGATCGACATAAAGACGACGGCCATGTACTCGCCATATAATTTAATAGCTCATTGTGTATTTCTATAAGCCAGCTTGAGTTTCGATGAGTTAGGGCACAGCAAAATTTATTTATGTCATAAAGGAACTATTTACACGGAACATAAAATACCAAGCGGGGAACAAATAATACTACTTTCGGAGGAAGTTATACAATTACAGTGAAACTACTGAATAAGAATAGTTTACGCGTTTATAAAATCAATTATGTAAGTATCAATTTTTTTTATTGTATTAAAATATTATGTTTTATAACTTTAACACACATAACAACAAGCGTGGTCAAATTACTCAACTCGAATAACACAGAAAGCCGTAATAGTCACGGCTCATAAGTCAAAAGGGAAGTATTTCAATGAATAATGTAAATAATTAAGTATACCGTATTAGAAGCTTATGCAATTGATCTGGTTTTAAACTGTTCTAAATGGTTTAACGCATTTCAAAATATTACATATTTCGGTTGTTATAATGTCTGAACAAGGCAGATAATATGCAATTATGTAAATGTTACAAGACTAAAGAAGATTTGTTAGGTCTTTGACTGGAAGTCATTTGAAGTATTTCAAATAGTCTACAGAACGTTTTTAGTAATTTGTTCCATCAATTTAACTGGCTGCGCTCGCGCTTTTCAGTTTACAATGTGTTATGCTGTCGGAAACAAAACAGTTTTAGAACCTGGCAACAGTGTACATGTATAACATCGGGACGAGTTTTCTTTCATTTAGCACTGTTATTATATTATTTGTTTTCATAGTTATGTGTAATGAATATTTGATGAACATGCCATCACTTGTAAAGTACGTTTAAGTTTATACATTTTTATTTACCTCTTCTGTCGATCTAGTGGACGAATGACAAACTGTTTCGGGTTTAAGGCCCTGCAAAATTATATTATGAACATTTCGGTTAATTCATAAAGTCAGCTAAATACCACATTTAAAATTTCAACATATATATGTTACAAAAGAGGACATACTTAATACATGAGTAGATCTGAAAACGTAATTTGATTAACTTCGCTCTATAGAAAAAAATCGCAAAGTAAGCTCCTCAAATCGCGAATAAATATGTTTATAGCAAAGTCGTTCAACTGAGATAATTAAAACTTCGCCTGAATTTTCTTCACACATAACCAAAGGCATTTGTAGACTAGTTTTATTTATTTCTCAATACCTTTTTAGAAATTCCAGAAAAACCTCGAAAATTCACTGATTACGCGTACCTGCAAAGTACGAATCGTACGTTCTAATGTAGACTTTCTGACAATACACTTGAGTTCAAAATCACTTGATAGGAATAGGATGGTTGTGTAGTGATGGGCAGGGCCTTAAATATTGTTCTCCGATATAATTGCACGATAGTAGTCCGGTACAAAGGACAACTGCAGCTTGGATCCCAAGGACATGATGAGAGACCCCTTGCACGTGTTCCCAGGGGTCAAAAGCAGAGAAGAGCCTACTATTAAAGTTTCCGAGGGACTCGCATCACAATAAAAATAGCCATACAACAAATCAGTAAAAATTGTGGCTTATTCCAAATTATCTTTTCGTACAAGCCATATTTATCTTATCTCTTACTACGTCTTATACTACGTCCACTCAGGAAAACAGATGTATTTATAGATGTTCTAGAAATATTTATATCACAGGCATTAAGACTGATACTGTGTATTTGTTTCCAAGCTGTTTTTTTTTAAACGCGTATTCGTGATACTAGTTAAAATTGTTATCTAATATTCATATACCTCATAATGACTACAAGAAAAAGATGAACTGACTAAATAACCACACGGAAGTCTCCACAAGGTTAGTAAAATATGAAATGTTTGCGGCCCCGAGATAAAACTTATCACTTATGAGCGTGTCGTCTACATAACTAGTTTTTTTTGTTGTTTGTTATTTCGCGATTTGGTTACAACCACTGTTATAGAGAATAACAAACTGAGCACGTGCTCATTTAATATGAATTTGTTTAGTATCTTTAGCGTTTCGACGACTAATTTATAATTCTATAGCGAAGCCTCAGTGTCTTCCTTTCCGTCCATCTGAAGTTTATTTTATAGCTCTATAGACCGATGGAGGGTGAACGACTTTAAATGTGTAGGCGCGCTGCACACTGAGTCACGTATTAGGAGGCCAGCGCAGACTAAGTCGAGGGCCAAAAGCTACTATTAAATGAAGCCATATACCTTCCTTTCCTTAATTCATTACTAATTTCAGTTAACAAAATATGAGTTTTATTCTTTTTTTGAAATTTTTACGATATTTATTGATTGGGATCGTTGGTCAGTATTGTCATAGTAGAGTATGTGGTATCATAAATTTGTCACCTGTCTATTTGCACCCGACAAGGTACACCTAATGAAATTAAGCTGTAGGTTGTAGGTATTAAAATAACCTTATAAAGTTAGTAAAATCTACCTAAAATTGTTTAAATTAACAAAATGATTGCATTTACCTACATCTATCTTATCTATATACTAATAATAAAGTAGTAAAAAAGTCGTGTCTCTACATTGAATATTTTCGCGAAATTTTAAATGAAATGGGTTATTGGTACTGTACTGAGGCCAAAACAACAATTGTTAGAATTTTTGTCTGTCTGTTCCGTTTTAACTCGAGAACCACTCAACGGATTTGGATGCGGTTTATTTAATTATAAACATAGTGACCCAGGTCAACACATAGGCTATAAGGGATGTTCATAAAATAACGCCCAAGCCGGAAACGGGGAAAGGATTGAATAAACGGTTTTATAACTTAACTCGAGAACCACTGAACGGATTTGGATGTGCTTTTTTTTATTATCATCGTAGTAACCGTGTTCAACACATAGGCTATAAGGGGTGTTCATAAAATAACGCCCAAGCCGAAAACGGGGCGGAGATTCTCTGAACGCGGGCGAAGCTGCGGGAAAAAGCTGGTCATTTATAAGGTAAACACTAACCTAATATTATTCTGAGTACAAAACGGCAACAAAAAAAAATTGTTTATTTCTTGACCACTCTCTGTGAACGAGTTATCGTCGTAGCCCTCTGCAGACTCACGAAAGGGATTCCTTTGTCCAGCAGTAAGACACGGCCAAACTAACGAGGCTACATAAAATTGTCCAAGCTTCATTTGTCGCATGAGTTACGTGCGATAGATCAAGGAGTTATCGTTTACCCAGTCACGGCAACCGCATTCAGCGGATGGTTAGTCAACGCTTAGTGACGCGTGACTTGACCTTCGGACGACCTAGGGACTGGCAACCACCACCCACTCTGTTTACCTGAACGGCTGAAGTGGAGAACAGTGACTTGTTCCGCAAGAAAAAAATCGGAAACCGTAGCTTTGAGGTTATATCGATCACGTCACGAATTTCTACATTATATTATAACGGAGATATCTTGTTTATGAAGCTATAAATGATCCCATTTGAAAATTCCTGCATGTTCATTGTTTCATAGGGAAATGCGGAAGCAGAGAATCTTTTATTCTGTTGAAATAGCATTGTAGTAAACAATGGATCATTTTAATTCAAATTATCCTATCAGTTTTTTACGGCTTAGGGCTTAGGATTTCAATCTTTGGTAAATTATACACCCTTTTCCCGGGGAAATTTAAACGTTAGTCAGGTAATTTAATCTCAATAATATTCGAAATTCGAGGTTAAAAATATGGTCACTTTTTTGAAACCTGTAACTACTTCCGAGAAGACACTACTTGTTTAATAAATAAGAATAACATTTTTTTTACCTTTTTCTAGACTCCTACTGAACAGAAACGCGATTGAAAAACTTTCAGTCGATATAATATTATTGAAATGGCGTCTTCAAACACACTTCTTCTCCATTTCTGGCGAATAGGAATCGTTTAGAGAATTTAAATATATTTTATTACATGGGTTTTAACAATATTGAGATATCAGTTGAAGGAAATTTTGCTAACTATTTTAGTTTTTTTTATATGAATAAAGAAGCTTGTTTTTTCTCTTTTGCCCCGAATACGTCCCGCTCGCGCTGCGCATTTTTCCGCTTGGAGTGACAGTGACACCTTAGGCTTTAAATAAAGAGCCCACATTTACTTGAAACAGCCGTTATTAATCATGCTGTATAACTATCTTCAATATTAACATAATTAAATATTTAGACTAATATTAAAAATTATTTTATTTTAAAAATACGTAACTTAAATATTGTTTTGTTGTTTCATTAAGAAATTTGTCCATTAAGAAGCCTGTAGTCGGCGGCTTGAAGTCAGTCGCGCACGGGGTCGCTATGCTTGCTATTTGATTCTACATTCAACTTCGGATTATAGAGCACTGACTGACTGTTATCGGTTGGCCCGAGCGTTCATTTCTCGAGCTCGTACGGAACTAACCGAACACAGTGTGAGAGGCAAGCTAACGCGAGACAACATTCATGATTTGAAAAAACTCGAGAATGGTTTTAGTTTTAGTTCCTATGATTTCAGGAGAAATATCCCAAAAATCGAAATGAAACAAAAATATTTTTGAATTGTATAAAATATACTATGCTGTGAAACTAAAATTATTTGATTTGTTGTATCGCTTCTAGGAAATTACGGTACATAAACATTCATCAAAATATGTGTAAAATCCAAGAATTTTATACGCTTCTATCTTTTGTATGCTTTTGATAAATGTTTTAGTTTCACGTCATAGATATTGTATGGGATATGTTGAAAAAGAAAAAAAAAATAAGGATATGATCAGCGAACTGCGCTAGTATGGGAGTTCGGGCGAATAGAGTCGCCTTAAATATGAGAATTAGAATGAGACCAGTCTGTATAACACAATCTGTAGAAGTCGGAAATGATCAGAAAACCGTAAATTTGAATGTAATAAAAATGTCAAGCGGAACTGGTTTGCCAACTAATGGCTGTATCATTATTATTATAACTGTTTTCTTTGGAATTTGAGTCTGCCAAACTGTTCAAAGTTTTTCAATTGCTGTATAATGTGTATCATCTCTAGTAACGGTAAAATTTGAATCCTTAGTGTAAAACCCCAAATGTAGGTCATAAAACAACGTATTTATTTATCAACTAAATAATAAATCGGGTTGTTTGTTTGGTAGAGAAACTCTAACGCATCGATTTCTTTTTTCTTCCCGAGAATCACGGGATGAATTCTGGAATTTAAAACATTGATAAAACTATTTAGGCGCGTGTGAAACCGCGGGCTATAGACCAGTAGGCGTAATCAGTATGTAAATCAACCTCGTAACACAGATCCAGTGGTTTATCGTTGAACAAAAGGCTTTTCAACAATGGCCGCGGCTTGTTAATCGCATATGTGTTTTATATTTGGCCCAGTTAATGTTTGTTATGCACAAAGGTGGCGAACAAGGTCACAGACGTTTTGACGAGGTGATCGACCCCTGATCTGATCTGATCACTCTACATCGACGCCTCTCACATAGAGAGACTCGTCATCAGGCCAACCGACCCGTCCAACTAGAGTGCGGAATTGGGATTTTTACGGTAACCCTTTGCGGTTTCCTGCGACTATTTGCATGAAAAATCCACATTTCGCGGACTAAAATTATCTTGGCCTAGCAACGCAATCTTATCAGTCAAACACATTTATCAAAGCAGCTACTCAATTGAAGACCATCTACATCGTGATTCTTTGCAATCGCCATTAAAAGAAGACGTGATCAGTTTCCAGAAATACTTCCGTTTCACTGAAGTTTAAACAATGGGTTTTGTTATATGACGTGCGTTTGGGAATAACAATTTTCTAAGGGATGGTTCGTGTGATGTTTCCTATAATCGCCTTGACGCAACGGACGACCGACGGACCTCCAAATTACACATAACAGTGGCGTGGCGGAATGAGACAAAAACTAGCAAGGTCGGCCAGAAGAGCCTAGCTTCCTTGTGCAGCCATCGGGTGGAATACCAGAAACTTACTAAACACCATTAAAATGTCATAAATAATATTGTTCCGTACAGACTCCAACCGATAACTGCGTATTTTGAACCCAATGCTCCTTATCAAATGCCCGATATTAACGCTCTCAAAAATGACGCGCAAAAAGACTTATCAGAGTAGACTGATTTATGACTTCAGCAGTGATTAAGGAAGTTGATAAGAGAACACTGAATTCAAATTTAGTTTGTGGTGACATCACGAGCACTGAACGAGATAACTGCAAGCACTCGCTGAAAATTATATCGACTTGTTTCGAGGCCATCATTATCTCACCCAATACAAGGATTTTTAGCATAGCTCCTTAGCAAGAACACAACTACTTCCTGCCAAGTATTTAGCGTATAGTAACCAAAAGCTACGCATCCTTTGAAAAATTCATTTTTGCAAATAATGAATCCATGTATGACTGTAACTTGTGACTACTATTTTAGGAGACATTTCCAAGATGCGCCGAAGTACTGCGTTAAAAGTTCAGCGCATCCTGTGAATGAAACCAGTTTTCAAATGAAGAACATTATAAACTTACCATCGCAGGTAGCGGCCATAAATTTTCCGTTCGCTGAGAAGTCCACGTGCAAGACAGTTCCAGGATGACCCTTGAGGCTCTTCAGCAGCCATGGATGGCTGAACTCGCTCTTGCCCTTCCATGTCGTCCGTTTCTTGACTTTGCCGCTGGGCCGATTCTCTTCGCTTGCGGCTTCCGACGTTGCTTCAACTATTGATGCGCCTGAAATGGTACAGATATCTTTCTTGTGAGATTCGATTTGACGGACTGATTTCGTACTTTGCTTTTTCAATGGCGAGAACATTTTTTATTTGAACTTAAATATTTTCTGAGGGTGGTAACAGAGGATTTCGGTACAAAATGCACACCATAATAATATTTTTTATGATTATTTTTTTATTTTTATTTATATTGTTTTCCTTACTTTTGAATAAAAAGTATGCAATAAATAGCAATTCGCGCAAACTGCTTGTTAATAATTAGGTGATCATCACATGAAACTTATCCAAATTTATGAGTTACATTACAACTGTAAACACGCTTTTAAGTTTGTTAATGTAATGCAAACAAAATGTAATACATTAAAGTACGTAATTTTTTTGTGAAGACTTTATTATTAATAAACTATTTCCGCAAGCTGGTTTAAAACACATTTATTGCATACTTTTTATTTAAAAGTAAGCAAAACAATATTATGATATGCATTTTGTACCGAGGTAAAAAGTTACCCCCTTAATGCTAAGGTTCCACAAAATGTATTAAATATATCCCGGGGATTTATTTGTGAATTGTTTATTTATCTATTCGGCTCCAATACACCTTGTAATGCAGGACTTAGGAATCGATTTTCGACGATCAAGAAAGCTGAAGTGTACGTCAGGTATACTATAGAACATTGTGAATCACTCAATTCCTGAGAGCAATTAGATTTCTTTCCATGATCTACTTATATGTACGTCCACATGCAATCACGCTTACTTATTTCATTAAGTATTGTGCATTTAACATGTTTATTAGATCCCTGATACATGTTCTTAGATCACTGAAATATATCTAAAGCTGTAAGGTACTATGTCCATCAATAAATATAGAAACGTGCGAGCCGATTCTGAAACAGAGAATTTTGCCAGGCATTTTCCAGGTTAAATATCCTTTGTTATGCGATCAATGCATGTTACAAAACTTAGCCAAAACTTTGATTATTGAGAGTGTCATAATATAACCGACACTTTTTCCGACTACGACAGAACTACTGTTTATTTATTTTTCTGTGACCAATGAGTTGGATCAAGTTCACCAGTGTAAAAAAGTACTTTTTGTAGCATTTAGCTCTTACATAATTAAAGTTACTTTTTCCGTTTTTCTTACGTTATTTCGTAATAAGGAAAACTATTGTACCAAAGGTTAAAAAAAAACTAGTTTATAAACACGACATGCTTTGTCTTTTCCCAGCGAGTTTTGAGACATAAAAACCATAATTAGATAACATATTTTTCTGTTTGTTACGCAGGACTTATTAATAGTAATAGTTATTATTATTTTGTATCGGCTTTATGTCGCTTGTAGAAAAACGTGAACCATTCTTAAGGTGTCATAGGAAAACCTCGTTCTATGATTTGAATAAAGGATACTTAAGGCGGATATTTAGTTGATGAATAAACATGGAAGACGTGAGTAATTTATGCCATCGAAAATATGTACCTGACCCAGTGACTTTTAGTTGTCATACACTACACTCTAAGCATTTTTTTTTTCATAACTTACAGAATTTACGTATTAAGAAATTTATTGCTTTTTGATCGTAGGAAAATTATAAATATTCAATATTTGGTTCTCTGACATAAAGGTGAAATATAAAAATGTGTATATAAATACATACATACTTTTTCTCTTTTATTTTTTAGGGCTCCGAACCTCAATAGAAAAAAACGGAGCCCTTATTGGATCACTTTGTTGTCCGTCTGTCTGTCAAGACCCTTTATCTCGGGAACGCGTGGAGGTATCGAGTTGAAATTAAAACCGTATACTCAGGTCTACAGTCCCTTACAGCTGTGAAAATATCAAACTCCCAAGTTAACATGAAAAAAAGATACGGCCGTTTATGCCGCAAAAAACGCACATTTCGACACTCTCAAGGGAATCAAAATTCATAGGACAAATTTCCCGTTGACCTATAAATTTGTCAAGTAATACCATCTTATACTACAAGTATAGAGAAAAATCTGAAAACTATACATTTGTAATTAAATCATAAAAAATATAAGTCTTTAACGGAGTCTGACTCGCACTTGTCCGGTTTTTTATTTAAACCCATAAGTCGGCGGAATAGAAATTAATCGTAAAATTCCCATATTTTCATTATCTAAGAGTTATAAATATTTAAACAAATAGATAATAAGAAATATATTGGTATTGCTCTATTTTGCAGATATACTCGTAGCGTTAGTTATGGAAAAAACACATTCATTGTTATTTTTTAAACTGAAATAAAATACATTTTGATTATTTTCAAATATGGATGGACATACCCGAGAAAATTCAAGACAAAATATATCGTTAAAAATCATAAATATGGTGTACCAAAATTTAGAAGTCAGTGTGACGGACGATATAAATTGCTTTACAGGCTTATAGTACAAAGAAGTGAGATAAGGAATATTAAATAACACTAAAACTATAATACTATAAAGTTTTCAAGTTTCTGACGGAACTCTAAAAAGAAGTCGTGTGAACCAGGTTTTAAGGCCTAACTTGGAGTGAAACCAATGAGGTGACAAGTTACATAATGGTGTAGAGACTTTCAAAACTGAAACCTAGCAGCAATCTGAGAAGTGAAAGTTTGCTGTTAGTAACTCTAGATCTCTACCTACCTACTTCTGATTTAGATTTAAACTTTTTGTAATCAATAATTTTGTCTTACAGCAGACATATCATGCATGTATTATAATTTATAATATAACGTTTATATATATTTACTTATACCATTTTATGTCACAAATATAAGTTACTTATTTTATTGTATTATTATTCCACTGACGACGATAAAAAATCTTGCCGAAATATATCTGGATATCAAACATCGACTTTTTAATACATATACAAAAATATATACTCATAAAAACGAAAGACAAATAAGTCTAACAAAAAATATACATGGTGTAAATAGAGTGCGATTCGAATGCGTCTCGGCAAAAAAGTCAATCGGACTCTAATTATATCAACCTTTTCGCGCTTGCATCAAAATGTACTATTTTATAGCCTAAATAAATACATATCACAACAAAGATAAAGGCTAAGTTAACAAATTGTCCAACTTCTCGGTAAATAATAAAAATAGATTGACTAACATTACATTAGCTATACATAAATGATAAATTACTTCTCTTTTCCTCTTTATATATATCGCACATCCGGTGCAAGAACGTCACAAGTGCAAAAACGTAAAAACTGAGAAAAATTTATAAAAACGTACATAATTTGACCATATACCCGGTGCGTAGTTTTTCGTCAGAGGGCTCTTATGTCTTTGCGGTTTTGGCGCAATTTAGCGAGTAACTGGAGAGACAACGTCATAGGGTCAGTTGTTCCTCGCGCTCTCGGATGTACATGTGACGTTCTTGCACCGGATGTGCGATATTGTCTCCCTTCTAGACATTTGTATTTCATTAATTACACTCAAAAAGAATACTATAATACTTATTATTATTTCGTTAGTTTTATCTCAAATCATTAGCGGCAGTTCAAAAGATTTTTACAGCACAAAATTTATTTAACCAGGCAATAAAAGTTGTTTAATTATATTGGTACATACTTGCTAATGATACTTGTTAAATCCATAAATCTATATCTATACTAATAATGTAATAATAAAGTAGCAAAAAGTCGTGTCTGTAAATAGAATATTTATGCGAAATTTTAAATGTAATGGGTTATTTATTAGTATGGTACTGGGGCTAAATTGAATTTTTTTGATGTTTTGTCCGTCTGTATGTATGTTCCGTTTTAACTCAGGAATAACTCAAGGAATTTTGATGCGATTTTTTTATATCATCGCAGTTGCTCTGGTCAACTATAGGCAATAAGGGGTGTTGATAAAATAACGGCAAAGCCGAAAACTGTCGATTATAGTTTTAATTGAAAGATACTTCCAGTACTGGGTACTGGGACCAATTTTTTTTTAATGTTTTGTCTGTCGGTTTGCATGTTCCGTTTTAACTCTAGAACCACTAAACCAATTTTGAAGTTTTTTTTTTATTATTATCGTAGTGGCCCTGCGCCCGTAGTATGATGACGCGTGACAAAATGGCATAGGAGTGTCATATGTCGATTTTTTTTATTATTTTTTACTTGGGAATAGGCTAAAGTTTGTTACCTGAGAGTGGGTATTTCCCGTGGTAATATTAGTGTAGATTAATAATTTGAAACTTCAAACTTTGTTAAAAATATAGGAGGTATACATTATGGAGCAGGTAATTTAAAATAATTTATTTGGTTACACAAGAAGTGATAGCATATTTTATCTTTAAATTAACCTAATTCTATTTTAAAGATTCTCGCATTTCTTATTATCTTTAGATTACTATATAAAAAGCTAGACAAACAAAAATGTCTATTCAGGACATAGACATTAATTACATTTGCTTGGGTAATCTCTAATCACTTGAATTTTTACTGATTGCATATTTATATTTCTTTCAGATCTCTACCATTTTTATTTGTCTAGCCTCCTTCTGTAGCAGTCTAAAGATAATAACAAATTTGAGGATCTTTTAAAACAGAATGTAGCTTAATTTAAAAATGAAATATGCTATTCACTTCTTATGTAACCATAAAATTTATTTTAAATTACCTGCACCGAAATGTATACCTATAGGTAAAATGTTAACAAAGTTTGAGGTTTCAAATTATTTGTTTGTTTGTATGTATGGCATAATCCCAGGAACCAGTGAACTGATTTTTTAAATTCTTTTACTGTATGGTTACTCTTCACTTAGAGGTAAGCTATAGTTTGTTCCCTTAGGATGGTTCCCTAGGGACATGATAATTTAACGACATTCACACACAATTTACAACTAAGTTGTGTCATATTGTACTAGCCCTTGCCTGCAGTTTTACGCAGGCAAGGGCTAGTACAATATGACACAACTTAGTAGTAAATTTTGTTAAACCTACCTAACTTACACTAAACTGAATGGGATAATTTTACAAGTCATTGTGCCTAAAGCAGTAATAAATGTTTTTTTTATTTTCAAGCCACACTAAGTTCAGCAGTGATCGCTTTCACGAGCTTGACTCATGCTCCTTCTGAGTTGTGTTGTACTACAATATAGTATGTGTGACACCACCTCCTTGAAATGAAATGAAAAATGGCAATGACTCATATAGTAAATTAAACATTCTTTGAAAATCGAATCTTCTTTATGTTTTGGGAATTTGCACCTTTATTTACATATTGATTCAGCTTGCAGCTGTCTTCAAATATAATGAGATCATTTCACCATGAATGTCACTTGGCAAACTGTGATAAAACAAATGATACATTGCTAGAAAACTTTACAGTGCCACTAGCTGTACATACATATTTAAACAATAACTTGACTTTATTTTTGTCCCATTGATACCTACTTACAAATTGTATATTAGAACATTAACCTATAGCTACTTTTTGCAGACAGAGTAAAGCCGATTCTGAAGGCTTTTTAAAATAACATTAGTGCTGTCAAAACTTGAAATGTTTCAGTAATATAGCTTCAGTTGTTAGCACAAAAGAACTATTTTGGGATGAAGAAAATTGAGTTTTGACAGCACTAAAATTAAAGCTGTAATCTGTATTAATAAGTAAGTAATCTGCTTTTGTATCTATATATTTGCATATTTAAGTATTAAGAAATATATTGAGGCTATTTAAAATAATTTAAATAACATATTGCTGACAAAAATATATCAAGTTTTGGTTGCAGTGTTAAAGGGCTATGGCAAAAAATACTCACGACTTCAATCATGCCCTTTTGTTGACACTGTGACCTAAGTTTTGACACAACAAAACTTTACATAAAATTTGGGAAATAATGTTAGGCTCCACATGGTTATGCGATTCACCATGCCTAACGTTTTAAGTCAGGATATTTTCCAAATATTTTTCACTCAAGATTCAAAGAGAAATTTCAAGTTTTCCCTTATTTACATAGGTTTATCATGGGATAACAGAGTGAACCCTACTGAAGCTTTTTAAGAAAAGGATAATAACTTGATAAAATAGAACTAACAAGCTTTTACCATAGATTTCTTAAGGGTAAGTTCGGCTTGAATCTGTGCTAAAGGATATCTGGGGTCAGGAAATTTTCCAAATATTTTTTCCATCGTTTTCCGTTATGTACATAGGTTTATCATGAGATAGCAGAGTGAACTCTACTGAAGCTTTTTAAGAAAAGATTAATAACTTGATAAAATAGAACAAGCTTTTACCATAGATTTCTTACCTGTAAGTTATTGTGGAGCAACAAAATAATTATGTAAAAATATAAATCATCTCATGAGCCCTTTTTGGCAATATTACCTAGAGCGGTGTTCTTGACTTGCCCATTATTAAAGATATACCTAACCTCCCACTACTTGCTGATCGCACTGACTTATTCTCGTAGCAAAAGTGGGGTAACGTGAAAATAACTGTAAGTATAGATGCAGAGTTTCAAAGTGGGCCGGCAGCATTCTTCCTCGGCATGAATTAACAGTTAAGGCATCCCGACACCGCGCGAAAACCGCATATTCTGACTCACCACATGGTGCTTGGCCTCTGTTACAACCACTATGTTTTTTGTGTTTGTATTGGTGCTGACATTAATTTACTCTTTTGAACAATAAACAAAACATGTACCCATACCTGATTCCTTCACGGTTTCATCTTTCTCTTCGGTTTGCTTATTTCTAAAGATGATCTTGTACAAAAAGTGTACCAAAACACATGTTAAAACGGTGATGCCTGCTACCAGAAGAAGGTTTGTATTTAGACCGGCTTCCATGTCGCCCATCTTCACTTAAAATTATGCACGAAACAAAATATAGTATCCAATACACGAGGGCTACGATCACGCGGCCAGAAATAACTGAATGAATGAAATTTAAATAGCTTCGCTCCGAGCGAATAACGAAAGAGCACGCCGGACCTGCAAACCGCCAAACGAAACGTCAAAAACGTCATGACAACCAATAGTGATGTTCTAACGGATTAAAGCCGGTTAAGAAAGAATTCTTATCACTCGTTTCACGGCCCATAATTATTATCAGTACTATCCAAACACATTCCATAATAACAAGACTGTGCACTGTCCAATGTTTGCTCACCTAAACTAGATTTTATCTCCTTAGAAATAAGGTTGTAATTATTATGAAGCATTTTCAAGTGAAAAACGAGCCGAGCGAGATAGCTGACGCTACTCGTGTATCCTTGTCTAGCAAGTTGCCAGTGTACATAATATATACAATATTGTGGGCTCCTTCGATATAGCCCACTACTATTTCAGGGCGTAGGGTGGTGAATAAGAAGACTTGTTGTATACTGATTCCAATAGTGAACTGTAATTTTACAAATAAATGGCTCTATATTTAACCTTATAACTATACTCTTAACTAGTGCATGTATACGCGAGTTACACAGAGTGCGGGGAGGTGAAGACTGAGGAAGCGGGGGCGGAGGGACGTCAGCTTGCCTCGCGAGTTGGCAAAAGCCGATGAGTCACGCGCTGGCCTGCGATCCTTTTCTGATTAGTCGCTTCGGTCTGCTCTTGCTTATCGGTGTATGTTGCGAACATCACTCCCGCCGCAGCTCTTCTAGCTGAAATCTTTCCGTGTTTGCAGACCCGTGGCAAGGCAGGATAATCAGCTTCTTGGTGGGACGTCGAAGAATTCCTTTGTTGGTTTTCACATCTACTGCTCGTACCTCTCCGTCAGGGCCCGGATAGACAGCTATGACCACGCCTCGTGGCCAAACATTTCTTGGTAGGCACCCATCGGCTATCAGAACCAGGTCGTTGAGTTTGATGGCTCCTTTTGAGCGTGGGTCACGTCGATGTTGGAGTTCAGGTAAATATTCTTTTATCCATCGTGCCCAGAAGAGATCTGCTAGTCTCTGGCTGTCTCGCCACATCTTTCTTCCTGCCTCGTCTCCTTCTGTGAAGGTACCTGGCAATGGTACACGTGACGGCCCTCCCAGGAGGAAATGGTTTGGCGTCAGGGCCTCTTCGTCTTCGGGGGATGTGGACACATGCGTGAGTGGGCGGCTATTTAGCGTGTTTTCGACTTCAATGAGCAGCGTAAAGAGAACTTCTTCTTTTGGAGCTCGTTCCTGAAGAGTGACATGCAGAGCCGTCTTGACACTCCTCACCAATCGCTCCCAGGCCCCCCCCATAAATGGCGCACTGGGGGGGATGTACCTCCATCTGATTGACCGAATGGAAGCTTCTTCTTGAAGTGCATCTTCAGCTGCCTTCCTCATTTCAATATCGGCACCATGGAAGTTAGTGCCATGGTCCGACCATAATTCTGTAGGGCATCCTCGTCGACTTATGAAGCGTCGTAGAGCCATCACCGCTGAGTCAGTACTGAGACTGCCAGCGATCTCGATGTGGACGGCTCTTGTAGTCAAGCAGGTGAACAGGACTCCATAGCGCTTCTGATGACCACGTCCAACTGTTACGGTTAGTGGGCCAAAACAGTCCAGTCCCGTGTACATGAAGGGCCGCTGATGGTGAGCCAGCCTGCTGCGAGGATGGTTGCCTGTAGATGGCCAAACAGGTTTGGCTCTCCGGATGCGACAGAACTGGCAGCTTCTTATTTCATTGCGGACAGCATGGCGGAGTCGGATGATCCAAAATTGTTGGCGGACTTCATTTGTGGTGATCTCACAGCCTCCATGGTGTAGCTGTGTATGAACCCAATTGATGTAGAGTCGGGTCCATCTGTGTTCTCCATCGATGATAGCTGGTTCTTTCTGGGTTTGAGTGATGTTTTCTGTAGCAGCTACTCTGGAACGTATCCGCATAATGCCTTCGTTGTCAATGATGATTGACAGCTGGCGTAGGCGGCTATCTGATGGCGGATTTTTATCTTTCCGTAGTGCGTCAATTTCCGCTGAGAAAACTTCCTCTTGTTGAGCTCGTACCCATAGTGTCTCAGCGCGAATCATGAGATGAGCCTCAATCGGTATTAGTTTGAGACTACCGACTTTGCTCCTGCTTCGTTGTGGCTTCTTTGAAGAAGATTTGTTTTTCTTCCAAGTTGGATCCTCTTTTTCTATTTTCGCAGTTCGCTTGCGGGTTGTGGTGCATTTCTCTGTGTTTTGTAACAACTCGATAAATTGCAACACCCGTGCGGTCGTTCTCTGAAGACGCATCCAACTGGAGAAGCGGGATACTGGTGGAAGAGCGTCTATTAGCTTGTTCGTCTGAGTTGTGACATGGACTCGTTCTTCTATAGCCGCTTCTTCTGTCGAGGAATGTTCTTCTTCTTGTGGCCACTCAGTCTCTGGTAAATGGAGGAAGTCAGGTCCTTGATACCAGCGATGTTGTGAAGTGAAGTTAGATGGAGGCTCTCTTGTAGCATCATCAGCCACGTTCATTTTGGTTGGAACCCATCTCCACTCACTGGTCTTCGTATGTTCGGTGATCTCCGCTACTCTGTGAGCCACGAATGGTTTGTAAATTCGTGGACCAGTGCGTATCCAAGCAAGCACTGTGCGAGAGTCGGACCAGTAGATACGGCGTGCAGGCATGAAGTCGTGTTCCTCTATGGATGTCTGGGCAAGTCGACATCCCAGCACGGCAGCCTGAAGTTCAAGACGAGGAATAGAGACCGTCTTGAGGGGTGCTACTCGGCCTTTTCCCATGACTAGGGAAACATGCACCTCGTCTCTCTCGTCGATGACTCGCCAATATACGGCAGCGGCGTAGGCAGTGGAGCTAGCGTCGACGAAGGTGTGGAGCTCAATGGTTTGTGCACTGGATAGTTGTGCATAGCAACGTGGTACAGCCAGTTGGGGTAGAAGCTGGATATTGTGTACCCATTTTCGCCAGATCTCTGCTTCTTCTGTTCTCAATTCGGTATCCCAACCGATTCCAGATCTCCATGTGTCTTGAAGTATTCTCTTGGCTTGAATCGTGATTGGTGTTACCAAGCCAAGTGGGTCATAAATTGACATGACCGTCCTCAAAGCTTCTCTTTTCGTTGGCGTTCGATCTTTGTTCATGATGTCTTCAGTTATCTTGTTCCGATTCACATTGAATGAGAGCGTATCGTTTTCTGGATCCCATATCATTCCAAGTATCTTTTCAGGATCAAGATGTAGCACATCGCCTTTGCTTCCTGGAGCGAGTTCTGATAGGACTTTGATTGAATTTGAAGCCCAGCGTTGGAGGTTGTAGTTTGCATGGCTGTGTATGAGAGCCACTTGTGATGCAGTCTTGATTGCCTCCTCTTCGTCATTGTAGCTGGCAAGATAGTCATCGACGTAGTGATTTCTGATGATGGCTTCAACAGCTTTGGGATAAGTGTTCCGGAACTCTTCCGCATTCTTGTTCTTGACGAATATTGCGGTGCATGGAGATGATGTAGCTCCAAAAATCACGCTTTTCATGCGGTATTCATCAGGTGGCCCATCGCGGCGGTCACCTCTCCACAAGAAACGTTGCATATCTCTGTCGGCTTCCTTGATCTGTACCCGCAGGAACATGTCTTTAATATCGCTCGTGACTGCGACTGGGCATTGGCGAAATCTCATCAAGACTCCGGGTAGTGACTGCAGCATATCTGGGCCTGAGAGCAGCATGTCGTTCAAGCTGGTTCCCCTGGTCTTTGCTGCTGCGTCATGAACGATACGACATTTTTCCGGTTTCTGAGGATTGAAAACCGGAAAATGTGGCAGGTACCATGTTCTCTGAGTGTTTTCTACAGGAGCTCGTTCTGCGTATTCTTGTTGCATGAGTACTTGCAGCTGGACTGTGTATCTTTTCTTTAGGTCGTTGTTCTTGTCCAGTTTCTTTTCTAGGAGTTCGAGACGTCGCATGGCTGAGTCGTAGTTGTTAGGTGGTGTGTAGTTGTCGTACTTCCACAGTAGGCTAGTCTCGAATCCTCCCGCCGGTAGACGCTTGGTGTTTGTCTCCAGCTGCTGTAGCGCTCGTTGCTCTTCATTGTTAAAAGAGCGCTTGGGTTCGACTCCCAGAGACTCCATCGCAAAGTGATCTTTCATCATTTTGTCCATAGCATCTTCATCAATTTTCATGTGGGTGATTCTGTGGACTTCCACCCTGGCGTTCTCTTGATTCACACCATGTAGAACCCATCCGAGTTCTGTTCGTGAAGCAACTGGTTGGTTCTTCTCTCCTCGGCGAAGCTCATGAGTGAGGAGTAGGTCCCAATTGTCCTGACCAACCAGAACTGTCGGCTTTCCTTCTTCATAGGTGAGAAGGTGTTCAATCTCGTTCAGATGAGGACATTCTCTGATGATGCGCCGAGGTATGGATTGAGGAGAGAGTTTGAGATCATCCATTGTTCTAGCAGAGATATCGTGGCAGCTAGTGTTGCGACCACGTATGGAGAATCGCACCCTCTGAGACTCGAAGGCATTTATCTTTGCGCCAGCTACCCCTTCTATGATGAATGGAGCTGATGGACCTCTGGCGCCTATCTTCTCTGCAGTCTCAGTTTCTAGGATTGTGCAGGACGAGCCGTCGTCCAGTAGAGCGAAAGTGTCGACGACTCCCTTTGGGCCACTGACTTGGACTGGTAAGATCTTGAGCAAGGCCGAAATGTTGACCCTTTCTTTGGTAGAGGCAACTGTGTCAATCGGGAGCTCTATGCTGTGTGCAGTCTTCTCTGTTTCGTCATGAAGCAGTTGGTGATGAGTGTATCTGCATCCATTGATATCGCATCTTTTGGTTTTGCAAGTGTGACGGAATTTGCGAATGCGAAGGCAGCGGAAACATAGTTTGTAGTTCTTAGCTAGTTCCCATCTTTCCGGAACGCTGGCTTTCTTCATCAAAGAGCAGTCGGAGAATTTGTGCTGTTCTTTCTTGCAGATGATGCAACGAGTAGGTGATGATGACTCGTTTTCTGCGACATGATAATTGCGAAGTGGTTGTTGCTTCTTTTGTTGTGACTCCCGCCGGTCTGGCTCTGGTGTGATATTTTCTGCTGGAGCAAATCGACTGCATCGTTCGGCTGTGAGTTCGAAGAAGTTAGCCAATTTGATAAGGTCAGGCTGATCTTCTTGTTGTGCGGCATCGTACTCGTAATATCTGTAGCGCAGAGCCGAAGGCATCTTGTCGACGACGTTTCTTACGACCTCTGAGTTGAAAAGATCATGTGGCTTCTTCAGGGCTTTGATTGTTGCTATCACGTTCAATATCTTTGATGTGTAGACGCAGATATCTTTTGCATTATCAGAGAGTCTTGGCAGGCTTCGAAGTTTGTTGAGCTCTACTGAGACAAGTGCTTCTGGTCGACCAAATCGACTTTCCAAAAGTCGAATTACTTCTTGTGAAGTTGGAGATCCGATGAAGAGGCATTGTACGGCGTCTTTAGCTGCTCCATGTAGGCTTTTTCTCAGTCTAGCCAAATTGTCTTGTTCGCTGAGATGAAGTGCTGATTCTTGGAAGGCGGCTTTGAATGCCAACCAATCTCCAGCAGACCCATTGAATGACGGTAGGTCTACCACTCGTTTGTATGGCAGAGCGGTAATAGCTGGTTGCATAGACTTAGCAGCAAGTGTAATGGCAGCAACAAGCTCTCTGTAGTCCATCTTGTCATTGGCAGGCTGGACGGCGATAGTGTGAGCAGAAGCAGGTTGTAGCGGCGCGTGACAGGTGGTGCAAGGCAACCTCTCTGGTACTGTTGGTGCTGTAGCTGAACACGCTAGATTCTGGTACCCCGGCTGAATTAGAGGTGCACAACTCGGCAGTGGTTGTGTTGGGCTTGTGTCTTCAGCGGGGGTTGTCTTTAGCGGCGGCATGCTGTGGTAGGCGGCTTCGTGTGGCTCCATGGTAAGTGCGAGAGTACTTCTGTGCACCCACTGAGACGTGCGTGCGGCTTTGATGCTGTCTTCATCAATTGTATCTTCATCAGACTCAGCCTCTAGCAAAGCGATGCGTGCTTGTGCTAGTTCCACCTGTCGTTGAAGTAGCTCTTCCCGGGCTTTAGCTAGTTCTTTGCGTCTGGATTGTGACGCAATGGAACGGGGTGCGCTGGATGCGCGTGATGCTGACTTCTTTGACTTAGTGGATTTGTGGGCGGGGCCAATAGCAGCGGTGACGGCGGCGGCAGTGGTGCTGGTTGTGGCAGCGGCGTCAGCGGCAGCATTGGCGGCAGTGGTGGCGGTGCCAATGGTGGTACCGGTGTTAGCGGCGGCGGTGGCAGCGTTGGCGGCGGTGGTGGCGGTGCCAATGGTGGTGCCGGTGTTAGCGGCGGCGGTGGCAGCAGCGCCGGCAGTAGCGGCAGTGTCGACGGTGGCGGCAGTGTCGACGGTGGTAGCCCCAGTTGTTACCGTTGAAGACGTGATTGTAGTCGAATCCGTAGCTGACTGAGACGTGGCTGTTTCATCTGTCGTGGTCGTTGTCTTGGAGGCGGTAATGGCACCGGATGTTTCCGTAGTACCGGTCCTTGATGACGACGCGGCGGCGGCAGATGTATTGTCCGCAGTATTGGATGTTGACTTCAGCGATCTTGTAACTACCATTTTCAGGCTTCTTTTGACGATTCTTCAGTATTTGGCTCTTCAATATCCGTCGCTCGAATGACCATATGTGGGCTCCTTCGATATAGCCCACTACTATTTCAGGGCGTAGGGTGGTGAATAAGAAGACTTGTTGTATACTGATTCCAATAGTGAACTGTAATTTTACAAATAAATGGCTCTATATTTAACCTTATAACTATACTCTTAACTAGTGCATGTATACGCGAGTTACACAGAGTGCGGGGAGGTGAAGACTGAGGAAGCGGGGGCGGAGGGACGTCAGCTTGCCTCGCGAGTTGGCAAAAGCCGATGAGTCACGCGCTGGCCTGCGATCCTTTTCTGATTAGTCGCTTCGGTCTGCTCTTGCTTATCGGTGTATGTTGCGAACAAATATACTTATATAGTGTTGTTGAGTTTCTAACGTGTTAGAAAGGGACCAATGAGTGCCAACACCTATCTCGCTCACGCGAAAAATGTATATGTCACACTAAATCAAAAGCTGCAATACAAACACAAAACGCGCACACAAGCAAACTTATATGAACAAATTGTTCATGTACTTCGGCAGAGGGGGATAAGTACGCTTGCCTAGTCCCGTGTTAAATGGTCTAAGCTGAATAATGATAATACAATATACAGTTTTGTCATAAATACGGGTTATTCAGACTCTTCCAACGAATCATTTTCTCATAATACAGACGTTGACGATTAGAATAGGGAGTTCAAAATTTGTATATAATTTATACAAATAAAAATGTTTTGAACCCTTGAAAGTGTGTTTACCAGTGGCAAAGGGTCCGTATAAAACGATTCCGATCGGCTTCCCTTTGGAAATGGTAAAAATGTGGTATTTCTTTATTTATCTGAAGTAAATTACAATACAAACAAAAATAATACAACAGCACAAAAAAAAACACGGAAACATTCTCCACTAAAAACGCTTGCCTAATGAAACCGATCCCAGCTGTTTAATGTCGGTTTATTTTAATACAAAAGGCTTCCGTAATAAGCTACTGTCTCCTTCATTTCTACTATAGTTAACCCATACGTCCTTCTCTTATTAGCACGCGTAAATATAGGTATGAACGTGCTGGTTTTTTCCGATTTATTACAGAGATAGCGATTCGGGAATGACGGGGAATGTCAATACAACAGGTGAATACAAATCGCCTTTTTCGTCCTTGAGATCAGGACCTTACATAGCTCAACGGTGAAAGGGTCCGATGGCAATAAAGCGGTCCTCAGTTCAAATTTCGGTCGGACGGATCCCACTTGTTTTCTTTGTGTATTTTTATTTTGTATGTTTTTGTTAAATTTATCTTAGTTTAATAAGTATTGATCATATTATCGTTCTGGTACACCTTTTATTCACGTGTGTAGCGTTACAAAAAGCAAGCCCGCTAAAATACGTACGTCCTAAAACCTGACTAAATTTAAGACTTGTATGTATTAACGTCTTTGTAACGTTATAATATAAGTCATTTTAGTTATTGTTTAATTGTATTTTTGATTAGTTATCCTTTATTTTAATACTACTTTCTGTGATACATTTGTATCAGTGCGGCGATAACTGTCGTTTATTCTGAACATCCCCAGACATTAGCAATTGGCATTGCATTTTAGTTTTGATGGAAGCCAATAGATGGCAATGTTAACGATATAATATAAACGAAAATAGTAATTGTAGGTAAGGGTGAGTATTATGACAAAGACTTTGAATATTACATGATGGATGCCTAGGTTTGCAGGCCTTGTTTTCCTTGGTTGTTTTTCTGAGTAAGGAGAAGTTTTGTCCGCTTCCCTTTTTAAAATTTTACCCTTTGCCACTGGTGTTTACATTTTTTATCTCGTATTGTTGGCCTTACTTTACAATTTGAAACCCACATTGTATTTTTAAGGTATTTATTTTTTATTTTTCTCTCTTTTGTATTGGAAATATTTTGAAAATTTTCTAATTTTTGAATTCTTTTTTACTCCATATTATGTAGGCAAGTGGTATTTTTGTGTCAAATATCAAGTCTTTATCTTTAACGGTGCTAAAATTATGAGGCTGTGACATACAGACGGACGGAAAAAACGGAGTCTCACCATAAAGGTTCCTTTTTACATTTTAGGTACTACGGTACCCTAAAAATATTCACAGATACGATAGGTGCCATGCAGTACCGCTGTTTTTATCGACAATTGCGCATGCGGCGCTCAATTGCCCATCCCTATCCGTCACATATCTATCAAGTAAGGTTCCGTTTGGAAACGAGTGAATTTCACTCGGAGTGATGCGAATTTCACCCTAGAGCGTTCAAAAATTGACCCGAGTAAACCGAGGGTAACTGAACTTTTATCTGACAGTTGCTCGGAAGTGTTTAGAAACGCTTCCGAGTAGTGCGAAAATCACACTGGGCCACCTGATTGGTGCAATCAGATTTTTGTTTCTCTTTCTCCTATAAATATCTATATCTTTCTAATAACCGAGTGAAATTTCGCACTACCATCGCACGTTCTGAAACGGTTCTTTAGTAGGTAGCTATAGATGACCTGCCTACGCTGCATCTCTATATAATTTGTGATAGGCTACGCTGCGAATTGGACGGGCGCGGGGTGAAATGCTTGCTCTATTTATTACATTATTCTAAGGTGAGGTGATCGTGGTGGTGCCGAAACGTCGTCGAGTTTTCTACGTAAAAATCCAAATGAATCTTAGCTGTAAAATCTATCCCTCTAATATTATAAATGCGAAAGTTTGGATGTATGGATGGATGTTTTTTACTCTTTAACGCCGTATTTACTGAATCGATTGGGCTGAAATTTTACATGAATGTAGTTCTAGACTTGGAATAGGACATTGGCTACTTTTTATCCCATAAATCAGTTCCCATGGGATGAAAATGAGCTTTCAAATTTCTATAGAAAAGTAATGTGTCACCCTTTCACGCCATGCTTACGAAACAGATAGGCTGAAATTTTGCATAAATGTACCTATAGTTCTAGACTTTCAATAGGACAAAAACTACTTTTTGCTTTTGTTCCCCTGGAAAATCTATAAAATAGACACACAAAATGGGAAACAGAGGCGCACAGCACACACATTTCACCAGCTGTGTTTACTGTAGGTAACAGTCCGAATAATATTGACTGATTTATGAATCAGTCCTATAGGAGTACACAAAAACTAATTCAACGTGGGTGAAACCGTGGGCAAAAGCCTTAGTTTTATCATAAAATATTCATTATAAAATCAGCCAAGTGCAACACCACACAATATAAATACGGAACCCAGAAAACGTTATTTTAAATAACAACAATAATATCGATGCCACAGCGACAGACGATAAGGCGACAAAAAATAAGGCGCCAAAATGTTAGTCTCTGATAAACAATTCGGTACATATCTGAGTGCGAAACCCTTTTCTTTTATAATAATGTTAATTTACGATAAGGTATCAACAGTATGACCAAATCAACATATGTAAGGTAGATGTATTCCCATTTTATAGATGGTGCTGAAACAAAAAACGTTGGAAATTTGGACTTAAGATTTCAAACGGCGTTTCATGTATGGGGCCTCCCGTTGGTTTTCAATTTCTTGAAAATTTAATTTTTTGGTCTTGACTAAGGTCAAAGTTACAGTGTTCTCTGATTTCAACTGGCAATCTATTACGGTTGCAGCTGTAGTGTAGACCCCTGTGTGTGACAGACGAATGGACGGACTGACGGACAGACAGACAGACAGCGGAGGCTTAGTAATAGGTCCAGTTTGGCACCCTTTGGGTACGTAACCCTAAAAAATTAAATTGTTGACACATTGCTTGTAACTGATTCATTTTCAACATGATTCCAAACACTTATTACTTTTTTTTAAAAAGCCTTTCCATAAAGCATGTTTTTGATTTGGCAACTATTTAGGTATGTGTTTTTTTGTGAGAAACTGAGAAGGGTGTGAATAGGTGTTAACGATGTCTCATCAACGCCATCTATTGAGGTATTTCAAAATATTTCTTTTTAGGGTTCCGTACCTGAAGGGTGCCAAACGGGACCCTATTACTAAGCCTCCTCTGTCTGTCTGTCTGTCTGTCACAGGGATCTACAGCTTTAACCATAACAGGAAGCCAGTTGAAATTATCACAATACACGTGTTACTATAGCCTCCATCACGACATATAATAAAATATTTAAAAAATTTAACCTAATGGAACCCCTCTTAGGTTAAGTTTTTTTATATACAATAAACCCATATACAATACCCCATACAATAAACCTCGTAAGAACCATAGCGCCATCTAAGATGACTTGTTTGCAGCTTCTAACAAGGTTCATTGATTAGATGATAGATGGCGCTAACAAGGTGGTAGATGGTAGAGCTGATGCCGGGCTCAACTGTGGAGGTACCACCATCTTACTCGCAAATCCTCCCGAAGTTATTCGGGGGAGAGTAAGAGAACAGTTCTCAGGCAAAACCAGGCGGCCCACCATTGCCTGGGACCGATGGATGGCGGTATATCCATCCCCAATTGCCGGGCCTTATATAAAACAGACTGGTGACGGGCAGCGGCGTCACTGGTGCAAGGGGTTTGGCACCGCGCTCACCAACCCGCCTGCCCAGCGTGTGTGAGTATGGGAATTTCTTCCAGTAGGACCGCCAAGAGTGGCGAAATCCTGGAAAGGCCTATGTCCAGCAGTGGACGAAACAGGATGATGGATGGCTAACAATAAGAGTAACTTGTCTAACTTTTTGTGTAGAGGTTCCTTGGTGAGCTGATAGATGGCGCTAGTAATAGTTTGTCAACCTTTTTGTACCATAATGTTATTAGGGTTCCGTACTCGTACCATGTGGTGGTACGGAACCCTTTGTGCTTGAGTCCGACTCGCACTTGGTCAGATTATTTTAATTAGTGGCCAGAAAATTATGCATTAGCGCCTCCTATTATAGGAGTAGCAGTGGCGAAGGGTGAATATTTTAAAAAGGTAAGCCGGACAAAAAAATCGCCTTACTTAGAAAAGGAACCAAGGAAAACATGAAAGTTTTTGTACTTTGCAACTCCTTGTCAGCCAAGTGTATTTCTCGTATTGAGATTTATGGAAATGTTTGACAAATCGAAGAGCACGGAATAAAGAAATGTAATATGGATGCCATTTCCCAAACAAGCCGATTGGAATTGTGTTATATGGACCATTCGCCACTGAGGAGTAGGTATACTACTAGTTCACATGGTGAAATATCATAATGACGAAATTTTTTCTATACTCTGAAGGGCTCTTTGAGGAAGCCAAAATAAATCGCAAAAATCGAATTATATTTAAATATACAAAGCTAAATTTCTGTTTGATTTTTTAATATACTACCTTACTTACCTTTATTAATAATCATTATTTTTAAAAACGACTGTACTTTTTTCTATCTTTAACAATTTACGAGATAAAAATTAAAACTATTGGAACGTGAACGAAATGTAAAAAAAAGTTTTGTCATAAATGTCTCCAAAAACGTGATCAAATTTTTTTGTACTTATTTATTTGTATTTATGTTCAATACAATTATTTATTTTAATATACGAAGATATATGATGATCATACAATGAAGAGCTGCATATTGCAGGCGTAAAAACCAAGGCAAAAATTAAATTATCATGGTCCTGTTTACATCTTAGTTCACCTATTTATTTATTGAATATGCCTCAAAGTCGAAGTTCAAGTCGAAGCAGGAGTAAAAGTGGGTAAGTATTGTTCTATGGCAGGTAAATTATTAGTTCACTGAGGTGTCTAAGAAAACGGGTACCAGCCCGTGATTATTCCCAGAAAATTTACATTTATTACATACTACTTATACCTAAACTACCAACACGATCAGGCTATAGTATTTTAGAACATTGTCAATAGAACCAACAACAGCGTCATCTATTGAGCTGGCTCAATAAAGAAAGAATTTCAATGTTTTACACAAAGGCACAATAGAGGGCGGTGTCGTCGCTTGTCATAAAGATATAGGTGATTTAGGCATCCCAATACATAGACAAGATCAAGAGACAACATCTTGTCATTGAAGTGACATCTGACAAAAATAAAGAATAAATAATTTTAATTTTATTTATCATGAGATCCGAATTACTTATATATTTCATTCTTCCCTTCCTAATTATCTACCGACCTGCCACAAAGTCATTGTCATTGTGGGAGGTGGCAGCACTGGTCACACACATCAAAAAAACAAAATGTCTGCCGGTTGCGTGAGCGCTTGTATTCAAAGCTTGTTCCGTAGTTTTTTTAGAAGATTTTTGTATATTTGTAGCATCTATTGCAGTAATTTTAATAGAGTTGAGTTAGCACTACTCCTCTGCAAATTACAGCCAACAAACTTTAGTGAAGTGATTAGTGTTGGGGTGTCCCAAAAAAATCAGAGTTATTTTTTTTAACGCATACCCTCTAATATCGTTCGTATGATGACAAAACTATTATAAATAAAGTTTCATGTACTTAGAACCACGGCAACCCGTGCCGACTTGCATCGAAACATGTCAGTACTTCCATACTAGGCGCGCGGCAGCTACATATCAATGTACAACTTATTGCTTGTTTGTTTTATTAGTAATCGCATTGTTTTCGTTGAATCGAGATGTCAGTGGAGTTACGCAGTTCAAAAAAGGATATATTCTTAATAGGAGACGTAAAACACCAAATTACCAGTTCAAAACTTCCCTCTAATGGACAAGTGCTGGCAGTTCTGTTCTATAATATTCGTGAAGTGAATTTAAGTGTCAATGAAAGCGCAAATCTTACTATTCGTGAGTACATTTTTTATTGGGAAAAGGCACGTATACCGACAAAATCTTTACCTAACTGTGTGAAGAAACTAGTAACTTTATACCAAGTTTGGAGAGATTTGCAAAAAAATGCAAAAAAAAAAACACAAGATGTGTTTGAGCAGCATCGTCAAGAGTTTGTTGCAAACTTAGACAATTTGTTTGATATTGCACATGCCGATGCGCTTCAGTTAATAAAGATAAACGAAGACAGGATATTTCTACAGCGACAGAGAGAGCCAGGTCGCCCCGGTCACTTAGCTGGTGTAAACAAAAAACTGACCGAAAAAGAGGAAAAGGCGCGACTTAGAAGCATTGAGGAGCAAAAGCGGCGTGCTAAATATTTTTCATCTCTGACGCCTTCGACATCATCTTATGAACCCGTACAAGAAGATTTGTCATCTGATTCTGAACAAATGGAGTTACAAGAAAATTTGCACACCCTAACTGAGAGCACACGGCCTGATTCTAATAAAACTTCTATGAGAAAAAGTTTTATTACTCCAAAATTACTAGCAGCGCTAGATCGATGTCAGATAAGTATGAGAAATTCAGTGTTTATTATTGAAGCAACTATTGAGGCACTGGGACATAACACTGACGAATTTCCCATCAGCAAGTCCTCCATTCAAAGAATTCGCATGGAAAAGCGAACTGAGCGCGCCCAAGCAATAAAAGTTGACTTCTAAAACGAGGTTCCGGATACTGTTACTGTCCACTGGGATGGAAAACTGTTGCCTGCTTTAGATGCACGCAAATATAAAGAAGAACGACTACCGATACTAATTTCTTACGATAATAAAGAACAACTGCTCTTGCTGTGCCAAAATTGGACAACTCTTCAGGACGCAAACAAGCCGAGGCAGTTTGGAATGCTATTGTTGACTGGAATCTTGAAGATAAAGCGCAGATTCTCTGTTGTGACACTACTGCTTCAAATACAGGTCGTATTAATGGCGCCTGTGTGCTTCTTGAACAGAAACTGAATAGAGAAATGCTTATTTTTGCATGTCGCCATTATGTTTACGAGTTGGTGTTAAAAGGCGTATTTGAAGCCAAAATCAGCCAAGTCACTACAGGCCCTGACATTCCATTGTTCAAAAAGTTCCGGGAAAACTGGAACAACATCGAGACGGAGAGAATATAGAGCTATCCAGAAAGGCTTTCATGCCTGAGTGTTTCAAAAATTCACAAACTGCTAGAATTTTACCGTTCTGAATTAACTAAAGACATTGCTAGAGACGACTATCGAGAATTAATAGAACTTTCAATAATATTTCTTGGCGGAGATATAGAGAAGAAATTTAAGATTCGGCCTCCAGGCGCTATGCACCAAGCTCGATGGATGGCGAGAGCAATTTATTCACTAAAAATATCACTTCTTAGTTCCCAGCTCAGAATTTCAAAGAAAGAAAAGGAAGCTCTGTTAGACGTTTGCCTGTTCATCGTGATATCCTATGTCAAGCCCTGGCTGCAATGCGTTTTAGCAGTAAAAGCACCTTACCAAGACCTGTGCTAACTGAAAGCCATGAAGAACTACGAAACAATAGACAAAAGTATCTCAAAAGCGGCTTTACAGAAGTTCTGCTAACATTTATACATGAAGTGTCTATCTTGTCTCTATTTGATGATGATGTAGATCAAGAGACCAAATCAAAAATGGTTGCTATGAATGAAAATCAATCAGCTCATAATAAGCGCTACATCCCATCAAAAGAAGAACTTTGTGGCCCCTTTTACGAGAAAAGTCTAGATAACTTTGTGTCAATCAAAAGCAAGTCTCTGTTTTATCGCTTCAAACTGGATGATAGTTTTCTCCAAGAGTCACCTTCATCGTGGCCCAATAATGCCGCATTTCAGCACGCTAAAAAGAAGCTGCTCACACTCAGAGCAGTAAACGATGCCGCTGAAAGAGCAGTGAAGTTAATGCAAGATTTTCATGGCTTAATCACTGTTCAAGAGGAACAAAAGCAATTTTTATTACACTGCGTACTGTGTACTGTGTACTGGTACACAGGCAAGTGTACCCTGACTGCAAAAAGCAAACTTTTAAAAGAAAATTTGCTAAATAAAGCCTTTTTAATGAATACCTAATAAATATAACATAATAGTTACCATTAGTGTTTTATTTACCACATAAAAATTAAGTTCTAAAATCTCAATATGGCTTCCTCATACTAATCTTAATGTTCAAAGTGTGACATCAAGTCGGCACGGGTTATCGTTATCCGATCGCAATAATGTTTGATATTGCAGTTATTAGGGTCAAATAGAAAAAAATCAGAGGGTATGCGTTTCAAAATACGAAAAAACAAAAATTCGCCCTTCTAGCCTGGGACACCCTAGGAGAATTCTTTCTTCTTCATGAATACCCACGATTTCCTTAAAAACTATAGTGCAGTGATTAGTGAGTAAGAAGCAACGAAAATTAAAATAATATAATGAGAAAGGAAATTTGTTTGGTTCTATTTTGAATCTGTTTCTGGTTATTGCAAATATACCTACAGCTAGCCCCAGACCTTACTAGGCCCCAGACCGAATTTTTATCTCAATGTGTCTACCAACCAGGCTATATTTTGCACGTTGAGAAAAAATTACTTCGGTTTACTTATTATCATATTTACGTCTTTAGTAAAAATGTAAACTGAAGTAATTTTTTTTTCGTGCAAAATATTGAGATAAAAGTTTTGTCTGGGGCTAGCTGCTAACGATGCTATATCAGTGTTATATACCTATATGTACATACTTATGCGTATGTTTACACCAGACATTAGTTGAGAGCTTAGCCGCTTGGCGGCAGCACTAGCATTGCCTGTGAAGTTAGCCAAGTTTCGTATCTATTCCCAGTTTATACTCATAACTATGAACATGATATTATTATCCACTAACCTTTGCCCGCAGTTTCGCCCGCGTTCAGTGTATCTACGCCCCGTTTTTGGCTTGGGAGTTATTTTACAATATTAATTTAACACATATAGCATCCGCGCGGATTGATGCTGCTCCACCTTCGTACAGACTCCTAAGCAGGTATACTAGGTGTTTCGGTGTACCCATTTCTAATAGATATTTCTATAATATGAGTGAGCCTTCTGTTAAAGATGGTAACTGTATTCTACTAAACTTGTCGGATGAATACACCATTTTATGCTCATACAGACCCTATCATAGAGAACAACGTGTTCCCACTGACCCTGCCTTGTACATAAACTCTCTAAGCGATATTTTACAATCCGTTAAATCTAGGAATGTTATTCTTGTTGGTGACATTAACTTCAATACTTTGCCAAATAACCTGTGTCCCATAGTTCATGATTATCTTAACCTTATGGCTTCTTCTGAACTTAGACAGGGTATTGACAAGCCAACGAGAAAAATGTCATGCTTGGATCATTTTATGATTAAATCTATTCACCAATGCAGGAATTTACTGACCACTCCCCTATTCTACTGTATATAGAGAGGGCACAGATAAAACATAATTCTAGCATATTAAAAAAAATAACGGTGGACTATGAATCTATTGGAAGAACTTTAATAAAAGAAAAGTGGGATGATCTCTACGAGGAACCCGATATCGGCAAGGCTGCAGATATTTTAATTACGCGGCTTGAAACTATAGTCAGTGCTAACACATCTACTATTACAGTGCCTAAAAATAAACAACCCTTGAAGCCTTGGATTACCGTTGGATTAGTCGATCAATACGTAAAAGAGACCGCTTGTATAAGAAAACAAAAAAATCCCCTGTAAATATAGACATAAAACTAGAATACATAAAATATCGAAACGCTTGTAATAAAATTATAAAAAACAATAAAAAGGAATATTATCAGTTACAATTTGAGAAAACTAGGCATAATATTAAGGGAACATGGAACGTAATAAAAGAAGTATGCAATATGCAAAGTAAAAATGTACCATCGCTTGAACTTTGTAAACTAGAGAAGACACCACTGGATTCATTAGACCAAGTGAACAAGTATTTTACATCAGTTGGAAAATCTCTAGCTAACAGCACACTTGAAAAAATGGGAGTAAGTGATCTCGACCTTGCTAAAAAAGCAACAAAACATAATGCGCCAATTTCGTCTATGTAATTTTCACCTACAGACCCTGTTGAAATAAGAAACCTTATTCTAAGGCTTAAATACGAAAGTGCTCCTGGATGGGACTCTATTTCAGTTACAATATACAAAACTTTCTGTGATCGACTTCTGATACCTATTTCATATATCTGTAACCTCAGTTTATCAACGGGTGTTTTTCCAGAACTCTTTAAGATTGCTGTCGTTTGTTCCATCTACAAAGGAAGTGACAGAAATCTACCGACTAATTATAGACCCATCTCTCTGATGACTACCCTTTCCAAAATTCTGGAAAAGGTTGTCAACTTGAAACTGGTGAAGTACCTTGTAAACCATAATCTGCTAGCCGATAATCAATACGGTTTTAGAAGGGGGCGATCTACTGATCATGCTGTACTCAAACTGACAACTCTAGTAACTCGTTATTTAGATGCTGGAAATAGATGTCTTGGTGTCTTTGTTGATCTTCAAAAAGCATTTGATACCGTGTCTATTCCAATCCTTTTAGCGAGACTAGAAAATGCTGGCGTCAGAGGTCAAGCCTTGTCCTGGTTTGAGAGCTATCTCACTAGCAGAAAACAGTATGTGAGGGTCGGTGAGCATACAAGTCGTGGAAATATCTGTTCGTACGGTGTGCCACAAGGTAGTACACTTGGACCCACACTTTTCTTGCTGTACATCAACGAGCTTTGCTCTATTGATATTAACGGCGCTGACTTCTTGATGTTTGCAGATGACACCGTTATTATGTTTCACGATAAAACTTGGAGTGAGGTCAAGACCCTGACAGAAAGTGGTCTGGGCAGAGTGACTGCGTGGCTTGAAGACAGTCTTCTCTCTCTCAATACACAAAAAACAAAATATCTATGTTTCAGTAAAACAGACGTGTGTAGTCCAGACGACTTTAAGTTAACTATTAATACATTCCCTTGCAATCGTGGCCAAACTGACAGTGATTTTATATGCCAATGCACTTCGCTCGCACGTTCGCAATCCATTAAATATCTCGGGATAATTATTGACGATAAGCTTCAATGAGGTGCTCATATTGCGGCTACATCTGCAAGAGTAAGAAAACTCATCTACATCTTTAAAAATTTACGGATGTTTGCTGATCATAAATTACTTATCCAGACATATAAAGCTCTCTGCCAGTGTGTTTTGAGTTACTGCCTTTGCTCCCGGGGTGGTGCAGCAAAAACAAACCTTATAGAAATTGAAAGAGCACAACGTGCAGTGCTAAAGGTTATTAAGTATCTGCCATTTCGCCACTCCACAACTTTGGTCTGCGAACAGGCAGAAGTTTTATCAGTGCGGAAACTTTTTATTTTTCAAACAATTCGAGGTATCATAGAACAATCGTTCCAAATATCCCAGACACCAAGAAACGAATACAACGTATCCCTGTTCCTCGAGTGAAAAGTGAATTTGCTCGCAGGAACTTCTACAATATTGCTCCCCGACTAAACAATATATTTTTTAACAATAATCTCTGTGTAAAACATCTAAACAATTTTAAGGTTAAATACGAAATACTAGACTGGCTTCACAAACTGAGTTACGATGACATTGAAACTTTGATAAAAACTAAATCTTAACATTTTTAAAGTTGACAATATTTATTTTTTTCTTTCCATTTTTTTTACATTTTGGTCACAAGAAGGAAAGGAGAAGAGGAAGGGAAAGGAAAAGAAAAACATCATAAGTCAAAACACGACAATACATTTTTTCATTCTCACACACACGCACACATACCCTCACTCACATATTTATACGCCCTCATCCAATTACGTACACGAACACATTTTCACTCTACACGCACACACCCACACAAACACACCTCACACACACACACACACACACACACACACATAAATTCAGTTTATTTAGATGCGTATATCTAGAAAACCTTTATTAATTATAATTTATTTTTATTACTGTAATTTTTGATTTAGATTAAAAATTGTAAAGTACCATTTAAGCACTCTTAAGTATAAATTTTCTAAAATGTTTTGGATAGAGCCTAATTTCCACTTCACAAGGATACTTTATGTGGAAATTAGTGTTTTTGTTTACTGTACAAATTTTTATGTAATAAAGAAATTTTCATTTTTCATTTTCATTTTTCCTATAGGCCACTTAACTAAGTCGAAAAAATTTTCCTGAGGCTTTTGAGAAGTTAACAAAGGATATATAAGTTTCTCAATAATTTGGCGTACGGTAAATATTTGCTCACGCGTACCTTTTTCTTTGATAAAGCCAGCTTGCTCTTGTGCTATCACTTTGGTTATGAAGGTCTTGATTCAAGATATGCAGTAAAATTTTGTTTGCATGAGATATTAAGACAATAAGTCTGTAATGACTACAAATCTTTGGGGATCCTTTCTTGTGAAGAGGAATGAAAAGAGTGTGAGCCCATTGTTTTAGCCATATCCCAATCTGGCAGATTTTATTTCATAGGGTATGAATCATCTGGACGCCATGTTCTCCTAAGGCTTAAATAATCTCTATGGGAATAACATCCATTCGTTTTTGCCAAGTCGAGCTAAAAATTATTCTGAAATAATTCAGGCCATTTTCGACCTCCTTTAACTTCGTTGTAGATAAAACTAGAAGCCTGAATTTTCAGTAACCAAGCAGGCATTGTATAAACACGGTATATTTCAAATTTCATTTAATTTGAACCAGTAGCTTAAGAATTATAACTAGTAAATTTCTGTACCTATGTCCCAGAAAAAGGGATAAAATGTTGAAAATAATTTGGCCAAATGGTACTGTACCACCATACAATACGGGTAAGGAACCCTAAAAAAAATATTAATAACCATATATTTGTAAATAACAACAATATAAACGCCATAGCAACATCAAGGCGTTTTTGGACGCCGCTAAAATGAAAGCGCCTCAGCATGCTTTGAGTATGAAACCCAATTTTTATTATTTGTTCTTTAACTTTTGAGTATGTATGTAATAGGTTGGGGAAAAACTCTTTTCGCAAATAGTATGTATGAACTTATAATAAAATCTCTTTGGCTATACCATTTGTATCTGGCTGGTTTTGGTATTAATAAAAAGTTTAAATTTTAAAAATGATAATTTCAAATTCAAGTTAGGTAAAATGTGTGTTTTTCATTTGTTTTTCTTACTGTTAAAATGAGTGAATCTAATGAAGAAATTCGATACATTTTAAAACTTTACTACAAAAAAGGTGAAAATGCAACGCAAGCCACGAAAAAAATTTGTGATGTTTATGGACCTAGTGCAGTGTGTGTGAGAGTAGCACAAATTTGGTTTAAGCGTTTTCAATCCGGAAATTTTGATGTCAAAGATGCACCTCGCTCTGGGATAAAATGTTAGGGATAAAATGGATGCCATTTTTGAAAAAGTGGAACAAGAGCGGCAGTAGTTACGATGTAGCTGAAGAACTGGGGATTGACCACAAAACAGTTTTGGCGCATTTGGAAAAAGCTGGGTACACAAAAAAGCTCGATGAAACCAAACCATTTTTGAAAAACCTGATAACTGGTGATGAAAAGTGGATCACGTACGACAAAAACGTGCGAAAAAGGTCGTGGTCAAAGGCTGGTCAGGCTTCACAGACTCTGGCGAAACCCGGGTTATCTTGCAACAAGGTAGTGCTGTGTGTATGGTGGGATCGGAAGGGCATTATTCATTATGAGCTGTTACCGCCAGGCAGGACCATCGATTCTGAACTCTACTGCGAACAACTGATGAGATTAAAGCAAGAAGTTGAGAGAAAGCGGCCGGAATTAGTCAACAGAAGGGGTGTGGTTTTTCATCATGACAATGCTAGACCTCACACATCTTTAGCCACTCAGCAAAAATTAAGAGAGTTTGGCTGGGACATTAATGCATCCGCCGTATAGTCCTGAATTTGCACCTTCAGATTTCCACTTGTTTCGGTCTCTTGAGAATTCTTTAGGCAGTGTCAGGTTAACATCACGAGAGGACTGTCAAAACCACTTGTCGCGGTTTTTTGATCAGAAGCTCCAGAATTTCTATAGCAATGGGATCATGTCTACAAGATGGCAAAAAGTTATCGAACAAAATGGCACCTACATAGTTTAGTTAAACTTTATTAAAAAATGTTTTGTATTTTCATATAAAATGCGAAGAAACTTTTTCCCCAACCTAATATAATAGTCTGACCAAATTCAAAACGATGAGTATTACCGTCCCTAAGATAGAGCTGAAACAAATAACCTTGAAAAAGTAAATTTTCAATGTTTCCTATATGCCCTGTACCTCCTTGATTTCACATTTTTTTATTTTTAATATCTGTCGTGCTAAGGGCCATACTTACACGTATTATGTGAAAATTACAACTGACTACTGACTACCTACCTATTACGGCTGTAGCCGTGACAGACGAACGCACAGACAGATAGACAGACAGTGGAGGCTTAGTAATAGGGTCCCATTTGGCACCATTCAGGTAAAAAAAAGATTTTATAAACGAGCAGTCGGATTGGTTGCATGACTTTTTCCTCTTGGTCTCTATTTTGAAAAGTTTATCGTAGCGGGTAAAAATGGATTTTCATATGCTTATTTTTCTCCTTGGGCGTTAATGGATCTTATTCTTAAAACAGAAAAGAGTCTCTTCCCGTTGTCTTTTTTCAAAAGAAATATGACTATTGCAGAGCATTTTTGCGAAAACATAATTTACTTTAGAAACAATAATTTAATCAATTGTATTTTATTGGCCCCAGTACACGTTGCCCAATGCGTTGGCGCGCTGGCCAGTGTGAAAGAAATAAACCTATGCCAGTAAAATATAGAATGCACTGCGTTCTTGTCCTTACTCGTATAGTACCATTTACACTGGCTAGCGCGCTAACGAATTGCCCAACGTGTACACTGGGGCTTAATGATAAAGCCCTTGAAATTGTTATCATAGCTATTCGCTGGCCAGGGTGAAAGGGACAATGCTGTGCGAGTAAGCGAGAAGATCGTAGTACATTCCACACACTCGCATAGTTTTGTCTCTTTCTCACTGACCATCGCGCTGACTTATTGGCCAACTACATAGATACAAAACTGAGAAATTATGTATTTTAAATAATAATACGAAATAGGCGAAATATAATATGACGAATGACAACACGAAATATACTTAATAGGCGAGAAGTCTCTTTACACTTCCAATAAAGGTCCTAGACTCTTGTATTCGGCTAGTCTCTTGTAGTCTCGCCGAGAATGTGGAGTACGCTTCACTTCAGGCCGGCTGGAAATGGCCTTTGAATATTTACAACAAGATACTCTCTGCCTAAGGTAATGAGAGTAAATTTCTGACTAGCCCGTTATATAAAACTACTTCTGCCGCCATTTCTGTCATACGATTCCCGAACGTCGTTGTATTAAGAGCTCCATGAAAAATGCCAGCATGTCCCGTGTATGGGTGCAAGGAAAATCTAACACATCAAGTTTGCTAAAAGATAGTGTTATGAGTCAACGCAGGTAAAAAGAGTTCCGAGCGACGTAACTGCGCAGTGAGCGAATAGACCATTTTCAGTAACTAAAGTAAACTACTTTTATCAAATGAACTGCCTTTAACGTAAATTCTTTTATACTTTTTATTGTTTTATGATAACAATTGCAATTGACCAAATGAGAGCACTTTAAAGTTAGCTCGAATCACGCGCGGTACAAAACGGCAGGTTCAACGCGGAGCGAGGTTGACGACTTGCAGTGACGTCACAAATAGCGAGTCGAGTTTGAACTATAGGGAAACTGCTTGAGCGCGCGAAGTAAACGGTTATTAAAAATGTCTACAACTAAGCAACAACCGTATAAATACTGTATCGTGCCAAAATGTAAATCCACAACCATTTCTACACCGGATAAAACTTTTGTAATTGTTCCTTGGGAAAAAATCTCCGAAATAAATGGCTGAAAATGATAAGAAGGGAAGAGTTGTCTCCGAAAATATCAGCTTACTGTTGTGTGTGAGGATCATTTTGACGTCCCTAAGTGTTTATTCAATTCAAATCTATACTTACTACTCATGTCATCTAATTTGCCCGTAAAATGCGTAAAACACATCCATACCAAATAGGTATTTGACTTCGTGCGATGCATGCTCATAAGGATTTAAGGTAGTCAAAAAAATTTGAATTTCTATGTTGGTTTAGATACTCTTTCTTGAAATAAAAATATACCTTTAATCTGGTTAGAAAAGATGAAGAATATTTCGACACAACACAAAATGTGTTTGTAATATGAAAATGGAAGTAAACAATAAAAAAATACCAATATTATCTATTTCATATTAGATACCTATACCATATGAGTAAGTAGGTTTATAAAACGTTTGCTTACCTCTCTGCTTTAAAACTCCTGATTTCGGGACTGAAGAATCTTGTGTTAGTAGAAAAATATTACGCCATCTAATTCTGGGAAGATTGTCAGATTGGCCCTTACTAAAGCCCGCTTCGGTCATTTTAATTAAGTTTAAAAGTGCATAGCTACTATGTATTGACTTCTTAAAAGTTTTAAAGTAAAAACACTATGTTAAACCAGAAAAACAACGCCAATGCGTAGTTATAATTTTGTCTACATACAGATTCTGATAAAGTGGTGGCATTCATGGTATTTATCGATATACGTTTTCCCAACTCTATTCAATTCGACGCACTCATTCAAAGACATACAGGGTTGCCAGATTGGGCGACATATCGCAAATTGGGCGACTTGACGAACGAAATTGCGACCTTTTTTTAAGTTTTTGCGATGATCGCAATTTGGGCGACTCCAAAAATATTTTCTGCGATATTTGGGCGACTTTATTGGGCTGTTTATACTTTTTTTATTATTACTATTTTTGAGTTTACTCTATATTGCTTACAGCCCTGGTTACTTATTCTCTAGAGTCAATAGTTTTGTATTGCATGCCTTTGTCAACATTGCCAGCTATAAAAAACTATTACAAATAAGAAACTTATTTTAAATTACCTATTTGGCAATGGAATGGAAGCAAATAAAATTGATTCAAAATTAAGACACCAAGCTAGATTATAAAATTATGAACTTAACAAATGAAAAAATAAATGATGGGAAATGTCTTCAGATTATACAGATTTCTCCCTTCTTAATAAGCGCGTTAAAAGGCAAATTCGTTTTGACCTGCGCCAACATATCACTCGCGTCATTGTAGACGCGATCCAGCGAAACACAGGCTCAAAAATTTTTGCCCAGCAGTTAGGAAGGACCAATCTGACGAAGCTGAAGAAATCTGACAATAGAACCGTTATCTCTAGGCGAGAGCACCTCGCCGAAATCGAGAAATTTTATGGGCTCCTATATTTTTCACACGCTCTCAAGCCAACTGCTCGCGATGAAGATGATAAACGTGCACTTCTGGTCCGCCACTACACCGATGAACTCCCGGGTGTCAAAATGGGTGAGATTAGGAGAGCTCTTGAACAGCTGAAAAACAACAAGGCGCCGGGTGAGGACGGCATCAAAACTGAACTTCTTAAAGCTGGAGGTTACCCTATACTTGGACAGCTACAGGACCTCTCTAATGCCGTCATTCGTACAGGTACTACGCCAAAGGAGTGGAGCAGGAGCCTAGTCATTTTGTTCTTCAAAAAAGGGGACAAAATCCTACTTAAGAACTATAGACCAATTGCGCTCCTGAGCTACACCTACAAGCTGTTCTCAAGAGTTATCACGAATCGTCTCGCCCAACGATTCAACGACTTCCAACCTCCAGAGCAGGCTGGGTTTCGAAAAGGCTACAGCACCGACGACCGCATTCACACGCGAATGCAGGTTATACAGAAAACTCAAGAGTATATTCAGCCCTTATGTCTAGCGTTTGTAGACTACGAGAAAGCCTTCGACTCCATCGAAACTTGGTCTGTTTTGCAGTCCCTGCAGCGATGCCAAGTTGACTGGCGTTACGTGGAGTTGTTGAAATGTCTTTATGATTCCGCTACGATGTCCGGCCAAGTACAGGGTGTACAAACAAGACCGACACATCTTCAGCGCGGCGTGAGACAGGGAGATGTTATTTCTCCAAAACTGTTTACCGCCGCGCTTGAGGACGTCTTTAAAACACTAGACTGGAATGGACGAGGCATAAACGTAAACGGAGTGTACATTTCACATCTTCGCTTTGCCGATGACATCGTGATAATGGCGGAATCACTGCAGGAACTGGGGGAAATGGTGCGTGGCCTTAGCGATTCTTCGAGACGAGTGGGCCTGCGGATGAATTTGAATAAGACTAAGGTCATATCCAACTGTCACGTCATCCAAGGGCCACTAACCGTCAACAATGTCAGCATCGAAGTTGTTCAAAAATATGTTTATCTAGGTTAAGTCATACAGCTGGATAAAAACAACTTCGACGCCGAGGCTGACAGCAGAATATGCTTGGGTTCGGCAGCATTCAGAAAGTTGCGTCACATATTCACGTCGTCAATACCGCAGTGCTTAAGGGCTAAGATGTACAACCAGTGCGTCCTTCCTGTGATGACGTATGGCGCTGAGACGTGGTGTCTTGCAAAGGGCCTGATCTACCGATTTATGGTCGCTCAGCGAGCTATGGAGCGGGCTATGCTTGGAGTATCTCTGATGGATAGAGTCTGAATAGACCCGTCGGAGATTGAAAGTAACCGACGTAGCCTGCAGAATCAGTAAGTTGAAGTGGCAGTGGGCAGGCCATATTTGTCGCTGACATGTTGGCTGTTGGGGCCGAAAGGCTTTAGAATGGAGACCACGTATAGCAAAGCGTAGTATAGGCCGACCTAATGCCCGCTGGACCGACGACCTGAAGGACGTTGCGGGGTGCGGGCGGCTGGATTAGGAGGACGGAAGACCGACATGTGTGGCGAAATTTGGGAAAGGCCTATGTCCAGCAGTGGACGAACACGGGCTGATGGATGGGTGGATGGAAACTAAATTGATAATGCGCTTTTAGTCAATTTCTATACTAAGTAATTTTGCGCGATTTTGGGCGACCTGAGTTCGTATTTTCTGCGATCATCCGGCTTGTCTATCTGGCAACCCTGAGACGGTAAGTATTATGTTGTTGTTTAAATGTTGCAGATGTGCGAATCACATGTATATGCGTTTGTAGTAACATATTTTGGCTGTGAATGGGTTTACCTCGTCCCCCGCTAAAAATGAGATTGTGATTGTAAGTAAAAATACGCGTAAACCGCTTTCTGTAGTAAATATTCAAAGAGAATGGCAGAGCATATCGAGCGCTGACAGCTCGATTTGTACCACTGTCTGTCTCTGTTTGTTTGGGTAGATCCACAGAGTGAGACAGTGCACTGTATCAAGTGGCAAGCGCTATCGAGCTTGATATGGTCCTTCATGCATATTAGAGGTGCTGTGCTGGGATGCATTTAATTTAATCAAACGAGCAGCAGGATAGCATTAAGTCGTGGCTCAATTATCATGAAATCTATAAAAAACTAAAAAGGTCGCTTTGCATCTCTCCGCTTCGCTCGGCTCTCGAATTGAAATTTATCACCATGGTATAAAAAAACAAGGCATGCTCTTCGCTGATTTTGGAGAGCTCAAGCGACGTCATCATGCATTGACACTCAGTGACCTTGGAAAGACTGTTTACGGTGGTCTGGGTCTACGGTGGCAAGACAAGACAAGAAATGACGTCACGTTGAGTGGAGTGAGAGACTCTACTGAGAGTCAATAATCTCAGTGTACCCATATACGAGCACTCTTACTCATTCACACTCATACAAAAATGCATAATAGAATCCTATCTGTTGTGAGAGTTAGAATTCAAGTAAGCGTGAGTTTTGGAATGCAAACCTAAGAAGCAGGCTCTGTTTTTTTTGGCCATGATTATCACAAGCAACTTAGCACTTGCTTCACTAGTCGTTGCACAAATTCTACAAAGTTGCTACGACGCATGCGTCGCCCGACAATCAAACTTAACGCTGCCTATGACGAATTCATTCATTCAATTTTGTAATGTTGGTAACATGACGAAATTTAAATTTTGATATCCTCACTGGTAGGTCATCTTTGTTTAGTTTGGGAGATATTGATGTATAAAAAAGAGACAGAAATATTTTTCAAAGTTAGAATTTCAATTATATAAACATTTTCGTTCGGTCAAAAACGAGAGTGACGGATCGTGTCAGTCAGTCAGACAGACAGATCAAGATCGGATTAAAAACGAGCTCTTCAAGGTATACAGTTCCAGCGCATTATCTAGAAAGTTTTGTGAAATTTGCTTTACTAAACTGTAAAAATGCCTCGTCGTGGACGTTCAGCTAGCCCTCCACCTGCGCCCCAGCGAAGGTATGTGTTGTGGTCAATGTTTCTTGTTCAAGTTGCAAGCAAGTACGTTGTATAACCTCCAATGTCATCATATTCCAGGGCTGCGCCTCCATCGAGGAATGTTCCAGCTCCGGCTCCTCCATCTGCGGCCGCTCCCATGTCGGCCCAGCCTCAGCAACCCTCTATGTTCGCTCAGATGGCCGCTACGGCCGGTGGAGTCGCCGTGGGATCCGCAGTGGTACGTGTTCTTTTATTACGTAAACATGGTTGCACTTTGACTTTTTAAGTATCCACATCCTCAGTTCATGAATTTTTCCCCAAATAAGTTAGAGTAGTAGGAAGTAATCCAGAAAATTCCATCTCTGTTAATATTGGCAGTCTGCCAATATCAAAAGGTGGTCTCATTGTGACATCACAATGGCTTGTTATCTTGTTTTCATATCAAAAGTAAACATGTTCGCACCATATTTTTTTGAAATTGCATAACAATATTCACACTATTTCTACTGACTGTTGTTTATCCCTAAATTCCTGTAAGTGCTACAATAACATAATTACAACATCAAAAATGGTTTATTAGTACAGTCGTGCCCCAACACTTCTCCTGGATTTTGACACATTTTGTAACACTGATCTAAAACTATGATGTTTTTTAAATAAGACGGCGTAAAAAACAAATCTACTTGACTGTGGCTATGCACACGGAATATTAACACTTTGAATTTCGGGGAAGTTCGGGTATTTTCTGCAAACTTCGCCTACCTGTATTTCCAGTGGAAATATAAACAGTTATAGAATCAGTTTTAGTCATAGCAATAGATATATGGGGCAAACGAAAGTAAACATTATTATCTGGCTAAGTAGAGTCGTATTTCTTTGAAAAATCAATGCCAGGCGAGGTTTGGTAACAGTATGAAGTATTTTCCATACATAAGCTGTAATTTTGATAGGGCTGCCAAAAAATGGTTTGTAAATAATGTTGATAGCTTTATTAATATAATTGGATGCAATGTTTTTACAAAAAAAAGACGTTTACAATTAATCGAAATTTATGTATATCAAAATTGTGGTTTTATTCTTACATTTGTTTTAAAAATAAATATTTGACTCGCATTCACAGGGGTACCAAAAAAAAAAGATTTTTGACATTTAATGTCTACTACTCTTAAATCAGTCTAATCAAAATGCAATTATTAGTCTCAATTGGTTTAAGTACACACAATTGTATAAATTAACATTTATATCAAGTATGGTACAATTCTTTTTTCCTGATGTTGAGAGTTAAACAGATAACACAGATTTTCCAAAGGAAAGTTGCTCACTTGTGATTTTAAAAACATCAAAACCACTACATTTGTTTTTAGTAAAATTTAAAACGAATTGACAACCCAAGGGCCAGGCGAGGTTTGGCATCAAAGTGGTCACTGGCATGACCTCAACAAGTTTTTGTCAATTAATAGCTTCTGCATGAAAGCTTTCAAATTAATATTCGACATGAAAAAGGATTAAATTTACTTTATAAGTAATAGACATGTTTAGCTTACCTGTACTGTAGCACATCCTGGAAGCAAGGTTTGTAATGTGACAAAACTCTCTCCTTCCTCACTCCACAATGGTGACCAAGATAGTGAACTTAGCCACAATTCAGTAGCAACATGTTGTTGTATATGAAATTTGCCATGTATTTAGTAGCTTTTTAAAACGCTTACCTGACATACATTATGTATATTTACAATTATTTCAAATCAGGCGAAGATATTGTTCGCAGGGGAAGCCCGGGGGCACGACGGTACCTACATTGTTGGTGTCTGATGTTATAATATAATTATATTATAATAAAAATTACATTGTTTATTAAATATTATACTTAATACATCATTATAACACAGCGATTGGCCCAATTTATACAAATTAAAACTTCTTAGATAACCAATCAGTGACAATGTTTTTTCTTTTGCTTTGGGCTTTGCTTTGCCCTGCAGCCCCAAATGCAATAAATGACCACTTCAATAAGTAAATTTCTGAAGATTATGCTTAACAAAACAAAGCTGTTTGCCTAAGTTTACAGGATTACATAAAAAAAAAGAAACTTGCATTTTCATTTTCTAATTTTTCATGAATTTTTTTGTTAAACATCATGCAAAAATGATATTTTTAATGATTGTAGATAAAGTATTGTGTCCAACTGGACATAATCAGCTATTGGGACTACGAACTCCTCTCAATGGCTCTTGTTAAGTCAAAGTAAAATTTTATAATCACCAGTGGTTGACATTCATGAATGCTAGCATAATGTGGACATGCCATTATTCTGGGATTAGATCTTATTTCCGGGATTCGCATTTAATTAGCAATTCAAAAGGATATAAATTTGTTACTTGACAGCAACATATAAGCCCCTGCAAATTTCTTGGTACGATTTAATTATTATTAATAATATAATTATTATTCTGCTGAAATAATTAACAGTTAAAGCGAAATATCGCTACCTATAAAGTAAATAGGTAATCAATAGAATTTTAGAATCCTGGGTATATCCATATTATTCATAATGTTTGAGGTTCTTCACCCCAAATGGCACAACCTACACCGACCACTGCTAATCACATTACATTTATATTGTTATCCTAGTGTAATATCTAAAATTTGCTCATTACAGGGCCATGTAGCTGGTAGTGCTCTGACTGGCATGTTCAGCGGTGGCAGCAGCAATGAGCCAGAACATCAGCAGCCAGCTCAGCCGGCACAGGCTACGTACCAGCAGCACCAGAATCAGCCTCCGCAAGGACCGTGTGCTTGGGAAATCTCTCAGTTCATTCAGTGTGCTCAACAGCAGCATGACCTGTCCCTTTGTGAGGGATTCAATGAAGCTCTCCGTCAGTGCAAAGTTAACAACCACATCTAAACCCAAAACTAATGGGGGTGCTAAAGACTTTATTTTTCTAACCAAGATTCTACAGAATCACTAAGTGTTTTACAAAAACTAGTATTCTTTTTTAGTCTTTTCTAAAAGGCCATCAAAAAATTTAAATCTACAACACAATTGGCACCTTCCTTGTAGTTTCTATTATTGAATGCTGCTGGTCAGATGAATACTATCCCTTTTATATTTAGATTTTTTTTCTTGTTAGTGACTTATTGAATTTTTATGTACAATATTTTGTGGTTGTTGATATCTTAGAATTGTTAATATGCAATTATTGTTTTAATTACGTAATTATATGTATTAAAATTTTTGTGTATTTAGCCAATAAACATACAAACCAATGTTTTGTTTTATTTCTCTATATGAAGTTATAACAATATTTACATAGAATACGATGTATTTTATTGTAGGATGATGTTTTTGATAAAAACATTGATTTATTAATATTTATTTTTATTACGGCGGTAGAAGGCTGGCCTCTCAATCCCGAGACCAAAGTTCGATCCCCGGTCGGGCATGCACCAGTGAGTTTTTCGGAATTTATGTGCATTGTGTTCTTACCTAATACTTACCACTTGCTGAACGGTGAAGAAAAACGTCGTCAGGAAACCTGCATGTCCTTAAAAACGTGTAATTATGCCCGAAGTACGACGATAGGGCTCACCATCCATCACATTGGGATGTAATACTTAATCGTCGGTGAAACGCGGGTATACCGGGTGTGGAATGTGACTTTCATTTCACAATTCACACTCGGGAACACCTCTGACACCCCCTCGGGGATTCATGTCGTGACGATAAGTTTATGGGTATTATTCAGCATGAAAATTTGACATTTTGTGGAATTTCTCGATATCTAAGACGATATTATTGTTTCTGCGAGTTAAAAAGTATCGTCAAAACAACTTGATACCTACCTACTACATCCTTTGACTGACATACGAAGAACTACCCATGTAGTGGTTTTATATCGAAGATTTAAATAATTAGGTCCGTTTATGCACATATTTGTTTATTTTAACTAACCACCTCTATGGCGGCCAGTGTGGCCTAGTTGTCGATCACATTACCATGTATTACGATTGTGGAGGGTCCAAATTCCGCCGTGTTCGGTCTGGCGCTATGCAAAAAATATACGGATGCTTTGTTTCTGTGTATATCATGAAGTAAACGGAAAATTGTAATGAATTTTTGGTATATGCATTTTGACCATATAATCTAGGGTTTTGATTTTGGAAAACACGTTTGGATACATTTTCCTCGATAGAAATAATGAAATGAGGTCTTCAAACACACTTTTTCTCCTCGTTTGACGGATAGATTTTGATTTGATGTATAGAACTCAAACATATTTTATTAGATAGGTTTTAACAATATCTAGATATTTGATTTTAATTTTGCTAGGTATTTTTTTTTTTTTATAAAATTATAAAACTTAATCTTTTGTGCTGAATCCGCCCCTCTCGCACTACGCGATTTTTCGCCTGGAGTGAGAGCGACAAAAATAAAATTTACATAGCCTCTTGATGGGCATATTATTTTTGCCCGAAGTAAGGAGATGGGATTCACCGAATATAACGCCGTGCTAGTATCTAATAACACAATAATCGTCGGTGAAACGTAATTCCCATTTCACAGTCCTCAAGTCACTTTGAAACAAATCTGACCAACTTCGTTGTCTCTATCCTATAGGGGATTCGTGTCGGAAATCACCTGTACTTCCACGAATTTATTTATTTCCTGACCAGTTTAGCTTTTCGCACCAAATGCCAACATTCTATATAATTTTTTATTGACCAAAAATTTATTTGGAGCGCTTTTTCTGATAAAACGTTTATTCTCACAATATCCAAACCCGCTTCCAGAAGCCGGTACAGCTCCGCTCGGAGTCATGCGCCGAAGCAGCAGCCCACGGTGGTGGTGACGCCGATGCCACGCCGCTCTATGTTTCGCGACGCGGCGGCCGTGGCTGGCGGCGTCGCCGTCGGTACTGCCGCGGTAAGGGTTCTGATCTCTTTGAAAGTAAGGAAAGGCCGTTTGCTCAAATCTCGGGAAAGCTGGACGGATTTTGATGCGGTTTTCCCTAGTTTTTCTTGAAGAGAATAAAGAACGTAGCGACGCTTCACACACAGGCATTGCTGATTTGTGCGCCCACCTAACCAAAAGACATTGGCGTAGCGAGGTTTTTTTCATGTTCGCTAGTACGGGCCAGCCTCAGACAAAACTTGTTTTGTTTAAAATGAATAATCGTCGCTGCGGTGTTGAAGAGAGTTCACCTATAATGCCATATTCTGAGATAATAAATTATAAAGAACGCAAAAATTCGGTAGGTAAGTATTTATTGGGACATTAGGATACCTACCCAAGCTCCAAGCAATGGGAATTGGATGGAATAGCTCCAATTAGAGAGCCGACCATCCGCCTGAGCCCAGCAGGCGTCCCACCTCAACATCATCATCAAGTATATTTAAGCAGTTTTTCAGAGAAGGGTGGGGGGTGGGGGGTGTGCTCATCCCAGCCCCTACCTCGCTACGCAAATGGCACAGGATTGATTATATTTAAGCTGTAGAATTAGCAGTTTCAAAATATATTTTCTCTCTTCGAAGTCATGGTCAGCGCGTTCCCGGGCACCTATCTGCTATGTTTACCAACATTAAGATTTTCCTAAATCCTTTTCAATAACTTTCTTTCCAGGGTCACATAATAGGCGAAGCGGTATCAGGCATGTTCAGCGGTGCAAGGCGCGAGGAGGTCGAACAAACTCTACCGCAGGGCTTCCAACTAGGAGCTGAGCCTTCTGGCCCCTGCGCTTATGAGATCTCACAGTTCTTACAATGCGCGGTCAATTACGAAGACTTGCAGAACTGCGTTGCCTTTAAAGAGGCGCTGACGGAATGTAAGAGAAGAAACAGTTGAGTACCCGAGTATATTTTTTTGTAAGTACGTAGTTCGTAGGTTCTCTGCGTCCGTATTAGTACCACGAATAATATTATAAGATGTCTGTAATTAGTATGCATTCATTAAAAACTGGACCGATTTGGCAAGAAATGAATTGGTGAATTACATGCAGATTCCCGATCAACGGGTACCGGTGGGTTTCCTTTCCAACTTTTCTTGGCATATTCCACTTTTTGTTTATGAATCAACTAGCCGGAAAACTGGTCAAGTATATTTGAGCTGTCTTTAAACTAAAGTAGATCTAATCACGACATGTGCCAGTTGCAACTATACGAATAAAATATACTTACTTTTCAGTGTTACCATAATGTAGGACTTCATCCACCAACTTGGTCAGAATAAAATCAATCCATCAAAGCTCTAGCAAAATACAAATTTGGACAACATGAATTTTTCTTGTTTTCTTTCTTGATTCTTAAGACTCAACTAATTAAATAAAACAATGCAAGTACAGGTGTATATAAACTTAATTTATTTACACATACATAATCAATGTAGGTATAAATATTGTGGCGGTTTGCAGTACATACACTTGTTCATAAATAAAGTTCGAATTTTTCATATACAGAAAATTTTAATACATTATTTGTGGGACATGAAAATATATAGATCGTGGATATTCGAGATAAATTCCTAGTTCACTGTTTGTACACAAAGACTAATCTAATGCAGAAAAAAATGGATTTAACATACCATTAGTTCATATAGAAGAACAGAATCATGAAAATAATTAAATGAAATTAGGACATAGTAAAATCCATTTTCTTCTTTAAAAGTAATTTAATCAATATCTCTGTACAAAGAAATAGTAGATAATTCTGTTATTTTACAATTTGGCACATTGAATACTTCCTGTGGCTTAATGAAGAATAAAAAAAAAACACTGGCAAACACTAGATCAGTTCTCGTTACAAGAATTCACATTATGTTTGGTATACAGACTGATTTATTTATAATGAACTTTAGATATACTACTGACCAAAACACCTATAAAATCATAGTCCATTATAACGCCGCCTTGCTTCATACTATAACGCATATCAGCGAAAGTATAAGAGAACATACAACCTTGAAGTGATATGATAAAAACACACCATAAAAATAAGGCACTGAAAACAAAATGGCGTAACCAACAATAATATTAAAGCCTGTTTTTTTAGGGCTTATTTTAAAGCACAGAACGCTAACTTTGTGACATAAGAGAAAATAGGATCAACTGCAAAATAAAGTTTCGTTCGCTATATCGTAAATTCGTCTTTAACTACTACAATTTAACTAAAACATACAGTTTTAACGCTTATGCTAAATCAGTCTAATTCTTAAAGCGACATTACGTCTAACAATGAAGCTTAAACGAAAGCTTACGAAGCCACCAAATTAAATAGACTCCTTAGTCAAGACACAATCACGTTTATTCTCAGTGAATAAAAGTTAAATCTAAAGTATTTATCTTGGTGATCCAGCAGAAACAAGATAACCACGCACTGGATAATTACAATGGTGACGAAATAAGGCCACTAGTTTCCACATTATTCTATGATTAACAATTCAAAATAAACAGTAATACGAATTAACAACTGGAAATTTTGCCTTGAATGTTTTGTAAACATTAGTTTTTTTTTTCAATTAATATTTCTGGCTGCACGCTGTGAAGATTCTTGTTTAAATATTTAATTTGAATGCATCTGATCCGATTGGTTTTCAGCTTTTTTTCTTCACCGATATCTGGAATCCTTTCTTGGCTTTGCTTTATTATATCGAGGTTATTTAGTTTTAATATTATAAACATTATACACAACGTTATTTTTTCCATTAATGAAACACATGGTTAATATAGCTTCTATAGATTTAAAGTTAACATCTGCATAATAATCACAAAATAATGCACCAGGACTTATTGTATACTAAACCAATGTAAATTTCAGACCAAACTAAACGGCCTAAACTTCCAAAAATTATTTAAAGCTTATCACAAAAAAATTTGCAATTCATGCAAATCATTTAACACGAACATAATGCCTTAATTGAGACTGGATGTTAAATCGTAGCATTCGATTGAAATTATACATAAATAGAAATAATATTTATTTAAAAATTTACACAAGCCTACACGGCGCACCATAATCTATATGAACATCTATAACGTTAAATTACAATTTTAAATATGACACAAAATATGCAGACCTTCGAGGTCAGATCTGTTAAAGAATACAATAGTATTTCTGGAGATAGAATCGTCATGCATGCATAAGTTATTTGGTCCTTGGCTTTGCGAAACGTCAATGCAGGTCACAAGCGCATTTCCCATAAAACTAAATGGGCGTCTTTAGGATTTGGATCAGCTGCGGGGGCAGGCCTTTCGGCAGCGTCGGCCGTTTGCCGCCAATCTACATAGCCCCTCCCACCCATCACTGTTACTACGGAGCGTCTTGCTGTGCTTTCTCCTACAACATAATCAGCCCCCCTAAGACTCCTAGCCGCACTTTTACTTGCATTCCTATCCGGGGCATTGGCAGAGTTACTTCGAGAAATCGAACGGTCGGAGGCACTGGATTTACTAGAGGAAGTCGAAGAGTCTGGGGTAGAAACCGCAACTGGGGCTAAATTAGCCGCTCCAGAAGCCCCAGAACTAGTTCTAGACACCCCACGTAAAGCCATTGATTCTTCACTACCGGAGGAAGTACATAAGCTAGAAGCCCTTGAATCAACAGACCAGCTGGACAAGTCGAGACTTCTAGGACGCCCGGCACGCATGCGTAGCCGTCTATCTAAAGTGCTGACTCGGAAAGGAATGGCTGCCAATTCAGGGTCGCTTCGCCTTAAAGATTCCCCCCCTGAACCGCTGACATCCGCTTCCCCAACGCAGTCTTTGACGAACATCAGGTCTCCGAAGAGGCCGTAAACGTCGCAAGTGTTTAGATTCGCGCACTTCGGTAGTGTTTTACTCAAGCGTACATCGCCTGGTTTCTTTCTGCGGACCACGGCTGATTGAACGCGTTGAGGTCTATAAGGGCTATTTTCCTCCGATATCCGTCGTTCCAGCTTGGGCTTTTCATCGTTTTCTCTATTGGCTTCCTCTTCCTTGAATTCGTGAAGAGTCGCCGTCTCGGCCATAGCCCTAGCATTCGATAGGTTCCGACGGACAACATTCACATCGACCTCTCTCGACTCTGGGAGTAAAGAAAGAAGGAAAGTCACAGGTCCAGCATGCGCGTGATATGACACGGCTATATGACCCCCAATCAAAGGAAGCCCTTCAAGTTTAGGTAAAGGAACGGTGACTGAAACACCGGCCGTCGTGCCGACCCATAACAGTCCTTGTCCGGCCAATAAAGCCGATACGTGAGCTGGTTTACTACCATCTCTGGCACCGATAGTCTTGGCTACATCAGCAGCTATGTCAATATTCTGTAAATGTTCGAACGTTTCCGCGTGATACAAACTTACGTATGTCGAATCAGTGTACGCCGTCCAAAGACCTACTCCCGAATGCGCTAAGTACCTAACAGACATATCCCCTTCACCTTTCACCTCCAAAATACGCATTATCTCAGCTGTCAACCCATTCACCGCAAACACTCGCCTTCCACAAGTCGCATAAACAATGCCATCTACCGGCAAAACGCAGTGAACCGGCTTATCTCCCAATTCTATAGAAAGTGGCTCATTGAAAGCCCAAGAATCGTCATGATTTCTCCTGTAAACAGCGACCCTACCGTTAGAGAGTCCTACGAACATAGAGTCGCAGTGATACCGTATTTGTGTAACGGCCGCGATGGTTGTAACTTCGGTCAACTTTTCCTGTTTCTCGGGTTCGACGCCGGAGAAAACGATTATTTTCTTGTCTTCAGTGCCGAGCCATACTGTGTCACCGCACAGCGTGGTCACTTGTTTCAGTCCTTTGGCGTATTCCATGGAGGTCACCTGTGAAAGTTAAACAACATCAAATATTTTGAAATATCGTTGCCGCTTCAAAATGAAAAATTACAGACTCAAAGTCAGCGATGATAATTTGTCTGTCACCGTAATAAATCATCATCTCAAATTTGGCAGCGCACGAGTCACTGATGACTCATTCACTATCGTCGTCAACACAAGCAAATAGCTTTGCAAATCATTTATCTTGTCTACGTTTAAGTATTATACACTTGACAAGGCAAGGCGTCAATATTGTTATTCGTGATTTAATTGTATACACGTCCTAAAGTCAAACCTTGTCCGAATTTATTTATTTCGACATAATGTAACATGTGTAAGGCAATATAATCTAATAGACGCACGTACGACATTCTTTCAGCATATGCTTTTGGCAACTTTACAATAAGATCAGGTGATTTTCATTCAGCAATAACTGCTTGAAATTGCGTCAGATACAATGTGAAAGAGGCCAAGAAAACCGAGGTAAATAAAATGTAGTTCTTCAATTCTCCGCAACATGGCGGGTGTCGCTATACAATGACTGCGGAAGACTTCCTTTATTATAGTTGTTTAATATTTTTTTATATGTAAAGAACTACGCTTGGCTAAAACCGCGTATGAAGAGCGCTCGCCCCGAAAGAGGGAAAGTAAAAGCAGGTGAGACCATAATCAGTCTGTCCACGGACTCCCACAAAATCTACGGAAGTAGGTGATAGACGAATTCCGGTACGGCTACTCATGACGTCATGCTGAAACACGAGAGTCACTTAGCGTCATGGTTACAAGGCCTACCTTAGTGTCAGGCAGATCAAGCGTGACTAAAGTCTTGAGCTTGGCCGCTCTGTGCGTGAGCACGGCCACGTGGCTGCTGGTTCCGTTGGCCGCACACACCCACAGTAGCGAGCGAGCGCGACGCATGGACGCGCCGCGAGTCGTGCCGCTCGACGTGTAGAAGCAACCGCAGCGGACCTGACGAAGAACATACATAAGTTAGTACAACAATAGAAAAAATCTTTTCTGTAGCTACAGCACAGTTAAAAACCCCTACAGTTGTCCAACGAAGGCGTTCGGACATAGGGGTTGTGCGGTTGCGGGGCGTGGCTCCGAACCCGTCTCGCCCCGTCTTCGTCCGCCTCCGTCTTCTGTCTGAGCGCTTTCGTTGGCCAACTGTATAGATTTTTGAACTCTAGCTGTTGAAGTTGAAGCCACATAGAAGCGGCGCGGAGCGCATCGAGCGCGCGGGCGTCATTCAAATTTCGTACAAAACCGACTGGTATGTTTCAAGCGGTGTCGGGCGTGGAACGGGCGTCCGTACCATACCTCAAATTGCGACTTTATTTCCATGCGTTTGTACAAAATTTGAATGACGCCCGCGCGCTCGATGCGCGCCGCGCCGTTTCTATGTGGCTTGCACCTAAAATGAGCGGTCAGCTTCAACTATAAACGTACGAGTATATGCAAATTTGACCTAATCCGCGTTCATTTTCCACCCGTAGCAATTTGCTTGGAGTGGGGAGCTCGTTGCCCAGCAGTAAGTAGGAAGAGTTTAGTAACTACCCACATTTGACTACATTCTTCCCGTTATTTTTCTGTCTGGCGAATCATGCATTACGCACAACTACCATTTATTTTTTTAAACAAGAAACAGATGGGGGAAGTCAGTTTTGCCCATTACTATCATAACCCGTTTTTGGTCATTGCTTGGTATATGCTTCTTTTTATAGGCCATTTTTTCACGGTCCTGTGACGAAACTCATCAGATTATCTGCAAAGATCCACTTACCTCGGTCAAGTGTTTGCTCTCATAAACCGGCGTCGCAGCTACAAAGAGCGGCATCTTAATCGCTGGGGCTTGCTGGCTAGCCTGTAGCCTCCACGCGGGGCAGTTGGCCCTCGCCTGGGCTAGCTGGGCCAGCCTCAGCTCCGTGGCCCAGGCTAGCCGCGCGCCCGGCTCTGATGCTCGGAAGGTGATTGGCTCCTCGCGCCCGCGGATCGTTAGTTGGAGGCAGCAGGAGTCCACCCACGCCATTTCGTCGTCTTTTTTCTGTGTATTGAAAGTTGAACAAGTTAATTTTGGTTTTATATTGCGCTCAAATCAACATCACCTGTAGAAAATTCATCGAGTGAAATGGCGTAGCTAAGGTCCAGGCCTGGATTTCCGCCTAGACCCATTAGAACCAAACACAACGTGGCCTAGTTGGTCCAAATACTTATAAAAAATACATAAATAAATCAGATCCAAGTTTTTTTTTAGTAAGAAAAAGTTATTCGTGTGTGAGGAACAACGGCGTCTCACTCGTGGTCTCTTTTTTACCCTTTGGGTACGGAACCAAAAATACAAATCATAATCACCTGTATACTTTGTTGTATGGTCTGCATCAAAGTCTTGAACAAGTCCGGCGATAGTTCGGGGTACGGTGTTTTCAAAGACGCAGCCAGGTCAGCCATTCGCGACACCATTTCATAGTCGTGCATAAGCGCTGACATTTCACTGCAAAGAGAGTCCCCGGTTGACGTGTTCCATGGACTATTGTTACCGCTGGAATTCGAGCGAAGACTGCCACTTCGGTTCATGCCTGGAACAAATGGCAAAAGTATATTAAATACTAGCTTTTGCCCGCCCGCGTGTTATTTGGTTTAACGACATGCTTTTTCCTGGATAAAAAGTAGCTTATGTGTTAAGTTAGGGTATAAGATATATCCATTCTAAATTTCATCCAAATCCGTCCAGCTGTTTCAGTGTGAAAGAGTAACAAACATACACACACACAAACTTTCGCATTTATAATATTAGTGTGAAGTGTGATGAGATAACATAGCCTTGTCTTATTTCACCACAAACGATTAAAGATCGCGCTAATTAGACACCTGATGTATTAAATAACAAAACCTTGTCTTATTTCACCACAAACGATAAGTACCGCGCTAATTAGACACCTGATTTTTCAATTATATTGATCTATCCTACAGGAACCATGCATTTTTCCGGGATAAAAAGTAGCCTATGTGTTAAGTTAGGTATAAGCTATATCCATTCTAAATTTCATCCAAATCCGTTCAGCCGTTTCAGCGTGAAAGAGTAACAAACATACACACACACACGCACAAACTTTCGCATTTATAATATTAGTAGGATACATACAGAATGTGAGAGAAATTGATGTTCATTATGGGCCCATAATACCTCAATTCGCAGTCCTGCTCTAACGCTTCTGCTTTTTAACTGTCTATCCTACTCTAATCAGATGCCGCGCACGCAAAAACATCAGTTATTTTGAAATCGCGGCTACACTGATGGTTTTTTCATTTTTATGGAACAGTCTGCAGCTGATTTATACTAATATCAGTTATATTATACAAAGTTTCAGATCTAATTTCGAGTATTCATTGAATGCTATCGGTTTATTGTACGGTTTGGAGGTAACTTTGTAATTTATTTCCATCGAGAAAATTTCATGGAATCAAGTTTTCACAACAGCATAGACATAGCATTAGTCCTCAACTTTATCATGTATTAATTTCAGAGTGATTGTTGCAGTATTTGTTGGTATAAAACAGGATCATGCGAAGCGAAGTCAGGTATTATACACCCTTATGAGATAAAAGGTCAAAAACTTCGTTTCTAAGTAACCTATTAGATACATATGGTAGGTTAGCTTAAAATTTATTATATAAAGTGACTTTCGTTTATATAGCCTTTATATTGGAGACTCGGTAAGTAGTAAGGACCGAGGGTTAATGACCCTGTTTGCGAAACACGAAAAATATTTGTTTGTGCCTCCATACTTATTCAAGAACAATCTCCAGTGGTATAGGTATAGGAAGTCCAAATTTTATTATGCGTATTTTATAGAAAGCATATTTGAACCTTGGTCCTGATCACTTATCGAGTTTCCAGTATGAATTTGGCTATATTTCTTTTTGTATCATAATTTTGTTTACGGACGGTATGAGTTTGGGATAAGCTTACGTTGTCATTTAAAAAAATCTTTGTGGCAGCGGTGACAGTGTAAGCGTGGGTGCCAGTGTCCGGACAACAATCATAAATACATACACTGACGCCTGTCCCCCAGAAGGGTAGTCAGAGACTACAGATTTCCATCTGCTACAATCCTGCATAGCTAGCACAGTTAATATTGTATCGACTGTCATCTTTTTCTAAACCTCTATCGTAAACCATGATTGTTTCCACTTAGCTAACATTGTACTTGGGAAAAAACGAGATAGAGATGCTGATACAGTCTGTATCTACTTTATCGCGTTCACAGAACTGTTTGTCGATGAATCGAAAGAAAAATCGATTTTTTGAATGAACGAAACCTCTTCCTGATAAACGACTAATTTAAAGAGTCTTTGTTGCACTTTAGAAGGCATGTAAAAATGAGAGTTTTGGAAATGTCAGGACAGCATCAATAATCCGGTGTAATTTTTGTTAGAAGTGACTAAATAGCCGTTAGCGGCTCCCTTAGTTTTAATTATATTGGACCGCTAGGGATAGGTTGCGCGCGTGCGACGACGAGCGAAGCGAGGAGGAGCGGTTAGGTTGACATGTAAGTATATATAAGAGAGCCGAGCGAAGCGGAGCGGAGCGAGGCGACCCCCGTAGTTTTTAACAGAATTCACGACATGCATAAAACATCATTTCCCGAGCATTTTCCCATGACTTACGGTTCAATAATTCATTAAATTAAACGACCGCTTCCCTCTCCGAACTCTACATTGCAAATTGAACTGTATTGGTTCGTACTAAGGAAGATATTCCAACAGCTAAATGATGACTCACGGTCCAATAATTTTAAAAGGGCCGCTAGCGAACCTTTAGTCACTTCCATTCTTGTTTACTTTTCAATTTTCACGCATTATAACCTCTCAAAAAAGTAAATGTGAAATGAAAGATATTTAATGGTAGGTACCATTAAATATCTTTGGTGAAAGCCATTTTAATATTCTTATTATTTGACTATTTCTCAAGTGTAAAGTTGAATTTTTCGAATAGGTATATAATATCGAAAACTTAGATTCTAAGATCGAATAATAGCGAGTCGGGTCGGTTTTAAAAAAAGAAATAGGTACATACACGAATTTATTTTATAGATCCAGAAAGAGAATCACGGAGGCCCAAAAAAGAATTTTGGTAGATTTACATATAGCTTAAAATAAAAATGAGTCGCTTTAGTCGCACAACATTATAAGGCCTAGCCATTTTGTGGTTTTTGGTCTGTTAATCGGTTAGTCGATCAAAACTCCACAAACGTATGATATAATCCACACATTTTCCACAACAAAACAATATTCACGCTCTATCGAACTCTATCACCACCTCCTTGGGTCGGTGATACAGCTTTCCTCCAAAAACGTCAAAAAGTAGAAAGAAAGGTGTAGCAATGTTAGCTAAGGAAGAAAGAAAAAATTAAAAAAAAGAAGGTTTCTTTCGAACTGTCAAAATAGAAAGACTTGCTTATTTCTTGGTACAATGTTAGCTAAATAGAAAGGACGATAAGATTGGCTGCCATCTTGGAATAACTGTCAAAATCGAAGAGATACAGGCTCTATCGAGCTCGTATCGACTGCTATGCTAGCTATGCTGAAGCTTCTTCCACATCCATCAATATAGTCATACAAGCTCTTCAATTCCAGGTGCTTTTGTCTTTGTCCTTTTTCCGTTTACTCTCGTTCTTCGCCAGTGCAACCGACTTAGACGCAGACTACTAAGTTCTTTGGATAGACTCATTTATAATATCTTCAATGGAATATGTGCCTTATTACTCTGAGCTAAGACCCTGGAGAGAGTAGGCGAGGTACCAGTATCCAACACGTCGACGAGCCCACTTTAACCCAAGTCTCTCTCGATCATCGCCGTTGCAAACAACTGAGACGTAGACTAATAATTCGTTTAGACGGGCCCATTTATTAAATCATCAATGCAATATATGCCTTATTACCTTGAGCTAAGACCCTGGAGAGAGTAGGCGAGGTACCAGTATCCAACACGTCGACATCTTGTACGGGATGAGCCCACTTTAACCCAAGTCTCTCTCCGTCGTCGCCAGTACAACCAACCGAGACGCAGACCACTAAGTCGTTTAGCAGAAGTAAACGACGTGGTTTGCATTTCGATATTGCGCCGCATTGGTTGAATTCCTGCAAACAAAGAAAAAAATTAAAGGTACGTTTCAAAACGTGTGATCGTCGTGCGAAATTTCTGTCGTTTACTAGAAAGAGACAAGCTATGTACGAGAAGAGAAAGAAAAATATGGTTCTGAAGCACTTGCGAGTGATTCCCGTGAGAAAAGTGTTTTAGAAGGCAATATTCAAAGGCAAGAACTAAAATTGCTTTTTGTATTCACAAAAAAATTAAAAAGTGCTTCTTACTAAAAATATTGCCTTTCCAAACCATAATTTTATTCTACCGGAGAAGTAGTTCCGAAAAAGAGCAGGATTGTCATCCAATGAGAGTGGTTATGATGATTATGAAGAAAAAGGAGCTCTTACGAGTCTAATGCAACTTTCACAATAATAATTTCACTTTTTCCCCTTTAGAAACGATGCACAAATTTTTAAAGTTTTGAATTCAGTCCCAAAATCCGGCAAAACTCCGAAGTGACAAGTGTCAGGCGAACTGTAACGGTATCAAGACAGCGTTAGAAATTGCACTAGCCAGTGTGATTTTCGCATTACTCTGAAGCGTTTCAAAACACTTTTGTGCAACTGTCAGGTAACAGTTCGTTTACTTTCGGTTTCACTCGTGTCAATTTTTGAACGCTGTTGGGAGAAATTCGCAACACTCCGAGTAAAATTCTCTCGTTTTGAAACTAAACCTTGCTTGGTGTTTATAATGGTCCGAAATGGGGTTTGATAAGGATCTCGAATGTACAACTTGTATAAAAAGAAATATTGCCCTTCTTTCCTGGCGATCTAAAATCTAGCAACGAAACTTTATTACTCTACCTATCGCTAGTCTGTTCGTGCTCAACATGAGTTTAGGTCACGATACATGTTATAGACTGCGTAAAATATTTATTTAAGAGAAATTGTGCAGCGCCCCTAGCGGCTTACGAGAGGAACCGCAATTTCTCATACAAAATATTTTACGCAGACGATAACGTGTATCGTGAGCAAAACTCATGGTATGCCTACAGGAAAATTATTCAGAAATTCACTTACAAGTTGCACCAAGTCATCCTGCCGTAGCAAATGTCTTTTATCAGCTCTTGAAGCCAACAACCTCGCAGCGCCGAACCTAGCGGCTGTCCCCGGCCCGCCCGCACCCGCCACCCCACCCCTCGTTAGTCTTCGAAGGGCTGCTCGGAATGCCTGAAATACAACAAAATTATATTAAACTGCCTATGAAAAATATCATCACGATATGTCAAGGTTCCGAGTGTTCACTAAACAATTTAAAACTTGTACACCCTCTTTCCTGGAATGATTTTTACTTTGTAACATGGTGTAGGCCCATAACACTGTTCTTCGAACAACACATGTTTTTTTTTAAATGCAGGCTTCCCGCCCCCTTATTTTGTATCATAAAATCAGTTGCCAACCGTGTTCCTATCGTCGAAAACATAAATATACTATTGAATTCTGCTTATCTAAGGATACGTTCGCACTTTAAATGACGTCACAATTCGTGAATAGTTTAATACGCATTGGAAGGTTATTTTGGAAGTTTATTTTTCATTTGTTTTTGGTAAATAGCAACCATAGTTGGCAACCGATTCAAAGATACGTAATAGGCCCGTTGCACTGTTCAAAGAGTGGTAAATCATGCAAATAGATTAAGTTTATGATATACATAGGTAACACTAAAAGTTTCCGGAACTGGCCACTTACATAAACAATATTTAAAAATTTATTGCAACATTTGAAAATAGAACTCTTTGGCTGTAGAATGCAGTTTGTTTCATCTGACTGTCTTTTGTTTTTACCTTGTGGCGCCATTTAAAAAATTGTGTGTCTGCATCAACATGGATTTAACTCGGGAAAATTTTCGTAGTATGATTTTCTACGATTTTAAGTGTAATTTGACAGCTCAACAGAGCATCGCTCGGCTTGAAACAGCTTTTGGCAATGAAGCACCATGCAAGACGACTGTTTATAGCTGGTTTGCAGAATTCAAGCGTAGTCGTATCAATCTCAGTGACGAATCTCGCGATGGTCGGCCGTCCACCGCTGTGACCAACAAAAACATCGATGCTGTGCGCCGTATGATTGAAACAGACAGGCATGTGACCTACCATGAAATTCGCGCATCCTTAGAAGTAGGCATGAGTCAAATACAATCAATCCTACACAAACATTTGGGTGTGAGAAAGCTGTGCTCGCGGTGGATCCCACACAACTTGACCGAGGCTCAAAAAACGGACCGCGTCACTTGGTGCAGTGCCATGCTTACCAGATTCAACGAAGGTGCGTCAAATTTGGTGTGGGACATAGTAACAGGTGACGAAACATGGATTTATTGCTACGATCCCAAAACAAAGCAGCAATCGAGCGTATGGGTCTTTCAAGATGAGCCGAAACCAACCAAAGTGGCGCGCGTGAAAAGTGCATCTAAGCGGATGATTGCTTCTTTTTTTAATAAAACTGGACACGTGGCTACTGTTGCTTTAGAGAATCGTCGTACCGTGAATAGTGACTGGTACACGACCATTTGTTTGCCGGAAGTTATTGACGAACTCCGTAAAAATAACCGTAAACGCCGTATCATCCTGCACCACGACAATGCTAGTTCTCACACGGCCAGACAGACAAACGACTTTTTGAAGACGAAAAATGTAGAACTCATGAGTCATCCTGCATACAGTCCCGACCTGGCACCTTGTGACTTTTTTCTGTTCCCAAAAATTAAGAACCAATTACGCGGTCAATGATTTTCATCACCAGAAGAGGCTGTCGAGGAGTATGAAAAACACGTTTCAGAGGTCACCACAGGGGAGTGGCACAAAAGTTTTCAAAACTGGTTTGATCGAATGAAAAAGTGCATAGACGCCAAGGGAGATTATTTTGAAAAACAATAAATTAATTTTGTACCTTTAATAGTATTTTTTCATATTCATTCCGGAAACTTATAGTGCGTCCCACGTATGTATAGCGAAATCCATCGCTTAAAAAAATCAAAATATTATAAGTTTTTTTTAAAGTTACTTTTTTTACACTATATTACACACTAAATTTGCAAAAGGTTTTCCAAATACTTATTTGTTCATTTTCAATAAGTCCCTTTTATTTGAACGACTTTCACGTTATCGTACCGATTGAGCTACCACTCTGTACGAAACGTGAGAAAATTGTAAGCTTCGGGACCATCTGCTTGCTTTAATATTTTTTATAGCACACCGTGCGTAAAATGACCACTTTACGCACGCTGCGCTTGCGTAAGTCTGCATTTTCCGCACTTTTGCTATAAAATATTATACGATACTCGTGCGAGAAACTTTTTCTCGACTCGTGTGATTGCAGCACTCACCTTCGGCTCGTGCCGCAAACTCACACTCGTCAGAAAACGTTTCATCGCTCTCGTATCGTAATGTACTATAACCCGGTCCCAGTATCTGTGCACCTCGCTGGAATGTGGCGCCTCTCCCGCTTCCCCTGTCACCTCTCTGCGCACTCCCCGGTGCGACAGTACGGTTAGCATCTTCGTTGCCGCTACACGTCCCGATAATTTTGATATTTTCGCTTTATTGTTGTTTTGTTTTTTACCTAAACCCTATCGAATATATATGGAACTTGGTAAAGCAAAGGGTGGCAGATAAAAACATTGACCAATCGGAAAAGAACATAGAACAACTTACAAAAGATGCGATTAAGTCAATTACGCCAGCTGACTGGAAAAAAGAAGTGAATCACGTGGAGAGACTACAGCGAGAATACTGGGAAAAGGATCATCTAGCAGATGACAACATCACACAACTTTTAATATCACTAGGGGAAGACAGTTCGGCGAGTTCAGAAAGTGAGAGTGAGGAAGATACAATGTCAGGCATAGAGTCAATAATTTATAGTGACTGAGTTTAATAATAAATGTTTTTGTAATCAAAATTATTGTTTTTTAATAACAAACCCTTCATCAATAATAAATTGATTTGAAAAGGTTAGTAAATTTTTTTTACCTCCACATTTCTCGAAAAAACTTTTTTTCACACCGTACCCAGACCGCCGATATGACGTCACGAGGTCAGGTGCACAGATATTGTGACCGGGTTGTATTAAAAAATGGCATTACTTGTGTTCTCTCGGCCTCCCGTTTCCTCTCGTTCAAAGCATCAGCCAGCGCCTCTAGCCTGGTCAAGGCTCGTTGTAGAGCGACCCTGTCAGAGTGGCCCGGAGGCGTGTGCTTCAGGATATCCTGAAACGAAAACGATGGTCAGTTTCACATAACAGAAGGTAATACAAAATGTTCAATATATTAAATACGCCAAATAACTATAAAGAGTTTTAGTTAGCTGTCTACTAGCGATGCCCTCACGAAGGGTTCGAAGTGATAATTATCCAACGAGCTATAGATAGGTCGTTGTAATTGTCAAAAAAAATGTATAATTATCAAGATAAATATAGGTTGATAATTATCTTTGATAAGTATAAATCGAAAATATTTGCCACTGATGAGGATGATATTCCACTCATCAATTTAAATTCTTCAGATTCAGACAATCCCCATTCAGTTAACGCAGTTGAGGTTGATGAGGATTATATTCCACTCATAAATTTAACGAACTAAGTAGTATGTAGTTGATTATCTTCTCGTATTTTGGATTGCAAGTTTATATTCACGAAATTATGAACAAAAATTTAATAAAAGCTTACCTTGATTGTAAAATGTGTATAATTTATTTACTAAACTACTTGCTTCTAACGTAAATGTTAATAATCCATCCATCCATCCATCAGCCTGTTTCGTCCACTGCTGGACATAGGCCTTTCCAGGATTTCGCCACTCTTGGCGGTCCTCCTGGAAGAAATTCCCATACTCACACACGCTGTTAATAATACTAGTAAAAAAATTATTGTTAGGCTTATATTTGTTTGTTAATTTATCTGATAATTATCAGAGGGCATATTCATCTTGATAATTTCAAACCCTGCCCCCACGTACTACCCCCATACCTCGTCGACCCTAATGCGCTACTGCGAAACGAACTAAGACTATAATTAAATCAACCGACCAAATTCATACTGGAGACTCGGTTAGTCATAAGGAACAAGGTTTAATGATCCCCCAGATGAAATTCGAAAACAATTTTTTTTTGCCCCGTAGTGCCTGCACTAGGATTTGTACTTAAACTAGTTCAACCAGTAAAGGAGCAAAAAAATTTTTTCGAAATTGGCCAAAAGGATTACTGAACCTAGTTCTTGATCACTAACCGAGTCTCCAGCATGAATTTGGTCGGTTGATTTAATTTCACCTATATAAAGTGAGTTTCGTTTATACAGCCAAATTCATACTGAAGACCGCTATTAAGTGGTCAGGACCAAGGTTCAATAACCCTGTTCGAGAAATATGAAAAAAAAAGTGTGCCTCTACACTTGTTCAAGAACGATCTCGAAATTTATCATATATTTACACTCACAAAGTTATTTGGCGGGCATTGTACGGCCGGCCGCACACCAACTAGGGGTTGTCCAAAAACCACGTGGTCTACTTTGTGGAGAGTTAAAAGCTAAGCAATTTACAACATGAGTGCAATAAAGAAATACTGAATACTGAATACTAAGCTGGGCTGCATGGGGGAGGGGCGGAGGACAAATTGAAACCATGTAGTCTATCAGTCTACGCTGGGTTTCGTGAGGGGAGGGGGCGGAGGTCAAAATAGGGCAAATCGAAACCACGTGGTTTATGGACGCTCCCATTTTTTCACTGCAGTTCTTATGGCGCGATCATAAGGGTTAAAATCGTACAAAAATATGCTTAATTAAAGGTGAGTACGACGACTTTGAACGTGTTTAATTACATTGTTATATTAGTTGTGTAAAGAAAGTCTGGAATTTTGCGATGACCTGGTTTACACGATTTTATAACTTAAATATGAGATAATGTAAACACAAGTGATTCAACAGAAACACAAGCTGGGTGTAAATAAGAGCGCATAATTTTCAATATTCTTTGTTATGTACGTTCGCAAATGCCAAGAAATACCGTTTAGAACAATTATAGTTATTTTGGGTGCAAGGAACAGGCAAATTGCAACAAATGTTATTTTGGGTTCTTTATTTCAGACTGAAATAACGTTTTTTACGTACGCGAGAAAAACATCTTTTGAATTTAGCCATTTGTTAAAGTGCCTGTTCATTAAAAAGCTATATCTCTTCCAGTAATGAGAAGTCATAAATCTTGAAGAGTAACCGAGTATCTGATATATTTATTCCACGCTTAAAGTCTCAACATTTAAAAGAAAGCGTGAAATATCAGAAGGAATTATTCGTTCATTCTTTATTGCACAAAAAAAAAGAAAGAATGATTACTTAAGTATTAAAATAAATCATCGGAAATCAATGAACGTGTTAATATTTTGGTAATACTTTTTAACTTTCAATCTATAATCACTATAGATACTTACAAAAAGCTTTTAACGTCTATGCCGTGGCCATAATTTACAATCAAGAAATTTACGAAAATCTCTCAACAAAATGTCAAAATAGGTGCGACGGCGAGCGAAGCGAGGAGGAGCGTGTTACTCTGTTAGTGATCATAAATCAATTCGGGGGCTGAGTAAAGCAGAGCGATGTGACCCCTGTAGTTTTAACAGAATTCATGACATGGTGATTCACGATATGGCTACGTCGTCGATACGACCAACTTTAAAGTCGTTTTTGTTTTTTTTCTCAGCTAGCTACGGTTCTGTAGGAAAGTTGGCCAGGGTATTTCTTTTTCCATGGATGCTTCTCCAGTATCATAAATACTTATTATGACTCGGGTGGACATTCGTCTCATGGTAGATTTTCGTCAAATTTGATTGAAGAAATACTGTTATACCTACTATGTGTAATAAAAAATTAAAGGGCCTTCATGTCATGTCAATGAAAAAAAAATAAAATTCATGTTTGCTAAGTTTCTTGCCCTTCTTCTTAGCAATACTAATTGAATGGTGCGGATGGTTAGCATTATGTATATATAATATTTTTATTCCTATATTTCTCTATTTTATGCAGGTGTATAACTTTATTACATTTTAGTAGCCCAACCTTAATATTTTTTGGGTGTATTTCCCGTATTTATTTATCAACTAGTTTGTTCGTTGCATTATTTATATATAATATTTTTATTCCTAGATTTCTCTATTTTATGCAGGTGTATAATTACATTTTAGTAGCCCAACCTAAATATTTTTTGCATGTATTTCCCTTATTAGTATATATATATTTTTTATTCTAAAGATATATATTGTAAAGATTAACTTTGACTTATAGAAAGTATACTTTATGTATCTATTTTACAAAATAAATATTTTGATTTGATTTGATTTGTCATGAGCTATTCTAAAATATATTACATTAACAAGTAATTTTAATCTTCTTTAGTTATCCAAAAAAGGAAAACACATTTACAAAAGATTCCAAGTTCGAGCTCCTTCAAGGGATACTGAAAGATTTACGCCCGCCATTTTGATCGACGCGCTCTGTATTCTGACATGCAAAGTGCGTTTCTAAAGTAATGGGGCCATCAATAATATAACAAATATTCACCTGTAAAAACATGATAAATTGCGGAAACCGCTGCACCGGTTTCACCATAAGTCCGAAGAAGCTAAGTCGGTCGTGAGCGCTGATCTGCTTCACCTTGAAGAAGTCCGCTAGCGCCGACTTGCGTTTAGACTCCATCTTAGCCAGCTCCATGGCAACAGAGAAGTTGTTTATGAAGTCCGAGTATACATCCAGAACGACTGCTTTTGAAAACGCGTTAAGGAAGACCTCGCCTGTGAAATAAACAATATGAATGAAAAAAAAAATATACAAAAGGTTTCATAGTGGTTGGTACAGTGGAGACCACATCAAGCTATACACTTACAATAAAGGTATATAACAAGCTGCCAAATAATATTAAGAACATAAATAGTGATAGTGTGTATATAAACCAAATTAAAATGTTTTTGTCTGAGAAAGATTATTACTCTGTGGATGAATATTTAAATGATAAAAATGTATTATTTAATTAATTGTATAAGTTATCAACTTATTTATTATGTTTTGTTATTTTAATTTAATTTGTGTGTATTGACATAACATTTGAGTGTAAATATAATAATTATAATTATGTAAATAGTTAATTTAATGTCATGCATGTCCTTTCTTTTGTAATACCGACAAGGTCGAATATGTGTGTGCCTATTATTTATTAACACCAACAATACCTACTCATATTCAGCAATAAAGATTTATGATTTATGCAGTACGACATTAGCCCCTACAGAGAAGAATATAAAATACGTACAAAGTCCGAAGTGTCTAACTTGATGCGGTCTTCGCTGTACAACTTTATCTGAGGATAATTCTCCTCTTGGTACTAAGCGGCTATAGTAAGTAGCCGTTTAAACTAATTTGTAAAATAGCTCAATAAATACATCTTGATCAGTAGAGACGGTGTAGGCCTAGTTTACACGGGTATAATAACTGATAGAGTAGCAGGGATACAAACATTACTATACTACTATAGCTACAAAATAGTACTGACGCAAAATCTAATTACCTAGCCAAAATGTAAACCTTGCTTAAAGTTTAAATGAATATAAGATAAATTTTAGGGTGCTAAATCGAATTTGTGCTAGCAATATGACAGAGGCTACGTTTTAATTGCTAGGCCTATAGATCACAAAAAAAAACTAGTAAAGTGTACACTAACTGCTGCTATTAAAAATCTAGCCATAAAAATTATTTTAATTTTTTGTAATTTAAAATGATTAGTATCTCTTAAGAGCAGACCATCATAACGCGACCAACTCAGTTGTGAGGGCGGCCAAATATGTAATGCTGTTTCATTTTGCTACTACATGCACGCTCCACGAAACGTGCGAAGGCAATACGAATCGGGCTGGTATTGTCGTCGCGGGCGCAAAATTTAAATGTCGGCGATCTAGCAAAAAATATTTTTATAAAGGCTATGTAAATTTCATTTTTGTCACTCTCACTCCAAGCGAAAAATCGCGTAGTGCGAGAGGGGCGGATTCAGCGCAAAAGAGAAAAAAGCAAGTTTTTTTATTTTATAAAAAAAAAACTAAAGTACCTAGCAAAATTTCCAAAATCAAATATCTAGATTTTGTTAAAACCAATCTAATAAAATATGTTTAAGTTCTATACATGATCCCTATCCGTCAAATGAGGAGAAAAAGTGTGTTTGAAGACCTTATTTCATTAATTATTTCTATCGAGGAAAATTTATCCAAATGTGTTTTCCAAAATCAAAGGTAAGTACTGAGAAACATTTTTTAAAATATGGTTTTACTGCACTTTTAAATTGAATATGTATGGACAGACTCGCACAAATAAGTCAATGCAAACAATCCTGTTAACTGAAGAGCTACTTCTTTCAAACTTGGAAATAAATAGGTATATTACTGGCGAAAATAGATAATGCCAATAAACTGAGTCTAACATATTATAAAAACGTTCCATAGACACCTTTGAATTTTGTTTTTGCGTTTGTATGGAGGTTTGCGCGTGGTGGCTGATCTTAAGGGGGTAACTTTTTACCTCGGTACAAAATGCACATCATAATATTGTTTTCTTTACTTTTGAATAAAAAGTATACAATAAATGTGTTTGTAAAGCAACTTGCGGAAATTGTTTATTGATAATAAATTACGTATCTACTTTAATGCATTACATTTTGTTTGCATTACATTAACAAACTTAAAAGCGTGTTTACAGTTGTAATGTAATGCAGCTAAAATTTAACGCATAAAATTGAATAATTTTCATGTGATCACCTAACTATTGATGAGCAGTTTGCGCGAATTGCTTTAAAACACATTTATTGCATACTTTTTATTCAAAAGTAAGAAAAACAATATTATGATGTGCATTTTGCACCGAGATCCTCCGTTACCACCTTAACGCATATAAGCAATATCTACCAATTGAGTTTTGACGGCGATCTCTCATTGGTTGAACGGGAGTTTTTCATTTGTTTGCTTGATTCGTCACGTCAGATATCAAAGTGCAGAGAGCACTAGGTTTTAGTAACCAGATCGTTGAGAATACGTCCATCTCTGACGCAGAAGTGTAATAGAGATAGAGAGAGATAAAAAAAAACAATTCGTTGTTGTCCCCCAGGCTTTGGTTTTCAAATCACGTCATTAGTTTTACGGTTTTGTGTTTTTTTTTAAACGGACATAGGAAATTTACGTGTCTTTCAACAAAAATTCAAAAATAGGTGCGACGATGAGCGAAGCCCCGTGTTAGGTTGCTGGTGATCATAAATTAGGGAGCCGAACGGAGCGGAGCGACCCCTATAATTTTAACAACTCATAATATACGCAAAAATACTTTTTGTTTTTCAATTGACGGCACAGCATCTAAACGTCCTAAACAACCTGTTGGTGATAAGTGGACTGTATGTATTTTTTGGAGGTTCGTAGTATGGAAACACAAGGAGTCGGACTCAACTTAAATGTTTATTATCGACTGTTCGCTAGTGCTACTAAGTGAAGACTACAAAATGTTTGGGCTCGCAGGCCCTTTTATACTAAACAAAGGCTCTTATATTACAATAGTGGCGGCGCGCTGTCGGGCGGGACAGCATTGCTCGGTGATGCGTCATCGGCCGGAACGTGGGAATGGACGGCGTGGGGTTTTTCCCGTCGCTGTTTCTAACATTCTCCCCCCGGCGTAGAGACATCGCAGCCTTTTTCTTCCACCGGGAGGACAGCGAGTTTCGTGACCGGCCTCCACAGATTGCCGCCCTTTGTCCTTATGAAAGCGCTGCGTACTCCTCCGTCTGGTCCAGGAAGAGTGCTAATGACCATGCCACGAGGCCAGATGTTCCGTGGGAGCGTAGGGTCGACAACAACCACCAGATCGCCGACTTGTAAGGGTCGCTCGTTCCGCGCTGAGTTGCCTCGGCGGACAAGTGTTGGCAGGTACTCTCGCACCCATCTTGCCCAGAATTTGTCCGCTAGGCCTTGTGCGGCTTTCCAGCTGCGTCGGTCGGCTGGTTGGCAGGGTCCGGTCATGGGCAGGTTCGTGGATGCACCGATCAAAAGGTGATTTGGTGTAATCGCCTCTGGGTCGGCTGGATCAACGGAGACGTGTGTGAGGGGGCGAGCGTTTATCGAATGCTCAGCTTCAGCCAGGACTGTGGCGAGCACCTCTTCTTTCGGGTGCTGTTCGGTCAGTGTGGCACGAAGAGCCGTCTTTACGGAGCGCACCAATCGTTCCCAGGCGCCTCCTTGATTCGGGGCTCCAGGAGGGATGAACCTCCAGTCCGTTCTGTATCTCAGGCTGTAAGCTTTCAGCTCTGGGGCCCATTCTGTGTAGGCGGTGCGGAGCTCCATGTTGGCGCCTCGAAAGTTCGTCCCGTTGTCGCTGTATATCAGCTTCGGCCAGCCGCGGCGTGCGGCCATGCGTCTCAACGCCATGATGGCGGAGTCCGTGGTGAGACTTCCAACCAACTCAATGTGGACGGCTCGGTTGGTGAGGCAAGTGAAGAGTGCACCCCACCTCTTCTCATGACGACGGCCCACGGTCACGGTCATCGGGCCAAAATAATCGACTCCGCAGTTTGTGAAGGGTCGACAGTAAGGGTCGAGTCGGGCCGCAGGGAGATCACCCGTCGCAGGTACTCGTGGTGTGGCTTGTCTCACTTGACAAAGAGCGCAATTTCGGGCCACGGAGCGTACTGTAGGCCGCAGACGCAGGATCCAGAATTGCTGCCGAAGATCATTCACCACGCGCTCAGGGCTGGCGTGGTTGGCAGTGGTGTGCTCCCTCAGTACGAGGAGCTTCGTCAGTGGATGGCGGCCATCCAGGATGACAGGCCGTTTTGTGTTAGCTGGCACGTTTGCAGCCCCAATGCGGCCCCGGACTCTGAGTAGGCCCCCCTCGTAGACTGGATCCAGCTGATATAGACGACTTGACCGGGGTATGGTCTTGCCGTTTCGCAGGCAGGCGATCTCTGCTGCGAAGTTCTCGTTCTGGGAACGGGCGAACCAAAGGTGTTCAGCCCGCTCCAAATGTCTGGCCTCAATTTCCTTTGCTCGACGTAGGCATTTGTCGCCGAATAATAACACCGCCGATGTAGCACGTATCAGCCGCTCAAAGGATGAAAAGCGGCTGATGTCTGGCAGTGGTGACTTTAGCTCCAGGCCTGGGGTCTCAGCTGTAGCGTAGACGTCGCAGTGGTCTTGTGCGGGAAGTTGCTCGCACGGCCTCTGAGGCCATCGATCCTCGTTTTCCTTTAAAAAAGCTGGTCCTACGAACCAGCGGCTTTCTGGTTGGCTCGGCGTATAAGTGGGCCTTGTAGCGTCATCTGCTACGTTCAGCTTCGTAGGGACCCAACGCCATTGCTGACTGCTGCTTAATTCAGCAATCTCCCCTAGGCGGTGTGCCACAAAAGGTGTGAAGCGGCGTGCGTTGTCCTCTATCCAGTGCAACACCGTACGGGAGTCAGTCCAGTATACTGTTTTGTCAGGCTGGCCCCGGTGCTCCCGTAGTATAAAGTCGGCGAGGCGAGCTCCAGCAAGTGCTGCTTGTAGCTCTAAGCGAGGGATGCTCAGAGCTCGTAGGGGAGCCACCTTAGACTTCGCAGCTACCAGGCAGACGACCACCGTGCCGTCAGCCTGCTCGATCCTCCAGTAGGCATCCGTGGCAAAGGCCTGCTCTGAAGCGTCGCAGAAAACGTGGAGCTGTCTGCGACCTGCTATCGGATTATAGCATCGTGGAAGGCGTAGCTGGCGAACATCAGTCAGTCCTCGGAGCCAGCAAGCGAATCTCTCTGCCTCGTCGGTGGGCAGAGTGTCGTCCCAGCCGAGCTTTAGGCGCCACAGGTCTTGAAGCAGGATCTTTGCTGCGACAGTATAGTGGCTCAGAAGCCCCAGCGGGTCGTAAATGGACATGACTGCGCTGAGGGTCTCTCTCTTGGTCGGTGCGCGGGACTGCGCCAGAACTTCTTTCGGGACTCTGCTCATTGTTGTGCCGAATTTTAGCATGTCTTCCTCTGCATTCCAAAGAAGTCCCAAGGTCTTTGTTTCTTGATCCTTTCCCCCAAGCTCCGTGGGGGTCAGTGCTCGGAGTTCGGCAGGAATGTTGGCCAGGATTCGGTCGGAGTTAGCGTTCCAGCTGCGCAGCTTAAAGTTTGCCCGGGCGTGGACTATGTTAACTTCCTCTATCGTCTGGCGGGCTTCTTCTTCTGTATCGAAGCTTTCGACGAAGTCATCCATGTAGTGGCTCTCGGTGATTGCACGCAACGCTTTGGGGTGCGTGCGTGCGTGGAGCTGCGCATTATGATTGCGCACACTGTGCGCCAGGAATGGTGAACTGGATGCTCCAAAGATCATTGAAGTCATCACGTACTGAGTGGGCGGGCGCTTGCGGTCAGCGCCACGCCACAGGAACATCTGCGCTGGCTGGTCGTCCTTGTGGATCTTTACTTGAAGAAACATCTCCTGGATATCGGCTGTGACGGCCACCGGTCGCTCCCGGAACCGGAACAGGATGCCCGGTAGGGATTTCAGCAAATCTGGTCCCTCCAGTAGCTTGTCGTTGAGGCTCACCCCTTGGGAGACTGCTGCTGCGTCAAAAACCAGGCGCACTTTGCCGGGTTTGTTTGGGTTCCGCACGGCAAAGTGTGGCAGGAACCATTGAAGTGGGCTGTTGCTCTCGCTTCCATCTGCTGGCCGAGCATAGTCCTTACTGAGCAGGTTGGAGATCTGTTCAGTGTATTCCTGACTGAAGCTCGGGTCCCGGTCCATCTTTCGTTCAATGCCACGCAGTCGGGTGACAGCGTGGGCATAGTTGGATGGCATGGTAACTTCATTCGTCTTCCATGGGAGGCCAACCTCGTAGTGGCCTTTGACATGGCGAGCCGTGCTTTGGAAGATTTCCATCGCTCGCTTGTCTTCTTCTTTGGTCTTCACAGCCAAAGAGACTCCTAGTGCGTCAAGAGAGAAATGACGACGCACCAGGTTGTCCAGATAGTCTTCTGGAGGCCCATCAGTCATCGTAGAGTGGTTGGCCTGGCGCTCCGGTGCATAAATGTGAAGCACCGAGGCATTGGCGGTTCCTCGGGTCAGCAATCGTGGCAGGGTTCCATATATGACCCAGCCCAAGTCCGTGAGAGAGGCAGCGGGCTCGTGACTCTGGCCCCTTCGGAACTCGTGCGACACCATCAAGTGCCAGTGGTCGGCACCCAGCAGGATGAGTGGCTTCGCGTTTTTGAAGCACGCCTTCTGGAGCCCACGTAGGTGAGCATACTGGGTAACTTCGTGAGGTACCGTCTGTGGTCGCAAGTCCATGTTGCCCATAGTGCGGGCGGTGATGTTGTGGATGGAGCTCTCATCCTGGCCTCTGATCGAGAGGTTGACGCGACGACTTTCCGTTTCTTGTCGGACAGCATTGACCCCTCGAATATTGAAGGGGTCTGAAGGTCCATCGGCGCCAATTTTTCGCGCCAAGCTGTCGTCGATAAGGGACACCGTAGATCCCTCATCCAAGAGGGCGTATGTGGTAACCTCGCCTGCTGGTCCGGCGACTACGACGCGGCATATCTTCAGCAATATGCCGCGGGAGTTATTTGGTGCGCCGATTGCTAGGACTGCTTCAGTAGGTGCTGTCATCGCTGCCGGAGCTGATTGGCTCTGTTGGTCCGAGACGTTCAAGGCTCCCCCCGTACTGAGTGACGGGGGAGCGGCCGGTTCATCGGAGTGGAGCAGCGGATGGTGAGGGCGGCGGCAATTGTTTATGCCACACGCGCGAGCCTTGCAGCTCGTTCGCCGATGCTTGCTCGCTAGGCATCTGAAGCAGGCTCGTGTTTCTCGTGCCCACTCCCAGCGAGCGTGTGTGTCCATGCTGCGCAGTTTGCGCAATGCTGTTATCTTGTGGTCTCCACCACAGCAGAGGCATGAAGGTTTCGGAATCGCCTCCGCTTCAGCGGCTGTGAAGGTAGAGGCCTCGCGCCGTCGTTCGGTGCGGCGCGCTGGTGCAGGCGTCCTTGGTAGTGCCTTTGGTGCGGGCGTGGGTGCAGCAGTAAACATATACTGCAGCGCTCGGTCAGCTTCTCGCATCAGGAAGCGTGAGAGTTGTTCAAACTCCGACGTGCTGGGGTCGGCGTGCTCGTGGGCGTAGTCGCACCATCGTGACTTCAGGTGTGGACTCAATTTGTCGAGCGTCTCCCGTGCCAGCATTGGGGTGTGTATGTACCCCTTGCGGTCCACATTTTTAAGGATGCACAGTATGTTGTACACCCTTACGGCGAAAGTGTTGAGTTCTGACGCAGCTGGGCCCGGTCGGGGTAGGCGTCGTAAGTCATCCAGTGCACGGTCCACGATGACTTCAGTGCGCCCAAAGCACTGCTCCAGTGTGCGCATGATGGCCTCAGGATCGGAGGCTGAGTGGAGTTGGCCGGTGACAACATCCCGGGCTTCACCCTTTAGGCAGTTCCGTAGACGCGCCATGTTCTCAATTGGTGAGAAATGGTATAGTTGCGTTGACTCCCTCATGGCTGCCTTGAATGGAAGCCATTCAGTTGGTGCTCCAGTGAAGGTTGGGAGCTCTGATGACTGTCTTGGAGGTGCTCGGCCACGTGACATCCTCTCCATTGCCTCAACCAGGCGGTCAATGCTCTGATTGCGGCGAGATGGGGTCGGGGAGCGGCGCCGTCGTTCGGTCGGCGGTGGCGAGAATGACTGCTGGTGGCGGTGCTCAGCAGTTGGTGAAGTGTGGTACCGTCGCTCAGCATAGAGCGCTGGCGGGCGGCGATCGGCCGCAGCTTCGTCGTCCAACTGGCGTTGAGTGGTCGACGGCATGTAGGGGTGGCGCTTCTGATGGAGCTCAGATCTAGGCAGCGGTTGGCGTTCTTCACAAGAGGGTGGCGGTGACTGACGGCGTTCGTCCGTCTGAAGTCGGTGCTCCTCCATCTCGTGGTGGCGGCGATCGGCCGCAGGCAACCGGAGCTGCTGCTCCCTCAGATCATGGGAGGGGTCTAGCGTGGCTTCCACGGTAGTTGTTGGAAAGGACGAAGACGGCAGTGCGACATTGAGATGTGTTGCGTTCTGCAGCATCCAAGTGTCGACTCGTGCCTCGTCCCGCACGGAGTCTGCGTCCCGTTGGTCTTCAGCTTGAAGCACCGCAGCATTGTATGTCAGCGTGCGTTGAATCAGCTGTTGTTGGAGCTGTAGGTCCCAACGCTGGAGTTCGATGAGACGCGCCTCGGCCTCGTGTTGCTCCTTCATAATACGTGCTCTCGTACTGCCAGTTGAACGGTGGGATCGCTCCGAGAGTACAGGAGAGCGTGTGCGTCGGTTGTCAGTGCGGGTGCCTCCCCCCGTAGCGAGGTTGGTCATCAGCATAGTGTCAGCGGTGGTCCTTGGTGCAGACGGTGACCGTGGTGGTTCTTCAAAGACCACACCACGGTAGGCAGGATTTGCGAGCAGCTGTGGTGCTGAAGTGGTGGCGCTCTGGGTATCTAGGGCTGCAGGTTGCAGCGATGCGCTGGCAGCGCTATGTAGAGCTGCAGCAGCGTCCAAGATCGCACGGCGCAGCAATGTAGCGGGCTGCATGGCTGCGGCACGTTGCAGTGCTGTAGCGGTATCCATAACCGCGTCGCGCTGCGATGTGGTAGACGGCAGCACAGCAGCGCTCTGCAGCATCACAGCTGCATCTAGCGCTGCGGAGTGCAGCGCTGAGGCGGGATGCAGCGCTGCGGCGTCACGCAGCGATGCAGCAGCCTCTAGCGCTGCTCGACACAGCGGTGAGGCGGGCTGCGGTTGCGCTGGCTGGATCTGCTGTGCAGCGGCTTGTTCCGATGCTTCTAGCGCTGCGGAATGCAGCGCTTCAGCGTTCTCCCGGTCCCCGCTCTGGGAACGAGTGGTCACCATGGCTACGGTGACTGGTCCGTGGGCAGCGATCCGGCTCGAAGGACCAAAATGTTGGTGATAAGTGGACTGTATGTATTTTTTGGAGGTTCGTAGTATGGAAACACAAGGAGTCGGACTCAACTTAAATGTTTATTATCGACTGTTCGCTAGTGCTACTAAGTGAAGACTACAAAATGTTTGGGCTCGCAGGCCCTTTTATACGAAACAAAGGCTCTTATATTACAATAGTGGCGGCGCGCTGTCGGGCGGGACAGCATTGCTCGGTGATGCGTCATCGGCCGGAACGTGGGAATGGACGGCGTGGGGTTTTTCCCGTCGCTGTTTCTAACACAACCAATCAGCGTTCAAAACACAGTTGATGGACTTTGCTTATATGCAGCTCGGAGCCTGTATTCACCCGGAATAAGAAGGAAACTATAAACAAGTGATTGTCTTAATATGTAAGGAAGCCACGAGACAATGAGATGATATCTGAGACTACATTGTTTGTACAAATGTAATTAAATATTGTGTGGGAATATTAAAACCGGAAGTTTGTGCATTCTTTTAGTCACAGGTCAATATGCACTTGCTTATGCATTGTACCTTTTTTTAATAATATAGAAATTCAGTTGCGTTTTTCTTTCGACTCTTGGTAATTTCCTTGATACATAAATAAATAGTCTTTCCTATACCCTTACTTCAAGGTGTAAACCATTACCATTTTCTTAGAGACTGTGTGTCTAGTTGTTTATGAGAGGTCGATGGTGTAAACCTTTTTTTTAACCGTTTTGTCGGCTTAATTAATATGTAAGTATACCCATACCAAATTACAGCTTTCTAGTACTAATAATCTCTGAGCTAAGCCGCGGACAGACGGACATGGCGGAATTATAAGGATTCCTTGTCGGACTACGGAACCCTAAAAATGAAAATTCAGAGAAATATAAATTATTTTGTATTTTTTTTTCATTTGCACCTCTATGTGGGCAACTTGTTTAGTATAATCAGTAGAGTACGTGGTTTCATTTAAAGATAACCAGTTCACTTACACCCGGTATATCTGTCGCCGGCATATCGTAGAATTCAGCATGTTATAATCTGCCTAGGCAGATTGTATTTATGTTAAAACTAGAGGGGTCGGTCGCCTCGCTTCGCTCGGCTCCCCAAATACGAGTATATTTACATGTAAACTTAACACGCTCCGCTCGTCGTCGTATATATTTGTAACTTTTAGTGAAAGATTTTAGATTTCATGCTATACGATCGGCCGTGGCAAATCATAATATGTCGAATTCTAAGATTAGCCGACGACATAATCTACTAGGCACCTATGAAGTCCTTGTAGGTAGAAGTAAGAAGCATCATGTTACTTGCCAATTTTTTCATCGCGGTCCCACGAACGCGCGCAGTCCGCTAAGGCAGTGCGGAAGTGTAGGTGGCACTGCAGGATGTCTGGTAGCCGATGAAATAGAGTCTGGATCTTGCTGCCGTTTAAGATAGCTGGACTGCTTTCTTCTAGTGGTTTCTTGTAATCCTGCAAAGAGAAATAACTGTTAATAACGAATTACAAGAATGTTATAGTATAGAACAAGGCTGGCCAATAGATTTTCCAGGTGAGCATTGAGCAAGATTTCTTAGACTGTGGCGGCGCCGGGCCACCATTACTTAATTTATACACAAAAAACCGGTCAAGTTCGAGTCGGACTCGCCCACCGAGGGCTCCGTTGAAGACTATATTTTGTATGATTTAATTACTAATGTATAGTTTTCAGATTTTTCCCTATACTTGTAGTATAACACGGTATTACTTGCCAAATTTCATAGTTATAGGTCAACGGGAAATACCCTATGAATTTTGATTCCCTTGAGAATGTCGAAATGTACATTTTTTGCGGCATAAACGGCCGTATCTTTTTTTCAACTTAGAAGTTTGATATTTTCACAGCTTCAAGGGACTGTAGACCTGAGTATATGGTTTTAATTTTAACTCGATACCTTCACGCGTTCCCGAGATAAAGGGTCTTGACAGACAGACGGACGGACGAACAGACGGACAACAAAGTGATCCTATAAGGGCTCCGTTTTTTTTCTATTGAGGTACGGAGCCCTAAAAAGACAAAATATACTTTAATTTACTTAATTTGTAAATGAAATAAAATCACATCATTATTTTTATTAAATGTGAGCTGGGAAGAAGTTGTTTGCTGGTTTGTGGATCCCGTTTCTCCTGATCCCGTGGGAATTTAAACAAATCCGGCTTTATTCCTTGTCTACATTATAAAAAGAACCTCTGTGCAAAATTTCAGCTTTATCTAAAGGTTTAGAATGGGCGTAGATGAGTCAGTCAGTGAGCGAATGAATTTAGGATTTCTCTTACAAATGACATGTTCATGTTCGCTAAAAATTTCGTTGTCAAGATGTCTCGACCGTGAAGAGTGCGCAATAAATGACCTAATTAATTGTTTAACAGTTCGAGTTAACTACCTAAATCGACGGATCATAGTATATTAATAACAGTTCAGTAGTAGTAGAAAGACAGCTTAGTAGTCTTCGGTAAAAGTCGCAGTTACGTAACTCATCCCATCCAAGTTTATGACCAGCGAAGCTTAAGTGAATCGTAAAGAGAAATTATGTTAATTACCCGCCTAGGAGAGACGCTAAAGAAATATAATTACCTACAGTTTCTTACTTCCTACCTTGAGGTACGCATTTAAATATTCTAAATAATGCTCCATAAAAACCCGTTTTATTTTAGCTTTCGCTTCTCTGTTTTTAATTTTATGAAATGAATACTTTATTTTTGCAATGTAGGCACATAAATACACTTATCGCACGTTATTCTTAAGTATAATTAGTGGTTATCTTTATATATGTTACCGGCCAAACCTAATTTTAGGAAAAACTAGTTTTTCCTAGTTTAAACTAGTTCATATGTAAGATCGTATTTTTGTTGAAACTTAAGACGTCGCCTCGCTCCGCTCAGCTTCACCCGGCTCCTGAATTTATATTCACAAGCAACCTAACACGCTCCTTCTCGCTTCGCTCGTCGTCGCACCTACTTTGGGCCAAGAAAAACTAGTTTGTCCTGAAAAACGGGTTTGGCCGGTAACATAATATATATACCTATAATAGCGTATTTAAATGGGCACATTGGCCCTGAAGGAATAGGGATTATTTTTTTTAGAGATTCGATAAGGCATAACTATATTAACTTCGACGCCGAGGCTGCCAGAAGAATATGCTTGGGTTGGGCAGCATACGGAAAGTTGCGTCACATATTTACGTCGTCAATACCGCAGTGCTTAAAGGCTAAGATGTTCAACCAGTGCGTCCTTCCTGTGATGACGTATGGCGCTGAGACGTCGTCTCTTACAAAGGGCCTGATCCACCGATTTAAGGTCGCTCAGCGAGCTATGGAGCGGGCTATGCTTGGGGTATATCTGATGGATAGAATCCGAAACGAGGAGATCCGTCGGAGATCGAAAGTAACCGACATAGCCTGCAGAATCAGTAAGTTTAAGTGGCAGTAGGCAGGCCATATTTGTCGCCGACATGATGGCCGTTGGAGCCGAAAGGCTCTAGAATGGAGATCACGTACAGCAAAACGTAGTGTAGGCCGACCTCGTGCCCGCTGGACCGACGACCTGAAGGACGTTGCGGGGGGCGGCTGGATGAGGAGGACGGAGGACCGACATGAGTGGCGAAATTTGGGAAAGGCCTATGTCCAGCAGTGGACGAACACGGACTGATGGATGGATGGATGGATATAAAACATATAAATCGTAAAAGCATTTGCCCATAGTAAAACCATTAGCAAAGATATGTTCACTAATTGTCCGCCCAATAAAAACTGAATAGGCATACATGACATCATGTATTTTGTCTGTAAACATGATGTCAAAGGATTTGATTAATTCGATAAAAAAGGTCAAAACAAACATCACACATTAACACGTTCAATGCCAAAGGTAATTTTTCGAAAACCCCGGTCACATGCCAGTACAATAGAAAAAGTGTTATTTTCATAAAATATCGGAAAAAGCTGTTAGGCCTTTTAGAGCTTTTTTTTGGCTGTACAATTGTAAGAAAACGAGTGCACATATGGTACACCGAGGAAAGTATAAAATTGTGTGCATCATTTGAAATAAATAATTTATGATACACAGTGTGTTTGGCACTGTGTATCGGAAATAATAATAGTCTGTCAAGTGAGTTATGGCAACGCACTTTTGGTGGGGAAAAATGAAATCGACAGTATTGCACCACTGAAGTATACTCTGTTACCAGAAAATTAACAATCTTGATAGCTATGTAAGTTGACTTTACTGATACCTAAATTTATACTGGTGTCTTTGTAGAAAGTCGGCATAAAGCGAAGAAATCGATTCAATGACCCTTTCTGTGAAAAACAAAGTATAAAAGTCTAAATTTAAGCCAAAAGTCTCTTGTACAAATTTGGCTAAAATCATATCAAAAATACTAACTATTTTATGTCAATATAAGTCACCTTATGGATTATTTTTAACTTAATTATCAGGGTTCCATTCCCTCAAAATGAAAATACGGAACCATTAAAGGAACATTTTGTCAAGGCCGTTTTTCTCGGGCCCCGTGCGAGATATCAAGTTGAAACTGGTACCTTCTACAAAAGACTACGGATCATTGCTGCTTTAAAAAACAGAAACACTTTAAATTCAACTTCAGTTTTGGAAAAAGCACTTTCCAGTTTTTGTTAATAATTTACCTTCTATAAAAATATAAAATAGTAACCAAGTAGATAATAAAGTATCAAACTTGGTCAAACCTAACATACCGACTACCACTGACATCGTTTCCAAAGATTGCATTTTTTTTAAATTTTAAGATGCAAAATGCACATTATAATATTGTTTTCCTTACTTTTGAATAAAAACTTTGCAATAAATGCGTTTTATAGCAATTTGCGCAAACTGCTTGTTATTCAATTTTATGCATTACATTTTAGCTGCGTTATATTACAACTGTAAACACGCTTTTAAGTTTGTTAATGTAATGAAAACAAAATGTAATACATTGAAATACGCATTTTTTGTGAAGACTTTATTAGTAATAAACTATTTCTGCAAGTAGCTTTAAAACATATTTATTGCATACATTTTATTCAAAGGTAAGGAAAACAATATTATGATGTGCATTTTGTACCGAGGTAAAAAGTTACCCCCTTAATAAAGCTGGAACCTTGATTGCTCTTCTTCGTCGTAGTACGCATGAACCTCACATGGCTGGGCACAGTGTAGACATGACGATCACCAAATTCAGTTCATTTAAATATTATTATTAGAGTGCATTACAAACCAGAAAAGATAAATTAGAAACAAATGTAAAAATAAAATAATAATAAATAAAATAAAATAATTTTTTCAAATTCTTATCTTTACATTTGTTTCTAATTTATCTTTTCTGGTTTGTAATGCACTCTAATAATAATATTTAGAGTATTCCAAAGCGATGGATTTCGCAATAAAAACATAATCTCAGTTCATTAAATTCGTAAATAAAATCAACAAGAAAGCTAAAGACAAGTTTAATGACAGGTGACATTATTTATTTTTTGTTGCTATATGAATATAATACCTCTTAGTTCTTGACAAGATTGGCTTGATAGACTCTAATACACACGGCGTTTAACGTGTTAATCATGACAAGATAAACATTTTGTCATGTATGTTTGTCTAAAATTTGCACCTTATTTGACACCTCGATATTAACGAGGCAGAACAAAAATCCTTGAGACGTCGATAATGCCGTCATTTCTTGATTTAGCATTATTTCTGGTTGGAGTTTTCTTTAAGGTGAAGTGGGCATTGGAAAAATATGCTAAGAGAGTGCAGGACGAACATATGTACAGTCAAGCGCGAGTGAGCAAGTTAGAATTAGTAGGTATACAATAACAAATTTAACGTAAGAGATAACATGACCGAATTTTATAAAAAAAAAAATAGAATTTATTTTTTAAAATCTTGTACCCAAAAGATGGACAAGTATACACAAAATATTCGAATCAAGTTTAGTAGTGATACGATCTACATTACAGGCATAAAACGTGATAAATACCATTTTCAGAGGTCTCTTAAGGTTTTTTTTTCAGTATGTTAAAGATTCAAATCAAATCATGTTTTTTTTTCACTAGTTTATACAAATTTTAAATAAATAGTTTCTACTGTGGGTTCAAGTCCATTTCATTTTTAGGGTTCCGTACCCGAAGGGTGGCAAACATGACCCTATTAGTAATACTCTGTCACAGGGGTCTACAGCCTCAACCGTAATAGGCAAAAAGGCGACAAATAATAATACAAAAAAATCAAGGGGTCCCCATACAAGAAACCTCGAAAAAGTTGCATTATTTAAACGTTATTGGTTTTGGTTCTTACTTCAAGACGGTAAAACGTACAACTTTTCTAATTAGTCAGATTGTAGAAAATACTCTAAAGTAAAATAAAACATTTAAAAAAGTAGGATTCCTTTTGCAGGACGACGCCAAATTTTCTGTCAGGCGCTACCATTTTGGCGGCTTGTTTTTTGTAGCCTTAATGTTGCTTTGGCGTGTACATTATATCGTTGTTATTTACCATATTTCATTGATACTGAACGCCGAGTTTATGCATTTTCCATCAACCAGGGCGTGCAGGGGACTCACTTACGGGTAACCTCCCACGTCGATCCCCCCTTTAACGGCTGCATATAAGGTCAGATTGAGCACCTCATTTTGCATCAATCAGAACTGAACTCTACGACGTTTCCTTTTAGTTTAAAATAGCGCGCCCTCACCCGTGGCTGTTACGACCACCAAGAAACACGTCCCCACAAAAATCTGCGTTTTTATATAATAACTCTGCTTCTAGATGCAATTTTTTAAATATTCTAAGACGAGCTGACGATGTCATTTGTTACCTTATTTTTAATACACATTTCAAGGCTGTATGATTTGAGGAAGGCCCCTTAACACTCGAAAAACATTAAATTTAGAGGTAACTTCGTAATTTTTTTCTATTGAGCGAACTTAAAGATTTTGCATTTTTTCCAAGATCAGCCTATCAGCCATATAGTCTACTGTCTATAATATTTTTACCATACCGATTAATCAAGTTGCATAATGTGATATGCTCATTTGAAGTTGGGCATCTAGCCTCATACGGACCCTTAACAGCTACTACTACTACTAGGTATATTCCAACAGTAGTCGGGACCTACGGTAAGGTGCTTTGTACGGAACACAAGTTGTGCCTCTCCGGGATTTGAACCCATGACCGACTAGAATATAGAAGATATTTCTATGGGAAAGTTGTTCAGTATCAGCAGTTTGTCAAGATATCTTTAAAATTCAATCGAGAGGCGGTATCTTATCAGTTTTTTGATGTTTAATTTTACCACGACATTTTGGGGCATGAATTCTATCAGAATGGTTTGTAGTTCTTGTCATCAAAAATTAAAGTCGTGTATTGGTTGAATTTCGTGGCTCATCTAAATCAGGCCCTAATAGAAGTCAATAAGAGTTATCCAATAAAACGTCAAAAAACTGATAAGATACCGACTCTAGTACGAGTAAAGCAGTCATTTAGTCTACCATTCAGAAAAAAAACCAAGTTCAAAAGTCACATCCGTCACTTGTCGATTAAAACTAAACACTCGAACAGCAGACACGAGCGTCATACAACTTGATATCTATTTACGAATACTGTCCTTCATAGATCTTTGAATCTTACTTCGCAGGCAGGGCGCGTGTTATTTCGAGTATAGATCGATAAGGAATCGAAAATAACATGGAACGCCAGTTAGGGGAAGGAGTTTGTATTTTACCTAAAAATTCTGCTTTTAAATATATTTCTAGGTCATTAAAATATGGATAATATATGTGCTTCTTCATGTTTTTAGTCAAATTATTACGTAAAGTTTTAAGCAATTTAAACTTTACTGCATTGAAATAATTCTTTAAATACCCTTGCCTTAAGAGGACAACTACAGCTAGTGACGTTGATGACAGGCGATAAGGTCCGGTATGTTAGTAAATAAAAACCGGCCAAGTGCGTTTCGGGCCACGCGCAATGTAGGATTCCGTAGTTGCCCAGTACAAATAAGTTGGTCTACCAATACAGACCGCGCCAAACTTCTGGTCCCATACATTATAGGGGACCAAAAGTTTGGCGCGACCTGTACTCGTAAACCTGTAAAGCCTACTTAGCTGTGATAGTTTTCCCTTTAAATTTATTGTATATACTACTTCTGTGAATTTTTTCATATTTCTATAAACAACCGTTTAGCCAGCAGGGGGAGGGGACGCTCTACTCTGAATAAAATTTTCACTTTAAGGCTTAATATTTCGCCAACGGATCTCTGAATCGAAAAATGGTTTTTACACTCCCACAATGTTTTAAACGGTCTATCCAACGATACCCCACACTATGGGATAGACAAGAAAAAAAAATTCATGCCCAGTTTACGTGTATGAGAGGTAGGTAATCTTAAAAAATTTTTTTTCGAGATTTTATTTGACTATTTTGTCGGCGTGATAAATATTTATATCCATGCCAAATTACAGCTTTCTAGTATTAAGTCTCTGCGCTAAGCCGCGGACAGACGGACATGGCGAAACTATAAGGGTTCCTTGTCGGACTAAGGAACCCTACAAACCGAAGTACAGAATATCTACAATTATATGACTCAATTAGTATTTTTAATTTTTATCAAGAACTAGATAAAAACCAAAACCAGGTCCAAATTAAGACAATTTAAGACTAATATCCGATAAAATTAATTGAGTATGCATAGAAATAAAGAACTGAATCAAATTGAAGATATTATAACTACAAATTAGTTCCATGATTATTTGTTAAGAGTTTTAGTTATAATAATTGTAATTGTTTATTTGTAAATTGGAGCGCATTCACAGCTTGATCCCCTCGAACGACAAAGAGATCAGTATGACACGAGTCGTGTGAGTAAATGAGACGCACGCACCAAGGTCACCATAATGGTTGTCACCTTAACAAAACTGTCACGATACTTTTTCCTTTATTTTATCTCCAAGATTCTAATAGGGATTTTTAGCCAATCGAGGCAGACATTTAGAAAACCAAATCGAGTCCTATTTTACGAAGGAACTATTTCACGATTCAAGTTTTAGTATCAGATGGTATCGGTGCCTTTTCAGACGTGTCAAATGTGATCAATAAAAAGGTTTTATTGTCGTCTTCGCGTGGGAACCCCATTTTATAGCGCGAATGTAACGACTTGGCGGGTGGTCTTGCGCTAAACATTATTGTTTCTTAACTATCTAGAAAATCTTGGCGTCTACACCGCACCGTAAAAACTGAGATTCGTATGCTCACATATTTTGTCTTAATTGCAACGTAATAAGAGCTTCGAGCTATTCGTGTGTCTTTATGGTATAATGTGGCAGATGTTTTGTTCTGTCGTTATTGTAGTTCCATCCATTCATCCATCAGCCTGTTTCGTCCACCGCTGGACATAGGCCTTTCCAGGATTTCGCCATGCTTGGCGGTCCTCCTGGAAGAAATGCCCATACTCACACACGCTGGGCAGGCGGGTTGGTGAGCGCGGTGCCGAAACCATTGCACCAGTGACGCTTAACCCGTCACCAGTCTGTTTTATATAAGACCCGGCAATTGGGGATGGATATACCGCCATCCATCGGTCCTAGGCAATGGTGGGCCGCCTGGTTTTACCTGAGAGCTGTTCTCTTACTCTCCCCCGAATAACTTCGGGAGGATTTGTAAGTAAGATGGTGGTACCTCCACAGTCGAGCCCGGCATCAGCTCCACCACCTACCTACCTTATTGTAGTTGCTTGTACGAAATTATGAAACACCGGTATATGTGGTTTGTTAAACGAATTGAATCACGTTTTCTTTAAATGCACTATTTTTAGAACGTTAGAAACAAAAAAAAATAAGTCAGAACTTTGAGTAGACTATGTAAATAAAATAGGCGTGCCTTTCACCATGAAACACACAGTTTTTTAAATTAATTACTGGTAAATATATAATACTATACAATGCAGGGTAGTTTGGAAATAGTGTTTGGATACATTTTCTTCAAAATAAATCATAAGGCAACACTGTTTCTGTTGTTTGAATATTTTTTGTAATTCCAATACAAAAATGTGTGCTGAATCCGAACCTGAACTCAGTTTTTTTTCCATCAATTCTGAATTTTGGTGAAATCAACTTAAATTATTGAAAATTTACGTTCTTTATGATTACAAGCCATTGACGTACTAACAAGTGGACATCGGGTCTGTGCTTAAAAGTGTCCGAACCAAAAGAGAGTCAAAACCATTGAAAATTAAAAAAGGGTGTCAATCACACGTCAATCAAAATTAAGCCGTGCAGCAATGACATACGATTCAAATTAAAATGTTTGTTTCTTAATATTTTGACACTTCAGTAAGGACATTTATTTGGTAAATTTTATACTAGACCCGAGGTCCATGGTTTGGTATGTCAATGTTACAAGCCCAATATTTATTATTAATATAATAATTTAATATAAATCAATATTTATTATGGCGAAAATAACAGAATTTGTGATATGTCTTTATTTCATGGCATGTTTTTTCCATGAAAAATCGGGTGTGATTGTTTTGTGCTGTTAAATCAAAAATTACGCCTGGTTTCATGAATATTTTTATCTTATTATTTAAAAGAACTTTTGGGGAGAAGTATTATTGAAAACTAAAACCGGAAAACTACATCTTCTAAACGTGAAGCCCCCCAAAAAACACACGAAAAATTCAATATTCAATCTGTCTTAGCTAAGTCTCTAGAGAAATTACAACGAGAATATAAAAAAAATCAGGCTACAAAAAAGTTCGTTTTGTTGTGCTGTGAATTATTAAAATGAGGTCTTCAAACACAACTTGTGTGACGAATAGGAATCATGTACAGAATTTAGTTGTAATTTTGCTAGCCATTTTAGTTAATTTTATAAAAATAAAAAACATTTTTTTATCCCAAATTCCGTCTATACATTCTAAAGTAAGACAACTAATAATAAAAATTTGGGTTCGGTACTTTTTTGTCAGGCGCTACCATTTTAGGGGCTCGTTTTTTGTAGCCTTGATCAATGTTGTTATATATTTATTGACCATAACGTTTTTAGGGTTCATCTGTATTGTGTGGTGTGTGCGCGAGTCAGACTCGCACTGGGCCAAATTATTTGAGTAGCTAACGTCGTAAATTTGTGCCAGTACAAAGATCGTCACGTGACAGTCACACAATCACAATAAACTTCGACGGGTATATGGTTATGATCATGCGACACGATGGCTGGGCAACTGGGTGAAGGCTGAAGATAAACAATATTGTCTTGTCCAAACAGTGAAGCGGCTAAGTAAATGATTCGTAATTCTATATTTAATGTAAGGTGTAGTTACAACTGTATACACATGAACAATATTAAAAGGTTTTTTCTCTATAGAACGATATTTCATCACAAAATGATTATTCATTTTACGGGGATCCCTTAAAAAAAACATTATCCGTCATAGAATAACAGAAAATTACGAACAAAACAAAGATATTCGAAACTAAATATTGCCCCAACTACCTATTGCTATTGATACTACGGTCAATAAGTATGCCATCAAAAACAAAACTTGTAAAAAACGCACTTAGTTCTTGTACCGTAAAAAGTTGTGAGATCCATGTAAATCCAAGTCGGTTAATTTATTCAGTCCCTACTTAAGAGGCATCTTACACTTTCCTGAAGTAATCTCAATTTTCAAGCGCCTAATTTATCATCTTAGGAAAGATTTTTATACTGTTTAATACGTGATAAACATAGACCAATCTTTCGTATTGTGTGTTAATTTACCACAATTCCAAATACTACTTTGTATTTTTTGTAGTGATCAATCTCCCACACCTCGTTTACGAAAAACTGATCACATTGTCAACTTTAAGGATGTAATTCTGTGTATTAATTTCAATAAATTTCCTAAAAAAAAATACCAGTACATCAGACATATAAATTTGTTGTGACATCATTTACCAGAATATGTATAAATAATCACATTATCCCCAAAAAAATAAAAGAATTCCGTCAATTTTCCCAATTAATGTAGCCAGTATACAACGAGTTTTTGTATTGAATACAGCTTATTTTACATTCAAAATTGCATTTCAAAATAGCCTATGACTTTGATCAATTGTATTCTGTAATTTTGTTGACATTTAATCGTCGCATCGTGCTCGAGGGTCACGAGAGGTCACGCAGCGTATTTACCGAAACTTCGATAGTGTCATTTTGTGGACTGGCTCTTAAGGGACCTTCTGTCTTAAGTTATTACATAATTAGCTAACCTAACAACATCTTATAGTGACCATATCCATATTAAAAATCTAAATATTGACTTGGCCATGGCATGAAAACACAATGTATCTCACAAGAAATACATATTATATTGAATAAGATTATTTAGTGCGATTGCCAAGTCAATCTATTTATTTAAAACATGAAAGATTTTAATATTGATATGGTCACTATAAGATGTTGTTTTATCCACAACGAAGTTATAGTTGGGTCGAAAATGGCCTGAACTGTTTCAAGAAAAGGATGGTACGGCCGTGCCCCTTTTTAGCTCGACTTGCAGTGCCCCCAGATATACCATATTCTACAAATTGCCAATTGTATAATTAATAATTGCATTTAAAACCATTCGGTTGACATTTCAGCTACAACAAAGACGACCTCGTATCCTCAACATGCAAATATCATACCTGAACGCCTATTCAGTTGTGCCCCACTTCCTAAAATGTAAATCTGAAACATGTCAAACAGTGGGCGCAACAATGCCAAAGTGGGACAGACAGGTTGCAGTGTTTACAAGTTTTTGACAACTTTACTGAGTGCTCGTTTTATTGTTAATGTAATTGTTTTGTTAAATTGAAGGGGAATGCAATGGAAGAATAGAATGTCACACGGTCATATAACGTTTATAACTGTATGAATATTAGACCCCGATGTGTGGTCTTAATACATAATAATAATGTAACTGTAATTCGACATTGGTAGGCACATACTTGTGTATAAATATACCTATCATAATATTCAGAAGCTGACGGCTATTCTGGCACGTGCGGAAAAATTGGTAAGGTAGATTTCGGGTGATTTTAAAAGGCTACGACTATGTATTGATCATTTTGATTAAAAATTCATAGTGAGCATTCCTTTTAGTCTATAGTTTTTCTTTGATGAGGCCAAGTCACTTCACTTTACATCACATGGGATTTATCATACTGTAAACAAAAGTAGAACGACTGATATTGATACGAGTAAAAAATAGTGCCAGAATAGCCGTGTTTAAAAATTTAGTGTTACGTCAAAACAAGTGATATTAACATGCCAATTACCTACTCGTCAAGGCCGAAGAAAGGACGCGACCGCAGCCAAACAACGGTTCTCATTAATCAGCTAGAACCACCATTCAAAACTATTGGGTAACGATTTTGCAACTGTCGTCATAAACTTTAATTAACCGTCATGTCATGTCACACCTCCAGCTATGCTAATTGAAAATAAAGTGGCAAAATGCCTGCATCCGTTTATGATGCAGATTGTGTAACTGCTATCCCAAACTGAATTGTAACGTTGTTTAATTAGTTGTCACAATCGCTTGTCAATCTGACTTCCGAAACAGGAATCGTGCAGGGAAACGTCATGGGACCGGTGTATTACTTAAGACTATTCGACGCGTGCAGAAACCTTTATTGATGAGCAATAGGGACTATATTTGATCAGCTGATGTGTCTAATGTATATAGAGGGATGTTGTCGGCAGCAAGATCTGACAAAACATTGGTTTGCGATCAGGAACCAGTCCTGCAGGTTACTATGTAAACAAGCGGCTAGTTGTCAGCGCGACGGTGTAATGCTGCTGTTTGCGGTGACGTAATTCGCACGGAGACTAAATAAACGACTATCTCCGCTAAGACGTTTAGGATTATCGAATACTGAATGGTTAGTACATATAATTGTATGTTTGTAACCAGTCGACAATTTTGCTTCATTTAACTCGAGTTTTTTAACAAAGTTTATGGCAGTTACGCAAACGGATTAGTTTACCGAGCTTCAATTAACTGGCTTTTTGTTGATGTGATTAACCTAGAACGCGATAACTAAAAAAACATAATGTGTATCAGTCAGTTATGTCGAATTTACAACACGAGAGATTAGCTTACGAACGGGATTGCTCAATTTTCATTATAAACCTCTGCAATATGAGTATTTCGTACATGTTTTTATTTACTGTAGCTTATTTCTTTAGCTGATGTGAAGTTACATGGGAAAGTGCGAAGCAATACGCTGACAGTACCAATAAACGCGACGCGACGCTAGGATCGCAGTCCGCGTGTAGCATCGCATAGCTAGTGTTCATTCGCCCGCCATTGGATTGAAGCGACCAACATATCCTCCTGCTGTGTTTCGTCGTTTTCATGTCCGTCACTCTCGATTTTAATCTTATTATCAGTACATAAGACCAAAACATTATCAGTAAATTTTGTAACTGGCTGTTTTTTTTTTAATAGCCGGCGAAAGCCCTAGAATTGACAAAAGGATCTCCCTATTTGTTTAAATATAAGTAGTAAGTATACTAACATTGACCAGCCTCTGCAACGTGGCCACATAAGAGTTCTCGCTGTGTATGATGGCGGCAACCACGTGTCTTCGACGCAGCTGCACCGGGGTCAGGGACTCCGGCGGGGGCCCCAGAGAAGGGGGGGGCACCCGACCGCCCCGGACTTCGCCCCCGCACGAGAACATGTCTTCTTCGAGCTGCGGACAATGCATTCAGTTTTACTTAACATGCAAAGGGGTATGATGTGATGTCATGGAAACGTTTTATTTTACGGCAGTAATAATTTTCATTAAAGCACTGGTCGAATACGGCCCACAAGTTTACATACTTTAATAAAAACAAACAAAACGTCAAAAACCAATGCAAAACTATGATGTCGAAAAGATAGTTTTTTAAATTGTCTATTATTATTTTCTTGCCCGAAATATATCTCAAATTTATTTAATTTTATGAGTTTTATGAAATCATTGTTGAATTATTGTAACATACATATAGTCTATGAGAGGCGTTGATAAAATAACACCCAAGCCAAAAACGGGGCAGAAATTGTATAAACACGAACGGAGCCGCAGGTGAAACTCGATATATTATAAAGTAATTTCGATTGATAGAAACACATAAAATTTGACATTAAACCTACTTAATTCTTATCTACTTGATCCCATTCTAGTACCGTGTAAACCTGCTTGGTCAACGGTTAGGTTTGTTTGGTAAGATAGAGACTGTATTAAAGCTGTGTAACGGTGTGTTGCAGAGATAGAGTAGTTATAACAAAACAAAAATACGCAAAGCTCATAGAAAGTAGACTTATTAATTACCATAAAGCGATTCAAACAACTTGTAACAAAAATAAGGAAAAATTAATTCAATGTATGGTACATAGGAAAAACACATTGTTCTGATGGAACGCGTAATGTTTTCATCGAAAGCATTTATTTATAAAACAAAGATAACATAACATATTAAGTAATAAAAAATATGTCGTTGTAAAATAAGCAATTAAGAAGTAAACCTACCATTTTAAAACGAAGTTTTCTGAAATTCAGTACAAAAAAATCCGAGTGTTGACGTATTATGGACCGCATTGGCAAGTCACTACAAAATAAATCACTATGCATTTTTAATAAACAACATAAACCACCAACACCGCACAGAAATCACAGTGGCATTTATAATACAAGATTGAAACTTGGCAACATGACACTACGAGAGCTTTAGTGTCAATGTCCCAGCTATGTGGTCATAAGCATTAGCTTGTAAGCAGCCAGTTAGATATTGTGGTCTCTGAGTAACAGCCCATTGGTCTGAATCATAATAAACAAATGAATCACGAGTTACACCTAGTTGGAAAACGGTCCACTACTCGTGAAATACCGGAGTATCGCGAATCGGCGCATTCCATTTTATAAATGTTCTGATTACCGTACCGTATCCGCGACACCGCCGCCATTATATCATATTATCCAATAACTGGTTTATTTGCAGACGGATCGCATTCATGCCGAACTGTTCGACGCGAACAAATAATAAATGAATCAAGAAATGTCCAGCCGTATTACTCACAAAGGGTTATTCATTGGTTCAGTATCCATCAATAAAGCTGATAGGCATACCACTGCCATATTTTCCATTTCTAGTTATGTGTGGAGTTTGCCATAGTGGGAAGTATTTACATAGAACTGACATCGCATAAGACAATCACTGTTTATCCTGTTCTTAGCTCCAGAGGACGTCATTCAAACGTTTACAATCCATCTCCGTATAATATGTATCCAATCTATTTAAATTTTACATGAACGGTTCCGTGATAGACTTTCCATCTTGGTTGCGATACCAGTGCCTGACGTTTTAGTTACATCAATTTTGAAAAAAGCAAATAGTCAAACGTTTTTATTCCAACTGCTTTTTATATCAACATTTTAATATAATGCTTACATTTTGAACACTCCAAATACCAACCTCCGGTAGTTTGGGCATCTTCTCTGTGTCTTGCGCATGCATGTCGTATTGATGCGTAGATCCTCTCCTGACGCTGAACCACCTGGCCAGCCGCCCCCCGCCCTCGTCGTCGGGGGGAGGTGCGGGGGGCGCGCCATTTGCACCACCGGAACGCCATCGCTCGCAGAGCTCCCGAGCCCTGCTGAGCGTGTTACGTAGCTGTCCACTGCTCCTGTAACAGGAAACTATGGTGTAAGATCTATAGTAAATTGGAATAAAGGTGGTTTTTGTTCGGTTTTCGGCTCCAATTATACGGGTTGGTATTTTTTCCAAGTGGGTTAACTAGTAATAAAAGGTGCAAAATGGATATCGTAACTAAGGCTGCAATTGATACACACCCTAGTGATTCGGTCTTTAATGGAAAGCCAATAAAAGTTCCTATTGTAATACCATTATCAGTGGACGGTGATAATAATGTTGTTAAAGTGCCAAATATTGGTAAAACATCAACAACAATAAAGGCAGTTGGCACTTCACTATGTAGTTCTGGTCAAATGGCTAGACAAAGATGTAAATGTAGATAGATAGATGATGCATCAGGTGTGGCCAAGACTACGACCGCGTAAACATTTTTGGTAGCGCGCGAGAGTGAAATCAGTTGAATAATAATTCTAATGAAACGAAAAATCTTTAAACGTTAATCTGTTTTTCATATAATAATATCGTAATTCATATAAAAACTGGAGTTTGACCAACCCTGTATTATATAGTGTGCTGCAATATTTTACGTTAGGTAGAACCTTGAAAATCCCAATAAGGTATTCCTATTTAGAGCACAGGATACAAATAGAATTACAGATGTTCTGCAAAACAAATCGCCTCTTAGTCTAGAACTTTAGGACTCAAAAGAAAAGTTTTGTAACCGTTTTGCAAGTGACTCTCCTTATGTTCAAGACAAGGAGAAGCAATCAGTTAGTTTTACGACTATTGCATTCACAAATGAGATGAGACGGACACATTAAACAATCGATCAATAATAATAAAATCACAATAGTGCAATTAGCTTGACAAACACTAAACAAAGAGTTGGGAGGTTGGCACAACAATGTACTACATACGTATCTATGTACAGACACACACATAGCATGTTTCATGTATGACTTTGTCCAAGCCACGAATACATTAGAACGCTTTTGGTAATGTGATGAAACATAAAATATTGTCTTTGCGGTTGCCACATTTTACAAAGTAATCTACGTATTGCAATTTATTGCACTGTCTGGTATGTCAGAGAAATTATTTTCTTGCAAATGCTGGAAAGCATTCCTGAACAAAACAAATAAATCTTCGTAAAACCTCATGTTTATAACACTTTGTTTGTTTCGAAGTCTTGTCACTAAACTTGTGGAAAGCATTGCTATAACTTCGACATTACTCGCGCGTATTATCTGCTAAGTTTCTAGTTATTGCTTTGGAGATATTTAACAAGAAATGCATGACAAAAATGTCTTAACTTGCGGTCATTCAGTAATTTTAGTACGACAAATTCTATGGTGTTTTGAGAATTTGATTTGTTTTGTATAACTTGCCGTCATTCAAGAATTTTGTTTCTTACCAAGTATAGGGATATAAATAAGGCCAACATTCTAAGAGGAGCTTATAATGCAATCGGAACAAGTAATGGAGTTATAAATAGTTTCGCAACGAAATAGCACCTTACCGTAAAGAGTTATCAAATCGTGTGTGTGATATTCTCAAATGCTCACATTTGCACAACGTTTGTGATTGCGCGTCCGGTGTTTTAATATTTATAAATCGTTATTTTTTATAACACAATCTTCCCGTAGATTACTCTTTTTATTGCATTGCGCAGCTCACAGACAGTGGATGGAATGTTTTGAGCTTATTATGACATTGCAATATAAAAACACCAAGTTGATTTAATTGAATTATTCATCATCAAGTAACATAATTACTGCATATTACTTAGATGATGTCATTGTAGTCACAAGATTACCGATGAACATCCTTTAAAGGTACACAAAGGGAAAAAGAAAAAGAAAAGGCGTCGTTCTGTCTGCGGTATACAATCTTATCTTTATTTGACCTACACTTATAGTAGGTGTTCTCTTTACTTAAGATAACAAAACTCCTGCGTGAAGAGAGCTACTTATAAACCAGCTTACAATAACAATACAGATAGTGTCATTTTTATGTAAAAAGCTATAATTCTTGATAACTTTAATAACTTCACTTTGTTATGTAAGTAAATTGCTCGTGGTGTTTTCGCTCTCAATCTTTAGCTCGTAAAATCTTGTCTTCGTCTCTGGTCAATGACAAAACAATGAATTTAATGAACGACGCTTTAGATTCGTTAGTTCCAGACTATTTTAGGTTCATTTCAATTTATCTGTGTAGTCTATTTCTCTCATGCGACGACTCCCACACTAAACAGAATGAGATTTTATGAGTGAAAATTCGATGTTTTTCTTAACTTACATATTTCTTGTATCCAATACATTATTTGGATCTGAAATAAAAACCATTTATAACCTTAGGTTCTATTGTTCAGTCAAAAGTAGTAGTAGCAGGACGCTTAATGATATTTATTGACTTTGATTTAAAAGTTAGCCATGAAAATAACAATACGGGTTGAGATTATCCGAAAGTTCGAAGTAATGAAGTATTTATCGTAATCAGTAAATTAACGAATATTTAAACAACACAATGTGACCTTGTGTCAGCCTTGTATTATTTTCATTATCTTTACAGTTACCGTCCGTCTGGATTTGGGCGGACGACATGTCCGGACCTTAGGCCTCCCGTTCGGACTATCTCCGCCTTTTTTACTTTGATGGGAAAATTAAGAATGGATGCTTTATTTTTGCATTAAGGGAAGAGCGATAGACTCCGCGGCCATACAAAACGAGATAGCTTCTCATTTGTACGCTAATGCATTAAATCACACAAAACTTCAAGTTACTTCATCTTTTGCACAACCTACATGTCCTATTTAACTTTAAATTTCAGATAATAAACACGCATAAGAAATACAAGCACTTAAAAATCTGTGTTTTAAGCTCCAAAATATTCCATTTTCATATTCGATTTTCTTAAGCATTTCTCAAGCAAAATCGTATTTCTTTTAAAATAGGACTCGTGTTGGTTCATAAATATTTGTAAAATGCAATCATTTCGTACATAGAACGTATAGGATTTCAGTAATTAGCTATGCTCTACCGTTCGAAATCGCGGGCGCAAATTACATAAATCCGGCATCGTACTCTGTCGCATCAGGGGTGGGGAAGACATGCGGGGGGATCACGGGACGAGCGATTATAAACGTTTCACTCACCTTACTCGCTTGATACAGGTGCAATTGATTTATCAAAGAGTTTTTACGTGTAGGTTAGTGGAAAAAGTATTGAGTGTGGTGGACAGAGTTTTCTTGCAAAAATTGTTGAGTACTTACGATTTGTTTTTTTTTTATAAAAAAAGAGGCAGGTGGGCAACTAAAAAGTATTGCATTTCGCTAAGCCCCTACGTATTACAAAAACTCTGTTTTAGGTTTGCAAAATAATTTTACTTTATACAGGGGTAAAAATAATTATGTAGTCCCTTCTTATTCTGAGAGATTATTCCATGGAACTAATAGATCACATACTAAAAGGGAACTGCGGAAATAAAAGTAACATTCAGTTTAAATTAACACTGGGGCTAAATTTAATAACTAAAGTATGGCCAACGAGACGAGATGAAATACGTAAACAATCGGACCGTTACTGAGAATAATGACGTCAGTTGGTCGACGACAGCTGTTGTTGCGTGGGTTGTGTGGTTGTGTAAGCAGTCAGTACTACAGTTAGCAATATTTGGTCCGCCATTTTGTGAACAAGTTCATTCCTATTTGGATTGCGTTCGAAGTGATATTATTTCGTTTACGTGTTTGTTTAGTTTTTTGTTATTATTAATCCGTTACTGTTAGTTTTTCTTGTTGATTTTCTTGTTGATTTTTGATTGATTGACAACATGACTGATATGATAATACATTTTTTTTTTCATAAGTACGGCTATTTCGGACTCTTTCGACAAATCATCTTTGTTTTATACAGACGACAAGGATTAGAATAGGAAGTTCAAAATTTATATAAAATTTAATAAAATAAAAATGTTTTGAAAGCCTGAAAGTGTGTTTACATTATTTATTTCGTATTGTTGGCCTTAATTTAAGTATCTATTACGGATGATCGGTGAAGTTCAAAAGTAGATTTTCGTTTAACTGCAAAGGAAAAAATTGGTGTAAAAAAAATTAATAAAATTATAATCTTAAAGAAATATTGAATATATTAATAAGCATAAACGAAAAATTTCAATATTAAATGTAATTTATAACTTGACCCTATACAGAAGTTAAGGGTACTCTATTCGCCCCAACTCCCATACTAGCGCAGTTCGCTGATAATATCCTTATATAAAGGTACTTGCCTATTATTTTTTCTTTTTCAACATACATCATCCACGACTTGAACCTAAAACATTTATCAAAATCAAATACATACAAAAGTTACAAGCGTATAAAAGTCCTGAATGTTACACATATTTTGATGAATGTTTATGTACAGTAATGTCCTAGAGGCGATAGAACAAATCAAATGATTTTAAGTTCACCGCATAGTATATTTTCATTTCGGTTTTTGGGATATTTCTCCTGAATTCATAGGAAGACCCAAAACCATTCTCGAGTTTTTTCAAAACATGAATTTTGTCTCGCGTTAGCTTGCGTCTCACAGCGTGTTAGATTAGTTCCGTACGAGCTCGGTAAATGAACGTTCGGGTCAACCAATAACAGTCAGTCAGTGCTCTATAACCCGAACTTGAATGTAGAATGAAATAACAAGTATATCGACCCCGTGCGCGACTGAATTCAAGCCATCGATCGACTACAGTGCTCTTAAAAATGGTTATGTCGTCGGTTTTGAGACATTTTTTTCTCTCAAATCAACAGATCATTTTATACAAAACAGTGAAATACGGAAACATAAGTAACATTCAGATAAATAATACTGAGACTTAATTTCATTACTATGGAAAAGGAAAGCTACGTTTATCGGCAAAAAGAAAAAAAAGGGGTAATAAAATTAACAAGTGAGTATAAATATGTATTGTATATTAAACTAAGATAGAATTCCTAAAAAAAACCTCTAAAGTATGGAGCCTTTCTTCCTACCGATCAAGCTTTTGATGCGGATACCTAAACATTTATTAACGCTCATCACATTGAATTTCAGGCAACCGAAGCATTGTAAGGCCGATATTGAAACGTTTAGATCAAAATATAAACAGGTAAATATTTATTAGGTAAATATGCAGATAAAGTCTATGATAAAAATTTAATTCTAATATTTATACTAAACACTAGACTGGAATGGACGAGGCATAAACGTAAACGGTAAGTACATTTCACATCTTCGCTTTGCCGATGACATCGTGATAACGGCGGAATCGCTGCAGGAACTGCAGGAAATGGTGGTTTGGTTAGGTTTTGGTTTGCTTTTGGAAATGGTTTGTACTGGAAATGGGTTTAGCCAATTGGAAGAAATCTGTGGTTGCTTAAACATGCCATGCATAAATTCAAAACAATTACAAAAGGAACAGACGGTTTTGTTTGAACAAATGGAACAATTAGCCTATGAGCAAATGATTGAAGCTGGTCGAGAGGAAAAACGCCTAGCTATTGAAAACAAAGATGTTGATGTTGATGGTATACCATACATCAAAGTGGTGGCTGATGGGTCTTGGGCTAAAAGATCATATAAAGCTAACTATTCATCACTTTCTGGTGCTGCTGTCATAATAGGTTTTAGAACTAAAAAGTATTATTTCTTGGCGTTCGCAACAGTTACTGCTGTATTTGTCATCAGGCTTCCAAAACTGCAGAGCTAAACAAAACCTCTGTGGATGTACCACAGCACCATTGTTTCCGAAATTGGTCAGGGAGCGATGCTTCGATGGAAACCGATATAATAGCAGAGGGTTTTAAAAATAGTATTCCAATGCATGGTTTGCGCTACAAGACTCTTATCGGTGACGGTGATAGTAGCGTGACAAAAAAGCTTGCTGTGTGCCGGCCATATGGAAATGATCATACAATCAGTAAAGTAGAGTGTAAAAATCACTTACTAAGAAATTTTTCAAACAAAATCCGAAAACTTGGCACAAAAACACATAACAAAAATGGTGTAGTTCCTGTAACGATCAGGAAACAGGTAGAAAAAAGTGAACCTCGATTTAGGAATGCAATTAAAGGAGCGACGGAATATAGGAAGAATCAGGAGGGCTTATCTTTTGAAGAAAAAATCAAACTTCTCCGAATAGATTTAATAAATATACCGAACCATATTTTTGGAGATCACGCAAATTGTGCAGCATATTTTTGCAAAAGAAAATATGAAAGAGAGATGAATTTTGTGTCCGAACTACAGCATTGTAAGATTTGGGATGATATAATCATTCATCTGAACAACCTGATCGACAAGGCAGACAGTCTTGTTTTAGATCTCACCAACAATCACGCCGAGCTCTTTAATGCAATTGTGGCTAAGTTTGTTGGAGGGAAAAGAGTTAGTTTTGTCTCAAGAGGTAAATTTTGTTGTTGGAAAGTAATAAAAAACATCACTTGTCAATAATAAACCCTTAATTAATTTTGAAACTTTGTTTTTTCAGGTTCTTATCAAGGGAGATGTTTTGGTGCAGTGACTTCTTTCAACTCTGGTGACATACATTGTCCACTGCAGAACAAAATATCAAGTGAACTTCCAAATGTGTTTACCAAAAAATACAGAGAAAAGAAGTTAAAGCGAAAAGAATACATAAAACAATACACGGAAAAAAATAAAAAAATAAGGCATAAACAAAAAAAAAAAACAAATTCTGGTCAAGATTATGGGTTACACAATTTGGAAGAAGATATGCCAGAACAAATCCTTAAAGAAAAATGTGCCGCTTTTGTTAAAGCGCTGCAAATAACAAATCCAGAAATTGCAGCATTAGAAAAAGCCACAATCAAACAAGCTGAATGTCCCCAATGGCTTAACGAAAGACGAAAGAGGATTACTGCCTCATCATTTGGAAAGATCTGCAAAATGAGAAAGTCAACATCAGTAGGGTCCACCATCAAAGAATTGTTGTATACAACATTCCAAGGCAATAAAGCGACAATGTATGGTAAGCAAAATGAAGATCGCGCCATCCATGACTTTGAAAAGTATACCGGTCTAAAGGTAGATCGATGTGGTCTTTTTGTTGATCCTGTGGATAGCTTTCTGGCAGCTAGTCCGGATGGACTCATAGGAAATGAAGGACTTGTAGAAATAAAATGCCCATTTGTAGCCTTGGACACGAGTCCTGCAGACGCAATTCAAAAGGGATTGATCACATTTTGTAAGGTGACGACTCAAGGCATAGAACTGAAAACAGAGCATAACCATTATTATCAGGTCCAAGGTCAACTTCATGTGACGCAAAGGGCTTATTGCTATTTTATTGTTTGGAGTTCACATGGGTTGCTTTACCAAAAAATCAATAGAAATGACGCATTTTATCACGAAAAAATGCAAACACCTCTAAGAAATTTTTACATGCAGTGTGTTATTCCAGAATTGATTGATCCTAGAGTACCGAGAAATATGCCTGCTAGAGAACGTATTGCTATTAGTTAATTAAAAATATAAAATAAAGAAAAAAAAATCATCATAACATCACATTTTTAATATATTGTGTTATCATTGTAATTATTGTCTGCACTTCTTGGAATTTACACGAAATATCCCATAACTACGTTTTCTTAACTAAACATCTGGATGGCTCCGCATAAAAAAATTACAAGAGATTACCTTCCACACAAATATTATTTTTTTCAAAATTACGATGTTAAAACGTGCAATAATATCTGGATAATGAATATTTTGTTTTATTTGTCTTTTAAAAGTTAATTATGTGTACATACTTCACATAACATATTTTTCAATTTACTTCACTTTTCTTTCTGTCAACGGTCAAAACATATAATATGAGAAGTACATAATTAAGTTTACAGCCTGTATAGTTCTATAAAGAAGAAGAGCACAAAATACGCGGTGAAATGGTTTTGGAAACGCAAACTGGTGATAGTACTCGTCTATAGTAACAACTTTTACTATGGAAACAACAGTAAAATCACAAAAAAAATCAGGTGTTCCATACAAAAGAATAATGTTGAGTAACATTTTGGGCGAGTAGGTAATATATGATTATTTTTCACGATTCGAAGATTGTCTCTACAATAAAAATTGTTCGTTAGAGGAGTACTACCGCGTAAATATCAATTTACTTCCTCCTTTGACCACACAGTAACTCTCCAAAATATTTTACATATTTTAGTATCCTACATTCGTCCGTTTGAAACTATTATATTGAACTCTTTAGTCAAAGCCGAATAGGAGATCATTCATTTGTTTATTTTGAATTAAACAATCAAAAGCACTAAAAACGAAGGTAAGAAAGGATGTACTGGTTTGGGTCCAAGCTGTGGGTACAAGATGAACAAGTGCGGGGCGCGCGGGGAGGGCGCGCTCGTGCCGGCCGCGAGTGACCGAAACAGCTATAACAATTGGGAAAATCCAAATCTCGCGCGCGAAAGTTTTACCGTCTAACCTTAAATTGTTTAAAAATGGAACATCATATTAAATCAGTCTTCAATTTTTGTCCCCACACCCCTCCTTATAAAACGTGCGCTGCGTGTGGGATTTATTATTTAATTTTATTACTAAAATGTCTGGACTTCTTTGAATTGACCGGCTTCAGCCTGGATTTTTCAAATGTTGAAATGGTATACGTATAAGGTAATATGTACTGAACCGGTAAGTCACAGTTGAAATATAAGGTGACTTTCGTTTATATAGCCAAATTCATACTGGAGACTCGGTAAGTAGTCAGGACCTTGTTTTATTGAGTTCGAATAATTAAAATAAGCTCGAAGAGGAATTAATATACGCAATTATTACGCATCGCTTCACATCTTTTTTAATTAATTTGATAAATATCGTTATAGTTTAATGTAGCACGTAATTCTCATGTAACAATCACATAATAATTCTTATATAATAATAACTTTATATACAAAACAGAAATTGTTTTAAATATATTACGTGACATTATAACAATGTATGTAATAACATTTATTTATGATAAAAGACCCAATAATATACATAATATTACATCACAATTTACACTTATACTTCAGCAAAAAGGTCAAGAAGCATGTCGCAACATACGTATGTTACACAGGAATATAAATATAAGAATTAAATTAAGCCAGGCTAAAGTTGTTCAAGAGGCAGTGGTCCTCATGAAGTTTGAACACAGGAAACTCGTGCTAATTGGTCCGGGCATATACGTTAATTGTTCGGCGCGACAGGACCACACTGGTGGTTGGAGGAAATGACATGCGGCAGCGCATGACGTGCCAATAATCTTAGCCTGGAGAATTGGACGCTAGTACAGTTAGTATTGGAGTGAATCGTAATAGTACTTAGAGACATCTAAAGGAAAAGAAAATTAAAAAGAGTTGAGTGAAACAAAATATTAAATAATACAAAAGTAGATAAAACTAAAGATACAGATAAAACTCGACCGGGTCGCCCTAGAAGGACGTATCCTGACCAGATTGGTGATTATACTGAGGAAGGGCAATGTCAAAAGTACCTAGAATAGAAGAGCTTGTATGACTAGATTATTGAATGTGGAAGAAGCGAAAAAGGGGTGCCAGGATTGTAGCAGATGGAAATCTTTAGTCTCTTCCTACCCCCCCGGGAGAAGGTGTGATAATTGTTTACATAACATACAGTTTTATTCTGCATTGATATCCATAAGAAGTTTGGCAAAAATATGAACCTTCCGAAAAAGGTATGCCAGAATCGTAGCAGCTGGAAATATATAGTCTTTGCCTTCCCGTCTGGAAGATAAGCGTGAGTATATGTATAAACCATGTAGAGTTGAATAAGGCTGTAAAGTTAAACAGGCCAGTATCTGTTCCTACACGTTTAAATTATGAAAGGTGTGTGGGTATATTCTTTCACTAAATCTGGTATTAAGAGCCTTTCTTAACTCTACGTTAAGAGGCTCCACAATGCTTCAAGAAGTTTCAGTCCTGCTCTAACGCTTTTGTTTTGTTTTCTAATAGTCTATCTGCTCTTATCAACTGCCGCGCACGCAAAACTTCAGTTATTTTGAAATTGCGGCTACATTATGTATGTGTTATATCGTGTGTTAGTTACGTTTTAATCGGTTTTAAAATATGGCATCTGAATCAATTTTGTGTTATATTTATACGTTTTTAAAAGTAATTTAATTGTAAAAGAATTAAAGGTACAGCTATAGTGAGAAATATTGCGACTTCATGTTTTGTCGGCTAAGTTCGTTTTTTCCTAGTCTTTTTGACAAGTCCATAAAATTTGGTATTAAGTTGTCATTAGACGTCATTGAATAAAAACGATTATTCATAGATTTCGCGAATGCCGAAGTCGCAATATTTCTCACTAGACCTGTATCCTGTATGTATATTTATAAAGTTTAATTTGTAATGGTCTTGAGTCAAAAACCACACCATAATTTTTTCATTTGGTTATATACATGGACGGAACTGAATCCGATGCAAAACTGAGGTTTAACATCGTGGAACCCCTTAAGTATCATGTAAGCGAAGTGTCAAATGAGATGACACAAAAGTCGCAATGCAAATTGAGAGAAATAAATATACGTTTCTAGCAGATGATACTTTCACGCTTGTTAAGTTTATAATCTGGTTCATAAATATGCTGAATTATTGTAAGAGGAACACTTCCGTTAGATTTTATTAAAACTAAAAATTTCGCGTATCAAAATAATTTACGATATCTGTTCTGTAGCCACAATATTTGTAAATAGATTTTCTTCGAATCCGATTGGTCGTTTCTGAATAACTTTAATATCAACATATCGCCATTCATCCTTCTTGTGGATCTCATTAAATTTCATCGAGATACATATGAATGGTCTATCACACATTTGAATCTCGATACTATGCTCAGAAATAACGATGATGTAATCCATCTCTATCGACAAGTCGATCGGGATATTATGTCAGTAAATGCGTCAATGGACGTTGAACTGCATAGAAGATAGATGTTTTAAAATTAACATGAACTCAAATACACTTTCGTGTGTAAGGGACGTGACTTCCTTTAATGACGCTCAAGCGGATTTCATAGAAAACACGTCCTTATAAACATCCCTTCCTAATGGAGAGGATGAACTATTTTTGTGAGTAATCAATCATGCTAGCGTATATGCAGCAGGGCGGGAACACTGCCTACACTTTAATTGGTATAATGTTGAGAATAGAACAGTTATATGAATAGTAGCTGGTAATAATGGTACAATTAGTCGTTAACATGAGTCAACTGTGCGTGTTTGACGATTGTGAGAAGTTCCAACGACAAACAATGAAGTAAAATGATGTTTCTGAACTTGACAAATCTATTGTAAAAATACTAGCAAAGGTAGGTCAAGAAAATTGGCGATGACCAGAACAAATACGAAAGAAATGAACCAGGTCATATTTAAATTTTTAACAAACTATCTTCTGCTTGTAGCTAATGAACAGGACAATAGGTCTAAATAGCAGATAATTATATTTGACAAGGTTTACAAATGTTACATTGTGGGTAAATGTTAACGTCAAAATGTGTAGAGAAAAATGACTTCAACGTGATCTTCAGATAGGTTCAAGTCGAAGTCCATTGACGAAATAAGTCATTAAACATCTGAAGGTGAAGATGATAACTTTGATAACACGAGACGAAGATAATGAAGTATCGAATAAGTGTCTTAAAAATAATAAACGAGGTAGGTATATCGTATTCAAGATTTTTAGGAAATTGGTTCTTATTCAAAAACAGGGGCTGGTAAATTCTTGTAGATATGTACGTATAACCCGCATCATCTTTAAAGAAAGAAATCTAAAATAACGGCTGGTACTTGTATTGCATTGTAATATCCATCCATCCATCAGCCTGTTTCGTCCACTGGCGGTCCTCCTGGAAGAAATTCCCATACTCACACACGCTGGACAGGCGGGTTGGTGAGCGCGGTGCCGAAACCCTTGCACCAGTGACGCCGCTGCCCGTCACCAGTCCGTTTTATAAAGCCCGGCAATTGGGGATGGATATACCGCCATCCATCGGTCCCAGGCAATGGTGGGCCGCCTGGTTTTACCTGAGAGCTGTTCTCTTACTCTCCCCCGAACAACTTCGGGAGGATTTGCGAGTAAGATGGTGGTACCTCCACAGTCGAGCCCGGCATCAGCTCTACCACCTTGTCATATAGTCAGCATAAAAAGTATTTCTTTATTAGTTTTATAAATATATTCGGTGTTATTTGAGTACACTTGTGCGGGAATTGTAGGTATACGAGTACTAAGGTCTACCAAGAAATTATATAATATACCTATTTAATATATGGCTATAGTAGCACACTTATTCTGTGAAAATTTTCAACTGGCTACCTTTTAGACAAATCCAGTCATTTTTTCTGCATGCAGTATGTGTGTGACTATACAGGGTGTAAATAGAGTGTGACCATTAAATAAAACCTCATACTCTACTGATCATACTGAACAACTATTCGAAAAAAAAACCCACGCAAATCTTCAGAGAAAAAGATATTCAACTGTAACTCAAAGACTGTATCTCGTAGGAGGAAGGTCTATTTTAGAACGCTGCACCGGAACAGCTGTTTAACTGACGACAAGCTCTCGAAACTCGCCCGTATGTCGGTGCGTTAGGGTTCACGCCTTTTTGTTTGGAACTCAATTATTTACCAAACTAAGGGTGGGCGCGGGTATGATTCTTGGGAAAAGTGGTTCAGTTGGGTCGGTAGAATATGTGGTTTCATTTAATGGTAAAACAGTCTATTTACACCCGGTACACGGATATACTGTAAGAGCGAGAGCGAATTATTATGGTTATAGGGGGCCGTTCAAGTATTACGTAAGCAGATTTATTACAATTATTTACCCCCCCATCCCCCTTGTCAGCAAAAGTAAGCAAAGCTCTTACCCCCTCCCCCCATGCTTACGTAAACATTTTTCAATTATAAATATATATTTTTTTATTTCATAATGTTATAATTATAATTTTAAAAATAAGAAAATAGATTTAGGATAGAGATTAGATTTTACTGATACAGTATTCAACATAGAGTAAGGGGCAAAAATATACAGATGACGTAATCATCATCTAGACTCCCCTACCCCCCATGTCATCGAAAATAAGCAAAACAAAGACCCCCCCCCCCCATAGTGCTTACGTAATACTTGAACGGCCCCTAGATGCCATTTATGATTCCTTTGTTTAATAAATCGCATTATACGATAAAACACTAGAGAGGCAGAATAACTCGCAAATTTAGTTTATGATTTCGGTGCCAAATTTCTAGCTTTATTGTGAGTTTTGTTACATTCAAACGAATCTGAACAACGAAAGCAATTTTAGCTATTTCGGTGATATACACAATGCCAACGAATTTAGGATTTGTTTTCGATATAGGTAGTAGATTAGTTCCACTATTACAGAATGAAATTCGAAAAAAGTGGAATTTAGAGTCTAATGCAGTAGACGCTACGAACAATTCATAAAACATTTTTTTCAACCGCTTACTACCTAATAGGAGCAAAATAGGAGTGTAAAATTCCTAATACGATAGTATTTTTATTAAAATAAGAAATATGTGCCAGGATCGTAGCAGATGGAGACTAATGATGATAGACCCTTGGTATCGTAGAATGGCATGAGTGTTTGTATAGAGGCATTGAATATTGGGGCTCCTGCCGAAACAGTTTTTCTATGGGTATAAGTACTAAAATTGGGGCACCTGCCAAAAATCTTTTCTGGGTAAATCTTATCTGGGTATATAAGTACTAACCGTGAGTCCAGGGTGGAGTTGAGTCTCTGGGAGCGCCGCAGCGGTGTGTTCCGCACCGCGCTCACCGGCTCCTCCCAGCTGCCACCTGCTGATCTGTGTTCATCTGGAACAAGCAAACACCTTATCTATAATGTATATAGCCAAAATGTATTTGTGCAAAATCTAGACTAATAATATTAAAGTAGTAAAAAAGTGGCGTCTGTCTGTATGATGTATAGGTATGTAACTCGAGAACCACTCAACGAATTTGGATGCGGTTTTCTTTATCATCATTGTAGAAACAATACTAAACATACAGGCAATAAGGGGTTTTGATAAAATAACGCCCGAGCCGAAAACAGGGCAGAGATTGAATAAACGCGGGCGGTGTCGAGTGCCAAGGCTAGTTTAATATAACAGACAGGCAAAGGAGCAGGATACGCGCCCTAGAAGGTTCCATGCCATAAAAAGCAAAAAAAAACTGAACTTCATCACCTCGTAAAACAATTTGGCTCATAAATAAATCTGACATACGTATAGTCAAGTATATACTAAGTAATGTTGTTTTCGGACCCACGGGTTAACAAGGGCGTGGAGGCTAACAAACCTCCGCTTCGCTGACGATATCGTCTTGTTTGCTTCATCGGTAAACACGGCCCAAAAGAAAAAAAACTAATAACCAGGAGTAAGAAACAAAAGACGACGTAGATGGGAAGATTCTATTCATTTGGTAACCAGTAAGATAAAGGAATCGACAGATATCTATCGATAATGTTTGGAAGGGCTTGTGAAGAGTGACATTTCATCGTCATTTAAAATGATTTCTTTTTCTATTTTCTCCCCATTCTCCTCTAAAATAAAATGAAACTGGGCTGTTCGCATGAAGGAAAAATTTGGCTGGCCCGAATAGGTGGGCGAAAATCGCGAACGATTAGGTGCCAGGACATGACAATCGCTAGCCATGGACTTAACAAAAAAACGATCGGGTCAGATCGAATGACTATTTCTGCTGAGATAGCGCAAGGCCGGCCGTGACGCGTGGTCTCAGTAAGGGAGGGGGGGGGGGGGGGCGCCTTTGCTGCGCAGTTGGAAACCAAAACGCTACAAGCTCAATTATTATTATCCAAGGATCGAATTCTGCATCGACATACTGAATTTCAGCTGAAGTAGTAGCTCAGTACTTTTAGATGGATAGACGGAGAGAAACAAAAGCTTAGTAAAAAGGATTTCCGTTTTCTAACTCCATGTCTACATGTATGATGTATGCTACTATCACATGATACTTTGCTACCAGATAGTCGATTAGTAGACGAGTAGTAGCCATTGCCATTGCGATAGCTTTGAATAGGTACCAGTTATTTCATAGCAATAGCTTTGAATAGGTACCAGTTATTTCATAGCAATAGCTTTAAATAGATACCAGTTTTTTCATAAGATTTGATGATAATGATGTCGCCTAGTGGCAACGTTTTCGATGGTGAGCCCTCCAATGGCTGACTTACCCTATCTTGGCCTTGAAAGTGCGATCGGACAGGCATATTATGTTAAAATTTACATAATTATATAGAACTTTGCCCGCGGCTTTTTCGACAGTTTTCGGCTTGGCTTGATAAAATTCAACATCCCTTTTGCCTATATGTTGACCAGAGTCACTACGACGATAATGAAGATAACCGCATCCAAATCCGTTGAGCGGTTCTCGAGTTAAAACGGAACATACGTACATACATACAGACACTGTCCTCAGTACAGTACCTACTTATCAATATTAATTGAAATAGTAAATTAAATGGATGGTAATAATCCATTTAATTTAAAATGTCAATTGATATTCAATGTACAGACACGACTTTTTTACCAATCTATTATTAATTAGTATAGTAGAGAGATATAGCTGACTACACGTTGTCTTCTTGTCTTCTTGCGTTGATCTTATCATAGACTTATCGTCGACGTGGCCGCCCAAACAGTATTAAACCTTATCTTCAAAGAGCCATTAAAACTGTCAGGGAAATATTTAATATAATATATATCTAATCTAAATAATAATATAATAAGATGTCTATGAATGCTGACAATGTTAAAAGGGATCAAAGTTGCAATCACAGAATTCGCAGATCTGATCAAGAAAACATCGACTGGTGATTGATTAAAGGAGACGTCTGGCGTCAACTCTGCATTCTATGAATAGCATGACGATCGTGGGCAATGAGGAAACAGCACACGATAAGTATACAAATGGAAGGTGTAAATTCACATCGTTATGCTTCTTCGTAAGATTTGACATTGACATTACAAGTTTTTTAAAGTATGCAAACTTTTGGTCGGACATCATGGATTTCGTTAATGTCATGGTATGACGGTTGATTTTCGGGTTTCATTGAAAAACGATAACTCTTATAGCGAAGTATTGTCCTTTCTGAGCATTCGCCAACAGATAACCTAGTTACCAGATTGAAAAATCGCGAAATTCTTTATTATAAATCCTCATAAGAGTTTTAAATGTATATTTTAATAGATATACTGAGTGTAAATACATTGCTACCATTAAATGAAACCAAATATTCTACCGACCCTACTGAACCACTTTTCCCAAGAATCATACCCGCGGACACCCTTAGTTTAGGAAATAATTGAGTCCCAGACCCAAACAACAATGCGTGAACCCTAACGCATCGACATACGGGCGAGTTTAGAGAGAGCGTCGTCCGTGAAACAGCTTCAGGTTGCGTAAACTAAGGATGTCCGCGTTAATGATTCTTGGGAAAAGTGGTTCAGTAGGGTCAGTAGAATATGTGGTTTCATTTAATGGTAGCAGTCTATTTAGACCCGGTATAGTCACAGAACAAAGTTATATGTTTGTCTCCGTGCGCATGGCCTCTATTTGGCGGACCGAAGAGCGAAATTCATGCGCCACCTTACCACCACTAACACAGATTATTATAGTAGTAGCGTTAGCATGAAAACATCACGGTTACGTTATAGTTGCGTTCACGTTAGATTTCGTATATCTGATAACTTTTCAGAATCTATAGAAAATCTAACGTGAACGCATCTTTAACCTAACCATGATATTTTCATGCTTAGGGGAAAGCTTTGCAATTTTCTCAACGTTCTGAACGACGACATATCTGGTGCAAAGAGAACAACTCGCTAAAAAAGTGTCCGCGATGCATCTTGTCACCGCTATGGGGTGACAAATTCGAATGACGATTGCGTACAACTGACATTGCATCTTATGTTAACGATAAAACGTCTTAATTTGGTTGAATCATTGTTGCTACTATGCACGTCGCACGTTCGGACGTTTTCTGAAGAACTTTTCTGAGAGACTGTGTGTCTAGTTGTTTATGAGAGGTCAATTCAAATCACGTAAATAGTTCAGTATTAATTCAAGTTTATATTATAATGCAACAGTTTGTAATTTAATGCACATTTAGTCTTGATTCGTTACCAACATAAAATGCCGCTTGTAAGAAAAACAAAGTTAATTTTGCACCGAGCGGCTGACTTTTAACCTTAAACAAAATCAACGCTATTAGTAGTACACCCCAAACAAGCAAAAGTTATTAAGGTTTCTGTAAATGAGGGGGCTCAGCAAATGGTGTCTAATTTGGCTTTAGTAACGACCACAACATCCTTCGTATTGACAAATCATTAGCTCAATTGGCCAAATCCTCATCTATTTTCGATTGGCAGTCACTCCATTCTGACCATTTCTGAATTAAGGCTGTTCTTGGCATATAAAAACGTATTTCCCTGATTGTGAAAACTGTAAATACTAACTAATAATAAAAATCACGTCTCGAATTATTCTTATTATAGTTTTCTTGACGTAGATTGAAGAGGGATGAAGTTTACTAAATAAACCAAATTAAATTTTCTTGGTTGAGACCTTTCCCAAGACGAGCACCTGATTTTCTTATTAAATCATAATTTGCTAGGTAGCTATGAGAGGATTAGATTATAGCTGAAATATGGAATTGCCCTAAGACGCCTCTTAAGTTGTAGGCACCCACGCTTCCCGTTCAAAGAACTTCAAGGTCTAATATCTACTGGCAGAGGTTCTTTTTATTGCAAAACTGAAGTCATTATTAACGGTCTTGACCTTGAAAAATGTTTGAACCACGTGTACGAATAATTCCTTACGATAGTTTGTCGTCAATTAAAAATCTTCAAACAATTACAATGGCAACACGATTGAAATGCAAATGAATTACCTATTATACAAAGTTTCTGTTTCTTCATTAGTTTATGCTTGATTTTAGTTATTTTATGTTGGTTCCTGTCACGCTTCATGCTGTCACGTTTTTGAGGCACTACACACCACATTTTTAATTACTATTTCTTTTACAACACTGTCTAATTACATAACTCTATCTTAGACTTAGCCTTCATTGAGATCAAGGCCTTTTTTGGTCATTAAACCTATAACACTGTAACCGACATTCACTATAACTTCGCTCAACACGTAATTCTATTACTTACATAATCTTTTAGTTATTTTATCACAGAAAACGCGGATTTACTGGAGACACAACAATCGCGTGTCGTCTCCACAATGTTTAGTTATACACTAACACGTTGCCCACAACAAACGGCTAATATTGTTTTAATCAGAATCTCGTCGATTATTCCTATTACTACTTTATGGTCTGCTCAAGCGATCTATTCTCAAAATTGTTCGGTCTGGACACTTATCAACTTCGAGACTAAATGTTGCTGCTGCGTCGGTAACGTCGGCTGGCATGGGAAAGTAAGATGTTATAATAGGCCCCTAAAGCATAGGGTTGACGACCTATTGTGCCTCAACTTGTTGCCCAGTTATTAATGATTCGTTGCCTTGGTTATTACTTGCACAGGTGTCTTACGATTACTTGTTACGAAATGGTCTACGCTCGTGTTAGCTTTGCTGTCAACGCAAATCGAGTTTCTTTACTTCTTACTATTTCACTGGTGAAGTGTTAACAGCTTGGGCGTTATAAAGTTTCTCTTTGTCTTGTTCGGTTGTAATTATGCGTTCGTAGTTAAAAAGGTGTTAGAAATTATCGTAGATATGGAATTTTTTAAACTTACAACCAAGCCATAAAAGTTCCCTCATTGTTTTGGATATCAATTTGTTATCAGTAGGTACTAAACTACTTAAGAACTGTTTAACAAAATAAGTTACTAATTAGTTGTAACCTCTACCAGAAGTCATTACTACTAGCCCTAACTCATCCTTATCTAAATTACTGGGAAATTAAGACATACACATCCTGATCATTGTTGACCTCCCTTTCACTAGATATCTACCGATGGTAAGCAGAATAAATCATTCCGACAGAGAGATAGCAGAGTCAGCGCGATGAATATGCCCCGCAAATATGGGTGGTCAATTCGACAGCCTTATTGGGAAGTTGACTGAACTGGTAAAGTAGGGTAGTCGGGCGAATCAGTCTTAGATAGGAAAGTACAAAATACAATCCTGGGAACGCAAAGTATAATGGTTATTGGTATAGACAACCTTATTAGATGAAACACTGACATAGTGAGGTTGAATGTATCAGATTCGTAACGAGATTCGATTTATGCCTTTACGGTCAGCGGGATATCTTGAGATGTTGGTTTCTCTGGACTAGGTTGAGATCTGAAGGGCCGCGGACATGGCCTGTCAGTCATGTTCATTGTAACAGTTTATGAGTACATCACTAGTTAAAAGAAAAATAAATTTCTTTTTTATTAAAGAGAAGGTAAACAGTATTTTTGTGTAACCTATAGATATCATGCTTCCTTTTATAAAAAAACGGCCAAGTGCGTGTCGAGCCACGCGCAATGTAGGGTTCCGTAGTTTCCCGGTACATATAAGTTGGTCTACTAATACAGACCGCGCCAAACTTCTGGTCCCATACATTATAGGGGGCCAAAAGTTTGGCGCGACCTGTACTCGTAAACCTGTAAAGCCTATTTAGCTGTGATAGTTTTCCTTTCAAATTCATTATATATACTACTTCTGTGAATTTTTTCACATTTCTATAAATAACCGTTTAGCCGGCAGGGTGGAGGGGGGACGCTCCACTCTAACTAAAATTTTCACTTTAAAGCTTAATTGAAATAACGGATCCCTAAATCGAAAAATGGTTTTCACACACCGACAATGTTTTTGAACGGCCTATCCAACGATACCCCACACTATGGGATAGACGAGAAAAATAATTATTCCCCAGTTTGCTCGTATGAGAGGTAGCCTTACAATTTTTTTTTTTCAATATTTTATTTTATCGTTTTGTTGGCGTGATTAATATTTATATCCATGCTAAATTACAGCTTTCTAGTACTAATAGTCTCTGCGCTAAGCCGCGGACAGACATACATGGCGAAACTTAAGGGTTCCTTGTCGGACTACGGAACCCTAAAAAGTTGAAAGAAAAACTTGTTTAACGTAAACATAATACGTTGCTGGATTTCTGGCAATTTGGTGTTTTCTTCCAAATTTGGTTTTTCTACACCCAGACGGTATGCTACCTTATGCAAAAAAGGCGTTGTGGAAAAAATCATGTATATAGGTATAAGTAGTAAAAATTAGAGCGGGTAAGAAAAACTAGCCTAGATTCTGGATACCTAGATTGTAATCGTATGATTCATGCATCAGCATCAACTAGTTTCAGATAAGAATGCAGCGTAAATAGGCCGTTGCGGGAACAATTGTGAATTATGAGCTTGACACAATTTCAGGTTCGCTTCACTGCAATCGAAGTACAAGATAGTGCACACTGTACTTAGGCGTACCCAGAGGGGCGGGGGGGGGGGGGGGGGGGGGGCAGCGTCCCCCTACAAAATAGGTACAAAGAGAGCGCTAAATTCCTCTTAAGGGGAACGTTTCGAGCTCAGTACAAAATGCATAACTTATGATTGTTTATCTCATTTTTAAATAAAATGTATGAAATAAAATACTTATTTTGCGACTATTGTTTAATAATTATCAGGGGTTTTAGCAGAATTGCGATATTTTATGGAGTATAGTTCGCGTGAATGTCCATACAAACTTAAAAGCATGTCTTAAGTTTGTGTGGACATTCATTTATAACGCAATGCATAAAATTACAAAATGTTGGTAGGAAAGCCTAATTGACATCAAACTATGGTCGCGAAATGCCATAAATCACATTTATTTAGTACTTTTTATTCAATAATAAGAAAAACAATCATAAGTTGTGCATTTTGCACCGAGCTCGAAACGTTCCGCCTTAAAATCACGTTTATTTCTTGTAGAATTGGATGAGTTAGTTCAGGTGCAAAGTTCAAAATATTAATCTAATAAACTCATTAAATAAATTTTATGAATGACTTTAAAATACAAATCAATCACGATAATCTAACAAAATAAAATCCTTATTTTCCAGCCTACTACCCAATTAGTCTCTGATTGAGTACTATCATGTAATACTGAAGATGTAACACCAGAATCATAAATTATGAATTCGCGGAATATAAATTAATCAGAAGTATCCTGTGCAGCGTGAAGCACGTTGGTGGCCGTGCCAACTCCGATGACTCAGCCGCTGCAAGGCTGAAACACCGATTTTAACTGGTACTGAAGCAAACGGCACTCAAAATATAATTTGATAGTTTATGGTCCACTTTCAGCCATTGAATTTAGAGACCTTTAACAATGATTAGCAGCTGCAGCCAATTGCCGACCAGCAAGTAGATAAGGGCAATGGGTTGATAGAAATTGTTCAATTACGTTTATTCAGATGGTTAAGAATGTCACTTACAATATTGTTTCAATGGCTCTTGCCACACATGGGCTCCTACTTCGGTAGGTGGCTTCCGCAATTGACGCAAATTCGTTTACGATAATAGACCTAACTTTATTGGCACAGTATTCAAATGAGTTGAGAGGAATTGGGGTTGCACCCCATCGCCCATTACAATAACTCAATTTGGAAGTATTCCCTTCTGTGAAGTGCATTTTGTTATAAAACAATAAAAGTTATTATGTGGATTTGTTTACAGTTGAGTTTGATTACTTTCGTGAGTATTTTTGTTTGGCAACATACCTATTGCTTTCAGTTCTTCGACCGGACACAGCCTTACTTTGTTTACGACGATCACCAACGTAAACTGCATTTTTCACAACTCACAAACACTTAACCTCACATGTTTCTGAACCAACATCGTTCCTCGTCGCGTGCAACGCATTGCATCGTCCGGTTCTAACTAACTAAACTAAAGTAAGCCGGATTAACATAATTGTGGGTTGGTTGTGTCAATTACTGAGCCTATCTACACAACACAATGTTGAAAAAATTATATCAACATTGGCTACTGTCCAGAGCCGGGCAATTATTATTATTAGCCCCACAAACAAAGCTAAATTGTAAATGTGCGCCTCCCGCCTCAATTGAGACCGTTAAGCGCTAGCGGGGGAGCTTTGGTGACGGAAATACTACACTATTTGCGGCTATTTCTAGAAACAGCAAGCGTGACTTTACTGCTTATTTTGCATTGCAATGCGGAGAATAATTTGTTGTAGAACGTCTATCGTGATCGGCTCAAGAATTGACAATGCTCAAACCGATGCGCTATTAGCAAGTCCCAAAACGTGTTCGTCTGTCCTTCAAACAGTTTACGAGTATTTGTTGTTACTTCTGGTGATACAAGTAATATTTAGAAAAATGAACTAATGAAAATGGAGAATGAAATGTGTAAACAGATAGGAACGGGAGCATCGTAGCATCACAAACAGACATGCCAGCAGAAAACAGATTTCACCGCAAGTTGACGTAGTAATGGAGACCGGTCCAAAAATACAACGCCATATGCAGTTAGGAGAGGCTCGCCTTGCGTGCTCTCGGATAATGGTACGCAGTTCACGTGTCACATAAATACAGCAGGCTTTTATAATAATACAGTACTTTTATCTCATGACAGCGGGTCCGTGCTTATTGCGTAAAGTGAGCACAAAGTTATAATGCGCATAGAAATCTATAGCCGAGCGACCGGACGTACCACGTGACATTACTGCTTGTATAGAAGGTGTAGGGAAATACGAACTTTGCCGAGCAGTGGCGAAGATTCGTATGCGCATTATAAGTTTAGGAGTACCGTTAGCTCCTGCAATATCGCAATATGCAATAACGCTTACGCACACTTCAACAACAGACTCACTACTACAACCAAGCCTGACCGGCCGTTGTGAGATAAAACATGACTGAAAATTTGTGATTTCTGTGACTTGAAATATCATTCAACGGGTGTACTTGATACGTGGGAATGAACTCTAATGAGTAAACAATGGGAGGTTTATGCAACTGCAAAGTTGTGTTGAGTTCAGAAAACTACATTCCCATATCATGATGATAATTGCTGTACTTACAAGGAGCCGAGAATGTGTTGCATATTTTTTCCATCTCAACCTATGGAAAAATAAATTTGCTGTGAAACGGGTTTTTTTTACTATAAATTATTATGTACTTCATTTAATAGCTAACACGGCAACAATGGCTAATAATGTCAGACAATAAAGTATGAAGAATATGGATTCTTGAATTTTTATTTTTAGCTGTTGCATGTCCATTCACAGAACTAAGAATGAATTAAATATGTTAAATATTGCCAAACAGGTATCGTTGTTTGTCTAAATACCAATTTTAGTGAAATATTTACAAGAATTTATGTCAAGCTATTGTCTATGTATCTCCGTTAAATGTTTACTAAGTACTTTACTTCTAACCCATTTTACTTGACATTAAATATTAATCAAATCATACATCTGTAAAGGCTTTATAGGCAGAGATCCATAAATGACGCCAAATTTCTGAATATACCAAACCCTAAAAGAGCATTTTAATCATCATGTATGATAATATTGATAACTAGCCTTTGCCCGCGGCTAATTGGTTTTTGTGTGCTTCTAGAAAATCTGTCAATATTTTTCGGATTGTTACATACAGTAAAAATAATAGTTTTTGGCCTATTCTAGATCTAGAACTTATTATTTGTGAAAAGTTTCTGCCCAATAGGTACGGCGTAAAAGGGTGGCATATCACTTTTCTATAGAAACTTGAAACCACATTTTCATCCCATGGGAAATGATTTATGGGTTAAAAGTAGCCCTATTCCATGTCTAGAACTACATTCATGTAAAATTTCAGCCCAATCGGTTCAGTAGTTACGCGTCAAAGAGTAACAAACATCCATCCATCCAAACTTTCGCATTTTTAATATTAGTGGGATAGTGGGATATATATATAATTGATAATGGATCCGAGCCATGATCGGGAGTATTTAATATTTTTTGTATATTATTTAATTATTTTAAATAAAGTGAAATATGAGCTTACGCTTGACCTCTACCGCGCCTGAAGGAAAGCGTCGGTAAGACCTGGGATTAAGAGCTTTCGTCCAGAAAATGGAAGAGTGAAAGCAGGCGAGGAGTTTATCAGTCTGGCTAGGAATGTTCCCAAAATCTACGGAAGTCGACTCTGCACAACTACTAACAACCTGTAAGTGGTTACAGGTATATTTCTCTTTTTAGGGTTCCGTACCCAAAGGGTAATCAACGGGACCCTATTACTAAGACTCTGCTGTCCGTCCGTCCGCCTGTCACCAGGCTGTATCTCATGAACCGTGATAGTTAGACAGTTGAAAATTTTACAGATGATGTATTTCTGTTGCCGCTATAACAACAAATACTAAAACCGGCTAAGTGCGAGTCGGACCCGCGCACTCCCATTCAAACAGACATGATTTTTTTGCCGTTTTGAATTCAATATTGAAAAACCGGACAAGTGCGAGTCGGACTCGCTCACCGAGGGTTTCGCAAAAATTATTAAAAGTAAAAAAAAAAAAATACAATAAGATTTGGTGACCCGTACAATTATGACCACGCATATTTTTGCTAAGCGTCGGTGATATTTATGATTTAATTACAAATGTATAGTTTAAAGATTTTTTCCTATACTTGTAGTATTAGACGGTATTACATGCCAAATTTCATAGTTCTAGGTCAACGGGAAATACCCTATGAACTTTGATTCCCTTGAGAGTGTTGAAATACACGTTTTTTGCGGCATAAATGGCCGTATCTTTTTTTCACGTTAACTTAGAAGTTTGATTTTTTCACAGCTTCAAGGGACTGTAGACCTGAGTATATGGTTTTAATTTCAACTCGATACCTCCACGCGTTCCCGAGATAAAGGGTCTTGACAGACTGACGGACAGACGGACAACAAAATGATATTATAAGGGTTCCGTTTCTGTCCTTTTGAGGTACGGAACCCTAAAAACAACGAAATAAGTAGTATGTGTTCACCATATATCGGTAATATGTTGACATGGCATGCTAAAGGCGAAAGAAGAAAACTCGGCAGACCACGCGAGACCTGGCAGCGCACAGTGAAGAGAGAACTGGAGCAGGCGGGGATGACATGGGCGGAGATCTACGAGTTGGCCCAAGATCGTGAAGAATGGCGGCACTTCACATCAGCCCTTTGCTCCCCAGAGGAGATTGGGAATAAGTAAGTAAGAATATGTCGATAAGTTTATTAGAACCGGCATTATTTTAATATACAGAAACTTGCGGCTTACTTGCTAAATCTATATCGCTAGCTTGACCCAGCCTCAAGTCAGTCTTACATTCAGTCAGGTTGCATCATGGAAGCACGCGAATTCAATTTTTTCTAGAGTGGGTAAGCACGTACCGTAATAAACAATGGCATGCCAAGGAACCATTGAAAAGATAACACCGTCCAAGAAAATGTCATAACACACATCGTTACGACCTGAATCCCCGAGAGAGTTTCGGAGATGTTTCCGAGTGTGGACTGTGATATGGAAGCACTCCCACGTTTCATCGACGATTAGTACGTCCCAGAGCGTGATGGGCAGTGAGCCTTGACGCCGTACTTTTTTAAATATGCTGAGTCAACTACTTACCTGATCAATGTAAAACTCACAGACATGTTTTTTTGACCTTTATCTTTCTGTTGTACAGACAGTAAAATAATAGATTTTATATTTAAAATTTTGTCTTTATAAATACTATTTTTTACTGATACTGCAAGAAAACATAGCTGGTTTTTAGATGTAAAGCTAGAAATTACCTACACCATTTTTTTTTAAATCTAGGCGTACCTCGAATATTCACTGATTTTGCGTACCGGCAGCAGCGCGCATAGCGACCGTTCTAATGTAGACTTCCTGACAATATACTAGAGTTCAAAATCACTCAATGTGATTGTTGTGCAGGCCCAACAAAAGTGCTCCAAGGGGATTTGGATCCGCGACGAATAGTGTTCGAGTATTTGAACCTCCAGACCGTAGAGGCGGCAAGTTATAACACTGGTGTCGATTCGGTATAACACGATTTAACTTATTTGACGGGACTAACTTTATTTTAGGCGTCCTGTCTTTGTCTTTTCGATACAGAAAGAAAAAGACAGAATGCTTAAATTGAGTTTAGTCCTGTCAAATACGTTTAGTAACACCGAATCGACACCACTGTTCACCTAATAGCAGTCACGCTCGAGTTGGAACCAATACAGTTACATTTCACGTCTTGACGTAATATTTTTACTTTCCTGGCGCATACATTGAGACATGTAAGAGTGTGTATCTATTATTTTATCTGGCTGTGGCATAGATTCATCACAATAATATAATATAACTCACATTTAATGAGCACGACGGAGTCGTGAGGCTCGCACTGCACCTGGGTGGCGTTCATGGTCAGCAGGCCGCCGCCAGCGACGCCACCCGAAGGTGGAGGTTCCCTGTTGGACAAACACACGGTCAGGTTACATTTTATGGCATATTACTACTAATACTTTCTCTCTCTACGTGATTAGTTGCGTATGTAGGCACTTGGTTAACCATCAAACATCAACTGTTTCTCTAATACTAATAAAAAACCGTATCCAAACCAGTTGAGTGGTTCTCGAGTGAAAACGGAACATACAGACAGACAGAAAAACAACAAAAATTCTAAAAATCGTGGTTTTGTGCATAGTATAATACTAACTTAATATGACTTTATGTGGTAGAGCTGATGCCGGGCTCGACTGTGGAGGTACCACCATCTTATTCGCAAATCCTCCCGAAGTTATTCGGGGGAGAGTAATATTCACCAACCCGCCTGCCCAGCGTGTGTGAGTATGGTCATTTCTTCCAGGAGGACCGCCAAAAGTGGCGAAATCCTGGAAAGGCCTATGTCCAGCACTGGACGAAACAGGCTGATAGATGGATAATACTAACAAGTACCAACAACCCATTTCAATTTAAAATTTCGCAAAAACATTCAATGTACAGACACGACTTTTTCACTACTTTATTATTATATTCTTTATTTATTTATTGCTTGAAGAAATGATTTTTTCGAAAAATCGTGTTCGTTTGGAAGGAAAAGAAACTATTGTCTATGCATCCCATCGAGTCATAATCTATACTAATAATAAAGTGGATATAAAGTTAAATTAAATATAATTAAACTCTGTTATTTATTTATTAACTTATATTTTTGTATCTTAAGTAATTAAAGCCAACCACATTCAAATAATAAAGGTTTTAATTTTTGTATTCAGTTCTGAATAAAAGGAGAAATCTCAGTTTACTGGAAAAAAAGACACGCAGATGTTGGTATTCCGGGTAAGTTTCTAATTTTAAAGTTCTTATGAAACCTTGAATATCATGTGGATGGTTTTCATCCCGACAACATTATGACTAATCACGATGAGATGGGATACGCATAAAATTAGGTCGCACAATAATAAACACACGGGGGCGCTGTTGTGGGGGCGCCGCGCCGCCATCGTCGTCAACTAGTACTATGTTCACTGGAACACACTTGTATTCTTTAGTTTTTTGGAAGAAGAGTAGAAATTCGTAAGAAAATGTGAGCTTTATGAAGAGACATAGCAGTTCGAAATTAGTCTTTGAGCAAAGTGCCTCCGGAGTTAAAATTTAATTGAGGTATCTTTTGCTTGCGGATTTGCTTGCGTCGAAGTGCCTTTTAATCTTTGAGTACTATCGACAGTTTTCGGTTTAGCGGTTATTTTATAGTTCACGTTTTTTTTTCTTTTTTGGTATTTATTTCAAAAAAATAATGACATGGTAAAGAACATGAAGGTGGTAGAGCTGATGCCGGGCTCGACTGTGGAGGTACCACCATCTTACTCGCAAATCCTCCCGAAGTTATACGGGAGAGAGTAAGAGAAAGCTCTCTGGCAAAACCAGGCGGCCCACCATTGCCTGGGACCGATGAATGGCGGTATATCCACCCCCAATTGCCGAGCCTTATATAAAACAGACTGGTGACGGGCAGCGGCGTCACTGGTGGGATGATTTCGGCATCGCGCTCACCAACCCGCCTGCCCAGCGTGTGTGAGTATGGGCATTTCTTCCAGGAGCATCACCAAGAGTGGCGAAATCCTGGAAAGGCCTATGTCCAGCAGTGGACGAAACAGGCTGATGGATTGGATTGGAAAGAACATTAGTTATGTCCGCCAAACTGTTTAACAGTTTGTTGGTAGACCAGAGCTCTAAGCATTGTATAAATTTATATGCAAGTATTAACTGTTCATTATAAATTAATAAACGTACTTATACTTAAACATAAAATTAGATAAAAATAGGTGATATATTCCTGCTACGGCAAAGAGTCAAGTTGTTTAGTTTCAGTTTGACCAGGGTCACTACCATGATAATAAAGGAAATTACATCAAAATCTGTTGAGTGGTTCTCGAGTTCAAATTAAAACGGATTATACAGATAAACAGAAATTTCTTAAAATTGTTTGTATTACGGCTCGATAGCATACATAGACAAGAGTTTTGATTTGAGCACTGACCTTTGATTTGAAATCCTTAGAACAAGAATAATCTGTTTCCAACAGATTGCAGTAATGACAAAAAATGTTAATTACTTACACGGTTTATCTTATTTCAAGATAGTGTTTAATAGGTTCCTGATACCTAAACTAGATTTAGAAATAAATCTATTACCTACATAGGCATTATTCCTCTTCCAGATTTATTTAATTAGGAAATTGACACATTATACATTTTTGAAATACTATTCTAGAAAATTATATGCTATATTGTAACTAAAATCAAACACAAAGACAGTCATAACTTGCATCAGCTTACGTTTATGGCAGCTCTAGGAGGGCCCTTTGTAACGTAATCATTTTTATATTTATGTAAATTTTATGAGAATTGTGACAAAAATTAAAAAATAACTTGCCCTTATTTCGATTACTGCAAAGCTTTTTGACCATGTGTGACCAGCATAGGGTTAAAGATAGCTTTCTTGACAGTGAAATCAATGAGTGGTTACCTAAAGACTCTAGTAATACACTGAGGTAGTCACTATTATACTAAGCTCGTTGTAGAGTGGCGTCGCACAAACACTTCCATAGTAAATGAGTTAGTAAAAGGTACTACTGGTACTTAGATGTGCAGATAGCTATCTCTTAGCAGTAAATGCATTGTCAATTATCATAGTAATGGACAGAATACCATAGCAAAATTGTGTCAATACATTATAATAATGGAACAGAAGGATGATAAAGATGCCTGAGCATTAACGCCAACGGAATTCAACATTTTCCCAGAGTTCATAGAATTCAGAGTAACTGAATTGTGAGATTGTCCTTATGATTCCCCCACTCACAAGCTTCCGAGGAGTGTCAGGGTCATTTGCTGGTGTTGTTATTTTTGCTGATGTTACATGATGCGTACCTGCGTCTACTGTTTAGTAACAGAATGGAAATGCAAGCTTGCAATTCATTGGCAAAGATAAAAGTTTTTTTAGTAAGACAGTAAAAAAAAACATGATAGGTTTCCGAAATATAGCTACAAGTAGGTTTGTATTACGATAAGTGACAGTGCAGTACTATTAGCAAAGAGGCACCAAGTTTTAGGATCCCAAATATTTTTACTTTTTTACAAATAATGCAGATTTCTTTAAAATTACTACCTATATAAATATGTATAAGAACATTTAGCATTTGAAACAAAACGTAGATCCGAAATAAAATAATTTAATTGCCAGTTTAATTTGATAATTTAAGGCCAATATCAAAGTCAATGAACTTCCATGTAACAGTGGATGCACTTACTTAATTGGATAAATTGAGAAAACATACACAAAGCGAAAACCAGACTTGGAACTTTTGTGGGAAAAAATTATGTTGGGAACAATTACATACTCATTTAAAGATTTAGAGTAATTGAAGCTGATTTTAAAGCTTTTGTTTTGGGTGAAATTTTTTTTTTTTGTGTGAAAAATAAAAGCTACACCTGCATTAGGTATACAGAAAATTTAATTTCTTGGAAATTTTTTTACTTCAAAAACAGAAAATTTAATTTCTTGCAAATTTTTTACTTTAAAATTATTACCTATATATAGAAGTACATTTTTTTCTAACACATCTAAAAATAAGCGAAAGAAAAATATATTAAACCATTATGACAATGCAACTAATTACAAAATATTCCGAGAATTATAGAAAAACGCTCAAGTGTGGTTGGAAACTTATCAATAAAAGAAAGTACTTTCTTCACATCGAAACACATGGACTGACATAATAAGATAAAATAGTAGTAGATTCTGAGAAAGGGAGCAGCTGTTTGTGGTTTATCAGTGCTCTATTTCGAGTTCACAAGAAAAAAACTGGTTACGTTAAGAAACAAGGGGTGAACCGCGATTTTGTTGGGTGGTCTTGTTTTAAAATGGGTTCAGTCAGACTATTTATAATAGTGGACAGTGTACAAAGGTACATTTGATAAAAAACCGAATTGGTGTACAAGCAAGCCGTTTGGTACACTACTTGAGGTTCTAATGATGCAGTTCTTGAAAAACTATCCCTTAGGGAGGCGTCGGGACAACCCTGATTACTTTTTATGGAAGTTTCAATTTTCTTTTTAACTTTTTCAGTGGATTTCTTGTGGGGTATCAAATGAAAGGCAGTCATGAGCCGATTGTAAAAATATACTACGAATTGAAGGAATTTTTGTAAGACATACGTCCAATTACTTATTCGTAATACTAATACCCCACAGAGGTTTTCTCTATTGTAATACCGTGATACCAATGTCATAAAAAAAATTACAAGACTTATATTTTCAAATTTATTTTCTTGACGTGATATTATGTACTAAATTACATATAGAATCCAGGCTCCTCGGCAATAAATTAATGAAAGTTATTTTGAAAATATACACATTTTTTTCCTTTCATGACGTTAGACATGAGGATACTAAGAGTACCTAATTTGATGAACGTTTTACAAAAATTCATTTTCAACTCACTTGCTTATAAAGTGGCCCTTATTGCATCGTTCTTAGGGTCATAATGCAGTATATTAAACACGCATGCTTTTTACTTTACATTATCGCACTAGTGCTTTTTACATTACAGTTAGCTCGGCCTTCGGCTGGGCTGTAATGTCCAATCTTATTTTTTGAAAATGTTTTCGTTTTTTAGAATACGGGTGGATGAAATGTAGTGTATTTTAACAACCAGCTCAATTTTATACCAATTTGCGGCTTTTTCATTCGTACACCTTACATTTACACTATAAAGAAGGGTTTGAAGATATACATATATCAACGGATATACCATGATGTATATCATGGTTTTTATACCTTGATATATCATGCATGATGTCCAAAAAAATCAAACAGACTGATTAAACAAAAAGTACAAATTAGTTATAATTTTGTCATTAATTGTATTAATTATTTCAAGTTGATTTTAATTTTATGGTTTACCTAACACGGATAAATGTCCAAATTTAGTTTTCTTATCATGTCGATGACTATGAGGACTTCTGAAACCACATAATTTACTTATCATGACGATGATGGTCTCCATGCCGACACGGCTACGGCGACTGCTGCTGGCATGAAGGGCTTCGTTAGCGTGCCCGGATGTGGCTGATGTAACCAAAACTCGTATGCAAAAATTTTATTATGTTACAGGTACGGAAAAGACGCAGGAAAAACAAATTATTCATTTTCCTGAACAACATTTTAAAATCATCATCATCATCGTATGGCCTTGGTATCCTGCTTTATACATACATTTTAAAATGACACATCGATACAGTAAATCATAAGGATCAAATTGTTCTCGAAAATGAATAAAAGAAGCACGAAAAACAAATTATTCATTTTCCTGAACAACATTTTAAAATGGCACATCGATGCAGTAAATCACAACGACCAAGTTGTTCTCGTAAATGAATATGTCATGTTTTCCTGCTTATTTTTCGTACTTCTAATTGAATTTTGTGATATATCTTAAGGAGTTTTCTTATTAAATGTTAAATTTCATGGTTTTCCTTTAATTTACGATACCTACTATGTTACTTCGAAGAATTTAGTTCTAATGCTTGACCCTTTTGATCGCTATCATAAAAATACAGGATACAGAATGTTTGTTTTAAACGTTTATCCGGTTCGATTGCCGGTTCCTAGTTCTATAAAAAAAACAAAGGTAGAAGTAATTCATCCATCCTCCCTGACCTAGAAGTTTAATAATGGTGAAGCTTACATGAAAACACCTCTAGGTAATTGGGTGCTGTATGTAATCAAGTAGCTATTTATAAAGTCCATGTTATGTAATCAAGTAGGTAGGTAACTCGAAGAACAATATCTTGTAATTAACCTTCTAACCTTTCGTGTCATTAAAATCTCCTCCAAGCTAAAATATGACATTCTAGAAGATTTATATAAACAAATTGGAACCAAGTGTTTCCATGCCATGATAAGATGATTTATTTCCAAATCACCAGGTATTGTTTAATTTGGGTTGAGCTATATCGAGACTGTATATAGCTAGGCTGTGCGGTTTCATTACCACTTTTACTAATTCAGTGATTATTCATCTATTATGGTGGATATGCAGTTTATTTTTTTTAATAGCAAATTCATTACTTTTCCAATCCTTTTTTTTCGATAAAAAGTATAAAACTATTCCATTTCCTATGATAATAAAGCACAAAACGACCTGACTTACGAAATCCCATAAGGAAAACGCCTGATTACGTTATTCAACGATTATTTTGTTTTAATGGGTAAGCTGTGTCATATTAGTTGCGAGTATCTAGTAAAATATTTGATTCCCTGACTGTACTGTGTCATTTTAAGATTGTGTCGATATAGGATTGTGGCATATTGCAATTGTGTCACTATAGGATTGTGTCAATATGGGACGAAATTGTTGTGTTGTCTCATTCGGTTAAGTCTGTTTGTCTACTGAACACCTAAAATTTTACTTTAGATATAGTAAAGTATAACTAGGTCCAGACCATAAATAAATTGCTACATCCATCAAAACACTTGTTTTATTCAGTTATTAACGTACTCTAAATCTCGCCTTTAACGACTTTTTAAGTATGACCTTTTAATTTGCTGCTATTACTAAATCTACGTTTACTGATACGTACTTTTCCAGATCCTAGTTGGCAACACTGCTATCGGGCCCTAGAAGTGAGATGGGGGCACTCCGATAGCCATACTTAGGGACCCTAATGCTCTAATTGGTATAACTAGCGTAATAATTTTAATATTAATATTAATCGTAATATTTTTTTTATATTTTGTCTGTTTATAATTTTAATGTCAGTACTATGGATTTAATTTTTTATTTGTTAGGCGCTACGTGTAAAAAATCCCTGTTGTGTTTTGTACTGTGGACGCAAAGGGACAGACTGAAAACCAGCATTGTGCAGCTGTATGTCTACACTACAGCTCACAACACAAGCTGAGTCTGCCCCTCTTCGTCATTTCTTTTACTTTTTATATTTTATTCCTTGTATTTTTTGTGTGTGTATGATTGATGAATGACGAATACATTTATTTACTTTCTTTCTAACATACACTGTTTTAGTGTCTAGAAATCATGCAGTGTAATACCCGCTTCGAGCAAGTGTAACAAATTAAGGAAATTGCTTTCTTGTTTCGTAAGTTTTCCAATAAGGTACAAATATGCCATCTTTCGCATGGGTTTACACAAAATTGTAATAATGCTCCATCAATATAATAAGTCTATTACAGTGCTCCATATAAATTATATCATAATAAATTATTATATCAAAGCAGTGTTCAAAACAGAAACAGTATGGTAGCATACTCAGATAATTAAATTAGGTACCTATTTGTTTTGTTTTAACTAGCGTATTCTACTGTCATGCTAAATATACTCGACAACCCTGTCCTAGTTCAAAACTATGTGGATGGACAGAGTGAATTACAATTTTAATTAAGCATAAAAAGAGCATTATGTTATACGAAATGTGAATGTTTGATTTTAAAGGAAATTCAGTCTTAGAATAATCAGTGTAAGTTTTGGACAAAAATTTATTATTGTTACTGTTTTACAATGGGACATTATAAAAATATATATAATACATTATAAAATATGATGATATTGTTAAATATAAGGATAATAATAAAGCCTCCGAAAAAACAAACAATTCAATCCCAGCGAACTGCTGCACACTGTAATACTATCTAAGCAGTGGTAAAATTAGTTACCGAAAAATATACTAATTTAAGTGTGTAACATCTACCGACAAAATAAATAAAAAATAGCAAACTAAAATTCCTTACAACCACCTGGTTTAAATAATGAATCTCCGAATAAATTACTGAACTTCCAAAAGAAATACTAAGTAAACGAAAAAAAATGTTCTGCTGAGTTGAAAAATAGGTGCGACGACAAGCGTAGTGAGGAGGAGTGTGTTAGGTTGACATGTAAATACATATTGCGAGCAGAGCGCAGCGGAGCTTTTATAACTAGCCTATGTTTTCCACCAAATGCCAACAATGACAACAATCAACTTCCAAAAGGGATAATCTTTCAGCATAGCCAATAAATATTGATTCTAGAACCATTTTGATGATAGTAGGTACTGGTTAGTGTGGATAAAAGGGACTCAATCTAGGACTTGAAAATTATTCATTTTCGAAGTGTTTTTGCCACAGTGCTGTTATATTACATCTGTATATACACCCAAACTGTGTACATGTACAGATATAAAATATTGGTTAAGGTAAAGATTGTTTTGCTATAGAAATGTATTAAATTTAAAGTTATGTAAGACAAGGTTCTACTAATCAAAGGTTCTGCCAACACATGAGGAGTTCTGGAACAATAACTGATTAATCAATGCAGAATATCATATTTTAAATTGAAATTGTAAGGAAACTATTACCTATTAAGATATTTTTTTTATCATTTGTATCTCTTTTATGTGTGTATTTTACATTTTAGTTTGTCAAAAAAAGTTCTTTATAAATTGATGTTTTGTGTTTTCATTAAAATACAAAAAAATAAGATAGGTACCTACCTAAGATAAGGTCCTTTATCAGTTTTTGTTTCGGAGCTGCTAATATGTTTCAGTGATCAAATTGAACAATTTTTTCTATCTCTTTTAAAATAGCGAAACATTCAATTTTCCTTCCCCATACAAAATTTACAAAGAAAATGCTACACTGACAAGAGCTAGGCTCATAAATAAATGATGATAACCCCCTCTCCAATTATACTGTAATCAGATATGTGCCCAAGGAAGACATCAGAACAAAAGTGTTCTGAATTCATTTGTCAAGTGAACAATCAATATGTCAACAACAGTGGTGGAAGTAGCTAGATAGACATGTTAGATATCCATATGTTATAAAAATCAAAGTATTATGATTCAGTTGGTAGATGGTGACACAAATCAAATAAGGTTTTAGTTTTTTGGTTTCCATATGTGTAGGTGCCAGCGGCCCTCTTACTGTCTAACTTTATTATCAATCACTATAGCCATTATAGGTTTTGTGATTGTCTAAAAATTAGATATACCTATACAGTCTTTATTCACTCAGCACAATCAACATTATTTATAATACAAAAACATTTTACATAAAAGACTTGCAGTGGCCCTGACTCAGCATGTGTTGCAGCCAGTAGACTACAACGCTGTTATTATGCCAGAACCATTTGTTTGTCATACTTCTGACATTAAAATTAAATACTCACATAAATAATAATTATTCGGTACCATGTCATTTCTAGCCAAGCATGGTGCATTGTGATGGATGTTGAAGTTAGACAATAAGGTCCCTGGAGACCTGGAGTTACAAGTTTACTATTGATATAAATTTATCTGCTAGGTATTCATGAAGCTATACATATAGTAGTTCAAGCTGTCAGGGTGCATCTGTACAACTCAGAGAAAAACCAGTTAAAGGTAGACAATAACTTTTTTGTGTGATTTGGAATCCCAGCACATTATATTTTATTGCCAATATACCAAAATACCTATGTTAAGAAATTATATGTTTTCAAATTTTTTTTTGCTTTTACGAAAAAAAACAATATTTTTTCAAGGATATTGGATTTAATCAGGAACTACGTATTATCAGGTAAAAGACATTGAAACTTAAAACACTAATCCAAAAAACTCTTAAATGAATTACTTCATAAATCACAAAAAATTGGCCAAATGCGAGTCGGGCTTGAAAATGGGACATTTTGGAGCTTAAAATACAAGATTTCAGAGTGCTTAGTTGTAATTTTTAAATATACATTACCCAATATTTTAAGACAGAAAGTATTTTACCTCATTTTTTTTGATTTTATGCATTAGCATACAAGTGAGGCAATAATATTTTTTTTTATATCATCAAAATCTTCTTCCCTTAAGGTTCGAATCAGGGGACACTGAGGGAATATAGCTAAGATGCCTGCAAGCAGAGTTTTTACAGTCCATACAACAGTGGCGTGCATAGAACTTTTTGCTGAAAATGCAATGAGAAGGTTGAGTTCGACAAAATATGAAAAAATTTAAATGTCTGTTTGAAAAATCTTTATTTGTATGATGCCAGGGTAGGCACTACTTCTGCCCTAGAGTACATGATTCCATACAAAAAACAATGATTTTCAAATTGGTTTCTAGTTCTTTTTATGTTATTTTTATCGTCAAACTTGACCTTCTCATTACTTTTCCAGCAAAAAGTTCTATGCACACCACTGCCATACATTATAGCTTGAGTCCTGTAACTGTAACAGCTGTCAGCGCTATAAATATTTGAGCATGAGAAGGAGAGATTTAGAAATACAAATCGTGTAGGGCTGTCCTGCTATCACAGGGCTCAAGTTATATTTTACTGATAGGTTGGTACTTAAACATTTTTCTGCTACCTGTGAGGCCAGTAGTTAAAACTGCAAGGGACATGTGTACAGCTTAGAAGAAATACAAGGTTAAGGGTTAAAATAAGTGGGCACTGAAGGAAAACGGGGTCAGAGTGTCGATACGGGGGCATGATGCAGCACCCAGGCGAAAATCTTTTTACCATAGTGCCCCCTTAGTGTCGATAAGGGGGCATGATGCAGCACCCAGGCGAAAATCTTTTTACCATAGTGCCCCCTTATCTACACCCCAACTGAAAATTGGTATTTCGAAGCTCTTTTTGACACTCTGTCTGAAATTTTTAATTTTCTGTTAGTTTAGTAACACAATGACTAGAAAGATACTATAACCTGCTAATAATCATGAAAGGTGAGCTATATTGTGTCACTACTAAGCACAATACCAGCTTGTTACAGCCATTAACATAACTACAGATAGGTAAGTTTGTATACGAACAGACAAAGCAATTTCACCACTTTTACTGGTCCCTATCACCATTGTGCAGCTCTCAACTTGACATCTGACACTGGCTCCAGTGGTCACAATTTTTAGGTCAGAGTTTATTGAACTTGAGCGCTCTACTCACCGTAAAATGCTTATAATGCCGGCACTTGCCTTCCCTATGGAATGCGTACAGGCCTCGCATTCGCTAGGAGTGCATTACCGACTTTTATGCACGTTTCGAAAGTTTCCTTTATGGAAACCTGCTGCGACAACAATCACTAGTCACACTTGCTCTGACGACCACACAATCCAATTGTTTCAAATAAAAACTAAGTACCAAACACTTTAAAACAACAGAAGAAAGGCACTGCTGGTGAATATCCAAAACCCATGAAAGAAACACTCTCCGTGTTGTCAAAACGTCACTGTTTACAAGTCTATTTTTAGTCCTTAATTAGCACAAACATTGATCACACGCGTTTTTAACAAAATATAGTTTTTATTAAAACGCGTGAAAAGTAAAAAGAAACGTCAATCGCTCTACAAAATTTGAAAAACACAAGACAAGGCACGCAACTGGCGACCACCTCTCGCATAACGCGACGGACAACTGAGGGTGTGAAGGCGGGTGGAGGGGGTGGTCTCAGTTCCCCTCTTCACCGCCCGCCGCCGCGCCATCCATTGCCGCACCTCACCACCTCGCCTCCTCACAAACTCACGCTCACTATCACAAAGCCATTAGCTGCGTTCGCTCACTGCAAAATGCATTCACTTCATCGGTTTTCGTCATAATAGAATCGAACAATTTATAGACACGTGGAAAGAACTTTTTTTACCGTTACCTCAAATAGTTTTAGTAAAGCTCACAGCAATGGTAAAGCTCAGTTATTTATAAAAATAAAAATACCTTTGAAAAAAAAAAGCCCCAAGTCGAAGTCGAAATAACGTGCTTTGTGAACGCATCTTCCTTCCTGTGTAAAATGGGGTTAAATTGGCAAGATTTTTTTGGAAAAAATTACACAGTTCTTAAAATAAAATTATTTAAGTTATGGAGTATTTTTTCTTAAATAAATCTTGGCTAAAGCCAAGTTAGATAAATTTAACGTTTATTATTGTTATTTAAATATGGAAAAATGCATTAAATAAAGGTTTTAATTTTTTTTCGCTTATATTCCAAATAACCTCCATTATGGGGCTATTTGGAATTACCATAAACCTTATATGTTTATCCCATATTTTTTCAGTAAATACGTTTTAAAACGCGGGAAAACTATATTTGGAACGATTTTAGGAATACGTTCAGAAACTATCACAAGTTTTTTTTTGTTTTGTTATCAAATAAACAAACTTAATCATCAAATCAACTTTTATTGTTTTTATACTTTGTCGTAAATTATGTAACAACACATATTTATTACTCAAATTAAGCTAAAAACTAATTAAGAGGATATGTCGCGCTTGCAAAGGTCACTGTAACTCTATGCGGAACGCCCCGCAGTGCGAGAGGGACGGATTCCGGAAAAAATAGCAAAATGTCGGTTTTAAATTAATATAAAATGAACTAAAATAGCTATCAAAATTTCCAACTGAGAAAATTTAGATATCGTTAAAATCTGTCTAATAAAATATCTTTCAGGTCTGTATGTCATTCCTGTTTGTCGTACTATGAAAAAAAGTGTAGAAGAAGACCTCATTTCAATAATTATTTCTATCGAGCGAAAGATACGCAATCGCGTTTCTGTACTGAACAAAACTAGAAAAAGGTTCCGAAATGTATATACTGATTTATCAAATTAGTGACTTCATCCGAAAAGCGGGTATACAACTTCAAAAAGTGCAATTTTTATCGAAATAGCACCTTAAATGGTACGGAACATAGCAAAGAAATATCAGGAAACAAAACTAAAACAATAACAAACAGTGCTTTGCAAAACATCACATAAAACTAAAAATAAAACAAAATTAAAAGTAACATACATACATTATAGTATTCAGTATTCCTTTATTGCACTCATGTTGTAAATTGTACAATACAGTACCGGTCTTAGTAACATTTTTTGTAATAAACATGAACCCTGACAGGGCATAGCAATTTCTTAAATTTAAATTATTACAATAATAAAGTATGCCTTAGCCTAGGAGATACATTATTCAATCTTTATATAGGTAACAAATAGCAATTTCCTTAATTTAAATAGTCTAGGAGATAGATTTGATTCAATCTCTATATTTATTTTTTAACGAATCAAAATTGTTCATCTTTTTAACAGAATAATTGAATTTTGGTAGCTATCACTTTACCTTGAAAATGACAGAACCAAAATTGTCATAAGAAGTATAGACTTGCCATCTACAACAAAAATATTTCTAGCTTTTAACGTGGCCTTGGCTCATAAGGAAATGTTTAAAATAATCTGAATCGTTCCAAATAACCCTTAGAATTTCAAATATCCCCATTTTACGGTATGTATTTATTAATAATATTTTACAATTTTTTTGGATGTGCGTTTTTGAACGCCCGCTCCTCGGCCACGCTTCGCCAATAGCAACAGTGAGCGATGCGCCTATAATAACAGTGCTCGAGATATTACAGGCGCTTTCACACCGCATAATCACGATACCGATACGATAAAAAGGAGAGGGGGCAATGGGTGGGGCGACTTCATTTTATATTTTCTTACAAACAGAGAAATATTCAATTGTAAATAATTAACTAAAATTTTATTATATTTTTTTGCATAACGAATTTTCTGGGAACCACACAAAAATTGCTCTTCTCCCTGAGCGAGATCCTGAATTCACACCTGATATCGTCTGACTGGTAATCCCATAACTACGTTTACGTACCGTAGTCGTCTCCGACAGCGACCGACACTGCTAATATTGGACTGCTGCCGACGACGATACAATTAGATACGATTCATGTCAATATGAAAAAAATATTAGTCCACATAGAAACAAACGATTTGAAAAACATTTTCTTAAATATTTCTCATTTTTATAGTTTTCCTGTATTTGGCCAGTTATGATTACGACCTATGATCATAATTTTTCATATGTTTCGGTCCACAAGTTTCGGAAATAAGGGGACATGCATTTTTTTGTGTTTTTCAAAGAGTTCTCGAAATCGGTGCCAGTAAATATAGTAAAAGTATATACTTTTACAGTCAGCTCTTTAATATCTACACAGTGATACTCATATTGTATTTTTAAGAATTCATTTTTATTTTTATCATTTTCGTAAAGCGGTGTTTACTCGGTGGTACGGTTTTACGGTACCACCAGCTGGTACCCACCGTACCCCCAGGGGTATTGGGCCAGTGGTACCGTGGGTCTGACACGTTAAAGTGGCGACCATGTTAGACCTGCCGGGGGCCTAGCATGGTGCCACTTTAACACCATTTTAAACATCATTTGACAGTAAATCCCAATCTTTTCTGTCAAAAAGTGTTTTAAAATGGTGTTAAAGTGGCAACCATGTTAGGCCTGCTACACCCAAACTGGTAAACTCACAATCTCCTTTTTTTTTTTTTTTTGTCGGCACTTGGTGTATCTTCTATCTTGGTAAATCTCCTCTTTATAACATTAGTGTAGATAGTGTTAATTAACGTGGATGTAGCTAGTGTAGATAATAATACATTTATAATAATAATTAATGTAGAAGTGTACCTACATCCAAATACAACTTTACAAAAATCAATGATAGATCCCTAAAAGTATTAATGAGAAAGAGGGTCCGAGTTCGGTACAAAGATAGTGCAGTAGGTATTGTCAACTTTGATCGAATTGGGTGTCAAGTTCTATGGAGGTTCGATAATGCAGGAATGTACAACATTCTTCACTTGTTCGAAAATAAAGCTTGTTAGGGTCATTTGGATTGAACACTTTTCAATAGCAAGGCCCTAACAAGCTATTTTTTCCAACAAGTGAAGAATGTTGTACATTTCTGCATTATAGAACCTCCTCTACAATTAATGTAGAGGCAATTTTTCACAACTTTTTCGACTGTTAAATCATACATGCAAATATTTTACTGTGAAAACTTGCCAGGTTCTACATACATTCAGTTGCAAGGACCATAAAAAACTTTCTTTTAAAACAAGTGAAGAACGTTGTACCTATATTCTTACAGCTATGACTTTGATTTATTTATTTATTTATTAACTACATTATTATCTTAACAACTAGGCTTTTGCAGTAGTGCAGTAAACATCAACAATATAGAACAATATAAATTACCATACAACAATTTTATTTATTTACAATCTCACACAAAACGACAATCACATAACTAAAGCAACAATTTTATACATAAAACAAATATTATAATGCTGTTCTTGTGACCTGACCTGAAGCAGAGAAATAGGTCTATGGGAACGTGCATTTGTAGCGCCAGCTCCTGCCAGGGGAGCCTTCTAGCACAGTTTGATAAAAATGCATAATATACTAAAAATGTATTCCATTATCTGTGTATTTTATGATATACACTAAAAAATCACTCCTATTTTATTCATATAGCCTCTTAATCATTTGCTCGGTTATAATTTAGGTACAATCTCCGATCATTCAAGTGAACGAGCGAGTTGGCGGCATGCACCAATGGAAATGTTGTCTACCTACCTATACAAGCAGCTGGTCGCTTGATGAAACAACACGTGCAGTGGTTGGCCTTCGGGCTTCCAAAACCTGCAGCCTTTTTGCATTTTTTCACTAACCACTTTACATAGCACGGCACACTTCCCGCGACTTTCCTTCAATTTTCGTGAAAGTGATTCCTTTATTGATGATCTATCATCAAGGGCCTCTTTCATTACAACCCGGATAAGAATATCCCTGTAATTACGTGCAGTTTGTCGGCAGATGAGTTAATGTTTGAAATTCTGGGTTGTGCAGGGAAAGTGAAGTGTTAATGCGACAACATGATCATAGTGTTTCGTCGCTTTCCTGATGTGAACCAGGAAGACATACCGAGAACTTTGTTTCTGCACTCTTCGTTCCCACGGTATTGCAGGTAGCCCTTAAAGACGAGAGGTTACCTGTACAGGTGTATCGTAGTAACGAGTTACCCTAAAATTTCAAGGGTTTCGTTAAAATAAGGGAAACGCTTATAGCTTTATATCCATTCACTTCACATTCCTTCTTGACTGGATACATTAAGAAGATGATCCCTATCGAGTACTATTGGGTATAAAATATTCACTATAAAAAACCGACCAAGAGGGAGTCGAGCTCTCACACTTAGGGTTATTATATTATCAGATCACACTTGTTATATTTTTTATGAATAGCTTTGGCTCACTTTAGTTTTTGGGTAGTAGTATCGAATCTGTCAACATTTTTCGGATTTTATAGTACGTACTTCCATTTGACTTTTGGTTCTCATAAAAATAATTTTGTATGCCTGATCATATGTCTTTGTACCTAGGGAACTGCCCATCCCCCGGAAACAAACTATACTATACCCTGTGTCCAAGTCTAAGGGAAATGTTGAACCATTACAATAGCTAAAGTGTTTCTAAATACAAAGATTTAGTAGTTATTAATGACTAGTTATTAATAACTACTATTAGATTGTATATATAATATGTATGTTTATATTTTTTTGCATGCTTTATGTATGTATGTAAACTTTCGTCTATTTAAATGCATATGTATTTAATTACATATCTTATTTTTATATTTTGGTCTTAAATATAAGACAAGCTCACCCTTAAAATTAAACAAACCAAAACACAATAGTCCTAGCACAGACTGTACGTCTATCTGGGCTATTATTGAAATACCAGACTCTTATTGACATACTTGGTTGGCTCTTTGATTTATAAATACTCTGTACTATAGATTTAGGTTACCTGCTGCATGGTGTAACATAATTGTAAGCTTTGTAAAATAAATAAATAAATAAATGTCCCTAGGGAACTGCCGAACTCCAGAATACGAACTATAGCTTATGTCCAAGTGAAGAGTCTCACCATTACAACATGAAATAATTTTCAAAGTCAGTTCTATAGTTCCAGAGATTACCCGCACGAATTTAATAAATAGATATAACCCTAAATAACTGCTTGTTCCCGGGGAACAAACTATAGCCTATGTCCAAGTAAAGAGTCTAACCATTAAAAATATAAAGTTACTTTTAGTTTAGCCGTGTTTCTATTTGCACTATGTTTATTTAAAAAAACATCAGTTTTTCGAGATCGCGAGTTTTTCGGTTGTCGTAAAAGTTTTTGCAATTTTAAACAAAAAAAAAAGTTATATGTATGGTATAGTTCAGTTTTGATTGAGGCAAAATGAAGTGCTTAATCAGTTTTTACGATGGAATCCATAGATAAGAGTATAAACCGGATGGAATCTGAGTACAAAATACCAACTATCGGTAAAAATTCTGCTGATGCAAAAAGGTGTTATACATGTTTTGTTAGTTTATTATTTGACTTCAACAAATTATTAGTACCTATGAACTCCTGGTCATAATTTGATCTGCTCTTTACTTTGGAGCCAATTATTTACCCAAGTGCGAGTCATCAATCATTACGACTGGTCGTCAAGATATTGAAGCACGGATATAAACATGTCGCTCTCTTGAATATTTCGCCAGGATTTCACCTGCGTGCGCGCCCCGACCCGCACCGCCGCGCCGCGCCGTAAGCTCATCTCATCACTTTTGGGTGGTTTGGGCCATCTGCTTTAGTTTTTGTTGCGTACACACTACCACATGCTACGGTATACCTTTGTACGATTTTCACCTTTATGTGGGTGTAGTAAGGACTGCCGCTGTGGTATGGTATGGCGTGTTGTAAACTGTAGAAGCTTACCCCATTTCGGGGAACGGAAGTGGGGTGCGCCTGGGTGCGTCCTTGAGTTTGGCCTGTTGAATTGGGACCGGATCTATCTATTAGGTTTTTGTTTTGTTTATTTGTTTCTGCATTGTTGGTTGGTGTGGTCCTGTCGTGAATCGATAAAACGGTGATTCCTTTATAGCACTTCTAATGATATCCTTTACGGCGTAGTCAGGGCGTATCAGGGCGTATTTATTAGACGTGGTAAATTACTAAAAAAGCACGTCACGAAGTACATAACGAGGGGATATCAGTAGGCCTACCATGAGTTTTGCTTACTATACACGTTAACGTCTGCGTAAAATATTTATATGAGAAATTGTGCAGCGCCCCTAGGGGCTTACTACAGGAACCACCATTTCTCATACAAAATATTTTACGCAGACAATAACGTGTATATTAAGCAAAACTCATGGTAGGCCTACAGGGGGTATATCAAAACCATAGTATAAACCTATACTGTGTCAAAACAAGTTACTCTATGGTCAAAACTTTATAAGTTACTCTATGGTCAAAACCCTCTTCCCACCGTAACATCCCATGAACAACGTAATAGGGAAGTGTGAACCTTATCGCTGTACTTACAATACAAAGGAGGGGTATCTAATCAACACGGGCATGTTGTCTGTGGGTATCCACAAGTTAAAAAATTTACCCCAATATGACAAAAAAATTCAACTATCTCATTATTTTAGTAAAATACAGGACAAAAATTTAACGCTACAATATATTAAAACTAAATAATCTAAATATGCTTTTTTTGGAAAGTTGTACCCTTATTTTAGAAATGAGTGCATTTTTTATCATGGTGGTTTTTTACATGTTGTTCTAAAGAACTAAACGTCTAAAGACGCCAACAAAAAATGCACTCATATCTAAAAAACTCAATACAGTGGGAACAGGGTACAATTTTCCAAAAAAGCCAATTTATAGCTAAATTTTTTGTCAGATTGGGGTCGATTTTCTTAGCTTATCGATAACCCTCCTTTTTAGTGCACGCAGGTTCACCTCGGACAGAGTGTTTTCCATCACCGTCAACAAGTGATTGATTGTATACCACAGAATTACTAAGTAATTGTCACAGACATACAGACTAAACCTAAGGATTAAATAGCTTTGGCAAGTTTCCATACAAAAACAAAGTGATATTTAAGCTACATGGTACGAAGAAACGTATAAAAATGAGTTGTTTTGGCTGGCTTATGCTTGAAACATATTTTCTAATACCTAAACTAATCTCTCGTATATATCTTGCTTGAAAACAAGCAATATATTTATATCTAAAAGAGCCCGTAACTCACTGAGCTAAAATTGCTTCAAGTCGACTCTATGCGTTTATTATTAATGTTTGGTCTGTTATGTCTGTGGTAATTGTATACAAATATTATGCAAATCAATTCCGAAAAACTCATTGGTGCATTTTCGATCGGCTGTAGGATTCGAATTTCGTACGGTCACAAGATTGAATGCCTTGCAACACTCAGCTACCGCTCCTGCTATTAAATTACAAATGTTGTTTATTGTATCACAAGTACACCGACAAAACTAATCCAGCAATCACATTTACTTTATAGACAACAAACAGATATAACTCGTGAAGTCGGCAATTCAGCATAAATCTCAATGAAAACGGATATCCTTTATACAAAGCTCGCTAGCTCAAGGATAAATGGTAATGGTGTTGATTTAGAATATTATTTAATAAACACAAATATTACTTCGAATAAGCTCTTTGTTCTGTATATTAGGTATAGAGTGACATTAATTTATGCAGCTACATTCATACTGGAGGCTTGGTCATTGATCGATCACATCCGTATCACGGACCGATAACACTTTTTGCTAATTTCGGAAAATATAACAAATACTATAACTGGGATAAGAAAGACATTTGTAGATTTTACATTTAAATTCGAATTCAGCAAGTGTTTAGCGAGATAAACATCAGTGACAGGTCTACAGGTGAACAGCAATAAAAAATCCGTTTTACGAATGCAAGATTTTGTGGTCTTGTGGTTTATTGGTAATTTAAATTTTTATTTAAATCCAAAATCACAGTGACTAAGACTCTAAGAACTTTGTTCGTAATATCTTTGTTTGTTTTGTAGATAGAGATTTAAAAAAAATCAATAACTATGTCTGCTTACCGACAATAACATTTAGGAGATATTTTAAAGCGCTTATCTGAAGGTCCAGATGAGCGCCAAATCAAAAGCTACAGCATTTACAAACCCTGACGTATCCCCAAATTAGGCATAACTTTTTACAAGCTAAGATTCTTTACGGAGTTTAAAATGGAAATATGCCATACACTCGGGCTAGAAGAGTGCTACACTGGTGATAAAAACATATTGGTGTTACAAGAGTTCTACTACGGCATGTACCTTATACAACCTCATTGGGTGGTAGTAGGTCCAATAAACGTTAAGTTTAGAAACCAAACGTATAAAGCTATTTTGAAGGGCTGTAATAGCGATGAAAATTGCTTTGGGTGGTATATTAGCGATAATATGACCCATTTATTAAAGTGCTCTAGACCTTAGCTCACACGACTTTTTATTAGACTGTAAACGACACGTTGGTTGTAACTTAGTAGGAAAGATACATTAGAATCAATTAATTTAAATATTGCAGTCACTCAAATATAATGGCGGTAGAGGGTTTGCCTACAAGTGAGAGCATTATTTGCGGTGATTGATTATGAGCGCAAATTAAAACCCATTCGTCATTTAAGAACCTTAGAATCCAAAATGGTTTCAAATAATTCCATTGTACGCGTTTTCTTAGGTGGTAGAGCTGATGCCGGGCTCGACTGTGGAGTTACCACCATATTACTCGCAAATCCTCCCAAAATTATTCGGGGGAGAGTAAGAGAACAGCTCTCAGGCAAAACCAGGCGGCCCACCATTGCCTGCGACCGATGGATGGCGGTATATCCATCCCAAATTGCCGGGCCTTATATACAGACTGGTGACGGGCAGCAGCGTCACTGGTGCAAGGGTTTTGGCACCGAGCTCACCAACCCGCCTGCCCAGCGTGTGTGAGTATGGGCATTTCTTCCAGGAGGACCGCCAGAGTGGCGAAATCCTGGAAAGGCAGCAGTGGACGAAACAGGCTGGTGGATGGATGACGCGTTAACGTGAAGTGGGCATTGCGAAAACGTGCTGTGAGAGTCCAGTCCCCTGATTCTGTATCGTAAAATCGGTTGCCAATCGAGTGCCTATCGTCGAAAACATACATACTATCGAATTCCACTTACGTTCGCATTTGAAATGACATCACAATTCGTAAATAGTTTAATACCCATTGAAGGTCATTTTGGAAGTTAATTTTATATCTGTTTTTGGTGAATAGCAATCATAGTTGACAACCGATTCGAGATACGTAATAAGCCCGCAGGACGAGCTTATGTAAATTCGAGCGCGAGTAAGCAAGATAGACATAGTATATGAATCAAATTCATCGTAAGCGATAACCTAAATGAAACTTTATAAAATAAATCTTACACAATGTTGAAAAAACGACACTGGACAATTAGCCAAAGAAATAATCGTGTCTAGTTTACGATCCATATAACAGACATAAAATACAAAATAAATAATAAATTCAGACAGCTGTTTAATTGTTTTTCCATTACTTACACCAAAGAAAAAAAAAATCGAGATAGTCTAATGGTTTTTTAGATCTTCGAAAATATTATTTTTATTGCGTATTTTTTTCAGTTCTACATTTACATCGGGTTTTCTGAAAAACTTGTCTAAAGTTGGATTTCCCAACGCCAACTTCGCTTTAAGTGAGAAAAGAGAGCTAGGTAGGTGCATTTTAAAGCATCAGGCATTAGAAGAAATTTTATAACCGCCATCATAGAATCATTGGTGTAATTTAGAACTTCAATAGTTAAAGCTGTTCTATTCTTTAAATATATTATGGTTTTGAATTCTAGACAGATGCATTGCCTGTACCATGGTGCTCGAAGTCTCTATACTCATCCTTTTATTTCATTCTTTTGACCTTCCTAATGTTACCGCATTTAATGTTACTTTTGTTGTCCTAAGGAATAAATAAGACTATAGTAAAGTCAATTCTGAAGGCTCTAATCTTAAGTGTTAGTGCTGTCAGAACTTAAATTGTTTTGAACTAACATAACTTCTGTTGTTACCACTAAAGAACAATTTTGGAATGAAGAAAATAGTTTTGACAGCATTCAACTCATCAGAATCGGCTTTACTATCGTCTTTGTACCCCATAAGACTCTAAAATAAACTCTAAGTATCACTTGAGTGTTTGTCGGGTAGGAAAGAGCATCTGCTTGAGAGGTAGATTTAATTTAGAAAAATTATCTATGGGTCATCAATTCAACACTCTCTTTTTTTGCTGTAACTTCATTAATAATTTAAAGCTTTGAGATTAATTATTTGCATGTAGCTTATTTGGCTACGTCCCATAAAGCAAAGTTGCCTTATTCCAGCGGCATGTCTTAAGTCTTAGGGCTAAATTTATTTATAAGTACAAGAGCGGCATGCCGCGTGCCAGAAGCGTCTTGCTCAAAATATCGCGTCGTCTTGGCTTCCGACGACGTTCATCCAATCACCATTTGAGGAGCTTTTCACCACGTGTTCACGATACGTCAATGTTTAATGAACTTTCTAACATCTAACGATCAACCTTGATGTTGTGTTAGAGGGAATCCTGTTACATATGAACTCGGGGGTCGGGGTTAATCAAGGCACACTTTTAGGTCCTATTTTTCAAAGTGGTATAGGGTGGTCTTAACTGGTCTTTATTTTATTCGACAACATCACGACGACGACAAAATAGCAAAGTTGACTGAAAAAATAAAAGATTTAGCTCATAACCATCTCCTTACAAAATATTGTTCCAGAAAGAGCCGTAAGCGAATGAAATGGAAACGAGCAAGAACTTGAAATTTTTTGTCAAGTTTTTTGTTAGCATGTCTCGATAGGAGCTTTTCGTCGTCCAGATGATGAGCTTTATCAGTAGTCCAGTCAAGTGGCGGTACGTTTGATGATACTTGAGGAAATTATTTTATAAGCGTACTTTAGCAGGTTAAGTTAGTGCTGCTGCTCATATGTTTTGTAAATCATCATCATTTATCATTTCTTAGACTTAGACCTACTTTCTATTCCGTCTGTCTTTCTAGTTCATATGGATTAAAAACAGTAGTGTAAAAAACATGTCTATAGATTTAATCAATACCTATTACGTTAAAACAGTTTTATCCTGCGTAGTGTATAAATATAAAAGTATGGAAAAAAGCGTAGAAAATATATAATAGGTCATGAAAAATACCTTGATTTTTTCTACCATTGCATCGTGATCATTTGGGGCATCGATTAGGTAGCTTTTCTGAGAAATAACAAAAGGCGGCTATAATCGTTGCGACGCAGGAAGTTCAACGGAAAATGACATCATACTGGTGAATAAATCAAGGATTCCAACCACCGCAACAGGCCAACATTACCTGCGGGTGTGACTTGGAAAAATTAACAAGCCCTAACGACTTTGCCGCGTGTAGGGAACGTCTGACCAGAAAATTAATAGCCTTTTGTTGCTACTAAACTTTGCATTAATATTTCAAGGATCTGTAACCGAAAGTGCTTAGGACTGGTCTGACCATAAAATATCTAATTGCTGACATTAAAAACGTAAAAATATATACAACCACAACACTACTGTACCACACATAACAGAAGTCATCAATTCACAGACATTTCGCGATAAGTTTGGTGCCAACTGTTTGACACTTGACAACGAAACGACGGATTTTGTAGTCCTGTGGATTTCTTGACGTATGGGTCTGAAGAAGATGTAACATTCGGATTAAAAGGAGCTATAGAATTTTCTGTGATACTAGTCAGGAAAAAGAGGCGGAGCAGGGTCGCAGGCTAAAATCTAGTAAAATCAACCATCCATACAGTGGACTTTCAGTTAAATCACTCAACCAATTAAGTGGGCATTAGCGAATGAATGGAAGGAAGGCTGGTATCAATAGAAACGCATTGTTATGGGTCGCCATGGCCCATTTAACCCTGCTTATCAGAGAGAAGGGGCTTGGGGTCAATGCACGTGTACCATGGTTTCATAGGTGGGTAAGTAGCAGATTAAAATTCGAATGGATCGATACTACGCATGTTTGGGTACAACTTTGTAGAGTTGTTCCATTTGTTTCTAATAAGCGGTTTCGAGTTTTGACAGGAAGGCGTGGTTGACCAGCATTTTTGGGCGCTTGGAGCCTCGTTAGGTAAGGGGTTAATAAATAGTTATGATGTCGGTAGGTCAGAATGAGCAAATAGGTACCAAAAAAGGTTACAAATTACTATTTTATGGCTTTTCACTTCCAGCGAATCCTGATTACGAGGCATCGAAAGCTCCAACCTGGGCTTTAATTAAAAACACAGATAGTCAGAGTCTATCCGTCTGACATTTAAATTATTTAGAAGAACTTTGACTATAATCCTAGGTAACGAACAGGACTTCAAGTAATGATGATAATAATAGTAATGCAATGAAAGTATTATGAATTTAGCTTAGTCTGACGAGGTACTAAACAAGCTCTTTTAGCAATTATTGTTAGATCGTATTAGTTGAAAGTTTACAACATAATCCCATAACCTTTATGTCTTATTTCAATAGGCAATAGGTAGGTAAGCACTAAGCGTCGAAGAATTAGTTCAGTTTCCTATTATGAAATATCGGCTCACTATTGTTTTGTGCAGCTCTCTAAAGCAAATCCGTGTAGAAATCGGTTTAGTAATTGTATTCTATACGTTTGGTATACTCCCATGAGAGCCGTGCGAATTGTAATCTGTTTCATTGGTTCGGTAGAAAATAATCAGCTTTCTTTCAGATGTTCAACGTAAAACATGCGAAGTGCATACAATTTCCCACATTTTGTGTGTTGAAGTTCCATAGAAATGGAGATTTTGACTACTGCTGCCAATTTTTAGAACATTTAAAAGCCATACCTTTGCTCTGACAACGACCCAACTATAGATTAGACTAAATACTTTTAGTCCTATCACCAATAATAAAAAGAGTTCCAAATTAAAATGCGAAAACTACAGGACGTCAGCTATAAAACTGAAACTTATATTTTATCTGTCTGTCTGTCAGTCAGTCGCTTATCCGTCTGTCCATCCACGGCATAATTCAAAATCTCTACCCTCACAGTTATGGTAAAAAATGCACTTGCTTTTGTTATTTTTGACAAAAAAGCATATTTCGCGACTTGTCAATTATGCTTTTCTGGCAAAGTTATGTTATTTTATGCATGGCGTTGTAAATAATTGTGCACAGCAACTATAAACATGCTCTAAAGGTATTTTCCCGATGGTACGTAAGTAATTTATTGTGAGTTTCTAGCATTATCTACCAGGACGGCTATTCTGATATTATTTTTCACTAGCAATATCAGCCGTCCGACTTTTACAACGTAAATCACTCGAAATTTGTCTTAGCAAATTTTTCGCACGTGCCGAATAGCTATTTGTAGCAGCCATCGATCGCATTGAAGATTCATAATAGTCAACAATCGAAAGCTGTGACTATTTATTGTATACAATGAACGAAGCACCCCATGACACTGCCTTGGGCTTATCGTTCATCTTGAGCTGACTCACCATAATCACAGTTCTTCGATTATAAATATTTTTAGGGTTCTCCTAAGTAAGGCTAACCCTGTTATTTAGTTCGATTTTTCGTTGAATGATTAACCTACTCTTGTTATAGATTCCAAGTTTCTGAGAACCCAATCGGGAAGAAAATTTTCGAATTAAGCTTCTTTTCACGATAGAGTCCCGTGGATTTACCCATTTACGCTGCAGATACGAATGATATAAAATATTTACAAAGAGAATAAACCGTACGGGATTATGTTTTTATCGAAATTATTGCGTACTGTGCTGAATAGGGCCCATATATAGCCATAATATCGGGTTATTTGCATTTTATCTCATACTTTTGGCAGCCGAAGGTCTATAATTTGGATGCAGCTATCACAATATTGAGTTTTATGTAAAATGTCAAAAAAAATATTAATGTCTCACTGACACTCTACTACCAGAATTCAGATCGAATGTGACAGTTTAAACCTTTTATATCTTACTTGCTCCATAAACATGCCCCTACTGCTGACAATGACACCTATTCTCGTGTAGCAAATATTAGATTTAGAGCTTAACCTTAAACTTTTCATTGCAAAATAGGCTTTAACCCAGATGGATAAAAGTTAAATGACTATTTATTGTAAATGAGCTGGTATTATTTTAGGTTTTTCAACTCTAAATTTAAGGTTTGCTGCACGAGAATAGGTCACAATAGTAACATTAAAGCTGACAACACTAAAACTAAAATTAATTTTAGCCTTCTAAACTATGATAAAAATAAATGTAGATATATATTTTCAACCCTTGGTGATTTGTTCATCGGAAGGAAAAATTAACATTATAACACTGCGGTATATAAACGCAGAAGAAAAGTAAATCTAGAGTGAAGAGCTCTGAAGCGGTTCAGCTCTGATCCCGGTTCAGAGCTCCTCACATCTAGATTTACTTTTCTTCTGCGTTTATACTCGTATACCGCAGTGTTATAATGTCAATCAAATTCTCCTGTGAAAGTTTTCAGGTAAATAAATATCCATCCATCCATCCATCAGCCTGTTTCGTCCACTGCTGGACATAGGCCTTTCCAGGATTTCGCCACTCTTGGCGGTCCTCTTGGAAGAAATTCCCATACTCACACACGCTGGGCAGGCGGGTTGGGGAGCGCGGTGCCGAAACCCTTGCACCAGTGACGCCGCTGCCCGTCCCTAGTCTGATTTATATAAGGCCCGGCAATTGGGGATGGATATACCGCCATCATCGGTCCCAGGCAATGGTGGGCCGCCTGGTTTTTTTGCCTGAGAGCTGTCCTCTTACTCTCCCCCGAATAACTTCGGGAGGATTTCCGAGTAAGATGGTGGTTCCCCCACAGTCGAGCCCGGCATTAGCTCTACCACCTATTACAATTAATTTAATGAATGACTTTAAAATACATATCAATATAAGGTGTCATTATTTATGCAGCCAAATTCATACGGAAGACTCGGTAAGTGTTCATTATCAACGTTAGACGTCCTTCTTTGTGAAATTCGTAAATTATTCATTTTCCCTACAAACGCAACCCACCCAGCCCCGAGTCAATTACTATGGCAGATCAACATTCGATTTTGTGAAATTGACAAAAAGTGTTATCGATCCGTGTTACTGATCACTTACCAAGCCTCCAGTATGAATTTGAAATTTCATATTAGTGTAGACGGAACATATTGTTTGTCGACGAAGTACACTTGCCATACTTTTTTCGGCTCAGAAACCAACTGCTGCGATAACCAGCCGGTTTCGGAGTGAAAGTATTCGGTGCTGTGATGATCACACGGTTGAACCAGCAAGTTCAATGCCTTGATTACGAGTGTTATTTAAAATTATAATATTATTGTAATAGCTTTTGCTTTCTTGTGCGATGAATACGCTTGCAGGTGGCGTGGCGTAATTGATGTAACGTATATGTATACAATGTACATAGGCTTCAAAGTTTGCACAATCTTTTCCCTACAACCTCGGTTATTCCAGTTTGATATTTGTTATTGATATGTCAGTAATTAAAAATATGCAGATCAAGATAGAGTTTTTAATTAATATTAAGAAATCTCGTTTCTTTAATTTGAGCAGAAATGTTACTTTCTTTGGGTGTGGGAACTGGTGATGGCTACTTCTGCTTTTTTAAACACTTGTCGTTTTATTACAAGTTTAATTACAGTGTTTGTTTCGTAATTGTCCGATTTTAGAACGTAACGCCAGATCACTTTGATATAAAACGCATGTTGACTTCGTTGACTACTAACCAAATCTATTTGATATTCTTGACAGCAAAAAAACTGGGCCCAAAGGACAAAGCGTGTTCGCCTAGTTGCTTTGTAATTGAATCAGATAAGATGTTATCAATGAGTTACGGGAATCAAACTAGGACTATCAGTACTTCGGCGGATTAACGAGAACAAACCTTAGATGGGACTTTCGTACGTGACTATAAACTCGAATGGGTATCGATTTCTCTACTTACTTCGATAGTGCCAACGAATTGTAAGATATTGTTTTGCAGACGTTGTTATTTTTATAAAGACTCATTTCCTGTTACTTCTGACCGTATTCTACTAACGGTACATTAGGATATGCATATGGCTAGGATAAGAACTTGTGTAAAGTCTACTTCGAAAATGCCGCTAAAGATAAACCTATAGTAGATTGTTTCACAAGGGAGTACGCATAGCAAGACATTGTCCATAGAGCCCGATTTCGTGTATACAACCAAACTCATACTGGAGACTCGGGAAGTGGTAAACACGAAAAAGATTTTTGTGCCTCTCTCTACATTATACTTGTTCATCAACAACCTCGACTCAATAGTATGGGAAGTCAAATTTAATTTTGCATATTTCACAGAAAGGTTCATTTAACCCTGGTCCTGACTACTTACCGAGTTTCCAGTATGATTTTGGCTGCATAAACGAAAGTCACCTTAGAGATGGTTTAAACTCTTTGGTATAATATGCGCTATGGTATAGGTTCAAGCTGTGTCGCCCAGATAAAAATTCTTTTTTTTTCACAAATAAAACATTAATTTTTACGCTCACCTAGAAATTAAAATAAATACAAAATGAATGAAAATAATATCAAGAAACAGGATACAAGTAATAAAATAACTAACATAAAAAAACTATAGCTAAATATACAATTAAAATGAAACCTATCTAAATTTAAAACAAAAAAATTATTGTTGAGGTTGTCGCTGCCGCATGGCAGGGTGCCCACGACGCTTAGCTTATGCGTTGGCCAAAATAAGCTCCAGCTCTTGGGTCACCCGACACATAGACCAATATCAATATCAAAAAATAATATAAAATATTCAGACCAAAATTTTTTTCTCACTTTGTACATCGAGCGAAAACATCAATTTTTGACACATTTGAGACTAAGAAACCTTCTCTTTTAAAAGAGATGATGCTAAAAGGGCACACTTCACAAACATTAAATCGTGATTCTTGTTATCATATCACATCTATGTTAACTTGATATTACTAAATCCGTTTAAAATTTTAGGATCAGCATTGCACTCCTTGCACAATCTCTCGTGACATGAACTCTGAACAAAGGCACGAAACACAAATCGTGGTCAAGACCAGACCAATTCTGGTAATCCTTATTCCCTAAGAATTAAGATTCAAACAGTATTTTACAGTAGCTAACTTATCTTGGGTAGTGCCACTCGTTACACATTCCATTCCTTCATTCAATAATGGTGTGTCGAGAATAATAAATAATACCTACGAGAGGTATAATAAAACGGCTAACAATACAGATTGGCGAGCGATTGATAATAAATAAAATAAGTCTTGACTTACGAGATTAATTCACAATCTGCAGTGGTTGATATAGTCGAACCAACAACACTTATAGAAACGGCTCGTGCTTGTGATCATACAATAACTTTTCTCTAGAAACAAAGCCGCGGTCAAACTCAGGTTTATAGTCATCATGAGGGTTCTAGCGCATAGAAAGAAGGTCTGTTTTAGAACGATATGCGTAAGATATTAGTGAATAGAGCTGGGCCCTGCTCTGATCCCTTACCGAATCCTGAATTTGAATGAGTAAATTAAACTTACCTTATATTTACACGCATCTCTCAAGTCCTATCGATATGTTTCTTTCTTTGGATTCCGAAACCTTATAGCCAAGTCCCAAGTATATCTCTCTGTTTTGCCCGGCGTAACTGTAAGATTCTCTGTTACATCTAAATACAGAGGTAAATAATAATATACATTGTCACTTTAAGAATCCCTGTGTCAGAGGTGTTTCCAAGTATCGACTGTCAAATTAAAGTCAACAGTCTACACTCGTACAAATTTGCAACCACGTTTCACCGACGATTATTACGTCCAAGTGTGATGAGTGGTGACCGAACACAAACGGGATTTTAACCCACATCCTCTGGATTAGTGGCTGAGACGTTAGAACCACTGAGCCACTTGACACAGAGGAGGCAGCGGCGTGACATCTATCGGAACTAAAAAAAAACAATTATTTCTTCAATTAAAGGCGTCTTTATAATTATGTAGGTAGGTATATGTAATTTCAATTCCTGAAATATGCCTGCCATCGTGATCTTGTCTGTACCAACGGTTTCGACAGCTCATGACCTAGTACTGATCCATGTTAAAACGGTACAAGATCTCAATCAAAAAGTATTCGCAGAAATCTCATGTTTATATCGCAACCTCGCCGAGTTATGTCTTCTTGAAAGCGCTCAAATAAGAACCTTGGACCACCTCCGTGATAACGGTGATCTTCAGGTCAGAATCAGGCACTTTGTAAAGGATATTTAGGGTTCCGTCAAGGAGCTGAGTGCATCCTTCCGTCCGTCTACCCACGGCATAGCTCAGTGGACGGCAAGCAAGACCGATGAGGCCGAAAATCAATCGAATCGTATTTTTTACTAGTGGCTGAAGCGGAGGAAGCAGATACTTGATATTGCAAGATTTGCAAGTCTTACTACAAGTTTAATAAATAATATACAATGTTAAGACATTCTCAAAAACATGTTCAATAGTAAATAGTAATTTACGAGCATAATTGAGGCATTAAGAGCAAGAAAAGCCTAACATTTCCAGACATAATTGATTTTTAATTGTGTCTGGAAATGTTAGGCTTTTCTTGATCTCGTGCCTCAATTTATATGTTGTAGACATATCGTAGAATTGATCACTTCATGATCTGCCCAAATATCGTGAAATCTGTAAAAATAAAGGGGTCGCCTCGGTCTGCTCCGCTTCGCTTAACTCCCGAAGCCGAAGCTAAGGAACTTAACACGCTTGCTTCGGTCGTTTGCTAGGTGCAGGTTTTTGACTTTTAGTTGGAAGTTTATCGTAAACTTATTAATTTATCAATTCTACGATATGACCACCACATAAAAGCGCCAAACCACTTACTTATAAAGAAATTTGCGGAACTGATAGTACCTACAAACTTGAAATATGGCACGTATTTAGATACCTTACAATACGCAGGCACCATTACAAATTAAAAAGGTGTGTTACAAGTTGTTAAACTTGTGCGTATTGTATTTGCAAATGTTATGTAGCTTACGTTCTGATTCCACCGACGAAAAACATCAAGCTGCGATATATCAACTGAGCTAAAGATGGATGGTACACGGAATGGAAGATAACAAGGTTAACGGATCAGTTGCCTCAAGCACAACGTTGACAGGGCTGCCACGCCTCGAGGACTCCAAAAGAGTTCTCATCATGTATATACCATACATACCCTTACAAACGCATGACCCTCTCTCCTTGGCCTTATCTATCTAAAAGCAAACAAAAAATACAAATTTAATTTACAGCACGTAGGTTAGGTCTTAAAATATTAAAATGAGTTGTTAAGCCCTTGAAAATGAATTGAATTTCGAAACCGGTTGGGTTAAAAGTACCTATAGTTTAGTAAATTTTGTGTAAACAGTGTACAAGTGGTTTTCATCAAGATGCTTTCCATGTTTCACCAAGTGCCGACAATCGCAAGTATAAGTTACCTTATCTATCTATACATATATTATAATAAAGTTGCAGCGAAGTCAAAACTGTACATGTAATATTTTTTTTAAGAGTTAATATTTGTGTACTTGACTAACGCTACAGAGCCCAAAACGGAACTTTTTGGAATTTTTGTCTGTATGTATGTATGTGTGTATGAAAGAGTATCACGTCAAAACTACTGAACGGATTTAAATGTAATTTTACTGTTTTGTAGCGAAGTATCCCAGAAGTGCTATAGGCTTTAAATTATCACAATATCTTATCTAGAATAAAAGTTATCGCTTGGACTACAAATTATTTGAAACTCTTACTGGGCAATGGTCAAGTAGAATGGTTATTATACAATTGCCTTCTTCATGATGCTTGGTCACTTTGGGGAGAAGGTAAGAGGGCAAAAATTTAATAAGTTTTTAAAACGAGTTATTACATATTTAACATACCACGTATTATCCTTAAACCACGCGAACGAAGTCGCGGGCACAGCTAGTATTATATATAATCTACATCTACATCTACACTATCTACACTCCTACATTTCCATCTACACTATTATATAAAGAGGAAAGATTTGTTTGTTTGTATGTTTGAAGTAAACTGTGGAACTACTGAACCGCTTCTAAAAACTCTTTCTTTTGTAAAAAGCTACACAATTGTTGAGTAACATAGGCTATATTTTATTTAAATAAAAGTAAGTTTTCAGTTTGAAAATTCAGTATTTGTGAACCATGTCAGCAGAAAAAACGCTGCTTAGCTGCTTTATCGACGTGCCCTGACCAAATGGTTAGTTATACATGATAAAACCGGGTGATTTTCGATACGAGAAAACTGTATCAGTTTAATCTAACTAAAGATTTCCATCTACAACGATCCTGACACACCTCTTGCTAATATTAAGCTTGAAAAATTTACTACAGCCAGGTTTAAGCATAGATACATCAAATACTGTCGTTTAAGTAATGATTTCTTCCCATATGGCAAAACTAATCAGTTAAATCTGACTACAGATTTCCATCTACAACGACCCGGACACACCTCTTGCTAGTATTTAGCTTAAAAAGTGATTAGTAAGTGGTTTATGTATTGATTTTTTACCATACGAGAAAACTGCATCAGTTTAATCTGACTACAGATTTCCATCTACATCTATCCTGACTCATTTCTTGGCACTTTGCTAAAACATAGTAACCAGGGTCTGATGATTGGCCTGGAAGATGGGTACGGGATCTCCTCAACGGACAACGGCAGACCCTTCGAGTTTGGGCTTCTTGATTGGTATTTTTTAGCACTTTAGTAAAACATGGTGACCAGGGTCTGATGATGGAACTGGAAGATGGGTACGGGATCTCCTCAACAAACAATAGCAAACCCTTCGAGTTTGGGCTTATTTGATTTGTCTTTATTAGCACTTTGGTAAAACATGGTGACCAGGATCTAGTGATGGTACTAGAAGATGGGTACGGGATCTCCTCAACGGACAAAAGCAGACCCTTCGAGTTTGGACTTATTTGATTGGTCTTTATTAGCGCCTTGGTTAAACATAAACATGGTGTCCGTTGCATATAGTCGTTCAAAAAATCATATTCTTTTGTTTTCCTTATTTTCACTAAAATCTCTTCGACGCGGGCGGAGCCGCGGGCAAAAGCTAGTAAATAATAAGGCCACTGAATAAGGGCACTCAAGATCTTATTCTACAGTGAATTTGTATATCAGAATGTCCAAGTCATAGCAATTGTAAAAATAATTGTAAATATAGTATTTTCAAGTTGCGGTGCCCGTCTTTGTTTGTATCTCAATATTGTAACTAATATTATGTAACACCCATGTAACAGCATAAAAGCAATTGAGTATTTGAGAGTATTTGCTCTTAGAATCAGAAAACATCTAGAAATTCACGTACTTACTAAAGTTATTTCTTACGCCTTTATGTTTCTTGCACGAATATTTAAATTATCAAAGGAACTACCATGCTGAAGGCTATGGATATAGTGTAGGCAGCATCCTATTGTTTATTACGTTACATGAAACTTTCGATAAATCAGAAGAAATGGCTGTTGCATAATCTCACGCATCTAATTTTTATTTCCTACGTATATTTTGTAATACGCCTACGAAACCTGTTCGTAAAGAAACTGTTATCGGGTTGATCTTTTCACTAGTTTATGCTGTAAGGCAGTCTAAGGTTTAGTTATGTAATAATATTGTCATCGTGTTGCCGCTGCGATGGCTGGCATGTTCCGTGCTTGAGCATCCGCCTCCAGGGTTCTGCTCCCCAGATTGTGTTGCCATTTTGTTTTCCTTAAAACGTGCGATTATTCATTTAACCCTGTCTCTATACAAAAGTGCCTAAATCAGCTTTTATATTAGCTAAACGTTAAAGAGGCTACTTAAGGCTGGTTTAAAGAGAGACGTAAAAAAAGAGGCTAGAATAATACTTCAATTCGCAGTCCTGCTCTAACGCTTCTGCTTTTTAACTGTTTATCCTACTCTAATCAGAAGCCGCGTACGCAAAAACATCAGCTATTTTGTAATCGCGGCTACACTGATGGTTTTTTCATTTAAATTTTTCATTTTTTATTTATTTATTTATATACATTTTATGCTATACAATCTTTACAGGCTTACACCTATTGCGATTGGTAACAAATTATTATTGGAACAGTCTGCAGCTGCTTTATACTAATATCAGTTATATTATGCAAAGTTTCAGATCTAATTTCAAGTATTCATTGAATGCTATCGGTTTATTGTACGATTTGGAGGTAACTTTGTAATTTTTTTCTATCGAGAAATTTTAATGGAATCAAGTTTTCACAACAGCTTGGACGTAGCATTAGTCCTCGACTTTATCATACATTAATTTCATAGTGATTGTTGCAGTATTTGTTGGTATAAAGCAGGACCACGCGAAGCGAAGTGAGGTATTATACACAATTAACATTAGATTCCCCCTCACATAAATTGTTAAAAAATAAAGATATACATCTTACTCGTATGTACAACTACACTCTCTGATTTGCACATAGTAAAGTACAATAGTGGTTATTCCCGATATAAAACTAAATTACTTGATAAACTCCACAAATATACTCGTAAGTCTATTATTATAATTTGAATCGAATTTAAAACGAACTGTTATTCTGAAAAAATTGTTCTTAGTCACAAAAATCTCAAAAATTGAAAGTCAAAATTTTCCATTCATTGGAAAACCTCGTAAGGTTGGCAGGACTGATCCATGCTCCAGGCGTCCGTTGTCGCAAGCAGCTGATAAGATGTCTTCCGCCAGTGAAAGTCCTGGACAAGCACACATTGTCAACCGGCGAACAGTCACGCTCTGCTAATTTGAATACCAACATGCTGTAATAGAATTATCTCCATGATTGATAGACTTATTATATGATGATGAGGCTCAGAAAGTCGCCACAATAAAATTGATAATTTGTCAAAGATATAAACTCGTTACAGCTACAAAAGGTTGCATAATATTTGCTGTAACAGCGATTTATTTATTCTGACATTCTTTTGTGTATGAGCGCGGTCGTTGGCCTTAGAAATTGCCGATTGACTGATGAAATCGAGAATAATCGAGAATTTCTCGTATCTAAATGTTAGAATGATGACTACATGTGAAAATTTACTCGAATCATTATTGCTCAGTCATTAGACGCGGTCTTTACTGCCGTTTCGGGTATGATGTGAAATTCGTGTAGAGAAAGAGCTTGAACTATTAAAACTTAATTGGAGGCTGACGATTGTTTGTAATGTATACAAATTAGTAGAAAACTGAACTGAATTACCTTAATTTGTGAATATTACAAGGAGTAATCTGTACAATCTGCTTCAGACTGAATATTATTTACTGACATTGGATCTAAAGTAGAAGCAACAATTTATATCAGTTAAAGCGATCATTTGTTAGTGAAACAGAGCTTTTTATTGCGTTGATTAATCTTCAGTTGTAAAATCTATTGAGCAAATTGAACACTCGCCGCCGTATTGCAATGCCGCTTTGTGGATTGCTGTAAAATAATTTTGTTTGAAGTCTTATACTATGTGGATGTTATGATTCTGCGAGTTGTTAATCTTATCCTATTTTGTGTTATATTTATTTCTGCATATCGAAAACTGGAATGCTTTCGCTTACTGAAACCACTTACATGCTAAATAGCTTTCTCAAAAAATATAGCACCAAAGGAAAAATAAAAAAAAAACCATTCTAAACTACCTTTCAACTGTAATATCTCTTTACTAAAACATTGTTGCATATAAATATTGATTATTTGAAAAAAAAAAGACGGGATCTTGCTAAGTTTCTTGCCCATTCTTCTTAGCAAGACTAATCAAATGGGCGGAGTTAGGCATGTATTTATATGTGTAACGTATTAGTATTTAGTATATGGGCAGCTATTATTATTATCATATCGTATATAAATAATTGTATACATTAAATATACCTTTATTTTAGTTCATATACGTGTATTTACTTATTAAATATAAGCAAACCCAAAACCTATTTTAATATATTGTATTTCCTCTTTAAATGTAATAATTTTTACTGCGACAAATGTATTTATGTACCTATATTGCAGAAATAAACTATTAATTTCATTTTTTTCATTTCATATTGTTAGGGAACCCTAATTGTGCGAGTCTAACTCTTTCGTGGCCGGTGTATATTTTTATTTTTAATGCGTGTGTCATTTTAGTAAATGTAAGGATACAATAGAATACAATAAGAATAAAACACCGGTTATACTAGTATCTACGAGTGTTAGTTCTTTGACTTCGTTTTATTTCGCACCTCATAACTTCGTACTTCCCTAACTCTTCCAATGTACAATTAAATCTAACGACATCTCGCAACTATATTATGTAACTGATGCTTTATTACAAAATACCTTTGTAATAAATAATAAAGAGTACAAGCGTGTTTGAAATGAAAAGTTTAATACGACCATAACCTCTATTCCTACGCACAATCGTGTAATAATATAGGCACATTAACTTTCACTAGAACACCGATAGAAGATAAAATTGGAAGAAAGAAGTTCGCAAATTGGCTTTTGTAGAGTTCCGCAGTAAATTGCTTTATTGCCAGAATTTGGTATTATTATATGTTACCGGCCAAATCCAATTTTAGGACAAACTAGTTTTGCCCAGGCCAAATTAGTTTTTCGAAAATTTCAAAAATCCTTTAGCGCAGAAGCGGGGCGATAGGTTTAATTTTAGTAACAACCCCGAAATCCTTTATTGCAGAAGATTGTGCCCCCTTATCCTGGTCTAGGCAAAACTAGTTTGTCCCGAAATCAGGTTTACCCAGTAACATATAGACACACTTGAATATAGGAATATGAAACTCTATTAGAAGCACAATATTACAGTGCCAACTTTGTTCTCTTTGTACAACTAATTGATCTCATACAGATCTAAAATTGCAAATATGTTAGCATTGCAAGACATATATTTCAGCGTACGCCTTGTCTTCCAATTTGTAACTAAACATGTTTGAATAGAAATTAGCTCTTGTAAGTCTTGTCCAAACGGAGCCCCCACCGTGCGATTTTCGCCACACTTGGCCAAGTTTTTGCCACCCAAACCGTGTGGTCACGCGTGGTATATTGAATATTGGCTTATTGTACGAACAGCAAGGTCAGAAACCAGCAGCTGTATACTTTCGTACTCCACGGATGAAATCGAGTTTGGGTTGCCACTGCGGCAACGTTTTTAATCAATAAGAAAATGGGTATTTTGGAATATTACCCAAAATCTTCGTTCAAGCCTGCACTGAAATTTAATGTTTTTTTGTTGTTGTTACTTGTTGCGTTATTGAGATGGTCTCCATGTAGTGGTTGGACTTGCCAAAAATTTTTCTTGATGCACCTGTCTTAGTCTCTTATTTCAATTCTCTTTATTCTTATCATCGCTAAAATCAATAGTAAAACAATGCATTGTAGTCCCAGCTCACGGTTCAGAGCCATATTACAAATTACTCTTAAACTAAGAATTATTTCGTCAAAATTACGAAAAAAGTAGCGAAGATTACAAAATAACACTCGGCGACGGCAACACAGAAAAAAATGCTTGTTTTGGAGAGCTTTACGCATGACGTTGTCGTCGACATGGAGTCCAGGGCAACAATCAGGAATTTGGGTCCCCTACTATCGTGAAATCAGGAAAAGATTAATTTGTCAGCAATTTTCAAAATAGAATGAATAGATGCTTAAAATAAATATAATTATTGTTTTCAAGACTATTGAAAATTGCGCTGTCTTTGCATTTGTTTTATAATTGAACAAAAAAAAAATATATAGGAAATTAACTGAATCATAAAAGATTTTGTCGAGAATTATAAATTAATTATAATTATATTATTATATCTAAGGTTGTAATGATGGCAGGCCATGCGAGGTCGCCGCGGGGCCCACCGCGAATGTTGTATGGGTTGATAAAACCTAATTTGTATTCTGCCCCGTCTGCTAGGTAAACATGTCCCTTAAACATCTTACGGGCCAATGTAAATCGCAAAAACGAGACATAGCACGGCCTGTTTTCATTTTTCTACGATAATTGATATTAAGATTTTTACATACTTTAGAAGGAAGACCACAATAGTATGTCATAGTTTTTACAAAGTACGTAGTAACATTTTTTATAAAAATAATTTTTGTGTCCTCATTGATACCTAACTAGCTGAGGTAAATCTTGGACAAGTATGCTTTGTGAATATCCAACGTTTCGAGCTCGGTGCAAAATGCACAACTTATGATTGTTTTTCTTATGATGGAATAAAAAGTACTAAGTAAATGTGATTTATGGCATTTCGCGACTATAGTTTAATGTCAATTAGGCTTTTCTACCAAAATTTTGTAATTTTATGCATTACGTTGTAAATGAATGTCCACACCAACTTAAAACACGCTTTTAAGTTGGTATGGACATTCACGCTAACTATTACATTATCCATAAAATGATGCAATTCTGCTAAAAACCCCAAAAAATAAAATGAAACAATTCTATTTCATACATAAGATAAACAATCATAAGTTATGCATTTTGCACTGAGCTCGAAACGTTCCCCCTTAACCTTGGCGTTATAATATTATATGGACAACATCATTACCGTGGTTGGATTATTTAAAGATTGATAGAATAGTGTGTAAAACAATAGGCTTGTCAATGAAACGGGAGTGTGGGGAAGACAAAGTGTGTGAGACAAAGAATGTCAGATAAATTGGTGAGTGGGAGTGAGGATGTGTGAGAGAGCGTATATGATAGAGTAATTGAGAGAAACAGTGTAAGGAGAGAGGTTATATTTAAAACATTTGATGCTGAAATGACAATAAAGGTGAAGAAGTATGAAATGACCCTATTGATCAGTTGTATGAAGAGATTCACCGAGTTGCAGGTACCTGCAAGTGGTTGTTGTCCCAAGCTTCGTACCGGTTGGAGTATGCACGTGGCCGCTCCCACATGCTCAGTGCTGCGTCCGGGGTTGAGGTGATGGCGCTCGCTTCTTTGCTCTGACAGTTAAAAGTTGTTTTGTAATCTATTACAGTGTTGTACAGTGTAGATTTATTTTATTTCTTCCTACAACATTTTTTAATACTATTAATATTACTGGATCTGGTAACCCTAGCCATTGACTGCTTTTTGCCCTTCTTCATGGGCGCTTCGCTTCTCGACGCTTTCCAATTATACTTAATAGTGTTTAGACTTATTAGTTTCTAGTGAAATACGGAGTAGTTTATATTTTAAGACTTATTTTTTGGCTTCCGATTCCCAAAAACAAAATTTTACAAATTTTACTTGTCGTAGACTAAATGTCAGAATTATTTAGGTATATAAGAATGGGTTAACTTAGAAAAGAAAGCAACTTTCTTTTAGTTACCAAACAATTTTTCCCAATAATGTTCCGTTTTTACGTTCTACTTGAACGACGATAATGTGAAATAGACATTTGGTCATAAATACCGTTCAATATTTCGTGTCATTATTGAAAATTACATAAAACTCACGGAAAAGCTGTAAATTCTAGAGGTTCTTATGTCTCATATAGAGCTTGGCGCCCGGATTTGAGAAATCAACTTTTCCAAAACTCACAGTCTTGAAACAATTGGACATAACCAGACAGGTTCAGCTTTCCACTGTGATATAAGCTTTCGGTAAACCATTGTTACTTAATTAAATGTTAACTTATGTAGTTTACGTGGAAAACGAAAGGTTACACTTGCAGCCGGTTTGGTTGAGTTAAACTTAATAAGGTGCCTTTAAATTTTACGTGCAGCTGACTGGAGATTCTAAGATTATGTGCTTAATTTCTTTACCTAATATTAAAAAAAACGTCTTTTCATCTAAAAAAAATTGCTTCCGTTCAGTTCAGTTTCAATGGTTACAGACAGTTGCGAAGTATCTAGCAGTTTTTTGTTCGTTCACAACTTCCGTAGATTTTGGTGCTGGATAAATTATTGGCTCGCCTGTTTTCATTCTCCCCTTTTTAGGTGAGCGCGCTTCAGCCTGGGTCTTAACGACGCTTTTTGTCGAGTGTGGTAGTGGCCAAGATAAGATTGCATATTTAAAAAAAAACCGGCCAAGTGTAAGTCGGACTTGCGCACGTAGGGTTCGTACCATCATCTATAAAAACGGCAAAAAATCATGTCTGTTGTATGGTAGGCCCACTTATATATTTTATTTTAATTCAATTATTTATTTTTAAAGTGAATATATAATACAACTAAATATTCTGTGAATATTTCAAGCGTTTACCTGTTGCCGTTATCAACATCGAGCAAAAAACCACGTTTGTTGCATGGGAGCCCCCTTTAATATTTATTTTATACTGTTTTTTATTTCTGTGAAAATTTCTACTGTCTAACTATCACGGTTCATGAGATACAGCCTGGTGACAGACGGACAGACAGACGGACAGCGGAGTCTTAGTAATAGGGTCCCGTTGGTTACCCTTTGGGTACGGAACCCTAAAAACGTAATACAGCTACATACTTGCAGATAATCCTACGCACCTAAACCAGAATTTGTAGTCTTTTAGTGAAAGCCTCATCAAAATCGACTCAATGATGCTTAAAAAAGTAAACACAAACTTTCTTTAGAAGAGTTGTTAGTAGATGGTACTATTGGGGAAAGTTCCGTTGACAAATTTTTCGCTGTTAGTACCTACAACGGAATCAAGGGCGGTAAGCGGTCTACGGAATATTCCCTAGAACCTACGCTTCGTGCTCTATAATATGTATAAGGTGATTTTCGTTTATAGAGCCAAATTCATACTGGAGACTCGGTAAGTGGCAAGGACCAAGTTTCAACCGCCCTGCTTGCGAAACACGAAAAATATTTTTTTGTGCCTCTACCTCAACTTAATAATAAATTAGTATAGGAAGTCTAAATTTTATTTTGCCATTTCACTACGCTTGGAGTAGAATAAGTCGATTCTATCACTAACTGAATTGAAAAGGGAACATGCTCGAATAAAGTAGGAATTTTGGCGATAATTAGTGCGCGCGCAAGGGATATTCAGACTCATAGATCTCCGAGTAGAGTAAGGAGCCTCAAGTTTTATACGTGATAAAAGGTCTGCAGAGTCAATGTATCCATTTGCTATCTTAGGGAGAAGAATATACATTTCACGGGTAATTGAACCTTGGTCTTGATCACTTACCGAGTCTCCAGTATGAATTTGGGTGTATAGTATATCAATATCAATCTATAATATATACGAGTATATATATTATCGCGAGTCGAGGTATCATCTCGTCTCAGACCAAATAAAAACTCAAGACGGAGCGCTGTCAACATTGACGTGAAGCCAGTTTCGTAAACATGTGTGCACTTAGTGAGTGTTGCCGCCAAGTAAAAACTGAGACAGATTGCGCACGTGTGAGTTTCAAGCCGTGTACGAACACGAGACTGTCTCACTTTTGGCCTGCCTCACCTACTACATAGAGTAAACTACGTCTTGACTTTTTATTTGGACTAAGCATCTCGTAAACTGAGTAATTTAACAATCCACTCGCATATCCAAAGAGCCGCAAAGAAGGCTGCCTGACGAGTCAGCGTTTTCGCCGAGGCATATGTACTGCCTATAAATTCATACTGGAGGCTCAGTAAGTGATTAGTATCACGGAGCGATAGCACTTACTTATTGCCTATTTCACAAAATTAAATGTAAATTAAAGTGGTAAATTGACCCGGGGCTGGGCTTGCGTTTGTAGGGGACAAGAATAATTTACAAATTTCACAAAAGTGGTCATCTAACTTTGATACTGAGCACTTACCGAGTCTTCAGTATGAATTTAGCTGTTTAAATAAATGTCACCCTATATAAGGTCCTACAATAATAAGTGAAAATAATTCTAGATAGTAGATTGTGTATCGTTAACTGATTGGCCACAATCCAGAAGAAAAAAAGTTTTTTTGATCAAGTAATTTTTCCACTTCCCAATACAAAGTGGTTCAATCAGCTGACTTAATTTCTATGAAAAGGTAAAAAAAAGAAGTTCGTACAAAACTTTTTTTTCGGTGTATAGTGTTCTATTAGGGATACTCTATCATCTCTTAATTTTTTTTCACTTAGAATTGTAGGACCTTATGTAGTGCTATTATTCTCGAACAAGATGAGGCAAAAAAAAAGTAATTTAATGGTAAAACACATAAACTCGGTTATACTTTTCCTTCGTTTTAGTTGGAAGCAAGTTTTCTGTACACATAGGTATACATAGGTGTTAGAGCTAATGCCGGGCTCGACTGTGGAGGTACCACCATCTTACTCGCAAATCCTCCCGAAGTTATTCGGGGGAGAGTAAGAGCTTTCAGGCAAAACCAGGCGGCCCACCATTGTCTGGGACCGATGGATGGCGGTTTATCCATTCCCAATTGCCGGGCCTTATATACTCGTAAAATAGGACTGGTGACGGGCAGCGGCGGCAAGGGTTTCGGCACCGCGCTCACCAACCCACCTGCCCAGCGTGTGTGAGTATGGGCATTTCTTCCAGGAGGACCGCCAAGAGTGGCGAAATCCTGGAAAGGCCTATGTCCAGCAGTGGACGAAATAGGCTGATGGATGGATGGAAGTTTTCTGTGCCCGAATTGGCTTCTTCTTTCAAATTTCTTTACTCGAACTAATTTTTCCAAGTTCTTATAGAACAATAAAATAGTTTTGCACAATGCACTCACTGTGCTTGGAGCCTATTAATTTTTCTTTTTTTTATCATAGACAAATTAAAAAAAAAGACGGAAGCAGATACAAAAACTTACGCGCACTGTGTTGAAAATTTAATGAATGAGCTAGATATGGAAAAAAAAATGTAAAAACAACTTTCTTCAAAGCACTGTTATACCTATATATTATATTAGAATAATACTATTAAGATATCTATACTTAAAGTGGAACACAAAAAGTATCTTGTTTTTTCCTTGTGGATATTTTTGAGAGTTTTGAATGATTAGGATTACCCAATTGAACGTTTTAAAAATTCAGTCAAACATAGTGTTTGTTCACAATGCATCTAACGAAGATACTTACTTAATAGTATGGTAATGAAAAACAACATAGAAGTAAAAGTGCGCATAGAAAGTACGTTAACACCTTCCTTGCCGTATCTTATTAAAATGACTAATGATCACCTTCTGATTTCATTATTTTTAGTGTCGTATCAACCAAATTGTTAAGTTTTAAAGACAGATCGATGTCTTTTGTAGCTAAGTGAGAGTATTTCTTCTCAAAGGTGGTAACGGAGGATCTCGGTGCAAAATGCAAATCATAATATTGTTTTCCTTACTTTTGAATAAAAATTTTAAAATAAATGCGTTTTATAGCAATTAGCGGAAACTGCTTGTTGATAGTTAGGTGGTCAAATTAAAATTATTCAATTTTATGCTTTACATTTTAGCTGCATTACATTACAACTGTAAACACGCTTTTAAGTTTGTCAATGTAATGCAAACAAAATGTGATACATTAAAGTACGTAATTTTTTTGTGAAGACTTTATTATTAATAAACTATTTCCGCAAGCTACTTTAAAACACATTTACTGCATACTTTTTATTCAAAAGTAAGGAAAACAATATTATGATGTGCATTTTGTAGCGAGGTAAAAAGTTACCCCCTTAAGGCGGTTCTCCCGAGCACTTATTGAAAAAGCCTCCACTGACTGTTTAACTCCTAAGGAGTACTAGCAAGAATAATAATACCTATATACAGAATGTAAATAGAGTGCGACCTTCAATTAAAACCACATACTCTACCGACCATACTGAACAACTCTTTGAAAAAAAAACCCGCGCAAATCTTCACAGAAAAAGATACTCAACCGTATATGTGAAGACTTTATCTCGTAGCTAGGTCTATTTTAGAACGCTGCACCGGAACAGCTGTTTCACGGACGACGCTATCTTCAAACTCGCCCATATATCGGGGTTCACGCATTTTTGTTTGGAACTCAATTATTTCCCAAACGAAGGGTAAGCGCGGGTGTGTTTCTTGGGAAAAGTGGTGCAGTATAAATAGCATATGTGGTTTCATTTAATGGAAGCAGTCTATTTACACCCGGTATATATTTCGCTTATCTATCTGTTTAGTCATAGCTGCAATAATGTACAACGTTCCTCACTTGTTATAAAAGAAGGTTTGGTAAGTTTGCGTACTTGCATGAATTTGGCAAGTTTTCATTGTCAATTATTTGCATGTGTGATGTAACAGCATTAAAACGATTCAGCTTTAACTGTGAAAACTTGCCAAATCTTAATATTCAGCAGCAAGGACCCTTACAAACTTTGTTTTAAGAACGTTGTAAATTATTTCGGTAATGTTTTCACTGAAGTAACCTCCATTAACCTTGGCACTCAGTTTGATCTTAACTAGTAGTTCTTCTCGAACTGTGAACTCGTGCTCGCCCGTTTCGCGCTTGACCGATTTGGCTTATGTTCGAACTTAAAAATTCATTGTGCCTCATTTACTCGTCTGCCAAATTTCATGACATTCCGATCAATGATACTCGAGTTAACAAACATTCATACATACATACAAACGCCGGATTGTTCTAGTAGACTCGGAGAACTCGCTCGCTTCGCTCGCTCGTTCAATAATTCACGAATTTCACAAAAAGGTTCATCGAACCTTGTTACGAGCACTTGCCGAGTCTTCTGTAAGAATTTGGTTGCACAAATTAAAGTCACCTTATACAATATCCGTCCATGGTACACAAGGAATGGTTGCAGGTTAGTTAGTTAACATTCAGTAAATAAATTAAATTAAACTAGTAGTTCACCCCGAACTTTGAACTCACGCTCGTCTGATTCGCGCTTGACCGATTTGCCTCATGTTCGAACTTAAAAATGATTTTAGTGTTATTTACTCGCCTGCCAAATTTCGTGACATTCCGATCAACGATACTCGAGTTATCGTCGAACAAACATTCATACATACATACAAACGCCTGATTGTCCAAGTAGACTCTAAGAACTCGCTCACATCGCTCGCTCGTTCAATAAAGCACGAGTGTGGTAAATTTGAGTTTACCTACATTTTTTATGCACATAAAATAGCACTACTTGCGCTGAAAAATTATTTTGTATGTTTGCTAATATATTTACTCATAATCAAATATATTTTTTGTATATGGCATGCGTATTATTAGAGCTTTCTCTTGCCTGCCCCCCTTCCAAACAAATTCCTGGCTAAGTCTTTGGTTGTTGGTGTGCCGGCCGATCCTTTTCGGACTAAAATAATAGTAGTTCTTGCGTGTATTAACGTAGAAAAATGTTCACGTGGTATTCTCTAGCCGTTGATATGCAAGGAAATTAATTTTTTTACGAGTAGTCAAACTAGTATAGGAAAAAGTGACATCAAGCAAAATTGTGTTTGCAATATTATCTTTGTTTAGATTTGGTTTTGTAGGCAACAGCATTAACCTATATGCATTGTTGCTCTAATTGTGTAAATTTTTTAACTTCACTACAGCTTTTTTCACTTCATGAAATTATCAAGGTCATTTTTGTTGTTTTCGTATTTTAGATAATTAGGGGTGGAAAGGTATACTCTTAATAGCCCGGGGCGCAGGTCTTTTAAATACTGCTTATTAGTTCTACAGTTTTTTTACGTCATAGATACGTTGATGGTTGCAACAGAATCTGTCTTAAAAAGCAATTATCTATTGATCATAGGCTAATCAAAATAACGTCTAGAAAGAACAATTTGTCATCGGCTGAGATACTATCAGAAACTTGTCCAGCTTCAGCACGGGTTAGTGTAAGTTTGTTAATTAACACATTTGGGTAAGAAAAGACTTGTGCATTTAGCTCCTGCCCATACGGAGGTGAAGTATCTATGCGATATCATGGGTAAACATTTATTCCTAATGTTCACGGGCCTAAACGTGTGATACCTTTTTAGAAACAAATATTTCCATCCCAGAAAGCACCACTGAAATGTATACGCTTCAAGGTAACATAGTCTTTATTAGGAGACCGGGTTTAATAACACTAAATTTAAGGCTTCTGATAAAGAAAACTTCAGTCCAACCGAGTGTTCGTTCACAAATGGCAGCAAAATTTTAATTAGAATGCCACACATTTCACGTACTTGCAAAATGACTTCCAGGGATTAACTAAGCATAGTACCCTTATCTTTTTATTTACTACTTCCAGTAACAACAAGAGTGGCTGGGATAGCTACGTCCATTTTTCGCGATATTGCATCTGATAATTTTTATACTGCATATATATATTCTCATAGAGGTGGAAATGTCAATAGTCTCGAATTATGGAAGATAGGTATTTGATAAAGATATACATGTAAAATGCAACGGCTGTCTGTATCCTTGTTATCTTATAACTTCATACTACTTAACTGATTTCGATGCTTCTCGTATACTTTAATTGTTATTTAGGAAGTTTCTTAATAAGATTTTTAAGGCGATAAGAATTTCCGTTTGTGTGGAAAAACTCACAAAATTAGTTATTATGCGAGTACTTATTCGACAGTTGTTGATCGCGTGAGAAGAAATGGTTTCATTCAAAAGATTTATATTTCTAAATTCGTCGGAATTGAGATCGATCTTACTTTAGGGCTTGAAGAAACCAACTGATAAACTACGCTTAAGTAATTCTAGTTAGTCATACAGTTCCATATGAACATAGAATCATTTTTTTTATAATCCAATCTGCACAAACCCCTCAGCATTTCATTGGCATCCAGTTATAGATTAATTGCTCTAAAAGTTATTGTGTCAGGGTTGAAAGCACTTGGACCTACCTAAGTTTAGACGCACATTAATTTATGTATATCTGACTTGCTAAATTAGGCTTTAGACATCAACAAATCACCTTGATTTTTAAACGACACCTAATAAAAACTGGTCAAGTGCGAGCAGGACACGCGCCATGACGGTTCCGTACCATTCAAACAAGCTAATAGCAAGCTGGAGACCCGAGAAATACCCGGACGGACAGACGGACAGACAGGCTGAGATAGCAGTAGAGGCTCAATTCAAGTATGCTAAATTAGGAGCTCGATGTGTGTCGGTACAAATATCGACAGAAACGACATTGAAATAACGTTCATATCAGCGTGCATTACAAAGTGGCTGTTACGACGATCGCTGCGTCTCCGGCTAGCGTAAAATAGAGAATAATTCTCTTCATATATCATAAATTAGATACTTATAAGTTTTAAACAGCATTATGTTAGATTTTTGAATTGTTCTTGTGTGTGTATGAGATTAACCTCGTCTCTTTTGAATTAAAAAAGATAAAGCATTTTATCAACTAAAATAATATTTTTTTAAGCAATTGAAAGGTATTTATTTATTTGTTGTAAATAAACTTTAAATCTTTTAACGTTTTAAAGCAATACAATTACGGAACATAAGTCAAAAAATGTCATAAATTTTTTCAAAATTTTGTAGTATTCTTAAAGGAAGTTCAAAGATATTCTAAAAAGGCTTTATGCGTAGTTTAGCTCTCCATGTTGCCCTTTAGTATACGGAACCCTAAAAATGGTGGTAGAGCATTTGGTAGCTTGAATTGGGCTCAATCTGGGCACCTAGGTTCAAATTCTGCTGGTCGAGCAAAAACCAAAAAGATTTTCGGAGTTTATGTGCACGTTAGTGATCAAACGTATTTATGTGATACGCTCACACCCTATTACGTTAGGAAGTAAACAATCGTCGGTAAAACAAGGGTGTACGAGTTTTTTCAGTCACAATGGGCACTCGAAAACCCTAGCAGCGCCTCCACGGTGATGTAGTATGTCGTCGTAAGAACGATGTATTTAAAATTATCAATAAAGGACACCATTTAGTCCATTTACAAGTACATTACGAAATTCGACCAAATTATATCGTAAAACTTTTTACGTTGATTTAATTGTTAATAATAAACATACGATTATCATATAATTTGCGGTTTTATCCAAAAACTTCCAGGCGCATGCCTTAAAATGTACTTATTTAAATCAACGTGGAATACTAATTGCATGCTTTACGACCATTAAAGTACCTTTATGGTATGATTTTAAAATTATTGATACTGAATGGTGGGATTTTGCAACAAAAATAATGCGTTTAAATGCTTAAAACAGGACGACCTTAAACAGAGACTTACTCAGGAAAGGTTATCAAAACGCAGATCACGCATGTCCTAGATCGTGGATTCCCAGGACACGTGGGTGCTACGTGGTGTTGCCATGTCTATTTCTGTACATTGAATATTTTCACGAGATTTAAAATGAAATGGGCTATTAGTATTGTACTGAGGCCAAAATCACAATTTTTACAATTTTTGTCTTTCTGTCTGTATGTATGTTCCGTTTTAACTCGAGAACCACTAAACGGATTTAGATGCGGTTTTTTCATTATCATCGTAGTGACCCTGGTCAACACATAGGGGTGTTCATAAAATAACGCCCAAGCTGAAACCGGGGCAAATATTGAATAAACGCTTTTAACTCGAGAACCACTCAACAAATTTGGATGTGTTTTTTTTATCATCCTAGTGACCCCGGTCAACACAAAAGCTATAAGGAGTGTTCATAAAATAATTCCCAAGCCGAAAACGGGGCAAAGTCTACTAGTCTACTATAAATGTGTGCCGGGGGAGCGGTTTTAGGCACTTGCGTAATAGTATCAGTCATTAATTACCGATTTCCGTAGATTTTTGCTGTCAGTCTCTTAGTTTATAAGCGAGCGCGCTTCATCTTAGGTTTTATCGACGCTTTCCGTCAGGCGCGGTAATGTAAGCCCACTGTAGGTATCAAAAATGTTTTTAATAAGTACTCTCTCAATTATGTTTTTATTGCGAAATCCATCGCTTTGGAATACTCTAAATATTATTATTAGAGTGGATTACAAACCAGAAAAGATGAATTAGAAACAAATGTAAAGACAAGAATTTGAAAAAATTCCTCGGTTTGATTGTATTGTTTCCCAGACAAGAGGTCGCAGGTTCGAATCCTGGCCCGAGGAATTTTTTCAAATTCTCGTCTTTACATTTGTTTCTAATTCATATTTTCTGGTTAGTAATGCACTCTAATAATAATATTTACTCTCTTAATATTCGGACATCTGCAGATATTTTAAAGCATTGCCTGTGCTGGGCTTGAAGGTAAGCGATATATTTGTCGACGTTAAATACTCTGGTAGAATATTATAGCTAGCACACCACAACACACACATCATGTTACTACGAGTATTATGTTATGAGCAAATCATAGAGCAGTACAAAAACGAAATGACAACCAAAGCTACGACAAATTTTTCGCATCAGTTCAACATCTGCAGGTTTCGCAACGGTCGCGGGTTCAATCCCCAGCAAGGTCGAGGTCGACTGTTTTTATTGCCACAACAATATTTGTTGTTGCGAAACAGTTTGTCATTAATTTACATTTAAGAGTGTCGTGCAATTTTGACGAGCTTACGTTGGATTTATTTGTTTTTATGATAATTTAACAAGGTTTTTCTTGAAAAGATAGCATTATCTGAAATTTATTAATGTTGTAGCCAAAAAGCGACATTGATCGTGTTTATGGTCTAGTGGCTTGACCGTCTCGATTTATGAGATACTAGCTTTTGCCCGCGGCTCCGCCCGAGTTTTATTCGGTTTACCGACATGCTTTTTTCCGGGATAAAAAGTAGCCTATGTGTTAAGTTAGGGTATAAGCTAAGTCCGTTCTAAATTTCATCCAAATCCGTTCAGCCGTTTCAGCGTAAAAGAGTAACAAACATACACACACACACAAACTTTCGCATTTATAATATTAGTATTATGTAACTTAGTGTCGGTTTCCATCTATGGTTGCTATTCACCAAAAACAGATAAAAAATGAAGTTCCAAAATAACCTTCAGTGGGTATTGAACTATTTACGAATTGTGACGTCATTTCAAGTGCGAACGTATCCTTAGATAAGCGGATATTGTATGTTTTCGTCGATAGCACTAGGTTTGGCAACGATACAGAATCGGTGGCTGGACTGGACACGGATACGGATTCAAAAGTTCAAATCCCGCATATTTATGTGTTCGGATTGTACAGTAGAGCCCACATCAAGCTAAAATCCTCCAGTATAAGCTGACCTCTCATTGTATAGGCTTCCGTACAATAAGAGGTCAGCTTATACTCAATGTGTATAACTTGATGTGGGCTCCACTGTACATTTCGGAAGATACCCTCTACGATCATGCTGGTAAACTGTCGGTGAAACGATTGTGTACGGACTGTGACTTGCATTTCAGAGTTACACTCGTGGACACCTCTGACACCCCCTCGGGGATATCAAGTTATATAATTATAACCAAACTATGCGCGTGTAGGTTCCGAAAAACCATAATTTATTCTTCCTTGTTTGAAGAATCTAGCAATACTAGATATTTGAAAAAAATTTGGACTTCTGTCAAGAATATAATGTACACTCTTATCGAAACAGAATCTTCAGAAGTCATTCCAACATTGAGCCATAAAAAATCAAAGATGACTCCAAACAAAGGTTTCATGTCGAGTTTTAACATTATTTGAGCAAAATCATATTACATTATTTATTAATTAAAATCTGTATAAACTTTATTATACTGTTATCCGAACAGATATTTGATACAAACTTTAGTTTTTTTTTAAATAATAAAATTCGTGATAAAAGTCGTCATTTTGATAATTTTCCAGAATTCGTCCCTCTCGCACTGCAGGTTTTTCGGCATGGAGTAACAGCGATCAATGCAATCGGAACCTATTCTCTTAACAGGAACCAGAATATTTTGTGTCCAAGGGGTGCGCTGAAAGACAGCGCTGTCAGGATCCTTTTAAATCTGGCAGCACAGCTGAGCGTGCTATCTATTGCCAAAAACATATAATAATCAAGAAACGACATGCATTTTTTAAAGTATTTTACTTTATTTAGTTTGTAAGATTGTCTCTTTTGATGTCACCTTATTTTTTTGGCAATAAGCCTATTTTTTTTCTTTCATATTGTGACGATGTATTTGTAGTTTAAAAAAATGTATTTTTATGTTCGGAAATAGTATAGTAAACAATCTCAATGCCCACATCCTTCCAGTTGTTACAACCAATAAACATAAATCAGACAAAATGATTTGAGTGAACGAAGTCGCAACTCTAATGTTCCGATTATATTTTATAACCGAAAAGTGCGGAAGTGACAGAACAAAACCCATTATAACTATTTAAGAGCATTGTCAAGGCCCAAAACTGACCTCAGAGTGAACATCAATCTCTACTAATGCTTTTGACTCATTGAAATGCTATGTTGATGCAGTGAATTCGCTCCAGTTCTCCATTTAGAATTTATAACGAGGAAGATGGTCCGAGGTTTGTTTCGGTGATGGCAACTAACTTTGAAACAATGATAGGCTTATCTTTTAGGGTTACGTTAAAAATGGGAACCCTTTTAACTATGCTACGGTATTTGTTTATCTACCCATCCGCGGCATAACTCACTGAGCTGATTATGTGGGACTCCAAAGAAGGATGGAAAATGCCGTCATAGTTTGAAAATGTTTTAAATATTTGTTAGGGGCTGGTTTGGGGTATGAAATGAAGCGTAATTCCAATCGGATTTCTTCTATACAGGGTTAGTTTTTCACGTGGGCGTAGATGGGCAAATCCAAAACTACAGGGAATATTGTAGGTAGCGAATAGTTTTTAGTTTTCTTCAAAATCTACCCCGAGACTCCTCCAGGGTATTGTATATGTTTCAACCTACAACGTGACGCGTGCTTTCAGAAAGATTTACCAAAAATACAGGCAGCGTCGTAAATAAAATTGTCTTACAGAGAAAAGCATTTTGGACTTTTTGACAGTGGACATTATGAGACCTAGACTTTCTGACAATTGGACATTTATGCCCCTGAATGAGTTTATACATTGATGATGGTCGTTCAAATTAACAATTTCCAAGAAGAATGTCGATAAAATTTAACGGTAAAAATCAAAAAAGTAAACAGACGCTGTCGAAAAATCAACATACGTAAATTGAGCACATATTTTTCGCGTATAAATTGTTAAAGTCAATAATGACGACACAGATTGCTTACTTTTACACTTGAGTGCAATGCAAACAGCGCAGTATTACAAGTTCACGAAGACGTGCACTTGAGGACAAGTTTATGCAACTTGCTTACGCCCCGTGTCATATGATGAAAGTAAACAGATAGCATTTTATTTATTTATGTTGTTGTCCTTGAACATTTTATCGAGGAATGCTGAATAATATGTACAAGGTAAAGGTTTTTCTTTGCCGAACTAGATAGAAAAATATCAGTGCGTTTAACACCTATGTATAGTAAGTTGATGTCAACCAGCTGTTTGGTCGTATCTAATACGTTTCTGATAATTCAATGTCATCTCATGACATGTCATGACCCAAAAACAAAGGGACGTCTTGTGTGGCCTATCCCACATGTCCCACAATCGCCCATCATCAATAAATGGGCATTTGATAAAGAATCTTGACTGACGACTTTTTAAACATGCATACTGGCTCACTACAAGTTAATTTCATTCCTTTAGCAAATCACACGAAAATGCTGCAATTTTTCCCAGTCTCGTGAAAAGTGAAGTAGGCGGACTTGTTCCCACCAACACAATCCTCTCGCACTTTCGTCAATCAATTCTTGTGTAGACATAGTCTAGCGCCAGGAAAAGTGTCCAACAGTTTAGGGAACTTCCACTTTTATTCCAATGCATTACGGATTTTGACAGGAGAGTTTTGATATTTAGTGTTGTTGCAGTTCAGCACTGGCGCATGGCCATCGCATTATCGCACAGCCGTGTTTGTAAATCATAAACAAGAGGGCGGCGAGTGCGCTCGTGGGAAAGTGCTTGGGTGCAGTGTGGCCAGTTTATTTGGCATGAAATATACAGTCGTACAGTGATGAGAAATATTTTGGCTCTGATGATTTTGTAAGTGAAACAAACTAATTTCTAACCTGCAATCTATCACACTTAATCACAATTAATTCGACAATTTACAATTTCTCAACAGGACGGCTATTCTGGCTTTATTTTTCACTCGCCATATCAGTCGTTCGAGTTTTATTTACAGTATGATAAATAAATGTCATGCCATAGAGAGTTATTTTCTCTATGTGTCATGCCAATGTAAAATAGAGTGACTAAACCTCATCAAATTTAAACCATAGAATATAAGAAGCGCTTTAGGTTTCAAAAAAAAAACATATCCGTACAAAATCACCCAAAATCTGCCATAGCCATTTTTTTTCTCGTGCTAGAGTAGCCGTTCTGAACTCATAAATTCGCAAATATTTAAAAATAAAAACAGATAAGTACCAATTTTGGAATACGCAGAGCAGAGTGCCCGTTGCACTAAATTCTACAGAAACTGGAAGACTGGAACCTCCGATTGCCGAATCTGAGTAAAATCATACTAAATAAAAAACTGTCATTACGCTCCCGAGATAAAGCCGAGATAAATGAACAAAATCCATCTAAAAGCAAGAAATTACATAAAGACGGCCACACAGTGTTGACTTGCCGTCGTGCGATGTCGTGTGCTATGTATTGCTGCATAGTTGGGTACTTTTCTATGTCGTTGGTAAGCGCTCGTTGGCTCATTGTTGTAGTTGTAGCATGTTTGCAGGAGTTTAATGGCTGTGCTGATTTCTTGCAGCTTCCACTTCACAGAAGCAACAACCTAAGATCCACAAAATAGTAATAACTTATTTTAATTTACGACTTAGGTGATATGATAACTCGATTTTCTCAAAACTGTCGTGTCATTTACCTCATTAGTTTTAGTATTGAATAGTTGCATATATTTTATATTTGAATGACGTAAAATAAAATCAAGTGTGTCTGGAAATGTTAGGCCTTTCTTGCTATCAATACCTTAATTATAAGTGTGACTTGTAAAAAATCAAGTTCAAGTGTTCGAGTTTATTACCTACACATGTACGAGTGTATACGTAGACCACGTATAATATGTGGCTTCTAGACTATGATATCACCACAGATATATAATTATTACTAAGTAGCAGACCAAACATGAGGATTAAATAGCGTGGCAAGTTTCCATACAAAAAATCAGCTAGATTTAGGCTTCATGGTACGAAGAAAAGTAGGTATAAAAATGCGTTGTTTTGGCTGGCTTATGCTTGGAACATATTTGTTCATACCCTAAACTAATCTCTCGTATATATTTTGTGTGGAAATAAGCAATATTTCTATTCAAAAGAGCCCGTAACTCGCTAAGGTAAAATTGCCACGCGTCGACTCTATGCGTTTATTATTAATGTTAGGTCTGCTACTATATTATACGTCTATGGATATCACTGACAATCTCCTTAAAATCAGAATATTTAATTTTTTATAAGTATGTAATATGTATATATGTGAGGTGGTAGAGCTGATGCCAGGCTCGACTGTGGAGGTACCACCATCTTACTCGCAAATACTCCCGAAGTTATTCGGGGGAGAGTAAGAGAACAGCTCTCAGGCAAAACCAGGCGGCCCACCATCGCCTGGGACCGATGGAAGGCGGTATATCCATCCCCAATCGCCAGGCCTCATTTAAAACAGACTAGTAACGGGCAGCGGCGTCACTGGTGCAAGGGTTTTGGCACCGCGCTCACCAATCCGCCTGCCCAGCGTGTGTGAGTATGGGCATTTCTTCCAGGAGGCCGCGAAGAGTTGCGAAATCCTGGAAAGGCCTATGTCCAGCAGTGGACGAAACAGGCTGATGGATGGATGGATGTATGTATGTACGTAGAACAAATATTGAAAAAAAAATTAAATTTGATTAATTATGTATTTTTTGAATATACATATTTTTACATTGTCTATATAAACTAACAACAAATGTTCTTTCATCCTATATTTTTATCATAGTTTTTAATGTAAATTATCTTTTTCTTTATTGTAAACCATTGGTCTTAATATATATTTTTTATATTATTAAATATAAACTAATAACTAATAACTTAAAATGTCTTTTAACATAATGCATTTTTTGTGTTTTTTTAATTTGAATAAATTGTATCTATAAATTATATTTCGTAATAATCTACAACTTTTAATTTGATTTTAATATCGGTTTCGTATTACTACACGTCATCGAGCCAACAAATTATTAATTTTAATAAAATAAACATCTCAATCAAATAAATAATATAGTGAATAAAGTGAATCACCACAGACTGCGTTTATAAATTAGTCTATATTGAATGAATATACTTAAAATGTATCGTAATTACCTTTAATATATTACATTAGGCTTGTTTTATTTAATACTGTTGTAATTTTTTTTTATTTTGTATTTTTTTTCTCATGATGACTGAAAGCTCAAGTGAAATTACCCTGATTGTTGAATTTATTTATTGATTGAAAGAGGATTGATACCTATATTAAAAGTTAAGATTTCATGTTTACGTAGCTTAGGTATCAAGATTATAATTGTATCACTTCATATATAAGCTATATTTATTGAAATTTTTAATTATATGAAAAACAAATGAGGCGCCGACCAAACAGCCACACAAACACACAGAGCAGCGTTTTGTTTGCGTTCCGCGATCACTGCGCGGCGGTCAAGGAGAACGTGAGTTCTAATTGTATAGACCAAAGAACGCGCTCTGCTGCGCTTCAAACAAAATTTAGCGTCATTATCATTAATGTAAGCTTATCAAACAAACATCAGGCCAAAAAAGGGCTAAAAGCAGCCAATTTCCTACAGATAACAATTCAAACATTCATCCAAAAACTACTTCAAGGTCTTGTAGTTCATAATACTTACTGTCAAAAACATTACTTGAACTTCCAACAACCGTGACAAAACGACAAAATAATATAGTAAGGACATTCACACAATTTGTTATCGCCCAAGGCTTCTGAATGAAGCTTCTTCTTAAGAGGCCTCTTTTCCCGGTTCTCCGGAATAAACTTACTTCCATTAGGATATAATGTCATAGTTTGGAAATGATTGGAAGCAATCATAGGTGCGTTTTGTTTCTGCTAGAAAAATCAAACGTGCTATCAGTTTCTGAAAGATGCAAGGGGAGTTTATTTATTAGCAAAAATGATTTTAACTCAGTCATTAAGAACTTTTCCTTGAAACCGAACAAAAGATGCCGCAAATAGATTGCCGTTTTAAGCCTTCCTAGTCCATAATTTATCAAAAACGTTGTAAATTGGGATTAGCGAGCCTTAAACTGTGCACATTAGTACACGGATATTGCTCATACGGAAATAAATAAATCCAAATGCTCATAAAGAGAATGTATTTATCACATGGTCGATGCACCACAAAACAGCTTCGTTGTACAGTTCACGAATAAATAACTGAGGTATAAGGGTTCCTTGTAAAACCTGTCAACTTATCTTCCAACTGGATTTGGTGACGCTGAAGATGAATGTTTAGCAAAGATACAATTATTTTATCAAATTAAAAATTGGGTCATCGTCTTGAAGTCTTTCTTTTACTATGTACATATTAAATAGTTAACGTAGAGCCATAGACATAAATACTTTACGACATCATAAATGCTAAATTTAGTGTACGTATGAATGAAAATCGAGATTCGATCAGGCTTTCGAACTATAACTTTATCACCGGTCTCAAAATAAATGTGGATGTAACAAAATTATCAATGGTTTTAGACACCATACGTGTCGTAAGATAACGCCGGACTTAATTTTTTTCAAAAAACCTGTTCACTTTGAAGGAGATAAAAAGTGCAGACTTCACGGTTGTGTTCGTCTGATCGTTAGAGGAGATAAGGTTGAAATTATACGCGATAGGAGCGCGGAGTTCGATATGGTGCGCCCGCGCACGGGTGGTCCTGAACACTTGTAGCCGCTTGTAGAGTCAACCTTTGGGTTCCCACAGGCTATACATGAATAGCGTTGCAGAAAATACATTAATGTCATGATTTTATACCTATATTATTACTTCGTGATAACAATTTTATTTGTTATTTTTGGTATAGGGATATGCTTGTGAGGACGATTGGCTACACGTACACTATGGTGAAGCAAGTAGTGGAACATCACACTAATCACATTAAAATTAGAAATGCGAAAGTTTGTGTGTGTGTGTGTATGTTTGTTACTCTTTCACGCTGAAACGGCTGAACGGATTTGGATGAAATTTAGAATGGATATAGCTTATACCCTAATTTAACAAATGGACTACTTTTTATTCCGGAAAAAAGCTTGTCGGTAAACCGAATAACACGCGGCGGAGCCGCGGGCAAAAGCTAGTAAATAATATGTAGGTAATCAAATCAGTGGAAATACAAAATATTCATACATAAGTAGCCAATTAGAAGTCAGTTTAGAAGAAAGTTGTGAGGAACGATGAACAATAAATAAATTTAACCTAACGAAATGAGTAGATACTAAACGACTTTTGCATCCCCGAGGACAAGCAAAAACCGTTTTACAAGCACGCTGTTAGTCAAATGGCCCTAGCTCTCCAGCAACTAATGGAAAGACAAATGCTGGGAAACTTGAAGAAGTTGAGAGCTTAGCCAACTGTCCTAGTGAAAGTGTGCCGAGGAACCAACTCCATCATCTGGGTACCTCGCTGTTTGCATAATTTCCCTGTAATTTATCAAAATATTCCGCAGAGCAATCAACCTGCGGGTGGTAACGATTGCGGGCCGCAAAAGACATTCTTAACATGAGGGACATGCAGTGTATGTTAATGAAATCGTTGGTAATTTTCCCATGGTCCGTGAAGTAATGGGTTTATGATAATCGGAAAGGCTTATCGTTATCAGCGTCCCAGTTTGGGTTGTAACATTGGACAATCTAATCTGGATGTTTACGGAAAATATCAGTTGCGTTGGTGGACGATGTTGCAAAAATCAGAGCTCAACGATTAGTGGCGCAGAAGTACATGTCGATAGTATAATATAAGTATAATGTCGATACCTTTATATTTATGTTCCATCCGTGATGTGTTACTTCAAAGACCATCGAGATGCAAGAGTCGAGGTGTGTGGCCGCCACAGACCGGTTCCGTAGAGCGCTTGCCCCTAAAAAAAGGCACTCAAATTTTTACGACGATCTTCAACATGATGTACCGTAATAGCTCATCCAGTTTATTCATCGATCTCTGAATACAAGACTCACTTTCCTTAGCCTAGTAGCATAGTGATACAATCGCGAGTTACGTCCGATGTAGCAATAGGCATAACTAATCCACAGTGACATTTATTCTGCTTCTACAAGCATTAAACAGATGTTTTCGCTAAGATAAAGTTAACTTATCTTGACTTTATGGTTTGTATTGTTTGTACTGCATGATGTAACTGAGAACCCAATACGCGACTTCACGTTGTGAATGTTAACGATATTCCGAATCAGCGGGTTATTATTACATTGCATTGTATGACTCGATAATTTGCGGTTATATCAATAAATTCCTTTCACGGTAATTGGAGGCTATTGAGCCTACACGGTACTTGCAAGATGAATTGCAGTGACAGTTGGATGCAGCTCTTCAAGTCGTAGCGGCGTTGGTTTGCCCATCAAGCCTTCTTTAGACCCGTGTAGAGAGCACTCGATCTCTGTTCTGTGAATGTTCGTACAATAATAAGTGAAGAATGGCGTTCCTTCCCGCTGGTCACGTATGTGCGTAGTCAAAATGAAAGTGGAAGCGTGGGCGTCAACGGGTTTTTGTTCGGCCACAATTTTTTCTAATCAGATCACATTCTTGGACAAAAATGTTTTAAGTTACAGCTATAAACTTGTCGTTTCTTTGTTATGTAATGTTCTATGGGCGTTTTAAGTGCGTACCTATCATAATTTACTTTGGAAACCCACTTCCTGCCAGTCAAACAAAAACCAGTAGAATCTACGTTCCACGTTTGCCACTCAACTTCATTCTAAAGGATTTGAGATTAGAACCTATTAAGTTCACACAGCTTCGAAAAGTTCCCATAATTCTGAATGAAACTCCCCCGCTGGCGCCAGCATTTGAGGCATACAATCTCATCAGGTAGGCAGCCGGCGCAGCGTGCTCTTGACCCCGAAGCTTCGAGTGACTCATTGCTGTACCTACCTACGGTCTGCTCATATACGCCTGGTACTTTGAATATAGCATCACAATGAAAAAGAAAAGAAATTTGGACCAAAGTAGAGTAATACACAAGTGGAAACCAATTTTCGAAATTTATGGCTGTTTGGTAATTGGAAAGCCATAAATAACAAGAAAAACGAGTAGGAAGGGCATTTAAAGAAAGTAAAAATCGTAACTTGTTCAATTTATAAGCCCTGTAAATCAAATTAATGAAGCTCTAACACTCGCTCTCCCTTACGATGCCTGTAAGCTTTTTATTAATTTCTTCAAAGACGAAGATCATAAATTCTACTTTCACTATAATCTTCGAAGTCTTTTAAGTTATAACAATATTGAAGTTACCTAATAGGTAAAGCATCTTTAACGATGGAGTGTAATGGCTATTCAAAACAGCGGAATGGCTTGTAGGTATCACGATTTGGCGTATTGCAGACATGCAGTCTTTTGAGGAAGAGTCAATCGATTTGTATGCAAGTCGAGGTTGTTTCACTGAAGAATTGCTTGCATGTTCTGCTCTTTTGTCGGGTTCGAACAATGACGGCGTCTGCTCTTGTTTCCGGAGATAAGCACGAGTGGACGTGTGTTGTGTCCTGGACGGCGACCCTTATTGTGCCCGGATCCATCAATCGTGAAACAGGATTACTATGTATATTGATCCTGATTTATTCCTGATGTTTTGAAGCGGATTGTATTGGCTTGGTTTAGCAATCATATTTGCTGTGCGTAACTTGATGGTTTATAATTGTGTTTATCTACGACTTTTGTGTGACACACGAATGTAGATATAATGTACTATCGATGATCGTTCAAACTTAACTAACCTAAGTTAGGGACAAACAAAAATACTGCAGTTCCTTTTGCGACCTCAGACAAACAGTCTGTCAGAGTACCGTTAAATCCACTCTTGCGGAGAAGAGTCATTTACGGCGGCCTAGTTTGATGAATGGATGGACATTGCAGGTTGTTCACTTGCCGGGCCCTCAGATCTTATGTCACTTCGTGTTTGCTCGACTATGTGGAAATCTAACGAGTCAACAAAGTTTAGTAAGAGACGCTTAATTTCAAGCATGAGATTGTGAGCATAAGTTCACTCACCGTTACACAAGTTACAAGTACGTGTACAGTACATATGTTGGTAAAATTATGTATCAGCGTGACATTGTTAAATCTGATTGTTTATAATTTCACTATAATATTAGGTTACATTAGCTTATAAACAAGCGTGGAAAAACCTACCGCGAAATTATAATGTCATATAAACTATCGGATCTTCGAATCTTACGGTGACATGTGTAATGTAATGATGTAATAATCATATTGAGATAGAGAATATTTTCATTAAAAAATTAAATGCGATTCCTGACGTTCTCGTAGTTGCAGCAATCTCCGAAATAACCCGTTTTCGCACAAAAGAAAATTCTTGGCAATGAATTCCTGTTGGGCCGTGCGTCCGAAATTCTTCCAATATCTCATCGCGTAACGGTACTTTGGAATGTTCACCATATTTTACATTCAGCACGCAAATTAAGCGGCACTGGCGGCAACGCAATAATATTTACATGGAATCGTTTTGTCGACTCGCCGCAGACTTTCCGACTCGTGTTCCTCGGGACCGCCCACCGGACGGTGATGTTGCCACTCGATTTTCTAATGAGATACTTGAAAATAACATTGCTTTCGCAATAAATATGCATATCAGTCATGAGTTATCGCGAAAGAAACGCATGGCTGATGCGGTGTGAATAGAAATAGCACACGAATTTACATCAATAGATCAATCAATTCAAGTTTACAGTAGGAATTGAGGACTGCTTTTATCGGGCTGTTTGGGAAATCTACGTCATTCAGTCGTGTAAACTGTTTCTTGGCGCTTTGCCGCCTTTTCGAGGTTCTCGGAACAATTATTTGCACCTACCCTACGTCAGTGGGCTTAACCTACTTCTGGATAATTTGTTGATCATTTGGTTCCAACGAGTAGGTATCAAAATTTTGAAAGGCCTCATCGTAGCCTAGTTTTAGAAGATGAAAGTAAGAGTTATCAACGAATACCTTGGACGAATGACTCATCCGAGTTTCTAGAAGAAACAAAAGCGATTGTGATTGATTTTTGTTCCGCACTACTTCCAGTTGCGACGCTTAGAAAACTCAGCATGGGCATTGCTTCGATTTCCAGAGTAATATTTAAAACTTCTGGTTTGATATTATAATATGAAATTGAAATGAAATTTAAAACAGTTTTACCATCTAAGTGCTCTGTGGTTCAAACGTTTTGACCACAAATCCAGAGGTCTCGGGTCAAATCCCGTCGAGGCACACCTTTGTTCAGTCTGCGTATTTCGGAATAATAGGTCTTATCATCAACACCCATAATGTTGGGATTTGGACAAAATAATCGTCGGTAAAACCAGCTACAAATACATTTACAGACCTATTTAACAACACATTTTGACAAACAGAAAAGACATTAGGTACTATATAGGTATACAATGGCGGCACTTATTGCTTTTACATAAATATGGATAAAGTATTAAATATTGTATTTGATATTTCCTCTTCTGTAAAATGCGGCTTGGTCAAAGGGATCGTAACGATGATAGCCTTAGCAAAATGCTAGTTCATATTACCCAAGAAAAAAACTACACCGTGAGAATAAATTAGAAGGATTAAAAACAATAACAATAAATCAATATCACATGTCACCTTTTATGAGCATTCAAGGCGATCGTCAAATAGGAAGTATCAAGTTTAATTTTGTGCCTCTTCCGAATCAAAAAGCAGTCAATCAAATCAAATGTGAGCAAAACTATAAATTGCATCGATATTTAAATGGTCAATTTATAGAAATTAAAAATTCCAATTCAGATTTATTTTCTTCCGGAATTGGGGAGCTGGTTTGGCGGCTTTCTACCGAGGTGGATATTTTTAAAATATTGCATCGACTGGTCAGGTGTCAATCAAGGAATGTCACTGTTATCGCAGTTTCTCATCAACTTCTCGTTTTAATTGTTAAATAACTGTTACTGAAGGTTGTGTAATGGATTGGCCTTGTTTTCGTGTTGCTTAAAGCGGTCTTTTGCTCGTTATGAGGGTTTCGATATTTCAGCATTTGTAAGTCTATTTTAAAATTTCGAGAATTGATTATAAAAGTTACGAGCGTCACCAGTTGCGTTCTATCGTCTCTCTCAATGTGTTCTCGTCGTTCAAGTACAGATCTGCAACAGTAACTTTAATGCGAATGATAAAAATTTTCGCCAGTGTTTGTATTCTTGAAAAATTGTCGAATCCTAAATTTTTTAGGGCTCTTAGGCTGAGATTCAGAGTGCATTTTGAGTCCGAACTCAAGAGGAACTCAATCTTACAAACATCACCCTAGTATGGGATCACGTCGCTTTTTGACGTTTGTAAGATCGAGTTCGGACTCAAAATGCACTCTGAATCTCAGCCTTACATTCTTGCATTACATTTGGAAACTTAAAGAGTAAAGAAGTCAAAGTCATTTTAGAACATGGGCAAAAATCGAAACTGGAAGCAGTTGATGGTGTAATTTTGGTTGTCTATAGGTGACCAGGCTTATGTCCACGAACATAGGCTGATGGATGGATAGGTGACCAGTGCACGTGACGTGATGGATTGTCTGGAATACGACATTTGCTGGACACTGGAAGATTCCTATGCGCATTATTTATATGGTACAGTATGAAAATGAACACGAGTTTTGTGTATTGCATCCCATATTAACGGAACCTACTATATTATCAATAGACAGAACGCTTAGAAAAGTCGCGGTGATCCTTATCACTGCAGAGACAGGTGTCTCTTCAAAATCAACCGCAATTTAATCTGCAAAGACCGACGCCGTAACAAGAACAAATGAAAGGCATACGTTTTGTAATTGTTGTGTGTTCATACATTTTAATGGCGTCTACCAAATATGCAAGGCGTCGAAGCGTGGTTTATAATGCAAGTTCGCGTCGTCAGATTGATATGGTATTCTACAGGTGAGTCATACTAAACTACTCACGCGCATGCCCCTCCTGCCTACCCTCCTAGTTCCCTCAAACGACTATTCTGGTTTGCAAAATGGTTGACTTATAGATTATTTTTCGTGTTCGTAGATCTCATTAATGAGGAAACAAGAGCAGAGATGCATTTAAGACGATAATCCCCGCAAAACTGTAATAGTGTCTATATTTTCTAATAAAAATAAAACCATGTACTTTAAATCAGGTACACATGGTCAATTGCTCAGACCTTGTCCTCTCGATTTCTGATTACCGACCGGTCCAGTGCATTTCATCACTTGTTTCATCACAATGATGTTGTTTGGATCTAGTAAAACAAATTTTTTTTACAATCATAGGCATAACCTATCATATAAATTGTTCCAACAATTGTAAAGAAATTATACCAATCAGGAATAGCTGTAAGTTGTAATAGAAACCTCAGAATAAGGACATTTTTATCCTGCGCACGAGTTTCCGCAACTAAATATTATCTCATCGTAGCCAATGCGGTTGCGCCGTAGCTCTCAGACCTAAGTTATCAGAAGATCCTTTCCAATTTGAAATGGACTCTAACACCTTGTCCTACTAATGCTTTCGGCTCACTAAATACGTTCCCAGGTCCAATAGCATTGCATTCGCATGGACTAATGCTAATTTTGGAGCCCGACTAGCGTACGTTGACTTAGCCACCGGACGTCGGTCATAAAGAGGGAACGGAACGGATCTTTCTGGGTAATCTATTAACACAAAGAATCACACTTAATGTGTGAGCAATAATAGACGGTGCCATGCTTTCCTGCCTTCTGTGGAAATTTAAATGGTTACATTTTCACTTTTTAAACCACCAAGGTCTATCTCCTCTCCTCTTTTCATTTCTCCTTTTTTTTCTCCTTTTCTTGTCTGATACTAAGCCATGAAGAGCTGACAGTTTATATTTCGTTATGTATTATTAGGTATTTTCAAGTATTCCCTTCAGCCATTCCTCAGTGTATAAAGACAAAAGTCTTCAACGAGTGCTTGCGTATTGCTAGTCATGACTTACGGTGCCAAAACGTGGACACTGACAATTGGACTAGTTCACCGATTCTAAGTCACTCAGCGAGCTATGGAGCGGGTTATGCTCGCTTGGGGTCTCTTTTTCATATCACAAATAAAGTGATTCTTCAAAGAACCAAGGTGATTGGCATAGCCTCTAAGATTAGTAAGTTGAAGCGGGAGTAGGTTGGTCAAATCTTCCGAAGAACCGACAACCGATGGAGGAAAAGTTCTCGACAGACAGGCCGACGCAGTGTAGGACGTACGCCAGCTCGCTCGACTGAGAATCTTAAAAACATTGCCGGCAGGATGACGACAGCCGAAGATAGAAAAATGTGGCGTCCCGAGAGAGACCTATAACCAGCAGTGGACTGATATTTTTTGATTTGATAGCTACGTGTAGTTTCCAAGAATTTTTCAACGATAAACCTGCAACAGATGACACAGGTTTCAAATCTATCTACCAACTCTATTTGGCTTCCTGTAGCTTGCAAATAATTTATCAAGATGCAATGCATATTTGAATAAAACAATAAGTGAAAATTCTAATGCAAGGTCGCAGTTATTAGACGTTAATGAAGGGGAACCAAAGTCAAGAAGTTGTGGGCGAAAATGAATCATTAGAAGTGGGTGGAACAGCCGAAGGCCGTGAGCGTTGGACATCGGGAGCCATTCACTTTAAAAAGTCACTCGTCTATCACTTTTAAACGGTTTCTTTATTAACATTAAAGGTTTATGGGACTCCACGATATCGTAAGGTTGTCATCTGTAATCAAAAAAGCAATAACTTTGTGATTGATGATTATGACCAAAATGTGTCGACACGATTTTTGTGTGGCTTCGATATGACCCTTTCATTGATGCGGAAAACATTGACGTTAACAAATTACAGATCTTCTGGGGTCATATTGTGTTAGCGACCGATTGACTCAGTGACTCATTGCCTTGGATCTGATAGGCTAAAGAAACTATTACAACAATCGTTGCTCGACGTTGAGATGCCATACTTTTGATAAACAAAGTGAGAGTAAAAACAACAATTGAAATAACTAACGGAACTATCAAAGCTAACAACATGATTGAAGAAGTGAAAATGCTGAAGAAATACTGGGATCTTAGAAGCTTAGATGCGATTTCACTTCACCTGATGATCATGGGATCCCACAGTTAAACTATCTGTTAAAATAGGGCTGTGCTACATACAAATTTCTCATAAGTACATTTAAAACTCTTGTTAACCCAACGAATACTGCTGTAAATTCCTCATTCAATAACATTGGAATGTTACCTATCTAGATCTAAGATCTATCCGACCAAAGGTATTGGATTAGGTTAATATTTAATCGTGTGTATTGAAGGTGGCAGCCCTAATCGATGGCGAATGAGTAACGGACGAATTCCTTATAAGAATGCTGGGGTCAAATCGGAGGTTCGCGATGCGAATTTGTGTTAGTGTACCGCGTTTTCTCCTATATGTCATCTTGGTATTCGCGGCCTCTTTGACGGTAATATTATAGTGCAGATTTATCATTACTGTGACGCCTCAAGCACGCAAAAGTAGACCTTAATGATATAATGACATGCCAAGATGTAATGAGCGATAAAACACTTTCTTTTTCGATAGAGCTTCTGTTCTATAGAGAACAAAATAGCTTTAGACTTCAAGATGTCTCATGATTTTGTTTTGAATAAAAATAATAAAAGATTTTCCCCATAAGTTTATTTTATTTTATTATTATTTTATGATTAATTTATAATTTGACCATTAGCTTCAAAATTGGGAAAACAACAAAAATTCTAATCTGTTTATTTGTATTCAGTTTGCCTCATTGTTTTTGATAAACGAGGTACATAGGTTATGTAAGTGTGTTTGTCGTGAGGCATAGAACGCCATTGCAAATAGCGTAATATCATCTACCGATACCTTAGCTTTAACACATTCAAAATTTTTCTAATTCAAACTACGACGAAATTGAATTCAAACCCGAAAAAGTTTTAAAGTATTGCAAGTGCTGCCATCTTTTCAATGTTGGCTTTACTATCTCTGAGTTGTATAACGTTCTACTCACGATATAAAACACCTTGAGTGCTACAGGATCGGGCGCTATGTGAAGATTGAAGTGTATCAAACTGCCACCAGATGGCGTCGCAAATATCCAGCCTCGATAAATATCAAGATGTATATGAGAATTAAATTAACAAAAGTAATACTTGTTTAGTTTAATTGTAACAAGTAGTTCTTTAGAGTATACCTAACCGAAGTTAAAACCGTTTTTGGAAATAATGGTCGTTGATGTCATTTAACATCCGGTAACATAGCTGACTCATTTTGCATGTGATGTTTGTGATGTTAGCCACCACCCCATACAAGATTTAAAAAAAGTAATATTCGAAATGGTTTTTAGTTCATCGTTAGTTCAGACACGGAACAATGGTTCAGGCAAAATTTTAGTTAGGATTCGACTCTTCCATGTTTAAAAAAAAATAAATGGGCTTCACGCTGTCATCCCATTTTCACATTTTCGAGTATTATTGATATTGATTGCAATCGTTAGTTCACGGTCCGTATAGTAGTTCAGGCAAAAACTTCGTTAGGATCCCAGCCAATTAGCCACTTATTTATTAATATAACAAACAAGTTTTTACCAATCATAATGTCATCCACATATACAATGATCGAAAGCATTAATTCAAATCTACAAATTTTACGTAAAATGTTAATCAAATAATTTTAGCGCCTCGAAAGGAAGTTAACTAGCTACTTTATATAAGTACACAAGTGAAAAAATGACTAGACACAAAAAAGCAAAACTTTAGAATTTTAGAAATTTTCAAGATACTTTTCGCCAAAATCGGCCTAAGTAAAGAAATATTCTGTGAAGTTTTGCCTGAACTAACATCTAAGGATAATTAACTAACGATACGAGTACCACCCAAAAAAAGTTGTGCGTTCTTGTTAGCGATTTTATAACATTTCTATGGGTTGAGTAAAAAAAAACATAAAATCGAAATGCCGGTCTCTCATATTTGGCCCAAATGCACAATACTATAAGAAAGATAATTAGTATATTTTGATACTAAATAACATTTTTTTTAAATGGGTACAACAAACAGGTGTAATATGCTTTTGCAAGGATAGTAAAAAACAATCTAAACATTAAATTAAGAAATTTGAATATGAGAAAAACTGCTTTTATCAAAAGATCTGCTTTTGTGCAAGAATTCAATACCTTATTTTATTACGTTATGCATGCATGGTTCACCTGATTCCATTCTTGCATGACCTATTCAGAGCCTCTGTTTAAACGTCCAATATATATTCTTGACGTTAAAATACGGATGATCCTATATAATCCATCCATCCATCAGCCTGTTTCGTCCACTGCTGGACATAGGCCTTTCCAGGATTTCGCCACTGTTGGCGGTCCTCCTGGAAGAAATGCCCATACTCACACACGCTGGGCAGGCGGGTTGGTGAGCGCGGTGCCGAAACCCTTGCACCAGTGACGCCGCTGCCCGTCACCAGTCTGATTTATATAAGGCCTGGCAATTGGGGATGGATATACCGCCATCCATCGGTCCCAGGCAATGGTGGGCCGCCTGGTTTTTTTGCCTGAGAGCCGTCCTCTTACTCTGCCCCAAATAACTTCGGGAGGATTTGCGAGTAAGATGGTGGTACCTCCACAGTCGAGCCCGGCATTAGCTCTACCACCTATATAGTCAGTTCACGGGAATCAGATAGATTTTTTTGTGATCTGTAGCCATCTTCAGAGTGGTATAACTCCGAGAAACTTCCCACTTCGCAACTAAGATTTATAATATATAAGGTGCTCTAAAAATATCTGCCAAGGCTGTAATGGGATAGTGTATTGTGTATATAATTAGATTACAACAGTAACAATTTTTTATTGATATAACGTCATAATTTATTTCATACAAAAAAAAATGCGTATAAGTTAGCATTGCTTACTTGCATGAAACCGTCCTGTAATAACACAAAACAGGTGGAAAGAGATATAAATTATTTTCATTGATGGAATGATACATCGCTCGTAGTTTGTGAATCACTTTATGCGGGATAAAGTAAATTATTTATTTATTTACTTTATTTTCTCAAACATAAATAACTACTAGCTTTTGCCTGCGGCTCCGCCCGCCTGTAATTCGGTTTAACGACATGCTTTTTTCGGGATAAAAAGTAGCCTATGTGTTAAGTTGGGGTATAAGCTATATCCATTCTAAATTTCATCTACATCCGTCTAGCCGTTTCAGCGTGAAAGAGTAACAAACACACACACACACACACACACACACACACACACACACGCACAAACTTTCGCATTTATAATATTAGTGTGACTCCGGGGTACAAATTTTTTTCAGCATTGTAATTTACATACACAATACTATCTCCCATTGAAGCCGTGGCAGATATTTTTAGAGCACCTTATAAGTATACAACCTTGGTCATAAGATTGTATACATTTTTATGCCTTTTCTATCTTCTGTCATTTATTCGACTGATGCCGGCCCCAAAGTGGGCCAAAATATATTTCGAATCCAAAAATTACCTTTGTTAATTGTTTTTATAAGTACCTTAAAGTACTAAAAGAAATGAAAGGCTTAGTATAGCCATATATATATATTTATTTCAACTTACAATATTCGTCATCTCCTACAAAATGCGAACCTCACGTATAGGTCTGAACCCAAAATCCACTCGGTCACTTTTCAATACCCCGAAAACGGGTCTAAACTTGAACTAACAAATATCTGTAGACCCAAATCTTACAAAATCTAAAAAGTTTTCGTAAAGGTTTTTTGTTAATGCGCGATTTTCATCAATTTTTATTACGGACACTATGTAACTCAATAAATATAATAAAATTAACCATTAATTCATGTGCTTTTAAAAATTCCCAACAAATCCTATTTTTTCCTGATTTCCTGACAGAGGTCCAAAATTCCTGTCCTCTGGTAACCCTAATCTCGTCAATCACTCGCTTGTGGATCATAGCAATCATGTGTAACATGTAGAAAATATTCGATGACAGCACATTCCAAAAATAATTGGGTAAGTAATTAATTATTAACTTGACTCATTGTTATAGTTAAATTCAGACTTAAGGTTTGAACCCATGAATCTCCCCCTTGTGAATACGAGATGTGATGATTTTATAGCCATTTATTTATTAGACATACAATTAAAACTGATCCCCATAACCCGTTTTATGGAAGAAATATGCCAAACGTTCTTACGGGGAAAAATTTAATGTTCACAGTACGTATGCAGAAAGGTTGAGATAAAGTACACGCCACAATGATGTGACACACCCATTTATATGAGAAACAACCCTAAAAGGATTGCGAAATCTACGTAGGAAAGTACTTTTGTACAGTTTTTTTTACAAATCAAAAGCTCTTTTACTCTAGTAAGTGGTAGAAAAATAGTAACACAAATACTCAAAATAAGTATTAAAAAGTGAAAGATTTTTACTTCTTCCAAATACCTCTTTATTATAAGCATTTATTAACCTAATTTCTCGCAAATCCTCCCGAAGTTATTCGGGGGAGAGTAAGAGGACAGCTCTCAGGCAAAACCAGGCGTCCCGCCATTGCCTGGGACCGATGGATGGCGGTTTATCCATCCCCAATTGCCGGGCCTTATATAAAACAGACTGGTGACGGGCAGCGGCGTCACTGGTGCAAGGGTTTCAGCACCGCGCTCACCAACCCGCCTGCCCAGCGTGTGTGAGTATGGGCATTTCTTCAAGGAGGACCGAAAAGCGTGTCGAAATCCTGGAAAGGCCTATGTCCAGCAGTGGACGAAACAGGCTGATGGATGGATGGATTAACCTAAGTAGCGTGTACAAAACGTATTCGTTTCGATGTCAAAATAGCCGCGAATAATATAATAAGGCTTGTGTTTAAATGCCTACCAAAAATGCACATAATATCACTTCCAGAACGGATTAATGCTCACCAAATTGTGTTTCATGAAGTAAATTTCATTTTAGTAATCTTCGTTTAGTCAATGCTATCGGGAGTCGCCTCGCTCCACAGAGTACCTTTAGATACCTCGCTCCGCTCTGCATCGGTCGGCTCCAGTAGTCGGCTCCCAACCTAACTCGTTCCTTCTCGCTTCGCCCGTCGTCGCTACCTATTTTCGGACTTTAGCCGACTTCGGGCTTTGACCATATTTGGTGAGCATTTATCCGTTTTGGTGAGCACTTAAATTGTACCCATTTATGGCAAATAATGTTGAACTATTTTCTAGTACAAGACTTTGTTAGAATGAAGTCATCAAGTACATAGTAACACCTTACAGTATAAAATTAACTATTTTAGATCTGTTGGTCTGTTGCAAAAGTGGGTAACACAAACACCTAGACCACTTACGCAATTTGCCCATTTTTTCAAGTTTTTTCAAATGTAAAATGTAAATTTCACTACTAGGTTTCCTTGAATAACATTCGTAAATTTTCATACTTCAATAAAATTATCTTCTTTATAACAATGCTCCGCATAAATTATTAATAACTCCTCCTTCACAAGTTGACAATTGAAAACACAAGGTTCTATTAAATAACACAGGTTCCCATCCACCGGACCCTTTCAAATTAAGCTAATTGCAATTGTAATTGGCCAGTGTCGGGCATCGTAATAAAAGGAAAAATATTTTCATTTTCAGAACAACTCCTGCGGGCATCCCCTTAATAGGCCTATATTGCACTTGGCAGGTTTATAAATGTAATTGGTCTTTTGTGTCTCTCGGTAGAGGAGATGAGGTAACATGAGGTTTGTGATAAAGATCAATTGTTCTTTTTTACGTCAGCCTGGTGTCAGGGGCTGGGATTTCTCGCTTTTATATTTTTTATTATTCGTTTATGATATTTGAATTTTGTTACCAGTGTTCATTTATCCGAATATTTATAACCCAATTCCTTTAAAAGAAGAGTAAGTCAGCCGCGTTGTGGCCAAGCCACATAAGGCTATCAGTTGTTTATAAATTGACAGTTAAAGAAATAAAAAATGTTTTAATTTTCATTTTATCTACGCCGACTTTACCAAATTCAAATAGTGCGCCCATCCATCAGCCTGTTTCGTCCACTGCTGGACATAGGCCTTTCCAGCATTTTGCCACTCTTGGCGGTCCTCCTGGAAGAAATGCTTATACTCACATACGCTGGGCAGGCGGGTTGATGAGCGCGGTTCCGAAACCCTTGCATTAGTGACGCCGCTGCCCATCACCAGTCTGTTTTATATAAAGCCCGGCAATTGGGGAAGGATATACCGCCATCAGCGTGCGCCCAGATAGATGCCCAAATAGTGCGCCCAGATGCCCACGAAAAATAGCGCGCCCAGAAAACTCGACGAAGACTAGAACATTCCCGGTCCCTACCACCATAGTACATTCATATAGATTCAAAGATTCAAAATGTTTATTTGTAAAATACATACATAAAGTATACGTTTTACATGTCAAATCTAATCTGTATAAAAATCATATTTTATGATGAAACAAATATGATACTCACGGAAAATATATAAAAAAAAAATTTAGTTGGGATAATAAAGTTAATGCATAAAATAAAGACTTATTGGAATAAGAATATTATTATACATAATGCAATTACTAAATAAGTTGATAAATTAATATTATGAATAGACCATAAATAAATATAATGCCTAACCAAATATATCGCTGGGTTAAAGGCAAAACCAACCAATTCACTGATTTGTTGTTTTGAGTTATGGCGTTTTGAAAGTTTGTGGATCATAAGATTGTACTATATGAAACACATGCTCCATGCGCTGACAAGCAACCCAAAGAAAACCTCTTAGCGATCCAAACCGTGCAAAGATTTCCAAGATAGGCCCATCTTATTCGACAAAATCTATATCTACCACTGAGCATGTAAAAAGAATATCTACTGTGCTACCACCATCGAATTCCATTGCTCCTGCACTCTCGTGATATCTGTTGCAGGTTGCAGGGTCATTACAGAGACGAATATTTCACTAGTGAAATTATAATATAATTGCTTGGGCTTTTGTCAAATATTACGGGGCACTTATGAATCAATTAGTTTTTGACGATTTCATTAAATGAGCGTCACCGTTAGGTCGTGAAATTGTTACTGAATGGTCCGATTTTAATGTACTGTTTAGGGTTTCGTTCCCGAAGGGTGCCAAACGGGACGCTTTTTATACTAAGCCTCCGCCATACTCGTAGTTTAAAAATTCATATTTACTCTGTGCCTCCGCTGTCTATCTGTACGTCTGTCCCAGGGGTCTACAGCTTCAACCGTAATAGGTAGAAAGTTGAAATTTTCACACAATACGTGTAACTATATCACGACAAATAACAGAATACCTATTTAAAAAATTGAAATTTATGGGTGGTCTCAAGAAACCTCGAAACTCGTTGCATTATTTTAACATTATTTGTTTTGGCCGGTAAGACATACAAATTTTAAATTTAGTCAGATTAGGATAGGAAATACTCTAAATTTAAACAAAAAATTATAAAAAGTAGGGTTTCGTACGTAGACGGCGCCAATTTTATTGTCCCTCGAGTACGCTCTGCATTTGCTAACCGCTTTAAAATTTTCTTAGGTCCATTCGTTTACAATCAAATCATCAAAGAAATACCTTTAGCAGATAAAACTAAACTAAAAAATAATTTAATAAGAAATCTCCGTACTTGGCTTTTATCAAAATCTTATGACTATATTGAAAAACTGATGTGTATCGAATCATAATTTTGAATAATCTTTAAACAAAAACTTCATTTATTACATTTTTATCGACTTTAAAATCCTATATTTGTGTGTATTATGTTATATATAAGTATATGTACGTATCTATATGTATATATATATATATATATATATATATATATATATGTATATATATATATATATATATATATTCGGCTTACACCACAAAAATAAATTAAATTACTCTACGAACTTTGTGCACTGGGCGCCTTCTGGCGAAAAATAACTTCATAGTGCTTCCGTGTTACGGAGAACTCTAGTATCGGAGCACTTACATTCGCAATAATATGTGCAACGTACATGTTGGTTATACATAATGTACAATGTTTTTATTGGGTCGGACCCTGCCTATAGAATAAGTCCGAACCGTTGTATATTTTTGTATTCTACTAACCCTAGGTTAGGTCTATTTAAGTTTTTGTGTTACTAACTTTTTTCAGTAAATAAATAAATAAATAAATAAATAAATAAATTATTTTAACATTATTTGTTTTGGCCGGTAAGACATACAAATTTTAAATTTAGTCAGATTAGGATAGGAAATACTCTAAATTTAAACAAAAAATTATAAAAAGTAGGGTTTCGTACGTAGACGGCGCCAATTTTATTGTCAGGCGCAACCATTTTAGCGGCTTGTTTTGTGTAGCCTTGATGTTGACATGACATCTAAGTTGTTGTTACTTACCACAATGTTTTTAGGGTTACATATCCGAATTGTGTGGAGGTACGGAACCCTTTGTGCGCGAGTTTCGAGGTGTTTTTGTTTATTATTTTGGAATTAGAGGGAACGTCCGTTTTATATCACATTTTACAGCGTTTAGTATAAGTTTTATTGTCCCAAACTTAATATAGCACAAATGAAATGATATTTAGACCACAGTTTAGACCTATCTTTGCGATTTAATTGGATTGAGCAAAATGTAAGTAATCGTGTATCAAACGGCCGAATTATTAATAGCCCGGGCGGTAGCGTTGCATTTTAGGTTGTCATTTTAAGCCGATTGATTTCCATCTTTTTCAATAGATCTGGAATGGCTAATAACAGAACCAAGCGTCAGCTGACGAACCCGCAGTGGGTGTGGATGTGAGAGGCTGCAAAAGTGGTAAAAAAAAGTGATACTACGCCGCCTGAAACTTTTCTCACAGATAGTTGACACCGCTACTTGAGCAGCTGACGGTGGATCGGTGGATTCACATATCAGTCATGTGAGATCTACGATCGATGTCAAAATCAGCCGGCTTACTATGACTTTGGTATTTGCAACGGTACCTCCCGGACTATAAGATCAAAGAGTGAAATATGATATATATTTTCTACAAAATTTAATCATCGCCATTTCTTGAGAGACAAAATGGGATAACCCCCCTTAATATCATCTGAGGTATCATTTTAAAAAGTTACGTCTAAGGATTCTAAAAATAAATTATTTTTTATTTTCATTTAACTAATCTTAATGAAAATGTTAGAAATTACCGTTCAGTCGTCAGGGGGTTTCCCTTTGGGGGGGGGGGGGCTTTGAGGTTTCTAAGACTCGGAATACATGCATCCGTTTAAATTCCGGATGGAAGTATTACTGCAGGTAGCTGCTGTGGTATTGGTAGGGAACCTGAAGTATAAGTAAATGAGACAACCGATTAGCTCGAGAACTGGTTTATTACTGGCCCGTTAGGCGCATACAGTACAGAACCCTAATTGTGCGAGCGAGCCCAAGTCGCTATTCGCCGGTTTTTAGGCTTCCGTAGTACCTAAAAGGAACATTTATGTTGAGACTCCGTTGTCCGTCCGTCCGTCCGTATGTCACAGCCTCATAACTTTAGCACCGTTAAAGATAAAGGCTTGAAATTTGCCACAAAAATAGCATTCACTTGCTTAAAATATTACCAATACAAAAGAGAGAAAAAAATATATAAATAAAAATACAACATGGGTATCAAATTGTAGATACTGTTGAAATATTGATATAATTGCAGAAATCTTTGAAAAACCAAAAAAAAAAATGCATGCCCCCCCTTCCCCTTATTTCCGAAACGAATGAACCAAAAAATATGAAAAAAATTAAGGTAATTTGGGGTTTTGTAAAGATTGCAGGAAAAATATAGGGGGTGAGATATTCATGATAACAAAATGACAAAATGAAATTTTTCTTTTTTTCGAGTACGGTATAAAATATTTGAGTCTGTCTTTTGTGGTACAATCAATTTTTTTTTCGTTATCATAAACAGTTATGGGCAAGATTTAAATACCTTCTTCCTGACTCTTCCCAAAACTGTCGAATTACGGAACCCTAGGTATGTAGTCTGACTCGCACTTGACAGGTTTTTTTCATTTAAACTCATACTTCCAGTTAGCTCTTCAGCATATACATAAACCATACACGTGAAAAAAAACCGCAATTCGAAATTGACGTCAGGAAAAAATGATTGTGCCGGAACTCTATTCAAAATCAATCATTATCGGGAATCAGGCATTCATTTAAATTAAAACTTTCAGCCACTTCCAAATAATTCAGAACGAGAGAATTCAACTTGTCACTCACACAGGCTTTGTTCAAATAGAGAACAGAAATTAGTTCACAACTAAAATAAACGTCGGTCGTTCCGTTGCGCCCCTAAATAGAGTCCCGCGATGTAACAATAATCTAATTATCATTTACCCGGGAACAGACTGAAATAAAAGAAAAATATTTTCATTGGCTTCAAGGAATTCAAACAAGATTGTCACAGAGTGTTAATGGTACTATTCCGCGCCATTTTCACGGCTTTATTCAAAGGGTTGGACAGAATTATTCGCTTCGTTAACAGAAAAAGACGGAGTGAAGTCGGTATTTATTTAAATTTTTTATTCCGTTTCCATTTGCGAAAATATTTCCGAGAAAGAGAAGGCGAAGACTTTTTGCGATATATTTTTAATGCCTGCCGAGATAAATACGAACCATAATTACTGTAGAAAGATATGTTTTTTTAAAAGAGGTTTTTTATATGATTGGCTTTGCTATACAGTTTTCCTTAAGGAAATTAGGCTAATTTACGACAAAACTCCTTTGGCCAACTCAAAATTTCTTATCTACAAAATCAATCTTTCCCGGCGTTAGTTGTAATAAAATGCTCGTCGTAAACTTCAATGTAAGCCATAACTGCCGTTTCATGACGTCATAAATCAAGAAAATAGGTCCTTCTACGATGAGGCAGGATCCACGTCGGTGCCATCAGACATTCCTCAAAGCCGTATCTTCGAAGATTAGATGTAACCGCATGCTCTCGTTCAGTTTACGGGAACGGTTTTCATCTGTCTTCTATCTTCTACTATTAGTAAAGTATTTTATATTTAATAATATTTATTTATATTCTACTCATAGTAAAGTATTAAAAAAAAACGTTTTATTTTTCATTTTTTTCTGTCTTTATGTATTTTAATTTTAATTTTTATTCAAATTTTATTATTAATTTTAGAATCAGCAGTTGCTATTATCCAATCCTATGTTATTGCTATTTTAAGAACTCTTTATTCTAGAGAAGTAAATTAATCAATAATAATGACAAACACACATAGATGTATGTTCCTATTTAATGCGAGAACCACTCAATGGATTTGGATGCGGTTTTCTGTATTATTTTTGTAGTGACCCTGATCAACATATACAGTTTAAAAATGAACCCCTTAGCTATAACAAAGATTATGAATGTGTTCGAAATAAAAAATACTTGAACTCAAACCCAAACTCAAAAATAACTTTATTAATTACAATACAATATTACAATATATAAGGTGTAATCGTAATAACTGTCACGGATGAAATAGGAGATACTATTATGTTTATAGATTACAATAATGCATAAATTTCGTACCCCGGAATCGTTAAATCAATTTGAGAAGATATAAAGTAGTGAAATTAAAATTTGCTTTATTCTGCATAACGTGGTTCACAAACTACGCGCGTAGTGTAGTTTCGTCAATGAAAACAATTGCTATCTCTTTCTAACTGTTCTGTCAATGAACTCTGAAATCAGCTGACCAGTTTGTAACGTAACTATCTGAATCTATTAGTTACACAATAATACGCAGGCAAAAGCTAAAAATTGCACTTACTTACCCGTTACTGAATTCCACCAAGCTTACTGCAGATAAAAAAACTGACGTAATAAGATGCTTAACTCCCCATCACACTTAAAACAGGCTACGGACAGTCAAGTTAGTGTAAGAATCGCTATGTTTTTGCTGTGACTCGTCAGTCCACAGAATGTTGCGGCGTTCTTCTCGAATCAAATGACAGAACGCGAGGCGAGCCGCGTAGTCCTGTGGCTGCAATTTTTGTACTCTCGTAAAGTGGTAAGGGTATGGCCCTTCCCGATTTAGAAGTTGCCACACGTAGTTGTCGCTCACGTTGAAGACGCTAGCCCCGTCTCTGGTGCTCGCAAGAGGATGACGTCGGAAGAAGTCCAACACTTCCTCTTCTCTGCGTCAACCGGAGGCGGGTCAAAGGGGCCGTGTACACGGCGTCCAGAATGGTATGAGGACTTATTCGCACACCAAACCCCTGCTGGCATAAGTTCGCTGCATGCGTGGTTATGTTATTGCACTCGCGATAGCACCATACCATTTCAACATATTCTTGATTTGAATATCGTCGTCTGGGAGGCATTTTTAACGAATGCGCGCGCAATTCACACCTCGCTGACCACTGATAACAGCGAACTGGGGCGGGCGGGGCACACAAAAACAAAAGCAAGCGCGTGCGACGAACGGGGTGCGGGTGGGGCAGGGGAGTCTTCGGCCTCGCTTTGACGAACGATGCCGACGCGCGGTATTGTTTGTAAGTTTGCATGAATAGCTTCATTGACGTTTTGCGAAATGAAATGCTGGGTTTTTTTCAATTTCAACGCGCGGTTTTTCCCGTAGAAATCTGTGACAAATGTATGAAGCTGCACGGATGCGCGAACTGATAACAGCGAACTGAGGCACAAACACAAGCGCGTGCGACGAACGGGGTAGTGCAGGCGGGAGGGGGGTAGGCCGTCGTCGGCTTGCGCTTTGATGAATGAATGACGAGCTGCCGGCGCGGACCGGGGCGGCATTTGTTTGATAAATATGGCAACAGTACGGGGTGGCTTCATTGAGTTGCGAAATGAAATGGCGATGCGGCAACAGCTAAGTTACTACGGGACGGTTTCAAACAACTAAATAAATTAAAATTTATACGAACATTTTTTTGTATGAAAAAATTTATGACGTTAGATCAATAAAATATCGTTACTATTCTTTTCTATATACACAATACACTCTCCCATTACAGCCGTGGCAGATATTTTGAGAACACCTTATATAGGTTGGGGAAAAACTCTTTTCGCAAATAGTATGTATGAACTTATAATAAAATCTCTTTGGCTATATTATTTGTATCTGGCTGGTTTTGGTGTTATTAAAAAGTTTAAATTTAAAAAAAGATAACTCCAAATTCAAATTAGGTAAAATGTGTGATTTTCATTTGTTTTTCTTACTGTTAAGATGAGTGAATCTAATGAAGAAATTCGATACATTTTAAAATCTGACTACAAAAAAGCAACGCAAGCCGCGAAAAAAAATTGTGATGTTTATGGACCTAGTGCAGTGTCTGTGAGAGTAGCACAAATTTGGTTTAAGCGTTTTCAATCCGGAAATTTTGATGTCAAAGATGTACCTCGCTCTGGGCGCCCTGTTACGGATAAAATGGATGCCATTTTTGAAAAAGTGGAGCAAGATCGGCATGTCAGTAGTTACGATGTAGCTGAAGAACTGGGGATTGACCACAAAACAGTTTTGGCGCATTTGAAAAAAGCTGGGTACACAAAAAAGCTCGATATTTGGGTGCGTCATGAGCTCACTGAAAGAAACTTAATGAACCGTGTACTCATTTGTGATTCTTTATTACAACGTAATGAAACCGAACCATTTTTGAAAAACCTGATAACTGGTTATGAAAAGTGGATCACGTACGACAAGAACGTGCGAAAAAGGTCGTGGTCAAAGGCTGTTTAGGCTTCACAGACTCATTATTTATTCATTATGGGCATTATTCATTATGAGCTGTTACCGCCAGGTAGGACCATCGATTCTGAACTCTACTGCGAACAACTGATGAGATTGAAGCTAGAAGTTGAGAGAAAGCGGCCGGAATCAGTCAACAGAAGGGGTGTGGTTTTTCATCATGATAACGCTAGACCTCACACATCTTTAGCCACTCAGCAAAAATTAAGAGAGTTTGGCATACATCCGCTGTATAGTCCTGACTTTGCACCTTCAGATTTCCACTTGTTTCGGTCTCTTCAGAATTCATTAGGCAGTGTCAGGTTAACATCACGAGAGGGCTGCCAAAACCACTTGTCGCGGTTTTTTTATCAGAAGCCCCAGAATTTCTATAGCAATGGGATCATTTTCCTACCTACAAGATGGCAGAAAGTTATCGAACGAAATGGCACCTACATACTTTAGTTAAATGTAAATAAACTTTATTAAAAAATGATTTGAATTTTTATATAAAATGCGAAGAAACTTTTTCCCTAGTACAGAATACAGTACACAGAGATATCCACAATATGCATGAAAACAAGACAGACACAAAAGTTTCTTTCAGGTGACGTATTTTGTATGGTGTGCCACAAGGCAGCGTTCTTGGACCTTTATTGTTCATCATTTATATTAATGATCTCCCTAGTAACATTTCTAATCCTATAACCGTGTTTGCCGACGATAGTACAACGATAATTAAATGTGACAATGAATCAGAAAAATGTGAATTAAAAATAAATGACGATGTAAAAGAAATTACTATTAATGAAATTACTTGGAGACGAAAAATAATTAGTGGTTAATTTAGATAAAGCGAAACTAATGAATTTCTGTTAAAGATCTACATCACTTCAAAATTTTAATATCAAATACTCCGGTGACAGAGACGACACCCTACAAAGCCGAAGCTACATAGCCATATGTGCATTATTGACCGCCGGGAATATGTACCGTCTATTGTCAGTCATATCGCGTCGCCGGTGGCGTAGGTTGGCCATTCATTAGAAATTTGGGAACCAATAAAAAACATGAAAAAAAACTTTTTTTTACTTTTTTGTGTTCTATTTGTGATTCTGATTCAAAGATTTAAATAAAGCTAGGGGTTCATTTTCAACCTGTATTAATAACGCCTAGGCCTAAAACGTGGCAGAGGTTAAATACGTGGACGCACTATAAGTTTCCGGAATGAATATGAAAAAATACTATTAAAGGTACAAAATTAATTTATTGTTTTTCAAAATAATTTCCCTTGGCGTCTATGCACTTTTTCATTCGATCAAACCAGTTTTGAAAACTTTTGTGCCACTCCCCTGTGGTGACCTCTGAAACGTGTTTTTCATACTCCTCGACAGCCTCTTCTGGTGATGAAAATCGTTGACCGCGTAATTGGTTCTTAATTTTTGGGAACAGAAGAAAGTCACAAGGTGCCAGGTCGGGACTGTATGCAGGATGACTCATGAGTTCTACATTTTTCGTCTTCAAAAAGTCGTTTGTCTGTCTGGCCGTGTGAGAACTAGCATTGTCGTGGTGCAGGATGATACGGCGTTTACGGTTATTTTTACGGAGTTCGTCAATAACTTCCGGCAAACAAATGGTCGTGTACCAGTCACTATTCACGGTACGACGATTCTCTAAAGCAACAGTAGCCACGTGTCCAGTTTTATTAAAAAAAGAAGCAATCATCCGCTAAGATGCACTTTTCACGCGCGCCACTTTGGTTGGTTTCGGCTCATCTTGAAAGACCCATACGCTCGATTGCTGCTTTGTTATGGGATCGTAGCAATAAATCCATGTTTCGTCACCTGTTACTATGTCCCACACCAAATTTGACGCACCTTCGTTGAATCTGGTAAGCATGGCACTGCACCAAGTGACGCGGTCCGTTTTTTGAGCTTCGGTCAAGTTGTGTGGGATCCACCGCGAGCACAGCTTTCTCACACCCAAATGTTTGTGTAGGATTGATTGTATTTGACTCATGCCTATTTCTAAGGATGCGCGAATTTCATGGTAGGTCACATGCCTGTCTGTTTCAATCATACGGCGCACAGCATCGATGTTTTTGTTGGTCACAGCGGTGGACGGCCGACCATCGCGAGATTCGTCACTGAGATTGATACGACCACGCTTGAATTCTGCAAACCAGCTATAAACAGTCGTCTTGCATGGTGCTTCATTGCCAAAAGCTGTTTCAAGCCGAGCGATGCTCTGTTGAGCTGTCAAATTACACTTAAAATCGTAGAAAATCATACTACGAAAATTTTCCCGAGTTAAATCCATGTTGATGCAGACACACAATTTTTTAAATGGCGCCACAAGGTAAAAACAAAAGACAGTCAGATGAAACAAACTGCATTCTACAGCCAAAGAGTTCTATTTTCAAATGTTGCAATAAATTTTTAAATATTGTTTATGTAAGTGGCCAGTTCCGGAAACTTTTAGTGTTACCTATGTATAATTATATATAATAGCCGCAGGCGAAAGGCCGTTAGTTTTCAGTAAGTCTCTACTCCACGAAGAGGTTTTTGTAAACAAATTCCCAATCATCATCAGTCATGACTATAGATTCATGGGTAGTGTGTGGAATAAAAATGATCTGGATAAGGATTTCAAACTAGAACTGTATATTATCCTTTTTTAAATTCACTTGGAAGGTTATAGCTCCGACACCTAGCACAGATCAACAAGAAGACAGAAAACAAGATGGCGTATCTCCATCCATCCATCCATCAGCCTGTTTCATCCACTGCTGGACATAGGCCTTTCCAGGATTTCGCCACTCTTGGCGGTCCTCCTGGAAGAAATGCCCAACACACGCTGGGCAGGCGGGTTGGTGAGCGCGGTGCCGAAACCCCTGCACCAGTGACGCCGCTGCCCGTCACCAGTCTGATTTATATAAAGCCCGACAATTGGGGATGGATATACCGCCATCCATCGGTCCCAGGCAATGGTGGGCCGCCTGGTTTTGCCTGAGAGCTGTCCTCTTACTCTCCCCCGAATAACTTCGGGAGGATTTCCGAGTAAGATGGTGGTACCTCCACAATCGAACCCGGCATTGGCTCTACCACCTACCGTATGGCGTATCTACCCGGTAATAAAACGGATATTACATTATCAAATAAAGATTGATTTTTGTGAATATAAATTAAATAAATTCAACACGCCCCCTCAAAAATTAATCTCAAAATTATACAAACTTAAATCAATTTAAATTGACTAACCAGAGCGTACAACCTCCTAGTGTTATTGGGAATACATGCTGGTCCAACATTTGTTGCAAGGATTAGGGAAACCCAACAAAACCAAATCAGACCATTTCATTTACTTCATGAAATCTTGATTAAATAATTATTATCACTATAAATTAACCTTGACATTATAAACTTATTCTAAGCCCATTTTGCTTCTCATATTTTGAAAAGTAACTGCAGGTAACGGCTTCGTCAAAGCATCTACCAACTGTTCACCTGTGGGTATGTAATTTAATTTAATTACATTTTTCTCAATTTGTCCCCGGGAGAAGTGATATTTAATGTCAATGTGTTTCGTCCGTTTGTGATTAGTTGGATTGTTTGCAATACTGATGCAGCCGTTATTATCTTCATAGATAATTATAGTTTTATCAATGTTTATATTTACACTGACTGCTAGTGATTTAAGCCACAAAGCTTCTCTGACAGCTTCAAACAATGCCATATATTCTGTAGATGAGGCTGCTACTGTCATTTGTTTTCTAGTACTCCACGTTGTTGAACATTGATCAAACAATTTAAATAAATACCCAGTTGTACTCTTTCTGTCTTTGGTATCATTACCACCCCAATCTGAATCTACATACCCACATAGAATATCGTTGTAATCACAACGTTTGTAACATAAATTCAAATCAGTTGTGCCTTTTAAGTACCTAAGTACTCTTTTAAGACATTGCCATAGCTCTTTATTATTATTGTTAGTATATCTACTCAGTATTTTAACGCTTGTACTTAAATCAGCACGAGTGCAAAGCATGATATACATCAAACAACCTGTAACGTTTCGGCATGGAGCGTTATATTTCTCTTCTGAATTTAAAGCCTCATAATTCAGTTTGTTTTCTAAAGGGGTATTTACAGGTTTGCAATCCTGCATATAAAATTTATTCAAGACAGTTTTGATTTCACTTTGATCTAACGTAATTTTATCATCGTATCTCGTGATTTTTATGCCAAGAAACAATTTTATTTCATTTAAATCTGTCATTTCAAATTTGCTCATTAAATACCTTTTAAAGTTATTCATTCTTTCAATTTTAGAGCATGCTATCACTAAATCGTCAACATATAATACTATATATATATTTTTACGTACATCACCATTGTTTAAGACATAAATACACCTATCAACTGCTGAATTTTGGAAACCCTGTTCTTTTAACGATTGTTCAAAAATTTCAAACCAACACCTTGCCGCCTGTTTTAATCCATATAGTGCTTTATTTAATTTACAGACATAGTTTTTTTTACTTAATACACCCTCAGGAACTTTCATGTAGACTTCTTCCTTTAATTCGCCATTTAAGAAAGCACTCTTAACGTCCATATGATGAACAAGTAAATTTAGTTGATTCGCGAAACTAATCAAGAATCTAAAACTAGCGATTCTCGCAACAGGTGCAAAAGTTTCATTGTAATCAGTTAGATATTCTTGGCTAAAGCCTCTAGCAACTAGACGCGCCTTGTATCGAAATGGTTTCCCAAATTCGTCATTATTGATAGTAAAAATCCATTTACAGTGTACAATGTTTTTGCCCTGTGGCCTTGGTACTAAATTTCATGTTTTATTTACCGAAAGAGATTTTAATTCATCCCTAACTGCGCTTTCCCATTTAGATCTATCATTTCGAGTTTTTATCTCTTCAAAAGAAGTCGGTATTTTACAAAAAACTGACTGAGCATACATGAGATAATCATCATGATTATTTTCATTATATGAAATAGGGGGTTGACCTTTTAACCTATCGCTCCTCCTAAGTTTAGAATTGTTTTCTGTGTTTTGTGTATTTTTATGTAAATAACTATCAGGTACATCAACTTCTGGCTCCGATTCGATTATAATATCATGGTTTGTTCTGCGAATTTTATTAGGACACACATACTCATCAGATTTAGAAATATCTGATTTATGAACGTCAGAGTTCCGAGACTTTGTTGACACTGATTTTGAACTACCGTCAGTAATATCAATTTTGTCATGAGAATTTTGAACATTCTCTTCAGGCTGTAGTATGGGCCTGGACTGTAGAAAGTTAGTCTCATCTACAATAACATCTCTGACTACAACACATTTTTTCGCATTCAGGGTTCCAAACTTTATAACCGTTTGGTTCATAACCCAGCAATATACCTTTCCATGATTTATCATCGAATTTATTTTTACTCGTTTTATTGTGTACATAAACCGTTGAGCCAAAAACTTTTAGGTATTTTATTTCAGGTTTTTTACTATGCCACATTTCATATGGTGTTTTATTGGAAACTTTTAAAGCTTTAGTTGGAGTCAAGTTTATCAAATAAACCCCAGTTAATACAGCATGACCCCAGAATAATTTATCTAATTTAGCACCATTAATCATAGAATGAGCTTTTTCTGTAATAGTCCTAACCATCCGCTCAGAAACACCATTCAATTGCGGGGTTCTTGAAACTGTCAAATGATAAGTGATTCCTTTCTCAACACAATAGCTTTTCATTTCAGTGGACAAATACTCACCACCGTTATCGCAGTATAAATTAGCTACTTTTAAATTGAATTTAGCCTCACTTTTCGCAACAAAATCTTTGAAAGCAGAAAATACATCTGATTTATATGTTAGTAGGTACGTCACACAGTAATGGGTATACTCATCAACAAAAAGTACAAAATAATTTTTGTTGTCAATAGTTGTAGGAGTGATTGGGCCACAGACATCTGAATGAACAACAAATAATGGTCTTTTTATATAACTTTTGTCCTTAGCCTGGTTAAACGGCAGTCGACTTTGCTTCCCATTTATGCAAGCCTCACACAAGTCATCATCAGGCATCACTGTATCAATCTGATTAGCGTCTTCAACCATATCGTTGTTTTTGATTTCTAAAAACTTGTGTTTACTCATATAACCTAAACGTTGATGCCAGATTTTGTAATTCTTGTCCCTATTGCATACTTGGGAAACAGGGCGACTCATATTCACAGAAACCACAAAATCTACAGCAATTAGATTGTTTATCAACCTACCTCGCATGACAGTCTTACTGTTTTTGCGTATTTTGGCTCCCTGTTGTCCGAAAATGACCGTGTATCCAGCTCTTTGCATCTTCGAGACTGATAGCAGATTGTAAGGGATTTCGCGGCAGAACAGCACGTCCTCCAAAACTCCTTGAACGCCCATGTTGCTGGTAACCATTAGGGATCCTTTTTTGGTAGCTGTAATAAATTCACCGTTTTTAGCAACCGAAATTTTTAGTGGGGTAGGTAAGTCGGTATAATTTGTAAAGAGCTCTTCTCTGTTCATTATGTGGTCTGATGCTCCAGAATCCAACAAAAATGTTATTTTGTTTCCGCTTTCCTCTCCTTGGAAATCTCCGGTCATAAAAGCAAAGCCAGAGAAGTCGTTCGATGTGCCTGGTTGATTTAACTCAACCGCCTGAACTGTCCTTGTTCTTTTGGTAGCTTTCCGGTTATTGTCCTGTCCATAATTCCGTTGCATCTTCTTAAAATAAAAGCAGTCGTTCTTCATGTGTCCTTTGCGTCCGCAAGGATGACACTTTGTGAAATTCATTTTCTTTTTCTCTTTGTTGTTTCTCCGATATATATTATTCTTAGGTAGTAAATTTTCAAATTTTTTTTTCTTACTAGTTACGTCCTTTTTATTTTCAACTTGCAGTACTTTAGCACTTGTAGTAGTAGCTTCACTTCATGATCTGAAAGTCTTGTTTTCACGAACGCCAGAGTTAAATTATCTTCAGATAACGTTTCGATCGCAGTAATGACACCGTCAAAAGTTGCGGGTAGGGTGAGCAACAAATGAGCAACTTTATCAGTTTCCTCCAATTTAGCTCCTGCTGCTAGCAATTCCGTAATGAGGTCATCAAAAATCGCAAAATGTTTTATCAGGGTTACATTACCTTGTGGCTTTAGTACTAACAACTTTTTCGTAATGCCAATTGAGTTGCAATACTTTTCCATTCATACAATTCATCTAACCTTTTCAAGATTTCCTTTGCAGTATTGTCCTCCTTCGCAAAACCCAAGATAAGAATCGGATAAATACTCCACGATAACACTTTTCGCAATCCAATTGTTTTTCTCCCACTCACTGCAACGTATTATTGGGTCATCGTCAATCACCTTAATTACGTCAATTTCACTTAGCAACGCACGAATCCTAAATTTCCACACATATGTGGACACCGTCGAATGGTTTAATATTTCTCTTCATCTTCGCGTTTTCCATTTTTAAACAAGTTTAGAAAAAGATCGACTTTTTAAAATGCACTAATTTAAACGTACACTAGGCCCAAAACCTATAGATTTATGGGTAGTGTGTGGAATAAAAACGATCTGGATAAGTATTTCAAACTAGAACTGTATATTATCCTTTTTTAAATTCACTTGGAAGGTTATAGCTCCGACACCTAGCACAGATCAACAAGAAGACAGAAAACAAGATGGCGTATCTACCCGGTAATAAAACGGATATTACATTATCAAATAAAGATTGATTTTTGTGAATATAAATTTAAATAAATTCAACAATGACATTTCATTTGACAGACTGATGGAACAAGATCAAATTAAGTACAGGGGAAATGGATTAACACGGCGTAGGTTGTAAAAAAAGGTATTCAAGCCGATTCTGAAGGCTTTAGTGCTTTCAAAACTTTTTTTTTCCAAAGTAATGTGGCTTCTATTGTTCACACTATTGAACTATTTAAGTATGAACAAAAGAATTGGCTTTATTATTCCTATAGGAAGGGTTTAAAAAATATGTCATAAAGAAGGCCTTTTCCACGACCGACAATAAGAAATCCCAACACGTAATAGATAAAAGTGCAAAGTGAAGGCTCATTTTTCAGTTCCATACAGTCCATCCATCCATCCATCAGCCTGTTTCGTCCACTGCTGGACATAGGCCTTTCCAGGATTTTGACACTCTTGGCGGTCCTTCTGGAAGAAATGCCCATACTCACACACGCTGGGCAGGCGGGTTAGTGAGCGCGGTGCCGAAACCCTTGCACCAGTGACGCCGCTGCCCGTCACCAGTCTGATTTATTTAATTGGGGATGGATATACCGCCATCCATCGGTCCCAAGCAATGGTGGGCCGCCTGGCTTTTTTACCTGAGAGCTGTTCTCTTACTCTCCCCCGAATAACTTCGGGAGGATTTGCGATTAAGATGGTGGTACCTCCACAGTCGAGCCCGGCATCAGCTCTACCACCTAACATCCATACAGTAGTCGGTCCAAACTAATAAAGTAAAAATAACAATAATTAACATTTTAAACATATAAACCCGTTATCTAAAACCATTCTAAAACACAGGGCGTTTTTTAAACGCAGTTTTATGAATTTATACAATGAATTTTATTCATAAAAACATCACTATCCAGTGTCTTCTTGATTCACCGCAATATTTGGGCACACACTTTTTCACATATGTTTATCTCTTTCGGTATGCGATGGAAACGGGCCCATAATACCTCAATTAGCAGTCCTGCTCTAAAGCTTCTGCTTTTTAACTGTCTATCCTACTCTAATCAGATGCCGCGCACGCAAAACATCAGTTATTTTGAAATCGCAGCTACACTGATGGTTTTTCATTTTTATGTTGTTGTTTGCATCTGCTTTATGCTAATATGAATTATATTATGCAAAGTTTCAGATCTAATTTCAAGTATTCATTGAATACGGTTTAGAGGTAACTTTGTATTTTTTTCTATTGAGATAATTTTATCAGGTTTTCACCATTGCGTCTCAACGCAAATTGGCTCTACATGATCCTGCTTTAAACTAACAAATACTACAAAAATCACTTTGAAATTAATATATGGTAAAGTTGAGGACTATATGTCAATATAGTGATTTTTGTAGTATTTGTTAGTATAAAGCAGAATCATGTAGAGCCAATTTGTAAACAGAGCAAGATGATGCATATTACCTAGAACCTCCTGACCGAAGATAGACCGAAGAAGATAAGGTTTTAAATCTTTCATAGAACCACCTGAACTAGACCAAAACAAGAAATTAGCAGTTCTTATCAACCTTTTTGCCTCCTAAAGCTGCGTTCTAATATGTTAAGATAAGGCTACGTTAATTTCCGGCATAAAGGCGCGTTCCCAATATCCGCCGAGGCATCTGTCAATGTCTCGCCTAATCTAATACCGACCTAATACCGTTTTAATTTGGACTTGGGATTTGCTCTTCGATTAGTGAATATGATAAAAAATAAATAGGTTTTGTTTCTTTTACATAACGCGTTTGTTTGTGCTAACACCCTTACCGTCCGGAATAGAAGACAGTATGATACGGTTGGTGAATGTACAAGAAACGAAAGAGGTGTGTCAGCACGTAGCAGGATGGATATGTATGGTCCCCGCTTACCCCTCTGGGAGATAGGCGTAAGTGTATGTATGTATCAGTATAGAGTATGCGCTGATATTCAGATTAGGAGAGTTTACTCGTAATATTCTTCAGAGAAAACAAAGGAAAGTCTTTTTACAGGGTTTCGTAGCCAAAGTAAAAATTTCACTATTTAAATCTCAGAAGCCAGTTGGCTTACAGAGCTAAAATTGGTTAAGACATAGGCCGTTTGGGAAGAAGAAAAAAAAATACAGTCCGATTGAGAACCTCCTTCTTTTTTGAAGTCGGTTAAAATACCAAAGTTTTGAAACAATCATACCAAGGCCTTTCATGTCCAAAGAGAAAGATATTTTTTTTTGTATGTAACATGGTATTTAGGTATTTATAAAACTAGCACGCAAATTGTTTTGAAATAAATCTAACAATGTATTTTTTAAATTTTTTGGTGTTCTTATTAAATATTGAATAGTTATATTATTAAAAACGAATGTAATTGCATGTTATTTAGGTGCTGATAATATAATCCTAATAGACAGGGTTCTATTGCAAATAATAGGTAGTAAACCAGTTTCTCAAAAAAACAAAACGGCGCTTAAGAAATGAAAAAGAAAATGGACTTGCCGATAGAAAATTTACTGGAGATCACAAAATTTGTAAAGAGTTAAACATCAAACAATACATTTGCGCCGGCATATTTCTTTGGGAACGTTTTCAAGGCACGGAATAAATAAGGGAATAGATCAAATTTGATGACATACAAAAAGATTTGTCGTCTCATAAAATGTAATAAAAATAAAAATTACTTCGTCTATTGCCCAACTTTAGTATACTTATTATCAGTCGTAAAATTTCATGTAATCAACAGGTATAAGATATAGAACAAGTCAAAAAAGTACAAATATCTTGCGTTTTAAGCTCCGCGTAACGTTCCATTTTCACACAGACTGTTCTTAAAAAGCAACTTTTAATTCTTGAATTTAAAAACATGGTTAAAACAAAGCAGATCGTGGTAAAGCTATGAGTATCATAGTAAAACATATAACCGTCTATTTACCGCCTGTATAAACCACTCTAAGCCGTAATCGGAAGTCAACAAAGATGAAGTCGCGGTTAAAGGCTAGTATTATTATAAAACGTTCCATTTCCAACTTACAATCTTCAATTTCAATATCTCAAGTTCAAAGAACCAGTTCATTACGGAGCGGAAAACAGAAAATTAAAATAATTTCATTTCCCATTACGCTTCCTTTCAGCTTATTTGCCAGAGGATCCCTAAAAACGCAACGTCACGGTATCCTGAAGACAAAAGGCAATGATAAAATTCAATTTACGTAAGCCAAATGCCAGAGTGGTACTTGGGGAAAGGGCACGATATTTTTTTTTACCTGACAAATATTACAGCCATGGCGGGCGCGGCGGCTGGCAGCGGCGCCATCGCCTTCTCTTGTACGTAAATAGTGACAGTCAAATAAAACGGTGAAAAATATTAGGGTTTAGTCTGAATAAAGTAGCTATTTCTGAGTGACTAACACAATAATACATCGTCACGGAATGAATCCCCGAGATGGCGTCGGAGATGTTTCCCAGTATGGACTGTGAAATGCAAGTCACAGTTCAAACTCGCACACTCACGTTTCACCGACGATTATTACGTCCCAGCGTGATGGGCACAAATATGTACCCGCTAGAGGAGATGACAAATCCTTTTTGCTTTGTGAGTCAAAATAAGCAGTTGTCACCGAAACTACTTACTGACAAAATCTCTATATGAATCTGTGCTCCCAATAGTTATAATATAAAAATATTTTCCGTCACATCGACATTTTTCCCGAAAGTACCCATAATAATTTTGCAACTTGTATCTATTGTATATCTCAAATAAGTAATTTTTTATTTCAGATATCACTGTACCTGAGCCTAGAACATGAATGCCAGATTTTCGAGGGTTCGTTTGAAGAAATATGTACTTCACATTAAAAAGAAACATTTGTTGGTATTTTATTAAGCGAACATAACATTAAAAAAATAATCATAAAGTTATATACAGGTTGACTTTTTGAACATCGTCTAAATTTATTTATATTAATCTTTAGTAAAAATAATGAAATATGTGTTTTTTCTTTAAGTATCACCCAGTACTAAAATATTAAGATACGGCTATGCAAAGTTATCCCAAAAACAATTGCGTTTGTAGACACCATGCGCCGTGCGCACTACGCGGCTACGTGTGTAGACAACATGCGCCGCACGCGCTACCCTGCTACGCGCCTTCCTTTCGCCGTTCGTAGCTTAGTGTAGTGACAACGCTATACGAAAAATCTTGGGAAAAAATATGTTGAGGTGAAAATGTTACCTACCTATATTTTTCAAAAATGGTCTCTATGAATAACACCTAATGCTTAACAAAAAATTGGACGATGTTCGAAAAGTCACCCGGTACCTATAATGTCTAAAAGACTATCTAACCTATAAATATTTTACGTTCCTTAGAAAAACGCAGTTACGGGATTTACTTGTTTTTTTATGAATCGTTAATTCAAATATAAAAATAGTTTGCCTTTAAATGATTTCAGTATTAGCATAAAACCCTCCAATCTGTTGTTTCGCGGGTCATTATTAGTATTATCCGTCCAATATAAATAGGTCAATAAGCCAACCAATAATCGCCTCTATTAAAAGCTAACAAAGTATTTGACATTGAGCCTTATTGTGTTGGATGGTTAGGAAATAATTTTCCTAGCCTATGCCATACCCTTAAGTACCCTTTAATATTTATGTTTGCAATGGGCTTTCATTAATAACTTAATGCTTGAGCTTTCATCAATAATCTTTTTATGATTCTTTATGTTCGTAAATATTTGTAAGTATTCATTGATCGTGTTGTAACTATTTGTAAATCTACATAAAAAAACGAATACTTTGAACGTAAATCAAGAAAGTAGTACACGTCTTCCAACTTTCACATGAAGTGTCCATTGGTCCGCGCTCCCTGAAACTAAGAGGGTACCAAAACACAGTCCCAATGCCGGCCTTCATAACCGTGGAATATTACGGAAGAGGGTGTAAATTAGGGTCCCAAATACCTCTTTATAGAGATTGCCCGTCGCCTGTCCTTTGGGAGAGCGAGTCACGTAATAATATTGTGGTCCTCCTAATCGTCGGAATTTGCTGTCATTGTATTTACCGTGGCACGAAGAGGCCCTTGGTAGGCGATTTGGTAGCCATTTTCATAATAAGTTCCGCCAGTTTCTGGGTGCCGGGAATGTAAGGTGGGCTTTGATTTTAATGCTGTTTAGAGTGGCTTCTGGAGCCTGCTGATACTCTGTAAATTGCATGTTTGGAACTGTAAACAAGTCTTGTTTTTGACTTCCATAGAGTAACATTATTATAGTGAGGCTCTGTTGTCCGTTCGTCCGTCTATATAATGTGACTTTAATTTATGCAGCCAAATTCTTACTGAAGACCCAATAAGTGCTCAATAATAAGGTTCGATGACCCTTTTTGTGAAATTCGTAAATTTTTGGAGTTGATGCTCGTGGCACTTGGTGGAACTTTTGATACATTTTTGATTTAAAAACACTTGTACTTGTCCACTTATTTATATTATTTCCCTTACCGGTTTCGCTGTTATAGCATTATCAAAGGTTTTTGGGTGTTAACGTACAATATATGAATCGCTTGGCATGCGGGTAGGACAACCAAAAAACCTTTGATAATGCTATAACAGCGAAACCGGTAAGGGAAATTATATAAATAAGGGGCCGTTCAAGTATTACGTAAGCAGATTTATTACAATTATTTACCCCCCCATCCCCCTTGTCAGAAAAAGTAAGCAAAGCTCTTACCCCCTCCCCCCATGCTTACGTAAACATTTTTCAATTATAAATATATATTTTTTTATATTATAATGTTATAATTATAATTTTAAAAATAATAAAATAGATTTAGGATAGAGATTAGATTTTACTGATACAGTATTCAACATAGAGTAAGGGGCAAAAATATACCGATGACGTAATCATCATCTAGACTCCCCTACCCCCCATGTCATCGAAAATAAGCAAAACAAAGACCCCCCCCCCCATAGTGCTTACGTAATACTTGAACGGCCCCTAAGTGGACAAGTACAAGTGTTTTTAAATCAAAAATGTCGTAAATTTTTCTTTTCGTGTTCTTTACAAACGCATGTTCAGCCCCGAGTCAATTACTATGGGACGGTAAGATTTTATTTTGCGAAATCAGCAAAAAGTGTTATCGATCCATGTTACTGATCACTTACCAAGCCTCCAATATGAGTTTGGCTGCATCGAGTCACAACTTTTTAATCGTGTACAATTTATTGAGAAGACTTGAAATATTGAATTTAATTGCCCATAAAATGTAGGTAAACAAAACCAATATTTTGATATAATAAAACAAATTTTAGGCAACTGTCCCATAAAAAATCCCTACCTCACAAGTTATTGGGTAAATATTACAGGAAAAATTTCAAAATTAGTATATGATTGTATGCAACTCATATGTAAGAACTTGTTTTCTTTATTATCGAAGAAAACGTTAAGACGCATACATACCTTAAATTAGTAACCAGGTGTGTGTCGGTACAAATATCGACTGAAATTACATTGAAATAACGTTCATATTAGTACGCATTGTAAAGTGGCTGTTAAGCAACCGCTGCGTCTCCCGATAACGCAACAAAATAGGAGAGTATTGTACTTTTTATAAGGATGTGATGGACGAAAGCGAGAGTGGGCACTTTGGTCCAAAGGTTAAAAAAATAAAATGGTCGGCCACTTCTGGATCTAATTTTAAATGAAAGCTATCTATATGTGCTTAATTTTTTACTATGAGCATAACTCAGAGATATGGTTAGTTTAGGAGAAAATCTGCTTTTTATTTCTTGAACCGAAAAAAATATATTTTATTCACAGATTTTATAGAAATATTCAAAAACGTTTGAAATACGGGAAAGCAGTGATACTTAATACAAAGTACAAAATGTTAGAGGTCTTTATTTATGTACTACATTATATACGGACCCTATTTTGAAATATAAAAAAAGGGTCAGTTTTGTTTGTCCCTCTATCTAGAGGCTGCCTGAGGTCACAAGGTTTTGATTCAGATTGTAGCCTTGCCTGTCTAGCAAGCTAATAAGTTGTGTGTGCAATGGAGAGGAATGGTGACTGTCCTTGTCACACTCATTGCTCTCGCTTAATCAACGCGCTGCTAATTGGTGGTATCGCTGTCTCGCTCGCACTCGCAGCAACCTCTGCATGCATTTCTGTTTATGCACCGTAATTACCGTGAAATTGGCAACGCTGGCGTGGAGGCACAATTACAGATACCGAGAATGATAACGAATAATAAAAAAAAATATTGCAACAATTCAGTAATTATATGCAATGGTACCTACTTATATCCATGTACAAAAAAGTAGTAGCTTTTTTTTTCAACAACAAACATACAGTCGCCATAAATACCGAAATCTTCTTAAACCTTTTATGTTGGTGACCTACGATGGCCACATCATAGAGGTCACAGGTCCGCATGCTGCCACGACTTCAGACGCAACGATCATGAAAGCGATTCTTAATGATGAAGATGCTGCCCTAAACTGGCTATTAAGATAAGGAGACGTGATGATTCTGGATATAGGTTTCAGAGATGCGATTCCAGTTATAGACTCCTGCGGTTATCAAGTAGCGATGCCAAAAGCCAAAGAAAGAAGACAAGAACAACTCACAACTATGCAAGCTAACAAATCCCGTCTTGTAACATTATGCCGATGGGTAGTGGAAATCGTCAATGGGAGATTCAAATGAGATTTAAAAATCTTCAGACAAGATTTTTTTAACTGTGCCATAACTCACATAATGGCTGATTTCAGTATAGCTATACTGATAAACTGATTTCATATTCCAGTTGATGACAGTCAATATGCAAACCGATTTTAAGAAATAATAAATGAACGAATGAATGTACACAACACACTTGCAGACTATGTGATTGATAATAATATTAACAGACAGCGAGCTGCCTTTAGAAGCATAACCGTTGACAGAGACAGTGTGAGATTCCCTTGCTTAACAGAAGAACATTTGGTTCTATTTGCATTAGGTACTTACCAAATAAAACTGGTTTACAGCAATTACAGCGAACATATCCGTGGTGGAGGTAAGTGAGCAGCCTAACGCAGTGGGCTTATAAGGATACGGCTTACTTGAAGAAAATATTTTATTATTACGAGCAAGAATTCAGTCACGCCACAGAAGTGCAAGATTGTATTATGCATACAAAATACAATCAACGAATGGGAATCATCAGGGGAGAGACGGCATATTTCATTATTATTGTTCGTGTTCCTCGGGAAAAAGAACACTTGGCTGCTGTGCCATGTCATGAGCGTCGTGTGGTAACTTGGGTGGGCTTGCCATCAAGATACCATACGTATGCCAACACAGTTTTTAGACACTATTATTATAGATGAATATTAAAACAATGTCTCGCATGTGTTACAAATCCAAATACATACATAAACGAACTCACCCTGTTGTGAAACTAACATTGTTCTATGTTTTACTGGTTCTTTGTAAGAAACTAAAATATGTTGTACTTAGTTTTAAAATAATAATAAAACATGTTTTATAAAACCGTGGTATCAATTATCTATCATTATTTAAGTAACCCGAAGAACAAACATTAAAATAATTGGTTAGAACATCTTTATGATACCTTTTTAACCAACTGTGATTACTTAATTCGTATTAAAAGCATGTTTGAATATATTAAATCATAGCAAAAACAAAACGATAAACCATATAAAGTTAAGAAAATACATTCTGGCCACTTTGATCAAATGGACAACAAAAATAAGAATTTTTACTACTAAAACTAAAAATTTTTAATGAGCCATAATTCAAAAACTAACCATGACATCGCAATATGGTTTTCAAAAAATAGTAGTACATATCACTACCGTTATATATAGACTATGTCTAGAAGTAGCCGACATATTTTTTTTTTGGACCAAGCTCCATACGCTTTTGCCCACTCTCCATGAACTCACATTTTATAGATATATAAATTGTCTGTAATTTGGTGAAAGAATAATCTAAATGTATTCAAAGTTCGGATGGAGTAAGAAAATTCTTGCGTAAATCATAGGAAACTTTCTTCTCACTTCGAAACTTATTTCACAAAATCTGTGAAATGGATGATTTCACATTATAGAAAACATAAATGGCGCTACCGGTAGTTTGTTTTGTAAAATGTGAAATGATGTACAAATAAATATTGGTTTTAGTTTGAGCTTTATATACCTACTAGCTTTTGCCCGCGGCTCCGCCCGCGTGTTATTCGGTTTAACGACATGCTTTTTCCCGGGATAAAAAGTAGCCTATGTGTTAAGTTAGAGTATAAGCTATATACATTTTAAATTTCATCCAAATTCGTCCAGCCGTTTCAGCGTTAAAGAGTAACAAACATAAACACACACACCCTCACACACAACACACACACACACAAACTTTCGCATTTATAATATTAGTGTGATACTGTGATGTTATTAAACAATAGACAGTTTCAGGCCACAGTCTTTATTTTATTCAGAGAATTCTGTCCTGCTCCAACGTTTTCACTTAACACTTGACTAATAGTCTGGGAGGTACCGTTGCAAATACAAAAGTCATAGTAAGCCGGCTGATATTGACATCGACCGTAGATCTCACATGACTAATATGTGAATCCACCGTCAACTGCTCAAGTAGCGGTGGGTGTGAGAGGATGCGAAAGTGGTCAAAAAGAAAAAGTTGTAGTACGCCGGCTGAAACTTTCCTCACAGATAGGTGACATCATACTGAGCTGAAAAAAAAATCGTCAGATGCATCGTGGGGGGGGGGGGGGGGATGATGCGTCAGCTACTCGCATGAACTTGTAAAAAAAACACGTAAAATAAATGATTCTTTAAATAATTAAAAATACGAAAACAACAATTAGCTGCGTGGGTAGCGGTGGAAAAGCCGTCAGCTGACTATCGCATCGAATTAATATGAAATAAAAAATTATCAAAATTTAATTACCACAATATCACGGTTTAGAATGAACGAACCCCTTTATATAAAATATTATATGGTTGAAATAAAGTATATGTTAGGGTAAAAAGTTTGAGAAAAACTAGAAAAGATACCTAAAATTGTGAATTCACAAACATATATTATGCAAGAAAAGCAGTAATTAACATTAGAAACACCACCTAGCAGCTCATCCGATAAATGAAACTTATTTGTTTAGAAAAAGTTTACAAATTTCTTAACAAGTGTCACTTTTCCTTTTTTATTTACTTACTTGTCAATACGGTGTTCTATTCCAGGTACCATTATATATCTTTGTTCTATTCGACTGATGTGATGACGGCCCCATACCGTGGGCCGAAAATATCGAGTATATAAAATATTTTACTTTTTCATTATTAATTGCTACTAAATAAATAAGAAGGCTCAAAAAGAGTTTAATATATATTTATCAAGAGTATGGCATAGGCTAGGAAAAAATGTCATCACTCGTCCAACACAAAAAGGCCAATGTCAAATGCTTTATTAGCTAATCTAATATCTAATTGACCTATTGGTCAAGGACGCGTAATACTAATAATTACGCGCGAAACAGCAGATCGGAGGGTTTTTAGCTATTATTGAAATATTTTGTAGGGAAAAAAATATTGGAGTTAAGTAGAATACCTTTATATTTCTATTACCTATTTTATGAAAAAAAAACAAGTTGATCTCTTAGCCGCGTTCTTGAAAATAACGTCTGAAAACCAAAAAAAAGAGGATGGAAACCCTTTTTTTTATATTAGTATAAATCTTGTTTATATCTTTTATAGCTTGATCAATAAATCTTTTTTTTTTCAATACTAAGATAGTCCTAATTTCTTCAAAAGAACCCTCGAAAATCTGGCTTTGTTCTTGTTCTAGGCTCAGGTATACTAAAATTGTAACATATTGTACATCCAGTAAACTAAAAAAACGTACCAAACTGTTTGGATTCTGTATACATAAATTTTTGCCTGGCCTCCGAGGGTTAGATGTGGCACATAGACCACACACCCAAAATTAGGTTCTGCTCAAATAAAAAAAGTAAATTTTTGGATATAACTAGAAGCACGTATGTAATCAACTTCCCAGAATTTTCCACCAAAATGTTTGTAAGAGCACGTTTAAACATTTCAACAACAACAAGCGGGATACCTTACATGATAAATAACTTGCTCCTTGGGGTGTATTTACTCCTCTACTCCTGTATAATCTAAAGTTTGAAACAGTTCAGCGTTTGTTATCAATTCCAGTTGTATTCTGCTAACAAATCAGTGATATTCTGTTGATTGCCATTGTTCTGAAACAAAGGCTCAAAAAACATAAATAATGTCTTATTGTCAAAACGAAACTAAGTACCTATTTATTTTCAAAGTTAGTTTAATGTTCTAGGTTTTAGTTCAAAGCCGCCATTCTGACATTATTTCGCATTCTACAATCATGTCATGCGACTTCCGCTTCCTGATAAATATGGAGTATAGGGACCACATATAGGGACTAAAGTTTGTCAAACAAAGACTCCTGTAATGTAAATAATACGCACTATTTAGATACGATATTACATTTCTTTATTAATCCTATTAAAAGGTACCCCACATCTGCATTGTACCAGAATCACTGTCCAGATTTATCTCTTTTGCGAATATTCCTGTTTTTTTTGTCGTTGGGACAAACGACATAAGTTACCTATAAATTATTCAAGGCGCTATTAGTAAAATACTTTTGGGCTTCCATTCCAGTATATGCGAAACAAAGCTTATCACAAATTGTAACAAAAAATAATATAAATTAATTATTCGGTAAAGTGTGTGTGTATCTATTTTTTTTAGTATTTATTACATATTATTACTAAACAAACCATAATAGAAAATAAAGAAAAATAAAAGTTGCTTGTTATTTTATTAAAAAGGATTTAGGATTAGCCTTTGTAGCCAAACAGTAATCTAAGTAGCTGACAAAATGTAAACTACTACTAAATATCTTTTAGAAAATTAAAAATGTTTACAAACCACAAAAATTTCAGGGAGGCAATGAAAGTAATTAAAGGTCATTCAAATCCAAACATCTTAATCTTAAATAACACAATTTATACCTACAAAATAGTTTGTACAAGGGCGAGCTTATTTCTAAGGAAATGTTTTCCAGCCAACCTTCAATATGTTGAAAGAGCACTGAGAATGGGGGCACTCGTACATTGGCGCGAATCTGAACATTGCGTAGGTACGTGGGTGGTATATTATACAGGTGTTAAGATGATAACCTTCTTCCTTAAAACCGGGTACACTACCCATTATTAAGAACATTTTTACTATGGGGCCAGCCCCGAAATCTCGAAAAGTAAACAGGTGTTTCATATATTTTGTTCAAGTAGGTGTTTAACTTTTCTATGTAACAGAGATGATTTTCTGTCATGTTTTCAGATTTGGCCCCATATTATTAATTTGTTGCAGGCCTTCCGGCAAACGAAAATTAGTCTATGGCCAAGACCAAAACATTAAACTAGAAACATATATACAAAGATTTTACAAAGAAGCAGTAGATAAGCAATCAATTATTCTATGTTATAAATTATAATAGATAAATAATACTCTTGTCTATAAAAGTGTATTAACTATAACTTTTGGCTATTATATTCAATAGATGCATAAAACTAAACACCCTCTCCACTACAGTATGACTACAGTATACGAGTATAAGCTGCAGAAATTACTTCATTAAATAAGAAAGAACTATTATAGATCTTGGTCCACAGCAGAGTAAACATTCCTAATTGCGCCTGTTCTACCAACTGATGTGACACAGAGCGGGGGCAAGCCTCCACACAATTTAACTCCATTCTCGATAGAAATAGCTATTGCATGTTCGAAAGACCCAGGAGCTGTACTAGAGATCTAACTTCCCAAACTGGGCCCTAGCTTCGTAGCTTCTACGATTCGACTTGTCATTGATTAACGACACAATTCATGGATTGCTCGTCGAATTAATGTATATTTCCTGCAAAATGTGTATTCAGTTATTAAAGCTAAACCCCTGATAATGGTGTTAGGCCGAAACCGGTAGGGATAAATACAATTATTGTGAAACAAGTGCAAGTGTATTTATCATCATGTTGTTATCCAAGTTTCACCAAGTGCAAGTAATATCTAAGTAAGTAACGCGGCGCGTACACAAGTAATAGAAATCCCATCAAAAACATTTCATGTAAAGGTCGCGTGAAGAGTCAAGCCCTTAACTCTACAAGGCCTAACTCTACAAACCCTACATCTTCGTCAAAAAGTATGGCTTGGACGTTTCGCGGCCGTCAAATAGACACTCCCATGGACTTATAATATTATGTCATGCAATAGTTCCATGAAACGGCCAAGCCATACTTTTTGACGAAGATGTAGGGTTTGTAGAGTTAGGGCTTATAGAGTTCGGCCTTGCAGATTTAAGGGCTTGGCTTAGCATGAGATCTGATAACTTTTTAACCGTGAAAGCGTTATGAGCTTCTGTGTCTTGGCGACCTTTACGTGAAATGTTTTTGATGGGATTTCATTTCTTTTTTGTAAGATGCTTTATTATTTTTTTATTTTTTCAGGCTGCATTTATTGCGCCTCAGCTATGACTTTTATTATAGCCCCCTTTAAATCTTTACCTCTTTTTCTTGTTGGCCTATTATTTGCAATAAGCGATAGATCAGTGCTGCGACGGCAGCGGCGTGGCATTGTGAGGAGACGACGATAAGCGCGCACGACGCGTTTGATATCCTTCCATCCCCTCACCCCTTGGATCACAGATAAAATTAATTAAGGTTCCAGAAGTATGTCAAACGAAACCGTATTACTAAGCCTCCGTTGTGTGTCCGTCTGTCACAGGGGTCTACAGTTTCAGCCGTTATAGATTATTATTTTTTATTTAACACATACATGATATACGTTACAGACACATGTCCAATGCGTATAACATGGTAGACAAATTTTACAAATTTTAGGTAGCTACTGATAGTTACTGGATTACCAATTTTACAGATTACCTACCTGTCACAATGGCCTCCAAAACGGCAGATAATAATATAAAAACAAAATTAATATCCGAGGGTGGTCTCCATAAAATAAATCCTCAAAAAAGTAAGTTTTTAACGTTATCATGTCCCCTCCCCTTCCTTATCTCTGAAACTAGAAAACCGAAAAATATGTAAAAAGTCATGGTAATAGGTGATGGATGATTGATTATGTATTATGTAACAAGGAACAATACCGCTGTCAAGTTAATATACGGGTCTCTTACCCAAGAGGGTGTTGAATTGTTTGTCAGGTGCAAGAATTTTAGAGCCTTGTTTTTTGTCACCTTGACCCCTTAATGGGATGGGGGGTGGAGGGTAATATTAACAGATATTTTAATATTTTCGATGGTTGTGTGCAAATCGTAGCCTTCATACCTACCAAATTTCAGATTTCTGGGACTTTTTGAAGTTGGGAATATATTTTTTAATAATACAGAACCGGACTCCCCTTAAGAGGGTTTGGAGGGTGGAAGTTACAGCTTTCTTAATTTATGTGTTGTTTGTATACTAACCCTAGCCTGCATACTATTTTTCAGCTTTCTAAGACTTTTGGAAATTGGGTATATATTTTTTTTATAATACAGAACCGGACCCCCCCCTTAAGAAGGTTGGGAGGGTGAAAGTTACAGATTTACTGATTTATTTGTTGGTTGTGTGCTAATCGTAGCCTGCATACTAAATTTCAGCTTTCTAGGACTACAGGAAGTACCCTAGAGGTTTTGATAAATCATCAGTGAGTGACAAAATCGACGTATTTTAGGTATTAATAAAATTCAAAGTATAAAAGCTAGACAAATTAAACTTATTGTGATTAATAAGACTGCTTACTGCATCTTATCTTGGGAATTTGGTATCTCTAGTGATATCCCGACCGAAGCTATGAGGGTTTGAAAATACGACGAAACGCCTCGTGAAAAGGTACGTAGTGCCCCGCCCGCTTTTGGCTTGTCTTGGCGGGGGGTACTGCCGTGCCCCCAGATAAAGGTCAGTTGTTTAGCGCGCGGCTTTCACTAGTGGTAAACACTCCATTCTCGTTATAAACTTGTTGGAAAGACTTGAGAGCAGTTTTTCTAGATTTTATCGGTGTTAGCCTATTCGTTCATTGTTTTAACGCGAACTAGACTCGGATGATTGGTTTAGGAGTTTTATATAAGGTACTAGCTTTTGCCCGCGGCTCCACCTGCGTGTTACATGCTTTTTCCGGGATAAAAAGTAGCCTATGTGTTAAGTTATAAGCTACGAGTATGTCCATTCTAAATTTCATCCAATGATCTTATTCACTAACGATACCGGTAAAATGCATTTCGTAATTAAGGGTTTTTCAATATTTTAAATAACAGATTGTATGACGCGTCTTCCCGCACGTAAGAACTCTCTTTATTCGTGCTACAATATATTTGTACCAACGTATGTGCAGTGGGGCCATGCTGCTTCCGCACCTGTGCCATGTAACTTTTCAATGGTGTTGCCATGCCGTAAACACTGAAACACTTGTATTATTATTATTTATATAACATTTTCATGTACTGACAATATAAAAGTCTATGAAGTATACTACCTTCACAATGATATAATATTATATATTAGTATAAAACTACGATAGAAATAAATTTCTATATTTTTTAAGCACTTGGCGATTTATCCATCGCAAGGAGATAACAAATCAAATTTATATCATTGTGGTATAGAAAATCAGAAAATTAAATCAGAACGTGAGGAGCTCTGAACCGGGATTCGAACCCGGGACCTCTCGCTTACCGGGCGGTTGCTCTACCAACTGAGCTATCCAGTTCTCAACATCTGCGAATTTACGCTTGTGCTTTCCCATACCGCAACAATATGTACAGTACTACCTTAATAGTGAGCCTCTTGGCGCCTAGAGGACGCTAGTGTATTCAAGACAAGCCTGAGACTATTATTACCCTACCGTCACCTGTTATAGCATCGGGTATTTAAGAATACACATTACTCGTATCGAAACTATGATAGAAATGAATTTCTATATTTTTTAAACACTTGGTGATTTATCCATTTATCCTCCAGGCGCCAAGAGGCTCACTACTAAGTGGGTACCTATACTTAATTTATATTTAATTTTATATATTAGTAGATTGACTACCCCTTTCTACTACGTCGTAGCAGTTTCTACGACTCCACAGTTTTTCCTTCAAAACTCGCTACGTCGTAGTCTAGACGCATATACATATGTAGGTCATTGTAGGTATATCGCTCTTTGTAGTAAGTTTCTAGAGAAGTCGCTTCTTTTGAAATTCTAAATGAATCAAAATATGATCTCTTCACAAGATTTTTTGATATGCGTCCCGGGTACTGTTTAAGTCTAACTTCCACGCCCAGCTCAATCGACTGAGTCGTTTGGACTTTTTTGACGAAATCCTAAAAACCGAGCATATGATATAAATGTGTCTTTTTGCACGGAAGAATTCTACTTATTCGTGATGTACAATATATTTTATTTGTACCATCATAATATGGATGGGGCATGCCTAGTGATGGTTTTTTCCGAGTAAATATTTACCGGTGGATAAATACTGAGTTTACCATATTTTCCGGGATAGCAGGAAAAATATAATTCGTAAGTTTTTCAGTTTTGTGTTGAGTTTTATTCTTCAAATTGATTTTGCTTTGATCCACTAAATGATTCATGCATGATGCATGTCTATACTATAAGGTTCTACAATTCAAAGTGAAAAAAATTTAACAGATGACAGGGTATCCCAGCTAATAGAGCAAAAACTAACTATAAAAAAAAACTTTTTTTGCGTGTACTTTTTTTTACCTTTCCATGGAAATTTAGTCAGCTGATTGAACCACTTTGTACTGGGAAGTGAAAAAATTATTAGAACAAAATTTTTTATCTTCTTCTGGAATTTGATCAGTTAACGATACATGATCTACCCTAGAATTATTTTCACCTATTATTGTGGGACCTTATATATTGTCTATGTTTAAATAGCGTTGGAGATCCTTATTGGTAAAATTCAAGAATAAATTAATTTATCAAATTTGCGATATTATTTACGCCTGATGAAGAATTTGGAAACATATCGTCACGACATGAATCCCCGAGGGGGTGTCAGAGGCGTTGCCGAGTGTGAACTGTGAAATGCAAGTCACAGACCACACTCGGTACACCCACGTTTCACCGACGATTATTACGTCCCAACGTTATGGGTGGTGGGCACAATGACACGCTTTTTAGGGCATGCAGGTTTCCTGCCAATCTTTTACTTCACCGTTCAGTAAGTAGTAAGTATTAGGTAAAAACACAAATACTATGCTCATAAATTCCGAAAAACTCGATTGAACCTGGGTCTTAAGATTGAGAGGCCAGCGTTCTACCGCCTGAGCTACCACCACTATTGAAAACATGTTTTAAAAATAATTGTATGTTTATTAATTGTCTTGATCTAAGTAATAGGGAAATTGATAATAAAGTTAAAATTCAAGATGTTTTTTCATAGAGATGTTTTACTCTATATAATTAATAATTTTACAAATTTAAACTAAAGAGGCTTCAATTAACCATTGCTTTTACTATGACTAGGTATATACAGTTATGCATTTCTATAAATTGCTTGAAAAATACTAAACATCATAAAGCTAAAAAAGACATTGAATATCACAAGTATTAAGCATGTCTTGTCATACGTAAATACTCCTTGTAGAGTCCTAATTTAGTTCTTGATTATCTTAGTTGCCGAAACTCCTCTCGAAGCTAAGAAACATTATTACACAGTATTTGGTAGGAATATTTAGTTTTAATTTTAATTAGTATTTGTTATTTAAGTTTTATTGTTGATACAGTTACATAGTAGTTTATGCTTAATTTAGAAACATTTTGTAACTTCGACAGATATCTAAGCTCAGATTTCATTACCAAATTATTAGCACATGTAGCTTATGCTCATCTTAGTGCATGCTTAAAGAATAATTTTACAAAGGCGATGGTATTTTTTTATAATTTCCATGAAAAACGAAACAGGCTGATGGATGGATGGATGAAAAAAGTATTTTACCTACGTTCTCAGTAATATAATAATACAAAAAAATGAATCCATCCATCCATCCATCAGCCTGTTTCGTTCACTGCTGGACATAGGCCTTTCCAGGATTTCGCCACTCTTGGCGGTCCTCCTGGAAGAAATGCCCATACTCACACACGCTGGGCAGGAGGGTTGGTGAGCGCGGTGCCGAAACCCTTGCACCAGTGACGCCGCTGCCCGTCACCAGTCTGTTTTATATAAGTCCCGGCAATTGGGGATGGATATACCGCCATCCATCGGTCCCAGGCAATGGTGGGCCGCCTGGTTTTGCCTGAGAGCTGTTCTCTTACTCTCCCCCGAATAACTTCGGAAGGATTTGCGAGTAAGATGGTGGATGATGATGGGCATCAGCTCTACCACCTAGAAAAAAATGAATATAAGAGATGTTTGTCAAATATTTATAAAGTCTAAATATATTTTATACCATTTACAGTAGGGGACACAAGAGCGTGCGGGGCGAAAATCAAAAACGGTGTACGAGGGGAAGGGGAGGGTGATACTATTGTATGCAGTGGAGAAACGACTTTAATGCATAGTAGACTCGGGAGAAGTATGACTGTTGGAGCAGTTCTAGGTTTTGCTATGAGACCATGAGTCCTCGATTCAAGCACCTATAACCTTAGGTCCCTGCGAATGCAAGCGTAAAAACTCTTTACTGTCAACCTGTAAGTTTCACCTTGGTTGTAAGGAGCAATATCCATATCAGCATAATGCTACAACATTAGAGCAACCAACCGTGACGGCGATAACGCCGTTATCGCTGAAGTTAAACGATACTTATTTAAGTTTCTCTTGCTTCAATTAAATAGGTTATCGGGCTTAATTAATTGATAATATCCGGTCATTTGAAATTATAAAATTATTCATAGTTCGGGAAAATAAAACAATATACCATTGTCCGATAAGGTTTGACGTCATACCTACGGTAAACCACAAGTACACTTATGGAGGTATTCAAGTGTTCATTACCTAACGATGGTGTGAATGAATGTTTCAATATAAACTCAAGTCTCTCGAGCTTGCTTCGTAAACTTTTCTGAGGACATGAGTGCACGCTGCAACGCTTTAGTGGAATAGCTTGGCGTAACCAAACCTCCAGAGAACATCACACGGTCAAGTACGACTGCAGGTCACGTAGCAAGACTCCATGCATGCTCAGCCTGTCACGAGCAGCTTCTGAACATTACCTATATATTTTTTTCCATATTGCGCAACTGGAGCATGATTGCACAACCTAACGGGAAAGTTAACACAGTCTATGACATCACTCGCTTAATAAAATATAAAACTGTATGAATTATGGCCGTCATTTTTCCTTTTTCAGTTATAAATAATTAATTTTTCGTTACTACGTTACACCATGTGGTTAGTACGTTTTAATTATCCTTATTTCAGCGAGATAATCAAACCACAAATAAATTCCCGATGATTATGGAATTCCAACCAGTCCTTATTAGGTAGGTTTCGAATTAGTATAAATTGAAGGAAAGCCCTATACAACCAATCAGTCGGACACATATCCTCGACACAATCGCCAGGAGTTATATAGTCAATCAGCATACTATTGACCCTCGACATATAATCACCATGTGGGGAAGCAATAATAATGGAATATCTGGAGAAGCCGCTCGTCGAGCCGCCGAGGAACGTTGGGAGGACCAAAAAGCAGAGTGGAAAAGACAAGAGCAGGAGCGTGAAGAAAGAAAGCGTAACCGGGAAGAGCAGCGGAAACTTGAGCAGAACCTCTTGCGGTATGCAGAAGCTTTACGCCAGCAGGCATCGTGGCGCGGGACACACAACAGGCCGAAGTAATACATCCTAACCGTATATGTGATAATTTATAATAGTATTTATTGTTAAAAATAAAAAAAATCGTTCCTCATACATGATTATTTCATTTCAAAGTGCATGTCAGCTTAGCAACGAATGCCAAGCTTGCGTGTACCTCCTCATAAATGTCAAGACTAGTCACTACACTTTGTAAGAGGATTGTAGGTGCACAGTGACATGCTATGCAGCGATAGGTAGGTACGGTGCACGTTACATAGTTGCTAGGTAAGATATCTGTGATAATATAACCCTACCATTACAGGCAAAATAAAAAGGACACATATTTAGAATAATATTTTGTTACACTGTTATAGTCTAACAAACCCTGTAAGCTATGAAATGACAAATCTTAAATATAAGTAAGGTGTATGAATGTATTGAACTATTAAACACACGCTTATGTCGCAGTAGTCGCCTACGCTAACTCATCAGGTTTGATTTCGTTTTATCATACACGTCGCCACAAAATACTCGTCCAAGCCCACTTTAGCCAATATTCTGCAGTTGCCATCTCGCCGATTGAATAATAAAAGCCTGTTACTGGTCCGTGCACTTCGCTCACGCGGTACTAGTAGTGCTTCCGAGATTCTTTCAACAGAATCGCACGTTCCAGGTAGAACTTCAGCCACTGATGGACGTGTCGATGCCAGTGATTATCTTGACAATGGTAGTCGGAATGCTCTTGACCTGGTTCGATCTTGTGCCAACACGCGCAAGAAGCGTAGTCACCGTGTGAACAGTCATCCATGTTTATAAGCCGGAGGAAATTGGAGAGTTCCGAGATATAGGTGAACTGGGGTATACCGGGAGGTATGATACCTCCGAACAGTGGTTTCAAGCTGTTGAGGCCTACTTGCAGACATTCTTCTCCCATAATTTCGGAATGGAAAAGGTACTCGATGCTCAGCTTTTTTCCATTGTAGAATGTCGCTTCGAAAGTCTTCACGTTCAATTCTATCAGCAATTGTTTGGAACAGCTTGCTTCTGCCGGTGCGGACATTGTTTTACGTTTATCTTTTCTTAGCTCAATAAAGACGGCAAAGAGGTAGGCACGTTCGTGACGTTCATTAACCGAAAGTGATTTGTGATTGAAGATCTGCTATTATTTTAAAGATGAATATTTATCATAAAGTATATTTAGCGTTAGGTTTTCCTCAAGAATTTGTAGCTAGTGCCAACTGACCCTAGGTTATCGTAAGACGTTGAGCCAGACTACTTGTCTCAAGGCACCCAATAACAATGTTTTGATAACGATCTCGCACTCGTAACATATTACCTATATTCTGAGGAGTGACACATGGTTTGTTGCATATTAAACTGAAGTGCGCCACGTCTTGCGGCGTATTATCGGGAAATCTATGTCTACGTGTATGTCTACACATTATACTGTTTGCGGCTTATGCGTAGATACTAATCATGAACCAACTTAAGAAAAACGTTATTTAGACGTCTCACATTCCTGTATGGTCTGCTCCGCACCTAAACGTCGCAGGTACACGTACTCAGTAAGCGAATGCACATTCAGGCCTTGCTCAAGACATATGATAAGCATTGTTTGTGATAGCTTGTGCATCCCATGTGCACGTAACTCTTATCATCACGCCTTGCAACTCACAACTGTAAGTGATAGTGTGACGTGCTATGCGGCTGCTAGTAGCACGTTACCTAGCCGTTACCTCTAGTGCCGTTCAAGCTTGACTTGATTGTATCTAACACAGAGTTGTCATGAAGGAAACTACGAACTTGGAGCAACGTAAGACGGAACGGTCTCAATACCTTACCTGCACAACTCTCCATCATTCTACACTACTAATAGGAATAAAAAAAATAAAAGTAGACATATTGAACACAACTATTTATTTCAATCTACGGTATTTTAGACTAATGCAGACTATTCACACTATTAACACCATCGAGATGCACCAGAGCCGGAACCACCAATACTGCGAGCCGAGTCAAGCAACAATTGTGTGTCCGTACGTTCACCCGTGGAATAAAATTCCAAGATGGCTGGATCGTCTCGATGCACTTTTGCAATCATCGCATGAAACATCTCTTTAGATTCTTTAAGAAGAATCGCCGGCACCATATAATTGGTCAACCACGCAGAGACATGCGCGGTACAGAAATGATGCCAGTGGAGTTCGTTCGTGCACTCGCTTCCAGGAGATACCACTTTATGTCGATTGTTGTCACAGGTGCAGGTGTCGCCGGCAACCGCCTTGCACTTCTGAAAACGAAGCTTTTTCTCGACGAACTTCACTATCTTAGGCACCCTCACAAAATCTCTTTTACCTGGCGGCGGCTTCCAAAATAGGGTCACGAGCCAGTCCCAATTTATCAGCAGGCGATCCTCTTCCGGCCTCGTTGCATCAAAGCTGTAGCGGATGGTGCATGCTTTTCCATTAAGAAAAGTCAAGTCCAGGTTTCGGATTGACCGAGCAAACTGTGTATATGCTTGGTGAAAATGCATGAATTCGCCAACGCTGACAGGGGCCTTGCCGGGTATAGCAGGCCCGCGGAACGTGAAGGTGTCCACCGGAAAAGTAAGTTCTCTGTCTTGATCTTCTTGGGACGTCATGTTGAGTTCTCGATGTCACGGGGCTTCTCCGTCTAAATAATATTCCTTCGTGAACGTGCGCCGTTCAGTGTGTGTAGCTATCGACTGTGCGCAAATCAATTTATACCGAGCCAGTAGATTGTGAAACAGGATAAATGCAACGATATAGGGGTAACAAAGCAATTCGGAATTCCCGTGACCTAACCCGCGGGTTATCTGCGGCGACGCTGATGTAATCGCTCACTTCAGCCAGACTTTCTATAAATAGATGGAAATAAATGATCCTGCGCTCCCATACCTGAAGGTTGGGAGTTTACGCTATCAATTTGGTACATCGTGAACAATGTTTAATTGCTGTACCAGACGCATTGTTTTACCTAGGCAGTCCATAATAGGAATGCCGGAGACTCATCGTGAAAACCAGTTCAAAAGTTTGTACCTTCCAAGTACATACGGCATTGTGTGCGTGATAAGAGCATGTCTTAACAACGACAACGATGCAGATCGGATGCAGTTCTAGTAGGTTAAAACTAGTATGCGACACTTGACCGAATGTACTGATAACACGTAAAGTATAAACAGAATTTATTGGGTTTTACCCAACAAAGTAGCGGTCTGGTTACTGGGCGACTTTGAGATAAGCAAGCGACGTGGGAAATTTTGAACTTATTGTGTAAAGAACAATTCTGCGACCACGTCATCCCATGTCCCGGTTGCCGGCTGCAGTTATAGGTATCATCACACTTTAGTAGTCCTGTTGGAAAATTAACTTTGATTCTAGCATTAGTGGGTCTCGTGAGTGCCCGCTATGAATGCTGCGCTGCAGTTCATCGTCATGCTTACATTGTGCAAAAGTGGCAAGCGGTGCATGGCCTACGAGATGCACAGGTGAACGCTGCATGTCAACGATAAGCAGATAATTCTACAAGGAGCATGTTTGTTCTAGGCGTTCTAAGTGTCACGTTCTGTGAGAACGTGAGCTGTAGGTTTCTGATAATTCGGCCCCAGCTTGGATGCTGATGCTGCAGCCTCAGCAAGTCATGTTACCTGTTACTTCGACCCATATTCATAGCACCTTCAAGGTGGCACATACATATAACAGGTGGAAATTTTTGAAAATGCATTTGATCCCTATGCACTGTAATATCTTTATCACTGAATACGAAAATATCACCCTTGCCTTGCCTAGATGCTTAATTGTGAAGTTATAGACCGTACGCTCTCCTGTCACTGACTGTAAGTACATATTTACTAAGCGCATGGCTATTACTGCTTCCATTTCTAAAAAAAAGCATCAATGTAACATCATATAAACAAATAAAAAGTCCGTAAAGTGTTAGGCTTAAATAATGTGCGGATTCTCTCAGAATATTTAATATTTATATTATTGATAGAATATTTAATACTTACCACTTTCTGAACGCTGAAGGAAAACATCGTGAGGAAACCTGCATGCCCTAAAAATCGTGTATTTGTGCCCGAAGAACGGCGGCGATAGGGCTCACCACCTATCATGTTGGGACGTAATAATCGTCGGTGAAACGCGGGTGTGTACTGTGACATGCATTTCACAGTTCACACCCGGAACACCTCTGACACCCCCTTGGGGATTCATGTCGTGACGATATATAAGGTGACTTTTATTTATGCAACCAAACTTATACTGAAGGCTTGGTAAGTGATCAGTAACACGGATCGATAACACTTTTTGCTAATTTCGCAAAATAAAATCACGACGTCCCATAGTAATAGTAATTGACTCGGGGCTGGGCTTGCGTTTGTAAGGAACACGAAAAGATTAATTTACGAATTTCACAAAAAGGGTCATCGAACCTTGTTACTGAGCACTTATCGAGTCTTCGGTAAGAGTTTGGCTGCATACATGAAAGTCACCTTATATATATTTTTAAATTTATCTGTCAGGAGGTATTTTTCCTGAAGGCTCTATAGAGATACTGAATTAAATTAACGTAACTTTCAGCTTAATGTTATGCCTCAGATGGACGACTCAATCTAAGGGATTATGATGATAAAAAAGAAAAGGGAAACCTATACTTTTAAAGTGTATTTCTTCAAAATGCTGCCTCACATTTTGTGAATAAAACGCAAGTCTAAAAAACTGGCAACTTGAGCGCAGTGTAACTTCTCAAGTAAAGTTAGACGTCTCTCGTGATTATGAAAATCTGTTGAGCAAAATCTGAATAACTCGGTATTTTTGGCTCGAAGGTGGCTTTGTTCCGGCTTCCACGATTTTAATCAGAAGGGTGAAATTGTTTTGGCCTTTAAAATTGAGTCAGAATTGAGGCTGTATATGTGAGTGTAACGTATTTGAACAGAGAGATACTTTGATTGCTGAGTCAGAGCCACACCAGTAAATAATTTAAGTGTATACTTCTCAAGTCACCTCTTTACTCAGTCAAAGAGGAAAGTATTAATGATGACCATAGATATCATAATAATAATATATATTAGTTATGGGAGCGCAAATACATAGATCAATTCAATATGCTTATCGTGAAGTTCTTTTCATAAAATAGCTCCCCTGTCAAAGTGCTTCAATTGTCAAGTACTAAATACGAAACTGCCCTAATCTTCTTGAAATTTGTCGCAAGTGAAATGATGTACAAGTTCTGAACAGGCTCCCCTGATGTAAGGCCCCCCCTTATATAGAAATCAACTTGAAAAAAACGCGGTATTATCGCGGTTTTTCGCGAAGTAGTCGCGCTTTTTCGTGAAAATCTAAATTATGTCATAAAGGCCGAATGATTACGCCATTATACGTTATTGTTCCGCTTTTTCGCATTACGAAAGTGTTTCAGCAAATAGTTAAAAATGGGTGCGACGACGAGCGAAGTGAAGCGGAGCGAGAAAGGCCCCTTTTCCACTTACCGGCAATCACATTTTTACCACCTTAGCCGTGCCGTCGCTGTCGCCGTTGCCGGTGCCGGTGCCGGTGGATTGCCGGTAAGTGGAAAAGGGGTCAAAAAGTGTGTTAGGTTTACATGTGAGTAAATTTTTACCGAGCGAAGCGAGGCGACCCCCGCTAATTTTAACAGACAATAATTTAATATAATCACCTTTATGCGTTTAATGGGTCGGTCTTTATGACATATATACGATGACTTTATGCAGCCAAATTCATACTGAAGACTTGGTAAGTGGTTGGAACCAACGTTCAACGACCCTTTCTGTGAAATACGCAAAATAAATATTAGACTTTCTATACTAATTGAGTCGAAGTTGTTCTTGATCAAGTAAAGAGGCATAGAAAATATTTTAATTGGATCTTGATCCTGACCACTTACCGAGTCTCCAGTATGAATTTGGCTATACAAACTAAAGTCACCTTATATAAGGTCCTACAATAATAAGTGAAAATAATTCTAGGGTAGATCATGTATCGTTAACTGATTATAATTATATTCCAGAAGAAACAAATTATTTTTGATCAAATAATTTTTTTGCTTCCCTACTGGAAGTAAGTTCCATCAATCGGCTGACAAAATTTTTATGGAAAGGTTGAAAAATGAGCACCAAAAAACATTTTTTTCGGTGGGGATTGGTTTATTAGGGATACTTTACCATTTGTTAATTTTTTTTCACTTTGTATTGTAGGACCTTAAATAAGATGACAATTTATACAAATTCATTCTGAAGACTTGGTAAGTGCCCAGTATAAAGGTACGATGGTCCTTTTTGTTTAATTTGTAAATTACACTTTTCGTCCTCCTACAAATGCAAGGGCAGCTCCGAATGAATTACTATGGGACGTCAAGATTTTATTTTGCGAAATTAGCAGTTATCGATCCGTGATACTGATCACTTACCAAGCCTGCAGTATGAATTTGGCAGTATAAAAGAAAGTCACCTTATATAAGACATACAAAAAAGCTTTGTTATTAGGGTATCTGTTTTGAAGAAAACCAAAAAAACAAGAATAGTAACAGCGGGTGTTTGTTTGATTTAGGGAGGTAGGTATACTCGTATATGATAACAATAGTTTATTGACAATGATAAAGGTCTACTTTGGCGCTGACATCTCGTTAAGTTGGAGATGAAAAATGGCGTCCCTGACGATATACGGCTATTATGTCATATTTGCCGTTCGCTTTGTTCGGGAAACATAATAGATGAATTAGATTTCATCTTGTCTGGAATGTCTACGTCATTAATGGACGTGCTATGTACATACATACATGTGGGAGAGTGAGAAATATTCTCAAAGCGGAGAGCTTTTCATAAACCGTTTGCGTCAGTGTGTAGATTATTTAAAGTATAGGTGTTTGTAACTAGCTAGCCAATATTTTAGGGATATTCCTTTTTATTTCCTCCTTGTAGCGACTGAACCTATCTGTGTTAAATCCCACCAAAAAAATAAATGCGAAAAAGGGGCCAAGTTCAAACGGAAATAATTAGAGGTATACCCCTAGCTACCTAGGTGAAGGCATACATTTTTACTTCAAATACTCACTACAAGAATAAGAAGGAAGATATTTAATTTAATTTCTCATTTAAACCTCCCACCTTTATTAAACTGGTTGAAAGGAGCAATCGGGATCCCTTGATTTGCATTACCAATAGGAAAGGGGCACAAAGCATTGAAAGGAATCCACGTTCTTGGAATACTATGCAGTCAAAGGCTCTAAGGCCCGACGTCAGTCTGCAGCTCTGAATGAAGAATTGATATCACGAAGTGACTTCTAAAGGGTCTATGATTGATAGGGATTAGTGCTCCGTTTTCCAACTGTATAGTTGCAATGTAGCGCATCTACACATCATAATATACTCACGCTTGTCTTCCAGATGGGTAGGCATTTGCATCTGCTACGATTCTGACAGAGCTCTTTTACTTTTTCCACATTCATCATTGGGTCAAATGTATGATTGATAGGGATTAGTGCTCCGTTTTCCAACTGTACCTCTATAGTTGCAATGTAGCGCATTTACACATCATAATATACTCACGCTTGTTTCCCAGATGGGTAGGCATTTGTATCTGCTACGATTCTGACAGAGCTCTTTTACTTTTTCCACATACATCATTGGGTCAAATGTATGATTGATAGGAATTATTGCTCCGTTTTCCAACTTTACCTCTATAGTTGCAATGTAGCGCATTTTCACAACATAATATACTCGCGCTTGTCTCCCAGATGGGTAGGTATTTGCATCTGCTACGATTCTGACAGAGCTCTTTTACTTTTTCCACATTCATCATTGGGTCAAATGTATGATTGATAGGGATTAGTGCTCCGTTTTCCAACTGTATAGTTGCAATGTAGCGCATTTACACAACATAATATACTCACGCTTGTCTCCCAGATGGGTAGGCATTTGCATCTGATACGATTCTGACAGAGCTCTTTTACTTTTTCCACATTCATCATTGGGTAAAATGTAATGAAAAATGTTTTCCAACTGTACCTCTATAGTTGCAATGTAGCGAATTTTCACATCATTATATACTCACGCTTGTCTCCCAGATGGGTAGGCATTTGCATCTGCTACGATTCTGACAGAGCTCTTTTACTTTTTCTACATTCATCATTGGGTCAAATTTATGATTGATAGGGATTATTGCTCCATTTTCCAACTGTACCTCTATAGTTGCAATGTAGCGCATTTACACATCATAATATACTCACGCTTGTCTCCCAGATGGGTAGGCATTTGCATCTGCTACGATTCTGACAGAGCTCTTTTTCTTTTTCCACATTCGTTTTTCCACGTTTTGATTTTCATTAATAATGTTTATAATCGGTAAACTTTACAGTAAGTATTAATTAGTTTATAATTTTAATCTCACGAGGGCCTCCTTTTAAGGTTCATATTAGAAACGGAAAGCCTTGTACGTTTGTTTTGTAGCAAAGCATTCGCGTCTTAACTTGATTACAGTTTGGCTGATTGAGTTAAAACCTAGTAGCCCCAGATAAAGGATTTTATGAGCCCCAGGGAGTAATAAAGAAAGTTATAAATTTACACTCTGATTTTTAAAAACGACACAATATAAACTTACCTGAAATGAATAAACATTTACAGACAATAGTCCATATCGCTGCTCCGCGGGACCGTTCCAAGGATGCTGGCGATGACATTAGCTCGTTGTAATGCCACACTTACCCTCAGTTTCTGAATTGAGAATATCTAGTTATGTATGCGACACTCAAGGCTTGGTACCATCAAATGGGTAATTTCTAAGGCCTACTACCCATTTATGGATGTACCAAAAAAGTTGATATGAATTATTAACTCTAAGACAATACTTATGATATGGGACAGATACATTTATATATAACTTCTATATATCAAAAAATGTAATGGTGTTTTTTGACCTTTATTCCTTACTGCTCCCAAGCGGCTTGGTCGACATAATTCATTATGAAATTATTAATTCAAAGGATTTTTAATCAAACTATCGCGTCCATGTGAAAAATATTATTTGCTCCTATTTTGCGCTATCCGGAGACGCAACGATTATCAGCCATATTGATATTGAAACGGCTACTCACGATTTATTAGTCAGATTCCGCCTGACTAGTTTCACTGTATTCGTACAGTTTCTTCGGAGGCAAACATCAAATAAACCCTAGATTTTGCGACAAAGCACCAAAAGCGGCCCGGCAAAAGTCCACTCAATTCAGTTGAGGATTGGTGTTTTCGTTCAGACAGCGCGCGACCGCCGACACGCAATCATGGTTAATTGTTGTCAAAAAAGGTGCAAAAACAACACGTGAAGAAAGCAAAAAAAACATGGTATATCGTATTTTTGGTGAGTTTTCAGTATTTACTTCCTTTTATGACATTAAAGTTGTAGAAATATGCTTATATATAATAAATCGTAAATATTTCTGTGCTTTAAGCTTCAACTACATACATGTATAATACGTCCTAAATCGAAAATATGATGCAATCAGTTTTCACATAAACCTGAAATACATAAACCTGAAATATATAAACATAATAATTACTTAGCTCTTTATTCGTTAGCTGCTCGATTTGGTTTTCCGACTTTTTGAGAGCTACGAATGCAGAATGGAATTTCTCCTTAACGATTGTAGAAAACAAATCTATAGCAGTGCTATCAAGGTCTATTTTCGAAACATCATTAATTGGCTCATAAGGTATTGTTGTTTTGTTTCGATGTATAGATGTAACTAAAATTATATAACAATAAACCTGTTCCATGTTTTCAATCTGATTTAGTATAGAATGATACATCCAGGGTTTATTTTATCGAATGTTCCCCGTTTGACACAGTGTTAAATAGAGCTGGGCTGATGTTTAGCTTGGTACTGGGCCTTAGCTTAAAATGTGAAATCGGGGTCTAGTCTTTAGCTGAGGTTCAGGTAGCTCAACGAGAGCTGAGGCGAAAACAGAACTCACATAGACACATGTCTTGAATTAAGCCATAGACTAATGAATTAAGCTGCTTATTTTTTTTATTAACGAATTTCAAATAGAAGAAGGTTCTGGTTTCTGTGTTAGAAGTGTTCACCCTATCTAAAATGCTCTTAATTTAATTCAATAGTGACTCATTAAGACTATGGTTTTCGCCTCAAGACTTAAACGCGCCAGCGTTTGCGTACTCTGATGTGTCATATAAATTAATAAGGGTTTCATATTTCAACTCTAATTTTGGATTCCTTTAACGCTGTTTACACGTGGTATAATCTAAAGTAGGTATAGCAGGTGATCTGAGCGATTTTTATTTAAAGGCAGGGAGGGACTAAGGGGCACCTATAGATCTGCATCTAGCTAGAGGAAACCCCGTGAAGCTTTCGGAAGATGCTATCAAGTATTTAGAACTATTCAGAGAACCCGGAGCCATTCATTGTGGAAACTGCAGACGGGAGTGGAATGGGAGGATTGAGGATTCTTAGGAGTAGTCTGGCTAATCCTTCTCTTCGTAGTTACGGTCACATTTAATCTTGTAAGCTAACTACGTACGTTTTAATCTCAAAGTTTCATAAATGAGGACCAAGGAATTAAGGCGACGCATTGGACATTTTGGCGACATGGATCTCCATTTTTCTCAGCAATAAAAAAACATATGGAATATCACCAATTTATATACTAGATTAAGCATTTCATTGAAATCATTTTGTCCGAAGATTTAGTTGATTGATTAATTTTCATAGCATAGAAAAAAATACTTAGAAAACCTCTTTTAAAACAGAGATTTCAATTTTACTGATAAACGGGAGCGAATGAAGCCTCTAATTTTTTTATTTAAATTAGTCTACAAATACACTTCAATATAACCGATTAAATTAATTAAATTACTTATAGTTGTCATTTTAAATGAAAAATACTGTTTTGCCGCATACGTCCTTACGGCAAGAGCTAGTTCGTGAGCGCATATTGGTACGGAGTAAGTCCCCCTCACTCTACTCCCTTAAGGCGGCGATTTTAAATAAAAGTTTATCAATGATTCGCCTTAATTTAGCATCATAAAAAGCATTTTTTCTGTAATTTTGGAGATTTGATACATGATGAAAAAAATGTTAATATATTATGTAGGTATTGCGTAATGATTAATAGTAGATTAATTTAAATGGTGGGTATAGATGCTAGTGTATGCAAAGTGATTATTTTATATTTTTAAAGGACTTAGTTCGATAAAACGTAGTTAAAATTGGATTTATCAAAAACAATTGTTGTACAATAGCAAACAATAGTTACGAATTTATCAGCTACATTTTCAAGAGGGCAGCAGGTGGGGATTAATGAATAGGGTATGAGGAATACAGAAGGACCACATGTAAACATGCAGGTACATGGACATGGTTATGGACATCCGTATCATCTATACTAATAATAAAGTAATATTATGAAAATGGGCATGTAATAGGTGGTAGAGCTGATGCCGGGCTCGACTGTGGAGGTACCACGATCTTACTCGCTAATCCTCCCGAAGTTATACGGGAGAGAGTAAGAGAACCGCTCTCAGGCAAAACCAGGCGGCCCACCATTGCCTGGGACCGATATAACCTCTTCCTCTTGGATCGCTGAGCCGTTCAGACGTGTCGATTAACCTAATCTACAACAAAACTTATAAAAACTGCAGGTCTATTTATACTAGACAGAAAGCTGATTAGTACTAAATCATCGATAGAACCAATTACTCGTGACCCCTCAGCCGCTACAGGCCTAGCTTATCTGGACGGTAAGCATTTTAGTTTGAAATCATCGATCGGTGCCCATCGAACGTGACCCATCGTGGATATCTCGTCTATCAAGTAGACACCAACTTTGCTGCTTTGGAACTACGCCTCAGTCCGTGTAAGTTACCTACCTACCTATATACCACTATTTTGTTTCCACCGTTTGGCGATTGCGTGTGCACAGAATTTGTCGACAAAACTGATTGTTAATACAAATTGCATTAGCATTACCTCTCAATCATGAACAAATCATTATCTGAAACAGACATTAACACACAGACGTCTCCGTCTACATTCGTCTCCACACGTATAAAAAGAAAAAGGGAAGAAGAAGATTTTATTACCGAATTTTCAAAATTTAAGGAGGAAATGAAGGAGCTGTTCTCTGAAATGACGATCACTCAAGGAGATGAACTTAAAAAGATTGCGCCCACCCTTGCGGAAATACAAAGATCCAATAATAACATTGAAAATTCAATTGCGTTTTTGTCTGCTCAAAATGAAGAATACAAAAAGAAAATAGAGCAGTTAGAATTTCAGTCACAGGAAGATCGAAAATATATTGCTGGACTAGAAGAAAAAGTTGAGGACATGCAAAAGGGAATGAGAAAAGCTTGTTTCGAAATGAAGAATGTACCTAAAAAAGAATATGAGAACAAAGACGACCTAATAGAAATGGTCACGTGTTTATCTAATAACATTGGCTGTGAACTTTCAAAGAAAGATATCAAAGACATATACAGGGTCCGGGGTAAAAAACAGGGAATCCAAAATACACCAATCATAGTGGAGACCTCTTCAACCCTCCTGAAAAACGATGTCCTGAAGATGAGTAAAACTTTTAATATCACACACAAGAATAAGATCTGTGCGAAACATCTAGGATTCCGTACCTCCGAAGACACACCAATCTTAATAACAGAAAATCTGACTGCTAAATCGTCCCGCCTGCATTTTCTCGGAAGGGAACTTGTTAAGTCCAAAACCTATAAATTTTGCTGGACTTCATACGGGAAAGTTTACCTTCGGAAAGATGAAAATTCCCCAATAATATTAATTAAAAATGAGATGCACATTCAACATTTACTACAGCAAGAAAAATGACTAAACTTGCCACTTGTGAAACGTAATTTTGTGCTCGAAGTCTTTATAATTGTAATTTTAATTGTTGAATTATTTTCTAAGCTCTTACGAATTAATCATTCGGAACTAAGTAATTGCAAACTTATACACTACCTATTATCAAAACCGATTACACACCCCTTTCCCACACATACTCCCTTAAACCTTTTGTCACTATACATCCATACACGCCCGCACACAAACATTATACCTCTCTATACAGAATTGTTCTTTGGTTCAACGCTCCTAATCTACAATACCAACCTTACTCATGTTTTTGCAGACACACTCATTTTCTCCAAGGAATCTAAACATGAATAGTACATTATCAAGATTGAAAGAAATAGACGAAGTTGAAGCAGCAACTTCTGTAATATGCGATATCGAAGACATTCACCAACATATAAAAATAAACAAAACAGACTTAACAATTATCACTCAAAATATAAGAAGCATCTATAAAAATATCAGTAATCTCGAGGTTACTTTAGCTAAATTAAATTTTGAGACGGATATATTGATACTGACTGAATGTCAACTCGACCGTAATAAACCCATCCCGCAAATAAAAAAATACACAGCATTCGCTACATCTCACCATTTAAACCAAAATGATGGAGTTGTCATTTTTGTTAAAAGCAATCTAAAACCGAAAGTCAAGGAAGTTAAAATTGAACATGCATCCTGTTTGCAATTAGAGATTTTTAATTTTGTCATGCTAGGAATTTACAGATCACCCTCTAATAAAAATGCTCAAAAATTTATTGAGTCACTCAGCATGCATCTGGCTACAATTAAACACCATAGCAATATCATTATTGCTGGAGATATAAACATTAATATCATATCTAAAACTGATGACAAAAGTCATGAACAAAAAAATAGACATAATTACCTGAATATGTTAACCACATATGGTCTTTTACCTGGACATTCACTCCCTACAAGAAAGAACAATTGCTTAGATCACGTTATGCTAAATGTAAATAAGAATAACATTTCCACCAACCTAGCGGTATTTAACACTACCGTAACAGATCATCAAATGGTATTCTCTTCTTTTTCTAAAATAAAAATGGTTAACATAGTCACAAAAACTAAAACATATGTAGACTTTGACAAAGCTCTTGACAGCCTCATAAGCAAAAAAATTTCTGATCTCCTCTTTAATGAAAATCCGAATACCGTAGTTGAATCACTAATACAAAAGATAACTGAATCTCTACAGGAAAATACAACATTAAAATCTCTTCCTAAATCTAAACGAACAATTAAACCATGGATTACTCCTGGTATACTTCGCTGCATAAGAAATAGAAACAATATGCAAAAAAAATTAAAAAGTAACTCATTTGATGAAATCTTGAAAATTACGTATAAACGATATCGCAACTACTGTAACAATTTAATAAAAAAGTTAAAACGCGCATACGAGAAGTCACTGTTGGCCAAATCTATTAAAAATCCTAAATTGCTATGGAATAACATAAAAAATATTACAAATCTGAAACAATCTAAAACGACAAATACAGAATTACTTGATAGTGCTAAGTGTCCTAAACAATCAGTAAACCTAATCAATGGCTTTTACGCCAACATCGGACGTGAGCTGGCAGAAGACATTTTGACAAAAAACCCTACACTTATAACTAATCCTCCTGCTCTCACATTTGATTCCCAACCTACTTCTTTCGTACTCATTGATACTGATGAAACTGAAGTAAACCATATCCTCATGAACCTAAAATCAGACAGTGCGCCAGGCTATGACAACATCCCCACAAAATTTCTAAAACTTTCAAAAGCACACATTATCCCGGTAATCTGTCACTTGGCTAATCTTTGCTTCTCTCAGGGAATCTTCCCCTCACTGCTAAAACAATCCATTATCACCCCCGTGTATAAGAGTGGGGACAGAGATGACGTCAACAACTTTAGACCAATCTCAATATTATCGGTTATTTCCAAAATTTTGGAAAAGTTAATGAACAATAGACTGACAAAGTACCTCGACAAATATAACATATTGTCAAATTCCCAATACGGCTTCAGACAGGGAAAATCCACTCAAGACGCAGTCAGGGATTTAACATCAGAAATCGTTGAACAACTGGATAAAGGAACAAAATGCCTTACTGTCTTCTTTGACCTAAAAAAGGCGTTTGACACCGTTTCTGTCGCCACTCTTATACGAAAACTGGAAAGGATTGGTGTCAGAAATACTCCATTGTGTCTTATGAAAGACTACTTAAGTAATCGGAAACAAAGAACCAAAATTGGTGAATATATTAGTGATGACCTTCAAGTGACCTTTGGAGTCCCACAGGGAAGTGTTCTCGGTCCTACGCTATTTTTAATTTATATAAATGACTTATGCAACTTAAGGATTGATAGTGGACAGATTTTCTCATACGCTGACGACACAGCAGTGCTTTTTACAGAAAAGTCGTGGGATAAAGTTCATTATGTGGCGCAAACTGGCTTAGCTAAGGTTTCTATCTGGCTAAAACAAAACTTACTTACCCTTAACACCTCTAAAACGAACTATATATGTTTCGCCATTAATAACCGCAGTCAACCTAATAACTTTAGCCTTAAAATTCACATATGCGACTACACACTAAAACAATGTGACTGCCCCTTCATACATAAAGTAACCAGTACTAAATACCTTGGAGTTGTTATTGATCAACGCCTATCTTGGCATCCACACCTAGAGGTTACCACAAGTCGAATAAGAAAACTTATTTATACCTTTAAAAACCTGAGACATGTTGCGTCGAACAAACTGTTGGTCCAAATTTACACAGCTTTAGGGCAGTCAATTTTAACCTACTGCATACCTATTTGGGGGGGTGCTTGTAAGACAAAATTCTTGGCACTTGAACGAGGACAGAGATCTTTAGTAAAAGTCATGTATTTCAAGCCTTTTAGATTTCCTACAGATGAACTTTACTCCATTACTCAAGTACTTACAGTTAGAAAACTATATATACTTCAACTACTCTTGCAAAAACATAAATTTATGCCCTTTAAATCTAATAATAAAATAAAAAGAAGAAGTTACACAGTAGACATGTATAGTGTTAAAACAACATTTGCAAGTCACCAATACAAGCGACAGTCTGTTTATGTATACAATAAGGTTAACAAGTTACTAAATATCTACCCACTTAAATTATATGACTGTAAAAATACAGTCACTGCGTGGTTAAGAAACTTAAATTATATTGAAGTGGAGGAATTATTGCAAGTAATCAAATAACTTTTAATTTTAATTTATATATATAAATATATTTTATTCTATATTTTTAAATTTTTGCACATACACACAAACACTCCCTTTCTCACACCCCCTAAATGTTAAACTAGAATACATTGTTACATACACTCCCTCCCTAGTAGCTAATACTGACCCCAAGACTTCGGTCGTAGGGCTAGGGACTCATTTATTCATACCTCTCCATTTACCACATTTTACATATTCTCTCACACCTTCAGACTAACATTTGCATGCATAACTAGGTTAGCTTAAGTTTTAATTTAAGTTTTAATTTTTGTAATAGTATTAATAATGATTATTATTATTACTGTAATATTGTAGATTAAGACACGTTTATTTTTGTAAAACTTAGATATGGAAGTGCGGGGTATCCTGGCACAGGTATTTTATGTACTTAAAAGGATACCCCATCAACTATGTAGCTACACTTGTAAGTGAAGAAAATAAACAAATTTTCATTTTTTTTTTTCATTTTCATAATAAAGAAAACCCCATCCAAAATCCGTTGAGTAGTTCTTCTGTTAAAACGTAACATACAGCATACAGGCAGACAAAATTCCTAAAAATGGTAGTTTTAGCTTCAGGACATTACTTATATTATAAAAAATTTGACATGAAATTTTAAAAGCAATTTTTGTACAGAAACGACTTTATCACATTATTATTATTATAGAAGAAATATGAAGTATTTAGTTTACACATCGCATCATTCCACGAATAGTCTGTTCGAAAACATAACTAGATTGTAACCATTTGTTTAAATGTACGGAATCCCCTCGGCGCGAATCCTACTCATACTTATCCATCTCTATAATTTAAATTGTATACATTCGAGTACCACCTGCAAACAAAATTATCCCAACGATTTCTCACGTCAGTTTCATCCCCAGACATTTCAACGGGCACTTTTTAATAAATTACAATTTTCCACGATTCCGCATCATCTGTCATCCCCTGCCTCATCCAGCCGACACAGCGATAAATTAAGCAAATTGCATGTTCCTTGCACATGCACCTCTCCCCTCCCCATATACTTAAGATACGATAGTGGAATAAATGTATATCCACGCGCCTGTGGGGTGGCTATCTTGGGAATTGTACGTGGAAAAAAGACTTCGAGGGTTCTTGGCGCAATATTTTTTGCGATATTTATACAAATAAATCTTTGTGACTTACGAATTATAATTGAAAAAAAAAACGGTGCACCTTCGGCATAGTAAAAACAGAATAGGAGGATAACTCCCGCACCTCGCGATGCAGGGTTGTTTGTTACTCTTGGTTTTGTAGCGAAGTCTCTTATCTTTGAGTCGCTGGACCAAAAAACTGTATGTAATGTAGGTTGATAGATTGATTCCAAACTCAACGGCTGCTGTTTTGACAATACTTTTATTAGGTGGTAGAGCTGATGCCGGGCTCGACTGTGGAGGTACCACCATCTTACTCGCAAATCCTCCCGAAGTTATTCGGGGGAGAGTAAGAGAACAGCTCTCAGGCAAAACCAGGCGGCCCTCCATTGCCTGGGACCGATGGATGGCGGTATATCCATCCCCAATTGCCGGGCCTTATATAAAACAGACTGGTGACGGGCAGCGGCGTCATTGGTGCAAGGGCTTCAGCACCACGCTCACCAACCCACCTGCCCAGAGTGTGTGAGTATGGGTATTTCTTCCAGGAGGACCGCCAAGAGTGGCGAAATCCTGGAAAGGCCTATGTCCAGCAGTGGACGAAACTGGCTGATAGATGGATGGATGGACACGAACTAATAAAGTTATCTACGGTTGCCCTACTTAAGTATTAAACAAACTATGCATAAATGTAATGCCTAACGTGCGAGTGCTGTAATATCTCGTACAGTTTTATAGCTGTTATAAAATCAAAACATATGTATCATGCTTGTTAATAATGTCATTACTTTGTTATCCAAGAATCAATGTTTTCATAACAACAAACTCCAAATAAATAAAATGATTTAACAATGAGCACAGCCCCGATTTGACCGGCAAAACAAGCATAAATGCTGCCGTTGTGTGCTGTGTTGTCTATGTATTGTATTTAAAGTATTTATGTATGTAAACGTGTAGCCTTATATAGATTTATCATATTTATGTATTTATATTATATCCCCTCCTCTATTTTATTGTATTATTTTTGTGTATACATATATATGTATATTATATTCAATACGGTTATTATTTATTATTTTGGGCACTACTCTACATTTTTTCTGCAACATCCCAGGTTAACTGGAAGAAAATGCTAAATAGCATTAAGAAGCCTGTAGTCAGCGGCTTGAGGTCAGTCGCGCACGGGGTCCCTCTATGCTTGCTATTTCATTCTACATTCATTCAACTTCGGAATTTAGACCACTGACTGACTGACTGACTGTCATTGGTTGGCCTGAACGTTAATTTCCCGAGCTCGTACGGAACTAACCGACACGGTGTGAGAGGCAAGCTAGTGCGAACAATATTCATGTTTTCAAAAAACTCGACAATGGTTTTGGAGTTTCCTATGATTTCAGGAGAAATTTCCCAAAAATCGAAATGAAACAAAAATATTTTTGAATAGTATAAAATATACTATGCTGTGAAACTAAAATTATTTGATTTGTTGTATCGCTTCTAGGGCATTACGGTAAATAAACATTCATCAAAATATGTGTATAATCCAGTACTTTTATACGCTTGTAATTTTTGTATGTATTTGATATTTATAAATGTTTTAGTTTCACGTCATTGATTTGTATGGGATATGTAAAAATAATAAGCAAGTACCCATAAATAAGGATATGATCGGCGAACTGCGCTAGTATGGGAGTTCAGGCGAATAGAGTCGTCTTAATTTCGCTTCTGTAAATTGATTATGGTATTGTGCAATTAAGTATTATTTTTCATTCATTCATTTGCGTGCTGTGTTTCGTGCATACTGGCCCGCACGCATATTAGTTGCGCTCGGTACCGTTATGTAAATATAGGTTACTATTCTGTGTTTACTATGCCTCCGAACCCACGAACCCAAGGTCTAGACTCCAAACGGCGCAAATATGTAGATGTTTCCCAGGAATGTCCCTGTTTGTAAAATATGAAAAAAAAGTTTTTTTCTCTATACTTGTTTAAGAACAACCTCTCCTCAGTTAGTAGAGGGAGTCTAAATTTTATTTTGCTTATTCACAGAAGGGTCATTGAACCTTGGGTCCTGACCACTTACCGAGTCTCCAGTAAGAATTTGGCTATATCAAGGATAGTCACCCTATACCGGGTGTAAAAGCAAAGGCAAGAATCCTTTAAGGGTGTGTTAGTAAGATATTATTTTAAATACTCTGATCTCTAAATAAAGTACCGCACCTCATAATAAGACGTTTTTCTTTACTCAAAATACACTAATTGCGTGGACACCCTCACTGGTCGCTGGCCACTCGGATGAGGGGTGCGGGTTGCGGGGTGTAATTAGGTGTGTGGGGAGGGGAGGCCGGTGAGCTGCGTAGCCAAGAAAAATGATGGAATTTTGCCATAGTCATGTGAGATAAGAATAATTTCATTATACTTATTAAATTAACATGGAAAAGAAAGTGAGATAGTGGCCCCTATACTAACCCCTATGAGTCACAATAGAATTACTATGGTGTAATTTTTTATAGTTCTTTTTAATGCTGTCTTGCTGCTGGTAATCTGGTCATGACCGGTCTTTGTCTGGGCCACCCCTCTCTTTTTGCCTTAACCCATCTTCTGACGGCTAGTTAAATATATTATCTAGATATTTTGAAAATATAAATTTTCGTTCGTTTTCTAAGATTCCTTCACGACGAGGGATTCAATTCTAAATTCTTTCACAACCTAAATAGTTGCCGAACACCAGGTTATGAGTTTCTATTCTGAACAGACTGACACCGAGGTTTACTTATGATGGTTTCCAATTGTTGCTGGAACCCTAACAAGAAAGGAATGAAAAAAGCGAAATCCCACGAAAACGTTATAAAAAGTTAATGCTCAGCTCACGCTTGCAAATTAAATACTTTCATTAGACATCGATCGTGTTGGTAATGCTGTAATTATCTCCCGCGGGAGCTTCCTCGCTGTGGTGGCTGCAGCGTTGTTTAATTTATTTAATTAAACCTATATTGTACAGGATTAAATACGCATAAATAAAAATAATGGTACAATAATATGAACAACAATGTGTATCAGATAAAATGATTTAAAAAAAAGCTGGGTACCTTCTACTGGTACTCACACGCCAAAGGTTCCGTGATAAACTTTATCTACAATCATTTTATACTAAAAAATTGTGAATGATAACAAATTATTCACCAGTTATAATATATGAAAGTCAGATTTTTTCACCTTTCATAAAGAATTACAAAATAAAAAGAGATTTGCCAGTACAGATATTTTCCATTGTCATTTAGCTATTAGACGAGTGACTTAAGTTAGTGACTGTAAGAAAGCCTCGTTCGATTTTCAAATTTACTTACCTCCCTTAGGCTGTAAATCAAATTTCAAGTTAAATACGTCTTACTTTCATAGCATCAGTGATGAAAAAATAATAACGACGCTATTGAACGGGTCGAAATATTGTAAGTATATTTATCTGTGTTACTTTTATTCAATTTGATCAAAACCGATTTACTACATTAACTAAATGTATTTGAGGTGGTAGAGCTGATGCCGGGCTCGACTGTGGAGGTACCACCATCTTACTCGCAAATCCTCCCGAAGTTATTCGGGGGAGAGTAAGAGAACAGCTCTCAGGCAAAACCAGGCGGCCCACCATTGCCTGGGCCCGATAGATGGCGGTATATCCATCCCCAATTGCCGGGCCTTATATAAATCAGACTGGTGACGGGCAGCGGCGTCACTGGTGCAAGGGTTTCGGCACCGCGCTCACCAACCCGCCTGCCCAGCGTGTGTGAGTATGGGCATTTCTTCTAGGAGGACCGCCAAGAGTGGCGAAATCCTGGAAAGGCCTATGTCCAGCAGTGGACGAAACAGGCTGATGGATGGATGGATGGATGGATTTGTATTAACATTAAAAGAGAAAATGTTTTCGTATACATACATACATAATAATATAGGTAAGTATAATTACCTTCGATGACCCGTCAAGATTTCAGCGACTGAGATGGCACTGCCCTTCAAGAGTCTTATACATTATACCGACAAACGCAAATGCGATAAACGTTCTTACGACAGAACTGAAAACCTAAAAATGGCGGCAGTATTTTCTTTTCATTGAAGACGTTGTTGCAAACATATTTTTGTAAGTTATTTTATTTCCTCGCATTTGTTATGAAAAGTAGAGTGTTCAACACGGGTGTAAGTGATCAATTATGCCAACTATAAGCGCCATAATTTGATTCGCTCGCTCGTGCGCCTAAATATCTCTGGTGCAGTTGATTACTTACCTCCCTTGTATAATAATCTACTATTAATTCAAACAGTCCTGATTAGCTAGCAGAATTTTTTGTTTGGCGAATAAGTCTTGCATAGAATAAAATTTAAACCTTCTGTTTTTTATTAAACATATAATTCGTATTAAATGAGCCCTTAACCCACTATCCTTGCAGCACGTCATTTCCTATCAAGTTTCTTGACGTACCGTGCTCTAAGAAAACAGCATTTCTATTGAAACGTAAATACAGCCAGAGGTCATAAAGTAGTTTCGTAGTCATCACGTTTCGTAGTTTCGTAGTCATCTACAGAGTTCGTGGAAAAAAGGATGGACCAAAAAACACGCCAATTGTGGTTGAAACATTATCAACTGCGGTAAAAACTGGTCTGATGAAAATGGCTAAAAACTTTAATTTTAAAAATAAGTCGAAATTGACTACAAAGCATTTGGGGTTCCGCAGAGACGAGGATGTCCCTATATTCATCTCCGAAAACCTTACAAGCAAAGGAGCTCGCTTGCACTTTTTAGCTCGAGACCTCGTGAAGTGTGGAAAATACAAGTTTTGCTGGACGGCATATGGCAAAATTTATCTCCGAAAGGACGAAAACTCGCCGATTATCAATATCAAGTCAGAGGCCCAATGTATTCAGCTTGTGAACGCCCCATGACTAGTTAATAGTATTTATTATTTTCTAGACAACTTGTCTTTCCTAATTAAACATAACTTAAAATGTAATTCACACACTTACTCGCACATAAACACACACACTTACAACATACTTTACCCCTTATACACCTATAATATTGTATATTATAATATAACAAGTATAATTATACACCTAATAAGCCGTTATCTACAACTTACCTTAACTATAATCGCAACACGAAATTTGTCTTGGTTTAAGAAAGCAATCTATCTAGTAGTTAATAATGAATAATAATCTTAACACTATAACTGACTTAGATAAATTTGAAATTGCGTCTGCTACCAACTGTGATACTGAGGAACTACATAAATACCTCCAAATTAAAAACAACGACGTCATTATTATTTGCCAAAACATCAGAAGTGTATACAGAAACATGGATGACTTAGAAACAAATTTAACTTGCCTAAAGTTCAAACCGGATATCATCATCCTGACTGAATGCCGGCTGCAACAAAGTAAACCTATCCCTGGCCTTGATGGTTACTCTGCGCATTTCTCCACAAATCACCTTAATCAAAATGATGGTGTAGTTGCTTTTATTAAAAATACACTTAAAGCTACCACTAAAGAAATAAAACTACAAGATGCATCATGTCTTCAAATAGATTTAGAGCATCTTATTTTGCTAGGTATTTACAGGTCTCCGTCAATCAATAATGCAGCATCATTCATAAATGCATTACGTTCACACTTAGAAACCATAAAAACTCATAAAACAATAACTTTAACTGGAGATATAAACATAAATCTAATAATCAAAGAAAATGAAGTAGCTTATAAAGAAAACAACAGACACAACTACCTTAACATGTTAGCGTCTTTTGGGATTATGCCTGGACATAAATTACCGACTAGACTACAGAGCTGTATTGACCATTTTATGATTAAACTAGATAAAAATAGGACTAGTGCACAAATCGCCGTGTTAAATACCACTGTAACCGATCACGCAATGATAGCTATGGTTTTATCGAAACTTAAAACTAGTTCTGCTCCTCCTAATCATAGAACTATTGTAGACTTCAATGAAGCTATACAAAGCTTAGCAAAGAAAAATCTTTCCCAACTTCTTCTTTGTACCGATCCAAATTTGCTAGTAGATCTCCTCACTAAAATAGTTACTGAGTCACTGCAAGAGAACACGAGGACTGTAACTATCTCTAAAAATAAGCGTATAATTAAGCCGTGGATAACCCCTGGTATGCTTCGCTGTATCCGAAATAGGAACAAAATGCAAATGAAATTACATAAAGATCCTCACAACGAAATACTAAAGCTGACGTACAGACGTTACCGTAACCACTGCAACAATCTACTAAAATCGCTTAAAAGGACATACGAAAGACACTTACTAGAAGTATCTGCTAAAAACCCTAAAAGTCTGTGGAATACCATCAAAAATATTACCTATCAAAACCAATCTAAAACTGATAATACACAGCTACTTAATATTAAAAAAACCTATGCCGAATCAATAAACGCGGTAAACGAATATTTTGTTAATGTTGGAAAGGACTTGGCATCCAAAATCACTGTCCCACCTATCCCTAACTTCATAAGTAAAAAGTACACTGAAGCTACGTTTAGCCAGCCTACATCCTTTGTTTTATTAAACACCGATGTGGAAGAGGTTGAAAGAACCCTTATGAACTTAAAATCCTCGAGTGCTTCAGGATGGGACGCAATTCCTACAACTTTTTTAAAACTTGCTAAATATGAACTGGTGCCTATTATAACTCACTTCATTAACCTTTGTTTTAGCACGGGTGTTTTCCCTTCTTCCCTAAAGAAAGCCATAGTAACACCGGTGTACAAGGGTGGCGACAGAGACGATGTTGGCAACTATAGACCGATATCTGTACTAACAGTATTTTCAAAAATTATTGAGAAAATTATCAATAAACAATTTATTAGCTATCTTAATAAATATAACATAATATCTGAGTGTCAGTTTGGTTTCAGACAAAATAAATCGACTGAAGACGCCGTTACAGGTTTAACTACCTTATTAGTTGAACAATTAGATAAAGGAAACAAATGTCTCACGGTATTCCTAGACTTAAGGAAGGCATTTGACACCGTCTCTGTCCCCATTCTTGTACAAAAACTGGAAAACATTGGTATAAGAGGTACCCCTCTAGCACTTTTCAAAGATTATTTAACTGATCGAAAACAATGCGTTAGAGTGGGTTTGTATACAAGTGAGTACTCGAACATTGGATTTGGTGTCCCCCAGGGGAGTGTACTTGGACCCACTCTCTTTTTAATCTATATTAACGACTTGCTTAATATGCAATTAGAAAATGCCAAAGTATTTTCATACGCTGACGATACTGCTATTGTCTTTACAGGCAAAACATGGCAGTCTATTCTTAAAGACACTGAAAAGGGACTTACACAGGTAGACCTTTGGCTAAAGTACAACCTCCTTACCTTAAACGCCTTAAAAACAAAGTATATATGCTACACTATAAATAAATCTACCCAGCCACCACCCCAATTCAAAATAAACGTCCATGAGTACAGTTGTGACGTATTAGATGACAACTGTTGTTGTCCTACTATTGATAAAACCTCGTCAATTAAATATCTTGGCATTCATATGGATCAACATTTATCTTGGCACTCACATCTGGAGGCAATCACCAGTAGGATTCGAAAATTAATCTGGATCTTTATAAAACTGCGTTATGTGGCATATAAACCCTTACTTAATTCAATATATATAGCACTAGCGCAGTCTATACTTATCTATTGTATTCCCATTTGGGGGGGTGCTACTAAAGTAAAATTCCTAGAAGTGGAACGATCTCAGAGAGCCCTTCTAAAGATAGCATATTTTAAACCACGATTATATCCCACTCACAAACTGTACCTGGATTGTGGTCTGTTGACAGTACGCAAGCTTTATATCCTGTTTGCGATTCTAAAAACACATAAAAATGTAAAAACCGTAACCCCTTACCCGTCCTGTTTGTTAAAACGTAGAAAACACGCTGTCGCAGTGACTAAAAGTGTTATGACTACATTTGCACATCGACAATATAAAACGCAAGCAACTTATTTATACAATCTAATCAATAAAACACTGGATATCGACAGGTTAACAAATTATGAATCCAAAAAACGCATAACTAAGTGGCTCAAAACGTTAAATTACGATGAAACCGAAGATCTATTTAAGATAGTAAAATAATATAATAATATAATAAAACACAACGGTTAATTAATTACTTTGGTTAGTGATTATACTAATCGATCCCAAAACTCAACTTCGTAGGGCTAACTTAACTTAATGTATATAATTTAATTACAATTTTAACACCACATTTACACACATGCACCTTAACGCACACACCCCCTTACACACCCTCTCACACACCCTCATACACTCACACACTCGCACACACTACACTTTAAAAACTATTACTAATATTATTATTAATTTAACCAAACTAATCCATACTATATTTAAGATAAATATTTTAGTGTAAGTTTATTTGGTACGATTACTTTATGGATATGGAAGAGCGTGTTCTTTTAATACAGGTGTTCTTCACTTAATAAAAGGTCACAACCACCAATATATAACTATGTACCACTTTTGTTAAAGAAATAAATATATTTTATTATTTTATTTATTTTTATTTTATTATCACGCCACATAAAAACCTACCCAAATTGGTACAATTTCGTCCTTGTAACAATGTAGTAAGGGCTTGAACAGGGAAGTTTCGGGACGGTGCCATGTATATTTATTGGTTCGCAATGCATAAGACGTCGTCGGTCCGGATATTTGAGGGTCGGGCCACAATAAGCGGAAGTTTAAAGAGGCTGTGGATGGTCACGTCGGACAGAATATTACGTTTTTCGGAAGACGCCTCTCTGATAAAGAAGTCGGGTAAACTTGAAATTTAAAAAATCGAACGTCCACACTACAATTAGTGTGGAGACGCCCTCCAGCCTCCTGGACTGATGATGAACAAATTGCTACAGATAGCGACTGGACGAGGATAGAAAAATGTGGCGTTCCTTTGGAGATGTCCAGCATGTTCCTTATATCCTGCAGTGGAAGAATATTGGCTTATGCATTGAATTGGATATCATGAATATGACGTAGGTATTTCTCCTGCTACGAATATCCGTTAGACAAGGCTTTTAAATCCGCTGTCTCCTGCTACGAATATCCGTTAGACAAGGCTTTTAAATCCGCTCTTTACAGGTTACGTTTCCATAAACAGTTAATCTATTTTAATTACTGTTCGCCCTGAGAAACATTTTGCATACTCAGCCTTATGCGAAATACGAGATGTAAAAATGTTTTCGTGCAGATAAACAAGGTAACATTTATTTATGCAGCCAAATTTATACTGGAGGCTTGGTAAGCGATCAGTTTCACGGATCAATAGAAAAAAATGCGTAAATTTTTACTCCATATTATGGACTCTGGGCTGGGCATACGTTTGTAGGTCACAGGAAAAAATATATTTTGAAGTTCCCAAAAAGGGCCATCGAATCTAGTTACCGAATACACCGAGTCTTCAGTATGAATTCGGCCGCATAAATAAATGTCACCTTATATATCTGAACATTTAATGAAAGAAAACTCCATCCATCCATTAGCCTGTGTTCGTCCACCGCTGGACATAAGTCTTTCCCAAATTTCGCCACTTTGGGCGGTCCTCTGTCCTCTGCTTCATCCAGCCTAGCCGCCGCCGATATTTATTTACGCTCCGCTCCCCTCCGCTTTGGTGAAGAAGCGTCCTAATCTTGCAGGATCGTATTTGTTTACCGAAGCTCCTAACATCGATAATATAAGTTCCTCGATATGACACAAGTATTCCTTGTAGGTATGGATTGCCTCGGTTTTCTATCTCGATTTTGTCAGACTGAACTTTGTAAAACAAAATATTATTAGAAACAATCTCTGCCATCTTCTAATTGATCTTTTCTAGTTTGTGATGCACTCTAATAATATTTAGATCTTCTCTATACATACATATAAAATGCAACGTCTATCTGTCTGCCTGTTTGTTCGCTTATAACTTGGGAATCACTCAATGGATTTTGATGCAGTCTTCAATGTAAGAAGCATTCTTTTGGCAAGTTCTTAGGCTATTTATTATACAAGGTGACTTTCGTTTATATAGACCATATATGGGCAACCACCGGCCCGCGGGCTGCATCCGGCCCGTAACGGTTTTTAATACGGCCCGCGGCGAGGAACAATTTAAAATAGGACTAACATTAAGGACATAAGAGAGCTTAAATTTAACAAATAATACGTAATATGGACAAAAGTAGGCATAAAAATCAATAAATCTAAGTCACGAATCAGACCGACCTATAAAAAATTGCAAAATTCTTTGCCTTTATATAAACAATATTACATTGTAACTTTTCTAGTTTATTAAGAAACTTGAATTTCAATAAGTAAAAATTAAATCCACGGTTCACTGATTGCGTCGTTGTTTTTGTGTACTATACACATCAACCTATGGCCCACGAATTCATGAGCATATGAGTATTTGGCCTGCGACTTTAAAAAGGTTGGCCATACCTGATATAGACAAATGACTTAATAAGTGGTCAGGACCATGACCCTTTCTGTAAAATACGCAAAATACTATTCAGACTTTATTTACTAATTGAGTTGAGGTTGATAATGAACAAGTATAGAGGCACAAAATATATTTTTCGTAATTCGCAAATTGGGTCATTGAACCTTGGTACTGACAAGGGCCGCTATTCCGGCATTATTTCTCACTCGCAATATTAATCATTAGATATTTGTTTAAAGTTATGTAAATGCCATGCGACGAAAATTAGAGTGACTGAACTACATCAAATAATAACTATAGGATGTAAGGAATGCTCGTAAAAAGTTTTCAATCAAAAAAATCAATACATATCATTACAAAATACATTTTAAAGTCACCCGCAATCTGCCTTCGCAATTTTTGCGCGCGTGCCAAAATTGAGGGCCAGGTACCGAGTCTCCAGTATGAATTTGGCTATATAAACGAAAGTCACCGTAGTACATATTATTATTACACGCTACTATTACGTGACAGTGGATATTAAACATACGAGCTTAGACCCGATTTCACCATTTCACCTAAAGAGGGATTAAAATTAATAGGGACACTAACATCTCTGTTAATTTTGTAAGTCCCATGTCGAAAATGTAACAAGCCATTAGTAAATCAAACACTAATCGAATAACTCAAAAATCATTCCTTCACATTCTAAGCCAACCAAAACAAAATGTTGCACTTTTTTCACTAGTCGTATTAAAAGTTTCCTGTTTGGTAAGGCGACTGATTTGAAATACCGTTTATTCTGCTGAATTCCATAGGAATCGGTTTACATTTCGTTTTGCTGGTCCAAATGTCAAACATTTTGAGTCTTCGAGATAAGTCAGTTGCCGGTTGCCATGACAACAATGTAAACAATAACAAACAGGACCGATCCTGACAGCTGTGGGTCTGTATGACAGCAAGCCAACCGTCTGTTACCAAGCTAACGAACCCCTAGAGCAGTCATTAAGTTTAACAACTGATTAAGGAAATTAAACATTCGTTCTACATGGTGAGACACTCACTAACTTTAACAGTCCGTTAAATGATGTAACAGGGGTGTCAACTAACTAACTGAGTATGGTGAAATCGGGTCAAGAATAACACGTCAAGTTATACACTAGCAGTACGACATTAGTCTCTGTAGTGTACGTTATAAGATAGGTACAAGTCCAATATGAATAGCTTGATGAGATCTTTACTTGTACATGTACATACGATGGAAAATGTTGTATCTCTATTTTATTACTGTTTCGTAGCCAGCAGGTGTAGCCAAGGTAAGAAACCCTTATCATTTGTCATGTCTGTCTGTCACTTTTAAATCTCGGAGTCCAATTGACCTATTTGTATCAAACGTAGTTACCACAAACGATTAAGAGGCAAGCATTTTCTGAACCTTTTTTTTTGCTCGCAACTTATCGAGTAGGGGCTTGCACGAAAGGTTTTCTAAAAATTCTTTCAAACATTTTGCAATTTTATGCCTCATTGAGAAAGGAAAATTTAAGGTTTGAAAAAAAAGAGCCTCTCCTTCATTTCTTTGATTCCGACTTTCCAAAATATACCAATTCCGATCACAGATAAACTCGAGCTGTTAGAACGAGCATGGCCTTCGCAATCGAGCATCGAAATCCTGAACTCAATGTACGTGTAAGAGACTCTTTTAGCCAACTATTACGTTTACATGTAAGCAATTTAATTATTTTCTTTAACATATTTATATAGTGACGTAAATAAAAATTTCAAATTAACTTTAGTTAGATGTTTAAAATAGTTATAAAATATAACATTTGGTTACCTCCGTCACCGTGGCAGGCGTTGCGGTATCTGATTCCGTACTACTATTAATAAAATAGTAGAAATGTCGTGTCTGTACATTGAGCATATTTTTAAAACTTTTAATGAACACATTCATTTCAAATTTTGAAAATATTTATGTTGGTCTAAAGCCAAAACTACAATTTTTTTAACTTATGTCTGCTTTGTGTTTTTCTGTATGTATTTTCCGTTATAATTAAAGAACACCCAACGGTTTTGGGTGCAGTTTACTTTTTTATCATCATAGTAACTCTGGTCGACATATAAGCTATCAATCCATCAATCAGCCCACATCCACCCACCCACTGTAGACCTCTTCTTCTCCACGCCATTTTCATTGGTCTCTCGCCAGTCTCATTCATTGTCCGCCAACAGCCTTGAAGGCTGTGGTTGTTTATAAAATAACACCCAAACTGGAAACGGGGCAGATATTGAATAAACGTGGACAAAGCCGCGGGCGAAAGGCTATATATAGTCATATATGAGTCTCCTCATTATTGTTAAAATAAATATATCTGAGTTTTTACTATAATGCGGTAACTCATTCTATGATTAAATTTTTAGCTACCATTCCAGATAACCCAGACTAAAAGAGCTGTACCAAATAAAGACAAGCACTAGCCCACAGTGTCCCTGAAAAAGAAAATGACCTCTAAGCCTTCCCATATTGTGATATGAAAAATTCCTCGGCGTCATAGCGGCCGGGTTGATGGGTCAAATATTGGGCAGATATTTCCTTTGTACGGCCTGAATTTCTCAATAACGGAAGATTTAGAATAGATGACATATCCCAGGCATCCTACACGGTAGGATTTATAAGAATTATAGTGTTATATGAATTATGTTAAGTGTTTTCGGAGATTTCTGCTGAAACTTTGTGATAAAACAACTTACGAGTTGGAAACTATAATTAAGGCTGATTTTGAAGGCTGTATTTTAAATAAAGAATTGCTTTTTAAACTACTAGTATTAAAGAAAATAAGATTTAAGGCAACTAAATATTATAGCCCGGGCGGTAGCGTTGCATTTTAGGTAGTGATTTTACGCCGATTGATTTCCATCTTTTTCAATAGATCTGGAATGGCTAATAACAGAACCAAGCGTCAGCTGACGCACCCGCGCTGGGTGTAGGTGTGGGAGGGAGGCAGAGGAAGTAGTAAAAAATAAAAAAAAGTAATAGTACGCCGACTGAAACTTTTCTCACAGATAGCTGACGCTATACGAAGCTAAAAAAAATCGTCAGCTGCATAGTGGGGGGGAAAGATACGTCAGCTGCTCGCATGACCTTGTTTGCACTTTAGAAAGTGATTTTATGCCGATTGATTTCCATCTTTTTCAATAGATCTGGAGTGGCTAATAACAGAACAAAGAGTCAGATGACGCACCCGCGGTGGGTGTGGACGTGAGAGGTTGCAAAAGTGGTAAAAAAAAGTAATAGTACGTCGGCTGAAACTTTTCTCACAGATAATTTACATCATACTGAGCTGAAAAAAAACCGCCAGCTGCATCGTGGATTCGTTAGTTTTTTTTTACCACTTTCGCAACCTCTCAAATCCAGACCCACCGCGGGTGCGTCAGCTGACGATTCTTTTTTAGCTCAGTATGATGTCAACTATCTGTGAAAAAAGTTTCAGCCGGCGTACTATTACTTTTTTTTACCACTTTCGCAACCTCTCACATCCACACCCACCGCGGGCGCGTCAGCTGACGATTTTTTTTCAGCTCAGTATGTTGTCAACTATCTGTAAGAAAAGTTTTAGCCGGCGCGGCGTACTACTACTTTTTTTTACCACTTTCGCTACCTCTGACACCCACACCCACCGCTACTTGAGCAGCTGACGGTCGATTCACCACATTTAGTCATGTGAGATCTACGATCGATGTCAATATCAGCCGGCTTACTATGACTTTTGTATTTGCAACGGTACCTCCCGGGCTAAAAAATTAGCTATATTAAAGAGTTTAAAATTCATCTTCTGTATAAAATAGGCCTTGTTTTAATCGTCAGTTTCGTTAAAGTTATCAATGAAACAAAGGCCTTTTTGTGAATTGAATTTCATTTCATTCAACTTGTCTGACAAACAAAGTCTGGTTGTAAAATTCCTGACCGAAAGCGACAAAAGGTCAGCAAGTATTGAATCTGTTATTTAATGCTGTATTTTTATGGTTCCGTAGTCAACAAGGAACCCTTATACTTTCACAATGTCTGTCAAAATGAAAAAAAAATTAATATGATTAATTCTGATGGAAAACAATATGTTAGACGCCCTCCAAACACAGAAATGGATCCAAAGTATACCAAGAAAGTAGTCAAACATGGGGGCGGAAATATCAAAGTGTGGGGCTGCTTTTCAGGACTTGGTGTAGGACCTGTCAGGAAAATAGAAGGCAACATGGATAAATTCCAGTACAAGAATATTTTAGAAAAAGCCATGCTGCCCTACGCCGAGCAAAATTTACCGGTCATTTGGACTTTCCAACAAGATAATGATCCAAAACACACTGCAAAAATAGTAAAAGACTTCTTAAGGAACCAGTCCGTGACAGTTTTGGATTGGCCCCCGTACAGCCCGGATTTAAATCCCATAGAAAATTTGTGGTACCAGGTGAAGAAGACAGTAGCGACAAAGCGGACATCGAGCGTCGATCAACTTCACACAGCCTTTACAGAAGCATGGGAGCAAATTCCGGTAAGAGCTTGTACAAAATTGATCGCTTCCATGACCAAGAGATGTCGTGCTGTAATTTCTGCCAAAGGACATGCGACCAAATATTGATACGTACCGGAATGTTTTATAAATTTGTTGGGAATTTTGTGTAATAAAGATAATTTCAATAAGAACATTTTTTTTTTATTTATTCTAAGCAAATGGAGTGTCTTTAATTAGCTGGCCAGCTACGAATAAGTTAAAAAAGTTCGTGTTACTTTCCCAGAGTGCTCTGTGGTTAAACTACTAACGAACACATCAATTTTTTTGTCCCACATTTTAAGAATACAATGTCACGTATGGTTTAATACCAATTACTCTAGATTATATACCTATTTAAGCAAACGGTAGTACCATAACTAGGCTTTTTGTGGTAAATTAGGAGGTGTCTTTAATTACGTGACCACCACTGTATATCATATCAAAATAATATTACATTGTACATTTACATAAATACATAGGTATGTTACTTAATATGAAAATTACAATTGTGTTGAATAGGTAACTTGTAGATACTTTTGATGTTGATTTAATTTAAAACATTTATTTTATTTCATTTATAATTTTAATTTCTTCATTTGTGTGTAAATTCCTTGTAGAAATTCTGGAGATCTTAGGATTCCCCCTGCATTCCGGCCAAAGAACCAAGTTTCTGGACATGTCCGGAAAATTCCGGACGTATGGCAACCCTAATCGTACATCTCTTTTTGAAATTATCAATTCTACGATATGGCCACCACAAATATACTAAGTATTCGAACTACATAAGAACGTGGTCGTAGACTGGCAGAAACTGCTTTTCGAAAATTTTCGCATTATTTTATGTAACTACGCTCGGCTCCCCAAATTTACTTACATGTATACCTAACACACTCCTCTCTCCGCTTCGCTGCACTCGTCGTCGCACTTATGTACTTTCGACAATATGCTGAAAGACTTCCGACATTGTTTTAATCTCAGTTTTTCGTGAAATATCTGTTTTTTTACGAAACAGTGGAAGGATTTATATTATCGCATAGCTTAAGCGTGTAAGGTTGCTCGTGATCATCTTTTAGTTTTTACAGATTTCATGATATTTGCGCAGATCACGAAATGATCAATTTTACGACATGCCTACGACATATACACATACATCCATACATATATACATATATGTCACGGAGAGATTGGTAAATTTCATTTTATTTTATTTATTTATGGAAAAACAACAGGAGCAAACTACAGAAAGATTCAAGTATTAAAGAAATATTGCCATGTACATAAATCTACTCCTTATAAAAATTTTCACAAAGAGATAAACGTGTTAATTAACTTTTGGTGACATTACAGATTAAAGAATATAAACATAAACCTCACTTAACTAAATTTACAACTACACTACATTATAAACTCTGTCTTCCGAAATAGTAAATACATAAAAAAATAAGTGGGAAAATATACATACACACATATACAATACATACTGTACTTTTAGAATTAAATTTATAAACATATTCATATTAATATATAACGTATCGAAAGTTTAATATGTTTTAATTAGATTATATTGCTTGATTTGATTTAAATTGAAAATGATTAATAATTATCGATGATTATTAATACATACCAACTTAAACGGTGAAAGTGATAAATTTATCACATTCACCGGTGGTAAGTAAGCGTTGCTACTTACCCGTAGGTCGGCCTTTATGCCACAATTCGGGTTTTCGCGAAAAAGCAGTTTTCCTCATTTTACAGCGACACGTACAGTACACGTAAGGTCCAAGCCACATACTCGTAGAAACGGCGCGGGTGCGGGCGCGCCCTCTGTGCACCTCTTCTATCTGTTTTACACCACGTCCCTCTCCTACATTTTGTATGAAATTACATTGGACAGGCGTCGAGACGGCACGCCACGGTTGCGCCGCGGGTGCACCGAAAGCGCACCGCCCACACCTTCGTCGTCAGAGGAAGACATCTTGTCAGATTAAAATCAAACACTTGAATATCACCGATACACTCCGGTAGCGCGCCGCGCCGCTTCTATGTGGCTTGTACCTAATACATACAATATTTATACTACTTGTAGAACGCATTGTTATAGTTGCCTAATGTCAGGTAGGTAAGGGCCCATAATACCTCAATTCGCAGTCCGATTCTGCTTTTTAACTGTCTATCCTACTCTAATCAGATGCCGCGCACGCAAAACCAGCAGTTATTTTGAAATCGCGGCTACACTGATGGTTTTTTAATTTTTATGGAACAGTCTGCAGCTGCTTTATACTAATATCAGTTATATTATGCAAAGTTTCAGATCTAATTTCAAGTATTCATTGAATACTATCGGCTTATTGTACGGTTTGGAGGTAAATTTGTATTTTTTTTCTATAGAGAGTATTTAATTAAATCAAGTTTTCACAACAGCATGGATATAGCATTAGTTCTCAACTTTATCATATATTAATTTCAGAGTGATTGTTGCAGTATTTGTTGGTATAAAATGGGATCATGCGAAGCGAAGTGAGGTATTATACACCCAAAGTAACTAATAAAACAGAATCCTTAGATTAGAAGTTCACTTTGTTGTCCGTCTGTCATGTCAAAAAGAGAGATTTTTCTGCTTTCATGTAGGAGTGTGTAGAAGGAGAATAAAGTATAAATTAGTTTTTACAAAGAAAATAAGTTGCGTATGGCTGGTCCTGTCTCCGCCGGTTTTGCCTTTGTAAGTAATCGCTTAAAGCGTCGATACTAAGCTTTGTTTATCAAGATAAATTAGGTGTTTCGGCAAAAAATCAATTAAGCTCCGCGAAGTTTTGGCAACTTTATCAATTCCTCTTCAATTTATTTTGGTCGATGAGTTATTTATCGTGTACCACTCGTAATTATTTTTGTGTAAGTGCCTTTTTTGTTTAATCCTGTTATTACAAATTTGCAGTTTGTACCTTAATTATTGATTGTTGTTTTAATGAAAATGGGAAGGCGCAAAGACAAATATTATACTTTGAAAAACAGAGGAAGGTTCCGGAAAAAGAAGTACGCGTATTTTTATTTCATTTTAACATCTATATCTACCCACCTAGTCATATCGAAAACATTTTTTGCCATATCTTGAGAACGATACACGTCAAATTATGTAACCAGGAAAATAAAAATTCTTGTCGATGTCGAAAACATTTTTTGCCGTATTTCGAGAACAATACACGTTAAATTTTTATATTAATAGCCATGCCATGTCAAAAATATTCAAAAAATTCTGTTGAGTTTTTGACAAGATGTTTTTTCTTATCTATAGATACGATTCTACTGCAAACAAAGCTGAAGATAAAACTTTGAAAATTGACGGTGTAAGTAATTTAGTCTGTTCACATTATCACCACCTACGTACTTCTATTATAAAAAGGAGGTATTCGTAAGTTTGTTAGTTTGTGAGTTTGGATGTAGGAGGTTTTGGTATACTTATAAGTAAACCTTGGTTAGAAACAACGACTCTATTGCTATATTGTTGTTGCTACCTACTTTTGTTTTAATTATTTTATTTTATTTCAGGAATCATTGAAACATATGGATTCCAATTCAAAATTAATACAAGACGAAGAAATTTAATATGAAACTATGCATTCCTGTCCAGAACTTATAACAGAAAATGCAAATGAAGATGAAGAAGAAGAAATCTCAGCAGATGGAAAAAGAATAGTTGATTTTGCGTGCGTTTATGAACAACTCGTAGAAATTTCAAACCATAACTCAACATTTGGCTGTAACTTAAGTTGTTTAAAACTCACCAAAGAGGTGAAAAAAGGGTTTATTTCAAAATTCTTCTTCACTAGTCGAATGTGTAAAGTTGAATTAAATTGTAAAAACCCAGATAATTCTGCAGACCTCAACCTAAATGATGACGTTAGCAGTTTTATGTCCATAGGTGCCGGATTTTCAGGTTTGGATCAAGTTTCAGCCTCTCTTGACATACCCTGTATGTCTGACAAATTATATGCAAAATGCCATACCAAGGTCTGTGAGCTATGGGAATCAGCCAAAGAGAAAAGCATGGAGGAAGCAGCCAAAGAAGAATTTAAATTGGCTGTACTCAATGGCGATGTTGATGAAAATGGAGTTCCGATGATTACTGTGGTTCTGCAGGCTGAATCAATCGAGTGGCGACAGGAGCGAAAGCTGCGCCTTACGGCATCTGTTTTTGGGAAAGTTTGCAAACGTGGGCTAATAAAATGTGGACCTTTAGTCAAAAATATACTGACCGAAAAAAAATTTGATCATGTCAAGTCTATTCAACATGGTCAAAGTCATGAACATCTTGCACATGACCAACTAGAAAAGCAATTGAAAACTTCCATACAAACATGAGGGTTATTTATAGTATAGACCGTGATTTTCCATTTTTAGGAGCAAGCCCAGATGGCCTCGTAGAAGAGGAAAAAATTGTAGAAATAAAATGTCAATAGTCGGCTAGAGGAATGACTGTTGAAGATGCCGTCCAAGAAAAGAAAATAGTTTTCTGGAAAATAGATAAACTTAGCAATACCAGTGTAAATCGAAACCATGATTGGTACTTCCAGGCACAAGGACAACTACACATAACATGACGAAAACAGTGCATATTTGCAGTTTGGACGGACGTGGATATGAAAGTAGAACTCATAGATGAAGATGGGGAGTTTTGGAAGGGCATGGAAGCAAAATTGAAAATGTTTTACTTTGATTGTTTGCTACCGGAAATTATTGACTCGAGATTAAATAGGCAAATGGAAATTAAGAAACCTGAGTATATCCTTGAAGCTATAAAAAAAAGGGAAATGAAAAAACTGAAAAGAGAAAGAATTATGAAAGCAAAACTACTAAATGCTACGAAATAAATTATAGTAAATCAATGGCTTTGTCTTTAATTTTTTATGCAAAATCGTAAGCACTCTAATTAAAAGAATTTATAAAGTGATTTCCCTCCGTGTAGAGTTTGTTTTTTAGTTTTGTTTTTTTTTCTTTAAAGGCAATAAAAAACAAAGAAGTCACACGTGCAAGGAAAAGAAAATCATCAAATTTAAGTACTCCAATAGGAAAATGTAAAAGAAATAAACAATAAATATTTATAAACGGCTACTAACAACATAGAGTCGGATTTTGCGAAGTAAGAAATAAAAAGTTTAATTTCCTATTTTGTTTCAAAACCAACCCCAAGTCAATAAGTATAGGAAGCCTCAATTTTGGTTATTGAACCCTGCTTCTAACCACTTACCAAGTCTCCAGTATATTTGACCGTACCAACGAAAGTCACCTTATATTTAAATGACTACAAAATTAAATTTTATGTATTGTAAAATTTTTATGTGAAATTAAATAATTTTTTGACGGTTAGCTAATAAAAAACAATACACAAGTTATATTATATAAACCGAGTTTAACAAGCATGTATACTAGGTAAAATTAAATCAGCCGACCAAATTCATACTGGAGACTCGGTTAGTCATCAGGAACAAGGTTTAATGACCCTCCGGGTGAAATTCGAAAAAAAAATTTTTTTTACCCGTAGTTCCTGCACTAGGAATTGTACTTAAACTAGTCCAACCAGTACGGGAGCAAAAAAAAATATTTTTCGAAATTGGCCAAAAGGATTACTGAACCTAGTTCTTGATCACTAACCGAGTCTCTAGTATGAATTTGGTCGGTTGATTAAATTTCACCCTATATATATTTACCGATAATGTCAGCGTCTTTGTTTAAAAAATGTAAGTTACGTAGTTATACCATTTAGGCGTAGGTCAGGCGTCCAGCGCAGTGTCGTAGTGTGCGTGGCCACACATAGAGCACGGCTTAGCGCGGCGAAGTAAAATACCTAAAACTGACGAGCAGCGCACGCTCGGTGCAGTCTTAAATATAAGGTGTGACTTTCGTTTATATACCTAGCCAAATTCATCCTGGAGACTCGGAAAGTGGCCAGGACCAAGGTTAAAAGACCCTGTTGGCGAAATACGAAAATATTTTTTGTGCCTCTACGAGATACTTGTTCAAGAACAACCTCGACTCAATTAGTATAGGAAATCTAAATTTTATTTTGCGTATTTCACAGAAAGGGTAATTGAATCTTGGTCCTAACCACTTACCGAGTCTCCAGTATGAATTTCGCTATATAAACGACAGTCAGCTTATACAACTATAAATATTAACGCGTTCACAACATGGTATTTCTTTTTAAGGACGCCAATTTCACGAGAGAGTAGGGCGCTCGCCTGCTAACCTAGAGGCCCTCGGTGCACATTAATTTGTGTTCGGTCTACGTGCTTCGGAGGAAACGTTAAGCTATTTGGTCCATTTGTGCCCGAAGTACGGCGATAGTGCCCGCCACCCACCATATTTGGGACGTAACAATTTTCGGTGAAAAGCGGGTGTAGCAAGTATGGACTGTGACTCTCATTTCACACTTCACACTTCAAACTTCTGACACCCCGTCGTTGATTCGTGTCATATCGTATCGATGTGTTGTATTTTATATGTCTGAGCCTTTATAGAACAGTGCGTTCCTAGGAAACAAACAACAGCCTTTGTCTAAGAAAAAGGAAAAAGTCAAACCATTACAACAGAATTTTTAAAAATCTGTTCCGTTGTTATTTATGACTATGTCCTTGCAAATAAAGACCATGTCTCGAAGGAACTGGCTGAAGGAATTGAAAGTGTTCTGCCGGAGCATTCGAGGCTGCATAGCAGAAATAGTTTTTGCCTATAGCCTAAAGCAAAAGAAGAAATATTAGTCGCTGATTGGTTATTTAGGCGATCTTATAATAACTTGGGTCAATCACAGCCCAGAAACACGGTGTTTTCTACACTATTATTAAAGAGGTAAAACTTGTTTGTTTGTATCTAAGAGTAATCTACACTTTTTGATAAAGAGGGGTAATCTCTGGAACAACTGAACCGATTTTGAAAATTCTTCCAATATTCTAACGGTTAAGACTCTTCTCTTGAACAAGGGCTATATTTTGTTCCCAGGTACAGTAGTACTACAAAAATAAGTTACATTGAGGAGTACGCACATTTTTGAAAGGCGCGAATTTTTATAGACTTGTTTATGGCAGCACGTTTGCGGGGGTAAATTCCTCATTGATCATTGGTCGAATTTATTTACGCCATTTTGACGTCCGCCATTGCTTAGCGAAGTGTCAGTTGTCATTCGTACAAACGCTGAGATATACGTGTCAGTACACTTGAGGACAAAATTAAGTGCATCATTAGTCGATATATTTTTAAATGTCTTCGTTCAAACAGGATGGCCTTAAAAGGTCAATCTAGGCAAATTGTATATACGAGTATGTGTGTCAATTTATGCAAAATTAAGGAATATTTCCCATCGTTTAAATAGTGTTTTAAGTCACCCTAAGGTGTTACATTGATTCATGTGATTTATGTAAACATCATATGATATATATATATACTCGTACCACACACACACACACACACACCCTCTCTCACACAACACAGACACCCTAGCAAACATATTTCTTTAAATTATAGTTATAGTATTTTTTTATTGAAAATAGCCTTTGCCCGCGTCTTCACCCGCTTTTATTAAATCTTTGCCCCGTTTCCTGCTTGGGAGTTATTTTATGAACACACAATATAGTCTATGTGTTGAACAGGGTAATTATAAAGATACTTAAGAAAACCGCATCAAAATCTGTTGAGTGGTTCTCGAGTTAAAACGGAACATACATACAGACAGACAGTTAAAAATTCTAAAAATATAATAATCCATTTAATTCAAAATTTCGCGAAAATATTTAATGCACAGACTCGACCTTCGTGCATTTTATTTCATTTCTGATGATTTAATGCCTTGTAGTCAACATGGTGGGTGAATCTTTTTCATTGCCACGCAATGTACAGATTTCGTAGGCGAGATAGCATTGAGTTCACCTGCTGTTAGATTTTTATCCGTATACGTAGTGTAACAAGGTCTTTATTTAATTGTTACGTTTTGGTTTTTATCATCGGTTTTAATCGGCATTCGTTGCCACCCTTCTGCGTCGACGAAGGATGCCGATGTAACTTATTTGTAGAGACTGTTTTTTAGGGATTCATTAAATTAGCGCGGGTTATCTATGGAACAATTAACCAATTTTGGAAAATTCTTTCACTGTTCTAATGGTTAGTCTCTTCAGTTGGACATGGTTATAGTTTGTTACCTGGGGATAGGCACTTCCCTAGGGACACACTCATTAATAACTACTGCAACTGTATTGAAAATTCTTTTACTGTTCTAATGATTAGTCTCTTCATTTGGACAAAGGCTACATTGAAAAAAAAAAGTAAATTGAACAAAATCTCGTTAACCGTAAACAACATCTTAACTCCATATGAGCGCAACATTGTTTAATTCATCATAAAAACATTGGAAACAACCAAGAAGTTAGTTAATATAGCCAAAATTGACAAACAAGCCTCTTGATAGGAGCCTATATTTGTTTCACTGTACAGTTTGTTCCGTGGGAGCGGGTAGTTCTTTGGGGAAATAGACATAAGATCATAAAAAAATATGAGAACCAAAATTCAAACTCAAATATGTACATACTTTAAAATTATAATATTATAATACCACCCATAAACTACCTATATACAACACGGGCGAAGCCGCGGGCAAATCTAGTAACTCTATCACATGTCTTAAAACATATTTTTTTGCGAAACTGATAAAAAACTTTTAAAAAATGTTATTGGTTTAATCCAATACCTTAGTAGTATGGGAGTAGATCTCGTAAAAAATATAAGTAGCATAAACCACGGTGCGAAATCGAAAAAATTATTTGGCAAATCAAATACAGTAATACTGACAGAATCCGATCATTTTATACGAATTTTTATTATGTACTCGTGATCATGGTTGCTCAAAATATAACGGAAATAAGTAATTTGTACTTTACGTGTAATTTACCTGTCGTTTGATAGGACCATTATAATCCTAATGCATTCCATATACCTAGGTTTCTAATCCTCATCGTATTGAAATAACATAGAATTTGTCTGTTTGATTTGCCTTTCTTGAGAACTGAAATACAATGTTATTTTTTCAAATTGATCGTTTAGTTTAGACAATTTGCTAAAATATGTACATCTAGGACGCAAGTTAAATGCAGTCGGGGGCTGAGGTGAAGGGCGGCAGCACCTCCACCCACCCCGTTTGCTTACCTCTGTCGCACGGCTGTAGTGTAGTAAATACACTGTGATAGTATTGTGTGCGTAGAAAAATCGGCTGCGTGTGTATATGTCGCCATTATACGACGACATAATATATATTATATATAAGGTGACTTTAATTTATGCAGCCAAATTCTTACTGAAGACTCAGTAAGTGCCCAGTAACAAGGTTCGATGATCCCTTTTGTGAAATTCATAAATTATTCTGATCGTGTTCCTTACAAACGCAAGCCCATCCATCCATCCATCAGCCTGTTTCGTCCACTGCTGGACATAGGCCTTTCCAGGATTTCACCACTCTTAGCGGTCCTCCTGGAAGAAATGCCCATACTCACACACGCTGGGCAGGCGGGTTGGTGAGCGCGGTGCCGAAACCCTTGCACCATTGACGCCGCTGCCCGTCACTAGTCTGTTTTAAGGCCTGGCAATTAGGGATGGATATACCGCCATCCATCGGTCCCAGGCAATGGTGGGCCGCCTAGTTTTGCCTGAGAGCTGTTCTCTTACTCTCCCCCAAATAACTTCGGGAGGATTTGCGAGTAAGATGGTGGTACCTCCACAGTCAAGCTCGGCATCAGCTCTACCACCTAGAGCAAAGCAAGCAAAACGCAAGCCCACCCCGAGTCAATTACTATGGGACGTCAAGATTTCATTTTGCGAAATTAGCATAAAGCGTTATCGATCCGTGTCACTGATCACTTACCCAGCCTCCAGTATGAGTTTGGCTGTACAAAGACCGTTTCACGGCCGTCGCTTCACGGACGCCGCTCTCTCTAAACTCGCCCGTGTGTCGGTGCTTTAAGGTTCACGCATTTTTGTTTGAAACTCAAATATTTCCGAAACTAAGGGTTTCCGCCGGTATGATTCTTGGGAAAAGTGGTTCAGTAGAGTCGGTAGAATATGTAGTTTCATTTAATGGTCGCACTCTATTTACACCCGGTATACTCGTACATATAAGGTCCTACAATAATTAGTGAAAATAATTCTAGGGTAGATCATGTACCGTTCACTGATCAAGTTCAAGAAAAAAAATTTTTTTTTTATCATATATTTTTTTCACTTCTCAGTACAAAGTGGTTCAGTCAGCTGACTAAATTTCTATGGAAAGGCGATAAAAGAGTTGGTGCAAAAAAATTTTTTTTCGTGGAATGTGGTCTATTAGGGATACTCTATCATCTGTAAAAAAAAATTCACTTTGGATTGTAGGCCCTTATATATACCGGGTGTAAAGAGTGCTACCATTAAATGAAACCGCATATTCTACCGATCATACTGAACCACTTTTCGCAAGAAACATACCACGCTAACCAATAGTTTCGGAAATATTTGAGTTTCAAACAAAAATGCGTGAAACTTAAGGCACCGAACTACGGGCGTTTTTTGAAACAACGTCTTCCGTATAACAGCGTGCAGACGCAGCGTTCTAAAATATACCTACCACCTACAAGATAAAGTCATTAAGTTACAGTTGAATACCTTTTTCTCTGAAGGTAATTGTTCAGTATGATCAGTAGAGTATGTGGTTTTATTTAAAGGTCTCAGTCCATCTACACCCTGTATATAGAGAGGTCTGCATTCAACTCAGTCTCAGTCCATCTACACCCTGTATATAGAGAGGTCTGCATTCAACTCACGCGCTAACTGTTTGTGGACTACATACTACATACAGTTAATAAATTAATATAATAATTAATAATGTTCGTAAATAGGCATACTTTTTAATCTCAAAAAAATCCCTAGTTGCCATAAAATATGTTTAGACTGGGCATTTACCTGAGGAAGAAGCATAACCTATTTTGGTTGGGTATAAAAACAGCAAAACACACGTGGGTGTAACCGCGTGGAACGGCTAGTAAGTATGTACCTACGTAACTGTATTAAATGATACCTCTAAATAGCGCTATTAGTAAAAGTGATTATTTTTGAGTTTCGGTGACGAGTAGGCGGCTAAAATGTTTTTGAAATCCAAAGCTAAAACTGTACTTTATGTGTTTTTATGCTTTGAAGTTTTTTACGTATTTGTAAGTACTTGGCGCAAAACATGTATTTTTCTTAACAGTTAGAACTACTCGTATACAAAGCCGAAGGTATTCAGAGGAATCTAGAAAGAACGCTTTATTTTTTATTTACTAAATAAAAACTCGAACTTCCCGACGTCAGATAGTTTCTATATCTCAGAGTGTACATGAAATTAAATTAAATTCAGTTACTTGTTTTGTATCACCTCGCAATTTTATACATTTAAAAGCTCTTCAAGTACTTTTTGTGAAACAAATTCATTCACTTAGGCGCAAGCCACATAGGAAAGGGCGCGGGCGCGTGCGCTGACATTGTAAAGCCGTCTTTCCATTTTATTAAAATTTCATACAAAACGCATTAAAATAAAGTTTCAATTTCAATACGCCGAATGGTATGGCACGGACGTCCGTTCCACGCCCGATACAATGTAAAGACGTCCCCGTGCCACGTCCCCGATCCTGTGTGTCTTGCGCCTTAGCGTAAACTAGACCGCGCTCTCATATTTATGGCCCCGTTATTTTTCAGTGCTCGGTGGAAATCATCCCTGAACGAGCTGGAGTGACCTTCTTTAACCCTAACTACACGTCAGCTATAAGATTCTACATCACCAGAGTCGGTCCATACAGGAAGTATTGTTTGAATCTGGAAGGGTCTGCAATTGTTCCTTGGGGCGATAATGTTACAGTACGTTACATATATTTTCTTATGGGTTAAAACTTTATAGCAAAGGTTATACCGGGTGTAATCGTTAAGTGTGACCAGCAGATTATTCCGTAACTATTACAGATAACAAAAAAATTTAAACTGATATTGAAAGTACGTTACCTAATCAGTAAAATGGCATCAATAACTTTTTGTAAACCAAACGAGAAGTATTTAAAATTTTGACTTTAAACACTCCCATACATTTAATTTAGTATGAGATTAACAAGGACGTCACTTCGAACATCTGCTTTGAATAAACCATTTTGCACTTACTAAGAAATAAATATTATTCAAGATAGTTTTATTACTTTGTTTGGCTATTTCCCTTTAATATCAGTACTAAGCTAACATAACCTTTTAAAATAAGGAAACTAAAACCTTTCTACTAATCCCATACTAAATGTATGGGAGTGTTTAATGTCAAAATTTTGAATACTTTTCGTTTGATTTTCAAAAAGTTTTCGATGTCATTTTACTGATTAGGTAACGTACTCTCAATATCAGTTTATTTTTTTTTGATATCTGTAATAGTTACGGAATAATCGCCTGGTCACACTTAACGATTACATTCTGTATAACCAATAGCTATATAAGCTAATCGCTAGTATACATGGTCGGAGGAAACCTAGCAATTTAAGTATGCTTTAGTTAGAATGACAATTGATTGCCAGTCCAGGGAAATCTCTAAAAATGTATGCGTCTCATCAAAATTATTTCACGTTGTTCAAAAACACGGGAAAAATGTATATTATACGTACATATACTCACGCCCAGAGGGGTAGGCAGACACTATGGATTTATATCTGCTACGATCCTGACACACGTCTTTTGCTTCTTCTACATCCATCAATCTAGTCATACAAGCTACTTCTATTCCGGGTACTTTTTACTTTGCCTTTCTACAGGTTCACTCTCTCTATCTGGTCGGCACACGTCCATCTAGGGCGGCCCAGTCGAGCTTTTTCTACTTGTGCCGCATACATTTATTCGTCACTCTAAGTTTCATTCATCCTTTTTACATACCGTTCGGTGCGAAATAGAATTACATCGCTAAAATCGATTACATTGAAATGAGGTGAATGGCAAATAATCCATGAGTGAAGCAAATGTCTTCATTCATTCGTATGACTTTTGATAGCTCATGCGACGGAGGTGAGGCGATGAGAGCTTTGAACGGAATGAATGATTTTCGTTCCATAATTTTAGACAAAATTTTGAAGTCTCGTGGAAAAATCGTCGAAATGGAAGAATTTATATTTGTGAATGTGTTTGTGGAGTCGATAAAAATGGCTATCGTCACTATCAGAGTTTACGTTAAAGAACAGTGCTTCAAACTCTTCTTGTTCCATCACGAATCACGGCACCGTATTACTGTTTATGTTTATTACAGTCTTTGACGAAATTAAATGAAATGAACAAAGTAATATAATTTTATTCTGATATGCTAAGAGGTAATGAGGTACCTTTTTTAATACGGTCCGAATAATGAGCTATCTTTCACATCGTCTGCTAGCTCACAAACTACTGACCAGTCCTCGCTCACACTCTAAATCATTCATGGCTCTGAGCGATGTAATTCTATTTCGGACCGTACGGATATTATGCCCAAACCACCGAAGTATTCCTTTTTCTATTCTAGTCACTACATCTTCTTTCAAGCCGCAACAATCCCATAAGTCGATATTTTTCTCTCTACCATTTAATGTCATTTTATCTACGACGAAATACGAGTAAGTATATATAGCTCGCTGCATTTAATTAAAAAAATATACATAATGGAATAAAAATATTAATTAGCAAAATATTTCGTCTACTTATTTCGAAATGAGCTATTTTTTTAAGCAATTAAAAAGTAGGATAAAATCAAAATAGTTTTATATGTTTAGCACGAAATAAGTTTTTTTTTTGGTTTGGTTATCTGCGATCAAGATTTTATTTATAGGTATCATTATATACCTATTCATTTTATAGTTAAAATTAGCTATTGCCTGTGGGTTTGCCTTTATTGTCTTAGGGTTCCACGCTCAAATAAGAGCCTACAGAATCGTTATAGTGTGGTTCGTTGAGTCTATTTGTACATGTGTCACAACCCCTTCCATTATTTGTTGAAATGAGAAAATTTCTTTAAAAAGATGTTCCTTACCATTATTTTATTACTGAAAATATATTGTATATCTACTACAAAATATTACATTTGTAATAGTAGATACATTATGATACAAGTGAGCTGCCTTTGGCTCGGGCTGCAATCCCACCTCGACTGTAATGTCTAATGCTCACGCGTTTCATACGACGTTTTTAACACACAAAACGCGACGAAAAATAATAAAATCTCATTGTCTTATTTTTCCACAAAACCAAAACCACAGCTATGAATTCACAATTTTCTGTGAAAAATGGTGGCGGAGATTTCGTTTTTGTGCGCGCAGATGGAAGTAGAGGCACTGACGCACCCGCCAAACAGCCAAATATTAAATATTAATAAACTGAATATTTATGTATTAAAAAAATGTTGTGTTAATTTGTTGATAAAAATAAATAATTTGATAAAATGAAATTATTTAACTGAGATAGTCTATATATTCGCAAAAACATTACTATTTCTCAGACTTTTGATGTCTCTCTTGCTAAGATTTAAAAAATTACAGTAATATAAAAACACTAGTGCGATAATGTAAAGTAAAAAGCACGCGTGTTTAATATACTGCATTATGACCCTAAAACGCTGCAATAAGGGCCACTTTATAAGCAAGTGTGTTGAAATAGTAGTTTATGAAACTGTATGGCCAGACATGGCTGTATGGGCTAAGTTCCCTTTGCCTTCCTAGTTAGTGTCACATGTACTGTAATCTCCGAAAAAGTTATTTTATAGCATTATGTTGTTCGGAGACCTATACTATATATTTTTTTTGTGTTTTGGAGACGTTTATGGAAAATATTTTTCATTGAGTTCGTAATGAGGATTTTACGATATGAGGTTACATAAAATATCCTCGACTGCGTCTCGGCAAAAAAGTCAATCGTGACTCTAAATATCAACCTTTTCGCACTTGCATCAAAATGTACTATTAACTTCTACGATCAAATGAATATCCGGAAATCTTACGTTTTATACTTAATTTTCATAAATATTGCTATTTAAATTTTAGCTTCAAGAATATCAGGTTTCGTGAGACATAGATAAGGTTAAAACAAATTTCAAGTGGTTATCATATCAGGTTCATTTATTTTATGTATCTACTAGCCTTTGCCCGCAGCTTCGCCAGCGTTCATTGAATCTTTGCCCCGTTTTCGGCTTGGGTGTTATTTTATGAACAGCCCCTATAGCTTATGTGTTGACCAGGGTCACTACAATAATAATAAAACAAAAAGCTATATCCAAATCCGTTGAGTGGTTCCAGGGTTAAAAGTGTTAATTCAATCTTTGCCCCGTTTTCGGCTTGGGCGTTATTTTATGAACACTTCCTATAACTTTTGTGTTGACCAGGGTCACTACGACGATAATAAAAAAAACCGCAGCCAAATCCGTTGAGTGGTTCTCGAGTTAAAACGGAACATACATACAGACAGACAGACAGACAGATAGACAAAAATTCTACAAATTATAGTTTTGGCTTCAGTACAATACAAACAACACATTAAATTTAAAATTTCGCGAAAAATATTTTTACTTTTTTATTATTAGTATATATATAGGGTGAAATTAAATCAACCGACCAAATTCATACTGGAGACTCGGTGAGTGATCAGGAACTAGGTTCAGTAATCCTTTTGACCAAACTCAAAAAACATATTTTTTGCTCCCTTATTGGTTGGACTAGCTTAAGTACAATTCCTAGTCTAGGCAGTAAGGAAGCAAAAATAAATATTTTTCGAATTTCACCAAAAGCGTAATTGAAGCTTATTTCTGATCACTAACCGAGTCTCCAGTATGAATTTGGTAGTTTGATTTAATTTCACCGTGTATTAAATAGATGATAATGTTTAGTGAATCGGATCTTTTAATTCATACTGTTTCCAAATAGCATCATATAATTAGTATATTATAAACAAGAACCTGCTTACAATTTTAATAGGTCTTGATTAAACAACATGTTCCGTGCCTTGGTTATTTAAGATTTACTTCGAATATTAATAATTGTCACTATAAACTTAGATAAAACAAATATCAATGTCGGTAAACCACTAATCATCAATAGGGGTTTTTTCGAAACTTACATATCTTAAGGCGACTATTCCATTCTACTTTCAGTAATATTTGATAAATTAGCCATTTTTTGAATCTTCTTCTGGATTTCTGTGGTACAAAAATGATCACCCGATAAAAATAATGATTGCAATAAGGTTTTCAAACAAACGTATTCTCATAGTTCGACGAATAAGGATCATGTACAGAACTAAAACACATTTTATTTGGTGGGTTTTAAAAATATAACATATATTTTGGTATTTGGAAATGTTTTTAGCTGTTTTAGTTTTTTTCATTATAAAAAATATTCTTTTGTTATATTGAATAAAAATGAAAGTTTTCTTTGTCCTTGTTTCGGTCGATCTCGCACTCCGCTTTGAGTAGCACTGACCGTTGATAACTCTATACCTTACCTTAAGGCGCCTAGGCACGCCACCGTTTTAGTACAAAATTTAACAATCCGTTTCTCAGTTGTTTTTCGTAATAGACCAAACTATATGACCTCCATCATCTGGTGCTGGTATTTTAAAAGGCACCATTTTGCCAAAATTTTGAATATTAATTTTGTATTAAAGATATCAAGCTGGACAGATTTACATACAAAGTTGTTTTCTTGCCTCAGATTGTACCTATATTAAAATTTTACATTTCAGCCAAATAGCGACTTTGTAAATGCCTGTATTAAACTATAGAGGTCTAAACCTTTAGTCTATAACGAAAAACAACAGAGAAACGGTTTATCAAATTTTGTACTAAAACGGTGGCGTGCCTATGCGCCTTAAATACACGAATACAATGATGGCACAAGTGTGTGCATCCGATTCAGTTTCGATTTAATTTTTGAAGTTGCCTGTACTGTTATTATAGGAGGTTACAACAAATCTGATAACGATAAGGAGAATGGCTGGATCTGGGTCCACAAGATAAAGGGCACTTCTCTGATGTCAAATATGTCGGTATAGATGCTCAAAATGATTGAGTAATCTATTTATGTTTCTAAAAAATCATGATATTGTCACGACAAAGCATCTTTGAACAAGCGTTGCTCCATAACGCAAGCAAATATTTGGTCAGTTTTTACGTAATTCTCATGAGAACAACTAGCGCTTATTTTCTATGTGATATTCAGCCTAAAGTTTTTCTGGTCACCATAACTAGATTTTCAGGCGCCATAAATAGATTACGCAACCCCTTCGCGCTGCCACGCTGACATATTTGGCATTAGAGAGGTGCCTTTTATCCTGTAAACCAAGATTCAGCCATTTCCCTAATCGTTACCAGATCTGTTGAGACCTCCTAATCCATGTTTAAAGAAAATTGTAGGTCCTATGCCCAATGCTCATGCTCTCTTTACTTAACTGAAGTAGAAGTCTTGTTTTTGTAACTAGGAGAATAAAAGGAAGTAAAAGGAAAATTTATATAAAAAAAGGCACGGTCTTGCTAAGTTTCTTGCCCTTCTTCTTAGCAAGACTGATCGAATGGGCAGAGTTAGGCATATTTATATGTAGCGTATTCATGGAGCAAATTTGTTACATTTAGTAGACTACATTACATTACAATTATGTGTATATTATTTTATTTAGTAAGCCCGAAATTTCAATTATTTTTTCTATATCCCCGTATAATCAGTTCTATTTTTAGGGTTCCGTAGTCCGACAAGGCACCCTTATAGTTTCGCCGTGTCCGTCTGTCCGTCTGTCTGCGGCTTAGCTCAGAGACTATTATTACTAGAAAGCTGTAATTTGGTATGGGTATACATATCAATTACGCCAACAAAACGGTAAATAAATAAAAAAAATAATTTCAGGCTATTTTCTCCCATACACGTAAATTGGGGGTAAATTTTTTTCTCGTATACCGTCGTTCAAAAAAATTATGGGTGTGTGAAGGCCATTTTTCGTTTTGGGGATCCGTTGGCGAAATATTAAGCTTTGAAGTGCTAATTTTTGTTGGAGTCAAGTGTCCCCCTTCCCCTGCTGGCTAAACGGTTGTTTATGGGTATGTGGAAAAATCCACAGAAGTAGTATATTATAATGAATTTAAAAGGAAAACTATCACAGCTAAGTAGGCTTTACAGGTTTACGAGTACAGGTCGCGCCAAAGTTTTAGTCCCCTCTAAGCACGACAGTGTATGGGCCATTCTTGTAAATGTATGGGACTAGAAGTTTGGTGCGATCTGTACTAGTAGACCAACTTATAAAATGTACCGGGCAACAATGCGCGTGGTCCGACACGCACTTGGCCGGTTTTTTTACATAAGAAGGAACATGTAATACTTGTTTAGTATTTACGTCTATTACAGAAAAAAATATTTGATTTGCACATAATAAAAATAGTAGTTTATGCTACAAGTGCGTAAAGGATGCTATAGCGTACCAGAAACGATTTGAAACACGAGCGATAAGACATAAGACATTTATTTCATAAATATTATTACACGTCATTTTTTAAAAATATTACCTAATAGCGTAAATCAAAATAATAGTCAAACAAATCATGTCATGCAGATCAAAAATTATATACAAAATTGGAATCATTATTAAAATTAAAATCAAGATATAAATTTAAATAGAAATTACAATTCTAATTTAAAATTATTATCAATTAAAAAAAAAAAACTCAAATTTATAGAAAGTTTGCTGGATGAGATAGAGTTTCAACTTGAATATAAAGCTGTTTAGGCTAGATGACTTTAAAACGTGTTCGGGTACATTATTGTACACGTTTGGGCCCATTACGTGCATCAGTTTGGAAGATTTAGCAAGTCCGCATCCTATAACTGCCAGTTTGTTTGCGTGGCGAGTATTGTACGTGTGGATGTCCGCATGAGTACGATACGAGCCACGGTTTTCCCTGACGTAGACTGCAACCTGATAGATTATTATGCCTGGCAACGTCATGATGCCTAACGATTTAAAATAGGGCTTCGCGGAGGTGTCACGCGATACTCGAGCTATCGCCCTTACGGCCCGTTTCTGCATTTTGAAGACGCGCTCCCAGTCGGCAGCGCGTCCCCATAACTCGGTGCCGTATTGTAGTACAGAGTGTACTGTGGCGAAGTAACATGATCGTACGGCTTCCTGAGGAACAGTCTGTGCGAGTCGATAGAGGGCGTAGCAAGCACTGCCGAGTTTCCCGCACAGCTTATCAATGTGAGCGTTCCAGGTAAGCCCTTTGTCAATTATAAAGCCGAGGAAGGTGGTCGTCTGTACCTGGTCAACTATGGTCCCGTTGGCGTGCACTGATAGTGGTCTCGGAGGTTGCCCTCGAAGGTAGAAATGGATGAACTGAGTTTTTGATAAGTTCAACACGAGTCCATTCTGCGCGAACCAGTTTGCCACAGTTGTCACAGTCTCGTTCAACCGCTGCTCTAGCTGATCGATACTGGGAGCACACACAACCGCGGCGACGTCATCTGCGTACATCAGTATCTCACCTGAGGATATAGCTTCGGGTAGATCATTTAGTAGGAGTGAAAACATGATGTTTGACAACGATGAACCCTGGGCTACTCCCATAGTGGTTTTTAAAGCGTCAGACTTAACGTCACTGCCGTCGCCCACTACCATCTGCGACCTATCGCGCATGCAGTCCGTCAGTAGGTCATGTTCTGTACCTACGATCCCATAATGGCGAGTTTGACTGCAAGGGTTTGATGGTCAGCAACGTCAAACGCTTTCGACAGATCACAGAATAACACTGCGACCTGTAACTTATTGTCACGAGCATATAACACCTGAGACACGACCTCTCGTACGACCGAAGTTGTTGAGCGACCCGCGCGATATGCATACTGGCGGTCTGATAGTGCGTTTGTTGACTCTAAATATTCTACTAGGCGAGAGCTGATACCGGTTTCAAATATTTTCGCGACACTTGGTTTAGCGAGCGAGTGTTTTAAACTTTACGAGTAAGTTATTGCCCTTACGCACGTGTATTATACTACGTTTTTCAATGTATAGTGTAAGTAAATAAATAAAACGTAATTAAAGAAACAAACAAACAATAAATATTCCAATTGAACTTTAGGCGGGCATTCTTTTTCTTTGCACGCGAGTTGCCAACTTGACAGAAATGAGCTGAAGGCAGTTTGATGCGTTCAAAGGCTGCTCTAAGTCAGACATAACATAAATTCGACTCCACCAGCTTTTCCCAATAATGTAAACAACAATAGGTGCCCGAAATTGCCTATTCTTTAGATACAAGGAATATTGTTAACAAGGAAGACCGATCGATAACATTGTATTTTTTTAATAATGTACATAGAATGCAAGTGGAATGAGGTTACCTACTAAGAAGTTAATTTAAACTAGATTCCAGTATTCTTTTCGTTACCTATATATTATCAAAAGAAATTAAAACAGTAAAAATCAGGCGCGAATTGGCTGATTAAGTTTCATCAGAATTTTCAATTTGTAAAGTGACTACCTACTCAAAATGTCGTCTAAACTGTTTTCATTTCATTTTATCAAACTGAACGCAGCCTACGAACGCGTCAAACTGAAACTAGCTCATTTCTGTAAAGTCACCAGTGTCACCACATGGTACACCAGAGAAGACTGACAACTGTTTTCGATAAATTAAAAAAATAAACATATCTCGGGCATGGCTGTATGAGCATTTGCCTTTCCACTATGTAGGGGAAAAAACTACAAAAATAAATTAAAAATAAAACATTTGTGCGGTAAAGTTGACTTTGACAACGGATTAAACGCATATAAAACAGAACTTTATAAGCACTTGCATTGAAAATATATTTTTCCCAGGTTCACTACAATTACTATACACGTTCAGATCGGGAATGGAAGAAAACACCGTTGGATATGACATTTAAGTTGTGCGAATTTATTAATAAAGATCCGATGGTTTCTAAATCTTTGGCTAAACTAGGCGTCGTCTGTCCGATTCCCGTTGTAAGTATTACTTTCATAACCTAAAATAGTTATAAAATAGTAGATACATCATTACTGCAGCGACCTTCAAGTTATGCATTGCTGGTCGAACGTGGTAATGTGGACCGAGGCACAGCCGAGCCTATGCTCAATTACTTGTATAGTACTTTTCTCAAACAATTTGCAGATACAACATTTTTATTTTCACGTTTCGCGGGCTATGTTTTTTTTTGCGTTACCTTTTTTGTATTCAGCTAGTAACATCTTTGCACTTCAATAAAAAATCTTTGTACATTCAAATTCTTGATGAGTAAACGTCACGAAACCTCATTTCATATTCAAAAAACACGACAATGATTGATTTTTATAACATATGGCGGCGTGATATGATAACACGTGATATGAATTTTAATATTGGCGGCCTACCGCAGCGACCTAACGACTGAACCACAAAGTTAAAGTCACGCGATTACGTATGGAGTCACTTGTTTAACTGTCTACAAGAAGGCACAGGCGAACTTTCGATGAGATTATGACCATTATTATCCAGAAGCAAGTACAGGTACAAAATGGGAAACATAGAGGCGTATAACACACACACACATTTAACCGGCTATGTTTACTGTAGGTAACAGTCCAAAAAATATTGTAAGAATTTATAGGAGTATACAAAAACTAATTCAACACGGGTGAAGCCGCAGTCAAATGCTAGTATTTCATAAACTAAATTATAGTTTATTAAATCAATTTTTAAAAGACTCAGCCACAGTCTCCATAATAGAGAGCAACTGCCTTAACAGGTTTTGCCACTGGGCCGGTTGCTGCTGCTCAATTCCTTGCAGTCGTAGACGTTCCCTCTCTGCCTCTACTTCAAAGGAATGCCACTCACGCAACGTCTCTCTAGCCAATTCACACTGTGTGTGTGGGCGACCTCTTCATTGTATGAGTTCCCTTCATTAGAGGGGAACACGACGGCGCCGCCTTGGAGTCACAGGTGCAGAGGTGACAGCAGGTTGGACAACAGGTGGGACAGCAGGGGTGGTGTCTACAGCCTGTATGGGTGGCAAGTATTCTGCCTGGGAACTGCTCGATGGCTGATCCCATGCTTCTACAGGAGCTTAATTCGTTACTTTTTCATAAACTCCCGGTTGAGTCAATAGAATTGGTGTTACCATTTGTGGTGGTGGCTTTATTGCCACATCAATTTCCTTTCTCCACTTATCTGGCGTTACATTAGCATTGAGCAAGTTGCTCAGCTCATTCCACCTTTGGTAAGCGGTCAGTCTACCACTTGGTTCACCGGACGGCTTACTGAGGTCACCACATCTGAAAACAGAACATGTCCGTGATTTTGTGAAGTCCTGGATCGTGCCCAGTATTTAATGGACTATAAATATACATAAACTCTGAATTTAAGTAAACAATAAACATTTTTTAAAGTTTATATGTTGATATTAACCAAGAATGCTGTATTATTACAATTAGTACAGAGTGACACATATTATGCAGATAAAGATTTACTTACCTATCCATGAAATCCACCATTAACTCAAATTGAGTTGTACTCGTTTGTTTCATGATTTAAATCTTTAAGTACCATATGAAAATTTAAGATAGAGTCTTCAAGATAGAGTGATACATAGGTTATGTTATGACTTTTGTTTTTGACCATTCCCAGCCGCTTTTACTTCGAGCATTAAACTATTTATTTCAAAAGATCAAATAGATTATATTTCTCCAAACGAAAATGACACTTTTCATTTTTGTCGGATACATTTTATTTATTTTTTATTTATTTATTTCTTCCAAACTTACATCTATCGTTACAGGCCAAGCCTAATGCAATGGAATGCGATTAAAAAAACATCAATTAGAAAATTAAAAAACCATACAACTTATAAACTAAACACATACTATGTACATGGCTATCTTTGTGAAATCACTCAGAGCACAACAGAAAGGATCGATTATTTCTGCGATGAGATTAAGAGTGTGAAGCGCGCGCGACAGTGGCGCCTTGGACAGCAAGTTGGTGCGCGAGCGCGGCACTAGCAGCAGCGGCGGTCGCCGGCGGCGCTCTAAGTAGCGGTTCGGCACACACATGCACACCTCCCCCAATATTACCGAATTGTGGATTCGTCCTATAATTATTTTAAACACATACGTGACTAAAGTGAGTTCTCGCCTTACTCTTAATTCATTATACCCAACCATACCTAATATAAACAGGGTAGGGTACATTAGTGGGTAAAAAGGATAAACGCCGTAATGCCTCTTATACAAATATCGTAAAAATTTATTTTGGATACGCTCCAACATAAGACGGTATTTAGCCTCATGTATACATATGACTACTACAGTGATACATATCACTTTGTCCTTGTCTTAGTTCACTGATAAGAAAGAGATACAATGATAAGTGTGAGCATAGACACGGTAAGCTATGGTACCAACATGACGCCAAAAACTGTACCTCCTATCGAGTAAACGTTAACGACAGTAGTAATCGAGTGCGAAACTCATGGTGCCTTTGTTTTACTTAACTATTCGTCTTCACGTTAACTACTGTAGTAACGTTCAATGATTTTACTATGCAAACTCATGGTATGCCGCGCGCGCCTGTACTCCCGAAGAGTCTTGATGAGGAAGAGTCCTTATCTCATCCAAAACTCGACCTGTGCCTCTGTGCATAGTTAAACAAGTGATTCCTATCCGTAATCATAACATTTATTTGTTCAATACTTGCAAAAAATTAAACTTTTTTGAGGTCTAAGAACCTTGTTATTTTTTCAAAAGACTTTTTATCCTTATACCGGGTGTAAAAACAAAGGCAAGAATCCTTTAAGGGTGTGTTAGTATGATCGGTAAAGATATTATTTTAAATACTGGGATCTCTAAATAAAGAACCAGCACCTTATAATGAGATGATTTTCTTTACTCAAAATACACGAATCGCGTGGACACCCGCACTGGTCGCTGTCCACTCGGATAAGGGGTGCGGGTTGCGGGGTGCAATTAGGTGTGTGGCCGGTGAGCTGCGTAGCCATAGCTTAGAAATATTATGGAATTCTTAGTGAAAATTCAAGGTATATTTTTTTTTCTCATAATGACATCAGAATCGTGTATACTTTCATACCCAGAATCCCCAGAATTCTTGACTTTGCATTTACATCCTGTATTGTTAATCAGTGACGTATAGTTTACGTTATATAATTGTTCAATCTAAAATGTTTTTTATTGCTTTTTAGGGTCCTACAAAGTACTCTATTATGAGCTTAACCCCACTAGAAATACCATATGTGCCGATGGCAAGTACTCAAGGGAGGGTTGAGTGGACATGTTCCCTGACCGAAGACCCTCGGGTGGTTCTGTCAAAAGGATACTTGTACGTGAAAATAAAAAATTGCAAGTTTTGTAATACTAAGAGAAATTGACATAGTAACACCTACTATAGAATTCAATGGATTTGAAGAGAGACAATATGATGTTACACAAAGCATTATTAAATCAAAATCACACTAATACCACGGAAAAACATTATAAATCTGGGATAAGCCATTATTTCAATGAGAAAAGTATTTTATGAACAAAATCATCATAACTTTACGATACTGTTACAACAGAGAAATGAAAACGAGATCATGATAAAAACCTTTAAGAAATAACAAAATAAAAATAAAAACTCCGACTAGCAAAAAGGTTTCCTCTGGAGGAGAATCGAATTAAATCCGATGTTAATTCGTTTAAAAATAGCAGCAGCACAACCTTATTTTACGAGCTGAACTGGAAACGATGTCGCTAAAAAATGAAGTCAGACATTATCCAATACGTGTGATGGAATAATATTGATGAATGAAATTTTGGTGCAGTAATAGTTTGCGTCAAATATTACATTTTACTGATTGGGGAAACAATGTGGTTTTTGATTTTATGTAATGCTAAATGTGAACAAAATCTGTGTTTTTTGCTTAACGCATTTATTATTGCAGCGAAGATTGCTTCCTTCTTCATTTTCCAATATATAAGTGTAAAATAAAAATAAAATAAAAGTACTTACTACTATATGTACCTATTTTGGTGTACTCGTTTTCCAATTTATGTTAACTCCGAAAATATTGCATTTTTCAAGTGAAAAGAAGATGATTAGCAGATTAAATAAATTTTCAGCATAGTCATGCATGACCACGTACGACGTGTATCCTGCACAAAACAAACATAATTATTAATGAATTTGATGAATTTGTAGATTCTTAGAACAAACTTACATAGATACAGAACATTTGAACATCTTTTTTGAAGTCAGTCAACACGATCGCATCTACCTTTAGCTACGGCGTAGCAAGTGCTACGATCCTATAGTTTCCCGCTTTATAGACCTGCTACGCCGTAGTCCAAACGCAATTAAGCGTCAGGGGCAAGTACGAGTATGCATGAATAACAAGAAAATATGTCGTGTGTAAACCAAGCGTAGTCTACAAATGGACAATTCTTCATTGCGATCCGTTCTTTGGTTGCTTAGTAAAGGTAACAGAAGAATAATAAAAGCAGACGACTCGGTAAAAAATATCACTTTTGTGTTAAGTTTAAACAATAAATACTTGAGCTTGAAGGTAACTATTATATCCTCAAGTTAAATATGGATAAACGAGCAAAATAGTACTTTATTACCATTTGTCTCGATTTCCGTTAATACGTATATGTTTTTTATTGCCATTGTAAATTACCCTCTTTTAAACGGCAGCAGCAACGGGAATTTCAGAACTTGTTTGGTTTGTAGTTTAATTCTAACAAACTTTTTAACTGGGTGTACATAAAAACCCCAAAAGGTTTCTGATACACCTTCGTGTAAAATTGCATGTCATGTTATGTTTGATTAAAAATAAATAATAATAATAATAATAACCAAGCTTAGGTTGGGCTAGAATAAGCGTCTATTTCCTGAGTGTATCATACGGATTTTAAAACCTGTACATCAGAAGTATAAGTGTGAGTTACTCATCCATCAAATAGAAAAATAATAACGTATGCAGTTTGCATATTTGATATATGACAGACTTAGTATGCTTTGCCACTGATGTACAGGAATAAATTTAAAAAATAAAAAATCGAGTGCGAGTCGGTCTCGCCCACCGAGGGTTCCGTTAAAGACTATATTCTTTATGATTTAATTACAAATTTATAGTTTTCAGATTTTTCTCTATACATGGTATTACTTGCCAAATTTCATAGTCAACGGAAAATACCCTATAAATTTTGATTACCTTGAGAGTGTCGAAATATACGTTTTTTGCGCCATAAACGGCCGTATCTTTTTTTTTTACTGATTCAAGGGACTGTACTCGGGGTATATGGTTTTAATTTCAACTCCACGCGTTCCCGAGATAAAGGGTCTTGACAGATAGGCGGACGGGCGGACGGACGGACAACACAGTGATCATATAAGGGCTCCGTTTTTTCCTCTTGAGGTACGGAACCCCAAAAAATATGTACCTGGATAGTTATCGAGATTTCGTTTCCGCGAGTTCATAGTTTCACAGAATAGGAAAAGTATTTATGTTGAATGCAACATTTCTTGTGTGTATGTTTGTGTATATTACAATTTGAATAGCAAAAGCAAAACTAGTATTTGAACGCAGAATCAAATACTAAATAAATTGTTGAGCTTTTGAGGGCCATAACTGACCGAATGCTACTGACTGAAACTAGTATTTATGTCGTGGAAATAAAAGCCAAAGTAGAACAAAGTGTACGGGGTCAAACAATACAGTTTTAGATATTAAACGATTTTAATGTAACTCCTTTGTTGTTAGGAATGAACAAGAGTTTGGCGGTGACACAAACTGAACAATAAAGTAGCGCTTTGAACTCTTCGATATGGTGTAAGATTTTAATTAAGATACGCTAGGCTAGCATGGTAGTGCATATATCTCTTCCCCTTGATAGCTTGTATAGAGGTACGTTACAAAATATGTGCTAACTAGGAGGAAAGTTCAAGTAAACCTTCATTGTACTAACGTGTCGATGATAAATATTCACTATTATATATATATCACTAGCTTTTGCCCGCGGCTCTGCCCGCGTGTTATTCGGTTTAACGACATCCTTTTTTCCGGGATAAAAAAAGCCTATGTGTTAAGTTAGGGTGTAAGCTATATCCATTCTAAATTTCATCCAAATCCGTCCAGCCGTTTCAGCGTTAAAGAGTAACAAACATACACACACACACACCCTCACACACACGCACACACATACAAACTTTCGCATTTATAATATTAGTGTGATTATATCTGTATTATTTCTTTATAGCAAAATCAATTGCTTTTGAATATTCTAAATATTGTTAGGATGCATTTCAAGATAGAAAACTTAGTTTCTTATTGATCTTTCCTAGTTTGTGATGCACTCTAACTAGTATACAAAAATTGGTATAAATATTGAACGATTAAATTGATGTCATTATTGTATGCACAGATCATCTATGATTGTATTTTATGTGGCATACTCGGAGAAAAAAAAGGGACAGCAAACATTAATACTAGCATTTTAATTTAACATAATATATGCTTAATTACGTTTATTGACGAAAAAAAGTTCATTGAACCTTTGTCCTAACCACTTAGCGATCCTCCAGTATGAATTTGGCTATATAAACGATAGTCACCTTATACAGAATGTTAAGATGATAAGCTTTGTCCTTAAAACGGGGTGTTCTAGACACCAATTTTAACAACTTTTACTATGGGGCCAACCATGAAATCGCGAAAACAAAATCAGCTGTTCCATAGAAAAGTTAAATACCTACTCGAACTAAATGTATGAAACAGCTGATATTTTTTTCGCGATTTCAGGGTTGGCCCCATAGTAAAAGTTGTTCATATTGGTGGGTAGAACACCCCGTATTAAGGAAAAAGGTTATTATCTTAACACCCAGTATACATCATTAAAACATATAAAAATAGTCAGTCTTTGCGTGTAGTAGATTCTCAAGAACCGTGTTCGTACAATCTGCGACACTCTCCACATGGCGACAAGCGAAGTATTTAGACTTGACAAACACTTGGTCACCGCTTGCGCGTCTCACGGGCTTCATAGTGCAGTCTCCGCTCTATGAAACGCAGTAAGAAGAGTAAGCGGTAAAGACAGCGATAAGTATCGTTCTCTTTTGACGCTAATATAACTTCGAAGCAGTGGCGTGCATAGAACTTTATGCTGGAAATACAACGAGGAAGTCAAGTTTGACAATAACAAAAAAAATGCAAAAATTGAATTATCATTTTGAAAAATTTTCATTACTAATAATAAAGTAGTAAAAAAGTCGTGAAGATTTTCGCGAAATTTTAAATGAAATGGGTTATTAGTACTGTACTGAGGCCGAAACAACTATTTTTAGAATTTTTGTCTGTCTGTATGTTCCGTTTTAACTCGAGAACCACTAAACGGATTTGGATGCGATTTTTTTTATTATCATCGTAGTGACCCTGGTCAACACATAGGCTATAAGGCATGTTCATAAAATAACGCCCAAGCCGGAAACGGAACAAAGTCGAAAAAAGTCGTTGCATCATTAACCTATTTTAAACCGATTATATAATTTTTACCATGGATAGGCTTGACAGGAATGAACTGGTTTCAGTTTGATGCGTTCGTAGGCTGCGTTCAATTTGATGAAATGAAATGAACACTGTTTAGACGACATTTTGAGTAGGTAGTAACTTTACAAATTGAAAATTCAGATAAAGCTTTTTAATCAACCTATTCGAGCCTGATTTTTGCTTTTTAATTTCTTTTGATAATTAAAGGCAACAAGAAGGATACTGTATCTGGTAAAAATAAACTTCTTTGGTAGGTAACCTCATTTAATCGTAATATGAATAAGAACTTTTTGATTATAATGCCAAAAGACAAAAAGTTTTGATGTGCAAAATGATACTGGCCACTTGCATTTTCTGTACATTATAAAAAAAATAGAATGTTATCGATCGGTCTTCCTTGTTAACAACATTCTTTGTATCTGAGCTTTGTATCTAAAGAATAGACAATTTCAGGCAGCCATTGTTATTTATATTATTCGAATAAGCTGGTGGAGTCAATTTTATGTTATGTACTGTCCTCGTATAAGCTGTTGCCTTCTTTACGCACTTGTAACATAAACAACAATTATTAAATGGGTTTTATCAATTTTATTATTTTTAATATTTCATTTTTGAAATTTTGCTAGCTATTTTAGATTTTTTTATAAAATTAAAAAACGTACTTTTTCCTCTTTCGCGCTGAATCCACCCCTCTCGAATTGCGCGGTTTTTCACTTGGAGTGAAAGTGAAAAAAATAACATTTACATAGCCCCTTAACGCCATGTTCTAAGAAACAGAGATAGCGCTGTTGTTGCTACAAGATGTGTAGCCCCGGACATTTATGAACTATAGATCATAGGAATTCCTATATGATTTATAGTGAAATCTTTTGATCGAGAAATTTATTAGAGTGCGTTATAAAGCTAGAAAAAGAGATTAAAAACAAAAGTAAGGCAAAAGTATGTGTTCTTAAGAACCCGCTCCGTATATTTCGTCTGTTTGATGGGAAGCATTATTCTAATTATTTTCTTGTCATTGCCGCGATGTTTTTGTAAAAATCAGGGTCATACACCAGTCCATATTGGCCATTTAAATGAAGACCTAAATTTTATTTAATTCAATTGTTTCTCCTTTGCGTGTTATTTTGGTACTTAGATATTATAAATAACGATTCGGAGCGAGCTCGAAAGTAATGAAATAACTCGCAAAAGAGAAAAAATTCAATCAAATAAATTCTATGCCTTTATTTAGACGGCCAATATGAAGTGGTGTATGTCTCTAGTTTTTCCAAAAACATCGCGATATAGGTCAGACAAATATTTAACATATTGTTTTTCATCAAAGTTGTCGTCGTCGCGGACCGACCGTGGCTCTTAATTGAGACCTCGATGTTTCTGTCTAACATTGGGTTTTGTTTCTAATTGAAAGACATTGAGAGCAAAAACTGGCTTGTTCTTGACATAGCTTAGGTCAAGTGGCTTAATTCTGATAACTCACTTAAACCAGAAATTCAGAGAGGCGCTTTTTAATACGACAATTAGGCTAACTTTGAAAGCTTCGTGATTTTTTTCTTTTAAAAATCTTAATGTCGTTTTATATTAAGTAAAGTAAATAAAATAAAAAAACCCGTATGCCGCTCTGCTTTCATGACATGACTTCAAAAAAGAAAGTAGTAAAGCTACAGAAAATATTTTCAATGTATTGGTAAGACGTTTTCCTTGACATATCTAACTTTTTTCATAGTAGGCATTTTATTTATCTGCAGTACCGTCTAGGATTCATAAAAATGACTTCATATTTTCGTTTTACCGAACAGTATTGAATGAATATCTTATGTATGTTCTGAAAACTTTTGTGCTTTTAAACAAACGATAAACTAACCCTGCTATGTTTTTCTGATCCGTGCGGTTTCTAGAGCCAAAGTCTGCCCAATTACATAACAGCAAAATCAACCCCTAGTACTCTACAGATAAACAGGGTTACGGAGCTGCGTTTTTTGAAAGTATACAAGGCTAGTTACACACAGGTTGAGACTGCTCACTTATAGACTCAAATTGTAACAGGACATCGATTCCTTGGGAAGTATAATGATTATTATACACTTATCGCGTATACATTCCAATACGTGCGCTAACATTGTGTACGAAAAATACACTGCACTAGTTACCGTTATGATATTATTATGGTAAGTGGGCAAAAAGTGGTGCAACGACGAGGGGCGTGTTAGGTTGACATGTAAGAAAAAATAAGGAGCCAAGCGAAGTGGAGCGGAGCGAGCCAATGCCCCTTATTTTAATAGTAAAGTCGCCGTTTTCAAAAAGAAATGGTTACAGACTAATTAATTCTGTGTTTTAAAAACTACACAGTGTCAGTACGTGTTGGTTCTAGCCTTGAATAGTTTACAAAACAATTCACTTCATTGTTGTTAGAAAGTATACGCGACCAGTACGGGCAAATCGTGTATACTTTCCGAGATTTTATTTTGCTAATAAATTTGAAAGTATACAGTGTAACTTTACTATGGACGCGGACTGGCCTTGTATACTTTCAAAATACGCTACGGAGCTACACACGATAACATAGAGAACGGAAACACTCCAAGACTTCTCATAAGGCTATTTCTGTGTAATGGTTGCCATGGCTACGATGCTCAGTGGAGATTACCCGTTTTTTATGATTTCCGTGTCGTCGGAGTGCAGGCTCTTTTAATGAGTCCCGTAACTTCTTAAGCGTTAATTAAGGTTATTAATCTGGAGGCACGGCCAGGTTGTTTTCACTAATTGCCGCAGAGTTTATTTCAGACTGAAATTTCGAACCTTCTTTACGGGATTCCGTCAAAAAATTAAAACCGGGGATAAGTAAATGGAAACTATGATAGAAATAAACTTATATATTTTAAACACTTTGCGATTTATCCATTGCATGGAGATAACAAATTAAATCAATATCTTTGCGGTATAGAAAATCAGAAAAGTAAATCTGGACGTGAGGAGTTCTGAACCGGGATTCGAACCTGGGACCTCTCGCTTACCGGGAAATTGCTCTACCAACTGATCTGATTGATCCAGCTCTCAAACCGCAAATTTACCCATGTGCTTTCCCATATTTCAGAGCTCCTCACATCTAAATTTACTTTCCTGATTTTCTATACCACAATGGTATAAATTTAATATGTAAACCTTTTTAATATGTAATATGTATGGTTTTGGTAATTATTGGTTCAATTTTTGTTATCTCTAGGATAGAAATTATAATATTGCAGTTTGAAAATTGGAGTATTTAAGTTTTTCTTTGTATATAGGTTTAACACTTATGTATTATTGTTGTTGACTACATACCAACTAGGTTGCTTCGATATAGTTTCGGAATTTTTGAGGTTAGTGTCTTTTTTCATTATTTATTGTACACACAAACATATTATAGACACATGATAAATTAGACGGTTTGTACTTTGTACACAGGGGAGGTCTATAGCTGAAAAGAGATTTCTTCCATTTCTTTTTAGGACCGTTCAACATCGTTGTCAAACAGCCAATGAGTGGTGGTAGTGGATATAGTCAACAAAAATAATAAACAATATGTCAGTATTAAATCGGGTTTTCAATACATAGCAGTTTATGCTACAAGTACGTAAAGGAGGCAATAGATTACGAGGACGATTTGAAACAAGAGCGATGAGCGAGTGTTTTAAACGTTACGATTAAGTTACTGCCCCTACCCACGTGTATCATACTACGTTTTTCAACGCATAATATGAGTAAATAAATTAAACGTAATTAAAGAAACAAACAAACAAAAATACTCAAAAAGAACATTAGGCGGGCATTATTTTTCTTTTTCTTTGCACGCAAGTTGCCAACTTGACGGAAATAAGCTGCTTTCAGTCACACATTACATAAATTCGTCTCCATCAGCTTATTCCAGCAAGTAATGTAAAAATGCATCATGCATATATTACATAATAATCTATGTGGGGTATTAAGCGAGGTGTACTTTTAAGCAGTTTAATCTATTGGACGGGACCCGAACAATGAATATAAGCTATACTTGACAAACTTATACATAATTGTATATACCTAGTCAGTGCTTAAATTCTGTCACAAACCAAATTGGCTATAAAATGAAAACTAATCATGATATACAAATAAAGTTTTTTTTTTAAAAAAGATAATTTAATTGGCTTACATTAAACACAAAATTTATTCAAAATGATTGCCACCATTTTTCACACAAGCCTTCAATCTTCGAGGCCAATCATCAATAGCAGCACGTACCATATTCATGTCGATATCCGCCACTGCTTTAATCAATAATGATTTTAGGCTGCTCAAATTTTTGTGAGGTTTAGAACAGACCTTCTCCTCCAATTCCTGCTAAATTTTGTAATCCAGTGGATTGAGGTCAGGGCTAGATGAGGGCCAATCTTGATGCCTTATTAGCTCGATATTCTGGCGCTCGAACCACTCCTGAGTTGTTTTGTCCTTATGAGCAGGTGCGGAGTCCTGTTGAAACACAAATGGCCGTCCTCCAAAGAGTGTCTGGGGCAGATCTTTTACTATGCGATCTAAAACCGTGTCTTGGTACACTTTTGCACTGGTTTTGACACCTTTTTCACAAAAATGCACTTCAGTAGGGCCATACTAGGACACTCCCAACCAAATCATGACTGAGGATGGATGATGGCCGTGCTGCACTCTAGGAATGGCATTTCCAGCGGCTGCAGAGCTGGATGCGTACACCCTGTCATTTTGTTTGTTGTACTTCTCTTCGATATTAAAATTTTTCTCGTCTGTAAACAGGATATCGCGGTGTCTGTTTCTTGCGTACCGCTTTAGCAAAACTTTGCATTTTTTGGCTCTCATAGCTATAAGACGCGCGTTCAGAAGATGTCCACTCTTTTTTCGGTAAGCTCGTAGTCCCAGGTCTTCATTGAGTACTTTTTTACGGTACTTCTGGTTAATCCCATCTCCAAAGCCATCAGTTTCTGCTTGCGGACGGGATTTCTTGCAATACGCGCCTTGATTGCTTTGTTGACCCCTGGAGTCCTAACGGAACAAGGTCTGCCAGTTCTTTTCTCGTCATCGACACTAGAGGTTTCATTGTACCTCTTGATGGTTCGGTACACGAACCTCTTTTTTTAATTTTTGAAGCAAGTTGAATATCGTCTTCGGTGGATGGCCGCAACGATGCAATGCAATTACTGCTACTCGGTCCTCTTTGCGAGTCCACTCCATCGTAAAAAATGAACGAATGTAATTGTGATTTGGCAGATTATTAATCAAAAAATATGTGAAAATCGAACACCATTTCATTTTTTTTCTCGGTGTTCTATTTTTAAAATAAATGGCCAGTGACAGTTTTTAAGAACCGACTAGGTACCTACACAGAAAAGTGTGTTTGGAATTTCACCCGGCTTACAGAATTAAATCTTTGCTTAATCTTGTGTACGTACCGTAGCGTGGTTAATGCGTCTAGCCTAGAAAGTTAATTGCCTTTAGTTCTCGTTAAATGTTCTACAAAATTCGGGAAGTGAAAATTCCATTTTGATAGTATTAAAGAGTTTTAATATTTGTATACAAGTTATGGAAAATCGATTGATAATTGAGCCTAAATTTGAGTGACGACAAGGCGAGAAACGCAGCCACTCACACACTTTACTTACAGATATTCTATCTCACGAAATCCGTTTGTCTATGGTTGTGCGTGCACTCCACTGACGTATAATATAGTAGCAGACCTAATATTAATAATAAACGCATAGAGTCGACGCGTGGCAATTTTAGCTCAGTGAACTTCGAGCCCTTTTAAATATAAATATTGCTTGTTTCCAAACAAAATATGTACTAGAGATTAGTTTACGAATTAACAAATATGTTCCAAGCATAAGCCAGCCAAAACAACCCATTTTTATTCGTTTCTTCGTATCATGAAGCTTAAATGTAGCTTACTTTTTGTATGGAAACTTGCCACACTATTTCATGTGTGGTCTGCTACTTAGTAATAATTATATGTCTGTGGTGCACTCGCACTTTTCTGTAGTGTGCGTAACCTCGGGAGCGCTACAAAACGCGCCATAGACACAAAACGTGTTTATCTGTACACGTCATTGCTACAACCACATACGAGGCTACAACCACAGCTAAACGGACTTCGTGAGATGGAATATCTGTTCACCTATTTTGCCAAATTACAGTCATTTAAATCTAAGAGAAGAGTAATTTTACGATTTTGCTTCGTAAAACGAAGCACCATTTGCACACCTGGCCGAGAAAAGGAGATAGATAACACAATTATTTTTCAACCGTTCGCTGCCAGGGGGTCTCATTCAATTACAATGGAAAGAAAACACAACGCGCCGTGTTTACGTGCATCGCTGCGGGGCTTCCCCGGAATTTATTTTCTGTAATTATTTTGATCTATTTATATTAGGCACATAAAACAACTGTTTTGTATTTATTGCACACAAACAGTATTTTATTTGCTTTCTGTAACGCAGAATAGAAAAAGAAATCATCAAAAAATCAATGTACGCTGAGAGTTAAACTTTTTTTTCCCATTTTGTATGCTAATACTTTATTGGAAAACAATAAAAAAGAACTAAACAATTTAATGAAAAAAAAAATGTTAATATAATAAATAATACAGGGAGCGAAACGAGAAAATGAAGAAAAAAAATTTGCACAATTGCGAGTCGGACTAGCGCATAAAGGGTTTCGTACCTCCACAGAATACGGGTACGGAACCCTAAGAGCCTATGCACACGCCGTCTTTTTTACGCGCAGGTGATGCGATACAAACACGATTCTTACGCAAACTAAACGCGCGTCAGCCGCAGCCAGAAACCTTTGTAGACGTCCAAATTACAGTCAAGCGTATGTATCGATATAAACGCGCAGATATGTCAATACAGACGCGCTATGAACGCGCTGTGTGTATCTGTATATACTTTTTACCAGTAGTACGACGCAACAGTAGTACGATGATGGCGTCGGCCGAGACAACGTTTCTTATTTTGGCTGTATTGCTGCTTTTAAAAAGAAAACGTAAAAATAAACGCTCCCTCCACTTTTTTTCAATGTAGTGCTTACGCGCTTTTGAATCGATACATACGCGCAGGCGACGCGCGTTTGTATCGATATAAATGCAACAATCTGCTATTCAGACTGAAAACGCGCAGACAACGCGCGTTCGTAAATCGCGCGTCGCCGGCGCGTAAAAAAGACGCCGTGTGCATAGGCTCTAAGAACACACAATCAACAATATAGGGTGAAATTCAATCAACCGACCAAATTCATACTGGAGACTCGGTTAGTGATCAGGAACTAGGTTCAGTAATACTTTAGGCCAAATTCGAAAAATAGTTTTATTTTGCTCTCGTACTGATTGGACTAGTTTAAGTACAATTTAGGAATTGCCCAGTCAGTAAGGAAGCAAAAAATTGTGTTTATCGAATTTCACCAAATGGGTAATTTAACCTTGTTTCTGATCACTAAACGAGTCTCCAGTATGAATTTGGTAGATGCTGTAGTAACACTAAGGCGACAAAAAACAAGACACTAAATTGGTACCGCCTGACAAACAATTCACGACCCTCTGTGTACGGAACCCTAATTTTATCATTTGTTGTTTTACTTTAGAGTATGTAAGATAGAACTAAAACAATGACGATAAAAAACACAACTGGGTTTAAAAAAAAAATTGTTTGCCTTGGTAGAGGCAATAGAAACATGTATTCTGTGTAAATTTCAACTTTCTACCTATTACGGTTGATGCTGTAGACGCCTGTGACAGACGGACGGACAGACAGACGGACGGACAGACAGACGGAGGCTTAGTAATAGGATCCCGTTTGGCACCCTTCGGGAACAGAACCCTAAAAACACAATTTCATTGTAATTTTGAAAACTAATTTAGTGAATTTATGATTTTCAGCGCTCGTACCTCAAAATGACAAAACGGAAGCCTTAGACGATCACTTTGTTGTCTGTCTGTCTATCTGTCTCTCCATGTGTCCATCTGTCAAGCAAAACCCTTTTCTCAGGCCCCGTTAGAGATATCAAGTTAAAACTAATACCTCCTACAGAAGTCGATTGCCCAAAGAGCTATTCAAAAATCAGGCTTCCAATTCAACGCCAAAAAACAGTTATTTCCCTTTACGTAATTAATTTCATACAAATTGACTCACCATGAGAACCTATAGGGCAGTGGTGCCCATACTTTTTTCTATGAAGATCTACCTACCAAAAATATATGATTTGGAGATCGACTCTTGTATCAAAAGTTTTCATTCCTCAATAATTACGTATGATCAGTAATAGTAGTTTATGAAACTGGTACATAAAAAGGTTTTAATACCTATAGTATGTCCGAGTTATCATGATATGGGTGGCAGTTCAAAGTTGACAGTTTATAGGTATGTGCCCTAACGAAATAGAATCGATTGTTTAAGTATCGAAAACGTTAACAAGGGCTATCAAATCGATTTTTTAATTCATCGATCTTTGATTATCCAAACTACTTTTTGTTAATTTCTAAATTAATTAAATTAAACGAACCAATAACTCACAAGCTTGAGAGATCAAAGTTTTTTTTTGTTGTTCTTGGAATTTCACCAAAAACAAACAACAATAACAAAATAAAATCAACAAAAACTGTAACAAACGTCAATACAAATAGCACGTAAAGCAACCGCAACGAAAACACAAACCGCATACAAGATGAACTCATACTGACGCGATCCTATAAGATGTCCGCACCAATTTATCGATATATTTTCGATTATGTAGTGTCAGTATTTATGGGTTAACGTTCTGATCCACGCATCAAGTACCAAAAAGACATTATTCTTTTCTGAATCTTTTTTTGTTAAATGTAACGAATACACTGTGATTATTATTTCGATTTATAACATGATTGGGTGCCATAATTCAAAACATACAAATCATCGTGATGTTGAAGTAGGACACTGCTGGCCTACTGCAAAATTTCAATTATATTTGAATAATTTTTTTATGTATGTAATGTCTTTATTTTTATATTAACTTAAATAACAATTTATCTAGAAATACAACTACCAAAATAAATATATAAAAAACAGAAAAGAATACCTACCTTAAATAAAAAACGGAATATTTTTTTTTACCCCTGTTGGGTTGTGGTCCTTTCGGAAGATGGATGACGCAACGGCAAGCAGTCAATTTTAGACCCATCAAATATTTCTTCACTCTTCGTTGTTTCTACTTTGCTCTACATATTTGCAGCGATCGACATAAAGGCCTTTGGCGATCAACTTGGGCACCACTGCTATAGGGTAGTTCAAGTTGACTAAGATAATGATTTTTTTTTACGTAAACAATTAGGACTTACTCGTATAGTATACGTCAAGAAAAAATTCTGAAAATTAGAAATTATCCTGGACTAATTTAGTTAAATCTTCATATAGAGACTAAAAGATCGTGTCAAGTTAATAATATGTATAATATATTGTGGTATAATTGCTCGTGGAATAATTTTGGGTTTTAAACGGTACGTACGAAACCCTCAGGGCACGAATCCTACTCACACTTAAACATTTTTTGTTAACCTAACACTTTCTTATTTAACTAGGGACGCAAAGCACTTAGAACACATCATAAAAACTAAGAATGTGCCATCATTGTATGTTACGTACCCAAAATAGTCGCTAAAGTAGTGACTCATCCACGTAACTTTCAGTCAAACAATGGCGCAGCCCAGAGAGGCTGCCGTTAGACCACGGCCACATAACTTGTCCCACCGTTTGGTCAATTTTCCTTCTTATATCAAAGGGAGAAGAACTCTTATACAAGCCCTTTGTAATGGATGTTTAATCTGCAACACGATCACGTCAGATCCATCTAGAGCAGAGTCGCGGCCAAGCTAATTCGGTTTAGAACAGCCTAACCGTCTGCGACAGCCCTTTAAACATGTTAGCCGGTTCCGATAATCTAGACCTGGAGATAATAAGATCTTCATAGTGCGTTGTTGCATAATGTAATTTAGAAGCTCAGTCTCAAAACGAAAAAATATATACAACCTTATAACTAATTAACCTACTAACCTGCTTTTAAAATTGATTATTAAAAAAATACTAAAAACAAAATAAAAATTATTTTGGTTGAAGAGCCATCTTGCGGTTTCCGGCCGTAACATCCCGACCATTATGTGGAATATCAGGGATACGTACCGAAAACCGCAAGATGGCACTGCGGTTATAGTTGTTATTTAACCTTAAAGTGTTAAAACAAATGAAAAGCTCAGTATAGTCAAATATATACTATATAATATACAATATGTCTAAAAACGAGTAAGTTTTATAATGAAATATTCTTTCCACAGAAAATAACTTTTATTTCGCAAAACAATTTTTCAAAATATTTAGCTCGTTGCCTGTCTAGACAATTTTCTCACCTAATAAGGGCGAATAGTGGGTTTGTGTAACTTTCCCGGATGGTATTTATGTCCTGGTGTTTTATTTGTTATGTTTAGCCCATGGGCAGCATTTATAAAAAAATATAGTAATGGAATCAATTGTTTTGATTCTTGACCCAACAGACGAAGTGGTTAGATCTTTTATGCAATTAAGTCCCACGGCAGTCATAAAATTAAAAACCCGAAAAAAGTTAATAGTTAATATATAAGGTGAAATTTATTTTTTTAACCAAATTCATACTGGAGAATGGTAAGTGATCAGATGAGGCATCGATAACACTTTTTGCAAATTTCGCAAAAAGAATGTTGACCTCTGAGCTTGCGTTTGTAGAAAACACGAAAAGAATAGTTTACGAATTTCATAAAAAGGGTAATTATTGAACCTTGATACTGAACACTTACCGAGTTTCACTATGAATTTGGCTGCTTGAATCCTTTCTGTAAAATATATTTGTCGTGTTTCACAATCTGGGTCATTGAACCTTGGTCCTGACCACTTACTGAGTCTCCAGTATGAATTTAGCTATACAAATAAAACTCAATAAACAGTTTATTTAAGGTTTATTTAACTTGAGCTTTGTGCGGTACTCAGTGGAGGCGTTGTTGGCCAGAACTTGTAACGGATATTGAAGTTCCGTTGTCGCTTCTAGCTGTGCCACTCAGGGGGGGATCTAGGTCTTGTTTTTCAAGGAGGGGGATGGGGGTTGGCAGGAGTCACTACCAGCGCTATAAAAGGTAAGCGGGTAAATAAAATCTTGCAAATGTTATTCCAAAAATAAAGGATGTGTTCTTTTAATTCAGTATGTAAAGTACACCGATTATATATTATTGTTGTTCAAAGCTGACTAATTATAAGCAATTGATTTTTATATTTCTTTATTCCAAGCACTAGTTATTTCTTAATAATATTTTAAAGTATTGTTGTGGTGACATTATTGAGTTGGCTCAACCTCTTTATTCGTATCATGAAGTATAAATATATATTACTGCTATTAGTGGCACGGTAGACACCCTGCTTTATTTCAACAGATTGGCTATTTATCTGTAGAATGAAAATGGTGGAACTAGCATATCTGATTGGATAATATTGAATAATATGACAGGCCCGAAATAAGCTAGTTCATTCTTCAAATAAGTTGGTGGCACTGTAAGTTGTCATTGACAAGGAAAAGATAACGAGCTCTTTATTTTTTTGCATTGGGCCTAACCCTAATCAGCCAATTCTGTGACGTCATGTAGAGGCCTAATGAAAGTGAAGATAGTTTCTGTGTTTTTGTTAAAATATACACGACATCATGGTTTTAAAGGCTACAAATTGAAAAATATAAAAACTCGAAACGGTTTTAGAATCAGCACCTGCTTTACACACTGAATTTTACACGTGTGTATTTTTGTACTGGTACTCGTAATTATGTACAAGCAGGTGTTTTTGTTGTAAGTTTTGCCGGTAAATTTTCTTTCAAGTTTCTTCGGGAGGAGCGGCGCCCCTTCTGACCCCTACTACTTAAACTCTTCCACAATCATACTAATTGTAAACCTGAATTTTCTCATTGGTTGAAACAAGAGGCGATTATTTAATTCGGTTCTCACATTGTAATGGTCTTTTTTTTAAATATAGAAGATTTCGGGCATCCAAATGTGACTACTAGAAACTCATGTGTTGCAAAGATATCAGGTGCCGCTCGCTATATAATTTTAGGTTAGTTCTAGCAGAAGATATACTTACTGCTCGGAAACATACAATTTCAGCCTTTATTAGTATCTAAGGTGCATTCTTATACTTTGGGTAACCTTTTTCTTGATAAAGCTCTGATTGTGACACACAATAGCGTATGGTTCTTCCATTATTATGTTTTTTTTTATAGGATAAGGTGTAATTTTTAATTTAACATGTTTTAATTTAAACCCTAAAAAATTAAGCTAAAGTAGTTTTGGTGAACTATGTCACATGTTTCATTTTAGGTTAATATCATACATTTTATTATTGCTTATATTTTCCGCGAATCAAGGAAATTCGCAAAACGTATCCACGAAATAGTTTATTTCAAAAGAGACAAATTTATAAAAATAAAAAGATATTTATAAATTGTACTGAAGAGAATCTACCTCGAATCAAAATATATTATATTTTGAGGCTTAGAACAAATTTAATGTGTGTAACGAGTTCTACCACGAGTTTTATTTATATTTAAACTAGCTTTTGCCCGCGGCTCCGCCCGCGTGTTATTCGGTTTAACGACATACTTTTTCCGGGATAAAAAGTAGCTTATGTATTAAGTTAGGGTATAAGCTATATCAATTTTAAATTTCATCCAAATCCGTCCAGCCGTTTCAGCGTGAAAGAGTAACAAACATACACACACACACACACACAAACTTTCGCATTTATAATATTAGTGTGATTCTCGATTTACAACTTCGCCAAAACATAGTATACTAGGTGAAATTAAATCAACCGACCAAATTCATACTGGATCCTCGGTTAGTCATCAGGGACAAGGTTTAGTGACAATCCAGGTAAAATTGAAAAAAAAAAAATTTGCCCCATAGTGCCTGCACTAGGAATTAAACTAGTCCAACCAGTAAGGGAGCAAAAAAATATATTTTTCCAAATTGGCCATACCTAGTTCTTGATCACTAACCGAGTCTCCAGTATGAATTTGGTCGGTTGATTTAATTTCACCCTATTTACTCAGAGTAGTAAACACAATACTTTCAGAATTTCTTTAAAAATAAACAATATTTAATATAAGTTTGTACTATTAATCCATTTAAAACAGTAATATGTAATGAAATTCCGCGTTGCTACGGTGCTGATATTTCGTAGCAAAACTAGTGCTACGTGCTACGAGGGTCTACGACAAGACGCTATTACTTTATTTAATGTTACTTGCCTATTTATATCACGTATACCAACCTGACGAATTTATATTCTTTGAAGTCGGTTAATAATCCAGACCCTTGGCTTTTACTGAAAATGGTATTTCTTTTATTTTATAAACAATTATTGTAAAAAACCTGCAACAAAGTTACGAATACTTTTCCTTGCGTAGGATAAGCATCATTAAGTAACAAGAGAAAAGTAACTTATGAATATTTTATCATTCTGTTACAAATTAGGCAGCGGCATGTGTACGTACAAAAGGGTCCTCGGTATTTATCTAGAGCGGTTCAAATAACGGGTACATCAGTCTATCAAATTCGAAATATGGGACCTAGAATGCAGGGTTACCAGGTAGACTAGCTCGATGAGCGCAGAAAACACCAACTCAAGAGGTCATAAATCGCACAAAATTACCTAGTAGGTATATTTCAAAAAATCTCATTTTTTGTGCAAAATTGTACAGCCTCTGGCTTGACGTCTTTAAATTTTGTATCAATTTTGTCTGCTCCTATTCCATCGCTGTAAAATCCAAAATAAGTTTTCGGTTTACAATTAAATTTTTATGGCTGGCAATTTTGACAAAGCTACACTAGCGCGAAACAGATTGTCTTGCATCTCGCATGCGCGCATAGCATTTTCCTTTTTTGCTGAGAACTTAATTAAAGTGCTTAAAAAAACAGATCAAGTGCGAGTTAGACTCGCGCACCTAAGGTTACGTATTGTGTCAAGTCTTTAGGAAACTAGGGAAAGTAGTATTAAAAATTTTGCCCATCACACTAATATTATAAATGCGAAAGTTCGTGTGTGTGTGTGTGTGTATGTTTGTTACTCTTTCACGCTGAAACGGCTGAACGGATTTGGATGAAATTTAGAATGGATATAGCTTATACCCTAACTTACAACATAATGTGACCTATTCTCGTGCAGCAAACCTTAAATTTAGAGTTGAAAAACCTAAAATAATACAAGCTCATTTAACTTTTATCCATCTGCGTTAGAGCCTATTTTGCAATGAAAAGTTTTAGGTTATGGTAGCTCTAAATCTAATATTTGCTACATGAGAATAGGTGTCATTATGTCACTTTTTGTCCCGGAAAAAAGCATGTCGTTAAACCGATTAACAAGCGGGCGCTGTTGGGGGCAAAAGCTAGTAAATCATAAATATTTGTGCAACATATAAGTTATTCAATAAGCCATGTTGCACCAGGAGGCATAACAAATAATTCTTAATAGTAATATTAAATTAATATTTACAGAAATAAGAAAATGAAAAAATAATTGATTGCGCCAAATCATTATCAGGGTTACATTTTGAATAGGAAACTTTCATTATATAAAAAACAATATTTACTTTCATGAATTTCTTAAACGTTATAATATATATTTTTTGCAATTAAATATTAGTCATTTTTTTCTCGGTTCCCCGTTTCGAATATGGTATGGATATTGGTATAAATATTACGTACAACATTATTTTCAAATCTGATAAGTCACTTTGAGTCCCTTTTAACATCTTTACGTAACGTTTAAATCCTATTTTTAACGAAGCTTAACGGAACAAAGTCAAGTTAAGCCCATGTGACGTAAACTCGTTAATTTTTAATCCGGCCTGTTGCAAATCTGATTGAAAATACGGCCACGTGTGACTCTGTGTAAGTGGTTCGTTATTCTGGTTTAAAACAATCTTCTATACATGACATGTGACCATTTAACGTGCCTAATGTCGCGTACTATATTTAAACTCTTGTTTTTGTTTTCATACAAAAGACACGAGGACAGGACAGATTGCAGGTATCTTGCTTACAGCATGCAAATGCATACATTACAGCATGCATTGCAGCTAGCAATAAAATACAAAATTTTTGATAATAGAATTCTAGAATAAAATTAAATAGAGTAATGAATTATATAACATTTAAATTTAAAATAATACATATTATAATATGTCACAGTAAAAACAAAAAATACAAATTAAAAGGCTACGCGTTTATGAACGGAATGTCAAGAAACATTGTCAGATAGTGGTTTATGTTAACTAGCAGTTTGTAATTTTAAATATTATAATTTTGTTACATGTTTTTTTAAATACTTGTTACAGGTGACATTTTCTGTTTTAATGTTTCAAAGATGGTTTTAAGTATGAGGCGTCCAAAATCTAGAACGATTTGTTGCCACCATTTCAAAAGAAAATCTCACGAATAGAATATTACAAACATGTCAGAAAAATATATTTAAAATTACAAAGTGCACCATGGAGGTTAAGGCTGCTTTTTAAGGATTATTGCTAAAACTCTTAAACCTCTGAAATACTCGTATACCCGTAAAGCATAGCCTATTTAGGGTACCTGCCGTATAATGACGCGATGTGAATATTGCTGAGAAAACCACGCTACTGTAGCACGTCGTCGGACATGTTCGCTAGTGCCTGATTTCTTCGCCTTACTTAGATCCGGAATCGCATCAATTTGTTTGAGACCGTCTGAGAAATTCTGGCAATGGTATTCTAAGGATGATCGTTGGTACAATGTGTTAGCTTATTTTTAGAATGTGTTAACTTATCTTTTGAATGTATTAGCTTATGTTTTTTTTCCAAATGAAACATTTGCTACGGGCTTAGATCGTCCGTATCTTTTTTAGTTCGTATTTATTCTTTTTAAGTTCTGCTTAAATTCTTAGCGCTCCGTGAACAAATATAAATTGTGCTTACTCTTTAAGACCTTATGAAAATACATATGAAAATTAATTTACATAAAGATAAAGTTATATTTATATGAACATATATATACTTTTTTTTTGTTTTATTTTTATCATTTTTTTTATTGTTTTTGGTAAGGTTCTTAGTTAATTGGTGATTATTTTTTTTAAATTTGAATACTTATATATTAATTACAAATGTGAACGTTCGACAAAATACATACTTTAAAATTTAATTTAACAGATTAATGCAATAGTGGTTTTAATTAAATTAGTACATTCCTTAAATTTTTACATAATTTAACAGATTATATATGGTTTTACTACATTCAGTAGAACAGCGGAGTGGAGGTTGCACCATCCCCGGTTTGGGTGCTTAGGGTATCGCCTGCTCCACCCCTTTGTAGTGCTTCTGTAACCGCTAGATCTCCATTTCGTATGGCCATTTTGATGTTATAGTCGCGGATTTTCCCGGTCTCGGCAGCCAAATAGCTCTGGATGAGGTGAGCTATAGCATAATTTTCGCGACGAACTGTGTAGTACACACAGCTGCCAGTATGCCTCGACACAGCCACGACTGCGTGGTAGAAACTGCTGTGCAACTGCCGCTTCTCTTTGGCTGTTCTCACTATCACCACTTTCTCCCACGTGAGTCCCTGAGCTTCATGGATTGTATGGAGACGCGAACCCTCTTGTTTTCCGTACCCTTGGCCTTTTAAGAACTTCTTTTCGGCCTGGGTGTGTACGAGATAGAGCGTGTTGGGCTCGTTTTTCGGTTGTCGCGTCTCTTCGTACGTTTCCAGTGTCAGAGAGCTTGTTTGAGCCTTGGATGAGTATATGCCGCTACATCCATAATTTCCCTTAGCGCGTATGCTACATCCAAGGGGTTCCTGTGAGTGCACAGCAATTCCCTGGTTATTTTCCCATACGAGCTGGGACGTTGGTATTTCATCGGAAAGAGATTCTCTCGGTCAATGAAAGGGACTTGGTTCTGGTCTCCGAGAAGTAGAACCTCACTCGCGCCGGTTATTTTATTGGCCAGAACAATGGCTCCGAAGTGGTTCATGAGAGCTTCGTCGATTATGAGCCGACTGCAGCTTTCACCTTTACCTACGCCATTTGCCAGCAGTGAAGCCATTGTTCGCACCTTGAATTTTACGGCTCTGCCGAGTTTGGGCTCCAATTTTTCTCGGAGGTCCTTGACTCCTTCCAGCGTGGCTGTTGCTACCACGTCCCTTTCACCGTTGACGTTATTCACCACCCAAGTTGTTTTCCCATACCCTGGGACTCCGTTGACCCAATAAATTTTTAGTGTCGATAAATGAGTGAGGGTTTCAGTGGAGTCAGGTCCCCATGACATTCGATCTGTCATTTTCAGGATCCTTTCTTCCAGCATTATCCTCGTCAATTTCGCGACGACTACAATTGGGTCATCTGGTGGGGTGGTGAATTTTGGTTTACCTATACGCGTTGACTCGTCCCTGTTGAGTTCCACGAAACCACTAGTGTCGTTGTACGCGGCCATGTACTTGGCCGCAGATGACTTGGGAGATGGCGTTATTGTACACCGCCGCGTCGCACTCCTCGAGTTTCGCGTTCAGAGTTGGCTCGTTCCCTCGGCGATGGGCTTGCAGGATGGTTTTGCAAGTTTCCCGTTTTGGCACGAGCGTACCCTTGAGCACCGCTATATACTCTTGGAGTGCGTTTGACAACTGGTCCAATGGGACCGCAGGTGTGACAAGTTTTGGAAGGTCAACTAGTCCCCTGTCTGCTTTGGTAGGGGTATCACGAGGAGGGTGGGTTTTATTTTTTTCCGATGAATGAAGTGTTTTGAGGGTGTAGTCTGGCTTCTGAATGTTTTTTGTGGCCTTGCTTGCTATTGTTGACATGCAACCAATTGCAGCTTTCGTTATGGTTACCAGCATTCCTTCGGACTCCCTTCCGTTAGGCTTTGGCTGTCTGTTCTCACTAGTTCTTAGCTTATGTTTCACATGTGTTAGGTTATCTTTTGCATCTGTTAGCTTATCTTTACCATGTTTTAGCTCATTTTTTGCATGTTTTAGCTTATCTTTTGAATGTGTTAGCTTATTTTTTGCATTAGGTAATCGGTAACAGTTAAGATAAACTTAAGTTTTGTTTTTAATAAATAAATAAATGGAAATATTTTTTTTTCATCGGAGGCCAGAGCAATGCAGCAACAAACAAAAAAAATATTTTTACTCAAATTGTTATATATTTTGATTGAAATTTCCATCCTAATCATATGTACATTTTATATTTTCCATTTGATATTTGATGACATGATATGGTTTCAATTCAGTATTTAAATTATTTGACAGGACTATACTTAATTAAAGCATTCTCTATTTTTGTTTCTGTATCAAAAAGACAAGGAAAATAAAGTAAATTAAAAGTTCCTGTCAGTCCTACTAGTTCTGTTAGCTAAGTCGTGTTACACCAAATCAACACCAATATCTAACTTTTAATTTAAATGACACATTTTTTTTTATATGTACTGTGAAATATTTGTAAAGCATATATTAGGCTGAAATAAAAACAAATTATTATAATATAAAAAATGTGACGATAACTCTGGCGGTATAACGCTGGCTTCTCAATCCTGAGACCCAGGTTCGATCCCTGGTCGGGCATGCACCAATGAGCTTTTCGGAATTTATGTGCATAGTATTTGTATTCTTACCACTTCCTGAACAGTGAAGGGAAACATCGTGAGGAAACCTGCATGCTCTAAAAATCGTGTAATTGTGCCCGAAGAACGGCGATAGGGCTCACCACCCATCACGTTGGGACGTAATAATCGTCGGTGACACGCAGGAAGACCTCTGACACCTTTCGGGGATTCATGTCGTGACAGTGGACCGTGAAGAGTGGCAAAATCTTGGAAAGGCCTATCTCCAGCAGTGGACGATGACAGGCTGATGGATGGATGATGGATAAGTTTATACCACGGATGGTTTATACTCTATCTATAGTCTATTGAACTCTATCGGGAACTCCGTTCTCTTGGTTTCAGAATCAAGATCTACAGGTGGGTCCATGAATATTTTTTTCTTCTTTAACCGATGGATAGTTAAAGATTGGTGTGACTCTAAGATCCCAGCCCTTTTCAATGTTTGGTGTTGTTTTTGGCTTGAATAAGGAGTCAGCTGAAAAATAGCCAAATACAAGGTGTGGTTTTTAAAGTTTCCGTTTTAGCTTGTACCTACTCAGCGTTAAATGCAGTTGTAAGAAGCATTGCCTTAAATAATATCATTTATTGGCTGCCTCTGTGGTGTAGTGGTTTGAACCTTTCGATGACATATCCGGAGGTCGCGGGTTTAAATCTATTAAGGGCAGATTTGTGTCCGGTCTGCGTGTTTCGGAAGATATGAGAAGCTGTGAGTCTTAATTTGTAACCGCAGTACGGCGATAGGGATCACTATCTATGTACACTATTATACATAAAGAGGAAAGATTTGTTTGTTTGTATATTTATTTATTTATTTATTTATTTATTTATTTATTTATTTATTTATTTATATAATGGGTAATCTCTGGAATTACTAAACCGATTCTAAAAATTCTTTCACTAATAAAAAGTTAAAAAATGACAAATGCTAGTCAATTATAATTTGCATTTCATATCTTAGTCCATAGTCCAAAACACCAGTTTCAACACTAGTACTGAGGTCGACATCTTTTTTTTGTTCGTTTCTGTTTTAACTCAAAACTACTCCACGGATTTGGATACGGTTTTTGTATTATCATCGTAGTGACCCTGGTCTACATAAAGATATTAAATAAGTGTAGCTGGAGCCGTGGGCGAAAAGCAATGAGTCAAGTGAAAAATAGACTAAATATATTTGAAAAACCTAAATCATCTAAAGCATTTTTTTTGTTCAGAATTAATCTCTCTGGCCATCGTCGTCGGAAATTGTCACAAGGGTCACGTGACGCGCAATTTCATACTAAAAGAGTAGTGCCATTATACTTACTTTTTATAGTCACGCGACTCGTAAAAAGAGGGTAGTTATTCTACTCAAACAATATTTCTATAAAAACTAACAAGTGGCTTATATGAAACAGCTGTTGCTTATGTCTGGACATCGTTTACAGGGTTCCGCCAAAAACAGAAAATCAAATGAAGTGTACGAGGCTTAAACCACGGCAGCGTTTATAAAAAAATATAACAGTGGAATCAATTGTTTCGATCCTTTACTTTACAAACGAGCAGATAAGTGATAATGTCACGTTTTTTACATTTGCAGATAATTGAGTTTTAAGATATATATTTTTAAATATATCTCAAGTTATCCACCTTCACATCTAATTCAGAGCTTAGAAAATGGAACCAAAAAAACCTGCGCTTTAATCGTTTTAGGCTTTTACCTTCAAATAGCGGGGCCTCAATGTCTGTCAAATAGCAAGGCCTCCATGTCTGTCAAATAGCAAGTCCTCAATGTCTGTCAAATAGAGAGGCTTCGATGTCTGTGAAATAGCGGGGATTCGATGTCTTTCAAATAGCCAGACCTCGGTGTTTTTATATAGCGCGGCCTCAATGTCTGTCAGTACGCACAACCCTTTCGTCTACACACTGTAGACTCTACAGCGTTACCTGTCGTCGGGCTAGATGTGATACCTCGGAACTTAATGCTTTTTTATGCAGATAGTTTCTTAAACCATTATAAGAAACTTTCTGCATCAAAATAAAACATCGCATAAATTTTGTAGTTCCGACCGTTGTAGTTTTGTAAGACCGAAGTAAAGCGTGTAGATGGGAAATTACGGTGAGAAAATGACCGGTTATATCTTTACTGATGGAACCCATTGTGCATTGCTTATGAGTTTATGACGTACGCTTGACACATTTTTATATAAATTTCAGGGTACGGTCAATGAAAGCAGTAAAACTATAATTATAAATTAAACGGAAGAAGGGACACTAAGAAACCAAACTATTCATCTTACCAATACAAAAAAATTTTGAACAAATCTCGGCTTGGGTTTGTAAAAGACTAAAAATGTATATTTTATGCTTTAATCCTTTCTTATCTGAATGTATTTTTGTATGTGCAGTCGAGATTGTGCGTGTATTGGTTTGTTTGTTTAAATACTTTGCTCGCTTTTATACGCCGACACAAAGGTTCGGTTTTGTCGACTATGCTTGGTATATAAGGTCTTACAATTCAAAGTGAAAAAAAAATTTACAGATAATAGAGTATCCCTGTAGACCACTATCCAGCGAAAATTTTTTAACTTCTGGAATGTGATTAGTTAATAATACGTGATCTACTCTTGAATTATTTTCACTTATTATGGTAGGTCCTTAATATCCACGCACCCTCTGCGGATCTGACAAACTATTTTCAGTCGATTCTGAGGATTCATGTATATGTATAGTGATGTTCTATGTATAGTGATTATATACGTAGGTATTGGATTTTTGTAGTACCTTACCATATCCGATGCCTATGTGCGTTAGCACATTATTTGCATCTCATTCACTCACGCACGCACTTCCGTCAACGTTGCTAACGCACACAGACTTCAGGTATGACAAGGTCCTATCCTAATTGCATCTAAAACGGATAGTACTGCAAATTATCTGAACCAGTGAACTGTATGCGGTTTTCTTATCACAGAGGAATACCGATTCTCGTTACATGTTTTGTAAGTTTCTGTTGAAGCGACTAAATAATACGCTGTGAAACATCTTATTTAAAAGTTAATCTCTAAATGGAATAATTTTTAATTAAACATTCTAATTAATTAAATTGATTGATTTTGTAATATGTTTTTTTTAAAGAGTCCCTAGTGTCCGTCCAAATGTCGTTATTCGTGCCCCAAGAAAACGATGTCTGACAATACACGCCTGGTTGGCATGGGCGGTTGTACCTAGCCACTTCGCTCGACAAATTGTGCAATGTGCACATAGGTAGTCTCCAACACGTCATGGTATACAGTGGAAGCTCTTAACGCTTATAGATAAAGGTGATATTTGTAGAAGAAGATACATCACAGCGTGCAGGGCGCCTCGTCTATACGAGTGGCATGACGGAGAAGGCAATGGCGCAGTTTCCGATGCAGACGGGTGGACTATAAACGTTATTCTGCAGACTTGTGTAGAGGGGTAATGGTGTTTGGTTTTATAATGTCAGTATGATGTTTGTATTTTGTGCATTTACCTGTCCTGCTATAGGTATCTACAGGTATAGGTATACTATATCACAGTATAATTGATACTTTGATATACTGTTACTATTATTTATGACATCAATCAATGTAAGCAATTCTTATTATTTGTGAACTTTAATTTTGATTTAATTTTGTTCTGATTAGTATTTAAGATTTCTTTCAAATATTTGTGTGCCTTTAAGGCGAAACATTGAGAGACATGTTTTTAAATAAGATCTGACTGTAACCTATGTTAGACAAATAAATTATTCAGAATCGACCACAATGAATGTCTGATCATCTTAACTGTACCTTAGAGGTAGACAATAGTAAGTGCCAAAATGGAAATTTTACACGAGGGGTACAAATAGACGGAAAGCGCGCATATACATACATATAAGGTGACTTTTATTTATCCAGCTAAACTCATACTGGAGGCTTGGTAAGTGATCAGTAATACTTTTTGCTAATTTCGCAACATAAAATCTTGACGTTCCATAGTAGTTGACTCGGGGCTGGGCTTGCGTTTGTAAAGAACACAAAAAGGATAATTTCCGAATTTCACAAAAAGGGTAATTGGACCTTGTTACTGAGCACTTACCGAGTCTTCAGTAAGAATTTGGCTGCCTAAATTAAAGTCACCTTATATTATCTAGTAGATAAGTTCGTTTCAAACTGGATATTTTTTAAACTAATGACTATTGGATTAATATATACCATCTCGTAGAGCTCATTCTTGCGATCTCATTGATGTACAAAATAGAAATTCTCAAAAAGTGGACTTAATATTGCCTACCTCTGAGGTACAGATATTAGAACTTTAGAACCCATTTCAAAAAAAAAAAAAACATTTAATACACATGTATACTTTTGTCAACGTAGAGGAGGTCAGTTCGAACGGCTGTGTGAATTACACATCCCGTATGTAGTTTTGTTTTAGCACTGCAGGCTTGTCTAAATTTAAGGAGGGCAGCAGATGTATGAAGATAAGGTGAGGAAGTGCAATTTTTAAAGTTCCGTAGCCCGACAAGGAACCCTTATAGTTTCGCCATGTTCGTCTGTCCACGACTTAGCTCAGAGGCTATTAGTACTAGAAAGCTGTTATTTGGTATGGGTATACAAATCAATGACGCCAACAAAACCGTAAAAAAATCTCGATTTTTTTTAAGTGTCTCCCATATACGTAGATTGGGGTTGATCTTTTTTCTCGTCTATCCCATAGTGTGGGGTATCGTTGGATAGTTCGTTCAAAAACATTATATATATAGCCATTTTTCGATTTAGGGATCCATTGGTGAAACATTAAGCTTGGGAATGCTAATTTTTGTAAGAGTCAAGCGTCCCCCCCCCTGCTGGCTAAACGGTTGTTTATAGATATGTGAAAAAATTCACAGAAGTAGGATAATTATATAATGAATTTAAAAGGAAAACTATCACAGTTAAGTAGGCTTTACAGGTTTACGAGAACAGGTCGCGCTAAACTTTTAGCCCCCTGTATGGGCCGTTCTTCTAAATGTATGGGATTAGAAGTTTTCCGCGATCTGAATTAGTAGACCAACTTATAAGATGTACCCGGTAACAACGGAACCCTACACTGCGCGTGGCCTAACACGCACTTGGCCGGTTTATACAATTACTGAAACGTGATAAAAAGAAAGTAGAGGGTTAATTGTGTAATTATTTATTGCTCTAAAACGTCACCAACCTTTTCACACATTTATTGGAAAATAAATAAATTAATATAAACCACTAGTACATACAAAAGGGAAAAATGTAATGTGTGCTCGAATTTAAATAAAGGTAATTTCTTATAAAGCCTTAGGCTCTACCTGAGATGATGTGTTTTTATAATAATTCAAAAGAAGCATTGTCAATATGGTCATGATTTATTTTATTATAACAAGTGTATCTTACGTATTTTTGTACACAAACGACTTTTACAGCAAACAAACAATTTTTTTTAGCCCGTCAAACAATAGCCCGATTTATTTCTCAACCTCAACACATTCACAAGAAGTCCGTTGATGTTGATTTGCAATATTTTTGGAAAGTAAAAGAGTTGATTTCTGTAGAGAATATACATGTTTCTATTACTGACACTCTAAATTATTGTTGACTATATGCCAACTGTTTCACCGAGACAATCTCGGCATTCTCACAAAGTCAGTAAATTCTTTGCGATGTTAAAGACATAATGATAACGAAACACAAATCATATTATTGTCAAAAGTGTAGATGACCTCAACAATGACAATACTATAAGTTTAATGAAAATACAATTTATTATCACTTTAAGATTACTGAACCGATTTTGGTCATCAAGTTTAAGGTCGCCATTCCCTCTTCTCTAGTTTAACTAAGGTTTTTGGCAAAAACGAGTACTCAACAGATTAAAATAGTCGACACAGTTGATTAAATTTAATAAAAAATATTACAGTTTAAATAATTATTTTAATTATAAAACGAAAATACTATAAAATAATATATATTATTATATAAATATAAAACCCATCTAAGAAATAAAAAAAACTAAATTACTATTATAAAATTAATAAATACGTCATAAAGCAGATAATTGAATAAAACATATTATCTAGACTATTACCGTCCGGCACCCTGCCCCAAGAAACTGGCAACATTACCCCTCTGGACCGCCAGGCTGATCCTCTGGCCGAGGTAAGTCCCAGCTCTTGGGTCCTCAGAGGCGCCGACCAACGCGCCGACAATTCTTTGAACACACGCCACGCGTTCGGACCCCACGGTCTAAGGACTCCGCAGCCAAACCAGCCTTGGCTGAGGTTGCTTGTACGTTGGACGGGACGAGTGTATTAGCACACGTCGCGTCCCACACAAGCGGCCTGCCATTTTTCCATGCCAATAAGGTCATGCCATCGGGTCGCTTGCCATCGTCACGGCAAATTCCTAGGGGTTTGAAGATGGCAGGTACATACATTGGCGATGGCAAGGGCCCGACGGGTAACGTCGTTAAGGTTGGCGTGGCGCGAAAGTCATCCAGCGATCGACTTCCATTCATCCATCCATCAGCCTGTTTCGTCCACTGCTGGACATAGGCCTTCCCAGGATTTCGCCTCTCTTAGCTGTCCTCCTGGAAGAATTGCCCATACCCGCACACGCTGGGCAGGCGGGTTGGTGAGCGCGGTCCCAAAACCCTCGCACCAGTGACGCCGCTGCCCGTCACCAGTCTGTTTTATATAAAGCCCGGCAATTGGAGATGGATATACCGCCATCCATCGGTCCCAGGCAATGGTGGGCCGCCTGATTTTGCCTGAGAGCTGTTCTCTTACTCTCCCCTGAATAACTTCGGGAGAGCGATCGACTTACACGAGTTTAATTCTCAAGTGACCCTAGTCTACTTCGAGGTTAGACCCTGGCAAGTCCGAAGAAGTATCAGCGGCATCCTTCTCTGAAGCCAGGTAGAGGTCGGTAGAGTTCGGCTTCTCTTGGCGCAATAAAATATGCAGTCTGTTTTTAAAGACGTTTGCAAAAATCTGCGTACAATTTGATATCTATAACGAAATCATGACCAATTAGCGAGAAACATGTGGCTTATTATCTCAAGATTAACTCTAATTAAGTCTGAGAAGCTGTGAGCGAGTGGAGGCTCAAAGCGAGTGCTCCTTTGAAAACATCGCCCGTAATTGGACCCTAAGGCAGTCTGTGTTCAAATCGTAATTGTGACACGCACTATTTTGCCGGCAACCTTTTAAACTGCTTCTTAAAACATAAAAACATAAAACATAAAATATATTTATTGACCATAATACATTTACATAAAACAATGAGTATCCAACTCCTATAAAAGTATAAACTGTAAGCTAGGAATCAGTACATTCCCATAATTTCAGTTTTTAAATATATTATCTAGCCAAAAGGTACAAAAGTTTTTTTTTTTTTAACTAAGGGTTAGTATTTTATCTTAAGTAAGTAAGTAAGTAAGTTATCTTATAGAAAATTTTGTATAAAAATCATATTTGAATAATATAAATAATTAATATACCAACTGGGAAGGGGTTTATTATTTCATAGAGCATTAGTTTGAAGCCCAAACTTCTTCTTGTTGCTTGTATGAAGTTGCGAGTTATGTGTAAGGTTGTGTAATTTTGCGATTTACTGCATAAGTGTTCTATCCAGTATTTTTTATACATTTTTGATTGGTCAACTATTTGAATTAAGACATTAAGATCATTGCGGTGTAGAAAATCAGAAAAGTAACACTGGACGTGAGGGGCTCTGAACCGGGATTTGAACTGGGTGATTGCTCTCCCAACTGAGCTATCCAATTCTCAACACAACCTGCAAAAACCATGTGCTTTCCCTTTTTCCTTTTCGTTTATTGCAACATTATGGCGACAAAAAATAAGTTGAAGAAATACTCATTTTTCGAGGTTTTATGTATTCCCTCCTTTGGATTCAGTTTTTTTAATTTTTAACATTTGCCGTGGTAAAGACCATGGTATTTGTGAAAATTTCAACTGGCCACTATTACGGCCCATGTCAGACGTACGGACGGACAGAAGGACAGACAGACGGCGGAGGCTTAAAACCGGGTCCTGTTTGGTACCCTTTGGGTATAGAACCCTAAAAAATACATCGAAACGAGATAGGTTGTTCAAATTTCTTATTCAGGCTTAACGAAAAGAAAGTAAGTACCACCTACCTCGTTTCATGAGAATCATCAAAAGACTTCTTTTGGCTGAGAGTTTTGTGTCGACAAGTCCCTTTTAATTGGCATTTCTACTGGTTGATTTGTTTTTATTTCACTTTAATTCTTTTATGGATTTCACCTTTCAAAGGATATTTTTGTCCAAGGTTCCGCTGGAGTTAAAACAGGTGTGAATCTAGCTTGATATTTTCCACAAGCTTTTAAAACATCAAGTATGAAGTTTTAAATAATCGAATATTATCTTTGTAAATAAATATGACTAAACTGTCTAATTTATTAATGTTACTTGCTTATATTTATATAAAAATATTATAAATTATTAATATATTAATATAATAAAAATAGAATAAGTTATACTAAAATTATAATACATGCTAAAAAACTTAACCAAGTAAAATAAAAAATAAAAGTTAAATTAAATAAAAGTTTTGTAAGTTTTAAATTTATTTTTCACTTTGATGTTAAATGTTTGTACTCTCTGAAAAGATATATTTTTTCAGCACATGGGTGCGAGTTGAACTATCACAAATACAAATTATTTATTTTCCTAAAAAACATAATTATGATTACTTACAATAAAATATTATTAAATAAAAATAAAAAACTTTTTTTATAACTAGGTGTGCGATTCACCTCTTACCCCGATTGCCATGTCGACCTGTCGTCATCAGTAAATATATTTAACGCCTACAAAATTGTAGGGTTTCTGTGCTAAAAATACTTGTATAAATACTACTAAAAGGCATAACAACAAGGCCGTTAAAAACTCATAGTAATAATCATAATGTGACTTGACTTGACACATTTGACAGAGTTAAGTACGTATTGAACTCTTTCTTTGACAAATGTCATGTTTGACAGGTGACTTTTATATTAGTGCAAACTTACTTTATGGTGCAAAGGTTGAGACCGTCACGTGGAGCCAAGTTCCGATTGCATTGATCGCCGTTATTATTGTTCCACGTTTGGATTGGGAATGAGGTGCGATCGTCAACTTTACGCGAATGTATGAAATGACAGTTACCAAAGGTAGGATGTGCAAAAATATGTAAAAACTTTTTCAGTATTGCGAAATTATAATGTAAAGAAAATGTAACATTTTACCAAAATAATATTTCGTGGAATTAAAATAAAATGATATTCTTAAAAAAATTGTCAGCTCGCCATTTGTTTTGATGATCAATCACTCATGGGTTCATCAATGCCAAATAGTGACAGATTTGTCAAATAAAATTTCAAGATTTTATTTGTAAATTAGTTGAAAATAGATTCAGCAAACAGTTCAGACAACTAAATCAGCGATCATTGAATTTTTTTGGAGAAGCAATATTATTGATCAATAAATTTTTATAGATAAACATCAATAAGTACATACAACGCAAAAATTTGATAATTATTTTACTTGATAGGCTTAAGTACCTATGTAATCAATTATACAAACTATTATGCAAACGGTACTTTTGAATCCCAATCCAATCGTGGAATAATAATACTCCATGCGGAAAGACCCGCAAAGCGAGAGGGAGGAATTCTGGAAAAAAAACAAAACGACACAGATAATACTAGTGAAATGACAACTTTTATCACAAAAAAAAATCTAAGTTTGTATCAAATATCTATTCGTTTCAGAGTTTAACAATGTTTATACAGAATTTTAATTCATAAAATATAAATATGATTTTGCTCAAATAATGTTAAAACTCGACATGAAAACTTTTTTTGGAGTCATCTTTGATTTTTCATGATTCAATGTTGGAATGATGTCTGAAGATAAGATAAGAGTGTGCATTATATTATATTCTTGACAGAAGTCCAATTCTTATTCAAATATCTAATTTTGCTAGGTTCTTCAAACAAGGAAGAATAAATTATGGGTTTTCGGAACCTATCCTCTTAAGACATTTTAGGATAAAAAGTTTTTTAAATGGGAATAAGTAATGAAATACTTGACCAGTCGAGATTTCTTCATATTTTTAAGTTTGAACTATACTTTTAGATAATACTATTTAATGCTTTAGCAAACAATTTGAAATGTTGAGAATTGGATCCATAAATAAGCGACACTATCGGGGGTGCAATAATAATGCAGTTTTTTTTAAGGGGGTAACTTGTTACCTCGGTACAAAATGCAGATCGTAATATTGTTTTCCTTACTTTTAAATAAAAAGTATGCAAATTTGCGGAAATAGTTAAAACAAAGTCTTCAGAAAAAAATATGTAATTTAATGTGTAACAATTTGTTTGCATTACAGTAACAAACTTTAAAGCGTGTTTAAAGTTGTAATGTAATGCTGTCAAAATGTAACGCATAAAATGGGATAATTTTCATGTGGTCACCTATACAGTTTGCGCGAATTGCTATAAAACGCATTTGTTGCATACTTTTTATTCAAAAGTAAGGAAAAAAATATTATGATGTGCATTTTACACCGACATTCTCTGTGACCACCTTAAATCACCGTGTTCGTTTCACGGCAAGCGGCAAGGGAAATTACTTTTTCTAAAATCGAATAATGCAGTTTTATTTTCATCAATATCGCCCCCGTCCTTTGTGTATTTTTCGCTATTCCCTATAGTTTTCCAAGTATCCAGGCCCACTTGAAAAACTCATCCTGTATATAAAAAAACACTCATTCAAAATAAATAAATTGAATTAAAACATTCACCTTAATGAAATAGATTCAAACAGCAATTAGGGTTTCTTGTAGAGAGAGAGAACCGTGTCGAGTTACGTCAGTTGTCAACCGACGGAACCCTGATTAGATTTGTAATTTCCTCTCCGAGTGACGAACCGAGTGTCACTCATCACATCGCACTCGGATAAACAACATAATTCGATTTCACTTTCACGTTTTAATTAAAACGCATTCTATGTCCGTACTATTTATCTGTTCATCCCTTAGAAGGGTGCAAGGACTTTGTATATTGTCACCGTGCTCTTAGAGATTTTTATCTTTTATATAACTACATTATTTTACTGTATGTTATATTTTATAGTATCAACCTTAATATTTTTTGTATGTATTTCCCGTTTTTATTTATTGACTTAATTCTTCATTGCATTATGTATATATTATATTTTTATTCCTAGATTCCTCTATTTAATGCAGGTGTATATTTTATTTCCCGTATTATTATGTATTTTTTATATTCTAAAGATATATTATATTGTTAAAATTAACTTTGACTTGTAGAAAGTATACTTTATGTATCTATTTTGCAAAAATAAATATTTTGATTTTGATTATGTTTTTATATATATATTACTAGTCTTCGTGTCTTTCAATCAGTGTATTTTGTTTCCGCGTAAAGTAAAAACTATTATCGACAGTTTTTGGCTTGGCGGATATTTTATAAGCATTTTTATAGCTTATATGTTGACCAATGTCACTACAATGATAATAAAGAAAACCGCATCCAAAACCGTTGAGCAGTTCTCGAGTTAAAACGGAACAGACAAGCTACAGAAAAAAACACGAATATTTTTAGTTTTAGTCCCGTACAATACCAATTACTCATTTAATTTAAAATTTCGCAAAAATATCCAAATTACAGACACGAATATTTTCCTACTTACTCATTTATCATTTATATGGATACACATTTTGCGTACTGCGTTGAGCCAAGGCGTAGTTAATTGATTGATTTTGAAGTAAATATCTAAACATAATAATGAAATCGTATGAGTAAGGTTTTGTTCATAAAATACCCTAAGAACCCCCGGACAAGTAAATTAAAATTTTCTTTTTTTCCGTTATCTTTTTTGAAATAATCACGATACGGGTACTATTTAGAAGAAGTTATAAATTGAACTTGATTTTCAAATAAACCCCATAAGGTCACTAGTCAAGTTATAACGTTTTCTTTAATTTAAATGTGAATCAGTGTTAAGCGTAAGCAAAGGCTAGTATCAATCTTAATTATATCGTCGTTAAAATAAATAAAATAACACATGTTTTCCCTAAAAACCTGTGCCTATTTCAATATTATTTGAGGAGTGCTACGCAGAGGCAGAAAGACAAACAGATTTCCAATGTTTTTCCATTTTGAGTACACAATAGCTTAATTGAGGATATATTCCTTAATACGAGTATTAATACATCCATCCATACATAATGCCTGTCTTCATCTACAGCTGGACAAAGGCCTTTCCAAGATTTTGCCACTCTTGTAGTCCTCTTGAAAGTGATGTCCATGTCGTGGCCATATCGTAGAATTGATAATTCCATGATCTGCGGCAATGTCATGAAATCTTAAAAACTAAGGCGACGAACAAGGAGACGCGGGCGTCAAGCGGCGCGGTGCGCGAAGCGGGCCGCCGGAAACACAAACATACACCGATGTATGGAGCGTTCAAGGAGAAGCGTTTTTGCACGCGTTTGTTTGAATTGTAGCGTCGCATGCGACGGGGGACGCCGCGTTAGACGCGGAAAATGAAGCGACAGGCGACGCCGCGATTGACGCGGCGGGTGAAGTAACGAGTGACGCAGCGGGAGACGCGGCGGATGCAGCGGCGTAAACCGCTATTCTGTATGCCCCGCTCCTTCATAAAAGAAACTACTAGTTACCATTATTTTTGTTTTTACGCGTCAACTGCGGCGGGCAGCGACACGCGCTGCCTCTCCATAAACGGAGAAGATGCTTAACGCCACGCAGCCCGCTTCGCGCACCGTGCCGCCTGACGCGTCGCGTCTCCTTGAACGTACCCAGGGGTCGCCTTGATCCGCTCCGCTTCGCTCGGCTCCCGTATCTATGATCACAAGCAACCTAACAAGCTCATATTTTTCTTATTTAATTATTAACGATATTGCCGATCAATTCTACGATAGTCACTCACATTGAGCAGGCGGGTTAGTGAACGCAGCGCTTAATATTAATCAGCTCAACATTATTTACCACGATTGAAAGCTCACTAATGAGGCGTAAATCAAATTTGCGTGCAATTAAAAATAAACAAATCAACAATTCATTGAAAGCAGTAGATAATCAATTGGCACTAAAATTATATTTAGGGTTTATTAATTATTATAAAATTTGAACAACCCATGAGTTTCTATTTTTGGTTTATTCAACGTCATGAAAGATTTAAACAGTTCTGTTTGGTACAAAAGGTACCTAAGCTATTTAGATTGATGAAGACATACTCATGTTCTACGGTTATGCCTGCATGATTATACATGAGAGAGGACTACATTCGTCACACAAATTATTCACATACTACTAGCAGGCCCCACAAGCCTCTTGTTGACCCGCTTGTTGGCAACTCCCTTTCAATTATGCGGTCACCTATTTCAGCTAATGATACCTTCCATAGTGTATCATTTTATGTTCTATTCATGTCGAGGCAAGGTGCTAAATGGAAGTTTCATGTTTCGTGCTCCACGGTAATCGTCACGAGCTATATTTCGCGCCTGCTGGCCGTATCGTACTAATGTCTCAATGAAAACTATTGCTATTAGATTTTCAGTAGGCGTTTGCAGGTTAATTATGTTGTGTTTTATTTTTGTCGCAGGAAGTCAGTAGGAAGTAAATAAGCGGTTTAAAGAGAACTAACACGAAGAAAGAAAATAGTTTAACAGTAACCTACAATCATGTTTTTAAAAGGAAGTAGTTTCTTGTGATTGTCGGCAATTGGTGGAACTTCTCATACATTATCGTTATGAAAAAAACACTTATTGTTAGAAAATTGTAAAAAAGTAGAAACGTTTTAAGCTTTACAATGTTTTTAAAATATAATGCTATATCGATCTCGCCCATTTTGTCCAGGGACATAGAGCTCGAAAAAAAAAAACAAAATATTCTAAAAACTGTGTATTTTTTTCAACGTCAAATCGTTTAACGTGATAGAGGTTCGGTTCACACAGCGCCGGCCCGGGCCAATGGCGCCCTAGGCGAATGATTTAAATGGCGCCCCTTTAAAACAAAATAAAACAAACAAAACTATTAAATTTTATATATTAAGCTAGCTTTTGCCGGGCCTGCCCGCGTTATATTAGTTTTAATGATTCTGTAACTACCTTAAAATGTAAACAAGGAACTCTTATAGGATCACTTTGTCCGTTTTTTTGCCTGTCAATACAAGAGCCTTATTTTCGGGTCCCGCGACAGATATGAAGTTTAATTTAATAAATACCTCCTATAGAAGTCTACGGCTTCATGTGCTATAAAAAAACAGTTATTGCCCTTTACATTGTCTTTATATAAACAATTTCCTTCAAATTGACTAACAATGAAAAATGTCCTTATACCACACGTATAGGAAAAAAAACCGGGCGTTGCGTATTTTAATGATAATGTGTGCGTACTTGGCGCGAGCCGTTGACGTCATGGGACTATAGTTACAGATGCACACATAGAGAATTGGTATCGAATTTTAGTTATGCGTCTTGCCACGGTAGCGCAAGTGCTGCGGAGCAGGCAGGTAGGTATTTCAAGGAACGGGTGATCCCTAATTATAATATTGAAATAGTTGTGTGTACCTTCATATAATTAAATAGATAGTGGTCTAGTTAACTAAGCCAAACCCAGGGTAGGCATTGTGTATTTGCCTATATATGTTGCACGCCACTGTCCAACGATACCCCACACTATGGGATAGGCGAGAAAAAAAATTCATCCCCGATTTACGTGTACGGGAGAAATCCTTAAAAAAAATTTTTCGACATTTTTTTCTTCCATTTTGTTGGCGTAATGTAATTGATATGTATACCCATACCAAATTACAGCTTTCTAGTACTAATAGTCTCTGAGCTAAGCCGCGGACAGACTATAAGGGTTCCTTGTCGGACTACGGAACCCTAAAAACTATAAAAAATTACCTATATTTAATTATATAGAAAGTTGTATGGAATTGTTTTCATAATGAAGCCCTTTTAAGAGATAGGGTTGTGGTTCTCTCTCACTGAAATTAGCGAAACATATGTCAACAAGCAGCGGTGTTTGTACTTTTTTTACATTTGACAGACGGCATTTTGAAGCCAATGAGCGCTGGCCAGCGCCGTGACGTCATACACGGGCGGGCGTCGTTTTGTTGCCTCGCCATGCCATCTCCTTCAATACTATTATGGTTTAAGTTTAGTATATGAGGTGACATTTATTTATGCAGCCAAATTCAGACTGAAGACTCGGTAAGTAGTCAGTTACACGGTTCGATGGCCCTTATTGGGAAATTCGTAAATTTTATTTTCTCCTTCTCCCTGCAAATGCAAGCCCAGCCCGGAGTCAATCCTATGGAAAGTCAAAGTTTTCTTATTCAAATTACACAAAAAATGTATCCGTGATACTGACAACTTACCAAGCCTCAAATACATATATACTTTATATTCTCTGCCCCCAGTATGAATTTGGCTGTATAAATTAAAGTCACCTTGTATATGGTGACTTTCGTTTATATAGCCAAATTCATACTGGGAACTCGGTAACTGGTTCAGTAACAATGTTTTGCGAAATAAGAAAAATATTTTTTTGTGCGTCTATACTTGTTCAAGAACAACCTCGGCTCAATTAGTATAGGAAGTCTTAATTTTATTTTTCGTATTTTACAGAAAGAGTCATTGAACCTTGGTCCTGACCACTTGCCGAGCCTCCAGTAAGAATTTTGCTATTTAAAAGAGAGTCACCTTTATATGTTCCTGGTTTCACCTATTATATTGTAAGTTATATAACCTAATTTTATCGTTTCCATCCATCCATCCATCCATCAGCCTGTTTCGTCCACTGCTGGACATAGGCCTTTCCAGGATTTCGCCACTCCTGGCGGTCCTCCTGGAAGAAATGCCCATACTCACACACGCTAGGCAGGCGGGTTGGTGAGCGCGGTGCCGAAACCCTTGCACCATTGACGCCGCTGCCCGTCACCAGTCTGTTTTATATAAGGCCCGGCAATTGGGGATGGATATATCGCCATCCATCGGTCCCAGGCAATGGTGGGCCACCTGGTTTAGCCTGAGAGCTGTTCTCTTACTCTCCCCCGAATAACTTCGGGAGGATTTGCGAGTAAGATGGTGGTACCTCCACAGTCGAGCCTGGCATCAGCTCTACCACCTAAAGAAAAATTTTATCGTTTATCAACAGTGAAACTGACGTCCGAGCAAACTTTAGAGCTCTGAGGCGCGATTCCGGAGAAACAGTCGAAGCGAGATTTCTAATACCTAAGATTGTATGGAGTTCGGGTTTTTACGGTCGAGAAGGCTATTTCGACAGACTGAGAACTAACCCTCCTGGGCCTCGGTATGTCGCCCCCCAAGGTTGAGCGCCCTAGGCCGTTGGCTAGTTCGCCTATGGACGGGCCGACCCTGGGTTCACACACGGCTCTCTAAATGAAATTGACGGCGTGCACGAGTCAGACGGTTAAATCTTTTTATACGTAACTCAGAGAACAAAAAACGCAAAGAGCTAGTGACAACGAGTTATATAAGGTGACTTTTATTTATACAGCCAAACTTTTGGAAGCTATTTAAGTGATCAGTAACACGGATCGATAACACTTTTTGCTAATTTCGCAAAATAAAATCATGACGTCCCATAGTAATTGACTCGGGGCTGGGCTTGCGTTTGTAAGGAACACGAAAATAATAATTTACGAATTAAAAAAAAATGTCATCAAACCTTGTTACTGATTATTTAGTTTCTTACCGAGTCTTCAGTAATAAAAGAGCAAAATTTTGCACAAGGAATGCCCCGTAAATCTCATTGTATCTACTGGTTTTATTACACTATATTAATAAATTTGTAATTCGGCGATTTTTCCATCGCAAGAAGATATAAATTAATATTTAAAGGCCCAAGGTTAAATTACTAGTTCAAGTTTTAAATTACCAATTTTCCATACTGTTTTATGCCGTACTGTAACTTTTATCTTGAGTTTATATTTTTCTTTAAGACTTAGCTTGTAGCAAAAAAAAAGGAATTTAATCTCATATTTTTATTATGTTTAGTTTCGTTATTGGCATAGGCAAATTTTTATCAAAAACATGTGTATATCCAAATGTAATTTGCTGTGGAACTAATAAACTTATTAAATAAATAAATAAATGTTATAATTACCAATATGGGTCAATTGTATCTTTAGGTCGTTAAGGTCAAAACAGTTTTTGCTGTTATAAGCTTGCAGTGTTTCTAAATAAATACCTATTCTCTATGTCATATTGTTTGTGGGTCCAAATAACACGTTGCTTAGTAAATATGTCGGTCATAAATGAGTAAGATTGATGTATACCCAATTTATAAAAAACCTAATATACCTCTGTTGTATCAATAGTAGCTGATTTTAAATATGATTGGTAGACTTTGTGATCTGAGCAATTTTTTCGAAAGGCAACATGAGTAACACGTAATATCGCTAGCTCTTCATTTATAAGGCTAACTGCAGAATTAGCATAAACTGATTTTAGACCAGAATAATGGAGAATTCAGTCTGTCTAGATGTAGCCGCCCTTACTGAATTAAGCACACAGCAAATCCAACTTTATTCTATTACATTCATCCACTTTAAGCTCACAGCTCAGTTTTTAATGAAAAGGCGAACAGAAATTGAATCCCTTAGAAGGACAGGTAGCAAGTTATTTTCCATTTTTTCTTAGACTTTTAAATTTCGAAGTTTTTAGTATTTTTCAGCGTTAGTTTGTTCGGTGGGAACACATACTTTCATCATAGGTTCTGGGTTTGATTCCCGTTGCTTGGGCATGTACAAAGGTACTACTAGTAAGTTTTCGAAATTTATTTGAATGCTTGCAATTTCCTATATGATGAAAGAAAAATCTTTGACTATATTATTATTAAATAATTTAGGCAAAAATACAGGCCCTAGAATATACTGCCTTTTGATGAATAAAATATCTAATACCTGAGATACTAAATTGATTTTATCTACAACAAAAATTTCAAATATGTTTTTTATTCAATGGCTTCAAAGTTCTTTTCATCGTCAATTTAAATTTTAAATAAATTTTAGCAACAATAGTTTTACAATCACTGTGAGCATTGGCATAGAAACTTGAAATACGATTTCAAAATCAACAGAGTACAGCAGCATGCGTAAAGTAAAGGGTCAAGAGATTCGCTTGATTAAAAAAAAAATAAGCATTAAGGTTCTTAGAAAAATTGTCATAGCCTGGAATCGAACCCGTTAACTTAGCAAAAAATACATTCTAAAATAAAATGAGAGATATTTTTAAAACGACGGTAGAAGCCATCTACTTAGTATTTTATTATGAAGTAAAAATGGTTACAGTAAATTTTTGGAAAATGTTTGAATTGCATTATGAATATTTAAATAAAAAGTTGTACATTTACTTACACAGCCACCGTTTTGAGGGGAACGCAGAAAGTAAACAGGTGCGAGTCGGACTCGCGCACGAAGGGTTTCGTACCATTATCTATAGAAACGGCAAAAAAATCATGTCTGTTGTATGGGAGTGGGCGGGTCCGACTCGTACTTGGCCGGTTTTAGTATTTGTTGTTATAGCGGCAACAGAAATACATCATTTGTGAAAACTGACAATCACGGTTCATAACAAACGGACGGACGGACAGCGGAGTCTTAGTAATAGGGTCTCATTGGTTACCCTTTGGGTACGGAACCCTAAAAACGGACTGGACTCACTTTTTTACTGTTCAAGGGGGTTTATATTTATACGCGTATTGTGTAGGGTAGATACCCTACATCTGCTTTGGTGGTTTGAACTTAGAACCTGAGAATTGCGAGGCTCATTTCGCTGCTTGGGTAAAGCCCGAATTAGAAAGTGCGACGACGAGCGAAGCGAGCAGGGAGTGTATTTTTGAATCATTCGAATTTCAATTCGCATATGAATTCGCATGATTCGCATACGAAAACTTAAAATTAGTATTGTATTCGTATGCGAATCATGCGGATTCGTATGCGAATTGAAATTCGAATGATTCAAAAATACGCTCCCTGGAGCGTGTTAGGTTGACATGTTAATAAACATTGGGCGCCGAGAGAAGCGAAGCGGAGCGGTATAATATTACCCGGGTAAACTTACTCATTTTTCTAGCATTACTCAAAAAGTTGTAGAAAAGTGTCTCTACTACATTAAATAATTTTAACAGTCAGACAAAAATTCTAAAATTTTTAGTTTTGGGCTCAGTACAATACTAATAACAAGACAAGAAGTAATTATAAACATGTTTTGTACTCTAGTATGTACAAGTGTATTTAGTCTATTTCCTCATACATTAAGTATCGAACTATCAACCTAACTCCATTGAAGTAATGTTGAAATTGGAATGAACCTGGGCCTTTGTCCAGTGTACCTAAATACATAGTATTGGACAACAAAGCCCATCTTCATTTCCTCCGTAACTTATATTAGTTTTCGTGGATCGATGCGACAGGAAAAGTTCATCCTTGAGAAACTTTTAGGACAAAACTTAGTAGATCGTTAGGTTGTTCGAGTACAGAAACGTACGGTTGGATATTAAAGTTTCTGAACATGCTTCAGAAAAATAGGCCAAATTATTTATATACTTAGCTTTGTATGTCACTTAAAGATAGAAAGTCCTGTTGACAATTTAAGTTAATGATTAATAAATTTAATACCGGGTGTAAATAGAGTGCGACCATTAAATGAAACCACATATTCTACCGACCCTACTGAACCGCTTTTCCCAAGAGTCATCAATCAATCAATCAAACAATCAATCAATCGTTTATTTGTAAAAAGCATGTTACATAATAAGTTGGAAAACATGTCACTTTGGCTCAATGCTTTTTGCCACTAAGCATACAAATTATAATTATAAACTAATCTAAAAAATACAGGAATACTACACAATGAGAAAGTTAATACAAATGTCAAGTAAAATGTCAAAACAACAATATAAAATAGATTATACCCGCGGACACCCTTAGTTTAGGAAATAATTGAGTTCCAAACAAAAACCATTAGGGTTTACGCATTTTTGTTTGAAACTCAATAATTTCCTAAACTAAGGGTGTCTGCGGGTATGACTCTTGGGAAAAGTGGTTCAGTAGGGTCGGTAGAATATGTAGTTTCATTTAATGGTCGCACTCTATTTACACCCGGTATATTACTATAAGTTTATACTGTTTTTACATATCTTGTGTATTTTGTGTGTCTATATTTCAAGACAGTGTATACCTATATAATGTAATTCAAATTGTTAATGTAGTCCAGTTCATTGTAATAGTATTTGACTAATTATATATTTCTAATATTTTATCAATAACAATTGTAGCCTAATAATGCTGTGTTGTGTGTACGCCTGTCATTGATGGCAACAACAGATACAGGCCCTATATTTACTTTTTTGAATGTTTGTGTTGACATTGTTGGTGTACCTCTTTAGTCTACCGTACCCAAAGGGTAACCAACGGGACCCTATTACTAAGACTCCGCTGTCCGTCCGTCCATCCGTCCGTTTGTCTGTCACCAGGCTGTATCTCATTTATAGATAATGGTACGGAACCCTTCGCGTGCGAGTCCGACTCGAACTTGGCCGTTTTTTTTGTAAATAAATGAAGCCAAATAAAGGTAAACCAAATACAAATAGGTGCCGTCAATCATCCATCTATCAGCCTGTGTTTGTCCACTGCTGGATATAAACTTTTCCCAAATTTCGCCACTCTTGGCGGTCCTTCGTCCTCCTCTTCCAGCCGCCACCCGCAACCTCCTTACGGTCGTCGGTCCAGCGGGCACGAAGGTCGGCCTACGCTACGCTTTGCTATACGTATACGTGGTCTCCAATCTAACGCCTTTAGGTACCAATTGAAGGCAACTTATTTTCCGCAAAGCAACGATGTCATAAGAAATAAACATAGTAGTCGTCACGATGTATATCCCATTCATTGAAACAGTCAACACTCGTTCATCCTTTTTTCACCGATGATTTTTACGCCCCAACGTGATAATTGTTATTTATTTATATACAAAATCCACAGCAATTACAGTTTTATATATTACATAAAAGGAACATCAACAAATAGTGCCAATGACAGATTTCATTACGCTAACTTCATTTTTTAAAAGATGAGGAACATAAACTATAACTACTGAATAAATTAAATAAAAAAGACGCAAGCAAGACTCCGTATTAAGAACTAAAGGGTTGTGTGTGAGGCTAGATTCAGAGTGCATTTTGAGTCCGAACTCATTCTAACAAACGCCAAAAAGGGACGTGATCTCATACTAGAGTGACGTTTGTTGAGTTCGGGCCTTATTGCCGTACTTTAGGTAAATACACGCTGTTCATGGTATGCAGGTTTATCTCAGTGTTTTCCTTCACCATTTAGTAACTAAGGTATAAAAATACCATGAACATTTTGACAAACTATTGGGTAAGGCTAGCCTTGCAGGATTAGAATGGAAAATAAATAACTAATATCCAAATCTGCTCACAGCAAAATAAATATAAATAACTCTGTAAAACTCATTTTATAGGAATATTAAAGTGCCTTTAAATCAATTTCTTTTGCCATATTTGTGAATTAGCTGTGAATTCATAAAAATCACTATGAATTACTCCAATGAAAAAAAAAGAGTTTTTCTTAACATACATTATTTGTATATATCACCGGCAATCTGTATAATTCAGGTATTCTATAGAATACCCAGGTAATGTATAGAATACCTGGGGCGTCCAGGCAATGTATGAAATATTATGAATATTTTTGTCTGATACATACTTTACCTAGGCAATGTATACAATTCCTAGGGATTGTATAGAGTACCTGCTGGTCCACCGGCAAAGTGTAAAGTTATTACTAATCAATGGGATAATATCAAGTTCGCAGTCAAAATTAGTTTTTTTTAAAGTCCTGCAGTGCAGAAGAGAGCCGGTAGGTTAGGTTAGAAGGTTAGAAATGGTGGGTCGCGTCTTACAGTGGCGTTACCGCCATACATAACCTTCGTGGTTATGTTCTTTATGACCACCCAGAAATACCATTTAACCAAAAGGCTAAGCTTTCTTCGTTCATCCTTCGGTACTGTATACAATGCCTAGGCAAAGTATTAAATATATAATATTTCATACATTACCTTAACCTTTTTGGCATTGTATAGGTACAATACCGGATTATACAGATTGCCGGTAACAAAACAATGTACATATTTTGAGTGTTATAGTTATTTCTTCTGAATTCATTACAAAACGGAATCGACTTTCAGGATAAAACTTGATAAACTTGTAACAAAGTAACTGCTAATCCTCGAAACGAGCTTATCGCTTAAATTAATTAGCAAGAAATATAGTGGGTCTTGTCTATTTATCTTCTCTTAATAAATACAGACCAATGAGAGGAAATGCTGAGAATTGTAGAGAAAGAAAGGTATTTTAAAAACCATTAAAAATAGAAGAGGGAAGTCGATAGGACCATTTAATTCGATATGACAGTTTCTTAATATATAACTGAAGGATAGGTTGAAGGGAAAAGAGAAAGACCTAGTTGCACTTACCTTACTCAAGTGAAGGAGAAATTTAATTATTTGTGTGTTATAGATAGACTAATTACAGGTTGATTTTTGTTGTTTCTGATGCAGCCTTTACTTTTAAGTCTTAACTTTTATCTCTTACATACTATTTTCAAGCTGACTACATACCATTTTCAAGCTGACTACATACTATTTTCAAGATATACAAAATAAACCGGATAAGTGCGAGTCAGATTCGCCCACCACACGGTGTAGGTAATTTGTAGGTACATATCATAAATATTTTATGAAATTTAATTAATTATTTTTTTATGATTTAATTACAAATGACGGTATTATTTGCCAAATTTCATAGTTCTTGGTTAACGGGAATTTTGATTCCCTGGAGAGTGTTGAAATATACGTTTTTTGCGGTATAAACGGCCGTATCTTTTTTTACGAAAACATAGAAGTTTGATTTTTTCACAGATTCAAGGGATTGTAGATCTGCGTATATGGTTTTAATTTCATTTTGATGACTCTACGTGTTCCCGAGATAAAGGGCCTTAACAGACAGACGGACGGACAGACAGACAACTAAGTGATCCTATAGTTCCGTTTTTTTTCCTTTTGCGGTACGGAACCCTAAATGGTGTTCTTACGCTTACGCTTTATCCCTGGTGCACGATAATCTTACTGAGCGATTTTGAACTTCAATGTGTTGTCAGAAAGTCTACATTAGAACGCTCGCTTCGCGCGCTGCTGGCACGCGAAATCAGTGAATTTTCGAGGTTTTTCTGGATTTTACAAAAAAGTATTTGATGTAGGAGTTGTTTTACCTGACATCGGAAAATAAACCATGTTTTCTTGTTCTAGCAGTAATTCTCAAGCCGCTTAGACATAACACAATTACCCAAAACGGCATCATTTTCAAAAATAAAATCTATTGAGTGGAATATGTCCAATTAGGTAACCGACCTGACAACGGAAAGACAAAGGTCTAAAAAAACACGTGTCCAAGTTTGACATTGATCAGATAAGTAGTTGACTCAGCATATTAAAACAAAAACCTTTGAAAGACCATTAGCAAGCCCTTAAGTATCGATAGTACCTGGGATGAAGCACGCTCGCCCAGAAGGTACCTATTTATTCTTTTAGGGTTATATACTATATATGTATATATAGGATATCCTAGGATTTAGATTCACTGGTTCCCTGGCTATGAACCTTATGCAGTGACAACACAGCTTAAAATAAGCCTCATTCATAGAGCCGAATCTTCAAGCTTTGTTTTCTAGCAACGGAAAATAGATTCTTGTGATTGTGAAGGAGCAAACTCTTTAAAAAAAACTGTACCACCTACCTACCTAGTCCTTAAACTGCGGCTACAATTTTTTCAGTCTGCTGTGTGTACCTAGTTAGTACTAATATTTATAACGCATGCATGGTGTACAACATGACATAGCTCAAGCTCCTTATTTGTAAACGATTTCACTGACTAGGACGCCACAAAAAGCACTGCCAATATGAATCCATGCTGGCGTCCGTAATACACCTTACAGACTTCATTTATTGCTGAAGGCGCTATCGTATTGGTAAATTGAATAGTTCTAAGTAGAAGCAGATAAAGTGAATTATTTCCGTGTTCGATGATCGTGGAGCAGAGAATATATCTTGAAGGGCGCAAGGTGCTACGTCAGGCGCTCTTTATCTCTTCCGCTACATGGAACGTCTAACAGACATGCCATGAAAACTAGAGCAGAGCGTCACTTCGGGGTTAAAATAATCAGATTTAATTTCATGATGAACAGAGAGTCATGTTAAATTAGGACACGTTATTACACGACAGCAACCATCAGCCAATAAACCCTCGCCGCGCCTCAATGCAGCAGCTGTAATAACCAACCAGCGTGAAGAGCGCAGACTTAAACGCGCTCAGAATGGAGCTGTTATTACTACGACACGCACACAACTACATAAGAAACCCTCCGAGGTACCCCGAACGCTCGAGCCGAAGTCAGCCAATGACCGGTCTGCGCCTGCGCAGAAGCCCGTGACTGCGTCTCAGCAAACTGCGTATGCGCCCACCGCGGTACCACCGTCGCCGCCACCTCCACTGACCCTACAGCAGGCCCACGAAATCTCAACACTCACAACACTGGCCGAAATTCAACAAAATGAGACTTCGCAACGTAAACTTGATGTGATGACTTCTTTGGACGGAAGACTAACGAATGAATCCGTGAATAACGATACCAACTGGCATAATGTTACCTCTAAGCGCAAACGAAGACATAAGCAGATTATTGTAGGCACCGGCGCTGGCGATAATACGCTCCAGATTAGTGAGCGCACAAAATATATGCAAGCTTGGTCATTTAAACCCGACACTAGCAAACAAATGGTCTTAGATTTTCTTAATAAAATGGAACAATCAAACGACTACTTTGTTGAGAAACGAGAATTACGAACTAATAAACATGCTTGCTTTATTATCGGAGTCCCTGAGAGCCGGTTCGCGAAAATTAGCTCGCCTTCTATGTGGCCGCTTGGAGTAAAAATCACTGACTGGTTTCTTGCCCGTCCCCGCAGTGATGAACCGCGGGGCGACTTACAACTTAGCGTGCAACACTAGCGCTCCATCTAACATCCACGACCCGACTGCAGCGCGAGCTGTGCACACGACTACAACTTCGACTGCACCTGCGATTGCAGCCGCTGGACCTACCGCCCGCTCACTACGCACTCGCTACGTCTACCCTCCGATCCGTGCGTGTAGAAAAGTTATTATAAATCACCAAAACATAAGGTCTATTAACAAAAAAACTAAACGACTCGAAGCTTTTCGTGAAAATGAAATGAAATGCGATGTTTTAGGAATAACAGAACATTGGTTAACAAATGACGAACTAAAATCCACTAGCTTAGTTAATTTTACATTGTTATCAAAATATTGTCGCCCGTGTATAGAACACGGCGGGAGTTGTATTTATGTAAAAAATGGCTCAAAAGCCGTCTCTTTGGATGAACTCTGTGCAATATCGGTTGAGCAGGTATATGAAATATCAGCGATTCAACTTATTGACATTAATTTAATTGTAGTATGTATTTACCGCTCAAATCTTACCCACTATAATGACTTCCTTCCAGTTTTAGAAGGCTTGCTGAATAAAATTGCCGAACATTATGCAAATAGTAGTATAGTCCTTATAGGCGATTTTAACATAGATGTCTTAGTTAAGTCGACTCATCATACAAAACTTAAAGACATTCTTAACTCACACAATTTGTGCAATCTTGTTGACTTTCCGACTAGGATACAAGATGATTCTATCACTTCGTTGGACCACTTCTACACGAACATTGACACGAGCCTCGTGACAACGGAGCCGGTACGCACGTACCTCAGCGACCACTTCGCGGTCCGCGGTGTCGTGACGTGCGAGCTACCGTCTCCTCCGTGTGGAACTATCTCAATGCGGAATTTTTCCCGATCTAATAAATTGAACTTTGTGGCATCGATGAATAGCTTTGACTGGCTGACTTTTTGTACCGCACCAATAGTAGATGTGAATTACTTTGCGTCTAGAATTATTTATATTATTACATATAATTATGACATTTGTTTCCCATACCGGCGTAAGCCTGTAAAAAATAAAGAAAACCGTTGGGTGAATGAAGAAGCGCGTAATCTTAAGCGACTTCTATTTGACTTGCTAGACATTGACACAATATATTTGGACGAACCATCTATCACTATGATTCAACAGATAAGACGTAACATCGGTGAGAAATATGACGCTGTACTAAAGAAGGAACGCACATCTTTCTTTTCTAAAAAAATTTCCTCAAGTTACAACATAAGTAAAGAGATGTGGAGCGTAGTTAATGAGGAACTTGGCCGTACATCTCGATCAGCACCTGACCATACCGACCTAATCAAGAAAACTGACGGCACCAAGTACAACTCAAAGCTTGACCTTCTGAACGCAATGAACTCGAGGTTTGTCGGTGCGGCTGTTGCATGCAGTGCACCGCGAGCGGACATTGCGCGCGTCACTGCAGCTCTGTGCAGCGCGATTGCACCGGCTGATCGATCACTGCGACTGGTACCGTTCACACAGCGTGAGGTCCATCATATCATCACGAAGAGGATACCACACAAGCAGAGCAAAGACATATATGGCATATCGTGTGATCTATTAAACACTTTAGCTGACTGTCTTGCTACGCCTCTATCCCTTCTCTATAACGAGTGCCTGAAAAGGGGAATCTATCCAAAAACCCTTAAAAAGGTAAAAGTTTCTCCAATACACAAGGGTAAAGGGAAGAAAGAAGACATTGATGCTTACAGACCTGTTGCCGTCATTCCTGCTCCCGCCAAAGTTTTTGAAAATGGCTTAAGCTCACGAATTACAGGATTTCTGAACTCTACGGCAGCCCTCAGTGACCAACAGTATGCGTACAGGGAAGGACGGTCTACGAATTCTCTCGTCCGTGAGGTTGTTTGGAGCATATATAAAGCGCGAGAGCAAGGGAAGCAGGTAGCGTTGCTATCATGCGACTTATCGAAAGCATTCGATGTTGCAGATCATGATATCATAGCAACTAAATTACAACACTATGGAATCAGGGGACCACCACTGGCTTTACTAATCGACTTTATGACCAACAGAACTCAAGCAGTGGTTGGCGAGAGCGGTACAATTAAGTCAAATGAAATGCAAACATATATTGGCGTTGCCCAGGGATCCTCTCTATCAAACATTATGTTCTCGTTGTTGTTAAATGATCTACCTGGTTCCATAAATGGTGCTGAAATCACTATGTTCGCCGATGACGTTGCAGCAATAGTCACTGGTAAAACAGTCGATGAGCTGGAGTTGCACCTGTGTGATGTTGCTAAGCAACTGGCTGAATGGTTCCATATTAATGGCCTTGTTCTGAATTCCAAGAAAACAAATTTGATGCACTTCAACCTGGCTGGACGTCCCTATCGTTCACTGAACGTAAAAATTAACGAAGACATCCTGTCTCAAATATCTACCACCTGTTTCTTGGGATTCAGACTTGATTTCGCACTATTGTGGGACGTTCACATTGAGTGGCTATGCAAAAGACTGGGAAGTGCATGCTTCGCCCTCTCTCGCTTAGCAGCCACTCTGCCTCGGGACGTTGTACGTACGGCATACTTTGCTACTATTCAGTCCCTTCTGTGCTACGGACTTGAGTTGTGGGGAAGAACAGCGGACTGGCACAGAGTTTTCGTCATGCAGAAACGAGCGGTGCGGACGATAGCCCGCATCAAGTATGACGACACAGCACGACCACATTTTGTTGAGCTAGGTATACTGACGTTGCCCTGCTTGTGTATACTCCAAGTCGCGTTATTTATGAGGCAAAACCTCCACAAATTTGACAGGAGATGCGAACGTACTAGGGGCCGTGACAAGCTCCGATCAGTTTCTCGTAGGCTTGCGAAGAGCGCTCGATCGGTGTACGTATGTGGTCCAACTATTTACAACCGACTTCCAGATGACATTGCAAAAATCGAATCGTTTTCCCTCTTTAAATGTAAGTTGAAGAAATGGCTCATTCAGCAGGCATTTTATTCAGTTGATGATTTTTTTAAATAAAGAGGCTATTATTATAATTATCAGAATTAGACGATGTGATGACATTAAGAATTATTAAAATTATTATTATTATTATTATTATATATTTTTTTTGTATTATTTGACATTATGATTTTACATTTCATACACTGTGCATGACAAATTTGCTTAGATAAATTACTTTGTGACTAGTTATTTAACTTAATTTAATTTTAATTTAATAATTATTGTTTTACTCCATTTTTTTGTTATTTGATAACAACATGACATGTAACTGACCGTTATGAATAAAGTTCTGTATTCTGTATTCTGTATGTAGATTGCCAATCAAGGGGTTACTTCTTCTTTTAAAGGAATCTAAAAACAGGCTATCATTTTTCTTTTAACATAACTTGCATACCTCGAAAACAATTTCACCTGTGTAAAGTAATGCTGCTGTAGAAAATAACGTACGGTTTTGTTTACGTTGCTTGTAGTAAAGTTAGGGTTAATGTATTAGACCATTATTTCAACATATAAAATTAGGCAGAAAAACAGGAGCAAGTAGGAAAAATAAATAATCTGTACTCAGATTTAACCTGCCCACGATATGGCTAAACTAGATTTTGGGTTTAAGCAGCCTGTTCTACCCGTTAGAAACGCATTTTCGTTAGACAAGTTTACTCCCCGTCGTTTCTTAGTGCACCTCTACACAAAAATTCTTACCGTACTTACACATACGTATATACAGCATACAAGTTTAACCTCAAAGTATTCCGTTCAAACGTTTAGCAAGCGACGCACTTTTAAACTGTACCTAGAATTATTGATTTTCGATAACAATTGATTTACATTGTATTTCTGGCATGGCACGATCTATCCTACTTTACGCGCTTAAAACTCTTGAACGACGACATATAGTAGATTTTCTTTCAGTTACCTGTAGGGTGATACAAGGGTGTGTTTAAGCACCCACACTGTTCGCGTTGTATACATTAGCAGTTAAGGACACGTCAAGGAGGTCTCGTAAAAATCTTTTGAAGGTGTTCACATCCGCTTCAGCTCGACACAGACGGTGGTCTTTTCAATTTGGCCAGACACAATGCGTTGATCGCATTGATCTCCGAGATCATGTATACCGATTCCCTGTGCTTTTTAGCAGATAATCCGTGAATGGACTGTAGCAAAAACTTGCTGCAAGTTGGGCTAAAAGATGAGATAAAGACGGAGATGATGTCCTTAGATATTCATTGTCATGCGACACTACCAATTAAGCTTGGTGAAAGAAGATGTGCTGTAGCAGGTGGATAGTTACGTTATCTGTTATGATGCTGAGATCATCAAAAGAATAAGTCTGAGGCCGCAGCATTCAGGAAACTGAGTTCCAAGGTATTCTGCTCGCATGACCTGAAACTAGCCACCGAGAATTCTCTGTATGCATGGCGATCAAAACATAGGCTCATTTTTTATGAACTGAAGGAGAACAAGCGAAAATAGGATGGCTAACTCCTTAGGTTAAAGGATGCTTGGAAACGGTACATAGAAATTGCAATAAGGAAGTTCTAAGTGGGAAGGATTGGCAGCACAGCGCCAACGCCATGAAAGACGCGGCTGTACAGAGGTAAGTACGTGATTTCGAGGAGCAGTGCAAAACTGACCTCGCCGCCAAACGCGACGAGTTAAAAGCCCAGACAGGCGCTTTATACGCGGTTTTACTAAGAAGATCGGCTACATTTACATTAGTTATCATCTGGCGCCGCCGCCGTAACAGCGCCGTACCGACTAGATTCGAAGTGCCATGACATGACAGAAATCGGTCAGATCAGAACCAATCCTCATCAGCATGCCTATTAAAAGCTTTTCAGGGAATGTAGGTTTACCTCAAGTCTCCTTTACAGTCAGCAAGTAGTAAGTATACAAATATTATGCACATAAATTACGAAAATGTCATTAGCGCATATTATCAAATAAATCTTATCGTATCCAAGAAGCTGCGGCTGTTTAAGACGACGAACTTATGTAGTAAAAATGAGATTTTAAAACAGAAGAACTCACATACTACAATACGAGTAGATAAGGTCGAGAACGTGATAGAGTAAATTCGCTAAATCGTAAAAGATTACAAAGTGAAGGCTGTTTTTTCAGTTCAAAGTCAGTCCAAATTAATAAAGTAAAAAAAACAATAATCTAAAACGTAAAATGCGTTTTTTTAAACGCTCTCTTATGGGTTTATTTTAAATAATATTCACTAAAAAACAGCAATATCCAACCTTTTCTTGATTCACCACACCACCATCTGTTCCCTTTCGCTGTGCGATGGACACATTGCGCCTTAAAGGTAAATAACAAGATAATCCGCCAAATCGTTTCACTCGTAGCACATGAAAGAGGTTATAAGGGTGTTTGTTTTCTCGACTGATGGGTATTATGTGAGATCTACTGAAGGAAGCTTATAGCAGACCTTCAGGATTTATTGTTTTCGTATCGCTTACTTTTACTTGGTCAGAGTTCTTTGTTTTTTTCGCGGGTGGGATGGTTAGTCTTGTTTCGTTCTAAATATCACACTTTATTTGTGGAATTACAATTATCTTTGTGTTCAGTTTTTGGCAGTTAGGCGTGGGCGTTTCTTGTGATTTGAAGGTGGGAGAAGGGCCGTGTGCTTTTGGAATAACAAAACTGACTTGTAAGTAGTTACTACTATGGTGATGCTTTTGATTGCCGGAATTTAGTGTAATTTTATATATACATTATTATTATGTTTTCTACACAGAAATACATTACTTATGTCTTCTATTATATCTAACAAGTTCCGCGGTTCAGAAGTATCAAGAGCTTATTTATACAGTCGTCAATAAGTATGTTATTTCAAGTTTTAACAATGTTATTTTAAATTTTGTTGCATGTTCCCTGTGATATTATGTCTGGGGTATGCTCAAAATCAGCGCTGTTTGCTGTCTATAGATCGGCAGCTTTACTGAGCATACTGCCATTTGCCAAGAATGCTTAAAACTTTTTTTCTCTTACATTTAAGGCTGCAATTTAGGTTTAAGTTTTTTTTTTCAGTTTTTTCAGTGCCAGTGCTTTAGATTTATTTAAAACTAGCCTTCCGCCCGCGGCTCCGCCTTAGTTTCTTCAGCTCAATCTCAGCCACATTTTCAGATTGGGCGTTATTTTACAGCGTATATGTTAAACAAGCTCATAACGATGATAATAAAGAAAACTGAATTCAAATCCGTTAAGTGGTTTTAGAGTTAAATTGTATCATACTCGTACACACAGACGTACAAATTTCTAAATAAAAAAATGGTATAGACGATTTTTAACTACTTTATTATCAGTATACAAAAGATATATATGCTTCAAACATTTTAGACCTTAGAGATAACAAATAACGTGCTCTGTATACGAAACTTAACAGAATTATTATTTCGTGGTTTTTAAATATTTTTGGCACGCTCACAGTCTTTAATATTTTATTTTTATCGTAAGCATACGGGTATAGAAAGCACTCTCATAAATAAAAATACAAAGATGGTGCACATAAAATCTACCTCTAAAATATAATAATACTCACTAAGAAAAGAATATCCAAGTAATTTTATATTCTGCATTCTATGAAAGCTGCAGTAAAAGCACACGATCAATCATTCTCGACAATATCTAGCCAGTCAAATGAAACTCTACGTTTTAGTCCGGTAATAGCAAGCAATATTATATAGCCGGGTTTTAAATAAGGGTAATATTGGTATAATGAATGTACATTGTTGACGCGACTCGATTTTTGCAATTTGATATGACCAAATTTATATAGAGGTGGATCATTTATCCAATACATATTAACATATCGTCACTACATCAATCCCCGGGGACAGAGGTGTTCTCAAATGTAAATTGTGAAATGCAAGTCACAGTCCACACGTAGTACACCCGCTTTTCACCGATGATTATTGCGTTCCAAACGTGATGGGTGGAGAGTCCTATCGCCGTACGTCGGGCACCAATAGACCAGGTTAACGTGCATTCCGAAGCACGCAAATCCAACACAAATTATTGAACGTTTCTCCTCTAGGAAGGAAAATTATTGGGAGAGAGTGTCCTCAGGTGCAAAAATGTCAAAAGGTTGTATCTCCCTGCATAGTTCGAGAAATGAGTTTGTCTTCAATGCAGGTTACATTTCTTGTTAAATGAAAAATAGTTTAGATACGAGAAATCGTTGTAGGAAAAATAACACTTCGTCTTCTATGAAATTGTTTACAGTACAAAGAAACTGAAAATCTTATTTATGGAGTTTTGTTGTGTAATAAAAATTGTGGTATAATTTAATTTTAAAGTCTCTTTCTTTATGATATATTGTAACACACACAGAACAGATTATTATTTGCAATCAAAGTTAAATAAAAGTAACGTGAAAGTAGGACCCAAGCTCGATACGAATAACAAGGTAGTTGGTTCGTAAAAGGATTATGATGATGTACTGGATGCCAAGACTTCTTTTTTTACCTTAGGAAATACGTAATATTACTAAAATTTTTCATAGAGCCACTTTTTTGCAAGGTAACTACTAAACCGTCAACTTTGCAACTGTTCATTTCTTAGCATAAATAGGTACATACGTGTGATAACTTGCCAAGTCAATGATTAATTCATACCTTATGTACGAAAATAAACCGCAAATAGTTTCGTTTTTAGCAGATTATTTACGTTTTACAACGTTTTAATGCCAAGTAAATCCATTATGGATTAAACAAACCGGTTGAGTGTATGAATTAAATATCGTGAAAGTAGTACAAGTGTTTGTTCTTGCAAAATAAACCAAAATTTCAACTCTTCATTTACTACTACTTCCATAACAAAATTTGCTGTTTTTTGTCACACTCATCTATTCTCCGGTTCCACATCCAGACCGCTGCGATCAAAATCCCAAAAATAAACATCCATATATCATCTCCAATGTTCAAATAAAACCGGGCAAAAGTTCCCAACAAGTGGAAATATTAAGGTCGTTACACACGTGAGCTTTATCGGCGTAGATTTATCAGCGTCGGTTACCTCAGCGGTAAGCTCGACGATAAGTCTGACTGTAATACTGTTATGTGATGCAGCTAGATTTGGACCGGCTTTGAGCCCTACTGAGGTACGTTGCGGGGGGCGGCTGGATGAGGAGGACGGAGGACCGACATGAGTGGTGAAATTTGGGAAAGGCCCATGTCCAGCAGTGGACGAACAGGGGTGATGGATGGATGAAAAAGCAGTAATTCAACGTTAAGGTGAAGTAGATCGCATAACGAGAGAGTTAATAAACATGTCTGAGAAAGCGCGTATCAGAGTGGTGCGGTGAATCAAGAAGAGATTGGTTAAAGCGATTTTTTTCTTAGGAATAAAATTTTATATATATTCACACAAAAGTATATTGAAGAAACAATACGCTATGCTATGTTTTAGATAATGCGTTTATATATGTATTGTTTAAAACAATCATTACTGTTAGGTATTTTTATTGTATATGCTTGGATGGACGGCCAAAAATCAGCCTTCATGTTATCTACCCAAAACTGTTTACCGCCGCGCTGGAGGACGTCTTTAAAACACTAGACTGGAATGGGCGATGCATAAACGTAAACGTAGAGTACATTTCACATCTTCGCTTTGCCGATGACATCGTGATAATGGCGGAATCGCTGCAGAAACTGGAGGAAATAGTGCGCGGCCTTAGCGATTCTTCGAGACGAGTGAGCTTGTGGATGAATTTGGATAAGGCTAAGGTTATGTCTAACTGTCATGTCATCCAAGGGCCACTAACCATCGACAATTTCAGCATCGAAGTTGTTCAAAAATATGTTTACCTGGGTCAAGTGCATAACAACAACTTCGACGCCGAGGCTGACAGAAGAATATGCTTGGGTTAGGCAGCATTTGGAAAGTTGCGTCACATATTTACGTCATCAATACCGCAGTGCTTAAAGGCTAAGATGTTCAATCGGTGCATCCTTCCTGTGATGATGTATGGCGCTGAGACGTGGTCTCTTACAAAGGGCTTGATCCACCAATTTAAGGTCGCTTAGCAAGCTATGGAGAGGGCTATACTTGGGGTATCTCTGATGGATAGAATCCGAAATGAGGAGATCTATCGGAGATCGAAAGTAACCGACATAGCCTGCAGAATCAGTAAGTTAAAGTGGCAGTGGGCAGAATATATTTGTCGCCGACATGATGGCCGTTGGGGCCGAAAGGCTTTAGAATGGAGACCGCGTACAGCAAAGCGTAGTGTAAGCCGACCTCGTGCCCGCTGGACCGACGACCTGAAGGACGTTGTGGGTGGCGGCTGGATGAGGAGGACGGAGCACCGACATGAGTGGCGAAATTTGGGATAGGCCTATGTCCACCAGTGGACGAACACAGGCTGATGGATGGACCTATTTTTTAAAACAAATTGAGATTTTAAAGATATTTTTTTTGTAATATATTCGCTGAATTCTCACTGAAAAGCTTCTAAAAATCATTCGGTTCATTGAATCGCTTACAAAAGTTCTTAGAACGACTACCTCGCCAATTTCTGGTTTAACGTTAAGTCTTCTAACTAAGCAATATTCCAAACTTTCGTAGATGGTTCAAAAAATTGGTCAAATAAGACATTAAGCACACACCCCACAAGGTACTCGCACGACGTTCCTCAGTCGCGAACGTACGAGGATCGAATAAATCGCGTGACGTCATCTGTGTAATGTGAAATGTGTATTATACGCCTGTTGTGTACGAATGCGGCCTTTATTGTGTGGTTCAGAATTTATCATAGATACTTTTGTAACTAGATGAATTTGTTTAGTTATTACATTACACAACTATGAGAAAAGCAACACTCTTTTTTGCAATTACCTTTTGTTTATGAGTCTTAAAGCTGTACTCTTAACTTTGGAATTGAATCTACGTAAGTAGACTTTCATAGACTAGCCTCGTCTTTGCTTAGTTGGCTTGTTATTATCGTGGATTAAGTTTCAGAATAGATTTTAAATCTTAACCTTTCGAGTATTGACAAAAACGTATTCTCGCTGTTTTATTGCTTTGTCAGCCTCTGTTTCACTTAAAAACTAAAATATTTTTGTAACTATTTGATCTAACTACAATATGTGTTGCTTCAGACAGTTAAGAAGGTTCGAATCCTGGCCCGAGGAATTTTTTCAAATTCTGGTCTTTACATTTGTTTCTAATTTATCTTTTCTGGTTTGTAATGCACTCAAATAATAATATTTAGAGTATTCCAAAGCAATGGATTTTGCAATAAAAACATAATCTTAGTTAATGAGAACTGTGAATTTCTTAACTGTCTGAAGCAACACAAATTGTAGCGACGACAGCGCCATTTGTTTCTTAATAACAAGGCGTGAAATCACATAACGCCCTCGTGAGCGTCAGTATGTGCATTACAAGCTAGTTAGATCAAATAGTTACAGAAATATTCGGTGGACAAGGTATGGTGGAAAAATTCAACGGTCTAGGTAAGTACCTCGGTGGCGCAATTTGTAGCGCGCTTGTCTGGGAAACAAGAGGTCGCAGCTTCGAAACCTGGCCCGAGGAATTTTTTCAAATTCTGGTCTTTACATTTGTTTCTAATTGATCTTTTCTGTTTTGTAATTCACTCTAATAATAATATTTAGAGTATTCCAAAGCGATGGATTTCGCAATAAAAATATAATCTTAAAACGAAAATAATCAAAACTCTTAGCAAATTCCTGATAACAATCAAAATAGCGTTGCATGCGGGAGTTCACTGGAACCTTATTCATGGATAATATTAATTTAAGTCGGGTTCAGTTTTCCAAATCCTCAATAAAGTTTAATAAGATGATTACTGTGAGTCCCGTACTCTTCCCACTAATATTATTAATGCGAAAGTTTGGATGTATGGATGGATGGATGGATGTATGTACGTTTGTTACTCTTTCACGCCGTAACTACTGAACTGATTGGTCTGAAATTTTGCATGAATATAATTCTAGACCTGGAATAGGAAATAAGCTACTTTTTATTCCATAAATCAGTTCTTAGGGGATGAGAATAAAATTTCCAGTTTCTATAGAAAAGTGATGTGTCACCCTTTCACGCCGTACCCATTGAACCGATTGGGCTGAAACTTTGAACAAAAAAGTTCTAGATCTAGAATAGGATAAAAACTACTTTTTATCAAAAGCGTACAAAATGGGAAACACAGTAGGCGCATTTCAGCAGCTATGTTTACTGTATGTAACAGTCCGAAAAATATTGACAGATTGTATAGGAGTACACAAAAACTAATTCAACGCAAGCGAAGCCGTGGGCAAAGGCTAGTAAAAAAATGATATAGCTGACATATAAATACAACTACCAATAATGTGATATATAGTGATCGTGCAAGATACATAAATTTTCTGTGCCCAATAGTACTACGCCATACTACGATGAGTTTTATTCATTATCATGAGAAACATTTTGTGCAACACAAATAAACATATTGAGTATTGAGTATTACTGTATGCATATCATATGCATATGCATTTCTTCATGTTTTAGACGGAAAGTGCATTTTGAATAAAATATACATGTACCCTGGTACCCGTTTGATTGTAAAAACACTCATCCAGCCATACGAAAGCACAAACTGAATTTTTAAACATCAAATGAAACCCATCAAAATTTGTTTAAAATAGCAAACGCAGTACGATGCATGCCGTACATATAAAGGGCCAATAGAGAACAAAGGGCAAAGCACAAAGCTGGTATCTGTCTGTTTCCAACTACGTTTCTATTCAATTTGCGATTTTCTATCCGAACTCGTTGGAATTTTCATCGGTTTGTAATCCAGTGCAATAGGGATGCGGGCAATCTGATTCAGGCGAGTTCGTGTCATAGGATGCATGCATACTGCAGCCTGCATAGGGCTCACAAGCTTGGTGTAGAGCTAAAGCTCAGATCAAGGTGAAATCGTCATTGGAAAAATGTGCTGCGCGAGCGCAGGACGAACTTATGTAATGTATTGAGCGCGAGTGAGCAAGTTAGACATAGTATACAAACTTAACGTAAGCGATAAATCTGACTGAATTTCAATAAAATAAGAAAATCTTAGGTATAATTCAAAAAAATCTTGTAGCCCAATAATGGACAAGTGTACACAAAATATTCGCATTAATTGTGTAATGATACGTACGATTCACATTACAGATATAAAACGTGATAAATCAAATTTTCAAGGTTTTTTTTTTCATTATGTCAAAGTTTCAAATCGTGATTTTTAGATAGTCAAAAGATTTCTCATACCTTCGAAAACAATTTGTATTTTTTTCAGTGCTGTATTTACATCTGGTTTTCTGAAAAACTTGTACAAAGTTGCATTTCCAAAAGGCGTTACTTGTACGGTTACTAGCTAAAGAATTGAAAATAGGTGTTGCATACTTTTAAACACTGAAATGCTCATTAATTTTATTGGTGAATTATTGATTTATTACATAAATACAAGTTATTTTAGTATTGAAATTATTATAGTCGTTTTATATCATAATTAAAACATTAATACATTTTGAAATAACATTTTGAACATTTTATTTTAAAATATTGCCCAGTCGGTTAACAAAGTGAGCCTAAATGTTCTTGCAAACACAAGACGTGTAAAAATTGGCTCTTGTTTTTATTTTGATTAGTTACCTAGCCTAGGCTTTTTTCGTTTTTTTGACGTACCTATGAAAGACATCCAATTATTACTAAGCTAAGTCTCGTGACGTGCCAAGACTTATTTTAATACTTTAGTTAGAAATAAATATTTAGCTTTTATTTGTGTAAATTATAATTTTTTGCCATGAAATAAACAAACAAATATTTTTTTCCAAGTATATTTCGCCCCACTTTGGGGCCCGATCGAGTCGATTGATGCTGGCCACAAAGTAGGTCAAAATATATTTAGAAAACCTAAAAAGTGCGAGTCGGACTCGCCCACCGAGGGTTCCGTAAAATTAGTAAAAGTTTAAAAAAATCTACAAAATGATTTGTTCAATACTATTGCTTAACCTCGATTATTTTTATGATTTAATTACAAATTTATAGTTTTAAGATTTTTTCCTATATTTGTAGTATTAGATGGTATTACTTGCCAAATTTCACAGTTCGTGAGTTCGGTCATCGGGAAATACCCTATAAATTTTGATTCCCTTGAGAGAGTAGAAATATACGTTTTTTGAGTTAACTTTGAAGTTTTATTTTTCACAGCTTAATGGGACTGCAGAGATGGTTTTAATTTAAACTCGATAACTTCACGCGTTCCCGAGATAAAGGGTCTTGACAGACAGACAGACGGACAACAAAGTGATCCTATAAGTGTTCCGTTTTTTTTCCTTTTGAGGTACGGAACCCTAGAAATTGATTTTTTTTGTTTAGTTTATGCCAAAAAGAGATACTTACATACTTGATTTTCAACATAAAATATAGATTTTTTCTTGTTTTGTTTTTGTACTTTGGATTAAAAATGTTTCCGGTTTCTGCCAAATTCCGGCACAAATAAACACACAACTGGCTCAAAACAACACTACTAAATCATGATTTCCTACCAAAATATTATAAAGACGATAAAATTTGCTTGCCCTGTAACTACTCCAGTGGTATTTTTTATTATCGTCGAGCATTCGTCAAGGGAATAAATACAGGTGTATATATTTTTTGGCGGTGATATTCTACGAGACTGGACTCTTTGTGGTATTGAAGCTGTGCTCATGTTGTCCACACAAAAGACCGAGCCAACGATGCACGGTCGAATCGAACGGACGCGCTCGAGACGAGTTTATATATTTTTGTGTAAACTCACCTTTATATACAGAGGAACTTATGTGCTTCGAGAGGGTGGAGAGCAAAACTAAATTGGGATTTCAAGAAGAAAAATATTTTTCTTTTACAGAGATGTCAATTTCAGCAGCTATACTTGTGTAGTCAGAGTAGGTGAGGGTAAGCGAAAAGAATTTGTTACGAAGTACATATACGAGCTGAGTTTGGTTACTGGGGACTTTGTTACTGATCAGTAACAAGGTTCCATGACCAACATCTTACTCGCGAATCCTCCTAAAGTTATTCGGGGGAGAGTAAGAGGACAGTTCTCAAATAGGCATAACCAGGTCGACCACCATTGCCTGGGACCGATCCATGGCAGTATATCCATCCCAAATTGCCGGGCCTTATAAAAACAGCCTGGTGACAGGCAGCAGCGTCATTGGTACCAGGGTTTCGGCACCGCGATCACCCACCCGCCTACCCAGCGTGTGTGAGTATAGGCATTTCTTCCAGGAGGACCGCCAAAAGTGTCATCTTTGGCAAGCAAAATCTTGGACAGGACCTATGTTCAGCAGTGGATGAAACAGGCTGATGGATGGATGGATGTAGTACTTGACTCGGGGTTATTTTGACCAAGTATAGGGCCACAAATAATATTTTTTGTATTTTGCAAAAAGGGTCAATGAATCTTGGTCCTGACCTGACTACTAACTGAGTCCGAGTTTGGCTTCGGCTATATCAGTCAAAGCCACCTTATAAAACATCGCCACGACATATATCTCCGAGGGGGTGTCAGAACAGAAATGTTTCCGCGAGCTTAGACTGTTGCTAGAAAAGTAAACACTCGTAATACCATCTTTTCGCCGACGGCCAACGTCCCAACGTGATAGGAGCTATGAGCCTTATCGCCGCACTTAGGGCACAAATACATGCTTTTTATGGCACTCAGGTTTACTTCACAGTACTTTTAGGGTTCCGTACCTCAAAATCCCGAAAACGCGTGGTGGTATCGAGTAAATTAAAACCATATACAGTTATAGGTGGTAGAGATGATGCCGGGCTCGACTGTGGAGGTACCACCATCTTACTCGCAAACACCCCGAAGTTATTCGGGGGAGAGTAAGAGAACAGCTCTCAGGCAAAACCAGGCGGCCCACCATTGCCTGGGACCGATGGATGGCGGTATATCCATCCCCAATTGCCGGGCCTTATATAAAACAGACTGGTGACGGGCAGCGGCGTCACTGGTGCAAGGGTTTCGGCCTGCCCAGCGTGTGTGAGTATGGGCATTTCTTCCAGGAGGACCGCCAAGAGTGGCGAAATCCTGGAAAGGCCTATGTCCAGCAGTGGACGAAACAGGCTGATGGATGGATGGATGGATACAGTCTATAGTTGCTTGAAGCTATAAAAAAAACAAACTTCTAAGTTAACGAAACGTAACAACCGTTTATGCCGCAAAAAACGTATATTTCGACACTCTCAGGGGAATCAAAATTTATAGGGTACTAGCTTTTGCCCGCGGCTCCACCCGCGTCGAAGAGATTTTCGTGGAAATAAGGAAAAAAAATGTATATGGTTTTTCGAACGACTATGTGTAAGGGTCACCATGTTTTACCAAAGCGCTAATAAATACCTATCAAATAAGCCCAAACTCTAACTCTGTATCAGCTGAGGAGATCCCGTACCGTAACTTCTAATTACTACAAATAGAAAAGTTAATTCCGAAAATCTTTAAATGACGATAACTTTTTTTCCGAGATCCGATTTTAATGAAATATTCTATTGCAAATAAAGCTCTGTACAGCTGTGAAAACTACATGAAAATCAGCTCAGTAGTTTTGGTGATGTGCGTGAACAAACAGACAGACAGACCAGACAGACAGACAGACAGACAGACGGACAGACAGTCGGAAAAGAATTCTAAAAATCGTTAATTTGTATTCTATTACTCTTCTTTAGTCAGCCCCTTTCTATTTCTATTACTTTTCTTTAATGTACAGACACAGCGGTTTCTACTGTTTTATTATAAGTATTTTGATTGATTTTCCGTTGACCTATAAATATAAAATTTGGTAAGTAATACCGTCTTATACTACAAGTATAGGGAAAAATCTGAAAACTATGAATTTTTAATTAAATCATAAAAAATATAGTTATAAAAAAAATATTAACGGTACCCTCGGTGGGCGAGTCCAACTTGCACTTGTCCGGTTTTTTTTCCGGTTTTGTGAGTATACATAACGTTGCATATAAATTTCGTAAAACTCGTTGGAGTATTCTCGACTAGTAAGTTTCAAACCTGGTTCTCAGAATCTAAAACAACTTGCGGGCTTTAAAATAATTTTGCTATTTATATATATTGTTTAAATAAAGTACGATGACGCTTTGTATCCACTATGGAATAAGCATTTGTTTAAGGGCCCGTTATCTCTGACATTGAGCACCTCATTTCGCACCTCACAATTCATTATTGTTTAAAATAGCGCGCTCTCAAAAATCCTGCTTTTCTCCTAAAAATAGTATTTAGGTACGGTCAAATTAAAAAAATATACCCATTAATCACTTAGTAAAGTATCTTTTCTTTAATTACCTGCAATTTTCGTATAATTTTGTCATGTAAATTTCATGTAAAACGAACAAGTCTTGAAAAATCAAGCAAGCTTCCGATTTTTTTTTGATCAAGCAAAGTGTAACGTATCGCAAATTGAACCGTCATAAAGTCTACAGAAAAGATGTAAAGACACAAAAATTATCACAATTTAATGATCTAAAACGAATTTGAAAAGAGACAATTTCAAGATACTTAAGTGAGTCAAGATACCCCCCTTAATTCATATTTTTTGTTCATAACCACATTTCAAATACATATAAAATATATATTACAATAAAAGATATATTTTATACATTCTCAAATCTAAAAACGTAATTAAATAAACTTCGCTTTATAAAAAAAAATCGCAAAGTAAGCTCTTAAAATAACGAATCCAGTGTATAGCAAATTTTTTCTCTAAGGGAATTGAAATATCGCGTGAATTTTATTTACGCAACGTGAAATTTTTTAACTTTTTATTTCTTATGTGTTTATAAAATATATAAATTTATTTCTATTACAGACATTATTACATTGTCTGGGTAATGAGTATTCTTAACTACCCGATGTTGCAATAGGTGACGGTATAGATAGGGCAATAATTAACGTCCTCTAGGCGCCATGTGGCTCACTATTAAGTGAGTATCTATACATATTGCTCACTATAAAGTAGTACATAACGTTGCAGTATGGAAAAGCACATGCGTAAATTCGCTGGTCGTGTTGACAACTGGATAGCTCAGTTGCTACAGCAACCGCCCGGTAAGCGAGAGGCCCCGGGTTTGAATCATGGTTTAGAGTTCTTCACGTCCAGATTTACTTTTCTTATTTTCTGTACCGCATTGACATAAACTTAATTTTTTTTTCTGTTTTTCTCAATCATCTGATGAACTGACAGATCACAGGTGCAATTGTGTAAGCCAATGGTATTCAAATTGATTGTCATATGGCTATTCGGCTAAGCAAATTAACCCGTTTGACAATTGAAATCGTACATTTTTTACCGTCAAATGAATACGATTGTCTTGTTTTGTTGTTGACAACCAAAAACGTACGATTTCAAATTTGCTTAGCTGAATAGCCATAATGACAATCAATTTGAATACGATTGGCTAATTACACCTCCGATCTGCTACCATCCTGACTCATCTCTTTCGTTTGTCTTAGCCTTTGCCTGCAGTTTTGCCCGAGATCAATGAATCTTTGCCCCGTTTTCGGCTTGGGCATTATTTTATGATCACTCTCTATAGCTTATGTCTTGACCGGGGTCACTACAATGATAATAAAATAAAAAACCATATCCAAACCCGTTGTGTGGTTCCAGATTTAAAACGCCTATTCAGTCTTTGCCCAGTTTGCGGCTGTGGCGTTATGTTATGAACACCCCTCATAGCCTATGTGTTGACCGGGTCACTACGATGATAATAAAAAACCGAATCTGAATCCGTTCAGTGGTTCTCGAGTTATAAAAGCGTTTATTCAATTTTTGCCTCGTTTCCAGCTTGGGCGTTATTTTATGAACACCCCTTATAGTTTATGTGTTGAACATGGTTACTAATATGATAAAAAAAATAACCGCATCCAAATTCGTTGAGTGGTTCTCGAGTTATAAAAGCGTTTATTCAATCTTTTCCCCGTTACCGGTTTGGGCGTTATTTTATTAACATCCTATGTGTTTTGCAGGGTCACTACTATGATAATAAAAAAAAACTGCATCCAAATCCGTTAAGTGGTTCTCGAGTTAAAACAGAACATACAGTCATACAGACAGACAAAAATATTGTTTCGGTCTCAGTACGGTACCAATAACCCATTTCATTTAGAATTTCGCGAAAATCTTCAATGTACTTTTAATACTTTATTATTAGTAAAGATATTACTAGCTTTTGCTTGCGACTTTGTCTACACTGAAAATTTGAGCGAATGAACGATCATAACTTGATCTATGTATGTTCAGAAAGGGTTTCATTAAAAATCTTTGTCTAAGCCAAAACTATATCGCGCGTCAGTTCATAAGTCCGTGTTCATAAGGCTGATATTTTTCAAATAATTTTTTACACGTTGAAGGGGTCCTATATCTACTTATATTTATCTGAATTTATTTTCCTTATATGGACAAAATTCTTATTACGATTTTATTATGCGTGGGAAAGGTAAAATATCAAATCAAATCAAATCATTTATTTGTTCAACATAGGTCTTATAAGATATTTACAGATTGAGATGTCCAGCTACGTTGCGCCTTAGTGGCATACAAATATTATTGTTTCTTAAAATTAATATACACAGTAGAAATACAAATAAAACTAAATTAAAGTTACAAAAAACAATTATTTGAAATGTCACAATTTCACAAAATTTTTATAAAATCATAAATCGGTCGTGCTACCTATCTTCTAAAAACTCATTAATGGTATAATATGCTTTTTGTGATAAAAAATGCATCAAAGTTGATTTAAAAATGTTAATGCATTTAATGTCACGAAGAGCAGCTGGCAATTTATTATAGATCTTAGGACCCATACCCAGAACACTTTTTTTTAAGAGGCCGGTTTTTGAGGGATTACACGCTATCATATTTTGATGCCTTATACTTTTAAAATTTAAAAACAAGTGTTTATTAGTTTTAAGAAATACTGCTAGCTCATAAATGTATAAGGAGGGTAAGGTTAAAATTTTTAGCTGTATAAAATGAGCCTTGCAGTGATCTGTTTTCCGAAGTTGTTCTACAAATATTTTTAGAAAAAAAATAACTCTGGTTTTTTATGCAATATATTTCATCAAGCTATCTTTTGTCTTTGTGTACATATTGACTGCAAGGTGATGCTATTTATTTCAAATTAAAATAACTTATTTTGTAAAGTAAATAAACTACACTTTAACACTTTTTATTAATCTTAAAAAGCAATAGAATGAGACAAAAATATAAATATAATACGGGGAAATACAATAAAAATGTTTAAAATTTACGGTTACTTAAACTGAATAAAATCATATGCATATTATGTTTATTTTTAACACTTGTACTTATCCACAATATAGTTGTATTATATATTATACCCAACCGGTTTCGCTATTCAGCATTCTCAAGGGCTTTACTAAAATACTTATTTAATTACATTTTGAGAATCTACAATTAAAACTACGTGCAATAAAATAGCAATAATAATGAAGTGATTAGGGGAATTCCAAATAAAATAAGGCCGATAAACACTGGAAGATAGATGACACAACGATGTGAAGTGATGTTTGAAAATGAATACGAAAACGTATTGTAATGCCAACGTTTTACAAACAGTTATTGTTTAGTGATGGAATATGGAATAGTGATAGTTTGGTGATGGGGATGTCATAAGTAAGAAATATACACATTTCGGTATAAAAGAAAAACAATGAAAAATTAAATTGTATGTCATAGGAACAGTGTAGAAACTCAATAAAAACAAATTTAATTGAATACCTAATATTAAAATAATAAAAAATGTCAGGACTATAGAAAAAAGTAAATGCAAATAAAATTTATTATAGGTTATTTTAAAAATGTCTGTTGAATGTAGAACTGATAATGTCAATAAACTTAAAAACTATTTAAAATATTGCAGTAATCGGCAGTTATTTATGGCAAGTTGTTGGTTTAAAATGTCATTGAATCAAAATTAGTTAGTTGGTTTATTTCTAGAGCTTCTAAAGCAGATAGTTTTCTGCTTTTACCACAAACATGTAAGGCTTCAAAATTTAGTTTGGCATCAAAAGTATGATTTTCATTAATTAGGTGCTCTGCAAAGTTAGAGTTAGTTTTGTTTAAGTGACAGTTTCTGGAATGTTCGCCTACTCTTGTTTCGAAGGATCTTCCAGTTTGACCGATATATTTTTTGTTACAATTGGCACAAGTGAGCTCATAAATACCGTTTTTTGGCGGATATCAGCCTTGTCCTTAAATTAGAAATCTTTTTAATGTCTTGTTGTTGTAAAAAGCAGGGTTTCTATCTTTGAGTAAGCGAGAGAATTTGTGCGATATTTTACCAAGAAACGGTAGCTTAGACCACTTGTTAGTTTCCGTTGTCTTTGGTACGGTTGAGGTATCCGTGTGGTATAATAAGGCTCGGGACATTTTTAACTTCTTTTTATGGACTATGTCATCAAAGATGTTTGAGGTGTACCCGTTGTTAATTGAAATTTCCTCAATTATGTTTAGCTCCGAATTATAGTTAACTTTACTGAGGGGTACAGATAGTAATCTGTGGACCTTTGAGTGAAATAATGCGTATTTATGAGATAGTGGGTGTCTAGATTTAGAGTGGATGATGTTATCACTGAAGGTAGGTTTCCGGTAAATATTGAATATATGTTTATACATAAAAAAATAGAATAGAATATGATATATACAAAATGCAAAAAAAATAAGTTGATAGATAAATAAACTAAGAAGATATAGAATAAGCTAAGAAGATATATACTAACTATGTACTATTATAAAAAATCACTCTCTAGTCTTAATTTTGAGTCCAAAGGTCCATTTACAACTAGGAGCGATTGTATCTAATCGTGATTTTGTTGGGCAGTCCCCTGAAACTGAGTTTAATCACGGAACCCTAAAAAAATCTCCACTCACAAATTCAACGGATGCTAATCTAATCTAATTTAAAATTAATCTGGAAGATGAAAAGCGAGCTGGAGGGTCCGGGACTCGGATAAAATTGGGTTCCTTCGGCCACGCTGAATTTCATTAAGGATCAGTGATATCGCCGGGGGCGAAAGAACCTTCAATACGTTAAAATCAAATGACATCAAGCAAAACAGTCGCCGTTTTACGTTGTTCCCGCCTCTTTTTAGCTTCGATTTTAACTTGTGGGTCATGTATGTAGATGGTGAAATTCACTTTGATATGTGTTTTTATAATAAAAGAAAAAGGGAATCGTATTTAAAATTTTGTATATTGAACGTTTTCTGAATCCTGACAAGTCTAACTTGTTTAAATGTGCAATATTATGGCACAGGTTGGAGCTTTCGATGAGATTATGACTTATCATCATCAAATATATTCATATGTACTCATCATTATCAATATATTCGTAATAAATTCAATTCAATTTAAAATAAATGGTCAAAAACAAAAGTTACGGTTAAGTTCTTGAAAGCTTGACTTTAGAAACAGCTTAGTATTGAAATGAATTACTATTTACTTTGGCAAATTGAGATCTTATTATCTAATCTAGGAGTTTCAACACAAAGACTTTTCTAAAGAGTTTATAGATGTAATATTGACAAACAAAAATATATGAAAAAAGATTGCTTACGCAAACTCTGCTGTTGCTTGCGTCTCTGATGAATCTGATATTAAAATTTATTTCATGGATGCTAATGAGAACCTAGTTAAGGCCTTACCCCTGGTGCACGATAATCTTACTGAGCGATTTTGAACTTCAGTATGTTGTCAGAAAGTCTACATTAGAACGCTCGCTTCGCGCGCTGGCGGCACGCAAAATCAGTGAATTTTCGAGGTTTTTCTGGATTTTACGAAAAAGTATTTGATGTAGGAGTTTTTTCACCTGACATCAGAAAATAAACCATGTTTTCTTGTTACATACGTATAGCAGTAATTTCAGACATAAAACTCAAGCCCTTTAAAATATAATTTTATATATTTAAACGAATTAATTATTTAAAAAGGCATTATTTTCAAAAATAAAATCTATCTAGTGAAATACCTTCAATTAGGTAACCGACCTGATATCTTGAAAAAACACGTGGCAAAGTTTTACATTGATCAGACTACTTAGACTCAGCATATTAAAACAAACACCGTTGAAAGACCAAAGGCAAGCCCTCAAGGTGATATGTTAATATCTGTATAAGGTCATACAATTCAAATTGAAGAAAGTTTAAGTGGTGATAGAGTATTCCCAATAGAACACTTTCCAACGAAAAAAAAAAACATTTTGTGCGATTTTTTTTTTCACCTTTCCATAGGAATTTAGTCAGCTGATTGAACCACTTTGTACTGGGAAGTGACAAAAGTATTTATCTGGGCAAAAACTATTTTTCTCTTTTCGAATGTGATATACATGATCTACCCTAGAATTATTTTTATTTATTATTGTAAGACCTTATAGCGACGGTCACGTGTGTCACCTTAAACGGAAAAACGTGCAGGGAGGGAGGGATTCAAGGCGAAAGAGCAAAAATGTTTCTTTTATTAATATAAAAAACCAAAAATATCTACCAAAATGTTCTAAAAACAAAATCTAGATATTTCTAAAGCTCATCTAGTATAATATGTTTGAGCTCTGTACATAATTTCTATTCGTAGAAAGAGGAGAAAACGTGTGTTTTAAGATGTTATTTTAATAATTATTTCTATCTAGTGTAAGTTTTCAATCACGTTTCTGTTCAGCAGGAATCTAGAAAAAGTTTTCAATAATGTTATACAAATTTATCATAGCTTCTTCCTGAAGTTTGTAACAGGAATTTTAATGTATATTTTACATAGTTTTATTTCATAATATAATCAATTCCAATCAAAAGGGGGCTGGCTTGCTCGTCGTACCCTTTATTCATTATTTTAACGATCAACATCACTTTTTAGGATCTTTGGCATATCTAAAACTCAAAATAAGCACTTTGATTAAATAAAAATTACATGAATAGGCACTATCAATCTCGTCAACTGGCCATCGGCAAACTTACGTGTGTTGCTTGTAAGTTACTGTTTACTAAACATTTAAGACATTTAAGGACGTATGTCTGAAATATACAACTGAATAAAACAAGTGTTTTGATGCATATGCGATTTATTTATCTTGCTAAGTTTCTTACCCTTCTTCTTAGCAAGATTAATTGAATGGGCGGATTTAGGCATTATATCTATTTATAGTTTATTTATCTATTAACTTATTTATTCATTGAATTATGTAGGTATGTAATTATGTACAATATTTTAATTTATTACTTATGTTAGTATATATTTGGCTAGGCATTATATTTATTTAGAGTCTATTTAGTTTATTTATCAACTTATTTATTAATTGCATTGTGTAGTGATAATAATATTCTTATTTCTTATTGAATTTTTGAATCTGGCATTATTTATACTTTATTATAAAAATTAAGTGTCCAGTAGACAAGAGAGACAGACTTGAGGTAATAAACTGATAACTTTTTCTTAACTTTTTACTTGGCTGCGTGAGAGAACCAGCTCTCAACATGCTGAGCGATGGGTAACATGACAACCTGCAGACAGACGAAAGCAGTCTACTGTGGACCGTTGCCTTACAAAGAAACTGCCACGTTATAATAGAAGCCATCTTCGTGCGATGGTAGGGCTAATTACGGGACACAGCAACCTCAACAGATATCTCCATCTATATACTAATAGTAAAGTAGTAAAATTGTCGTGTCTGTACATTGAATATTTTTGCGAAATTTTAATTGAAATGGGTTACTTATTGGTATTGTACTGAGGCAAAACCACAGTTTCTATAATTTTTGTCTTTTCGAACGAGCGAGCGAAGTTCTCCGAGTCTACTTGAACAATCCGGCATTTGTATGTATGTATGTTCAACGATAACTCGAGTATCGTTGATTGGAATGTCAAGAAATTTGGCAGGCGAGTAAATAAGGCAAAAAGAATTTTCAAGTTAAAACATGAGCCAAATCGTTTAAGCGTGAATCGGGCGAGCGCGAGTTCACAGTTCGGGGCGAAATCTGAGGGGGCGAACTACTAGTGTAATATAATTTTAATGTTTCATGTGCAATAAAGAATAAATACTATTAGGCTACTCGAATGAAAACCTCCTTTATAGAGCCACAAAACAAAATAATCCGAGGAAATGCCTGCTTACTTCGTAATATCTAGAGTAATAAATCTTTATAGGCACTCATAGTTGCGTTCTTACGACCATCATTCAATATGGCTAGCTGGATTATGGTCGAGTAATGATTAATTAAATAAATGCTAGCCCTTAAAAAAAACGTATTTTAATTAAATTTTCTTACGAAAGATTTAATTTGAATATGTTAAATTTTGATAAAAAGTCTGGTCTCCTCTTACGAGAAAAATATAACAAAGTTTGATTTTTATTCTAAAGCTCTACTAACTTCTACAAAGTGCTACGAAGTGCTACGAAGAGCTCAGTTGGGCACGTTTCGAGCCCAATGCTTGGTTGTTAGTTTTTAGGGTTCCCTGCCAAAAGGGCTAACGGACCCTGCTATCTGTCCATTCGTATGTCACAGGTACCTAGCTCGTAGACGGAATGAGTTATAATTCTGAAATTTGGATAAATATTGAAAAATGTGGACCCAAAACATTTTTATTTTTTATTTTGTAGTTTTATTTCATTAATTTTGTAGGTAATTATATGTTTGTAATTTTTGCTTAAATTATTCAAGTCTATTAACTTATTTGAATGGTACAGAACCCGAAGGGTGCACTTGACAGGTTTTTTTTATAAATAAAATATAGGTACCTATGTATAATTTATATAAAGAATACTATCTACAGGGTAACAGCGACTTTAGTTGTAAACCTGTAGTTTTGACCGGATTTTAACGAAAGAAGAGGTTTTTGGGGTTCGGAAGTACGCGAAGAGTGCTAAACGGGACCCTTTACTAAGCCTCCGCTGTCTGTCTGTCAGTCTGTTCGTCTTTCTGTCACAGGGGTCTACAATTTCAGCCGTAATAGGTTGAAAATTTATTTTTTTACAAAATACGTGTTACTTTGGCCTCTACCACGACAAACAATAAAAAAAAAATGAAACCAAAGGTGATTCCCCATACAATAAACTTAGAAAAAATAGCATTTTGTTAACTTTAATTGTTTCAGCTGAATTTTTATGTCGGTAATACATACAAGTTTCAAATTTTCACACATTATTGTACATACTCTAAACTAAAATAATAAATAATAAAATTAGGATTCCATACTCAGAAGATGTTAAATTGTTTGCCACGTGGTACTATTTCAGCCCTTTGTTTTGTCGCCGTAATGTTATGTATGCAACGACCTATAGATACTTATTAGCTCATTATATGTATGTCATCCATATGGCAAGGTGGTAGAGCTGATGCCGGGCTCGACTGTGGAGGTACTACCATTTTACTCGCAAATCCTCCCGAAGTTATTCGGGGGAGAGTAAGAGAACAGCTCTCAGGCAAAACCAGGCGGCTCACCATTGCTTGGGACCGATGGATGGCGGTATATGCATCCCCAATTGCCGGGCCTTATATAAAACAGACTGGTGACGGGCAGCAGCGTCACTGGTGCAAAGGTTTCGCCACCGCGCTCACCAACCCGCCTGCCCAAGAGTGGCGAAATCCTGGAAAGGCCATGTCCAGCAGGGGACGAAACAGGCTGATAGATGGATAGATAGATGTATGTCATCTATGTTGTTGATATGTATGTTCTTAGGGTTCCGTGACCGTTTTGTATGGTGGTACGGAACCCTCTGTGCGCGAGTTCAACTCGCACAAGGCCAAATTATTTTCACATAAGCAGCAAAAACCGACGACGTAGAAAGGAAATAATTGATGAAAGATAAACATTTTAAATAAAACATAAATAAATAAATATTATCTAAATCACTTTACGCTAACTCGGTCTCATCTCATCAATTCTAGATTTAATTAAGAAAATGAATATCACGCGTGAAGATAATTTTTCGCGTCGAGTTAGAAACCTGATATTTTAGCATCACTTAGTGCTGTAGATTTCTGTAGGATTTATTTCAACTTGGTACATCTAACGGGGCCCAAGAAAAAAGGTATTGACAGACCAGAACGCTTCGCTAGAAAGGTTTTCTTCTTTGATGGAACCCTGAACAAGTAAGTGTCTCAAACAGCTTTAATAACGGGCACGCAGCGTCTGTGATGGTATTTCACTCACAAAAGTTCCTCCACTGTACAAAGTTACGTGAAAACTCAAACAGTTGATACTAGACTTTATCTTGAGGTGATTGGGTACATTGCTGATACATCACAAAGGTTTGTGCTCAATATGATTAATAGTAGAAGCCTTTCCACCATTAGTTTTAGTTGAGCTTGTCGTTCGCATTGTTGTCACTCTTACGCACCACTTATCACCACAATACAAATGATTCTACAAACGAAAGTATATCATTATTTCAGTATTTTCAGACCAAGTTTTGGGGTAAAAACAATAAAAAACGGCATTTTCAGATCATGTAAAATACGATTAAAATATACTAGAGATACAACAATGTCTGCTATTTATTATTTAACTATTGTTTTGTCTGGGCCTTTATTGTCTAACTTTGACATCCGTCGCAATCACCTTCAAACGCACCGTGATTGGCTAAGAAATGACATTAAACGTCATTTTTAGCCAATCACGACACCTTTGATAGCTACAGGTATAGATACAATAGGCTTGTAGACAGGGTAAACAAAATATTATTCTATTAAGTCCGTCATTTAGATTATCAAAAAATATTGGACACGTATTTTTTCTTTTGTCAATCAAACAAAAAATGACAGAGATAAAGCGCGTCAAAGTTTGGGAGTGGGGTAAAATGACGTCACTTCTGAGTAAAATTGTACCTAGATGTGACGTCACGCGGAACTTCAGCGGGCTATATCTTCATCATTGTTTGTTTAATTGAAAAAAGAAAAAATATGTGTCCAATATTTTCTGATAATCTAACTGACGGACTAATCAATTTTTTTTAGTCATCATGCCTATTAAGTTAGACAAAAAGAGGGTTGGTTCCTTCTAATCAAATGACTATTTGATACCTTTTTAACATTGACACAACAAACCATGGACCTCGGGTCTAGTATAAAATTTACCAAAAAAGTGTCCTTAGTAAAGTGTCAAAATATTAAGAAACAAAACATTTTAATTTGAATCCTATATCATTGCTGCACGGCTTAATTTTGAATGGCGTGTGATTGACACCCTTTTTTAATTTTCAACGGTTTTGACTCTCTTTTGGTTCGGACACTTTAGAGCACAGATCCGATGTCCACTTGGTAGTACGTCAATGCTTTTTAACATCTTGTACGAGTAAATAGGTTAGATGTGTTTAAATTTTCTTAACTATCCATCTATTATATTTTTCATCCTACTTCATTGTGACTCATGCCGAACCCACCCAGGCCCAATTAGCTGGAAATCTAACATTTCACATCACAAATAACTACAGGAATACAAAAAATATATTTCAAACAACAAATAAAAAGAGAGTTTTTTGGGCTGAATATTGAAATTTTCAAAATGTACTTTTATCGAAGGTTTTCCTTATTTTTTTCCCTAAGGGATTTTAGAATAAATTGGTAGTTTTTTAAATTGCAATGTGAAATTTTGTCAGTTGCTTGGAAATAAAAATAGAAAAAAACGTGCCATTCAACCGATTTCATGAGTTTTTTAGTATTTTCAGTAAGTGACATCATCATATTAGATTGATTGATTTTAAAAAATGTGCCTATGAAAATATATAGTGATGACGTCACCTGAAGGTCAAATGAAAGGTATTGCTTTTTTTACACAATAAAAATATCTACTAAGTCTATAGATTTCCTGGAAGTGGTTATAGAATCATAAATATTGACGAGAAAAAGTCCTAGTCTTCAGTTGTTTTAACATGTAAAATTTTCTGTTTATAACAAACTGATTTGACATGCATGAGGAATGGTTATTATGGCTACCATGTTATATAGGTATATTATGTATAGTTTAGAATTTATCAGGAGTCTTTACCAAGAGGAGAGCAGCGTTAATATTTTTACATTACAACCTTAGGGACACAGATGTCCTACTGCACACATAAGTTGCACGGAATTACACACAATGCACTAAGCAACTGTTCGGTCGCTAACATCGGTGCACGGAGCAGTGCACTAATGCATTGTACATTTTTAATTCACGTCAAGAATCCCTAAGGATCCTCTACGGCTGAGTGCCACGCGCTATACTGGGTGTTAAGAAAAATACAGCGATCCTTTTACGACGTATAGTATAAGTGTAATAAAAAAACTGATGCCGGGTCCAGATCGGACCCGAAATATATGTTTGAGATTGTTTAATTTATCCGTTTAATTATACACTTATATTCAAAAATAAAAATTGAATAAAGAAGCTCTTCCAAGTTATTTTTGTTTGTTTATAATTGTATTTTTTTTCAATAAACTGTGTTTACCGTCGGCTTCCTACAACATACAACGAGCGCTTTGCAGATTTGGATCCATTTTGTACAAGTAAATCTGTTTTCAAACGCAACATTTTTCAGCGGCTGCTGGATCAACTTTAACCAACTTTCATTACTTGCACAAGACAGACATACAAAACATAACATACCTTACCCATTACTCGTATTCACTATTTCACTATTTATAATTAACATTGAACACCGTTAATAAGCTGTAAAATACCACTTAATAATCCTTTGTATAAAACTTGTCATACAATTTTCCATGTAAACCCACCTTTATTTACATCTTTATCTGAGTTTCACTCACCCAAACACCCTCACACGTACACATACACACTTATCAATCTACCCACATACTCTCGCAAAAAATTCCTAGTTAGTAACCAAACACAAAGTCTTGCGTCTTTATTGTCTCTAAATTGAATTGTTTAAACTTATAAATTAATTATCATGTTCCCAGTCAATAGTATGTATTTATTGTCTAGCATAGTGAAATCCTTTATTGGCCTTGTTAGCTGATGTTATTATTAGTTTATATTTAATGTATTTGCTGTGGATTTTTGTTCATAAATAAAATAAAATAAAATAAAAATAAAACGCTTATTTATTAGAAATATTTGTCTGATTAAGTAAGTACCTAGTACCTACTACCTACAAACTTTGAATTTATTTAAAAACTGTACCAAGTGTATTAATTGGGTAAATAAGAGCTGCCAGACTGGTTTATGTTAAGAATTTTCCTTATTTTTTGTAGGTTGAAAAAATTGGGTTAGTAAATAAATAAATTTGAATTATAAAAAAATGTCTGCGTAGGATAGGGATGGGTACTCCACTTTCTTTTTTTGACTGGGTACTGGAATTTTTTTTTTTGAATTCCTTCTAATATTATAAATGCGAAAGTTGGTGCGTGTGTGCGTGTGCGTGTGTGTATGTTTGTTACTCTTTCACGCCGAAAAGGATGAACGGATTTGGATGAAATTTATAATGGATATAGCTTATACCCTAACTTAACACATAGGTTACTTTTTATCCCGGAAAAACGCGTGGTTCCTGTAGGATAGATAAAAATCATTGAAAAACCAGGTGTCTAATTAACGCGGGACTTTTTGTTTGTGGTGAAATAAGACAAGGCTTTGTTATATCATACATCAGGTGTCTAATTAGCGCGGTCCTTAATCGTTTGTGGTGAAATAAGACAAGGCTATGTTATCTCATCACACTTCACACTAATATTATAAATGCGAAAGTTTGTGTGTGTGTATGTTTGTTACTCTTTCACGCTGAAACGGCTGGACGGATTTGGATGAAATTTAGAATATACCCCAACTTAACACATAAGTTACTTTTTATCCCGGAAAAAAGCATGTCGTTAAACCGAATACCACGCGGGCGGAGTCGCGAGCAAAAGCTAGTAACTCATAAACTATACGTGGTTGAAAGGATCGCAGTACTTTTACAAACAGCCTTTATTGGCGAGCTGGCTATACAAGAAGTACTGATGACGTGTTCTGATCATACTGAATACATTCCTAGTATAATCGATAGTTAGGTGGTAGAGCTGATGCCGGGCTCGACTGTTGAGGTACCACCATCTTACTCGCAAATCCTCCCCAAGTTATTCGGGGAGAGTAAGAGAACAGCTCTCAGGCAAAACCAGGCGGCCCACCATTGCCTGGGACCGATGGATAGCGGTATATCCAGCCCCAATTGCCGGGCCTTATATAAAACAGACTGGTGACGGGCAGCGGCGTCACTGGTGCAAGGGTTTCGGCACCGCGCTCACCAACCCGCCTGCCCAGCGAGTGTGAGTATGGGCATTTCTTACAGGAGGACCGCCAAGAGTGGCGAAATCCTGGAAAGGCCTATGTCCAGCAGTGGACGAAACAGGCTGATGGATAGATAGATAGATAATCGATGAATTTCGGCTTAATAGTCTGGGAAGGAAACAGTCGAAGCGAGATTTCTAAAACTGGGGCTAAAAATGTATGGAGTTCGACATATAAAACGGGTTTTTATGGTCGAAAAGACTAATTCGACAGACTTGATAAAAACCCTCCTGGAGGATGCAGGTTAAAATTTGGAGTATTTAATCAATAGCAATGTCCAGCCTGCTGCTTCGAAAATTACTCCTCGTTAAAAAAGAGGGGACGGCTGATGCCTATTTAAGGTGACTTTCGTTTATGCAGCCAAATTCATACTGGAGACTCGGAAAGTGGCCAGGACCAAGGTTCAATGACCCTGTTTCTGAAATAAGAAGAATTTTTTTTTTGCCTCTATACTTGTTTAAGAACAAGCACAATTACTATAGGAAATCTACAATTTATTTTGCGTATTTCACAGTTGGTTCTGGCCACTTACCTACCAAGTCTCCGGTATGAATTTGGCAATATGAACGGAAGTCACTTTATAACTGCAAGAGAATTATCTTTTTAGGGTTCCGTACCCGGGGGGTGCCTAACGGAACCCTATTAAGGCTCCGCTGTCTTTCTGTCTGTCCGACCGTCTATCCCAGGGGTTTACAGCTTCAGCCATAAGTCAATTTCAATCTTTAGTCAGTCAATCTCTGCCTTGTTTTCGGCTTAGCCGTTATTTTATGAACACCCCTTAGAGCCTATATGTTGACCAGGGTCACTAGAATGATAATTAAAAAAACGCATTCAAATCCGTTGAGTGGTTCTTGAGTTAAAATGGAACACACATACATACATACAGACAGACAGACAGATAGACAAAATTGTAAATATTGTGGTTTTGGCCTCACTACAACCAAATTCATTTAAAACTTCGCGAAAATATTCATTGTACAGATACGACCTTTTTATTACTTTATTATTAGTATAGATAGTTAAAGATAGACTGGAATACTTAGATACATCATTTTAAATATCTTTAAAAAGAACCGCTACTTAGACATAAAATAAAAAAACTGGCCAAGTGCGTGTCAGGCCATGCGCAATGTAGGATTCCGTAGTTGCCTAGTACATTTTATAAGTTGGTCTACTAATACAGACCGCGCCAAACTTCTAGTCCCATAGATTAGAGGGAACCAAAAGTTTGGCGCGACCTGTACCTGTACCTGTACTCGTAAAGCCTACTTATCTGTGATAGTTTTCCTTTTAAACTCATTATATGTACTACTTCTGTAAATTTTTTCATATTTCTTTAAGCAACCGTTTAGCCAGCAGGGGGGGACGCTCCACTCTAACAAAATTTTTCACTTCAAAGCTTAAATTTCGCTAACGGATCCCTAAATCGAAAAATGGCTTTGATACACCCTCAATGTTTTTAAACGACCTATCCAACGATACCCCACACTAAGGGATTGACGAGAAAAAAAAATCATCCCCAGTTTACGTGTACGAGAGGTACCCTTAAAAACATTTTTTTTTTGAGATTTTATTTTATAATTTTGTCGACGTGATACCTGTCAAATTACAGCTTTCTAGTACTAATATTATCTGAGCTAAGCCGCGGACAGACGGACAGATGGACATGGCGAAACTATAAGGGTTCCTTGTCGGACTACGGAACTTTGGAACCCTAAAAATCTATCCAAGAAATTTCATATAGTTATTTTCTAAAACCTTTTCAACTTTGCCATTTACTTTTGTACGAAATAACTTGAAAACCATGAACGTAAAGATAAAAACTTTATTGTAATAAAAGAAGTTCTCTTCTATTTTCTAGAGGTGACTTTCGTAAGTATATTATTTTTTCTTTCGTGAAGTCACGGTTACCCCCCACACCCATCTTCTAACCCTTTTGATATTCCTGATAACCAAAAGCCATTACAAAGTCAATTCCGTACGTGCTAACTACCCACAAAGTTTTCACAAAGTTCTAGTATCTCCATTAAGTAAACTGAGATTATTGTTGCCAGTGGGTCGACCAATAAAATTTAAATAGACCACGACCAACATTGTTCGAGTCCTTCAAGATATTTAATCGTTGTTCACTTCACAAGACCGTGTGATTTAGTAGACAAAAACAAACAAAAGAGAAAGGTTAGAAGCACAAACAAATTGTCCTAGTAATTTGATTGTTAATACAAACGTTGCCCTTTATGGGTACATACATATGGATTACGTCAAGTCTGACTAACTAGGTTGTTATAGGTCGCTCAAAAAGAGTTGTTCCGAAAACCACAGACTTAAGACGACATAGGTAGTAAAAAATGAAATTTTAAAACAGTAGAACTCACATACTACTATAAATAGGGTTCTAAAAAAAACATGTTATAATTATAAATGAGGCCTTTCCCAAGACAATAACCGAGCCCAAAACGTGACGGAGAAAAATTCGCTGCATCGAAAAAAACATTGAAAAGTGAAGGCTGTTTTTTTAGTTCAAAACAGTAGTGAGTCCAAACTAAAGAAAAATAACAATATTGACTGTAATATTGTTTGTAAACATACAAACCTATTATCTAAAACACAAAAAAGCGTTTTTTTAAACGCTTTTGTGTGAATTTTTATTAAATATTATTCGCTAAAACATAGTAATATCTCTTTCGTTGTGCGATGGACATTTGCGCCTAACGGGCCACTCTTAAATAAAATTGAGAATATTCTTAGATGAGGCGAACACTTTTAGCACAGAAATCAGGACCTTCTTCTATTTTGATTTCGTTTATGAAAAATGTGACTTTAGTTGAGGCACCTGTAACATACTTGCGTTATCATTTTGCTACGGCGTAGCATATGCTACGAACCCATATATTTTCCCGCCTTGTAGACACGCTACATCGTAATTTTTAACGCATTTAAAGTAGGGAGCGGCGGGGATCGACTTTAGTGACACCTTCAGAAAACCTGTTACAGCTGTGTGTGATTGAATATTACAAAAGATTTTTTTTCTTGATACAAATGCTTTAAACCTAGAAACACACTGTCACCTATTCTCGTGTAGCAAATATTAGATTTAGAGCTGCCATAACCTAAAACTTTTCATTGCAAAATAGGACTTAACGCAGATGAATAAAAGTTAAATGAGCTTGTAGGTTTTTCAACTCTAAATTTAAGGTTTGCTGCACGAGAATAGGTCACAATCAATACCTAAATCTTTTTGAGATATACATATTATTTTAGGGACTGTATGCATGTACCCATATCCTAACACATTATTTTTTGTTTTTTCGCAAATATTATTAATTGTATACATAAAACATTATTCCGCTTTCCATTAAGAAATAGCATACACTGGCTAGCTTATCTAAGCAAATCACTTAGGCGAGGTTTGCCAGCTTTTCCCGGATAAACTCCGTATTTTTCAAGTTTTATTTATTACAAGGATTTCAATTAAGAAAAACTAATTATCACATTTCACTCGTTGGTCTTGATATTTCCGCCGTTTGATACAAGATTACTCCCATTTTCTTGCAACCCATAAAATTGCAGAGATAACCCTTAACTATAGGATCTAAATATAATTTCATTTGAGTTATATTAGGTTTTTTAACTATAAAACATATACTAAAAGAAACGTCGCAAGAAATAAAATGAAAAGGCCGCCATATGAAAAATGAATCCTTCTAAATCCAAAATAATAAATAGAAACTAAGCGCCTCTTACACTGAAGATCCATCAGCCTGTGTTCGTCCACTGCTGGACATAAGCCTTTCCCAAATTTCGCCACTCTTGGCAGTAATCCGTCCTCCTCATCCAGCCGCCACCCGCCACCTTCTTCAGGAGGATAGAGAAGTGTAAAATGAAAGCGTTGGAGCAAGCTTTCTCTGAATGACCTCGCCTTAAGAAAGATTTTAGATATTGAATAAACAAGTGTCGTATTAAGAAGATGTAAAACATATTTTATCAATAGATTCGTTCTATTATTCCGGGTGTCTTTATTTACAAATTTTGACACTAATTTGGCCTACATTTGCCTAACCGATTTCAAAGTGTGTGATATCATTAGAATCCTTATAGCATCGCTTGAGTGGAATAGGGTATGAATATATACAAAAAGTATTAAAACTAAAAATATTAAAAACACGATTTAATTTTTACTATTTACTTTTATATCGTTTAGGTGAGCGCTCTTTGGAAAGAAAATATTTCACAACGCTTTGACAAACGAAACAGTTGTAATTCGTACATAATCTAATTCAGTTAAAAGCACTCGGGCTATAAAACTGAGAGGTCATTCCATCATTTTAGGCATGAAAACTCATAACGAGTAATGTATTAGTCACCTTCGTAAAATGTAGATAGGCCAATTTTCAGGGATCCTTCATAAAATCGAAATCATATTAACAAATTAGGGTTCATTCAGAAATACATTACCCGCGTCTTCCTTTTTTTTTTCAACATTAAAAATATATACGGTGACTTTAATTTATGCAGCCAAACTCCTACCGAAAAGTCGGTAAGTGCTCTGTAACAAGATCCGTTAACCCTTTTTGTGAAATTCGTAAATTATTTTTTAGTCCAGAGTCAATTACTATGGGACGCCAGCATTTTATTTTGCGAAATTACCAAAAAGTATTATCGATCCTTGATACTGATCGCTTATCAAGCCTCCAGTACTGGTATGGCTGTATAAATTAAAGTCACATTATATATTTGTATCAATGACTTATATAGTATATAAATTGGAAAATAACCATTGAAGTTAACGGCGCGGCGCAATAATAGGGATGAAAATTGGGCAGCCTAAACTTTTCTTGATGGTTTATATGCGCAAGTTACTGAATAAATCAGCTTTAAATAATACCTTCTTCTAGAACTAGGGTATGTACACGATGTTCGAGTCAATACTCAATCTATTACTATTATTATTATTTTATGTGAATAAAGATAGAGCTAATACTGACTTCATAATGAGTTTAACTTAACTCCCACAGTGCAGGATTCTCGTAAGCATGTACGGAGCCAGCACGTTTTGAATGTACATGTACTTCGCCGACATTTTATAGCGTCTGGCGCGAATGGGTGCGGAGACAATGGCATCGTAATTCAGTAATTTATCAATAATTCAGTAATAAAAGGGATTTACGAGCGCACTTTCAGGGAAAGCTTGACCAAAGACTTTTATATCGTCTTTGAAATCTAAAATTGTCACTGAAACTCTAACAGATGTATGTATACAATATACGGGGCTTGCGATGTTGTATTCGGCTGAAAAATAATTTGTACACGACTTTCAAATATATGTTTTAAGCCTCGATATTGCGAACACCCAAAATGTATTCCCTGTTCGGATATACGAAGCCTTCGGATTGTAGTAGATATTTTGAAAGGTATTTTTCGAAATAAAACAAAGTTTTTTGTAAGTTTACGTATATTTTAATTACTCAAAATTATTACATATGTAATATTAAATAAAGTTTAATAAAATGTTTAGACTTTTTAAAGGAATTCCATAACAGTACTCTAGTGAGTCTTTTTTATTTATTGACATAGAAAATGCTTTATCTTGAGAAGCTCATCTTCAGGATCAAAATCGTCACATATTCGCCCGAAATTTCCTCTGATTCGAATAACAAGGGCCACAGAGGCTTTCAAGATTCGTGAACGTCGTGACACGGCTAGTTACTACAAAAACGGCGGTTTGGCGGGGGAGGCAGGGGGGTCGTTCGGATTATAGAGTCGTAGTTAAACAATAATAGACCCTACATATTCTGTCAACTATGTATCAAAGTACGTGCTATTTCCCTAAGAAATTAAGAGAATACATGAAAACGCAGTTTCGACTCTAATTAAATAAATTAAAGAGTCTATTTTGCCCTGTATTTTAATCGGCAAAGCAAGGAATGTTCATATTTGTAAGCAAGTTCCATAAACAATGAGAAAAAAACGTATCACGCCGTACAATGTACATTGGTTGCATTGTTATGAAGGCTTGCATAAATTTTTATTGCTTCCAAGCTGTTGCTGTCAAAACAACGGAAATAATAATGAGAGGGGTGTCCAGAAACGATGAAATATTGCTTGTCGTCAATTACTGAGTTACTGAGCAGACCCGGAGACATGGTCAGGTCACGGTCAGCCCTCTTTCTGTTTCCAATGTTCATATCATAATGTTTCAAGTTGTAACAATTTGTAACAATGGGTTATGGACATCAGACTTTTATATTCATGTTTTGTCGGATTATGCTAAAAGTGAGAAAATCGCATCGTAATAAATTTAATTCTTTTAGTTTTTTAATAGAACAAAAGATAAAGGAGTGCGATCTTGTCTTGTGAAATTGGATGAGTTGTCTGGAAGAGATAGATTTTTAGTGATAAGACCGCCAATTTTACCGTGCTTTTGAAATTGTCACTAATTTATTTATTGCCGTGCTAGAAAGAATACTGTATTGTTTTGTAATGAGGTTCCAGGTAAATATTGCAAAAAGAGTTGCTCCTTAAAAAGTTTCAAAGGTAAAAATTACCATTTTCACTTTGAAAAGCATATCTTACACAGGCATTTTTATACTATCGTAAACCTGGAAAAATATGGGCTATTTTGCTTAAAAGTAAGAAAGTTTTGAAATTGGCTCTCATTTACCTAATGCAACCCGCGGAGCTTCAGGTTGTACTCTACTAATTCTCAATGTTGCCAGTAAAGGCGCTACCGCGAAGATATTGGTACTTTCTGTTCTAGAATCCTGTATCTTATTTTGAGAAAAGCTACTAAACGTTATTTCGATTTAGAAAATTCAGCGTGAAAGAGTAACAAACATACACACACACACACACACACACAAACTTTCGCATTTATAATATTAGTATGATGTGATTTGCCCCGTTTTCGGCTTGGGCGTTATTTTATACGATGATAATAAAAAACTGCATCCAAATCCGGTGATTGGATATCGAGTTAAAAGCGTTTTTCAATCTTTGCCCCATTTTTGGCTTGGGCGTTATTTTATGAAGACTTATAATAACCGAATCCAAATCTGCTAAGTGGTTCTCGAGTTAAAACGGAACATACACACATACAGACAGACAAACATTCCAAAAATTGTGGTTTTGGCCTCAGTAACAATAATATTAATAATAATAAATAATTAATAATTTCGCGAAAATATACAATGTACTTTATTATTACAGTAAATGTTTGTAAATTCGGCTGGATGAGGAGGACCGAGGACCATCAAGAGTGGCCTATTTCCAGCAGTGAACGAACCCAGGCTGATTGATGGATAGATGGATTGTAACTTCACTGTAAATATTTTCTGCGTACGCGTGTGAGTATATTTATGCTTTAATATAAAGAATTCAGGAGGTATTTTTCAACAGAGGTCAAGTCCAAAAACTAAGTGTCTGCCGAAAATTTGAACGATCTACGCCTCAAAAGTCATCATATCTAAATAAGGTAAACTAACTGGGTATTTCCACTTCCGAAACGTAGATCGAACACATCCTCGACCCATTTAAGACAAACAAACGCACTTTTTTTTTCCTGGACTTTACCACCATTAAAACACCTGAATTCTACGTTGACGTAAAAGACTTATAATGGCTTTTTTATGGTCATAACTCTCAAGGCTATTTATTGAACAAAGAATTTTAGCTTTGCAACCAGAAACGCGATTTGTAACTTACACCAATAATGTTTTGTCTCCTTTTAAGGTTCCGTACCTACCGTATTATAATTTTTTTTTATTGGTCTGCCAACAGAAATTACGCTAACAAAATTATATAGATAAGACAAACACAACATGTACGAGTGTATTCCCAATTATATGCAAACACAGCATGCCTGTAGGACACTTAAATGCGCTCGAAGTGACCTAATAAAATCTAATTTAAAGAAATATATAGAAAATTGAGAATTTTTTAAGAAACACATATTAAACAAAACTAAAAACTAAAAATTAAAATCATGAAATTCTGTTGCAAAAAAAAACCAATAATTTTTCAATCTTTTGCAACGATATTACCCAACAAATCATTATATTTTCTTATTGAAATTGCAAAAATATCCACTTGACATTTTTTTACTTATAGGATCACTTTGTCGTCCGTCTGTCCGTTTGTCTGTCAAGAGTTCAAGACCCTTTATCTCGGGAACGCGTGGAAGTATCGAGTTGAAATTAAAACTATATACAATTCAACGCAGGTATGAAGAGCAGCCAGAGCTGCTCTGGCGTGTCAGTGGAAGGGATATGTTTGCGCATGGGGGTATAGTCACGCACAAAAAGGCTTGAGTATAATATTGTTTGATTAGGTAAGTAAAATGTAATTGTAGAATAACATCGGTATAACAGCTATTTTTTAACAGGTTAGAAATAAAAATATACTGTGGGTGTTGATTTGGTCCAAAACTTGCGTCACATGAATTTTAATCTACCTACATGATGCTTATTCCAAAAAAAAATGCTTACAAAAATAAAATACTTCTACCAGCTTCGTCCCTCATGCAACAGTAAACATTGTAAATAATTTTTCTTTCTTTTCTCTGCAAACCCATCGTAACACAAGTACATTTTTGCGCGTGACCGTATTTTGAGATCGACTGAACGTGGACACTGCGCCGTGAAGCGAAAGTCACCAATCACGAGACAGCAAATCAACGCGCCAGGTATTTTCCCCGTCGCGGCCGCCCGCGCCGCACCTCATACCACCAATTTGGTCGGTAATTTGCTCACTGCGCAAGTACATCGCTCGGAGCTCTTTTTACCTGCGTTGACTTATACTCAAGTCTACAATCCTTTGAAGCTGTGAAAAAATCAAACTTCTAAGTTAAGGTAAAAAAAAGATACGGCCGTTTATACCGCAAAAAACGTATATTTCGACACTCTCAAGGGAATCAAAATTTATAGGGTACAGCTTTTGGCCGCGGCTCCACCCGCGTGTTATTCGGTTTAACGATATGCTTTTTTCCAGGACAAAAAGTAGCCTATGTGTTAAGTTAGGGTATAAGCTATATTTATTTTAAATTTCATCCAAATCCGTTCAGCCGTTTCAGCGTGAAAGAGTAACAAACATACACACACACACAAACTTTCGCATGTATAATATTAGTGTGAGTGTGATTTCCCGTTGACCTAGAACTATGAAATTTGGCAAGTAATACCGTCTAATACTACAATTATAGGAAAAAATCTGAAAAAACGAGGTTAAGCAACGATATGCGTAGTCATAATTGTATGGGTGACCAAATCTTTTTATAGATTTTTTTAAACTTTTACTTATTTGTACGGAACCGTCGGTGGGCGAGTCTGACTTGCACTTGTCCGGTTTTTTACTCTTAAAGAAAGGCATTTTGAAACTTTAACTTACTTAAACATCTATGTGTAGATCCCGACATTGCAAACCCGGGTTGCTTCAGAATATCTGGCAACATTCTGGTATTCAGTTCAGAAAAGTTGTGAAACCTAAACCATGTAGCTGCAGATGGAGTTTACAGCTGAATAGCGTTTTACATGGCTTTACCTTTTCTACGCCAGTGAGTGGCTCAATTTGTTAAACGAGTTATAAAAAGTCGCCTCGACTACAAAACAGCTGGTAAATTTAAATTAAAAAAATAAAGCTTTATCTAAGGGGTGTCAGCTGTGTTTCCAAATGTGAACTATCACTGAAAGAGTTTAACACCCGTACACCCTCTTTTCGTCGAGTATTTTAACGTCCCTACTCAATAGGGGTAAATCTTGTCGCCGTACTTCGGGTGAAAATCCAGGTTAATGCAAGTTAACCTCATAGTGCTACTAAATCGTTCAGCAAGTTGTAAGTAAACCAATACTATGCCCATAAATTTCGAAAAACTCGTTGGTGCACGCTTGACCGGCAAGTGCGCAACCCGGGTCTCAAGACTGAGAGACCGACTGAGGTACTGCTGTTGTATACTAATCCATATCTATCTAGCTATCCCATCCATCCATCCATCAGCTCGTGTTCGTCCACTGCTGGACATAAGCCTTTCCCAAATTTCGTCTCTCATGTCGGTCCTCCGTCCTCCTCATCCAGCCGCCCCCCGCAACGTCCTTCAGGTCGTCGGTCCAGCGGACACGAGGTCGGCCTACACTACGCTTTGCTATACGTGGTCTCCATTCTAAAGCCTTTCGGCCCCAACGGCCATCTGGCAGGCTATGTCGGTTACTTTCGATCTCCGAAGGATCATCGTTTCGGATTCTATCCATCAGAGATACCCCAAGCATAGCCCGCTCCAGCTCGCCGAGCGACCTTTGTAAGAGACCACGTCTCAGCGCCATACATCATCACAGGAAGGACGCACTGATTGTACATCTTAGCCTTTAAGCACTGCGGTATTGAAGACGTAAATATGTGACGCAACTTTCCGAATGCTGAATATCCGGATATTATCTATTTATACTAATAATAAAGTAATAAAAAAGTCGTGTTAGTACCTTAATATGTAATATAATTTCAAAATATAAAAGGAAATGGGTTATTGGTATTATACTGAAGCCAAAATTACTACCATTTTTAGAGTTCTTGTCTGACTGTCTGTATGTTCCGTTTTAACTCGAGAACCACTCGACTGATTTGGATGCGGTTTACTTTTATTATCATCGTAGTGAACTTGGTCAACAGATAGGCTATAAGGGATGTTCATAAAATAATGCTCGAGCCGAGAACGGGGCAGAGATTTAAAAAACGCGGGCGGAGATTGCATTCTAAATAAAGAGAAATCGCAAGTTAGTTTTCTTTGTAATTTATTTTTTTCAAGTTTTCTTGATCTACTTACCAACAATGTCTTAGAGACTTACAGAATAAGTAAAGTCCTGTACTAAAGTAACGTATTGCTTAATTTTTATGTTTTGTGGCTTGGTTTTACGGCTTTTAAATATTTAGTGCCGGCGACTTCGAGTCAAGAAACCTTCGTGTATACTAAGCTTTGGTCCTCGTGTCTTCACGCTATATCGATAATGTTAGCAGCAGCGCGTGAGTAGAGGTAGTCCCATTGTAATTACTATTTTAATCTGTACAGAAGGCATGTGGGGGCCAGTTAGGGTTGCCAGATGGTCGGGATTCGTCGAGATTGTCCCAACATTTCATGTGACGTCTAGAGACCCGACAAATAACATCGGTCGGCGGGCGGCGAGCGAATGAACGAAATTGGTAGAGTCAATGAAATTAAAATTCAGAATACTTTCAACTTCAAAATAAGTATTTCAGAATAATATCTTGTAATTTTCAACTGTATAATCTCATAATTGGCCAGAAAAAATATTTTGTTATACAACCCGTCGGAAATATCTGTGCACCTCGCTGGAATGCGTTTCAGTTCGCATGACGTCACTAAGCCAGGTGCACAGATATTTCCGACGGCTTGTATTTCTTTAATTATAATAAAAATTATTCGACACATTTATCAACAACAAAACCAAAACCCCGACTTTTAAAAAAATTGCCCATATATTTTGGTTTTCCCATCTGGTAACCCTAGGGCCAGTACGTCACTACTAAGATAAGCCTGACTGAAATGCACGAACGATCGTAAAGCTGAAACTACATTGTTCCGATGCTGACGCCTGATACATATCCTTCACATTTTTTTCCTGCCACATACAAACAGATATATTTTTAGGGTTCCGTACCCGAGGGTGCCAAACGGGAGCCTATTACTGAACCTCCGCTGTCTGTCTGTCCGTCCGTCTGTCACAGGGGTTTCAAATTTGGTCTCAATATTGTACATACTCTAAACTAAAATACCAAATAATAAAATCAGGGTTCCGTACTCAGAGGGTTCTGAAGTCTCATTATTGTACATACCATCCATCAGCCTGTTTCGTCCACTGCTGGACATAGGCCTTTCCAGGATTTCACCACTCTTGGCGGTCCTCCTGGAAGAAATGCCCATACTCACACACGCTGGGCAGGCGGGTTGGTGAGCGCGGTGCTGAAACCCTTGCACCAGTGACGCCACTGCCCGTCACCAGTCTGTTTTATATAAGGCCCGGCAATTGGGGATGGATATACCGCCATCCATCGGTCCCAGGCAATGGTGGGCCGCCTGGTTTTTTTTTTGCTTGAGACCTGTCCTCTTACTCTCCCCCGAATAACTTCGGGAGGATTTCCGAGTAAGATGTATTGTACATACTCTCAAGTAAAATACCAAATAATGAAATTCCGTACTCAGAGGGATCTGAATTCTTTGACAAGGGCTACAATTTTAGTGCCTTGTTTTTGTCCCCTTATTTATAGCATCTATATTGTTGATATGTATGTTTTTAGGGTTCCGTTCCCGTGTTGTGTGATGGTACGGAACCTTTTGTGCGCGAGTCTGACTAGCACTTGGCCAAATTATTTTGGTTGACAGTTTGTTTGAGCATATATTTTGTAATGAAATCTTAAAAGGTTAATTTCAAATATTTTCCACGCCGAAAGCCACTGAATTAAACACAATAGAACCACCCAATGAAATTTAAACTGATCCTTACCATCATTATCTGTCAACTAACGGCGCGTAGTCTGCTTCTTGCTTGCGCTCTCATGATGTCTGTATTGCAAGTAAAACCGGGGTATTTAGCTAGTCTAACATATACATATACCATTCAGGCACCAAGTCCTAATGACTGGCACTAGTTCAATTTCTGTTGGTCTTACGCCCAGGTTCGATGCAAGTTTCCCCATCATCCTTTAACGTGAAAAACTTACCACACTGATAAAAAACGATTAAAAATCTATAAATATAAAATTCAAAGTCTTGAGTGACTGACTGATATATCAAGCCACAGACTAAACCGCGGGTCCTAGAGACATAAAATTTGAAGGGTGTGTTCTTTGTGAAGTGTGAGTATCCGCTAAAAAGGGTTTTTCGAAATTATACCCCTTAGAGGGTGAAATGGGGGGTTGACATTTTTGTGAAACTTTTTATTCTCTGGGTCAATTGACTCGAATAGTGGTACACATACACTTCAATTGAAATTAATAGGGCTTTGAAAAATCTAAACCGCTTGTTAGATGGGCGGATGGAGCGCAGGATGGCACAGGGCGTGCGGGAGAGCACGCTAACCGCGCCCGGCGCGGGTTGGGTGTATATATATTCCTATTAGTAGATAGGATTTTTCCGAGGTTTTTTGTAATATGTAGCTGATATTACTATGAACTAATAATTGCAAGTTATAAGTAAGTAAATGTAGACAAAAGCGTTTGTTTCTTACCTATTCTACTTTATAAGTAAAATCTAATTGGGTATATATAGGTACATACCTACTATAATACTTTACGCACTAACATTTTAGTCTGTTCGTTCAGTGATTATTTGTGCGATTTTATTAGTTTAAAAGCCCGCGTTCAGTGGATCTTTGTCCCGTTTCCGGCTTGGGCGTTACTTTATGAACACTCTTTATAGCCTATGTGATGACCAGGATCACTAAGACGATAATAAAAAACCGCATCCAAATCCGTTGAGTGCTTCTCGAGTTAAAACGAAAAATACAGACAAAGAAAAATGCTAAAAATTGTTATTTCGGCCTCAGTACAAAACCAGTAACCCATTTCATTTCATTTTGTTGTTATTTGTAATTTACTGTTTCTTGATTGTCTTTTATTTCTTATTATTATGTAGTACTCTGAACTTCCCTGTAATTTCATATGTGTTTCCTGTACAATTTAGAATTTTAATTTTAAGCTTTACTTAAGCCGTTTTAAAAATTTCTATATAACTAAGATAATATGTAGGCATCCACTGAAAATCAGCGTCATTGCGCATGCTATGCTCATGACACATGCTGAGTGGAGACCTATTTGGTATCCTTATTAGTTCCTAGTTATAAGATGTATGCAAAAATGTAAATATACCAAATAAAGTTGTTCTATTCTATTCTATTCATTTAAACACTAAGACAAAAAATCTTTCGGTCATATACGTAGGTACTATAAAATAAACGGTCAGAAAAATATGAAGTGATTTTATAGGAGTAAACAAAAACGAATTCAGCGCGGGCGAAGCCGCGGGCAAAAGCTATTGTTATATAATTTGAATCAGCATATTCTTCCATGTTCATTAAATATACAACCAAGAAAACCTTCAGCCGCACAACAACAGCTCCTTTCAGCCGCTAAACCGCTTACAAAGAACAGGAAAATTCCAGCGCCTTGCTCGAGCCGCGTGGGTCAACAAAGATAATTTTAGAGCAATAAATTGGAGAAGCGAGGCGGTTAATTACTGTAGATACCTGCGGGGCTAGAAACAAAACATCTTTTATCCCTGTAATAGTGATCTTGTAGATTTATGAAGGAGACGGCCTAGTGAGTGTTACATAGCACCGTCTTGCTTGCTCGTTAAAATCAGCGTAAAATAGAAGGTGGTGGCGAAATGCCTGCGGCTGTAGCTCGCTGATACGCCACGACAAAAATCAGAGAGATGCGGCTTCTTCCCACTCAGCGACTACACTTGACCTGTCATCAGTGGTATGATAAATATACTTAATCATATTATGTACGAAAAATATGAATTTTGTTTCCTTGGTCCTCATTATCGTACCTATGCGAAATCTGACGCGTGCTGTCCTAAAAGTTTTCTGTCTCGCTTAGTAGATTAACTTGTATCCACTCGAACAAAAAAAGAGCGATACCACACGATACTATGACCCGTTGAAGATTTTGATAAAATTATATCAAAAAATTTTTTCCTTAGTTGCTGAAACACAGGTAAGTTGATAATACTCTTATATATTATTCTACCGGGTTCTGACTATTACAGCAGCATGCAAAATATGTACCACCAGAAAAGAGATCAAAACGTAACTTTGGGTACTAACTAGCTGTCATCAAATGTATTACGAATCTTTATCTGTTAGATACGCTTTGTCGAGAATTAATGTTTTGAATGTCAATTTGAAAGTCAATAAATTTATTTATGTCCATATAGGTATATTGGCCGGTATTTTGTTGTAAATCTTCGAAACCATACCCAAAAAAATATACGATATATTTCGACATCCATCCATCCATCCATCAGCCCGTTTTCGTCCACTGCTGGACATAGGCCTTTCCCAAATTCAGCCACTCAAGAAGCCCAAGTCAACAAAGAGACGACCCAGGACCGAGCTGCCTGGAGACGCATGATACGGAGGGCTGACCCCAAATAAAAATGGGAAAGGGCCAGGCAAAGAAGAAGAAGAAGATTTCTGTCATTTGGTAACGATTTGTCAAATATGATTTAATTAAATTGTTTCCATGTCCTCTAACACCTAAAAATTCAATTTTTCCAGTAGTAAATTATGATCAACATAGTCAAATGCTTTAGTCAAATCCATGAACAGACCTTTTTCTTTGCATTCATATCAGTTATGACCTTTGAAAGAAAGTCATGTCTTGCCATATGTAGTAATTTGTTTTTGTGAAAACGTTATTGTTGAGTAGCTAAAATATTATAATTGTTATTATAAACTACCATATGACTTTTTTAAATATTTTTGAAAATATAGAATTAGGACTTCTTTATTGATCTCTTTGAAAATAGGTTTTATAATATAAACCTTTAAACTATTGCGAAATATGCCATTCTCAATACACAGTTAATAATATAACTTAAGACTGGTGATATCACATCAGCGACAATTTTAATCATATTAGTATTGATGTCATCATATCCAGTTCTATTAGTGTTTCATAAAGATTTTATAATTAAAGGAATGTCATATGGTGTAGTTGGCGTCATGAAAAGAGAATGTGCATAATTGTTACGCGGAAATGTCATTGAATTAGATAAATTATTTGGTAATGTTAAATTCTTGTGCTATCGATTCGATTAATTTATTATTAACCCTTATAGTTGATATCTTGTGCCTTGGAATATAATATTTTGTGTTGCTTATTATTCTCCATGTGGCCATACACTTATTTTTTGCAGTAGTCATTTTGAGACTTTCGTGTTAGCCTTATAACTTTTTCAAGTTTCTTAGTGTTGAGATTTATTGGGAACCGGTGGAAAGAAACACAATCTGAGATACAACGTAATTATATTGTGCACACGATATATGACACACACCACACCATGGCGTACAGGAAGAGAGAGAGCACAAGTCGCGCAACACTAGCGCCAACGTCCTTTTATAGGAACTACTTATTTCCTTATTCTTAACACTCCCACCAAATAAGTATCTCCCACCAAAACTGTATTCTACTCATCTTAACTTAAATAAACTCTTTAAAAAGCAACAATACCTATCTTTTCTTTTAACATATCAAATTGAACTCTAGGTAAAGCTTTGGTAAAGATATCAGCAGCTTGCTCTTTTGAATTAATATACTTTATCTCTAGAAAACCCTGAGCATATTTTTCTTTTATATAATGATACTGTATATCAATATGCTTTGACCGTTTGTGAAAGTCTTGATTTAGTACTAACTTTATTGCACTTTGGTTGTCCAGAAATAAAGTTATCTTTGACATTACAATTCCTACACTTTGCATAACTTGTCTTAACCACATCAACTCTTTAGTAGCTGAGCAAGCTGCTACATACTCAGCCTCCATAGTAGACAGAGTAACACACTTCTGTCTTTGTGAGCTCCAGGTAATAGCACCACCATTCATCAAGAATACATAACCAGAGACAGACTTTCTGGTGTCAATACAATTGCCATAATCAGCATCTGAAAAACCTGTGATGATATTATTACCCTGGCCATATAAAATTCCCAAATGTTTTGTGGCATTACAATATTTTAAAATCTGTTTGACAGCTGCCCAGTGAATGTTATCAAAACAATTTAAAAATCTACTAACCATACATACAGCAAAATAAATGTCTGGTCTAGTTCCTATGGCAGCAAACATGAGTGATCCAACCGCCTCACGATATGGCATTTTACACTCACCATTATTATTATTATTATTCAACTTAATATTTGGATCAGCTGGAATACTACATTTCTTAGTATTTTCTATATTGAACCTTTTAATAATTTTAGCTACATATTTCTCTTGTGTAATAAAAATACAACCATTATCTAGTATTTTTATCTCAATACCTACAAAGTCTTTTGGTTTCATTGTAGTAATCTGAAATTCTTTCTTTAATATTTCAACAAATCCGTCTAATTTGTCCTGACTTCTACACAAAATAAGACCATCGTCTACATACAACAGTAAGTATATTGGTTCGACATCATCATTGCAAATATACAAACATTTATCACCTTCCGAGTTTACAAAACCATGGGCCTTTAAAAATGTATTAAAACGACTATACCAGCATCGAGAAGACTGTTTAAGTCCATATAAAGATTTAATTAATTTGCATACAAGACCATGAGTTTGCATACCCTGAGGTGGATCCATATAAACTTCCTCAGATAAGTCACCGTAGAGAAAAGCAGTCTTTACATCAAACTGTACCATCTTCAGTTTGTTACATGCTGCAAGTGACAACAAAACTCTAATTGTATCATAACGAACAGTGGGAGCAAATGTTTCTTGGTAATCTATGCCTTTTTGCTGTGAATACCCCTTTGCACACAAACGCGCTTTATACTTCGGTGATCCGTTTGGATTTTCTTTAACTTTAAAGACCCATTTGCTACCAACTGTTGTTTTATACTAGGTAGTTCAACTAGCTCCCAAGTATTACATTCTCTGTGTGATTCTAGCTCTTCTTTTATCGCTTGAACCCATTTCTCTTTTCCTTTACATTTCATGGCCTCTTCATAGGTCTCAGGTTCAAAGAGCTCTATAAGGTTTGCTTCTTCAACCTTTTCTCTAGATCTCAAGTTGTATCTTGGTTTGTCACTTTCCTTATTTGAAGGATCAGCTATTTCTTCTTGCAAGCTGACAGTTGAATCTCTATTTTCTGTCTCAGTTGCTTCTTTGCTTTCTGTGGTAATTTTCTTTATCATCTCCTGATAAAATCCTTCAAAAGCTTCATAGTCGTATGATGATTCTTCATAATCATATGACGATTCTTTATCATCAATGTCTAAAACATACTCTGTTGCTTCGTCTGTAGTCTCACCGACAGTCATCTGTTTTTCAATAAAAATTACATCCCGCGACACAGTCACCTTTTTAGTCAATGGATCAAACAATCTGTAATTATCTGAATTTCTGTCATATCCAACTAGAATGAGTTTCCTGCTTTTCTTGTCTAGCTTGTTTCTCTTTTCCTTTGGAACATGCACATAAGCAGTACATCCAAATGTTCTCACATGTGACAGATCAGGTTTCATGTTTGTCCACAACTCAAATGGAGTTTTCTCATTGTTTGATCTCCTATTTATCAAATAAACCGAAGTCTGAACAGCCTCTGCCCATAAGTATAATGGTAGCTCTCTGGCATACAACATTGAGCGAGCTCCCTCCATAATGGTTCTATTTGCTCGTTCACTTCTGCCATTCTGTTCCGGGTTAAACGGGGCTGTGTATTCAAGTTCTATCCCCTTTTCTGCTGCAAACTTCTTGAACTGCTCATTCTGGTATTCTTTACCATTGTCACTATGTAAAATTGTTACTCTTCTATTAAATTTGTTCTGTACTAGTTGCGCATACCTCTTAAATGCTTCCAGTGCTTCACTTTTTAGTTTTAAAAGCTCAATATGTATAAAACCAGTGGCACCATCAATAAATGTTATGAAATATCTTGCTCCACCAACTGATTCTATAGGCATTGGCCCACAAAGGTCACTATACACTTTGTCCTTCCTAGCAGAAGCTTTTCTGAATGGCACTCTATGTTGTTTGCCAAGTACACATGCTTCGCAGAAAAAGTCACTGAGATCATCGACCTTAGGCAAATGTCCATTCCGAATCATTTCATGTAAGGTCTTGACACACACATGGCCAAGCCTTTCATGCCACTGTTTTAGGGTAACTGTAGCACTGTTCACTTCACAGTCACTTCTATTTGTTGTCAACATGGTTTTGAACAACAATTTATACAGGTTGTTTGACTGCTTTATTCCCGAGCCAACAACACTTCCGTTACTGTCTTTCAAAACAGCAAAGTCCTTGTTTTTCATTACACTGAACCCTTTTGATGTCACAACACCTTCTGAAAATAAGTTACGCTTCAAACTAGGCACATACAGCACCTCACTGATTGTTGAACTGTACCACTGTCCATTTAAAAACTTTTTAATGTTCACTGTACCCGAACCCATAACTGTTAGTTCACTTTTGTCTCCCAAACGCACACAGTTCACTGAAGGCTTGAAATCGCTTAAATAATCACGGCGAAATGTCATATGTGCCGATGCACCACTGTCAAGAATCCAACAAGAGTCATCACTGTCCACTGCATTCGCCTCGGGCATGTCCACAGTAAATGCTGACTGTTTATTCGAACTGCTCCCAGCTGCAGGGCTTCGACAATCTCGGGCAAAATGACCACGTCTGTGACACTTGAAACACTTGAATGTTTGCCGCTTCTTTGAGTTAACTGTACTACTGCTGCCTGCGCCCCCATTTCTTTTGGACTCGACGCTCTTTGTAGCAGCCAAAGCCACCTCAGCGTCTTCAGTTTTAAATGTGCTTTCTTCATCCAGGAGTCGAGCTGTCAAGTTAGATAACGTTTGCTTAGAAGAATCTAACGAGAGCCATGCTTGACGTAACATTCTGTATCTATCGGGCAATGACCCTAATATTTTGGTTACTACGCTCATTTCGCTGAGTTTTTCGTCTGCATCGCTTAATTCCTTAGCAATATTCTCAACTCTAGCTATAAACTCGGCCATTCTTTCACCTTCCGCCATTTTGACATTGTGAAATTTTCCATGCAAAATCATCTTGGAATTTTCGCTTTTTAATTCATAACTTGTCGATCATTTCTTTAGCAGTCGAACAAGTTTCTATGAGCGTTATTTGTGAAATTTCCATGCTGGAACTTATGATGTACATGGCCTTAGCGTCTTCTTTTTCCCAGCTTTGCCTCTCTTTGACTTTTGTCAAATCATCGCTAGCCGTCGGGCCTTTTGAGGTTATATGGTCACACAGGCCTTTTGCTCCCAATGCGCACCGAATCTGGAACTTCCATTGTCGATAACCTTCACCACCAAATCGTTTGGCGAGGTTCAAGGAGCCGAACTCCATCTTGCTTGCTGCCGATGTACCGCGCTAACGAAATGCACGTGTACCGACGCCGCACCGTCGACACAGAAAAACTGTCCAAATTCTTCGAAATTACTATTCTCTTTTATGCACTCGCGTATACTGGTCCCATAACCTGTTGAGATTTATTGGGAACCGGTGGAAAGAAACACAATCTGAGATACAACGTAATTATATTGTGCACACGATATATTTTTTTTTTTTTTTTTTTAAATCTTTATTTAATGGACTTGGTACACAAAAAAGCGACCATGTCGTCCTGTAATGCTACATACCAACTAAATGACACACAGTATAAATGTATAATCTAACTTAACCTATCTAATCAAATTAACTAGTATAGTCTAAATCTCTCCTCTAGCCTTTATGCCGAAATTAACTAGTTTATACAAAGCTATGGCGTCTTTGGAACAGGGAAATGCCAACACTGTATTGCAGCCTCCTATTGTACTAAACATATCTTTATTAAATATGGTATTTCTTACGGATTCGTTCCGACCACACTCCACTAGAATATGATGTGCGTCTTCAATAACACCACACTCTAAACAGTTAGGAGATGTGACTTTTTTCATCATATATGCAAACTTATTAAGTGGAATGTGGCCGGAACGAACCCTAAATGCAATCACTAATAAGCATCTATCTAAATGACAACTTTCAAACCATGGATAACGAAATGGCTCGGATCGTATGGTGTTATACCAAATTCCTTTGTGCAAGGAAATGCCTTTTAGGTATTCGGCCCAGTAATTGAATATGTTCTCTTTTAACATGGGTATGATATCTGTATAGAATGGCGTCACACATTGGGAAATCCCGTCTGAACAAGCTTCTTTTGCTAAGCGATCGGCCTCATCGTTACCGCACAGCCCCACATGAGAAGGTATCCATTGCAATATTACATTTTTATTTGCCTCCTCCAACTGTCTTAAGGACATTAGGATATTGTAGGCTATCGGTACTCCTCGAAAGCTCGAGGTGCATCGAGCCACATGTTGAAGTGCACTTCTCGAGTCTGTTAGTAATACAAATCTTTCACTGTTAACTGTAGTAATATATGAGAGAGCCTCAGACAACGCAAATAACTCTGCATACATGATGGAAACATCGGCCTCAAGTTTAAACTTAATTTTTGTTTGTGACTGGGGGTCAAATATTGCCGCTCCTATAGTACTGCCTTCCTTCGAACCGTCAGTGTATATCTTATAAAAACTACAATATTTAGAATTTATTAATTCGCAGCACTTATCTTTTAAGTATTTAGCGCCTAAATCTCTTTTTGACTTCTTAACTCCTTCTATAAATTCAATCACTGTATTCTCTATGTATATATTTTGTACCCAAGTGTCCAAAGAAAATATTTCTAATTTTTTTGAAGCATGAACGTTCAATGTTTTAAACTTGTTGTGTATTTCTGTTAGTAGGGGTTTCTTTTTGCCTCTCCAATAATCCAATGTAGTGCATTGAGTTGAAAGTTCATCTAGAAGTTTTATATTAATATTGCGCTCCGTAGACCTGCTTCTCAGCCAGAACTTACCTCCGAGGTATCTCCTACGTAGATGTAGTGGGTGTAAACATAATTCATTTTCCATCACGTGTATCGGCGTACTTTTTATAAAGCCACCAATGACACGCATGGCTTGGTTTTGCACTTTTTGTATCTTGTAAAGATGGCTTTTGACACTAGTGTCATAGAGAAAGCATCCATAGTCTAAACGACTTCGAATTACTGAAATATAAAGTCTTCTTATATGCTTAGGATGCAGTCCCCAATTGGAGCCGGCCAAAACCTTAAGAGCATTCAAAAATTTAAGCGTTTTCTGTGTTATCTCATTTATATGTTTACCCCACTTCAAGGACCTGTCGAACCACATACCCACATATCTGACACACTCAACTAGTTCAAGCCGAGTATCATTGAGGCAGATGTTAACATCATGTCTGTTATACCCTCTTCTAAACAAACATACTTTAGTTTTACTTTCAGAAACTTCCAAGCCTAATCCTTCAACTAATTTACAAAACATATTTAATGCTGATTGTAAGTCTACGCATCCTTCATTTATTGTTTTATATGAGCTATATAACACAAAATCGTCGGCATATTGGGATATAAAAACATTAGTTATGTCTCGGCAAATGTGCATTGTTGCAACGTTGAATAGTAGCGGAGAGAGAGGGTCCCCTTGGGCTAGACCGCGACTCGTAGTTCTGGCCAAAGTAAAGGCGTCTGTGTGTCTTACACTTAGTTGTCTACAATTTAAAAATTGCCAAAGATAATTACATATTATGTCTCCTACTCCAATAGAATCCAACGTGTGCAGTAAAACTGTAACATCAACATTATTATAAGCACTGCTTATATCTACAAAACAGCCCAAAGTTATCAAATTGTTCCCATACCCCAACTGTATATGTGAAACCAGCCGAGTCAAGCTATCAAGACATGAACGAGATTTCCTAAATCCCACAGTGTTTTCAGAAAAAAACATATTGCTTTCCAGGTACCACTCTAATCTATTCTTGAGTACACTGTGGAAGATTTTGCACGGGCAAGACATCAAGGCTATGGGTCTGACAGAAGAAGTAGATTGTCGTTCACACCCAGCTTTAGGTATGGGGACAATTTTTGTTTGTCTCCACTGGTAAGGTACACATCCCTCAGTCAGGATTTTATTGTAGATTGTAGCCAAAAATTGCTTACCTATTCTAGGGAGATGCTTCAGCATCGAAAATGAAATATCATCATCACCTGGGGCCGTGTCTTTGGTTTTGATGGCGTGGTCTATTTCATGTAAAGAGATATCCTGCCTAAGCTTCTCATTTACAGATCTGAATGTAGGGTCTCTAGCAGGAACGAAATCGGGAGTCAAGTTGTACAGAAGATTCTTAGCTGAACCTTCATCGATGTATATTCTTGGCTGACGGTATCCCTTCAACCATCTCATACTGCGCCACATTTCCCTTGCTGAAGTTGCTTGGTCGACGTTGCTGCAAAATTCACGCCATGCTTTACGTTTGGTCTGTCGAATGATTTTCTGAGCCTTCGAAACTTTATCTTGTAACACTATAAGATTTTGTGGAGTGGGGTTCTTCCTGAATATGGCTAAAGCTAGTCTTCGTTCCGCAACTGCCTGAGACACGTCTACGCTCCAGTATGGTTTAGGGGTAAACTTCTTCCGCCGTATAGGATCCTGACAAACTTTCACATATGGGATATGAGAATCTGCAGCAGCGTTCACTGTCTCAATTAACATGTTGTATGCGTCTTGAGTTGAATCGGGTATTGTCTTATCAGAAAGGTTGGTCTTCACATAACTTGTATATTCCTTCCAGTTTGCTTTTTTAAAATTCCTTTTTCTGGGGCAGCTTACCGAAGGGGTGGTGTATGTGGTCACTTTAATTATTAAATGGTCGCTTCCAAGACTTTCGTTGGTTACTTTCCAGTGAAAATTCAATGCTACATCGTTTGTAATGAAAGTGATATCAGGTGATGTTTTTTGAAGTCTGCTGTTGACTAGCTTAATTCGAGTAGGAGTGCCATCGTTTAGGGTAACATAATTCTTGCTCAAGTTTGCATCAAAAATCTGATTACCTCTTGCATCGGTCTTATATGACCAATTGGAATGATGGCCATTGAAGTCACCAGCAATCAGGGCTTTATGCTGGCATAAGTCAAATATGGTATCCCAATCATTAAGAGTAGTTTGAACGGATGAGGGACAATATACCGAAATAATATTTTCTATATTAGAACAATTTAGGATTTTCACATGTAGAACTTGAATGCCAGCATTAGGTATATTGACTTGAGGAACTTGAAACCGTATGGATGCATGAAGAATGATAGCCACTCCACCGTATCCGTCATTTCGATCCTGGCGCAATATAGTATAACCGCTTAGTCTTAGAGGACTTCCTGGCTCAAGCCAAGTCTCGCTTAATATAGCAATGTGTACCTTTTCTTGGGACATTAGTTGTTCTAATTCTGTTAATTTGGGTCTGATACTTTGACAGTTCCATTGTATTATATTCAGATTAATAGGTTGAGGTGTACTATTCATTTTGAAACAGATTTTTGAGGAAGGGCCACTCTCCTATATAATCTGCAATTAAACTAACTACCCAGTCAAATAGTAGTTTTCCACAAGACTTCAGCTTCTCTTCAAAGGTAATTTTCTTCATAAATATAATTTCTTTCAGTTTCAGTATTAGTCGTTGCACATGAAGCTTAGTTCCACTCTCCTTTTTATTCTCTTTTGTTTGTTCTACCTTCTCACAGTCAGATGAACTCTCTTCGACGATGCGTGTGTTTCTCTCTTTATTCGACTTCTTTTTGGTAGCAGATTTTCTAGGTGCTAGAATTAGTGACTTGGGGGTTGATGAGCGTTCATTAAGTACAGCTGATGCGTAAGTTCCTGCCCTATGCCATGAGTCACTGCTGTCCGATTGTTCAAAAATATCCTGCACTTCGACGTCTATTACAGTTTTATTCTGTTCCTTTCTCTGTGGTATTGTTGGGGTAGGAGGAGGAGACTCATAGAATGTCAGCGCTTTTTTGTACGTGCAATTGTGTTGAGCCATTAACTCTCGAATTCTCCTTTCTTTCAGGTAGCATGGACAGGATTTTGCAAGTGCCATATGCCGACCAGAACAGTTAACGCACTTATATATAGTCTTCTCACAGTTAGGATGGGATTTACCACATTTTGGGCACGTGACTTTGTTTGAGCATGTTCGGTGGTTATGTCCAAATCTCCAACAGTTCGAACACTGAGTGACCGGAAAAATGTAGGGTTCTACTTTTATACGAGTGCCATAGGAATATACGTATGGCGGTAGGGTTGGCCCTTTGAAGCACAGTTTAACACTTGGGCAGTCTTCAAACTCGTTGCTGTCAAATCTGCGCCTCTGAAGGCGTTTTACGCTTATAATGGGTATATCACTACTTAAATCTTGGCGTATGTCGTCCTCGCTTAAGTCCATATCTATGTCTTTTATGATACCATAGGAAACCCCAACCTCAAATGTCTTTTGACATTTATACTCCTTTTCTATGAGATATCTGCAAGTAATCATTTTTTCTGCGCTTTCTTCCGTAGGGAATTTAAGTAACACTTTGTAATCGTTTACAAATTTGATCTGTGTGACATCCATGATGTTTTCACTCTTCAAAATTCGCGCGAGCCCAATTTGTTTAGGTAATTTATCTTTTCTCGAGGTTAGACTTACTTCAATTTGATGTTCTGGACTTCTTTCTATCCCATTGTTTACAGTACTTCGCACTAAGATCTTACCTTTCCTCCCTACCTCTTTCCATATCTCATCTTCATCAACAGATCGACCTCTTTTTCTACCCTCTCTTGAATACTTCTCTTCATTCAACTCCATGGTAAAAACTTCAGATGTTTTCGCATTCCTCTCCGCCGCTTCTAAAGAGTTGTTTACTTCACTAACTCGTTCCGTATCCGACAACTGCATATCCACGCTAGCCATACTCCGTAGGTATAAATAGCATCGCAGATATCAAACAAATACTACGATAAACTGCGCCCGCGTAAACAAAAGGAACCGGTATCGAGACGAACGTCCTGCTTCCGCAAGCGCGCGTGAGCCACTGCACACGATATATGACACGCACCACACCATGGCGTACAGGAAGAGAGAGAGCACAAGTCGCGCAACACTAGCGCCAACGTCCTTTTATAGGAACTACTTATTTCCTTATTCTTAACACTTAGAATACTCTTTTAGTTCAGTACGGTTCGTATGAGTAGGATTAAGTCTATAATGCCAAAATAAATTCCTTTTTATTTTACTACATGTCTTTATACCCTTAGATATACATTTAGGTTTCGGATTAGTAAGCACTTAAGTTTTTATTACAGGGAAACAGAGATCGTATATTCATTTAAATATATCCATGAATTTATCAAAGGCATGTTCTGGATCCATTTCTACGTAAGTCTCACTAAATGTTAGACTACAAATGTGTTTCCTGAACTTTTCCATATTTTACTTGCTTATGTCCCTTCTTTTTACAAACCAGTGGCAAAGTTTGCACTTTTTTGATACCGGAAATAATAAAATCTGTGTAGAATGATCCGAGAGAGCTAGTTCTATCATTTTGCCTTTGCTACCACTTTTATTGTGAGCTTTTATATGTTATCAATACGTTTTCACACTGACCAGACGAATAGGTTCTTTAATTTCCAGTTTAGTGTTATATGTTGCAAGCTATTGTGTAAAAATTTTGTGATATTATTGTTTTCTAAAATATTAAGATTAAAATCCCCACATAATATGATTTTCTTAGATTTATGATTTTGGCAGTAAAGTTTTAGAAATTTGCCGCATCGTATTTTGGAATCCTGTACAAACACACAATAATTATATTTAGTTATGTGAGTTCAATGGCAAAACTTTCAAAAATGTTGATTGAATTAAATTGATGAATGTCATTAATTATCTTATATTTTATGACATCTCTTACTAATATACACGAACCACCATTTCGTTTCTCGCGAGCAAAAAGCGTAGCTAAGATAAAATTAGGAATTATCAACAGCTTAGTATCGTCTGAAAACTTGCTATGTTCGGTAATACATACGATATCCACCCAGGTACTGTTATCTTCGAATTCATCCAAATTTACTGTCAGGAAATCTGATTTACTAATGAGACCATCTACATTCTGATGCATTAAACACATTTTGTCAATCTCGAAAAAACATTCATTGTTCTTGTCGGTACTTGCATAGCAATAGTTTTTCGCGATGGCAAGGTGTTATTTTGCGTCTTGGTTTTATTAGAATCGTCTTCTTTCTTTGAAACATTAGTGTCTTGATTTACAACATCATCAATACAGTCTTTCACATAACTGTTTAAGGTATCCTTTTGTGTACCTTGACTTTTTTTAGGGTTAGAGAGAGCGTTGTCCTCAAACAGCTGCAGGTTTCACGGACGACGCTCTCTAAACTCGCCCGTATGTCGGCGCGTTAGGGTTCACGCATTTTTGTTTGGAACTCAATTATTTCCTAAACTAAGGGTGTCCGCTAGTATGACTCTTGGGAAGAGTGATTCAGTAGGGTCGGTAGGATATGTGGTTTCATTTAATGGTCGCACTCTATTTACACCCGCTATACAACGTGAAATTTAAGTCATTTATTTAACGAAAACTGGTGATAGTACTCGTCCATATGAACAACTTTTACTCTGGAGCCAATCCTGAAATCGTAAAAAAAAATATCAGCTGTTCCATAGAAAAGTTACCTACTCGACCCAAATGTATGAAACAGTATATATTTTTTTCACGATTTCAGGTTTGGCTCCGTAGTAAAAGTTGTTCAATAAATTATACACAAATTCTTGTACTTTATTACAAAATGTTTTCTTTCTGTCATGTTAAATAATTAATAATTTGTTGGCCCGATGATGTGTAATACGAAACCGGTAGCCTAAGTTAGAATAAAAATAAATATATGTGGAATAAAAGTACAAGAATTTGTGTATAATTTATTCAAGATGATATTCCACCAAGAACCATCAATCGAATCCATCCAATAAAAGTTGTTCATAAGGACGAGTACTATCACCAGTTTTCGTTAACAAAATGACTTAAATTTCACGTAGTATAATCCTACAGAAATCAAGCACAAATAATGCTACAATATTTGCTTGAAAGTCATAGGGGTTTTTATCATTTAAACCTACAATTACCACCACAAAATCTTCCCTTGTAAGTGACAGAATATCTGATTTCGACGTGTATTTAATATGGTTTTCATATTAGCACCAGATTTTATGAAACAGGTCACATGGTAATCGCTTCCTAGTAGTTCTTGTAAAATCTTTTGCACGTATTTTCCTTGTTCACCTGCCAGTATAATTATTTTCTTTTTATTCTTCATTATGTCTTCTTTCTTTGACATTAACGATGAAATTTACGAATGTTTAAAAATTAAAGTCCATTTTAGACTGAAAGAAATGGTTTAATTTTTTCCACTTCTTTTTTAATTTTAATATTTAAGAAAAAGATGATATTGTACTGGAAGTGTATTTGCGGGGAAGTTTCCCAGCAGCACTCGCCTGTCGCATCAAGTTATCAGCTCGAATCTACGCAGGTCGTAACTCATAATTACGTGTGCTACAGAATTAAATAGCGCTTCGCACATGAGATCTTAACGAGTGATTCTGTCTAGATGGGAACAGCCCGGGATGTGCGCGGTTCGGGAACAAAAATTATTCTAATTATTATGAAATATACGCTCGTTTATGTATAATAAATATTATGTTCGGTGGTGTTAGCATGAAAGGTAAGTTTGTTTCAGGAAATCTTTCCAAAATTTGCGCAAACTTTTAGTCTTTTAATTCTTTACAGAATAAGTGCCCTGTGTTCAATGAGATTTTGTAATAATAAAAACATAATAATAATAAAAAATCTTTAACTTAACTGTAAGTGAAATATTAATGTAGCTATAATAAAAAAAAAACGATAGTCTAAAAACAAAAAGTCCAAAATAGGTGCGATGACAAGCATAGCGAGGAGGAGCGTGTTAGATTGCTGCTGATCATAAATTCCTTCCGAACAGATTTCATGATTATGATAATGGTCTACGATAATGGCCACGATATATGCATTTTGAAATCTACGTATCAAGCTATCCCCTGCGTATCTCTAAACTATAGCAAGTGCCATAATTACACATGTATGACATGTCCCAATCGACAATAATATGAACACGAAACTGTCGACATCAAAGAGAAACATATAACAAAATTTATAACGTCTCGTTACGTTAAAACTAGCCTTCATCACGAAGAGACAAGATAGTCTGTGTTACATAAGGGGCCTTCCCCTAATCACATGAAGCAGTTTTTAGTGAATTTTGATTCTTGACAGACATTCTTGGTGACGTAACATTCTCATTAAAAATTCGAAATAGTATTTAAATCAAACAAAAATAATTTATTTTCACAATTTACGACGTTAATTATGTATTATGATTATGACGTTTCGTTAGCGAACGAAAAAACATGGAAGTCTGATAAGCCCTTAAAATTACCAAAGAATTAAAAATTCACATCATTTTCAGAATTCAGGCATGCAGGCAGAATGTAGGCATTTGCGCAGAGTGCCTCACTGAAACTTGGCCTTATTGTACCTCTGTATATGCCAAATAAGACTAAAACTAAACGTAGCCAATTTAGCTTTAGCACCCAAATAACTGGTTCCCATTTTTAACGGAACGATAAAAGTAGCAGTAAACCTACTAAAACTGTGATGAACAGACATTCAGCAGCCGCAATTTTGCATAATGGAGACTTAAAAACAAATTAGCGTTTCTCATTAACCGGACTTAAGTTTTTACGTGTATTTTCCGGGAAAATTTTAGCTTGCAAATTATTATGATGTTTATAAAAAGCTTCTGCTTATTTATTAAGTAAACCCACGCTTTGCTATTTCTCTAGGGTTTAATGGAAATGTTGTTTTACTCGTACAGTGTATGTAATTAAAGATTTTTTTCACCAATTTAAGTAATGTTCTCAACAATTTTGTAGTTATTTTCAGAGTAGGTATTCAAGTGAAAATTTTCCTTTATGTAGCTTACTTAGTTTTTATTTTAATTATTATTTTTATTCAAGTTTATTTTGTAGATAAATACGAATAATAGTGGTAAATACTTTATTTCATAGAACTTTAATAACAAAAGCAAGTCTAATACTGCGTATTCTTAACCTAAATATCAAATAAACCTAAATAATAAAAAAACTAAATACGAAACCTGAAATTAAACCATTAAAAAACCGGTCAAGTGCGAGTAGGACTCTCGTCCTGAGGATTCCGCACTATTGAAATTGGTTAACAGACTTAAATGGTTTGAATAAAAACTATAAACTTATCGGTATCTAAAAATGCATGAAACAAAACTCTAAGACCAAGTTGGTCGAGTATTTGGGTACGTAACCCTAAACATATATATAAAAAATAGCTGTTTTCAATATTTGTTGTTTAAAAAAGGTGTATAGCACATAATATAGAGAAAATTCCAAATTCCTAATTAGTTTCGTTTTTGAGATAGACACCGTGGCAAAAATGGTCTAAAATTGGCAAATTTGATGGCCCCACATTTTTTTATTTTTGGAAAAAGTTAATAAAGAAATATTTTTTTATATCGGCTCCTTTACCATGCATGAAAAAAAAATGTAAAATAATTTAATTTAATTTAATTTGTATGTCAATATCCGGTTTCGCTCTAATATTTTACATAACATATCCAAATTTCAGATCTGTGTCTCATTCCGTCTGTTAAGCAAGAGACCCGTTACATAAGGACGGACAGACGGACAGAGAGCACAGCGACATTAATAGGGCTCCGTTTTGCCCTTTGGGCGTAGAACCCTAAAAAGATTGCTGCTCCCCGGTAGGGTGTGCCCAGAATGCCGACGACTTTTTGAATGTCCAGATTGATCTTCTAGGCCAGACTGAGGTTACCGCCAGCCCTCTCGCTAAAGTTCTTTAAATAGTCGCTGGGCATCCGGACCCTACCCAGCACTATTATTTGGTTTTCAAGTTAACCAGATTTATCACGGATAAACAGATGAAACACCAAAGTAATACCAGAAATATTCCTCTCTTACTATATAATAGTAAAGGGTATTGCAGTTGTCACAAAAATTCGACAAAATTTTCTACAACAATACATCCTATATAAACGTCAGACACATCGAATTGCAGGTAGTCAATAAAATGTTGTAATGCCTTGGTGCGCCCGTCACATGTGATACTTTACAAACTGTCTTGAGATAAACAATGTTATTTTCTTACAAACTTTTTATTTTTCAAAGAACAGCTCGGTATAACGAGTGTCGGCGGTCGTGGCGGCTGTGATCGAGCGGGTGCTGGTAAGGAGACCAATGCATCATAATCACTGACTGGCGAACACTGAGCCCCTTACTACGATTTCTCAACTATTCGAGACGTTTGATAGAGGTACCTTAAAACATGTCATTCGATTGACAGTAGCTTTATCCCGCGACTTCTACCTTGCGCTGAATTCTGATAGTTCTTCCACAAACTAATTAACAGATTGTAAATGCAGATTTAGTATGAATATGAACTAATTTAAAGATTGTAAATGCATAAAAATATGGCGCCATCTAGTAGATTAATAGGTTAACTATATCGATGTGTAAAAATAATAAAGAAAATATTTTACGATTTAACATTTTGAAGCAGAAATGACTGACTGAATTCCGTGCATTGTGTACGTCTTACACTTCACAATTTTGTCATATGCATTTTTCAAAACAAAAACCCTAGGTTATATAGTCAAAATGAATATACCAGAAATTCATTTAAATTTTCTGTGTACTTCATAAAATACACAAAAACTACGCGTCTATATTTTATTTACACAGCCACTTAAAGTCTCTGCAGGTACCTAAAATCCTAAATTTCATGAATGAAACTGTAACAGTGCTCGAGATATTGACGCCCAAAAATCGCTATTTTTATCACTGATTGATTGATTGATTTAATCATATAAAACCTAAACCACTTCCAGCCTGGTTTCAGGGGACTTAGAAACTTGAAATTAAATAGAAAAAGATTCAGCTCAGCTTAATGCTGCAGTTGGAGACCGAGCGCTGGTATTCTGTTGAACCCTGATTTAAAACTAAAACATAAAATAAATATAAAATAACAAAAGGGTTTTACTTTTTTGGGCTTGTTTTAACTTTTTTTCGTCTACGATATATTTTTTCCATTTGATTCAGAAGGTTTTCATTATTTTTTGAGCCCAAAGTACGGCGATAAACCCTATCTTTGCTCAGCTCCTATATACGTTAAAATCATCGTTGAAAAGAAGTGGTTGCAAGTGTCAACTGTTCTAGTGAACATCAAGTGGCAGTTCAGTATTTTTGGATAATCTTCTGACCTCCTATGAGGGATTATAGAGTGCGACAAGGCTCTTTTGGCGCGAGGATGACAGCGGCGCAGCTGTGAAACAAGGGTTACGTTTTATTAGGATATGGCGTTAGTTCAAAATTTTGGCCACGACTAATCCACGCACCAGAACTGACTTGTCGCACTATACTTAGTGACGATATGGTTTTTGACGTTGTCACGGCGGGCATTCCACAAAAGTAGCGAAATAAAATGCATGTATATTTCGCGACAGGTGGGGGAGCAGGCCGTTTCATATTGATATATATGTACTCGCCCAGACTCCCACCATGTCGCGTACTATAGGTACTCTTGAAAGGTACACTTGAAGTTTAAAAGTCAGAAAAATTATAGTTAGGTATATCGTTGCAAAGATCTATTCGGCGACAATACAAAAATATAATATGTTTGGTCATTCCACCACCATCCGCGATGACTTTATAGACCGCGGGAGTGAGCACTAAAAAAATAAAATAATAATCCTGCAATTTGTGCCAGTTTATGACGTAAAATTTTCAGGTAGGTATAGTTTAAATCAAATTTTCATATCATAGCTCCGTTGTCTGTCTGTAGTCTTTTACCGTAATAGGTAGAAAGTTGAAATTTTCACAATATACGTGTAACTTTGGCCTCTACCACGACAAATTATAAAATATATGAAAACAAATATTTAAGCGGGGTTCCCGTACAAGGAATCTCCAAAAAGTTGTATTATTTAAACGTTATTGGTTTTGGCTCTTATTTAAAGAGGGTAAAACATACAAGTATTAAATTTAGTCAGATTGTAGGACATTCTCTAAAGTAATTTTATAATAATTTTGGGGTAACTAATAATATAGTTTTTTTAATGTTTCACCGTTTTTGAAGCAATTGTATATTTTTTTAAATTTTAGTTTGTGTGTAAGTGTGTAAGTACTCGTAATATGTAAATTTAATTTAGTGCATGAAAACGGACTTTCATCAACTCACAACAGATGCTGAGTCTGCCCCTTTTTATCACATTCTAATTACCCAATTCAATGTTACTTTATATTCAAATGTATTTAAAATTTTTGTTTTGTGTTTTTTAATGTAGAATATTTTAAAATGTATACTGTTTATTATTATTATGGGAATTTTTGATCTCGTCTCTCTCTCTTGGCCAAAAGAATTTAAAGAGAGAGGAACGGTGTATCCCCGGCAGAGGCACAGTCGACCGGGGTTCAGAGCCCCAGGGAAAGAAACCGGCGAACGATGCGAGCAGTATCAAGCAGTACCGCCTTTTGCATCCGCGCTGGAAGCGAAATGCCGCGGAACCCCAACCGCCTTAGGTTGTTTTCGAGGCTGGTTGGTATTAACCCGTTCGCGGACAAAACAATTGGGATGATTTCGGTGGATGCCACACCCCACATGTCGGTAACCTCGTGAGCCAGGTCGAGATACTTTCTTTTCTTCTCGGTTTCGGCTTTTACAAGGTTCTCATCGTGCGGGATTGTGATATCCACCAAAAACACCCGAGACCGCGTCCGGTCCATCAGCACGATGTCAGGTTTATTCGCGAGAATAGTCCTATCCGTGATGACAGACCGGTCCCAGTAGAGCTTGGCGCGGTCGTTTTCGAGTACTGGCGCCGGCGAGTACTTGTAATATGGTACCCTCTGATCTACGAGGCCGTATTTGTAGGCGAGTTCTTGATGAAGGATTTTGGCCACTTGATTGTGCCTGTGTAGATACTCAGTGTTGGCAAGAGCAGAACAACCGGAAATAACATGTCGAAGTGACTCTCCAGGGTGAGCACATGCCCGGCAGATATCCTGGGTTCCATCCTTAATGATGTATTTCCGGTAGTTCCGCGTCTTGATCACCTGATCCTGTATTGCACAGACAAATCCCTCGGTTTCCCCAAAGAGGTCACCAAAGCGCAGCCAATGCAGAGAGGCTTTTTTGTCCACGTGAGGCTCGTGAAGAGCCTTGTAAAACCTCCCGTGCAATTCCTTTCCTCGCCACACAGACTCTCGTTCAGCGGTACTTAGTACCACCGGTTCGCGCCATTCCTCGCTAGCTAAGGACAAAGGGGTAAGTCCTATATCACATGCCACGACTTCACTATGGATTCCATCATCCGTTTTTGTCAGGAAATAGTTAATAATTATAATAATATTATTATTATTATTATTGTGATAAATAAATATATTTTCAATTTCAATTTAAATTTAAATAAAAATAGCAAAAAGTAGGGTTCCGTACGCCAATTTTTACGCGACGATGGCAATTTTTTCGTCACGTGCTACTTTTTTAGCGCCTTGTTTATGTATCCGTGATGTATGTTGTTATTTACCATAATGTTTTTAGGGTTCCGCAACCATATTGTGGGGTGGTGCGGAACCCTTTGTGCGCGAGTCCGACTCGCACTTGGCCAAATTATACATTTTTAAGTATTGGTACTTGCCAATTGGGCGCCAAGTTGCGTGGTCAAAGCAGATAATTTACGAGCAAAGATATGAAGGATTGTGTAGCCCACACTAGCGGGGAGAATTACTGTAATATGTTTGAGGATCGAATGAGCTCACAAATAAATTGCGTGAGGATTTTGTACGTTTACGGATCCGTCATAAAATAGTTTCCTTTGTTGTTTAGTTATTCTTCGTTACTCTTTTACCATCCTTCGTGTAATGCGTGACAAGGAAAACGTTGGATTTATTTGGGAAAACTGCAGTAATACTAAACAATTACGCAGCAAAAGTTTAATTATGGGGGTGTGTGTAGGGTAAAAAATAAACAAAACAAACCAATTATAACATTAGACGGAATTATGCCTATATTGATTTCATTTCTGAGTCACTAATCATTCACAGACGTGTCACTTTATAATAAAAAATACGTTCATTTTTAATAATATAAATATCTCACTAGGAATTAACATTAATACCCACCTATCTTTATATCTGAATAGTATTTTATACAATAATTATTGCCGGTGAAAAGCGGGTGTATCAAATGTGGACTGTGACGTGCATTTCACAGTTCACCTTGTGAACAGTTCAGACACCCCCTCGGGGATTCATGTCGTAACGATATGTTTAAAACAAACCGGTCAATTAAAACAGAAACGTCTTTTTATTTTGCGGCCGGACGGTTTGTTTTATTGTTTGAAATATTATTTTCTGAGAACATTTCTTATATAAATAAAATAAAATAAATAAAATAAAATAATTTTATTGCAGACAATATTACAGTCCATAGAGATGTTAGTAGGCCTTATAACTATGTTAGCAAAACCTATCATATTAAAATTAATTTAAATATTTACCCGTACAGCTCGACCCCGCCACCTGTACATGATTTTGTATCATGTGTCGCAGGATCGGGCAGTCAGGCTTCTCGCTAATGAGTTTGAGAATGGTGTTGGAGCTCCCGCGAATTCCGCGTAGAAGTGACGCGGTGCGCTTGCGCACTATCGCATGGAAGCCATCGGTGTGCGCCAGCGCAAACATTCCGGACGCACTACAGTAACGCGGAAGCCCCAACAACATCCTAAAACCATTATTATATTGTACTCGGAGAGCATTGATAGCCCGCTGCGTACAGTTGACCCACAGACCGCAGGTATATAGAGATTGGCAATATGCCTTAAAGAGTGTTATTTTAACCTCATCACTACAACGGGCAAATCTGCGGGCCAACATATTACAGCGGACTGCCAATGCTCTCCTTTCCCTGTCAATATCACTGTCATCCTTCAAGTCCTCGGTAACTATGTGACCCAAGTACTTGAAGGACGACACTTCAATAAGTTCCACTCCGTTCAGCTTCACAGGAGGCACACAGATCGTTTTGCGATTCTTAGGTCGGAACACCATAAGTTCGTTTTTTTTAACATTATATGTGAGCCCATGGGACTTCGCGTAGCCCTCACATATTGCAATCAGCCTTCTGAGTGCAGCAACCGATGGACTCAGCAGCACCATGTCGTCCGCATAGCTGATGCTATTTACACAGTGTCCGTTAATGTAGCAGCCGACACCAGCGCTACCGAGCCCACCGATCAGCTGATTTACATAAAGGTTGAAAAGCGAAGGAGACGTCAACCCACCCTGTCTTACTCCGCACTCCAACCTGTATGAGTCAGAAAGCTCATTTAGCCATTTGACCTGGTTAGTCTGGTGCCTGTACCAATATTTTAAAATATTGACAAACTCGCCAGGAACACCAGAGTCAATTAGTTTGGTCCAAAGGATATCATACCTAACCAAGTCAAAAGCCTTAGAGAGGTCTAGAAAGGCAGCATAAACAGTTGTGTTTCTATCTGTATAATACTTGACAGTATGCTTGAGAGACAGAATAGCACACTCTGTGGATAAGTGAGGCCTGAATCCAAATTGAGCATCATGCAGGTCTAGGTGCATCTTCAGTTGTCTCTCAAGCAAACCATCAAGGACCTTAGATGTAGTGGTCGCTAATGTAATCGGTCGGTAGTTATTCTTATCAGCAATGTCACCCGTTTTGTTTTTAACTATGGGAATAACGACCGATCGCATCATTTCAGCTGGTAAGTATGAGTGCCTAATACAAATAGTAAACAACAATCCAAGAATTCTAGGGAGGTGTGGCCCGGCATACATGAAATGCTCAATGCTGAGGCCGTCGTGTCCGGGCGACTTTCCCCTTGTCATTCCTTTGATCAGTAACTCTACTTCTTTCGCAGTAATACGTTTCGGCACATCGGACACGACGGCTTCAACATCTTCGCTCCCCGCCTTCAGTGGGGACTGCACCTGAAAATGAGAACTAAACATGTTAGCTATTTCCCTAGGGTTTTGTAGACCATCGACACTTACCGGTACGCTAGGCTTAGGACTCAACTTCCTGGTCTGTTTCCAGAAACCGCGAAAGTCCTTACTTTTGTGACGAGTGGCTAGAATATTCATTTTTATTAAGTCTTCATTGTTTTGACAAAATTTCACTTTTTGTTTAAATACTTTTCTTGATAAACACATATCGTCATAAACACGACCCTGTCGTGGTCGTCCGTACCATACCCAAGTCAAAAACTTATGCCTAGCGTCCCGGTGAGCCTCGCGGACATACTTGTTCCAACCAGCAATGAGCTTGCCACTCTTTCTACCGCTCCCTCCCTTATAACTAAACTCTGCAGCCTCCTGTAACGACGAGATTACCTTATAATATAAGTTATTGATCACATTCGTATGTTCTAAGTTACTATTTTTACATATATTATCACAACACCCATCAAGCTCGCGAGGAAAATGAATTGACTTCAATTTGTCATTACAATATTTTGTGTACTTTTGTATTTGAAGGTCATCACGCTCCCCCCAGATAATTCGGTTTACAGTAGCCTGTGGAGGCGCAGTTGCCTGTCGTAAGGATTTAATATTACATAGAATTTCTAGAGGGAAGTGGTCAGACCAATACACCTGATAGTGCACTTTTACTTGCGTAACAGATTTACATGCAGCTTCAGATACTATAAGACAGGCTTAAATAGTTTCATTAGTTATTCCTGGAACATGAAACCCAAAGAGAAAAAATATTAACGACAAGTAAATCGTTTTAGAAAACCGTTTCTCGAATCGATACCATTATGAAAGGTCATATTTCCACTGTCAAGACAAAAGAGCATAACTTGCCAAGTCAGAGGTCGTAGAAAACTGTATCGGAATACGAAAAAAATTATGGCGACACAATTATTATCGAGGGATCGATGCTATAAAAATAAATGGTAGATTTTACGACAATGGCTGGCGGTAGGGAGTTTATGATGTGGGAATATCAACTGAGTAGCCTCATCGAATTATGTAGGCTCTATCTGGGAAATGACCTTTATTTGAAACAGGCATAACTGCGTCTTCGCTAGCGTGGATCTGTCTTTAAATCAATTTATCCATGTAGCTCGAATCTTTGAGTAGTGTCCACAGTTTTCGGTTTGGCGGTTATTTAATTAACATCACTGATAGCCTATATGTTGACCAGGGTGTTCGTGTTAAAATGGAATATACAGACAGACAGACAAAAGTTAAAAAGACTATTTTTGGCCTGAGTAATAACCCAATTCATTCATTTAATAACCCATTTCATTTAAAATTTCGCAAAAATATTCAGTTTACAGATATGACCTTTTTTAATACATTATTCAGTATAAAGTTCTGACCAGCGAGAGTATGGAGATTTGTGTCCAAATATTTCAAATATCAATAAAGGGGTTCTCTTCATTCGATGTGTATGTATAAATGTTTGCAAGATATATCCTATATTGTTGTGATGAAAAAAAAACACTTGTACTTTTCCACAGATAATATTTAATTATAATATTATATAATTATAATATTATAATTAAATAAATAATATTAATTTAGTACAAGTGATTTTTTTTTTTTTTTTATCACAACAATGTTTGATAAATTCCACCAAGTGCCGACAATCTCAACTATCAACTTCCTATATCCTATATATTCCGAAAAATAAAAATCTCTTTTTCATGTAATGTATGACCCCTGTGACAGACGGACGGACAGACAGCGGCGGCTAATCAATAAATAAAAGTAAAAAAATGTCTTAGTTAAAACGTAGTATTTGAGACTTAAGTAAAGCATTTGATATTGAAGAAATAAAATTTCATCAAATACATCGTGAAAATGCAAAGGAAATTAAAGTCCCCAGTCATACTCACAAATATCTCTTTCAGTTTTACAACTACAATATATCATTATCATTTAAGTCATTTAACAATGACGTTTTTGCTCGACAGAAACACAAAAAATTTGAAACCAGTATTTTTATATTTTAGTGTTTCTATGAAAGCAAAAGAAAACTTTATTTATCTAGACGAAATCAGGAGTTTCAGAGATAATCCATTATTCGATACTGTCGGATGTAAAATGAAACATTCAGATGCGAGGATCGATCAGGCGAGACTAGTACAAATGCACTTTACAATATCAGTATAGTATGAGAAAGCTGATTACATTTCGATCGAACCCCACCCCTTATTCCGAACTCATACACTAGCTTGTTATTTGGAAGACAGTTTATTTGCTAGGATGTCAGAGGGCTGATTCATAGAATTATTATTGTAAAGATTTGATTTAATGCATATTTTCCATAAAATTGCCAGATAATTCATCGACGCTGGCTCTGATTTATGGCTTTTAGACTTTCATTGAAAAAAGATTGATGAATCGTCCAAAAAAGAGCATTTTTACATCATATAAACTTAGTTTTATGGAACATAAATATTTTCATCGTAACAATAGAATTTAAAGTCACATTTAGGTGCAGGCGTCTTCCAAAGACGTCGACATTCTAAGAACAGTCAGTGCAGTGTTCCAAAAACCCGAGCAAACATCTCAGATTTTATAGTGTTTTGGTTTTACGAAGCGAGTGTGACGTTTGTTATAAATAGTCCGCCCATAGTTACGCCCGCCCGCCCTATGTAGACGCGCGGTGTGAGCACGAACACATTAAAATGACAAATTGTTTTTAGCTCTGATTCCATTTTTCATGGCAGAAACATGAACATGTCTGCGTAGTCGGAAGTAAATTCAATTCGTGTGATATCATTGAATATCTCTAGATAGCAAAGCGATCCTTCCTAAATCACGGTCGTCAAATTGGTAGATATTGTTTATCTCTAATGAATTAAATTTATATCATTGCGGTATAGAAAATCAGAAAAATAAATCTGGACGTGAGGAGCTCTGCAAGTTGTTGAGTTGCTCTGCTCTGGCAACCGCCCAGTAAGCGAGAGGTCCCGGGTTTGAATCCCGATTCAGAGCTCCTCACGTCCAAATTAACTTTTGTGTTTTTCTATACCGCAATGATATAAATTTAATTTGCTATCTCCTTGCGATGGATAGACATTTATTTCTATCATAGTTATGCGTAATGCATTCAAAATTGATAATGTTGAATAATGTTTTGTGGTGTGGCAAGGTCACCTAAAAAGAATATTGTCACTCCATGTCTTCTCGTAGATGTCCTTAGAGGCGATAAGTCTCTGCCTGCGGCTCCACCCAAGTTTTTTTAACGTTTGCCTCGTTTTCGGCTTGGGCGTTATTTTATGAACACCCTATAGCCTATGTGATATGCCTAATGATAATAAGAAAACCGCACAAATCCGTTGAGTGGTTCTCAAGTTAAAACGGAACAAGCATACAGACAGACAGAGAAAAATTAAAAAAATTGTGGTTGTACCGCATAATAACACATTGCAATAAAAATTTCGCGAAAAAATTCAATGTACAGACACGACTTTTTACTACTTTATTATAAGTGCATATAGATAGATATGCCAGCAATCTATGTCTCTGAGTAATGGGGTTCAGCATGAGGTCATGAGAAGCCGTATCGCGAGAGTGTTTGCACGCAGTTATACAGTATCAGTCAATCGTTCGTTACCAACTTCCGTAGATTTTGTGCAGGTGTCTAGGCCAGGGGTTCCCTAACTTGGGAACTAACTTGGCTGAGAGCGGGGGAGGAGTCGGCTACTACATTAGACATGGTATTACCGCTAGAACTCGAACTCATCCTCCTGCCTACCCGATTGATCAAATGTGGATTACTCTCAATATTAACGGCTGTAGTATTGCAATAGGTACAGCGTATAGACCGAATTGGATAAAAGTAAAAGAGTTTTTTGATGCTTTGACTGATTCAGTTGCCCATTTTTCCCAATATGATCATCTAATTTTGCTAGGTGACTTCAATATTAATCTCTTGGAATCTAACGACAGTAAAACAAAACAATTTTATGAGTTTTTAAAATATACTAATCTTAATAACTATGTGACAGAGCCCACTCATTTCACGGATACAAGTGAAACCCTTATTGATCTTGTCTGTACTGACGCTGGTGTTCAAAGCGTAACTGTCGACTACATCCCCGATCTTAATAAGCACGCAATGGTCTATGTCAACTTTAAGATCAAGAAGGATAAACCTAAGCCAAAGATATTTACATTTAGGCCTCTTAAGAGTGTAAATCGTTATGATTTTGATCGTGATCTAGCTTTAATTGATTGGTGCAATTTTGATATAATTGAATCAATAGATTTAATGTGTGAAACTTTCAATGAGCTTTTGCTTGAACTTTTCGATCGTCATGCACCTGAGAAAAGAAAATCCGTAGGGAGCCAAGAACAGGTGCCATGGTTGACAAGTAACATACGTTTTATGATGAGGTTACGAAATGAGGCCCATAATGCTTACCGCAAGGATAAATCGGATCTAAAAAGGGAACAATACAAGAATTTGAAGCATTTAGTAAATACATCTTTGTTTAGTGAGAAGAGAGCTTATTTTGAACATCATATTAACAGCAACATCAATAGTCCCAAGACCCTATGGAAGAATCTTAAAAATACTGTTGCCATTAATTTTAAAGATAAAAATGATCTTCCAGGCAATTTTAATGACCCTGATGTTATTAACACACATTTTCTTAATGTTCCAGGAGAAAATTTAGTTACTATTTCTGATTTAACGTATTTTGAACTTCACAGATTCGGTCCCTCTTCTTTTAAATTAGCCACAGTAAATGAAACAGTAGTTGCAAGAATTATACTTAACATTAGGTCTAATGCCAAAGGTACAGATCGTATTAATATGGACATGATACTCATGACCCTGCCCACAACCCTTGGTGCAATAACTAGTATAATAAACAAATCTATTGCTACGAACACCTTTCCCAAGTTATGGAAGACTGCACTTGTAAAGCCTATTCCCAAAACGAACAATCCAAGTAATGTAAAGGACCTGCGTGCAATTAGTATCCTACCGTATTTATCAAAAATACTAGAAAAGGCCGTTTACATTCAAATGGTAGATTACTTGGAACGCAATGGTATACTGCCAGAGTTACAATCGGGTTTCCGAAAAGGCCGTAGCACAAACACGGCACTTTTGGACGTTATTGATAACATTCTTGCAGCTCGTGATGTTGGTCAGGGGACTATCCTTGCATTACTGGACTTTTCCAGAGCATTTGACTGCATCAATGTAAATCTTATGCTCTCAAAGCTCACATTTTATGGTTTTGACATTGAGACTGTTCAATGGTTTAACAGTTATCTTGGTGACCGTCAACAGCAAGTGGTGTTGTCAAGAGAGGATGGTAGCAGTTTAAGGTCTCAAATGAGTACTGTAGATCGTGGTGTACCACAAGGTTCTATACTTGGGCCTCTGCTTTTTATTTTGTATAGTAGAGATATAATAGAAAACATTCAAAATTGCAAGTACCACTTATACGCAGACGACCTGCAGTTGTACATCTCCTGTAATCCCACAGAAGCTAATCTTGCTGCGATGAAGCTTAATGACGATCTTAACCGTATCTCTTTATGGTGTTCAAGGAATTCTTTAGTTCTTAATCCATCCAAGTCCAAGTATATGGTTCTAGGATCTAAACACCAGATCGCGAGAATAACTTCTGCTAATCCTCCGGTTTGTACTATGAACCAACCGATGGAGTGTGTACGTGAGGCTAGGAATCTGGGGATTTTAATTGATGGTGAGCTACGCTTTGAAAGTCATGTGGCAGAGTTAACACGTAACTGCTTTTATCGACTAAAAGTCTTATACCGCATTCGTGACTTTCTTAGTGAAGAACTACGCATTAAGCTCTGTGAGTCTCTTGTTCTCTCTAAACTAAATTATTGTATAGCTGTTTACGGCCCTTGCCTCTACGCGAAGACCATGCGACTCATTCAGCGCGTGCAAAATGCGTGTGCTCGCTATTGCTTCCGTATCCCCTGGCGATCACACGTCACACCTTATATCAATGCCGCGAATATTTTAAGGGTAGAGGGTCGTCGTGAGCTGCATCTCGCTGCTTTACTGTTTGGTGTAGTAAAAACTGGTTCTCCCAAATATTTACATGACAAATTTACGTGGTCATCTACTGTTAGCAGATACAGCACCAGGATGAATCGTATATTGTTTCCAAAGCACAAAACCACTGCATTTAGGGGTAGTTTTAGGTACATGGCGTCAAAATGTTGGAATAACATTCCACCACCGCTACGTGACCTTAAGTGTAAGTATACTTTTAAAATTAAACTAAAAAAGTATCTCCTTGACTTACAAATGTCTTCGCCTGCCTAAAACTAGACGCTTCATCGCCATTTTAATAATTTTTGACCAACGAGTTTCTGACATTTATTTAGAGCTTACCTATTAATTGAATTTATTTATTTACAAATATTAGCACCTACATTATGTACTCGTATATGTATATCATATTTATTCTGCCATTCGTAATTATTATTTTCAAAATGTGCAAGAATACTCGCGCTGTTTTGTTTGTTCGTGCGTTACCTACGCGGGCTCGGACTGAAAATCAGCGCTGTCGGTCTTACTCTGTAAGACTACAGCATATGCTGAGTTCTAGCCTTTTTGTCTGCTTCGACACATGATTTCATTTAGCTTTAGTCACATTGTTTTATTCTTTTATGTTATTTCCTTGTGTTTGACTTTATAATTTGTTTTTATAATTTATTGTGTTGTGGTAGATAAATAAATGGATATTCTATTCTATTCTTTCTATTCTAACTTATTTAAGAAATGCCAAACTTTTCTACCAAAAAATACTCTGCGCCGGGACAGAGGCCTCTGTCCAGATAATTTTAGGATAATACGAGGTTAGAAAAAACACTGTTCAATAACAAAATAAGTATTTTTATTGCTTATTAAAGTGACACAAAAATCATTGAAAACTAATTTGGTAATACTTATTGGAATGTGATGGATGAACTTGCATCGATTTTACACTATACCTAGCCCTATGAACATTGTTTTTTGTTTATCTCTAAATAAGCTCCTAAAAGTAGTAACGCGCCCCCCCATTTGAAAACCACTGATCTAGTCAGACTGATTATCACCTTGCCTATTTTAACTCTCCTGCTTTCTGGGCGAAAGCCCTCCATCTTAGGTCTTTACGACGCCTTTCATCAGATGCGGTAATGGCCAAGCGCAAGTTTATTGTAATTGTAATATATTATATTATATATATTGTAATTTATGATATCGATATAATATATATTATTATATATATATTTTTTTTTATATTAAAGTATAAATGTACACATAAGAATAAAAAAATATAATTTCAAGATATATTTCGGACCCTACTGGGCCCGGCATCAGTTGATATAATAATGACATTTACAATGAAATGATGGCACATAAAATGACATGGTGACAATTAGTATTAAAAAGAGATCTATCTATCTACCTACCTTTTTTTGAGAGATGTGTATGTGAGTGGGCTAGGGAGAGAGGGTGTTTGTGAGTGTGTGTGTGTTTGAGAGGGGATGTAAGAATGTTAGTATGAGTGTTAATATCAGAAAAAAATCGATGAGGTTGGTCTGTCTGTAAGTTAGTGCTGTTTAGTTAGTCCAGGTCCGTAATGGGCACCAAGCGACCAGATGTAAGACGACTCCCATGTCCTGAGCTGAATATTAGTCAATGGTGGATGGAATGATTTTATAATGCGGACGGTGAAGCAGTCGTCGAATGATTCGTTGTGTAGGCGGGCATGAGTTGGGATGGGTAGTGTATTGTTCTGTGTTTTTGTTGTGAATCTGTGATGATTGATGCGGATGTGAAGTGGGGTTTTTGTTTTACCTACATAGAATGCCGGGCAGAGTCGACATTCTAATAGGTAAATACAATTTTTTGTTGTGCATGATGTGTTTGGGTGAGTTTTGTGTTGGTGCGTTGTGTGGTGTGTATTGATGTGTATAGATGTGTTGATGAGTGCGCATGTTTTGCACCGTGGCCGTTGGCATGGAGTTGTGCCAGGAGATGTGATGGTAAGAATATTTGTGTTTTCCGTTTTTGTTTTGGTGAGTGTAGATTTTAGGTTTTTGTTTTGTCGATAACAGATTTGTGGATTAGTGGGGAGTAGGGATTTTATCTCATCGTTTTGTCTGAGTATAGACACAAAGTCATTTATAAGTTTTTTTAGTTTATAGCTGCCTTCAAAGTATGTTGTTATGAGTCTGAGTTGGTTGGATGGTTGGGTGTGTTTGTTTTGTGCATTATGGAATCTAGGTCGGTTGTAGAGATGTTTTTGAATGAATCGGTCTGGGTAGTTCCGGTTGCGTAAGCCTTCATGAATAATTTTGTGGTAGTTGTTAAGTGTCGTTTCGTTGCTGCATATCCGACGGCCACGGAGTGACATGGAATATGGGATGGACTTTTTTATGTGTGTGGGATGGCAGCTATTAAAATGCAAGTATTGTAATTTGTTTGATGGTTTTAAATGAACAGATGTGCTGATTTGGTTGTTATGGTCTATTGTGATGTCGACGTCTAAAAACGTGATTTTTTCTGATGAGATGACGTGAGTAAACCGAAGCGTACAATGATTATTTAGTCGTTGAAGGAAGTCGCTGCTGTGGTGGCAGATCATAAATATGTCATCGATAAATCTCCGCCAAACTAGTGGTTTCAGAGGTTCAGTGTTGAGGAAAGCTGTTTCAATAGAACCAATGAAGAGGTAAGCAAAGCTGGGGGCCATCCGAGTTCCCATAGCAATACCTTTTATTTGATGGTAGAATGAATTTTCGAATGAAAAGAAGTTATTTTTGAGAATTATTTCCGAAAGATCAATGATGAAGTCCGTTGATGGTTGATGCGGTGAAGGACGCGTGTCTAGGTAGGTACGAAGTGAATTCAGGCCGGCATCATGGGGAATGTTTGTATAGAGTGAAACTACGTCAATTGTAACTAGGATTAATTTTTGTATTCGTTGGTAGTTGTTGTGAATTGATGATTTTAAGAAAATGGTTTGTGTCTTTTATGTGTGATGGTAGGTCTTTCACAATTGGTTGGAGGTGGAAATCAACGAAAGCTGAAATTCTTTCAGTGGGTGAATCATAAGATGCTACTATAGGGGTTGTTTTTTTGTGAATTTTCGGAAGCATGTAGAAGTTTGGGGTTCTCGGATGGCTTGGGATCATTAGTTCTATATCAAATTCGGATAATTCCTCCGCTGTTCCTCTTAAATGGAGGAGATGACGGACTGTATCCTTGACCTGTTCACATGGGTCGCTTGGTGCAATGGAGTAGAAGGTAGAGTCGGTCAATTGCCGGAGTCCTTCGGCCACGTAATCACTTTTGTTTAAAATCACTGTTGCAGATCCTTTGTCCGCGGGACAAATGATAATATCGTTGTTGTTTTTAAGTTTTTTTAGCGATTGTCTCTCTTTATATGTGAGGTTTTGTGTTTTATTTTGTAAGGTTTGAATAAATCGGTCATCAGATAATTTTGCTAGGATACTTGATATAAATATCTCTATGGGATGATTTGGCGGAAGGGGTGGCGGTTCATTGGGTGATGGAGGTTTGAACTTTTGTAATGCTTCATGTGTATTGTTGCTATTTTGATTTGGATGATTTTGCCAGTAGTGTTTCCATTTAATTTTGCGGCCAAATTGTACTAAGTCATTCATCAACTTTATACGGTCGAGGGTTTTAGTTGGACAGTAAGACAATCCTTTGCTAAGTACTGATTTGTCGTCAGGGATTAAGTGAATTGAGGAGAGGTTAACTACTGTATCTGAGTCTGTTTGGTGATAGTTAACTTTTGGTGGAGGAGGAATCGAAAAGGGGTTTGTCAGCTCCGTCGGGGTTAGATTTATATCTAAAGGTATATTGAGATTCTGGTTTGTTATAGGTAGATTAACATTGTTTTGTCTATAATATATCTTAAGATTTTAAAATTTTTTGGACAATCTGAGATATTCATGTGACAAATCCGCTTTGGCCTTGAAAATTATGGTTTGGATTTGCAGGAAAAGGTGTGGGTAGGCGATCAGACTAATTTTCAGAAGCGCGTCCAGCTTATTTTTCAAGTCAGTGCATAGATAGAAATATTGGTTGTATAGTGTGTACGTAGAATTTAGAGCATTGACATAATTTGCCACGACCATGCTGTTCCTTATAATAGGTGGAATTGCATGGAGTGCAACTTTTGGGATCAGCCCTTTTGGTGCAGCTCCGATTTCGAGACATTTGCCTAAAAAATGAAGGTGTGAATAGTACTGAAGTAGTTTCTTCGATGTGTTTTTAATTATGTTAAGAATTTATTTCATGAAGGTTAAGTTTGTATAGAGTTTTCTGTATAACCTTTTTTTTATTTGGTTTAGGACCTTTTTACTTTTGTGGTTTTTATCTATGGGCTAGTTTTTTCTTTGACAGTTCTCAGCTGTCGTTCTGTTATATAAAACGTGAACTAAAAAGGAAAAAAGATTTTACAACTACGGCAGAATTTCAATACAGAGGAATCACAACTATTTTTATTTGTAATATCAAAACGTAGCTGAATAAAAATCATAACAATATAGTAGGTATGAATTAATAACGAGCTACGATTAGAAATAACGTTTTTTTGCATTTTATAAAGGCCCGAAATAAAGTATATCTGTATATCTAAACTTTAATCTTTCGCAATTTTCACACATTATTAACTTTGTATTGGGGTCTTAATCGCGATATATATATTAAGGTATGCTGTTAGTTATCGCGAGTAAGACCCCAATACAAAGTTAATAATAAAAAATGCAGTCAAAATAATATTTCATCTTCACGTGTTTAAATAAAAGCATAGGACGTATTATTTAAATTAATTTTGAAACAGTTTCGTCGTTATCTGTGAATTCGTGTGCTACGCCGTAGCTGTCTGGGCATGCTACGAGTGCTACGTCACCCCACGCTACGAAATTTTTGTAGTTATTATTATTAGTATATAGGTAGAATACGTTTGTTTGAATGCTACGATCTACCGCAACGGTAGACAAACTACTTATGATAGTATTAGATTATATTATTAAAATATTATTATATTTAATTCATACACATGCGTAATATCTTTATATTATGTCAAGAGAAAATTTATTTATACATTGGAATAGTATGTCAAATTCTTAAATTTAGAAAACATTATAAACCAATATACCTATAGTATTATCATATAAAAAATTATCAACACTACGATAACATTTTGTGTAAGTAGGTAAAATATAGGTTGGGGAAAAACTCTTTTCGCAAATAGTATGTATGAACTTATATCTTTGGCTATACATTTGTATCTGGCTGGTTTTGGTATTACTAAAAAGTTTAAATTTAAAAAAAGATAATTCCAAATTCAAATGAGGTAAAATGTGTGATTTTCATTTGTTTTTCTTAGTCTTAAGATGAGTGAATCTTATGAAGAAATTCGATACATTTTAAAATTTTACCAAAAAAAGGTAAAAATGCAACGCAAGCCGCGAAAAAAATTTGTGATGTTTATGGACCTAATGCAGTGTCTGTAAGAGTAGCACAAATTTGGTTTAATCCGAAAAATTTGATGTCAAAGATGCACCTCGCTCTGGGCGCTCTGTTACGGATAAAATGGATGCCATTTTTGAAAAAGTGGAGCAAGACCGGCATATCAGTAGTTACGATGTAGCTGAAGAACTGGGAATTTACCACAAAACAGTTTTGGCGCATTTGAAAAAAGGTGGGTACACAAAAAAGCTCGATATTTGGGTGTCTCTTGAGCTCACTGAAAGAAATTTAATGAACCGTGTACTCATTTGTTATTCTTTATTACGATGTAGTGAAACCGAACCATTTTTGAAAAACTTGATAACTGGTGATGAAAAGTGGATCACGTACGACAAGAACGTGCGAAAAAGGGTCAAGGCTGGTCAGGCTTCAGACTCTGGCGAAACCCGGGTTATCTCGCAACAAGGTAATGCTGTGTGTATGGTGGGATTGGAAGGGCATTATTAATTATTAGTTGTTACCGCCAGGCAGGACCATCGATTCTGAACTCTACTGCGAACAACTGATGAGATTAAAGCAAGAAGTTGAGAGAAAGCGGCCGGAATTAGTCAACAGAAGGGGTGTGGTTTTTCATCATGATAACGTTAGACCTCACACATCTTTATCCACTCAGCAAAAATTAAGAGAGTTTGGCTGGGACGTATTAATGCATCCACCGTATAGTCCTGACCTTGCACCTTCAGATTTCCACTTGTTTCGGTCTCTTCAGAATTCTTTAGGCAGTGTCAGGTTAACATCACGAGAGGACTGCCAAAACCACTTGTCGCGGTTTTTTGATCAGAAGCCCCAGAATTTATATAGCAACGGGATCATGTCCCTACCTACAAGATGGCAGAAAGTTATCGAACAAAATGACACCTACATACTTTAGTTAAATGTAAATAAACTTTATTAAAAATATTGTTTTGAATTTTCATATAAAATGCGAAGAAACTGTTTCCCCAACCTATAGTTTGTTTTTAAATTGTGTTTATTAAAGTTAGGAATTTTATGAAGCTTAGAAAATTTTGGAGCCATACACTATCAACTTTTTTGCATTTAGCTAGGTTTGGAACTTCTTAAAATAAACATAGTTGATGACTGTTATTGCAACCTAACATCTCCCTGGTGACTGTCGAAGATGTTAACAAATAGAGTAGTAATCCATCCCTCCATCAGCTTGTTTCGTCCACTGCTGGACATAGGTCTCTCCAAGGTTTCGCTAGTTTTGGCGGTCCTCCTGGAAGAGATGCCCATATTCACACACACTAGGCAGGCGGGTTGGTGAGCGCGGTGCCGAAACCCTTGCACCAGTGACGCCGCTGCCCGCCACCAGTCTGTTTTATATAAGGCTCGGCAGTTAGGGATGGATATACCGCCATACATCGGTCCCAAGCAATGGTGGGCCCCCCGGTTTTACCTGAGAGCTGTCCACTTACTCTCTCCCGAATTACTTCGGGAGGATTTGGGAGTAAGATGGTGGTGCCTCCACAGTCGAGCCCGGCATCAGCTCTACCAGCTAAGTTACCACTAGTTATGTATACCACTTTAAGTAATAGTTCAATTAGACTTAAACTTAAGTTTGGTTCACAGCTGTCTGTTTGTTTTATAATTATTTGATTTGTTGTCTGCAATTTTATTTTAAAACCAACTTACTTATCATTTTGGTCTGTAAAGCTATTGACTAATCTTCACACTTATCACTTCTTTTTGCAAAGACGATCGTTCAAAAGTTTCGTGATATCAATAAAACTGTTCAAATGTTGTACATTAATGTGCCATCCCAAGTTCCCGAAATTCGGTGCTCATGCGGTTGCTAGAAATCGAATCGTTTAACGACAACATTGTGTCGGCTCGCCTCAAATTACTAGAATAGGTTCCCGATACGGATCCCATTCCAAACCAACCCCTTTTAAACCTATGTAAGGGTCTTTGTCGCCGATGTAATCTTAATGTAAAACATTGTCGAGTAATTGGTTAGGTGTACGACTGGGAGTTATTAGGGAATCCTCAATTTTGTTCGCATGAACCATATAGTTAACATCTTAATTGAAGTGGTAGTTTTGTACAATAGTAGTTTTCGAAATAAAAGTTTATATTATGTTTATGCTGTACAGCAAAGCGTAGTGTAGGCCGACCTCGTGCCCGCTGGACCGACGACCTGAAGGACGTTGTGGGTGGCGGCTGGAGGAGGAGGACGGAGGACCTACATGAGTGGCGAAATTTAGGAAAGGCCTATGTCCAGTAGTGGACGGACATGGGCTGATGGATGGATGGATTATGTTTATACTGTGCCTAAGACATATAGACAACTTATTCACATTGTCACGTGAGTGGTGATCCTATAATGTAAATTGAAATATCTTAAGTTCTGAAAAGAGGTTTTCAAAAAAATATCTGATATATACCGGTACGCTAAAAAATTAGACTTAAAATATTTTTACATTTTTATTTATAGTAACATTTTATTAATCACAATCAAAATCAAATAAACAAAATAAACTTACACAACTTCGCTACAAACAATCTGTTCTGAAAAGGAATTGTTTTTCTGGCCCTACTGTATTTGATTCGGATTTTATTCTGGACATAGTTCTTTTCGATATGCTGGTGTAAAACACAGCCCTCTTCAGTATCAGATTGACAGGATATTTATAACAATTTTTTTTCCGTTCAATGTCACAATTTTCCAAAACTTTTCTGCCTAGTTCTAGTGCTTGATAATGAATACGTGAAAACGTGAGGTGATCAAGATCTAAATCGATAAACGCGGTCGATGCCGACTCGTGCAGCACTACGACTAAGATGGCGCGGGTGTTGTGCGGGTGTGCGGGGCGTCACCCCCCCCGCGACTCACCTCTTACCCTGATTGCCATGTCGACCCGTATTATTCTATGACATCAAAAACAAAACTTGTAAAAAAAACAAAGTCTCGCAACTTAGTTTTTCTACCGTAAAAAGTTGTGAGATCCATGCAAATCCAAGTCGATTAATTCATTCAGTCCCTACTTTAGGGATCTTCTGTCTTATTATAGTTATTACATTAATTAGCGAACCTAACAACATCTTATAGTGACCATATCAATATTAAAAATCTTTTATGTTTTAAATAAAAATATTGACTCGGCCATCGCATGAAACCACAATTTATCTCACAAGTAATACATATTATATTAAATTAGATTATTTTGTGCGATTGGCAAGTCAATCTATTATTTATTTAATGTAACTTTGTGATCCTATATATTTATGTGGGATTACAAAGTTATTTATGCAGTTGGTGTATATAGAGCACTGGACCGAAATTGCAAATATTTTAGTTTTTCCTTGATTTATACACTAAAAACTAATTGTATTTCAAATTTGAAGCTTCTATGTCTGCTAGAAGTGCCTTAGAGTTTTGATGATCGGTCAGTCAGTCAGTGAGTGAGTGAGTGACATTGAGTAACTTTGACTAGTTATAATTCTTAAACTATTGGTTCAAATTCAATGAAATTTGAAATATACCGTGTTTATACAATGCCTGCTTTGTAATTCAGGCTTCTAGTTTTATCCACAAAGAAGTAATAGGGGGTCGAAAATGGCCTGAACTGCTTCGAGAAAAAGATGGTAGGGTGTGCCGCTTTTTAGCTCGACTTGGTGGGGGCACTACCGTGCCCCCAGATATCTCTCTCTCATCTCGCATAAGGCGAGAGAACCTCAGAAAATTTCAAACTTTTTTAAAACACGGATAATATTAGGAAAAAAAAACAATTATAAACGATTTTTTTGACCCCTTCATTGTGGTCGTTATCTTATCTTTTTTTTAATACATCATCTTTTTTTAATACAAGATGTATTCCGTCAATCTGATTCATTATTCAGACATACATTTGCAGATTGTGACGTTAATGATCACGCTTACATGCTGAGCGTAGCTATAGTTTTCTCATTTCCAAGGGTTCAAAAATGCAAAATATAATGTTGACCTCCCATTGTAATTGACCTGGGGCTGTGTTTGCTAATCTTCAGTATGAATTTGGGTGCATATTTAATGTCACATTGTATTTTATGGCATGGATAAGTAGCGGATACTAACTGAGAATATTACGCGAATATTTATTTTTATGCGTATGCTAAGATGGGTCCCGACTCCCTAAATCCCCCCTTTTATACTTTCATGGCTAAATAGCTGAACTGAAACGGTCTAGCCGTTTTGGATCCATACCGCGGACAGGCAGCGAAGCTTTTGACGAAACCCTCATGTGAATGGGTGTGGTTATGACTTTCAACAGAATAATCACGTTCGACTATCGTTGTAATGTCGGTTACGAAAATAAACCAAATAAACACATTCAACCGACCCCCATAGTCCTTAGCACGGTCGTTCGTTGTGGCCTGAAGTTGGCCGCACAACACGTTTGACAGCCAATTTTTGCCATCAATTTTTGGCATTTGATGAGGCTCATGACCGAATCGTGGTTGTTTATTGTAGAAAATTGTAGTTTATTGCGGATTCATGACCACGTTTAATAAATAGAAACAAAATACTTCTTAAATGTTTCATTACGTTTAATATGATTCCTGCCAGCAGTATCTTGATAAACTTCGTCGGTGCCGGAACTCTAAGCAAACACTTCCGAATATTCTCAACTGTATTCAGTAACCTAATTTGAATACCTTATACAACCCGTTTTATACTCCATCCTGAGACGGGAGTTTTTAAATAAACTTTGAGAATACTCGCAATAGGGGTTAGTCTGTCGAAAGGAATAGCTAGCCTTGAAATAAAATCATATCTTAGAAAAATAACGCGTTGTATTGCTTGTCTAGCAAGGTCATGTATTTTTTGCACTGTCATTTTAATAGTACGCTATTGGTAGCATGAGAACTGCTATTGGTACCTTTAAATTTTCATTATCTACCTATGTATATATAAAAGTTGTAGCGAAGTCGAAACTGCACATGTAATTTTTTTTTTAAATTAATTGATGTATACTTTACTAAAGCTACAGAGCCCAAAACAGAACTTTTTGGAATTTTTGTCTGTATGTATATATGTATGAAAGAGCATGACGTCAATATTACTGAAAGGAATTAAATGTAATTTTCACTGTTTTATAGCGTAGTTTTCCAGAAATGTTATAGCTATAGGATTTAAATTATCACAATATATTATCGAGAACAAAAGTTATTGCTTGGAATACAATTTAATTGAAACTCTTACTGGGCAATGGCCAAGTAAAATGGATATTATACAATTGAATTCATGATGTTTGGTCACTTTGGAGAGAAGGCACGAACTGTCTAAGGTTCTTAAAGTGGAATAGAAAAATTACAGGGCTGGTAATTAGTTGGAGGTGTTGGGGTTCAGATAAAATTAATGTAAAAATTGGGAAAAAAGTCGCATGTTGCTGGTACGATTAACGAACAGTTTTCTTCAAGAGATGCTCTGATAGAGTCCTTCAAAAATCGATAACCCTCAAAAGTTAAAATTGATGTTTGATCATGATCTGATGAGGGTATTCAGAGATAAGCAGTGGAACTCTTGAATAAATAACATCATACTACTCGATTTGGAGGTATTTGCTTTGTACGAGAATGCTGATTACAGGATGTTACTTACAATTTGTCATACCTACCTGATCTTTGACCCTGGCCCCATAAGCTTACAACTCCTCGATTGATGACAGTACTTAATAGCCCGGGCGGTAACGTTGCATTTTAGGTAGTGATTTTAAGCCGATTGATTTCCATCTTTTTCAATAGATCTGGAATGGCTAATAACAGAACCAAGCGTCAGCTCAAGCGGTGCGCACCCGCGGTGGGTGTAGGTGTAGGAGGCAGAGGAAGAGGTAAAAAAAGTAATAGTACGCCGGCTGAAACTTTTTTCACAGATAGTTGACAACATACTGAGCTGAAAAAAAATCGTCAGCTGACGCACCCGCGGTGGGCGTGGAGGTGAGAGGTTGCGAAAGTGGTTAAAAAAAAGTGTAATCCTTTAACCACCTAAACGAAGTCGCGTACAGCTAGTAGATAAAATAATGGTAAAACAAAAGATCGTGGCTTTGGTCTACTCGTATCTTACAGATTAAGAAACTATTTATTTTCGTAGTTGACTGATTGATCACAAATACATTTAAGCTTACTAAAAATCAATACCAAAAAACAATTTTGGAAGAGTTTATACAGGACACTACCGACGGCGACGTAAAATAATTGACCCGATAAATCGCGCCGCAAACGTGGCAAAACATCAACAATTTCAGATACCGACCTGACAGCGGACAAATTGATGAAGTGCGGTTCTGGTGGATTTGTTTTTGAACCGATGGAACCCTAATCGTATCAATGACGAGACTAACGTTATCTACTCCCACTCGTTAACCAAACTTTTTCATCAGACACACAATGTACTGTGTATGTTGTGGTCAGATCGTAGAACTGATCACTTCATGATCATCGTATTCAAATTCGATTACAGAAGAACAGAAACAGGATGTATATATGTGGAAAATACATTATAGCGCCCTGCAAGGGCCTAGCAATTGTAATAAAAAACTATAATTAAATTGATTTTGAGATAAATTATTTAATTTATTATTATTATTTTTATACCATTCCAATAATAATTTGCTGCGTTTTTAATTTTTTTAATTATTTAACGGAATGGAACGGTAAAAAATAGTACTGAAGTACACATATAGCGGACATACGAGAGACCAGACCGATCGGCAGTTTTTGCTTACACAAACGTAGCTTTTTTATTTTTCAACTATAAATCCCGTTGATATTTGAAGAAATCCGACGCGTTTCAAGCTTAATTTTTTGTCTGTATTTATCAGTATTTTTAAATTTGCATAATTCTGTATTTTATAATTATTTGTCATCAAAAATCTCTTGCAACGTGCAAAGCTATTTTCAGTCAGATATTCTTTAAAACATTTATTTCATTTGTTAATATCGCTCATGTCTTGCATTTACACGGGGTATTTGGAGTAATTGGGCTTGAATATTGTCACCTTTCAGGTTGGCCAAAAATGTTCGTTCAAACCAACAAAATGACTGTGTTAATTTTATAGATTTAAATTATGATTTTATATATAGGTATTAATAGCAGACGCACCGCGGCGTTGTGTGCAGGATCATGTTTCTTCAGATCCCGGGGGAATTTCGAAAAACCAGCTTTATTCCTTGTCTACATTATAAACGGAACCTCTGTGTAACATTTTAGTTTTATATGTCGAAGGGTTTGTTCTGGGCGTTAATGAGTCAGTCAGTGAGTTGATCAGGATTTCTCGAAATATGTGATTAAAAATACGATTATACCTCATTTGAACATACATAGGTACCTTTACTAACACTGTTAATCTTTTACGTTATTTACTGTATAAACCTGAACCAAATTTATGAAGCTTTGGCATATCCGTGCTTGTACGGCCTTGTAGTTCTATGAGGCTGCTTTTATGCTTAATAAATTTTCCATATAGTAAAACATTGACCACTCATAAACAACTAGACTCACAATCTCGCTCAAAAAGTGTCCGCGATGCATGGGGTGACAAATTCGAATGATGATTTCGTACAACTGACATTGCATCTTATGTTAACGACATAACGTCTTAATTTGGTTGAAGAATTTTGCTACTATGCACGTTACAGGTTCGGACACTTTCTGACGAACTTTTCTTAGAGACTGTGTGTCTTGTTGTTTATGAGAGGTCAATGTAGTAAAATTATATATTTTCACACAGGTACCTAATTAATTTGCCATTCTTCATGACCAATGAATAGAGGTTGATATTATCCAACGTGTAATGCCGAGTTCAAGTTTCATGAATTTATTCGTGACTGAATTTTCAGTATTTTACAGTATAGAAATAATGAGAGAGTAAAAAATTAAAACTTTGGATTGTATCGTATATTGCAATTTGTATTACGCACCTATTTAAATACATTTTGGAGACATGTGCAAAGTTTCAGTAATATCAACCCAAGATACGTTACAGCCTTAGGCGTGTTTCAATTTAATTGATAAGTTGTATTAAGTTGGGTTTGGCACTGAGTAGGTATCAACATCAACTCCGTAAGTATTACAAAGTCCACTAGAAATATACATAAATGATGTTACAAATACCCTATTTCTACAGTTATAAACTTTGAAGGCCCTTGTTTATTTCTCACAACAAAGCAGTTACACTAAAGTCGTAGGTTTCAAATCTAAACTGTATTGTTCTGACCTGCCAAGTATTCATGCATCTCATCTGACTCTTATTTCCGGGGGATAAAAGCTAGTTTTAGACGCAAGTACAGCAACAATACACTGGTTGGAGCTGGTTCGCAAGAGCTCGAAAATTTATTTAGTATTCGAAGGTGAAACGTGGCTGTTGCTATTCAGAAGTAGCAAAGAAAGAACTGTATACTTTGTCCCTCCCGGCCCTTCCCTTCACTTTAGGCGGTATATATGCTGTCGTAGGATGGTGAAAACAGCTTTTTTGTGGTGAATTATGGCGTGAACACAGTCCCATTACATGATCATACGAAATTTTTTTCTGCTTAAACAAGGGGAAAAACATTTAGCTAGCTAAGTTAGTAAAATTTTAGTAAGATAAATTTTACATACATGTTAACCTAACACGCTCCTCCTCGCTCCGCTCGTCGTCACATCTATTTTTAACTATTTGCCGAAATACTTTTGTCACTGATTTAATCTGGTTCTGGTTCTTTTTTGCGAAAAAGCGGAACAATTTCGTATGATCGTAATCGTAGGGCCTTTACTTATAATTTATATTAAATATACTTATAATTTGGTTTACGCGATCTTACGGTGACATAATGTACTAATAATAAAGTCATTTTAAATTATCTCTCCTTGTCCCGAAAGGGTATTGCTTGGTTATACTTTGTACATGGGTCCTATCTGTGCTTTTTAGGGTTCCGCGCCCAAGGGGAAAGACGGAGCCCTATTAATGTCACTCTAGCTTGCACACGGAATGTAATTTAGATACGTTTTATATAGAATGATGCTGAACCGAAACCGAATATTTAATTAAAAAACGGGCTAAGTGCGTGTCAGGCCACGCGCAGTGTAGGGTTCCGTAGTTACCCTACACAATATGCGGACTGGTCTACAAATACAGATCACGCCAAACTTCTACTCCGCTCGGAAGTCGCTCTTCCGAAGGACGGCCCATACATTTTGTTCCTGCCTAACGAATCGCCCCGTGTTTAGAGGGGATTAAAAGCTTGGCGTGACCTGTACTCGTATACCTATAAAGCCTACTTAGCTGTAATAGTTTTCCTTTTAAATTAATTATATTAGTTCTGTGAATTTTCACATATCGACAAACAACCGTTTAGGCGGCGGGGGGGGGGGGGGGCACTTGACTCTAACAAAAATTTGATTTGATGTATAAAATGTATCCCCAATTTATGTGTAAAAAAAATTTTTTCTACATTATATTTTACCATTTTGTAGGTGTGTTTAATATGTATACCCATGCCAAATTATAGCTTTCTAGTACTAATAGTCTCTGAGCTAAGTCACGGACAGACGGACATGGCGAAACTATAAGGGTTCCTTGTCGGACTACGGAACGAAATAATATTAAATATATGGCACATAATTACAGAAAATTTGAAATTTCTAACTTATTAAATTTTCGAGATATATCCCGTAACAAAAATGGTCTAAAACTGTCAATTTTGATGCCCCTCATTTCTTTTTTTTTTGAGACAAAATAAAATACAAATGATTTAATCCTTACTCAATGAGTTCTGGACAATGACACCCCATAGCCAGTTTTTTATTATATAAATAATAATATTAAATATTTAAACAACAAATACTGAAAACGCCGATTTTTTATACAGGTTTAAGGTTATGTACCCGAATACTCAACCAACTTAATTTTGCAGTTTTGTTTCATACACTTTCTAATAACGATGAAGTTTGTGATTTGGTTTCAAATCATTTAATTTCAATGGTACGGAACCCCTAGGGCGCGAGTCCTACTCGCACTTGTCCGGCTTTTTATTTATGATGTTGTGGGCATACATACTCTAATGCACGTACAATTGTTCACGAATCGCAGTGTCACGATGAACTTACGTGAATTTACTGATAAACTAATAAATAAATAAAAAAGTAAAAATGTTTTTTTATTAAATTATGTAGGTTATTATTATTAGTGCTGTTATGAAGCGAAAACTAGCATTATTAGAATTTTTGTCTTTCTGCATTTCTTACCAGCCTGTCTGTATGTAATCAACGGATTTGGATGTGTTTTTCTTTATTATTATCGTTGTTGCCCCGGTCAACATATAGGCTATAAGAAGTGTTGATAAAATCGAAAACTGTCAATAATGGTTTTAAAAGAAATAATGATTTACTGACATTATATCCATGCGAGCGAAGCAGCAAGCAAAAGCTAGTATTCAATAGGTGTAATTAGTAGTTTTTTTTAAATTTTATTTATTATAAAAGCCATATATCTTAAGATTAAGTCGGCTTAAAAATAATTACAATACTGGTTAAACTTTAGATGTTATGATGGTGTGTTTAACAGTTAGTTACTTGCTAAGAAAAATTATATGCGCTGCTATCAGTAAGAAATTGGTCAATTTATTATTGTTCTTTTATACTTTTAACTTTAACTCTTATGTGGTAAGTAACTTGTAAGTCACAACACACCAGTGATTTTATTACGTTGTGTACATATAGTATATGTGACGGATAAAATTCTAGGTTTAGCCGGTTACAACCAGATGCGGCCAGTAACAGTTGGTTAAACTTAGGTATATCCTATTTACTCGTACTCACGGTTAAAACTAGGTATATCTGTTTGCACACCAAACTAGCTACCACTACATAATAATATAGCTTATCTATCTATATACATATATGGATCTAGACATGCATAATGTAAGAAGTATTTAAGTGACTTACCTTCTTTGTTTTTAATTAACATTTCATATTTTTACGTAATAAAAGAAAAAAAAATCCAATTTACCAAATTTTTGGTGATTTTCTAAAGCTCAACCCAGTTAAGTAAATTAACTAAAGTTCTCGCGAATCTCTCTAATTTATTTCATAAACAGGAGTAAACATGAGATAAAGTTTTCCAATTAATTTAAATCCACCCTTCGCTTATCAATAATAAATTTACAAGGATTTAAAGATGTCTCTTCGTAACAGGTTTATAGTTTTGTTAAACATTCATTATTCTCAGAACATCTTATGCTTTACAAATTGAATAAAAAAGTAAAAATCTGGGAGATAAAAAAACAAAAATAAAAGAGTCAAGTGTATCTACGTCAACTATCAGGGGTTCGGTTAATGCAATGACATTCATTTTGTTTTACCTGCTTGTACTATTTTGTGCAGCGATGAAAAACATATTTTTTCTTCCTTAAGCTTAAATTACGTTTTATTTGTCACCCCCTAAATGATAACACTAAATTTTCTATCTACACTCATATCGTAAAATCTCGATTATGGACTTTAAAATAATGCATAATGTATTAGGTATCTTATTTGAACGTCTCTAATACGTTTTTTTAATAGTAGTATAGCTTTTTTTACAAAATAATACAAAAAAAATGTTTTTTTTTCTGTTGTTACATTAAGTAAAAAGGCAAAGCTACCTTAGCCTATACTGCTATGTCTCATTCTTATTCTTTATTGTAAGTACACGAATAAAAAAAATATCAAACTAAAATTAGGAAAGACATATACAAAGGCAAACTCATCTCTAAGAAGAGATTTCTTCCATTGTGCCTCTGGGGAAATGAAAATAGTGATAAATACAAAAGTAGATATACATAAGTACATAAATACATGAATTAATAACTAGAAAAATATAATTAAAATACTTTCTAATACTTAGACGTGGTACTTACAATACATACTACACAAATTAATAGTACATACACCATAAATAAATATATTATACTCATTAAATTCATTAAAATTAATAAATTAATCAGTAATTAATACATAATGAGCTAATACGTTTGTCTGAGCTACTAATAGGGACTGGTTCGAATGGTTTGGTCGACCCGAGCTCATGAGTGGTAATAGTCAATGATTAGTTTGACGCTAGATTGATGTAATTTAGATATTTTCACACCATTATGTCGTATGGTGGTAGAGCCGCGGATATAAACGCAGTCTTTATTTTCCAGAAGAAAGTAATTTGGGCTATTTATGACATAAAACACCGGGATTCCTTAAGAAAAAAAACAAGTATTTTTTTAACAGTTCCTAGTTAGTTTATTTACCAAGATAGATATTTCAGAAAAAATATCGATAATAATTTCGAGTTTATGCTTTTGTATTTTATAGTAAAGTAACTTTCTAAGCGTTTGTGATTGCTTTTATGTTTGTAAAATATTCCAAAATTAATTGAAGCTTTACGTTCCCAGACGTTAAACTGAATGGTTTAATTTTTTAAACGAACACTAAAATAAATATTTTTATCTTACGTTGTATCTAGGTCAGCTGTAGAAAAGGATTTAGCTATTTTTAAACGAATTATCATAGAACTCAATTAGATTTTCCTTTAGAGGAAAGCATATTGCTGTATTGAGTTTTATTTTTGTATCCTGCTGTGTTTTGCAATACATTATGATAGTAGTTTATGCAATTAGTGCGGTAAGGAGGCAATAGCTTACGAGGAACGATTTGAAACACAAGCCATAAGCGAGTGTTTTAAACGTTACGAGTAAGTTATTGCCCTTACCCACGTATATCATACTATGTTTTTCAATGCAAAGTATGAGTAAATAAATGAAACGTAATTAAAAAAACAAACAAAGAATAAATACTCCAAATGAAATTTAAGTGGGCATTCTTTTTCTTCCCACGCAAGTTACCAACTTGACGGAAATAAGCTGCTTTCAGTTTGATGCGTTTGAAGGCTGTATTTAGTCATACATAACATACCTGTCCTGCTGTCAGTGGTAGGCGGTTGTCGTCCGAAGATCAAACTAAACGCAGATCACGAACGCATCAAACTGAAACCAGCTTATTTCATAATTTGTGTCAAGTCTATCTATGGTACGGTATATAAGATAAAACTGGCAACTTTATTCAATAAATAAAAAAATACAGGTTGGGGAAAAAGTTTCTTCGCATTTTATATGTAAATTCAAAACATTTTTTTAAAAAGTTTATTTACATTTAACTAAAGTATGTAGGTGCCATTTTGTTCGATAACTTTCTGCCATCTTGTAGTACCTACGGACATGATCCCATTGCTATAAAAATTCTGGGGCTTCTGATCAAAAAACCGCGACAAGTGGTTTTGGCAGTCCTCTCGTGATGTTAACCTGACACTGCCTAAAGAATTCTAAAGAGACCGAAACAAGTGGAAATCTGAAGGTGCAAGGTCAGGACTGTTGCTGGCAACACAAATACCTTTTATTTTATTGTTAAGTTGTTGTTTCTGATTTATATTTTTTCTCTCTGACAGACAGAGACTGTCTGTTTCCTGTTCGCTATCATCGTTGTAACCGTGCAATATGCGCATTAAAGCTCCTAAAGTTTATTTATATAAAATCGTCTTTTATTGTGATCTACAAACAGTCCACTTACGAAGATTCCTTCATGGTCACTTCTCACCGGCACAATTCACGATTTTCGAAGAAAAATCTACGTGAGGATCGCTTGTCACGGCTTCATTTTTGCAACGCATCAAGAACACGAGGCGGCGAAGAAAGGTTTTTGGCATTTACTTGCAACAAAATCAAGTAACAATTTTACGGATATTTACGTAAATACTTCAAGAAACCTATTTCATTCTCTGACATCCTCATTTAATACCATGATAAACTGTCATGTTGTAGAAAAAATTACTTGTCATCTGCCACAAACACAAATAGATATAAAAAGCATAAATATCCCTGCTGGTATCGCTTTAGCCGATACAACATTTAACCAGCTATCGGTGATCAACATGTTAATTGGTGTCTTTTTTCAGGTTCTCCTGCCGCTTGAGAGGACACAGCAACACTTATCTGCTCGCAATGCCCTGAATGATCAGCCACATCTCACTGCATCCTCAACACCAAGTTTGGACACATCATTGCCGGAGCCTCAACATCTAACATCATAAAAAACCAGGTCGTATCTCTTGTTTGTGCTAAATGTGATTCAGATGTTAGTGACAGTATCAAAAAGTTTCAGGAGGTGGAGCGCGTTCCGGAACTGCTTATAGAAGGGGATTCAGAGCAACAATTAGCTGAATGTATTTTTACAAGAACAGTTAAATTACCATTAAAGATAGAGATCAGCAATATAAATGCAACTTTAGGAAACACATTTGACCTAGCTTTGCATAGGTTTCTCAGTCTAGAAAAAAGACTGCAAAAGAATGTGAATTTGCTAACTGAGTATCAAAAGTTCATAGATGAATATGTAGACCTTGGTCATGAGCACTATGTAGACATTGGCTCTTACGATTTTGATGGAGATCCAATTTATGTTATGCCGCATCATGCTGTAATAAATGAAGATAATAAGAGCACTCGTACTAGAGTGGTATATGATGCATTAATGTGCACAAGTAAGAAAGGGGCATCCTTAAACAGCCTTTTATTGAACGGGCCGATAGTCCAGAATGAATTATTTGATATTCTTCTTATGTTCCGGTTTGGGGAATACGCCTCCAGTACTACGGGGTATGGATGCTGTATATACATCCACGTGGTCGACAAAACAGGTAAAGCTGAATTACATCTGCTCTGTTAAAAGTCGCGAATAAATCCACGGGCTTGAGCTGAATGCTGCTTTAATTTTAGCTATTTTAATGAAAAGGATATACGAAACATTATGCAAAAGCATTCATATTGATGAGGTGTACCTATTTACTGACACAAAAATAACACTTGCTTGCAATTCAGAAAACTACAAATAGGTGGCGCTGGCAGTATATGCCATCGGCAGACAACCCTGCTGATTTGATTAGTAGAGGCATCAATCCACAGGATCTTCCAAACTGTTCCCTCTGGTGGGAGGGACCGAAATTCCTGCAATGTGAGTACAATTTTAATGGCGAAAAGTTCGACTTACCTGAAAACTTGCCCGAGATAAAGGTTTTAAAACCCACTCAGGATAAAACAGTGCTTGTAACAACCATGCATTGTGATTTTTTAAAGGAAGTACTAGATAGATACTCCGATATAGGAAAAATGACACGAGTTATAGCATACATATTTAGGTTTTACAATAACTTAAAAGGCAGTACAAAGGTAAAAGAAAAGACACTAAGTCCTGATGAGTTACAGCATGCGTTGCATTTAATAATTAAACACGTGCAATCTATTCATTTTCACGATGAATTAGAGTCATTGCGAAAGAGCAACTGCGTGCGAGGTACACTGAAAGCTCTACATCCATTTTTGGATAAAGATGGTTTGCTTAGGGTAGGTGGGCGACTAGATAACTCTGACATACCGCTGTTTCAAAAACATCCTATAATTCTAGCAAAAAATTCTCGAGTAACCGAACTTATAATACAGAGTGAGCATACTAGGTTGTTACACGCTGATCCAAAGTCACTTTTAGCTAATTTAAACCAACAATATTGGTTTATAAACGGAATACGACAGGTTAAAAATATAACTCATAAATGCTTGGTATGTGTTAGGCTTAAGGCTGGTGCAGCAAAGCAGTTGATGGGTTCCTTGCCTCAGCATCGCGTCACGGCATGCAGACCGTTTCAAAAAGCGGCATTAGATTTTGCCGGGCCTGTCCAAGTCAGAAATTCGAGAATCCGGAAGTCATTAGTAACTAAAGGTTATGTATGTGTATTCGTTTGTTTAGTCACGAAGGCAATTCATTTAGAATTTACTTCCGATCTTTCAACGGATGCTTTTTTGGCATCTCTTAAACGATTTATAAGTAGGCGAGGCTTGCCCAGCGATATCTTTTGTGATAACGGAGGTTGATTTCATGGGGCAAGGAACCAGCTGGCTGAATTGTACAAGTTTAGTTATTCAAATGTCCATCAGACGCTTGTGCAAGATTACACCGCTAAGGAAGGTATCAAGTTTCACTTCATATCGCCCTTTTCGCCGGTTTTTGCCGGGCTTGCAATACCGGCTGTAAAAAGTATGAAATTCCACTTAAAAAGAATTGTCTTAAATTCACTATTAACCTATGAGCAGTTAAATACAGTATTATGTCAAATAGAGGCTGTGCTAAATTCGCGTCCAATTTTACCTCTCTCAGAGGATATCAATGACTACTGCTATCTGACTCCTGGTCATTTCCTGATAGGGACAGGATTAACAACGTACCCAGAAATAGATAATTCTATGACTGAAACTAATAGACTAAGTTTTTGGCAAAATGTGTCCAGTTGCAGCAAAGATTCTGGAAAGCTTGGTACAAGTACTATCTTAATACACTACAAAATAGGGGAAAGTGGTTCAAATCCATGCCTAATATCACTGTTGATGCGCTAGTACTCATTAGAGAGCCCAACGCACCACCTTTGGTGTGGCCCATGGCCAGGTTAGTTAAGGTTTTCCCGGGTAATGATGGCAAGGTCAGAGTTTTCAGTTAAAAACAGCAAATGGTAAATTGTATACTAGGTCTTTGGAAAGAATAAGTGTACTACCCATTGAAAAGTAATACTTTTTTATTTTAGGTCTAAGTTTATTTTCGTATGCTCAGGCATTGCGAAGCAAAGGGTAATGTAAGTTATTTTTTTATATTAGATTTAGTTATAAGCTTATTTTTATACGCGCAGTCATTGCGAAGCATATGGCAATGTAATTTCAAGTTAAGTTTATTTGGTATACTCTGTCATTGCAAGGCATAAGTTGTGTTATTTACAAGACGAGAAGTAAAATTCGTTTTATATAATAATAGCATGGTATAATTAAGTAGTAATTGGAAATTCCCATCAAATTCAGAAATTAAAATGTAAAAAAAAGTTTCAAAAGGTCAAGTTTGTAAAATTAAACAGAAAAATACCCAACTTTATTTTGGTCATTAGAAAGATTGTTTCACTGTAAAGTTATTTCATTAAAAATCTTAATAAACTATATTATGTATCTCAAACATCTGCATAATGCGTCTATCATAATAGATAGAGCATCTACATAAAAGAAAAATGTATTCATTTATTTGTAATAACTTAAGTAAACGTTGCTAGTTAAAGTTCTTATATACTGATTGTATAAATTTTGTACATGCATAACAAATTATATTGAATCATTGATGCATAAAATTATTCTTACATACCAATTGTTTAAACTTTAAAATATTTGGCTTCGTTTAACTTTCCTGGGCCGCAGTATGTTGCTGGCAACACAAATAACTTTTATTTTATAGTTAAGTTGTTGTTTCTCATTTATATTTTTCTCTCTGACAGACAGAGACTGTCTGTTTCCTGTTCGCTATCATCGTTGTAACCGTGCACTATGCACATTAAAGCTCCTCAAGTTTATTTATATAAAATCGTCTTTATTGTGATCTACAAACAAGCCTACAGTCCACTTACGAAGATTCCTTCAAGGACTATACGGTGGATGCATTAATACGTCCCAGCCAAACTCTCTTAATTTTTGCTGAGTGGCTAAGTGTGAGGTCTAGCGTTATCATTATGAAAAACCATACCCCCTCTGTTGACTAATTACGGCCGCTTTCTCTCAACTTCTTGCTTTAATCCATTTAATCCGTAATAGGGTGCCTAGAGCGAGGTGCATCTTTGACATCAAAATTTCCGGATTGAAAACGCTTAAACCAAATTTGTGCTACTGTCATAGATACTGCACTAGGTCCATAAACATCACACATTTTTTTCGCGGCTTGCGTTGCATTTTTACCTTTTTTGTAGTAAAATTTTTAAATGTATCGAATTTCTTCATTAGATTCACTCATCTTAACAGTAAGAAAAACAAATGAAAATCACACATTTTAACAAATTTGAATTTGGAATTATCTTTTTTAAAATTTAAACTTTTTAATAATACCAAAACCAGCCAGACACAAATGGTATAGCCAAAGAGATTTTATTATAAGTTCATACATACTATTTGCGAAAAAAGTTTTTCCCAACCTATTATATACATCAGACATGGCTGTATGGGCTAAGTTCTCTTTGCCTTCCCACTATGCGGGAAAACAAAAACAAAAAAAATATAATAAAAATGAAAAAGTGTGGTAAAGTTGACTTTGACAACAGCTTAGACGCGTTTACAAAATAGAACTTTACGAACACTTGCATTAAAAAGTATTAAGTTATATTGCTTGCGAAGGACTATATCGATAAGAAAGCTCAACCTGAGTTTTAAATACTCAGATTTCAAAATAACTCATTCCGTTGATCTAATATTTATATAATACATAGGATAGGATAAGCTTTTTAAATATTTACTTATTTATTATAGTGAAGGAGTCAGGACATATCTCAGAAGAATTTAAGATACATGGTTTTAGGTTATCTTTTGATTTACAAAAATTTGTCAAGAAATAGATGCCATTAAAGTTAAATTTCTTACAGCTTTATTGTAAATTAATGTTTTAATTTAATTTTACCCTGGTTGCAGCAGAATTCCATCTAAAATGTTCGTTATGGTCACAAAATCAAAATTTAATTGCAATAAAAACTTTTGAGATATGCTAAAACGAGAGAAGCCGCGGGTTTTCAGATATCTACAACGACCCAAATCTTTATTTTCATAACTAATAATTGCCTGATATAACATTTTCCGAGTTACTCGCCAATTTCACAGCCTAACAAGAATTTATACGATAACGTCCTCATCCCCAATATTGGGTAATAAAGTGGCATAAAAATCGGCAGAAAATATATAAATAATTCGCATGAACGCGATGAAGTCTCAATAAACCAGGGAACCGGCTGCTTGCTATAAACAGACTATAATGCCTCTTCTACACGTAGACAGATGCATCATCAGATGCCATAGACATGGAAACAGAACAAATAAGAGATTCCTAGGTTAGTCGACGACGACTTTAAGTTAGACTGTCATGGTGAAGTTCCGCTGGTGATTTAATTGTCTTGGTTGGCAGCATATGAGAATACATATTTTAACAATGAAACCTTATTTAATACATAATGTTTATTTAAATAACGAGCAACAACATGCGTACATTGCGTGCACTCTCGTTCACAATCCGCACAATCTGATGCGTCAGTAGACGTGTGGACGGACAAATGCGCTCGCGCTGAAATCCTTTGCTCCGTGCCCCAAAAACCGACAACAAACGGATTGACGGTAGACACGTCTGCCGACGTTAAATATGGTATATGGTATTCCATCCCCCACTTTTTTTACTTTTATTTCACTTATAGATGCTAAATAAATAAATAACAGCGGTCGCTGCAGTCTTAACTATCATTTTTTGAAGCGTCTTGCGTCTTTCGAGAATTATCACAGACTGATTGACTCACTCACGGACGTGTGGACGGCTCGCAAATTTATCCGCGGATACATCTGCTGATCCATCTACTGATGCATTTGTCTACTTGTAGGGGAGGAAGCCACCTTCCAGGCCGGTGTCACGCACTTTTCACGATTTTCTTATCTGCTCTTACTATTGTTTGATGGGTGGCTTAATGAATAAACAGCACTTGTGCTTGTTTCACAGTAAGGATATTTATCCCAACCGGTTTCAGTTTTACACCATCATCAAGAGTCTATAAGTAATAACACATTTTACAGGATATAAAAATTATTTCGATGTTATTACTTATTGCATGCAATAACTCATACTTGATTAACGACACACTTCAGTTATTGCACGCAATAATATCGAATTATTTTTTAAATCCTGTAAAATGTGTTATTATCGACCCTTGATAATGGTGTTAAGCCGAAACCGGTCGGAATAAATATATTTACTGTGAAACAAATGCATGTGCTGTTTATTCATCATGTTGTTATCGAAGTTTCACCAAATGCCAACAATCGCAAGTATTAATTATGCAGGGCGGCTCACTATGATGTAATAGCCATCTCTCATTCCTTATTACTTTCTAACGGAAATTTAACGATGAAAAAAGATAATTAATGTACGGTCATAATTGACTATAGTTAATTACCCACTTAAATTGTCCTGCTGACTTTTTACATTTTCACCTCTTTATTTTCAACCCTAAAATCCTTTTATTACCAAATTGATCGACATTGAAAAATTACGGGATCATGCTAAGCCCACCGCTATGCTTTATCGAGGTGTGAAAAATGACGCAAGGCTGTTTCTCAATGATAGCTCAGTTGACATAGGACTCCGGAGTCTTTGATGAATATTCAATGAATCTAACATTTCAGCCCTAATCTCTACAGTTTGAGTATTATAGTCGGTAATTCTACGGAGTTGTTGGTATTGGATTTGAATTAGTTTGAAGTTTGGCTAAGGTGGTCGTTGGTGGAGCCACTGATTAAAACTTCATTGAACTTCATAATTTAGGTTTCAGAGAGTGAAAGAAATAAAACAAAAGTTAATTACCTAGATTTTTCAAATAATTACTGTAATTTTCATTAATACGTGTAGCAATTATTATAAATTTAAGCCGGTGCTTTTGATACTAGTGTACAGCAAATACATGGTGACATTTATTTATACAGCAAAATTTGTACTGGAGGCTTCGTAAATGATCAGTATCATGGTTCAATCATTTCTTTGTACAGTTTTGAAATAAAACTTTGAACCCTCGTTTCAAATTTCAAGAAAAATCTTTCTTCAAATAAGCAAAACATCAAGCACTGGAGCTCATTACCAGCTTTAACCTCGAGCACTTAAAGTGGATGCGCAGGATCTCTTTAATTGTTTGTCTTGTTTCTGAATAAAAAGTATTTGGAAATGTTATTTATGGTATTGGACGACCGTAGTCTCAGCTCAGTTAGGCTGTTCTTGCAAAAACGAAACCCTGCATATCCACCTTAGCTAGAATGTGGGTATTAGTTGGGCTGCATACCGTACAGCATTTGCAGCCTTTCTTGATACGATCCTAAAAATGTTTTGCTTTTAGGTATTTTTAAACCGAGTTTTTCAGACAAAAATAACGATTTTGACATTCTTAGTATCTCTAGACAATAAATATTTAGATAAACAAGTAGGCAAAATAAAAAGTAAAAAACAGGTCAAGTGTGTGTAGAAATCGTGTCCCGAGGGTTTCGTACACATTGTTTCAAACACAAACCTATAAACGAGCAGTTATATTATCCAATCTAACTTGACACTCATGACCTATAACATAACATAACATAAATACTCTTTATACCACACCGTGCGTAAAATGACCGCTTTACGCACGCTGCGCTTGCGTAAAGTCGGCATTTTCCGCACTTGTGCTATAAAATATTATACGAAACTCGTGCGAGAAACTTTTTTTCGACTCGTGTGAACTCACACTCGTCAGAAAACGTTTCATCGCTCTCGTATCGTAATGTACTATTATTGTGCACCATAATAAAACAAATTACAAAATATTTTAACAGAAAGGGTACCATGGGCGGTCTTATCGCTTAAGCGATTTCTTCCAGACAACCTTTGGGTGGAAGATAATGTTAAATAGAGAATAAGGTGTAGGTGGTGTAAAGACAATATCTACGTATTAAATAAACTAATTAAACTAGTAACCTAAATACAAAACAATCTACATATCAATATACATAAAAATACACGATGTATCATATTATACATACAAATATATATTCATAATACCATAATCAGAGAGGGATGAATATACCTACGAATATACCCGTATCTTAATTATGGGAGGAAAAATTATCTTTAATTCGTGTTTTGAAAATAGCCAAAGATGGAGAAGATTTTATAGAAATAGGATAATAATTGATCTATCAAACTAACCAAAGGGTCTAATCAAGTCGGCCTTAAATTTTTTCTTCAAAAATTAAATATCGGTAATTTTCATATTTTTTCCTAGACGTGTACTATAAGACCGAATTTTGCGAATTATATTTTTTACACATAATTTTGGAAGTGGTGAGCTAATTTGTATATGAAATTGATTACGTAAAGGGGAATAACTTATTTTTGCGTTAAGTTAATTTCTTAACATCACTATGGGGCCATAGATTTCTGTAAGAGGTATTGGTTTCAACCTGATATTTCTCTTTGGGATTGATAGGTGGATAGACAGGAAAACAGACGGACAACAATGTGGGCCTATATGGGTTCCGTTTTTCATTTTGAAGTACGGTACCCTAAAAAAACAATTAAATTCGTTTGTTAAACATACTCGTACTATAAAATAAATACATATTAACATACACTTTGCACATACTACAGATTCCTGTCAAAGAGTGCGACATTAAAATCGAGACTGATCTAGTCATTGGAACCGCTTTTAATTAACTAAAGGTAAATAAAATTATTTAATGACATAATTTATTTTTGTAAATAATACTGTACGTTTCAAATAAGAATTGGATAGCACCCGCATATATCTTCACTCGCTAGACATATACATTTGTATCTACCAGGTATATCTGCCATATATCTCTCTCTCTAGTGATGGCGCGGGTATAGTAAATAAAAGTATTTTTGTTAAATTCCCTTTTTTAATATTATTTATCCGCTATCTGTTCTGTGTTTTGAAGGAAATAGCATTGTTGATCTCATAATATATGTATGAATCTTTGCCAAGGCTCGAGATTGTAACTTATACGCCTCCAACAATATCCTATGTCGCGTTCTCGATAACAATTCCATTACAAATACAATAATATAAAATTCCAAGGATAAATCCCCAGAAAAAGAAAAGCAACCTCACTTTAAAACAACCAAGAAAGTCCTCGTAACTTGTAAAAACTGTTATAAATAAACCATTTTGTCCGCAAACGTGGCCCGCAGAAGTTTTTTTCTATAGGTATAACTTTCTTGGACATTCAATTTGTTTGCCTTCCACTCGCCGCCAGCAATAGAAGTTTGATGAAAACTTATACTTCTCTACAAACCACTCTCGACCTTCTTTATTGGATTTTTATCAGGGTTCCGCAAACGCTACCGCTGATGTTTTATTTTTTTAAACTTGCAAATTAAATCAACACAAATAATTTATTCTGCAAAATAGATATGTACAATAAAGTATACTTTCTACAAATATATATATAATTCTTTAAAATACCAATAGAATATTTAAAAAATTATTAATAAATAAATATGTATAAGATGACTCTCGTCTTCACAGCCAAACCCATACCGGAGACCCGGCAAGTGGCAGGAGTAAGGCCCATCAATAACCACTCCCGCGACACACGCACAATAAAATTCTGGTACACACTAATTGAGTCGAGGTCAAACTGGGTCACTGAACCCAAAATGCAACGGACTTACGCTTAGCCTTTACCATGCCTGATAGAAAACGTCGACAAGAAGCGTGCTCGCCCAGTGACCGAACCATGACGAGTCTCTTGGCGGTATGTTTTCATCATGAGGATAGCCACAAGCCACGGCTGCAGACGGACCCAAGATCCGATGACCTTATGACCATCAATGCTCCAGATACATGGATTAATCGGCTTACATTTTTATAATCCCTTAGTCGCCTTTTACTACATCCACGAGAAGACATGGAGTACCGATATTCTTATTAGATGGGGCTGCCACACGCCACTTACGTAGAGCAATAAGTATTTTTTTATGAGACAACCTGCAGTTTGTTGAATCTGTCTCTTTTCCCATTTGACATCTGTAATCGCCTTCAATAACAGAGACCCTTAATTTGTCATTAATGTGTCGTATGTTTGTCGATTGGAAATCATAATCAGTTATATTTTACTTTTTTTTATAAGGCTCTGTTTAATTCTTGGCTATCAAAATAAACAAGAGCGTCAATGATTAGTAATAAGGCCTGTATTACAGAGTGCTATTAATGTTATAAAAACAGTTTTATTTTTCGACTTAGTCTCCTTGGAGGTCTTTGCACTTTATCAATCGATGTTCCGAGGCTTCAATGCCATCTCTATAATGGTTATCCTCAAGGCCTGCAAAATAGCTGTACACCACAGACATCACATTTGTCGCCGTATACATATTTTTAACTAACCATACATTAACTAAAAATACAGTAAGTACAAATTGCATTAAGATGTTAGGGCTTACGATGTTTTTTTTTCTATTTGTATTGGCTTTGTCCATGAGAATTATATTTTTCATTTTTTCTTAATTTTTTAAGAAATATTTATATGGAAAAACACGAAAAAATATTGTAAATAAAGGCTCAAAAAGGGTAAAATATACATTTATTCATTTTTTAAGAAATGTAACTTAACTGTACTAATTCAAAGAGTAAGAGTAAACACAATACCGTTTTCAAACACTAAGTACAACTAATTTCGTTCTTGCCCTCCACACCTTAAAATATGGCCCTGGTCCAAAGACTCGTGAAATTTGGACTTGGTACTCACCGTGTCTTTTATGTAGTCCCGTATTCCTAATAATGTTTACAGTGACCGGATAACTTTCAAATCTTATTTAATTATTTGTTTATAGGACCCTGATTTGAGATGTAAAGAGGTTTGCTCTTGACTTTATGTATGCAGACTTTTGTCTCGTATATGCAAAAATATATTGTGATATCTGCCCGTGCCTCAATAATATGCAAATAAATGTAAGTAAATCTGATAAAAAATATGAATATGTTACCCTTGAGAAAAGAAGTTTTGGTGTAAATTATTATTCAAAGATCTTGCAACTAAAAGTCGATTACACACCTCAACACACACTGGAGGTCAACACAATCCTAGTGAAAATCAGGTCTCTAGGGAAATGGTTTATTGAAGCTCGTAATTACTGTTCTGTGTAAACAGAAACACCACAGAGTAATAAATACCTACGTATCTCTGTAATTAACTTTACTCACTGTGGTTTGGCATGATCATGCTCAAGCGAATGCTGTTGGCGTATTTGCTAACTTAGCTGCAGTGAATTAACTAAATCCGTCGTAAATTGTTAACTGTTTATGGCAAAATATAATCTTTCTGTCTATACTAATAATAAAGTAGTAAAGATGTCGTGTCTGTACATTAAATATACTTTGTGAAATTTTAAATTAAATGAGTTATTGGTATTGTACTTACGCCAAAACTATTATTTTTTAAATTTTTGTCTGTATGCCTGTGTGTATTTATATATGTATGTTCCGTTTTAACTCGAGAGCAGCTCAACGGATTTGGATGCAGTTTTTTTAATTATCATCGTAGTGACCCTGGTCAACATATAAGGGGTATTAATAAAATAACACTGAAAATAGTGCAGAGATTGAATAAACACGGCCGGAGCCGCGGGCAAGGGCTAGTAAATAATATGAAAGATAATTTGCGGACTCAGTTTTGTCATGAAATTTTCTGGTTCGGAAAGTTAAACTGTAGTCGTGATTTTGAACTTCATTATGTTGTCATAAATTCTACATTAGTAAGCTCGTGTCGCGCGCTGCCAGCACGCATAATCAGTGATTTTTAGAGGTTTTTCTGGATTTTACGAAAAAGATCAAATACTTTTTAGGAGTTTTTTCACCTAAGATCGGAAAATAAACCAAGTTTTCTTGTAATAGCAGTAATTTCAGACATAAGACTCAAACCGTGTAGACATAAAACGAATAACTTGAAAAGGCATCATTTTCAAAAATAAAATCTGTCGATTGAAATGTGTCCAGTTAGGCAACCGACCTGACAACGGAAAGATAAAAGTGTAAAAGTTTTACATTGATCAGGTAAGTAGTAAACTCAGCATATTAAAGCAAAAACCGTTGAAAGACCAAAGGCAAGCCCTTAAAATTGCAAACAAATTATTTGCGCGGGAATGTTTCTTTGGAAAAGTTGTTCAGAGTGACCAGTAGAATATGTGGTTTCTGTAAAAGCTGTCTATTTACACCCTGTATATACTGAATCTTTACTTAACTTTTCTATAATTTTACTGTTCCAGTGACATTATTTGTATTAAAATAAATATTAATATCTCACTACAAACTCGCTCTAAAACTGGAAGTAAAGTTATGACTCTATCATCTGTGATTAAGGTGTGTTAAATGAGTTACGTAAAGTTTGACCTTTGCACAGAAATTAGTTTGGTCGTTAGCGCGACCAGAGGCCATTTTCAGCACATATTTACGCACTGGTAGTGTATTGAAGCTAGAAAATGTAAGCAGAATTTATGATTTCGTAGTTAACAGTTCGTGTGGGTGAGGTAAAGTGTTATATCAAATAAAACGGCATGAAAAACGCACGTAGATTCAATAGCTTTTACGCTTAATGGTCTTATCCTCAAATCTATACACAGACATTTTCAATTACAAAGTAGTCATCACGCGTCTCTTCACGTCTGCATAATTATACGTAGCGGGTCAAGAGAGCGAAAAAACTGAGGTCGTAGCGCTTGCTACGCCGTAGGCCGTAGCAACGAGGGAACGCAAACATGTTGACAGATTCAAATGTTCTTAGTACAATAAAAATACGTATTTTATTGTCTACGTATTTTATATATCTACGCTATTATTTAAATAAGGATGACAGGCAATAAGACATAATAAGACTTCAGCTCTGAATGAGTAGACTTTAATGGTATTTAAATTATTCACGTGAAAGCCCTACACCTCTGTTAATTGTAAGTAGGCTTGAAAGTTTATGAATACTCATTAATTTTAAGTACAAGTACTTGTTAGCTTTATTTAAACGTACAAAACTTTGTTGTGTACTCTCTTTTATGACCTGAAACCGAAAGCACGTGGTAGCATTAATTTTAATGTACTTAGTGTACTGTCGGGAAAAATTACCCACATACACTTTTCATCTTTGCTATGGTAAAAATCGGTCAAGTGCAACCGGGACTCGCGCCCTGGGTTCCTTTCCATTTAATGAAGTTATTAGATTCAATTCAAATTCAAATAGATTTTTTGTAAAATAGATACATAGATAAAGTATACGATTTACAGGTCATCTCTAATCTTTATAAAACAATTGAATATGATGAAACAAATATAATACGGGAAATATATAAAACATCTATATTTAGGTTTGGCTACTAAAATTTTCTGCATAAAATAAAGAAATATAGGGATGAGAATATTATATATACATAATGCAATTAATAAATAAGTTGATAAATAAACTAAATAAATAGATCATAAATAAAATACTGAATAACCAAATAAACATTGAAATTAGTAAAAAAATTAAATATTGTATATACATACCTAAATAATGCAGTGAATAAATAAGTTGATTGATAAATTAACTATAAATAGATATAATGCCTACATCCGACCATTCGATTAGACTTGCTGAGAAGAAGGGCAAGAAACTTGGCAAGATCATGTCTTTTTTAGAATTTTTCTTTTTTTTATATCATGGCTTGTGCCATTACAGTATTTTTTACTTATATATAATTATTATACTAACCAAGGTATGTAACTTTAAGTAAAGAGATAAAAAATATCAAGACAATAGGAAATTATGTCAGTAAAGAATATGTCTTCATCTACCTGTTTAATTAAATAGAAGGTTAAAATACTAAGCAAAACATCATCTACCTGTCTCATATAAATTGTAACACTTAAATGATTTTATAAAAAAATACACACCTATTATTACCTATAAAACTGCAAAATTAAGTTGGTTGAATATTTGGGTACCTAATCCTAAACCTATATTCAAAATCGGCGTTTTCAGTATCTTTTTTTAAAAATACAGTATATGGGCACAAAATATACGGAAAATTACAAATTCCTAATTAGTTTTTTCGATAGACCCTGTAAATTGCCTAAAATTGTCAACTTTGATGGCCCGCCATTTCTTTATTCAACTATCTAACTATCACGGTTCTTGAGATACAGCCTGGTGCCACACGGATGGACGGACGGACAGCGGAGCCTTAGTAATAGGGTCCTGTTGGTTACCCTTTGGGTACGGAACGGTTCCCCTAAAAACAGATTAATTTGTACTCTACTCAATGAGTTCTAAACAATTGAAACCCCATAGGTCGGGAAAAGAAAAATAAAACCGGCCAAGTGCGAGTCGGACTCGCGCACGAAGGGTTCCGTACCATTATCTATAAAAACGGCAAAATAAAAAAAATGTCTGATGTATGGGAGTGCGCGGGTCCGACTCGTGCTTGGCCGGTTTTAGTATCTGTTGTTATAGCGGCAACAGAAACACATCATCTGTGAAAATTTCAACTGTCTATCACGGATCATTAGATACAGCCTGGTGACAGACGGACGGACGGACGGACAGACAGCGGAGTCTTAGTAATAGGGTCCCGTCGATTGAAAGGGTCCCCTTAGGGTACGGAACCGTAAAAATTCTATTCCTTTTTGAAAACAATTGACCGAGTAATCCTTGCAGTATATGTTGCATGAAACTACTACATAGAAAGGACAAAACAAATACATATAGAGCGCAAGGTATATAGCCAAGCTCATCTATGTTTGTAAGCTGACCTTATATATCACCGGTGTACCAAAGAAGAACGACGGCAAAAGTACTCAAAATGTAAAATTTTGTGTAACGTAATTCACAAAAGAAGCAAAAGAGGGCTTCGTAGTAGATGGACAAAATGTACATTTTGTTAAATAAACGTTTGTCTAAAAGTATTAGCACCATTATTGATATTTCAATCTAGCGCACGAAAGATGAATTGCAACAGTCACACGAATTGTTAGTTTAAATCACGAATGTAAATAAAAGGACAGCTCGTCCGTATGTTTACATCGAGCTGATTGCCTCCGTTCTCTACCATATATGTACACGCATATACGTAGATAGTGGAATAGTTTTAATTTACTCCGAAACCCAATTATTCAATATAACCTTGTAAAGGTTTGCTTTTAAACTCAATGTATGTCAAGTTTTCTGTCAATATAAAAGTCCGTACAATTTTATTAATTTAAAATGCACAACAGATTTGAGAAAGTCATAGTTTGAATTTACAATTAATACGTAAATTTTAAATAATTCGGACCTTATAGATGTGGACAGGTCTTTTTGTTTTAAGCAGACTTAATTAATGGTAAATAATATGTTTATCAGCAAAATTTCATTGTATATTTTTGCTATCAGAATACGTAAGCAGGCAGAAAGCAAAAACTCCATAGATTTTTCTTTTATTACTACGTTAGTATAATAACAATTAACTGTAATAAAGTGTACGAAACGGGAAATAAATTTGTATGAAAACCCATTTTTTTAACATGTAGCAGTTGAACAAAAGATAGCGAAGATTTTAACAATTGTGTAGATGTTTTCCGAAAAGTATGAAAAAATACTAGCCGGCTAAGTACACATGTACTGTGAATTGGGAGACACATTATGCAATTTACTCGCATTTGATACACGAAACAAGACACTGTAACTTTATATATTCATAAAAGAAGAACTAGAAAAGAGAACCAGACTCTTAACTTCACGCCGCCGTAACCTGAATTGTCATGTCCCTCGTGTTTTAGGGCCCTCGCCAGTGCTCGGACTCCAAACTAACGCAGGAAATAACAAATTCCTCTCCAGTCCAAATTTATCTACGATAAAATTTAGAGCCAATTTTGAAACGTCGTTTACCATATTTGCTATATCCGCAGATTATGACGGTTTCAGTAAAAATCTGGTATGCAAATTCTAATTAAACAATACACGGTTTAGCTGCAATAAAGCAAACGCAATCCGTAATATCTGAGAAATGCAGAGCTAACTGTGTTGTTTGCAGAGAACACTGAGAAAACTGGTCATCATAAAATAAAGTGAATTCAGCTGAAATAATCATGATTTCACGTAGAGTAGAAAAATACGGATGACATCACAAAAAATACGATGAAACTACTGTTGCTGCTGACGCACTGTCACTATAACTTTATAGGAAGCAGATAGAATTATGCGCTCCGTAACAGCTTTTATGGTGACAGTAAGGATAGCTGTATAAGCCATAGTCTTTTATGGGGAAGTGATGATGTATTACCAAAATGATAATCTTATTTTATGTGACCAATTTTTACAGTCCGTGTTTTACGGTGATCAATCACCATAATATTGCCTTGCTTACCTTAAAAACTTTTCATTATTTTCCCAAACATTTAATTACAGCATTATATATTCCCATTATCACCTAATTTAAAAACAATTCACTGGGTTTTAAACTTATTTTATGCTATTTTATAATGAAGCCAAAAAGTCATTTTTCTCAGTGAAGAATTTACATGTTGCTGCTCGATTCGCATACGTAAACAGACTTAGTGAACGAACACCGGCGAATGTCTGAGAGAACTAGCGCGATGATTCGCCCATGTTCGTTCGCTAGGAACATAGAGGATTTGGCTAGTTCCTGTATCGCTAGGAACGTACATTGCTTGTATGTGCAGTACACATAATACGTGGTACGAGAATGAATTCACTGAGGGTACACAGTCGGTTGACTTACGTCATTGAGTTACCAGATGTGTCAAATACGTAGTGGTGCGGAAGAACAAATTACGTTACAAATGAGCACAACCTGCAGCGTTTTGTACAGTCAGCAAAAATAATAAATAATAACAATAATAATGATAAAAAAACACGTCGTCAAAAAACGTTGTAAGTTCCACCCAGCCTACCTTGCTTTTTTGACGTAATTTTTTCATCTACACCACTATGTATTTGTAACATCTTGTTACTCGATGACCTAAGGTTACCGACTGGGCGCCCTTAGTCTATACGCAGTAGTAGAATTGTGTTGTTCTGTTCAACAACATACCACGTGTTATTTATTACAAGATAGGTATTATGTAATCTACGTTACCACAATTTCTCTTTGAAACAAATGTCCCAACGATATTTACCGGCACTATGTGCGGTATCCACTCAGAAAAATTTGACCTCGTAGTTTTTTAATTTATTTCTTCTGGTACAGATTTTCTATCTTACGAAGTCTGTTTGGCGATCGTTGTAGTAGTGATGTGTACAAATTAGCACGTGCTGTGCGTGTGAAGCGTTTTGCAGCGCTCACGGGTTACGCACAGTAAAGTATATTTTTTCACGACGGAGGAAACTCACAATTCGTGATAGTTCAGATTCGTGCATGAGCTATTTCACATTGCAACATTAAAAAGTTTGTGATAATGTTGCAATGTTAAATAGCTGATGCATTATAGGAGTTAAAAGCGCATTTTCCATCAGCAGGAACTGTCATTTTCCTCCTTCAGCCAAAAAATATTATTAAGAAAAAAGTGATTCTGTACGCTCATATATATTCTGACAACTATAGCCAAACGGACTAATAGGTGAGATAGAATTTCTGTACTAATGCTACAGAAAAGCACTATGCACTCCGAAAAAGTGGCCGGTTTTCGTTCACTGCCAGAGCAAAGGTGGGCCAGCGGACTTTTCGACAGTACATAACGAGGCTATACATTTTAATCGCCCCGACGTTAAAGTGTTTTTGAGTTTGGATTATCACTGGAACGGTCAACACTCCTACACCACTCTTCATCTTCAACTTGATCGTCCCAACACGATGACGGTGAGAGATCTCCTTGCTTCGGTGACAAATACACTTTAAGGTTAGCCTCACATGTTCTTTCTCCACCATTTAGCAAATGTACATCATATATCCTCATAACATCCGAATAACTTACCGGCAGGATTTGAACCCGGGACTCAATGTTAGGAGTCGCGCCTTATATACCATTCAAATACACTAATACGTTAACAGACTTAAACCATCTGAATAAAAATTACAAAGTTATCATTACCCAAAAATGTATGAACCGAAACTGCAAAATTAAGTTGGTCGATTGGTTACGTATTCGGGTACCTAACCCTAAACCTGTGTTAAAAATCGGCGTTTTCAGCACTTGTTGTTTAAATGCAGTATGACATTATAATATACAGAAAATTCTAAACTCTTAACTAGTTAAGTTTTTGAGCCATAACAGTAATCCCCGTAACAAAAATGTTTCTTTATTTTTCGCGATAAAAATATTAAAAATAATATTTGTACTATACACAATGAGTTGTAGACAATGACACCCAACATGAATGAAGGGAACATTTATTTTATTTAGATTTTAATTGAATATTCGGTTTTGGGTCAACATTTTACATAACATATCAAAATTTCAGATCTGTTACTTATTTCGTCTGCAAGCTAGAGACTCCAGACACAGAGCAACATTAAAATAAGGCTCCGTATTGCCCTTCGGGTACGGAATCCTAAAAAGCAATGATAAACAGTGTAGGAAAGAAAAATAGTTTTATAATAAACAGATTTAACAAGTTATTTGATAATGAAACAGCAGTTTTATTATGAGCTAGCCGTATAGTACAGTAGTACAGTAGCTAGAGTACAGTAGCTAGCCGTAGTGTAAAAAATTTAAATTCCCTCATTTATATGCAGATTCGTAACGTGCGTCTCTCGGGCAGAATCACCTAATTTACACCTGGTTAGAAACACGCTAGCAAACCATGTTTTTAACTTCACATGAAAGTATAGTAAAATGAGCGGTGTTGCGTAGAAGTTTAAAATTACAAAAAAATCTAAAATGTCCTTGGCGTCCTTGCTTCCAATAAACTACCGATAATTAACATTCCAAAGAATATTATTAATATACCTATAATAAATGTTTATGACTTATCAAAATAAATTTTATGTAAAGTTAACATTATATCATTGTGATATAGAACACACAGGAAAAGTAAATTTGGATGCTAGGAGCCCTGAACCGGAATTCGAGAACAGGGACATAAATTCTGGCAAGTGCAAAAAAAATTGCTACGACAAAAATTGGTTTTTAAGAGACTAACTAAGAAGTTTGGCGATCACAAGGTTTTAAGCGGCCAATTTAAAAATAAAAATAAAATGAATTAAATTTTCATGTTTAGAATGTAGAAATGTTTGCTATATTTTATAATTGCAATAACAATAAGAAAAATATATAATTTTTATTGATTTTATAGGTAAATTTTAAACTATTGAATACTTAAAATTTAATTGAGTTAAATTTAATTCAATTTTTTCGTTGTTTTTTCTTAGTTCTTATTATTCCTCTAGATGGCTTTGTCCATGAAGAAGGCTGCATGGCGGTAAAATAACTTTGCCCAGCCGGCAATAATTAAAAAAATTGCGTAAAAGCGGGAATTTATGTTGCTATAAATTTTAGTGAAAGTGTTTTGTGCAAATAAATTACAAAATGAGTTCAGAAGAGGGCTCTGATATAGATTGTACTCCACTAATGCTTTGCCGAAGAAATCAATAACAATAAACATGTCTAATTGCCCAAATATTAGCAAGTAACTTTTAATATTACCTAGTAAGTTTATTTTAATCGATTGCTTACTTCTTAGCAGTCTTAGCATTAATGTACTAATGTATGTCCTTTGCGATGACTAAATCGCCAAGTGATAATGTGATCTTATGGTGAAGTGGGCATTGGAAAAATAGGCTGTGAGAGTGCAGGACGAATTTATCTACAGTTTGGCGCGAGTGAGCAAGTTAGATATAGTATACAAATTTAATGTAAGCGATAATCTGGCCAAATTTTAATAAAAAAGAATATCTTTGGATTTAATTAATTGAAATAGGCGTTACCTTGCGTAAGTCCATCACTAAGTGGACATATGATTAAAATTTGGAATATTCCGCTAAACAAATAATCATTGGATTTATTTAAAAAATCTTGTAATCTAAATGGACAATTATACACAAAATATTACGAGTAGTATCAAGTTTTGTAATGAGTAATGATACGATCCACATTACAGGAATAAAACGTGATAAACACAATTTTCAGAGGTCACATAAGGTTTTTTTTTCTATTATGTTTAAAAATCATAATTTTAAGATAGTCAAAAGATTTCTCATATCTTCAAAAACAATAATATATTTATTTGCAGTTCGTATTTACATCTGGTTTTCGGAAAAAAGTATATTTCCCAACGCCCACTTCCCCTTAACATAGATATCCTAACAGTATTGTTCTAATCTATAAATAAAAATGTCGTGTCTGTGTGCACTGAATATTCTGTGAAATTTTCAGATGAAATGGGTTATTAGACTGAGACAAAAACTACAATTTTTAGAATTTTTGTCTGTGCCTGTATGTTTGTATGTATGTATGTATGTTCCGTTCTAACTCGAGAACCTCTCAACGGATTTAGATGCGGTTTTTTGTATTATCATATTGGAGACCATGGTCAACATATACGTATAAGCTATGAGATGGGTGTTTATACGCCCAAACCGGAGCCGCGAAAAAAGGCTGGTACACTAATATTCAGTGGATCTTAAGTATTTTGAAGGAGAGTCAACACCGATTATATAATTATTGTAGGCGAGATTTTACTCCTAAGTATAATTGATGCCATTAGTAGTGGCCAAGTGTTAGCCCATTGTAAATTAATAAAAATAAACAGAGAAATCTGCCCTTCTCCAATGCTTTTATTTTACTCTTATCTATCCTGCTCAGTGGAAGCAGGCCGCTCAGGAAACGCGTGAATTCGAGGTTTTTTTATTATTTTGGATTTAGAGGGATGGGTTTTTGATATGACAGCCGTTTTATAAAATATTTTTTATTTTATTAAAAGTTTTATTGTCCGAAACCTAATGTAACTGAGATGAAATTATGTTTAGATTATATCGTTGCGATTTTATTAGATGCATGAAAACGCTAGTACATAATCGTGTATCGAACGGCTGAAATATTAAAATCAAAGAGTGAAATATGAATCTTTATCAAAAAATAATCCTTGCTATTTACAAATAAAACACAACAGAATACGACGTTTTTCGAGGAAAATCCGGGAAACATCACCTAATAAAGTAATATTACAGTTATATAGTACGGCAAAATGTTTTATTTTTACTTTAGGGGTTGCTCTTTGTCTCGTTCCCAAACGTACAATTTATGGTTGATTATCTTATTTTTTAACAAAAATAAAAACAAATGTGGTTTATGGCACTGCACGATAAATAGTTCAGTTTAGTCAGTTATGTTTTTCTAACAGAATTGTGTTAATTTATGTATTACTTTGTCAAACGTCCTTCTTGATCATTTGCAAGGCGTTATCTAGAAAAGCCTTATTGTCATTAAACTATTGTCACGTAGTGGTATAAACTACATTTATTATTACTTTTTATTATATTCAAGGCAATGGCACGTTAAATTTGAACCGGAGAGGCAACACCGTACCGTACCAAAAGTGTGCCAAACGAGACCCTATCACTAAGCCTCCGCCGTCTGTCTGTCCGTCTGTCACAGGGGTCTACAGCCTCAACCAAACGTAATAAATACAAAGTTGAAATTTTTACAAAATACATGGTGGTACTATGGTCTCTACCATAGCAAATAATAGGATATTTAAAAAAGATAAGTAGCAGTCCACGTACAAGAAACATCGAAAAAGTTTCATTATTTAAACGTTATTGGTTTTGACTCTTACTTAAATACGGTAAAGCATACAAGATTTAAATTTATTCAGATTGTAGGACATACACTAAATTAAAATAAAAAAGACGGTGCTAGATTTTGGCAATTTCCTCGTGGCCAAACCATTTTGCCAAACCAGTTTGGCCACGAGGAAACTCTTTTCTTTGTAGCCAAACCCTGCTTCTGAGTTATAGTTTCGTTCATTTGTAGTTACATGATGGAACTACTGCGATTTGGCGCTACCGCTTGATGTTGCGTTGGCATATAAGCATATTGTTGTTATTTATTTATTTAGATACATTTGCAGATAATACATAAAACATTTGATTAATAGATTTGATTGATGATTCTTGATGGAACTCCATTATAGCAATAGAAAGTCTTACTTGTACTAGTTCCACGGTGTTTATTTTTCCTCTGTTAGTGACCGGTTTCGTTTGCAAACATCTTCAGGCAAATTAAAAAAACATTTATGTGTTTAATTTGATGTCTTTAGATCATTTGCAACAAGTTTAATTTGCCTGAAGATGTTTTTAAACGAAACCGGTCGCTAACAGAGGAGAAATAAACACTGTGGAACTTGTACAAACAGAAAAACATCATTCACATAAAACGGACGACGGTGGACGGGATTATAGGTAAAAGCAACATGTTTTTAGGGTTCCGCACCCGTAATGTGGGGTTCGTGCACGAGACCGAATCGCACTTGGCCAAATTATTATTTAAAAAAAGATAAACAATCACAGGTTTTGCTTCAAACTACAGTAGTAGCAATGTGATCGTTTTAGTGAGAATTCTTCATACAAAATAATTTAATTATTGTAATCTAGTTTTTGGTCTCAAGCATAATAAATTACAACTTGATTTAAATAACATCTCACAAAGGAGGGTGGCCACGACATGTTCTGTTCCGTTTCACGTATTTAATTTAACGCTCACGACGAAAGCTTTACTGTTCCTTTTAACAATTAAAGTAAATATACTCGTAGGCACTAAACAAAGACAAGATCATACATATTACCGAAATCTATAAAGAAATTACTTAGTATCTTAAGAAAGAACACATGCTTTTATTTGTATTGTGATCGATCTAAAACAGCACATTTGGCTTTTTATTTGGTGTTCTAAATAAATTATACTATAATCTAGATACTTTACAACTGTTTTAAATGTTTGAACGGTATTAGTTAAAGTTACTTGGATATTGTACATTTCTTGAATGCTTGGGCTCCTCCTGCCAAAAAATCAATATAAATAAAATGAATCAAACGGAACTAATATGTTATGAATATACTTAAGAGGAGTCTTGTGGTACTTAATCCTTTTGTTCATAGTTCCATCACAGTTTTAAAATCCATACAGTTGTCCAACTACGGCGTTCGAATGTAGCGGTTGTGCGGGGCTTGCGGGGCAAAACTCTGAAGGTAGATAGCTCGGTGGCTTACCTCCCGCGTCTCGCCCCGCACAATTGCTCTCTCTGAGCGCTTTCGTTGGACAACTGTATGGATTTTTAAACTGTGGTACCACTTTATAGAAGTTAGGCAGCTTATGTTTTAACAACGTTCGATAGTTCGGTTAAGGATAAGAATCGATTTTAGTGCATGTAATTCGACAATTTTACTGCTTAAGAAAAAGTAAAAGGTCAAAACGGGAAAAAGGAATACTACTCATAATAGTATGACTCGTAACTCGTACGTCGGTTCGTCTGTACGCCAATCACAACGAATACTCATTACCGAGACGGATAAAAGTATTATCATGAAATTTAGAAAAGTTTTTAATGAACGTACTATTCCACAACTAGTTTTGCTGGTTTTGCTTCAAAAATATTTTTTATTGCGGATCAAAGTAGAGGGGCAAGAAAAATCATTTTTGATCCTAGCAAGGGCGTATCATTCGAAACCGTTGAAATTTGGAAATCATCGCTGATGGACGGATCGGACAAAACTGTGAAAATATCACCAATAAAGGTGGGTCTGTTATTAAGTTAGGATGATAACTAACACCTTTGATAATTATATAAACATTCGGAATTAATGTCTAATTAACATACTTTTTTATACAAGATACATCAACACATTAACAAACACAAAAAAAATGTCTAAATTACAATTGTATTGGTGATAGTGTGCAGCACAGCCCGGGTGGGGTAGGGCATGTGGAACCTTATATAACTGACTTTTGTTGCTGGAGACTGTAAGTAGTCAGGGCCAAGGTTCAATTACTCTTTCTGTGAAATACGCAGTATAAACTGTCGCCCGGTTTGCGAGTCACCATCGGAAAGCTGCCGACCGCACTCACGATTATGCGTTGTTTAAACCTGCATATAGTTGTCTACCTTGTTTACATGTTTCCTAGCCTATATTATACTTATAATTAGGTCTAAAATAAGGAAAAAAGTAGCATTGCTAATTTATCTATTCAATTTACAACGTCCTATTACTATTCAGTCACTAACGTCAAATGGCAGCTGTACAATCAACATGCCTATTTATGTGTTTTAATGTTTAACAGACATCTCAATAATTGTGAACACAAAGGGAGAATCGTTCATTATCTGGAATCCTCGCCCTGCCTATTTACTGAATCGACATTAAATATTTTTAAATATTATTTTCATTAATTTGTACAACGTGTATAATTAATTAAAAATCCCTGTAGGTATTTACAAATATATGCATAATGGTTACAAAATATATGAATACCTAATGTAATCGAATTGCAAATGAAAGGTTATATTTGGAGTCGGTCAAATGTTACCGGAATCGACAATTATCAGGTGATTCTTAAATCGTTAGTCTGGAACTGAACTCTTATAATTAATTGAAATAGGCGTTGAACTTTTATAGTTATACACCAAACACTGTTAACCAATGTTAGTTAAAACATAGCACATGCAATTTTATCTAGCATTCCTGGTAGAAATATGATTATTGTACATTCAATGATTTTTAATTTTGATCCTAATTCCGTGTCAAATAGGAGCCTTACTTTTTCTACAGCAAAATGGATCGTAAGACTATACATTTCCCACAAAAATAGTTTTTACAAATTCAAAACGAATAAATACAGTTGGTCCGTTAAACTTACCAATTCCAAAAATGCCGTAATAACACCGATTATTTTTTTAAACTTCAGCTTTCATATTCACAAGGTTTTTTAAGCAACTAGAAATTATTTCGTTTTTGACGCATAAATCTTTTAAAAATTATTAATTGATACAATAAATTTAATATATTATACCTATCACTTGGTAAAAAAATAATATAATATATTTTATCTAACCTCATATCGTAAAATCCTCATTACGAACTCAAAACTACTGGCATTATGAAAAATATTAAAAGTTAAATTATAGTATAGGTCTCAGAACAACATAATGCTATAAAAAAACTTTTTCTGAGATTACAGCACATGTGATACTAACTAGGAAGGCAAAGGGAACCTAGCCCATACAGCCATGTCTGAGGTTTAATATCAAATTCCTACCAATGAGGTTTTTATATAATGTTCTCCAATACGTAGAAAACAATAAGGAGGTTACAGTCAACATTATTTTCGGCCAGGTATTGTCTATGGTTTACAGCGCGTTGGACTCTGTCTAGGTCTGTCAATGGATGAACTGTTTGTTGCGCCATTTTTCTAGGAAATTTATTTATTACTTATATATGTACTGTTGTTTTATGGGTCAAAATAATTATTTTGCATTAAAATTATCGACAGCAGGGATGGTGATGATATTTGACTCCACCTGATATTCTGGAAATAGCGACGACGGAAATTACGTACACTTTTAGAACAAGATTTTACAAGAAAAATCAAAAATGGCTAACGAAAAACTTACCAAGATTATGGAAACAAGTTAGTAGGCATGATTTCGATAAAGTAGTGTATGAAACTAGACATAACTAGGTATTAAAACTTTTTATGTACCAGTTTCATAAACTACTATTAGAAAACAGCTCATATTCTATTAGGTAAGCATTGATTTTTACCGGAAAAACATTGATATTGACGCGTTGTGTTAAAAAAAAACTTTTTCGCCAAACGCCAAAATTTTTAAGTATTAATTATTCTATTTGAACAATAATTTGTAAAAGTGCACATGCTCTAAAAAACTTTAAATGCCCGAAAAACGGCCACTGTTACTACTTAGAAACATCTCATCAAATCAACGCTCGACTCAGGAATAAATGACATCATAAAACATCAGTCAATACTTTTTGCACAGATATCAGTTAGAGCGGTTGATGGGAGTTTACCATATGGTGTGTGGCCGCCCGCCGCGCGCCGCCGCCGCCCGCCCGCCCAGACAGCGTCGCACGCATCAACGACGTCTGACTGCAGCTTTAAGCCTAGTTCACATTGACTTTTAGGTTTTTGCTCCAGTCTTTAGTACGTTGCTTCTTTTTTTTTGATACAAAATGGGCTTTACCAGGATCATCAAAATAAAATTAAATCCAGTAAAAAAACTATGATAATAATTTACAAACGATCAAGTTCAAGAATTAATGAATTGTTTTTAACTACGAGTATTAACAGAGGCAAACATGAACGATGCAACAGAGACCAACTATCCCAAACACTTTATCCCGACTGATAAAGTATATAGCTTTGAAAGGTTGGTTAGTTGTTTGTACGTTATATTATATTTCTGCAAACAATCAACGATTTGCGTGGGAAAAGTTTCAACGTAAATTAAACAGTGAACGAAGTAAAGTGTCAAATATAGTCCAGTATTTTATAAATGGTTGCCAATATTTGCCTACTAGTTTTATCAATTTTACATACTCAACGTTTAAGCGACAATTACTGCTGGTGACCACGGGTGCGCGCGTCTCACTCACTCGCCCGACTCGTCTCGTAGTGTCCGTCACTAGACGAACAAATCAAGTTGCGAACACGCTAAAATATACCAAAATAATTAATTACAAAACTGAAATTCTTCAAAAATAATCAAGGGAAATCATTTGTTGTTATAGGTACTATTTTCGATCTGTTTCTTTGCATACTTAACTAATTAAACCGGATATTTGTTTTATTTTAGACCTACCAAGAGGTTTGGTATTTATTCAGTTAAAGATTATGAAAATTTTAAATTCTAATTTAGGCACGTCATTCCAGATATTCTGCAATTTATCATATATTTTTATTCATATTTTTTTACTTTAATAACGTCTGCTTAAAACCAGCCATTAATTTCGACTTTCAAGTACACCAACCCTCTTAAGACACCATCTTGATCATTCTTCATGGCAAAGCATTTTTTAACTTTACTAATATATTCTAAACATACCTTAACTTTCACAGCAATTTATAACGGGCAACAAAAAAGAGGAAGCGCTATGACACGTCAGATATAATAAATGATCTAGCGGCCGGCACATGTGCGGCTAGCTCTCCTATATCTGCGCGTGCGGCGGTGTGGTCACGCCCTATTACCGATGGAAATCGATCTGCATTTCCAGGGTATTAAGCTCTGCTGGTGGATAGGATTAGTATTATATATTATTAATATCTGTCTTAAACTCCAACATTGTACGGATGTGGCGAAACTAAGCTTTATCTTCTATTCTGACCACTACAGTCTGGTAGGAAAATAAGGGACAGACACATATTTAGCTACGTAGTTTTTTTATATTTCCATATAATACTACTGCAATTTCAATTGTATTTTTATAGCGAAATCCTTTTTTTTAATACTCTTATTATTCGAGTGGATTACAGACTAGAAAAGATCAATAAGAAACAAATTTCAAGTAAGACAAGAATTTGAAAAAATTCCTCGGGCCAGGATTCGAACCTGAGATCTATTGCTATCACGACAAGCGCCGACGCTACCGACCTACAGCGCCACCGAGCAACTCATCCTAGACCGTTGAATTTTTTCACCATGCTTAAACATCAAATTTTGTAACACTTGATATACCTAATAGGAAGCTACAGCCCAAATATCAATACATACAGTATTATATAATAAACTCTTTTAGATTAATATTTATTTGTAGGTAATTAGTTTATTTATGTAAGTTTTTATTCTAAAATGTATATGTTACTTGGCCCCCCTCAGAGTTTAGGTTTCGATGGCCCCTACCTAAATATGATTGCTAGATTGAACAAAAACTATTGATCCAGTTTTAAACCCGATACATTTTACCATCTTTTTCGATCGTATTGTTTTAAAGTTTTTGCTCGACCTAATATAAATTTTTAGCTAGGACCAAACGAAACTGAAAATGCAAGGTGGGCCAATAGATGTGTCCAGAAGTATAGATGTTATTAATACTAACTAGCTATTATATATAATATCTATTCAATTTGGACAAAGTGATTATTGGGTCAGAATTTATCAAATAATCTAGCTATTTTACATAATATCTATTAAGACTTGGATAAAGTAATAAAACACCATAAAAAAAAGTTTATTTTCTATGGAAAAAAATTCTGGAGGTGGTAGAGCTGGTGGCGGGCTCAACTGTACTCGCAAACCCCTCCCCCCCACGTAACAGAACCGTAACGCCTGACCGTGCCCCGTCCCTACCCCAAATTGCGTTACGTAGTTTGTGAACGACCCCTTACAAGACTTACAGACTCCTGTGACATTTTGATTTACACAAAATATTTGAATTTTTACATTTGCAATTATACAGAAAAGGCACGCAGCGGCGAAATGAGAAGAGGGGGAAGCGAATAGGCCCGTGTTTATTACTTTAACCAATTCCTACTAGCTATTATGAATAATGTCTAGATAGAGTGATTAATTTATCACATTATCTTCTAAATTCAGTCAATATGTATTAACTAGCGATTATGTATATTCGCTATTTAATCACTTTGTCTATAACAATACACACTTTAAATAAATGTTAATTTAAGTATATATTTAAGTCAATTAGAAACAATATTTTTTTATTTTTCTTACAAAATATACCCAAAATACTGTAATCGGAGCTACTAATATACTCGTGTTTTGTCTCAACAGCGAGCAATAACTCAGACTCGTGCATGTATTACGAGTAAAAGCTGTACATGGCAGCCTAGTTATTATAAAACATTTTTATGATCAAGTTTCTTTCTACACATGGCCATTCTGTCCATAATGATGCAATGCTATTTCTCACGATCGCGCTTACATCAATCATTGTTAGTCCGTGCGAAAAGATCCGCAGTGTGGGAGGGATGGATTCTGGAAAAAACCTAAAAATACGACTTTCTTCAATAATTTCATTATTTAAATAAGGTTTTATAATATATCTGTAAATTTCTGAGTTTAATAAAGTTTGTACTGATTTTAATTCATGAATAAAATAATATACATGGGTTGTCGCTCAAATAAATCCCTAATAAACCTCGACAAGAAAACTTTTTTTATAGCCATCTTTGTTTTTTTATTTCTAAATATTGGAAACACTTCTGACGATTCTGTTTCCATAAGTGTGTGATTTTTATACTTGGTAGAACTACATTTTTTTAATTATTTGTAGTATTGCCAGATTCTTCCAACAAGGGAGAATAAATTATGGTTTTGCGGGGTAACACGAGTCTCAGTCAACGTACCTAATGCGCTACATGAGCGGCTGAGGCCCATGAGATACCAAAAGATGCTCGTATGTATGGTGCACGAATGCAACCTTGGGATTTCAACATACTGTGAGGTGTAGAAACTCTGACAATACATACCTAGGGTTCCGTAATTCAACAGTTTTGGGAATAGTCAGGAAGAAGGTGTTTAAAATCTTGCCCATAACTGTTTATGATAACTAAAATAGAATTGATTGTACCACAAATGCCGTACTCGAAATAAAAGTCGTGGATGAAAAATTTTATGTTGTCATTTTGTCATCGTGAATTTCTCACCCGCTATATTTTTCCTGTAACCTTTACGTAAGCCCAAATTACCATGATGTTTTTTATATTTTTCAGTTGATTAGTTTCGGAAATAAGGAGGGGGCGGGGGGCAGGCATATTTTTATGATTTTTTAAAGATTTCTCGAAATCGGTGCCAGTAAGTAAAAGTATATATTTTTATAATCAGCTCTTTAATAATCTAGAATTTGATAGCCATAATGTATTATTATAAAATATTTTTTTTATATATTTTATATTTCTTATTTGTTATCAACATTTTTTTCATTGCTATAGTTTTCCTGCAATTGGCCAGTTATGATCAATAATCGTAATATTTTTCGGTCCACCAGTTTCGGAAATAAGGGGGGACATGCATTTTTAGTGGTTTTTCAAAGATTTCTCTAAATTGGTGCCAGTAAATACGGTAAAAGTATGTTTTTTTATAATCAACTCTTAAATATCTACAATGATACCCATGTTTTATTTTTGGGATATTATTTTTCTCTCTTTTGTATTGGAAATATTTTGAACAAATATTTTTTTTTTACCTTATTTTATTATGTAGGCAAGTAAATGCTATGCCATCAAAAACAAAACTTGTAAAAAAACCAAGTCTCGCTAAATAAATAAATAGATTGACTTGGTCATCGCATGAGAAGCAAGGTGGTAGAGCTAATGCCGGGCTCGACTGTGGAGGTACCACCATCTTACTCGGAAACCCTCCCGAAGTTATTCGGGGGAGAGTAAGAGAACAGCTCTCAGGCAAAACAACCAGGTGTCCCACCATTGCCTGGGACCGGTGGATGGCGGTATATCCTTCCCTAATTGCCGGACCTTATATAAATCAGACTGGTGATGGGCAGCGGCGTCACTGGTGCAAGGGTTTCGTCACCGCGCTCACCAACCCGCCTGCCCAGCGTGTGTGAGTATGGGCATTTCTTCCAGGAGGACCGCCAAGAGTGGCGAAATCCTGGAAAGGCCTATTTCCAGCAGTGGACGAAACAGGCTGATGGATGGGATGGATGGATGAGAAGACAATGTATCTCACAAGTAATATATATTATATTAAATTATATTATTTAGTGCGGTTTCCAAGTCAATATATTTATTTAAAACATAAAAAAAGCTTTTTAATATTGATATGGGCACTATAAGATGTTGTTAAGTTAGCTAATTATGTAATAACTTAAGACAGAAGGTCCTTTAAGTAGGGACTGAATAACTTAACCGACTTGGGTTTACATGGATCGCACAACTTTTTACGGTAGAAGAACTAAGTTGCGAGACTTGTTTTTTTACAAGTTGTGTTTTTGATGGCATCTCATTTCTTTTTGTAGATAATCTTAATTTTTTTTCCTTTCCGGTACCTTCTACTTACAACTGAAAATGTAACTTTGTAATCCCATATATTATGCAAAATATTTTAGTTTTTCCTTGATTTATACACTAAACACTAATTATATTCCAAATTTGAAGCTTCTATGTCTGCTAGAAGTGCCTTTGAGTTTTGATGATCGGTCAGTCAGTCAGTGAGTGAGTGAGTGACAAAAATGAGAAACTTTGACTAGTTATAATTCTTAAGCTACTGGTTCAAATTGAATGAAATTTGATTGTTATAAACAATACCTATTAGGAATGCATCTACTACTCCCTAGATGGCATCGCTATCTTCAATACATACATAAATTAACAAGTAATAAATAATATGAGGTTATTTATTACTTATTTTACATAATGTTTTCAGTAAACACGGTTGTAGTATCTCATAAAAAACATGAAGCAGACGAGAGGCGTAACTTGTATTTTCTTTAACGCTGCGTTTCCCTACTAGACACTAGATGGCGCTGCAGGTATTTCATATCGAGTTTTTACGGCATGCGATAGGTTCATTGCATACTGAAAGAGACAAACATATCTCAAACGTGCGCGCGTCCGAGTAATGCCAGTGGCGTTGCATAGGACGTTTTGCTGGAAATGCAACGAAAAAGTCAAGTCTGACAATAAAAAAAATATGAAAAAATTTAAATGTCACTTTGAAAAATCATTATTTGTATGACGCCAGGGTAGGCACTGCCTACCCTAGAGTACATGAGTTGATACAAAAAAAATATAATCAAATTTGTTTTTAATTTTTTTCATGTTGTTTTTATCGTCAAACCTGATCTTTTCATTGCTTTTCCAGCAAAAAGTTCTATACATGCCACTGGCTAATGCTGTTTTTTAACAAATTAAATTAAATATAAATTGACACAAGAGCGTTTTAAAAAAAACGCATCTTTGTGTTTTAGATAATAGGTTTATATAAAGTACAACAATCATTAAATTACTGTTATTTTTACTTTATTAGTTTGGATGAACTACTGTTTTGAAATGAGAAAATAGCCTTCACTTTGCATTTTTTACGATGCAGCTAATTTTTTTCTATCACGTTTTGGGCTGTGCTATCGTCTTGGAAAAGGCCTCCTTTAAAGCATTTTTTTTTTCAGAACCCTTAAATATTGCACTTTGGGAGTCAAATTTTAAAATCTATTATTTACTACCCATATTTCCTTAAAGATTAAAATTACCATGCATTTCATATAGTCAGTTGTATGTTGCCATATTGCGAGTCAGTTCTGACAGCAATCTTATGAAAAAATAAAGAATTTCGTGTACACCGAGGCGCTGAACCTACTAATACAGTTTTAATATAACTACCTTCTTCAAAAAATCATGTTCCTTTGTTTAGCTTATTTCCACGGAAATCTCTTAACCGCGGGCGGAGCCGCGGGCAAAAGCTAGTTATTGAATAAAATTTTAGTAAAACTCTGTAACGAAAATGGGCACATATAGATATAATATTACTAAGTTTCTCAATACCCTTCTCTTCGGTTGGACTTATGGTCTAAGTGGACTTATCAAAATGGCGTAATTTGATATTTATTATAAATTATAGTAGGTATATGGTAAGTAACGTATTTTTGGGTAGTTATAATTTCTATCATATACACTATATTATATATATTCTATATGTACGAGTGTACCTTTAATTTTGTTAATGAATGCGTATTTTGGCGTATGTACCTAATTAATGCGTATATAATTTATATGATATACGGACGCCAGTATTTCAGTTATCTATTGGCAGTTCTTATTGAGGCGTCATAGCTTTTAAAATAATTTTAGGAATAGGAAGCTTGAACAATAAGTGACTACCTTTGTTGTTTTTTGTAGGACATGGTATAAGATTTTACAATAAACTTCCAAAGGAGGTCCTTACTTTGCCTAAAAATAAGTTTAAATTATACATTAAACAGGGACTACTTAAAAAAGCTTATTATAAAATCAATGATTATCTGGATGATAATGAAGCATGGAGTAATAAATAATAATAATCTTTATCAAAATTGTGGAGCCATAATTAGCAAATTTTAATACGAAATGTTGATTCCTCTAAAGGCTAATCTTAAGCCCTTTATAGTTAACTAATATGTAAACTGACTTTGCTGTAAAAGGTAATAGACAATGTAAGACGGATTGACTAAGATCAATATTTTTTTTATTTTTTTTTCTCTCTTGGACATAATTCCAATGGTTTTATATTTGCCTTTACTTAAGTAGGTATAAGAAAATTGAATAGATTAAGGTTATGTTACAAATGAAAAAAATTCATGTTTGCTAAGTTTCTTGCCCTTCTTCTTAGCAATACTAATCGAATGGTGCGGATGGTTAGGCATTATGTATATATAATATTTTTATTCCTATATTTTACTTTATGCAGGTTTATAACTTTATTACATTTTAGTAGCCCAACCTTAATATTTTTTGGATGTATTTCCCGTATTTATTTATCAACTTGTTTATTCGTTGCATCATTTATATATAATATTTTTATTCCTAGAGTTCTCTATTTTATGTATGTGTATAAATTAATTTTTGTAGCCCAACGTAAATATTTTTTGTATGTATTTCCCTTATTAGTATATACATATTATTTTTTTTATTCTAAAGATATTTCTTGTAAAGATTAACTTTGACTTGTAGAAAATATACTTTATGTATCTATTATACAAAATAAATATTTTGATTTAATTTGATTTGATTTGCATAAATAAATTATTTATTAATATTCTCAGTCATATTTCATGTATGTAAATGAGATGCGTTACATTTTTTTATTTGTACACTATCTGCTTTATTTATAATAAAAGTCTGCTACGTCAAAAATAAAGGTAATCCTCCCCGTATTCATTATCACGAGCATGGCAGAAGGCTGCACATCCTACAATTTAAAGCTCTCATTCAGCCAAGACTACGGCATAGAGTTAGCAGAACCTAGAGGGCTGCAGTGCAGGCCATCATTTTTGCATGAATTGGGAACTGTCAAATATAACAATTTGTGTGTGATTGTGTGAGAGTAATAGGACAAAGGTGGAAGAGCTGATGCCGGGCTCGACTGTAGAGGTACCGCCATCTTACTCGCAAATCCTCCCGAAGTTATTCGGGGGAGAGTAAGAGAACAGCTCTCAGGTAAAACCAGGCGGCCCACCATTGCCTGGGCCCGACGGATGGCGATATATCCATCCCCAATTGCCGGGCCTTATAAACAGACTAGTGACGGGCAGCGGCGTCACTAGTGCAAAGGTTTCGGCACCGCGCTCACCAACCCGCCTGCCCAGCGTGTGTGAGTATGGGCATTTCTTCCAGGACGACCGCCAAGAGTGGCGAAATCCTGGAAAGGCCTATGTCCAGCAGTGGACGGAACAGGCTGATGGATGGATGGATGGAATAGGATAAGAAAATTACTTAGAAACTGTAAACATATTATAGATATACCTATAATATTCTATAGTTAAAGTATAATGTTGTTCCTAAAAATTCCATTATAACCATGAATTTAGCAATAATAGAGGCAGGTAAATTAAGGCGCATATATATATCGTAACCCTGTGGTTAAACCAGCTTCTTAATTGGACGGCTAAGTTGTTAATTAAATGGCGGCATCTAATCAAACGGCTAGATTATGCTCAGCCGAATAGTTGAACGCAACGTTTAACCAGAGGGCTGAAAGACTTTTAGCCTTTTGGTTAAATAGTATTATTATATATTGCTAGCGTGTTAGACAAAACATATCGTTTATTTTAAAGGTTATAGTTTTATTAGCAAGATACATATACTCGTATATATTTTTACAGAAATTTCGTTTAGTTTCAGTGAAGGTTATTTCAATAAACACTTGGAATATCCCTTTTAATCAACGACGTAGCAAACATCAATACTTTTAATAATAATAGTTTTCCCAATAATCTATGAGATGTATTGACCGCGCTTTGGAAAGAGAACTTCGGTGTCAGAGAAACTCTCCTTATGGGAAGTTTTTGATGCATGTTAGTACAAATGTAGACATATATTTTAATTAACAAATTATGATATTTCGCCAGTTTATTACAATAATTTATGCATTGGTGCAGCTTGACTTTGTTTGACATGATTTTCGAGGTACCAATCACGAAACAAAAAAAAACAGTTGTTATATAGAAAGGGTGTAGAAAAGACCTACTTGACCAAAATATATGGAACAGCTGATTTTTTCAATTCGTTATCTCGAGGTTTGCATTTCAGTGACTTAAATTCCAGCCTGTTCAGGTCACAAATCATGTACATCTTGTTTGTTTATGCATGTTGTTTTAACAAAAATGTCTGTTCAATTCGAAGATTAAAAGGACTAGTTTGTATGCTTATATGAGTCTATAAGTATAAATAAATTTACTGTCTATGGTGTTCGGCAAAAATGAGGGCGGCCTAGACTTTAGCTACAGCTAGCTTGTTAATTTTACACGAGAAACGAGGGCGACATGTAGCCGCCGGCATCAACGGGCTTAAACGAAGATACGGCCCTAGTTTTAAGTGGAACTACTCGATTTAAGTCGGATGGACTATAACTATTATCTAAACGATCGATATGGGTGTGGAATTAAACACGTTTATCGATCGATAGTGAGGGACTGTTGCCTTTTCTATTGAAGTTGGTTATATTTAATTTAAGTACGGTGTAAAATTATACGTGATTATTGTACTCTGGTCAGGATCGTATAGTGGAACTTCATGACTTAAGAGTATGGCATCCATCCATCAGCCTGTTTCGTCCACTGCTGGACATAGGCCTTTCCAGGATTTCACCACTCTTGGCGGTCCTCCTGGAAGAAATGCCCATACTCACACACGCTGGGCAGGCGGGTTGGTGAGCGCGGTGCCGAAACCCTTGCACTAGTGACGCCGCTGCCCGTCACCAGTCTGTTTTATATAAGGCCCGGCAATTGGGGATGGATATACCACCATCCATCGGTCCCAGGCAATGGTGGGCCGCCTGGATTTGCCTGGGAGCTGTTCTCTTACTCTCTCCTGAATAACTTCGGGAGGATTTGCGAGTAAGATGGTGGTACCTCCACAGTCGATGTAACGGGTGATTTTTTTGAGGTTAGGATTTTCATGCATTAGTATTTGACAGATCACGCGGGATTTCAGACATGGTGTCAAAGAGAAAGATGCTCAGTATGCTTTGACATTTCATCATGAATAGACTTACTAACGAGCAACGCTTGCAAATCATTGAATTTTATTACCAAAATCAGTGTTCGGTTCGAAATGTGTTTCGCGCTTTACGCCCGATTTATGGTCTACATAATCGACCAAGTGAGCAAACAATTAATGCGATTGTGACCAAGTTTCGCACTCAGTTTACTTTATTGGACATTAAACCAACCACAAGAATGCGTACAGTGCGTACAGAAGAGAATATTGCGTCTGTTTCTGAGAGTGTTGCTGAAGACCGTGAAATGTCGATTCGTCGCCGTTCGCAGCAATTGGGTTTGTGTTATTCGACCACATGGAAGATTTTACGCAAAGATCTTGGTGTAAAACCGTATAAAATACAGCTCCTGCAAGAACTGAAGCCGAACGATCTGCCACAACGTCTAATTTTCAGAGAATGGGCCCTAGAAAAGTTGGCAGAAAATCCGCTTTTTTATCGACAAATTTTGTTCAGCGATGAGGCTCATTTCTGGTTGAATGGCTACGTAAATAAGCAAAATTGCCGCATTTGGAGTGAAGAGCAACCAGAAGCCGTTCAAGAACTGCCCTTGCATCCCGAAAAATGCACTGTTTGGTGTGGTTTGTACGCTGGTGGAATCATTGGACCGTATTTTTTCAAAGATGCTGTTGGACGCAACGTTACGGTGAATGGCGATCGCTATCGTTCGATGCTAACAAACTTTTTGTTGCCAAAAATGGAAGAACTGAACTTTGTCAATTCATCTCAAGAAATGGACCGGTAAGTTGGCCACCAAGATCATGCGATTTGACGCCTTTAGACTATTTTTTGTGGGGCTACGTCAAGTCTAAAGTCTACAGAAATAAGCCAGCAACTATTCCAGCTTTGGAAGACAACATTTCCGAAGAAATTCGGGCTATTCCGGCCGAAATGCTCGAAAAAGTTGCCAAAAATTGGACTTTCCGAATGGACCACCTAAGACGCAGCCGCGGTCAACATTTAAATGAAATTATCTTAAAAAAGTAAATGTCATGGACCAATCTAACGTTTCAAATAAAGAACCGATGAGATTTTGCAAATTTTATGCGTTTTTTTTTTTTAAAAAAGTTCTCAAGCTCTTAAAAAATCACCCGTTATTATATACGATAGTCGATCGAGTATGGCATAGGCTACGAAAAAATGTTATTACCCGTCCGACATAAAAAGGATAAAGTCAAATACTTTATTAGCTTTTGATAAAGGCGATTATTGGTTAGCTTATAGACATATTATTTGTCTAGGACGCGTAATACTAATATTTACGCTCGAAACAGCAGATCGCAGGTTTTTAGCTAATAACTGAAATATTTTGTACGGAAAAATATTGGATTTAAGTAGAAAACCTTTACATTTCTATTACCTATTTTATGAAAAAGAAAATCAAGTTTGTCTCTTAGCCGCGTTCTTGAACCTAACTTTTGAAAACCAAAAAAAGAGGGTGGAAAATATATTTTTTTGACATCAGCTAGATAAAAGATATTTTTTTTTCAATATTTAGATAGTCCTAATTTCTTCAAAAGAACCTTTGAAAATCTGGCTTTATTCATGTTCATGTATAGAACGTATCTGAATTCAAAATATTTACAGACATTTTCGTAATGCAAAAAGTGATTTCGGTAAATTATTGTAAACAGTCAACCTAAGCCAAATTTCTTAAGCTTTCTTCTTCGAAAGTAATGTCTAATTAAACTGTGATACGATAACCTGAAGGTTTTTTCTTCATGCCTACAGTGTAAAATAATAACCTGGCTGACTAATCTATCAATCAATGCCTAGATCTAGGAACATGAAACATAAACTGTAGGTTCCTTGTATGACGTAGAAGGGATTTTAGTAAATTTCTACGGGATTGGAAGAAACGGGAACCACGTGAGCAATGCTGCGTGCGCTAGTTAAGGCGCCTAGGCACGCCACCGTTTTAGTACAAAATTTGATAACCCGTTTCTCTGTTGTGTTTCATTTTAGACCTCAATAGTTTAATACAGGCATTTACAAAGTCGCTATATGGCTGAAATGTTAAATTTTTATATAATATGTAAAATCTTAGGCAAGAAAACAACTTTGTATGTAAATCTGTCCAGCTGAATATCTTTAAAACAGATTGAATATTCAAAATTTTGGCAAAATGGTGCCTTTTAAAATACCAGCACCAGATTATGGAGGTCATATAGTTTGGTCTATTACGAGAAACAACAGAGAAACGGATTATTAAACTTTGTACTAAAACGGTGGCGTGCCTAGGCGCCTTAAAACTAAAATTTCGATATTTTAAGACTTGGTGATTGTCTCATCTCAAGGAAATACAAACTTATAACAGTCTTTACCTATCAAAATTGCCGTTTTGTATGGAGAATTTGAAGATAACTCTGTTTTCAGTACAAACGTTTTTCAATTTATTTTAGGAATGACAAATCCAAATTTTACAAAACAAATTGTACATAAATTCGACAGCATTAAGCTAACAGAAACTACAATAAAAAAATGAAAAGTGTCACCTTTTAAAAGTTATTGAATCTTATCATGAAATCGGATGACACTTAAGACGAACTGTCTTTAAAGAGTTAGTAATCGAGTAAAACCTTGAAATCAGCTTTGAAACAAAAAACAAATAATTGAAATAGCTATGTATTGATTTGCAGGAATTGTGAAATCATGAATCTGTTGGAAAATTTCTTCAATTCCATAGGTAAAGACCAATTATTATGTTTTATAGCGAAATACATCTAAAATCTCTAAATATGATTAGAGTGCATTACAAACTAGGGGTTGCAGGTTCAAATCCTGGCTTGAGGAATTTTTTTAAATTATTGTCTTGAAATTTGTTTTTAATTGATCTTTTCTAGTTTGTACGGCACCTTAATAATATTTATAACTCGCTTTTGCCCGCGGCTCCGTCCTCGTGTTATTCGGTTTAACGACATGCTTTTTTCCGGGATAAAAAGAAACCTATGTGTTTAGTTGGGGTATAAGCTATATCCATTCTAAATTTCATCCAAATCCGTCCAGCCGTTTCAGCGTGAAAGAGTAACAAACATACACACACACACACACACACCCTAACTTTGGCATTTATAATATTAGTGTGAAGTGTGATGAGATAACATAGCCTTGTCTTAAATCACCACAAACGATTATTGACCGCGCTAATTAGACACCTGATGTATGAGATAACAAAGCCGTGTCTTAGTTTATCACAAACGATATGAACCGCGCTAATAAGACACCTGATTTTTCAGTGATATTGATATATCCTACAGGAACCATGCATTTTTCCGGGATAAAAAGTAACCTATGTGTTAAGTTAGTGTTTATAAGCTATATTCATTGTAAATTTTATCCAAATCTGTTCAGCCGTTTCAGCGTGAAATAGTAACAAACACACACACACACACACACACACACACACACACACACACACACACACACACACACACACACACACACACACACACACACACACACACACACACACACACGCACGCACAAACATTCGCATTTATAATGTTAGTAGGAAGTAGGATTGTACAATTGTGGTAAAGAATCACAGAAGAAAAGTAAATCTATATGTGAGTGCTATGAACCGGGTTTCAAACACGAAGCCTTTCGAAATCAGTTTAATATTTTTTCAAATCGTTTGCTGTGTTGGTAAATATTATTTTATATTTTTGTGTAAGCACTTTTAAGGGGGCAGGAAGTTTTTGATCAGAAAATAATTTAATACCCGAGTTCTTTAGAATAAGTAGTTCTCATTCACGTATCAAAACTTCTCTGCTTTAATGTACCGATATTAACATAGATATTAACCGTTCCTTCAGAAGAGGATTGCACTTTTTTACTTCGTAGATAGGTATCTTGTCGACATCTATTGTAACACGTCCATTCGACTGCTTCCAGTCACGTGCGAGAATCAAAGCTCACCTGGGTATACTGAGCCCTCTACATGCATAGGTTTCTGTGAGGCAAGGAGTTTTTATCACTTGAAAGAACCATGGGCACTTTTGTATGGATTCTGACGTTTGAAAAGTGAATCAGATCAATTCAATGCCGTTGTATCTGGCTTCAGATAATGTGTCTCCGCACATTAGTTCCGCCAATGTCGAGTTTGAACCAAAAAAACGCGCTATGGGCTGATCTAAGACTTTTTTTACTCAATCTTTTAGGCGAGTACCTTAAACAAAGGACATCACAATATCTACATAAAATTGTACAACACAAACAATATACAATAACTACAGCTACCGTGACACTATTATAGAATCCGAAACGAGGAGATCCGTCGGAAATCGAAAGTAACTTACATTGCCTTCAGAATCAATAAGTTGAAGTGGCAGTGGGCAGGCCATATTTGTCGCCGACATGATGGCCGTTGGGGCTGAAAGGCTTTAGAATGGAGACCACGTACAGCAAAGCGTAGTGTAGGCCGACCTCGTGCCCGCTGGACCGACGAGGCAAAATTTAACATATTTTAATATTTCATATTTAATTCATTTCAGCTCAACACAAGGTTTAATTTATAATAATTTATATTTAGTTTATATTTTTAATTATTTTAGGTTACCTATTTATGTTTTTATTGTTGTTTTAAATAAATATGAGGTTAAATTATGAAGGCTAAATTTAGGCTGAATTAAGTTTTAGGCAGAAGTTGTTCAGTAAAATAAGTAGATTTATTTTTCTTAGAGAGAGAGTTATTTTACTAGGATAACACCCAAGAGTACATTCTGGTTGAGTTTTTTCTTTTTTAGAAAATAAACGGGGCTCAATTTAGCTGAAAAATGCCCTCTTGTCTGGCGCAAAGGACCTTTCCGAATGTTGTTGTACTTTTCAGAGAGCACGTTAAAAATACAACTCTTGAAACCACCAGCTGTTTCACTAAAAGGCACTATAAACTCCTTCTTTTAACAGAAAATGTACAATGTTTTGTCATCCATAATAACTTCGTTAGTGAATATTAAATAGAAGTCCCCTGTTTAATAGTTTTACAAAAAAAGCTTTTTTTTTAGTTATCGTTGTTAAATATTTTGCCTATATTTCCGCACTCTTTCAAGTAGAGACTGTGTTTATCTTCTGCCTTAAAAGGTTTCTATAAAAAAATGGAAACAAATGCATCGTTACCGTTTCATTATTTCCTTGGGTCATTAAATAATAAAGTTTTTTTTTATTATTATTATAAAAACGCCTGATCAAGCCAAAATTACCTAAAAACATGGTTAGAAAATGACACTAGGGAAACAATGAAAAAATTAAAGACGTAAAAATTTCGAAACCATAAAAAAATAATGTGGAATTTGAAATAAAGCGTATTTTTAAGTAAATTATCCTTAGGTCATAGCGTGAAAATAAACGCGTAAGCCCAAAAAATTCCTTAAAAAACTGTGCCAAATAAAAACAACTGCATCGAAATCAGTTCAGTGCTCTTTGTATTATTTATATATATGTGATTTAATGCCTATATCCAGCAGTGGACGAACACGGGCTGATGGATGGATGAGATGGATGTTATTTAAAACTGGTAAGGTAACGCACTTACAAACAGACGTACGCACAGAGATTTTTTGCTTGAGTTTTAGGGTTACAGATGTGTAAGCCCCTATTAAAAATAACTTTGATCCGCGTTATAGTGATAAGTGATAACGTTAGTTAGTGTGCGTGAGATTTGGAGTCCAGACCGTGGCTGGACCCTTTTCGTTTTTGTGATGCGTACCGCGCGAGAAGAACTTTTGGCTGCCTTTTGACTGGTTAGGTATCTCTTTGTTCCTTTGATCCTCTCCTACCTACCAGCCAGTTGGAACGATCAGAATCAGTAAGTTCCTAAATATAATAAAACAGTCTGTCTGTCTTGCTGTCTGTATGTGTGTATGTATGTATGATCCATTTTAACTCGAGAACCACGAAACGAATTTGGATGCGGTTTCTTTTTATTATCATCGTAGTGACCCTGGTTAACATGCAGACTATTAGGGATGTTCATTAAATAACCGCCTAGCCGAAAATGGGGCAGAGATTGAAAAAGAAGCGGGCGGAGCCGCGGGTAAAGGTAAGGTTATGTAATATAGGTATACTCGTACTTGGATTATCCCTCGAAGTCCGTTTGGCTATGGTTGTGTAGTGACGTGTACATATAAGCACGTTTTGTATGTGTGGCGCGTTTTGTAGCGCTCAAGAGGTTATGCACACTAGAGAAAAGTGCGTGTGCACGCAATACCACAACCATCCATGACCAAACGGACTTCGTGAGATAATACAAATATACATTATATAAGGTCCTACAATTCAAAGTGAAAAAAAATTAACAGATGATAGAGTATCCCTGATAGACCACATTAAAAAAAAAAACAAAATTTTTGCGTATACTTTTTTTAACTTTCCATAGAAATCGAGTGAGCTGATTCAACTAATTTGAACTGGGAAGTGAAAAAAATATTTGTGCAAAAAAATTTTTTTTTTCTTGAATGTGATCAGTTAACGATTCATGATCTACCCTAGAATTATTTTCACTCATTATTGTAAGACCTTATATATACAACGAGAAATTCAGTCAACCACCTAAATTCATACTGGAGACTCAGTTAGTGATCAGGAATAAGGTTCAGAGATTCTTTTGGTGAAATCATATAAACATTTTTTCTTCCCATTACTACTGCACTAGTTCAAGTACGATTCCTAGTGCAGGCACTACGGGGTAAAAACATTTTTTTTTTCGATTTTCACCTGGAAGGTCATTAAACCTTGTTTCTGATGACTAACTGAGTCTCCAGTATGAATTAAGGCGGTTGCCTGAATATCACCCTATATATACCTAATTAAAAATCAGTTTTATAAAAAACAATTGAACTAAATTTTATATTTAGAGATTCAGTCTGTTTAAGTCAAGAACAGAATTGACCATTGGTAATAATAGTTTTAAAAGACGTAACTTATAAATTAATTAATGTCTACTTTAAGAGGACAATTGTTTGCAACCTTCTGTCATGTTTTAATTGTAAGACTGCAAAACTATTAGATGTCCTAGTTGACACATTTTATGTTCCCAGTCAAAGTGGACTAGTTTTAGAGTACCTAGACATCGTTTAACTACTTCTTCTTTTATTTTTTAATATATATTATTATAACTTTACAATAAAATATTATAAAATATATTACAAAAAATATTCTATCATGTCATGTCATATTATTTTAACATGCCAAATGTCTACATGTTTAAACTCAACTGATGCCGGGTCCAGATCGGACCCGAAATACCTATATATCTTGAGGTTATTATTATTTGTATTTATAATTTATATACATTTTATTTTATTGTACCTTTATAATAATATATATAAAAAAATAAAAAAAGAAGCTTTCAAAAGTAATTATATTTTTACATCGTTTAAAAAGTATATAAAGTAATAACGTGTTTTTAGGGTTCGGTACCCGGAGGGTGCAAAATAGGACCCTATAACTACACCTCCGCTGATTGTCTGAAATATATAACTGACTTCAAATATACCAGACATTTAACAAAAGTTTAAAATAAATTACACACTAACCGGTGGTACAAAAATGACACTTTTGCCGACTTCTTTCTTCCTGAAACACATGTTCTCTAGAAGTCAGCACTCTCATATTGTCATTTAAACTTCTTAGTGGATGTCTGCTACAATATTTGAAGTCGGCTATTATTTTTTTGTTAAAAGTTATTTATTTCTTACGTCGAACAGGCTTATCGTCCTACACGCCAAGATTGTTGAAACACATCAGATAATATGAAGTTGAACCACAAGTGTTTAATAGCACATAAATTTTCCTCAAGTGTACAGCCAAAAATGAAAGAACCATTGCTTTGTGTGAAATAAGAGTACTTCAGGCTTTCTGAGAATACACCTACCTAAATGGATTTCGCACTTAAAAAATATTAAAAGACATTACGAACTCTGAATATTAACAACCCTTGAAGACTTTTTCTACATAAGTATTAATACTTAAAAGATGCATAAAGCTCGAGTACTTCTTTAGCTCTTCTCATCAGAACGGCGCTTTGAAAAAGAAAGTCTTAAATTTCTTGCCGCATCCCTCTTTCCTCTCTCTTCTAAGACTAACTTTACTCCTAACCACATAGAGCATATTTTTCTCTTTTATTTAGTTGGTGGTTATGTTGAACGTGTGGGGAATACTGCCAAACCTAAGTGACGGAAAATGAGGTGCGACATTTTGGCGGAGAAGTGTGGCGATACAGGCCAACACTTGACCCAAATTTTACTACTGGCGATGCCACAGCTTTAATGTTAGGACCTAATTTTACCCACTATAAATACTTGAACAATCGCTGGTTTCACTTAGCTAATGGATGTCTGTAATGTAAATACGTATTCAGTTGGACATAACATTGAATTAATTGTAATAAAAATTAATGTGTATCATTCTTGTAAAAATGTTGTAAGAGGATTTTAACAAAATGGTTATTTTTGTGGACGAGGTAAAATCAAATTTTGGGCGCCGGATAATTGTCAAGTCGTAATTTAAATTAAATGTAAATTTATACAAAGGAAAAGTTTTTGTTAAAACAAAAATTGCTGCAAAATGTTTTATTTTTTAACGCGAGCCACTTGCATGACTTTGGAACGTCACCGATGCATTAAGGTGGGAAAGGAGTGCGCTTTCAAATGACTATGTCATGGGTTCGTCCATCCATCCATCCATCCATCAGCCTGTTTCGTCCACTGCTGGACATAGGCCTTTCCAAGATTTTTCCACTCTTGGCGGTCCTCCTGGAAGAAATGACCATACTCACACACGCTGGGCAGGCAGGTTGGTGAGCGCGGTGCCGAAACCCTTGCACCAGTGACGCCGCTGCCCGTCACCAGTCTGTTTTATATAAAGCCCGGCAATTGGGGATGGATATGTCGCAGTAAAGTAGTTAAATCAGAGAGTTAGTTGAATCTCTAGACAGTTAATTAAAGATCGACATTCAATCAAGTCGCTAAAGTTCCGTCAGACAAGTGAGTGAACGAAACGTTTAACGAGTTTCCTAAACGTTCCTAGGCGCATTTCAACTTTGGTAGGGTGACCTTTGTGAGGCGTCCCCGAGTAGGATACTAAATAGTCGCATAATGGATAGGTCGAAATGTATTTAAAAACACTAGGTTAGGTTAGGTTTGAACATTATGAAACAACTCAGAGCCGAGCGAAGCGGAGCGGAGCGAGGCGTCCCCGAGTAGGATACTAAATAGGTGCATAATGGATAGGTCAAAATGTATTTAAAAACAGTACGTTAGGTCAGGTTTGAACATTCTAAATGTAATCAGCTGTTGTCGTGACCGCCATCTTGTTTTACATTATTAATCAATCAACACGCTGGCTTTCGGTCAGACAGATAGTTAAACGTTTTCGACGCTGCTTTATTTAAATCAAAATGCTAGCGACTTGATTGAATGTCGATCTTTAATTAACTCTCTAGAGATTCAATTAACTCTCTGATTTAACTACTTTACTGCGACAGATATACCGCCATCTATCGGTCCCAGGCAATGTTTGGCCGCCTGGTTTTGCCTGAGAGCTGTTCTCTTACTCTATCCCGAATAACTTCGGGAGGATTTGCGAGTAAGATGGTGGTACCTCCAAAGTCAAGCCCGGCATCAGCTCTACCACTTCAGGGTATTGCCTGATTCGTTTTAAAGCAGACCTTGGAAAGCCTCGGCGTGGTTATGCACGTCGTCAGGCAAAACCCTACTTTCCTGCCCTCAGCAATAATGTACTATTATTACGATTCATGTATACTATAAGAATAGCCTAAAACTGGACAACTATACAGCGATCTAAAAATATTAAATTATATTTATCAAAATTATTAGGCAGCTATGATTATGATATACATACATACATAATCATGGATGATATAGTACAACTTTCTATGAAACTGTTCATACATACATATGATTGATTACTCTACTAATTTGGTGACAATTCTACCATTTTGGGAACAATTTTTTTTTTACTTCACATTTTCATCGAGCTTTTAAATAAGACAATGTATTTATTTAAAATGTATATTATTTATTAACACCTCTTTGTAAAATTGCGGTTGCTCCAAGTACAAATATCAGGTGTTGTAAAATTCACCACAATTTTCTTTATTTTAAAATCCACATTGTTGTCAGTCTCGTAACATTGTAAAATATCGTGAAAAAATGGGTCGACGGAACTTTCACGGATTTAACATATCATAACAATCAAGTGTAATGTCCAAAACACAAAAGACTTAATAACCGGACGTCATTACACGGTACCTTTCTAAATTGCTATACCCTATCTAGGAATCGTGGCTAACAACTAATTGCTACCAAATCGTTCATGTAAAGCACACGTACTGTCACATATACGTGTTCTAGCTACTCGTATGTAGGTAGAGTCCCGAGGCTTTTGCCTGAGACATGGTATTTGATCTGGCAAGCTGCCAACAATACGCCCTGGTGGTCGTGGACAAACTAGGCATCGAATTTTTAGAGCAAGATAAGTTTTCACATAAATATATTCATCTTTTACACTATGTACTAAACACATGACCCTATTGATTTGTAGGCAAGTAGATGAAACAAAATAAAAATAAAGTGGTACAAAGATGAATACAATACCTAGGACAAGTAATCAACAAGAGAAAGAAATAGAAGAATAACAAAAACATAGAATAAATACTGAAGTTTAAACATATTTTCATAAGCAAAAATATAGCAATGAAATTTAATAAAAAGCTTAATTGTCGACTCGTCACTGCTTCCATAAATAACCAACTGTATCGCTTTTATACAAAGACAGAAATGGAGATGGGCTGGCCATGTAATGAGAATGAGAGAAGACAGGTGGACAAAGAGGATAACCGAATGGTATCCAAAAGACGGAAGAAGATCTATGGGAAGACAAAGAATGAGATGGAGAGATGATATTGTGGAAGAAGCCGAACCAACCTGGTATAGACAAACATATGATGTCAAAAAAATTGGAAGCCATGGGGAAGGTCGTTGCTCAGAAATGGGTAGCTGAGAATTTATAATTTATATTATACTGATGCTTGAAATAATTGATGTATATACCTATTATAATAATGAAATGTTATAATATAATTTATCTAACCTCATATCGTGAAATCCTCATTAGGAACTCAAAACTACAGTCATAATGAAAAATATTTTTCATTAGTCTCTAAAAAAATAATTAATATTGCGGCGTGACAAAGGAGGTCACAATTTTATTTTATTTTCGGCCTGCATTGTCTATGGCTGCCAGCGCGCGCAACGCGTACACATGCGTGGTGGACTGTTGGATTTTGGCGCCATAGCTTACGTAGAAATTATTATTTACTGTGGTTTTATGGGTCAAACCAAAAGTATTATTTTGCTCTAAAATTACGAACACTTTTAGAACAAATTTTATCAAGATTATTATGAAAACAGGTTGTTAGGCATGAGGTTAGATAAAGTAGTGTATGAAACTATACATAACTAGGTATTAAAACACTCGTGTTCTATTAAAAAACTCGCCTTCGGCTCGTTTTTTAAACTGACACTCTTATTTTTGATAACCTTTTTATGTACCCGTTTCATAAATTACTATAATAAAACTTGTATAAATAAAACAACTAGTTATCCTAATAATAACTATTATTAAAAGCATGATGATAAGATATGCTGAAACGAGTTAAAGGGAAAAAACCATCACGAATGTCATTGAAAACAGGGGAGGAAAAAATAATTATCTTTTAATAATCAAAATCAGTTCTGTAATATTTCAGCAAGAACGGCTATTTTTATTTTTATTGTATTTTTTATTTAGATAAAACTGAGAGGATTCAAATCTGTTTCATCATTTCTTTTCACTCGTACTCGAAGCAACAACCCAAGTCACACTTTTAGAAGTAAAGCAATAAAAATATATATTTTTTACAATAGAGCTACATTGCAAGCATACAATTTTCTTGCAAAAAATCTAGTCGTGACGTCAAAGTTGTCGTTTTATTGCCTTCATGTTCAAAAGGAAATTGTGAGTGAAACAGTATCACACTACTTCAGAGTGCAATTTTTAGTGAAATGGTTGTGTCCTGAAAGTGAAAACAGCAATAACAATTTTACTTTTGTTTGTTTCGTTTCAGTTATTGTTGTATTTATTGTGTTTGTTAAATTAGATTTCAGCGCTTTATAGTAATAAGATTTATTATAATTCTAAGTAAATGTTTTTGAAAAATAAATGAGGTGCAATACTTCTTGCTGTACAATTGATTTCCTTTGATCAGTATCATTTGCTTTCATTATTTTTTACTTTATTTGAGGCGATGAGAGCCAGAGTGGCCTATCTTTTCCAGACACAATCTAGATCTACACTTCTACATCTATCTACACTTATATTATATAAAAAGGTTTTACTTTATTTGAGGCGATAAGAGCCAGAGTGGTCTATTCTTTCCTTTATAAAAAGCTATACTATTGTTGAGTAACAAAGGTTATATTTTATTTTAATAAAAGTAAGTTTTCAGTTTGAAAATTAAATATTTGTGAACCATGTCGGGAGAAAAAACGCTGCTTAGCTGCTTTATCGGCATTCCTTGACCAAATGGTTAGTTATACTTGATCAAACCGGTTGTTTTTCCATACGAGGAAACTGTATCAGTTTAATTTGACTAAAGATTTCCATCTACAACGATCCTGACATACCTCTTGCTAATATTAAGCTTGAAAAAGTAACTACAGCCAGGGTTAAGCATAGATACATTAAATACTATGGTTTAAATAATGATCTGTTCCCATACGGGAAAACTATATGAGTTTAATTTGACTACAGATTTACATCTACAATGATTTAGCTTGAAAAAGTGATTACAGCCAGGTTTATGTATTGATTTTTTACCATACGAGGAAACTGTATGAGTTTAATCTGACTACAGAATTCCATCTACAACGATCCTGACACACTTCTTGGCGTTTTGGTAAAACATGGTGACCAGGGTCTGATGATGGGACTGGAAGATGGGTACAGGATCTCCTCAACGGACAACAGCAGACCCTTCGAGTTTGGGCTTATTTGATTGGTCATTATCATTATTAGCACTGGTAAAACATGGTGACCAGGGTCTGATGATGGGTCTTGAAGATGGGACAGGATCTCCTCAACGGACAACAGCAGACCCTTTGAGATTGGACTTATTTGATTAGTCTTTATTAGCACTTTGGTAAAACATGGAGACCAGGGTCTGATGATGGGACTGGAAGATGGGTACGGGATCTCCGCAACGGACAACAGCAGACCCTTCGAGTTTGGGCTTATTTGATTGGTCATTATTAGCACTTTGGTAAAACATGGAGACCAGGGTTTTATGATGGGACTGGAAGATGGGTACAGGATCTCCTCAACGGACAACAGCAGACTCTTCGAGTTTGGGCTTATTTGATTAGTCATTATTAGCACTTTGGTAAAACATGGTGACCAGGGTCTGATGATGGGACTGAAAGATGGGTACAGGATCTCCTCAACGGAAAACAGCAGACCTTTCAAGTTTGGGCTCATTAGATTGGTCTTTATTAGCACTTTGGTAAAACATGGAGACCAGGGTCTGATGATGGGACTGGAAGATGGGTACAGGATCTCCTCAACGGACAACTGCAGACCCTTCGAGTTTAGGCTTAAATGATTAGTCTTTATTAGCACTTTGCTATAACATGGTGACCAGGGTCTGATGATGGGACTGGAAGATGGGTACAGGATCTCCTGTACGGACAACAGCAGACCCTTCGAGTTTAGGCTTATTTGATTGGTCTTTATTAGCGCTTTGCTTAAACATGGTGTCCGTTGCATATAGTCGTTCAAAAAATCATATTATTTTGTTGTCCTTATTTCCACGAAAATCTCTTCGACGCGGGCGGAGCCGCGGGCAAAAGCTAGTTGATTAATAATTGTGTCTGGAAAAGATAGGCCACTCTGGCTCTCATCGCCTCATTTATGTACGAACCCGTTGGACACGGACCTTATTATTTTTTATTTTACGTGCCTTTAAGTACATATCTATAAATAATTTTCTATCAAATCATATATTTATTACTCAGTAACAACGACGTTACGTACTCGTATACATAAATGCTCAATCGTGAAGCATACGACGTAACTTACTGAATTTAGTTTTAGTTTCAAAAGTCACAATATTTTTTTTTTACTTTCCCAAACGATAGGTGCTTTACTTCGTTTCCTACCCATAAAAAAGAGAGTACCCTTTTCACGTAATTTCAAACGGATGTACAAATTTTTAGCAGGTCCCTGGTACGTGGTACATATTAATGTAAAGCAATTTTCGTTATGTCATAATTTACAATGTAGTTCGAGTAAAACTAAAAATTTACATGTTAGATTTACATTGGTCACTATAAACATTATTAGAAGTGCTGGACCAAAGAATAGAGTACTCTTTGTATGGCACTCACCATGTTCATTGACCGTAACCCCATGACTTATGTTGCAGAGGGTTCCTCAGTCTGAGGAGAGAACGCGTGCGCCAAAGACAATTATGCAAGGACGAAAAAAAATGTAACCTCCTTGGTCGGGCTGCAATATGTTATGTACATATTAAACAATATAATAAAAAACCTTATTGGTATTTGATATTAAAACCTTAATGACCTTAGACATGACTGTACAGGCCAAGTTCCCTTTGCCTTCCTAAAAAAATATGAACTCTCTGAAAACCTCTGAAAACTCTCAGAACAAAAAAAATTCATTCTTGGAGTGGTTCGTAAACAAAAAAATACTTCATTGTTGGAGACGTTCGTAAACAAAATAAGTCATTTATTAAGCACTACTTTTTAATTCCTAATCAGGATTTTAATCAGGATCTCACGATGTAGATAAATATTAAACATGTTCTAATTTTAACTAATAAATTAATTTCAATCCATTGCATGTGCGCAACATTTAAGTGGAGTGAGTGTCGACTGCGGCGCAGTAATCTGGGGCCAAAACATTAGCCTACTACAAAACTTTTCAAAGAACTTGAATCTTCCTAACCGGTAACAGAGGTGTTTATTCAATGGTACATCCGTCTTATTTGCCGTGGTAGTGAGACATCGCTAGCTGTAACTCGCTCGATGAAGCCACATCGTAATTTTGTGCGGTTGCAATTTGGCGAAGCTGTTTGTGATGACTTGATGAGAGTTTGTAGTTCCATACTTACAATTATGTCAATAGGAAAAGTCGTATGACTGGAACTTCGTTGAGCAAACAGGTTTTTTACCACGCAATTTACGGGTCCATTCGCTGAAAACGTGAATGAAAACAAAAATCAAAAATTACGAATTCAAAGACTTTTCTTTATTTTACGGGCTTCCAGTTTTCAATGAGGTGATAGAATTCGAAAAATTTGGTATAGAATTCTCTTTTTTCCGAAATTTCAGGTATGTCAAATAGACAAGAATACAGACAAATATACCCATTCTTAGCTCCATGCAAAGGTTTCGTGTCCATAATACCGTTCTATGTGAAACTACAAAACTTTGCGTTTGCTCATGAGAAGCCAAAAACAAGTTTCAATCTCCAACTTTACATTTGATTTTCAGGAACAACCACTTTTTCTTACTTAACAAAGACAACGAGTATTTCACAATAAAATACAAGAAAACCTGTTTTTGTTTGTAATGTTTGTTATCAGTCGCATACGAACGCGATTTGCTAGTACACAGGGTGCTATGATTATCTGGAATATGTATATTATCTTAATTTTTAGGGTTTTCAGCAATTAAAAATTGGGCCAATATATTAGTTTATTAGAAAAGTTGTATTATTGGAAAAGTATTTAAGCGATATCTTATGCTTAAGTCTCTTTATTTATTTTAAAAATAAGGACAAATGTTGCGCTATTTGCGACTTGAGTGGTCTTAACTGTGAGGAAGTGAGTATTTGAAAATAATCACTTCACGTTTCGTAAAAACGTTAGATCAATTTACAGTCCAAGATGCCTACGAACAAGAAGTCCTTGTGATCATGGAAATGGAGCACGAGCAACCACGTAACTGATTTTTGGATTTAGGAGCCCTTTGCGAAAGGTCAGAGTGCTATTTTATACCTACTATAAGATGACGTCACAACTGAGCTCCTAAAGTCGAATTACTAATCAGACGGAGTAGACTGACAGTTCGTGATAGTGAGAAATGCGCTCCTATAGTGCATAAGCCATTTCATATTGTCACGGAATTTTCAATGTGGCAATAGTTGCAATGTGAAATGGATCATACATGTGTTTCCAGTTTCACCAAGTGCCGCCAATCGCAAGCATAAATTTTGGATCATACACCATTAGAGCTATAAGCGCATTTCCGTCTGATTAGCAATTCGACTTTAGCAGCTTCGACGAAGAAAGGGGTTGCGCGAGGTGATACTGCGCAGATGGCAACTAAATTTGCTTTCGGTGCTGGTCAGGGCTGCCTACTACATTTGCTTCATATCGCGCACCTTAACGCATCACCCTGTATATCACTCGCCGAGGCCGCATCGTAACTCGGCGCGGTTGCAATTTGACGATACTGTGTTGGTATGGGAGCAGAGCTGTACGTACTATCGAGGTTAGTTGGGCAAATAAACTTTTCACCCTTATAGCAATTGTAATAAGAGTAAATGTGGGCCTACAGAACTTTGCCTGATGCTACACATAGTGTGCGATGAATCGAGGTCACGTGCGATGAGAAACGCAGAGATGCAGCGGAGAGACGTAAATTATAGAGGTAGGCGAACGCTAGTGTTTGTTTGTAAAAGCTGTTTACAGCTCTCTGTAGATGGTTTACAAGACGTTATGTATGTATGTGTCGTGACCAGATCATAGAATTGAACATTTCATGAAATAGTCGCATTTCATGAAATATTACATTCTTTGTTGACCATTTCATGTTATGGATTGACCAAATCAATTAATAAAGATCGTTTGACGATATTATCAACTAATACAAGACCATTTCATGATCTGGTCAAACATCGTATGATCATATCGTAAAATAGCTACATTTATTCACCATTAGCGGCGCTGATAGCGCATTGTTATTGTTTGTGCGATGCGATTTATAGATTGTATTAGGCCAAAGTAGGTGCGACGACGAGCGAAGTGAGGAGGAGCGTGTTAGGTTGCTTGTGAATATAAATTCAGGAGTCGAGCAAAGCGGAGCGGAGCGAGGCGACGTCGAACATTTCATGAAATAGTTGACTGTTCGCTTCACATCCAAGTTGAACGCGCTTTGTTCGCAGTTTTATAATCTGCACATTTAGAGACCGCTCTAGCGGCGGTGCAGTAACTTTATTTGTTTTTTATTACTACTTGTCTATGATTTGATTGACATGACGTGGTCTTTTTTTCTCTTCCGGTTTTTGTTTGTGAGAAAAATTGGTGCCTAAAAGGTTTGATAGATTCCTGCTTTAGGGCCATCTGTGTGTTAAAATAAAGGTCTTCCAGTGTAAAACCTTATCGGTGAATTGTTCTCGTAAAGCCGAGTTAATTCTATGAAGAGACCGTAGGGATTGCGTCTGTTTTTTGGTGACACGTATTGAATGCCCGCGGCCACATTCCTTGAATTCCTGCTGTTCCTTGCCTAAGTCTTTCTCCTCCATAATACCGGCTCGGACAGCACTGGAGCAGCGAGACGGCACAAGCAGCGGATAGCGAGGACCCCAGATTTTGGACTTCTGGAGGTATTTTGGCGCCGTCAATATTTTACTGGACTTGTGTGAGTGTCACATTTTATTACTAGAACTTTCTACTGAAAAACCTTGTTACTGTCCGCTGGTACTGCGTAATCTTGTTTTGGGCCCAGCCGAGTTATTCCCTGTGCAGACCAGACAAGTGACAGGGCCTTTCACATACATTGACCATTTTATGAAACGATCGCATTTCATGAAATAGTCAAACGTCGCTGGCCAAATCAGTAAACGTTGAACATTTAATGATCTGGGGCCTTATTGTCTAACTTTAAATCTATCGCGATACCTTTTAATTTGACATTTGTACCATACTTTAGATGTCAAAATCAAAGGTATTGCGATTAATTTAAAGTTACACGATAAGGCCCCTGGTCAGTGACAGCTGACTATTTCACGAAATGCGATCATTTCATGAAATGGTCGACTATTTAATGAAATGTTCAATTCTATGATCTGGTCAAGACATATGTATTATAACGTGGCGGTGCCGGTGAGACGCCAGACTCTCAATAGTGAGACTTGGGTTTGAATCCTGCCAATTATGTATTCGCCAACGGCTTTTTCGGAATGATGTGAATTTTATACATATTTTTCGCTTGCTGAAACGTAAAGGAATGCGATAAAACTCTGAAACCCCATAACGAAATAATTGTTCCCGAAGTCGAATATGTCGTAAGCTCACGCCAAACACGTCGGGGCATAAAATCTTTGGTGGTGCAAGGGTGAGTAAAAGGTAAGTGTTTATTGTTTGGATGAGTGCTGTCCACACTAGGAAAAATCACCTTTCTGACTCACCCTAGGGAACGCATGTAATATTTATATAATTATGTATGTCAAAATTAAAACCCGAAATCAGTTAGAATCTCTGAACCCGTTTGCTATACAAAAAAAAACAAAATAGTTTGCGACGACGAGCGAAGCTTCTGTTCTGTTCACGGCTGCGCAAAAGTTAAAATATCACGTCATTTTTTAATATGAGTTCCGCCGTGTCACCAACGCTGCAGATAGTATATACTAAATCTATGTTGCAGATAGAGCTCGCAAGTAGCACAAATATCCGTATAGTAGCCGTCTCATTTATCACATGGAAACTCTAAGCATCACAACCAAGTCGTATAAAAGAACTATATACCCCTCCTCAGCCATTGTAATACATACACACTTCTGCTAATTTGCAGTACAGAGGCATTATAGAAGCATTTAATACGGCCACATAAATATAGAGCTCGTTATCGGCTGCTTAGGGACATCATGTGATATTTTTAACAGTTACAGTCTTGATAATACACTCCGCGAAATCCATTTTACAGCCTCAGGAATTGTAAGGTCTGCATTGGAATACACACAGCAAGTTGAAGTATAAGAAAAAATGTGTTTTCGGTCAAAGAAATACAGTGTTTTTAACGATGATAGATGAATCAATCAAATAAGAAGTTGTGCATGATGTCAAATGAGTTTAATGATGGTGGTGCGTCGTTCGTATTTTTGTAGTTGTGATGGTGGTGCGTCGTTCGTGTTTTTGTAGTTGCGTAAAATACTAAATAACATACATTGTATACTTTTTATAAAAAATGGCTGACAAATACTTCTGAAACTACTTTCATACAGCTTAGTGCATTAAAACGGTCTTAAATTGTTCGTTTGTAGACCTGTTAGCATTATAAACGTCCACAGCTATTCTATTGTAGAACTAGCAAAATTAAAATGGTTCACAGTTACCTAGGCTCTTAAAATGCAAGCATTACAGTGGACCCGGCGTGTTCAGTTGTGCAGCCCATATAGGTTACTGCCACTTTTAAACTTCTCTTAGAATGCTTAGGGTATCGTTAACCACCAATAGTAGTAAACATCATTTTAAAGGATTTCTATGAACCATCTTATGGCCTTTTTATGCACTAAATGTCACGCAGTTCTAATATCCAGCTATAACATCTTGAATGGACTATTGTAATTCAATAAACAAACCTCAGGCTCTATGTAAGTCCACGTGTCGTTAGTTAAATTGCTTCGTGTGCTACTTGGGGAAGAATTGACGACGACGTTCAACCCAGCTACCGCAAACGAACGCACAGTGCTTTTTGTTTGCAACTTTTCCGTTAAGGAAAGTTTGATTAAAATAATAAGCTCCATAGACGGTAGGAGACGCAAGTCGATAATGAAGAGTTGAAAACGATACTGGAAGTGGACCCTACTCTTCAGACCTTAAGAGCCCGGTCCGCGATGACGACAACTTTGTTGAAAAGCAATATGTTAAATATTTTTCTGGCCTATTTTGCGATGTTTTTGGAAAAAACTAGGGACATACACCACTTCATGTTAGCCGTCTAAATGAAGGCCTAGAATTTATTTGACTTAATTGTTTCTCTTTTGTGAGTTATTTTGATACTTACGAGCCCGCTCCGAATCATTCTTCAGAATGATTCGGAGCGGGCTCGTGATTTAACACGCAAAGGAGAAACATTTGAATCAAATAAATTTTAGGTCTTCATTTAGATGGCCAATATGGAATAGTGTATGTCCCTGATTTTTACAAAAACATCGCGGCATAGACAAGAAAAATAATTAAAATAATACTTCGCATCAAACAGACGAAAAATACGGAGCGGGTTCTTAAAAGCCATCCCATTTTTCCAAAATTTATACAACTTCTTACAAGGAAACATATTCAATTCTGGTGAGGCAATCAAAACAGCCTTAAAAGAATTCATTAATTCGCACTCCCAGATTTTGTTAGCAAAGAAACTAATGAATTGGCGAAAGTGCATCAATAATACGGTACATACTTTGATTGATTTTTTTTCGTCATACTGTATCGATATAAAACGCCTATTTCATAAATAGGGACCTTAAAGTCTTAACTTGTAATATTCAAGTGGCTGCGAATGCTTTGTACAATAAACAAGATAATGTATAATAGTAGTTTATGAAACGGGTACATAAAAAGGTGTTTTAATACCTAGTTAGTTATGTATAGTTTTATACACTACTTTATCTAAACTCATGCCTAACAACCTGTTTTCGTAATAATCTTGATAAAATTTGTCGTTAGCCATTTGTGATTTTTCTTGTAAAAAGCTCGTTCTAAAAGTGTTCGTAATTTCCGTCGTTATTGCCAGAATATCAGGTGGAGCCAAATTATCATCACCATCACTGGTGTTAGTAATTTTGGGGCAAATTAATACTTTTGGTTAAAACCACAGTAAATAATAGTTTCCACGTAATCTATGGCACCAAAATCCAACAGTCTACCACGCATGTGTACGCGTTGCGCGCGCCGGCAGCCATAGACAATGCAGGCCGAAAATAAAATTAAATTGTAACCTCCTTTGTCACGCCGCAATATTATTTAGTACGTGTTAGAGAATATTATCTGATAACCTCATTGGTATTTGATATTAAACCTCAGACATGGCTGTTTGGGCTAAGTTACCTTTGCCTTCCTATATCATATGTACTGTAATCTCAGAAAAAGTTTTTTATAGTATTATATTGTTCGGAGACCTATTAATACTATAATTTAATTTTTTATTCTTTTTAGAGACGTTCATGAAAAATATTTTTCATTATGCCAGTAGATTTGAGTTCGTAATGAGGATTTTACGATATGAGGTTTGATAAAATATATTAAATATTTAGTCGCAGTAGTTCTTCCGTTACTAATAGGGTCCCATTGACCAACCAACCGTTGGTCGGTTAGTTTGTCCGTGAGTCAGAAACTTTTTTTTTTAATGGTTTTCGCTTCTTGATGTCGATGAATCGATGAAACCGTTAGCGTGATTCTATTAGTGGAACAGTGTACAAGAAGTTTAAATATACATTTTTTTCTATTATATACACGATACTTCGAATGCATTGATACACGATACAAGAACCTAGAAAATACATTAGTGTTACGGATTATTTTAAATTACTGTCTTCTGAAAATCGTATAAAAATATAATTCTCAAGTATTGTAAAAATATATACAGTATTTTTTACCCTGCGTTTTTAAAAGCTTAAAAGCTACACCTTAGTAAGCGCAAAAACACCATACCTACCTACTCCCGCTTTGCTGTTATAAGCGTAGGTTGCTTTAAACGTGTTCATTTCGAAGTTCCGGAGATGAAACACAGCTGAAACAATTCCACACGAAATTGAAGCCGCAGTCCGGTACAGACGGCGGAGGTTAAAAATTCGGTATAAGTCAAACGTGTTTAATTTATTTTCGAAATGCAACTGTCTGCCACCCCATTACGCGTTCACAGCCGACGATCTTTGCGGTTTGGCTCACTCGAAAATTCGCGCTGCTTTGTGGTGCAATTAAAGTTTTATGCGGAGGGCTTTCGTAGCGACCAACTAACCAGTTGTGATTATAAAAATTTATAATTAAATATTTGCTCAAATACGTACATAAAGGAAAGATTATTGTGAGGTAACAATTCCTTTTTAACATAAAGTAACAATCTTCATTTAATTCATTTTTAAAGCAAAGACGATATGAAAATCTCCCCACGGTATGGATTAGAAAGAAGAGATTATTTGGAGAAAAAGATTTTGTGTTTAAATATGCCTGAAATGTTGATCTCAAAAGTATTGATTTTTTGACGTCAAGCTCTACGTCGTTGCGCTAAAAGTTCAAGTTGTTTTTCACACGTGAAAAAACAATTTTTTGTATTTACTATGAATCTTATGTGTGTAATTATGCATTTTTATTCACTTGTATTGTCAAAAATGTTATATACCTACTTCACGACAAAACCAATGAAAGTTTTTAAGTTTCTTTTGGTCTCAATTTTGACAATTTTGTTGACTTCAATTTCACATTTCTGTTAATACAATACGGCGTAACTTAAAATTACCTCCCCGCTGAAACTCAGGGATGTCCCTACATTGGGGACCGCTAACAAATATTGATTTATTGTTAAACTTTTATGTCAAAAATTAATATATTTCTATTTTAAATATTTTTATCAGATTAGGTTTAAAAAAAATAAAGTAAGTTTTGGACATAATCACCACAAAGCTATCTAGAACAGAACCACTCCTTTATTGTATAATTTAAGAGCAAATTATCTTATTATATTATTATTATGATCTTGAAGAGGCGAACAAAATGTGTCAGGATCGTAGCAGATGGAAGTCTGTACTCTCTGCCCTCCACTCCCTCTATAGGGGTAGGAGACAGGCGTATGTACGTACATTATGTATAAAACATTTTTTTTAGAAAGAGGAGGATAATAGATGTTTGTCTGACGTTAGTTGGATAATATAAAATAATAACCGGTCAAGTGCAAGTCAGACTCGCATACCTAGGGTTCCGTGATTCGACAGTTTTAGGAAGAGTCAGGAAATAGGTATTTAAAATCTTGTTCATTAACCGTTTATGATAACTAAGAAAATAATTTATTGTACCACAAAAGAGATACTCGAAAATTTTTATACCGTACTCGAAATAAAACTCGTGGATAAAAAAATTAATTTTGTCATTTTGTCATCGTCAATTTCTCACCCGCTATTTTTTTCCTGTAATATTTACGTAATACAAAATGACCATGATTTTTTTCGTATTTTTCGGTTTATTCGTTTCGGAAGTAAGGGGGGATATGCATTTTTTCGTGTTTTTTCAAAGATTTCTCAAAATCGGTGCTAGTAAATATATAAAAGTATACATTTTTGTAATCAGCTCTTTAATATCTACAGTCCATATTGTATTTATATAATTTATTTTACATTTTTTTATATTTCCCATTTGTTATCAACTTTTTTTTAATCGCTATAGTTTTCCTGTTATTGTATTTTTAAGAATTTATTTTGAATTTTTCTCACTTTTGTATTGGAAATATTTTGAACAATTTCAAAAATATTTTTATACCGTTTTTTGTAGGAAAGTAAATACTATTTTTTAGAAAATTTCAAGTCTTTATTTTTAACGGTGCTTAAGTAATGAGGCTGTGACATACGGACGGACGGACGGACAGACAACGGAGTCTCACCATAAAGTTTCCCTTTGCACCTTTTAGGTACTACGGAACCCTATACATACATCAATTATATAAATATATAATTTATCAAAATATAGAAGAGCCCAGTGGCGTGCATTAAACTTTTTGGTGGAAATGCAATGAGAAGGTCAAGTTTGACAATAAAAAAAAATGAAAAAATTTAAATGTAACTTTGAAAAATAATTATTTGTATAACGCTCTTATGATGCCAGGATAGGCACTGCCTATCCTAGAGTACATGATAACATACATTTTTTTTTTCATATTGGTTTTTAATTTTTTTAATCTTATTTTTATCGTCAAACTTGACCTTCTCATTGCTTTTCCAGCAAAAAGTTCTATGCACGCCACTGGAAGAGCCCTAATGAACCTCAGCTACTAAAGGCGATTATGGGATTATCATAAAGATGTCTGGCAATAATCTATATATTCATAATTTCAGTGTTGAGAGTCATAATGTCAGGGGAACTAGGTCCCATCTGCAGGGACGAAATACAGAGCGCGTGCGAGCTTCGAAAAATCTATGTATTTATAATTTGCCAGACCGATGCTTCTTTCCCCGTACTCTCCCAGTGGTCGAAAACTCAAAAAATATATTAATAATAATAAATTAGAAACAAAAATATTAATTACTATAAGACAATAACAAAATGAACAACCATTTCAAATGTTTAAAATGTTTATTGTACCGTTTTATCGTGGTTTTCAGCGAGCAAGAAATATATTTGCTCGACCAAACAAACTAATAAAGAGGGAAGAAGATTTGTACAATTTAACTAAACTATTATCTCTCATCCCTTTAATTAAAACAACAAAAATGAAAAGAGCGTATAAAGAAAACTCACAATTCTGTTTATTTTATTTCCATTATATTGCATTATTTAGTACACCACCATATGAGTTATCCTCTTGACCAGTTTCTTCCACCCAAAGGTTGTCTGGAAGAGATCGCTTTAAGCGATAAGGCCGCCTGTTTGTATTTACCCAATATGTTACATTAAGTGTTACATTATTTTTTATTTCCTTTTTTTTTGGTGTACAAATAAAGCTGTATTGTTGTTGTTGTTGTTGTTGCAATTTCAGGAGCCCAAAAAATGACAAAAACGTGAAAGAATACCTCCAGCTGTAACTAAATTTCTATTTGTACTACTGGGGTATGGTGCAAAATACTAAGCCAGAAATTAGGTAAATAATATCACGTTCATATAAACAAGAGCCCCAAAAAGCAATTTAAAAAAAATTCAAGAATTATTGAATATGTTATATGTACTTATTAATTATGTGTTTAATTAAATCCTTATAAAATACTGTATGTTAAAGTTATCCGTATAGGAGCTGAGAAATACGTAAAAATACGGATAAATCCGTATAATTGGCAACACTGCCAGGAGTACATTTGAGCTTTGATGTTACATGGGATAAAATGGACGGTGAATTCAGTCGTCACGAAACAATTTTCATTAGAGCCATTACGTGACTGCATTATTAAAGAGGGTGTACGAACATCGTATCCGCTGTTTTCTTCATCCAACTAAAAAACTTTTCCATTATGATCCAGGAAATTGCATATTCATGCTCACAGAACAAAAGTGAGCTCTTGTTTGGGATTGAATGTAAAATTTTGTGGCTTTTGGAGGGAAATATGAGCGGAAATTTATTAATGAATAAATCACGTTCTTTCTGATGTTATGGGAAAGTATCAACTGAGCAGAGAATTTTTAGATCTCAATCTTTATCTACATCAGGTTTTCAGCTTCAGCCGTAAGTAGCCAGTTGAAATTTCCATAGATTACGTGTTACTCTCGCCTCTATTTATTTGTTTATTAGGTTCACCAACAGATATTACACTTTGTTACATCCAAACATATTATCATACCAAGATACATAAAAGAGTGCAAATCCAATAACAGGTAAACACTGCATGCAATTACAAGCACCTGCGAGAGGGCCGTCGTCGCGTCGGCGGCGGATAGAAGCCGGCCCCCTGATTCTGTATCGTAAACTCTGTTGCCAAACCAAGTGCCTATCGTCTAAAACATACATATCCGCTTATCTAAGGATACATTCGCACTTGAAATGAGGTCACAATTCGTAAATAGTTTAACCCATTAAATGTTACTTCGGAAGTAAATTTTTTATCTGTTTTTGTTGAATAGCAACTATAGCTAGCAACCGACACTGAGTTACATAATAGCCCCGCGGGTTGGCTCCCGTGACGTCATCACTCCTGCCGACCACCGTTGCTCACTAAAACTATCTAGGTACTATGTATTTACTTAATTAAACATCAACTACTCAAAACTAAGCTATACTCGTATTATTGTACAGGTTGGTTCAAATAGTGACGTCAAAGAATTTTTCATAGATTCCTCACACCTAGGTGTATCCGAAAATATGCCAAGTATGTTTCGCGATTTTTGGTAGTTAAGAAGTTGTGATTTTTTTATGTGTATTTGCGAATTTTATACCGCAGCCGCTTAAAAAAATAAATGTATTGTGTCATTCTTCTGTACGTAAAATAATCAACTACAAAAACAACATACGAGTTACCAAAAAAAAGTAAAAAGTGAAATTTTTTGGATCGAGTTGGACATATTAAAATTTTCAAAATTCTTTTAAAATTACAAAATGGATGTTTCATAGGTTCAAACTAATTTTAAAAACTTCAACGATTTATCAACTTACCAAGAAATGAAAAAAAGTGCTTCTTAATAGGCCATTTTACGGTGATATCGGCTTCCAAAGTTAGGTAAAAAATTTGTCAAGAAAAAGTATTGTTTGTAAAAATTGTTTTAGCTATTATTTTTTCATTTTTATGGTCATGGTTTTTATGATTTTGTTATAAGACTGAAAAACGACCCTTAAAGTTATTATGGAAAGAAGATATTTTTTAGGGTTCCGAACCTAAAGGGTAAAATGGAGCCATTGTGGTGAGACTACTTGTCTGTTCATCTACCCGTCCGTACGTCATAGCCTACTTTTAAACTATTAAATTCGAAATCTGGACCGCAAAATCATATGTTTTTTTTGTGTTCTATTGGTTATTCTGATTCATACTCGTAGATATCAATTTCAATCATTTTTAACCTGTATAACCGCAATGATTTCGAATTAAAAAAAATACAAGAACAGTATGTCCCCGTTCTATTGCCAAAACTAGAGGACTAAAAAATATGAAAAAATCACGGTAGTATCTTATAGATTATCTGATAGATATTTAGTACGTAAAAATGACAGGAACATAAAGCGGTAAAAAAATTAATTTAAACAAATTACATAAAAATATCCTTACCTTAATATTATGTAAGCAAGATATATAGAGTGTAAATAGAGTGCGACCATTAAATAAAACCACATACTCTAACGATCATACTGAACAACTAAATCATCAGAGAAAAATATATCCAACTGTAAATCAAAGACTTTATCTCGTAGGAGGAAGGTCTATTTTAGAACGAACTAATTTCGCCCGTAAGTTGGTGCGTTAGGGTTCACGCATTTTTGTTTGAAACTTAATTACCTATTTCCCAAACTAAGGGTGTCTGCGGGTATGATTCTTGGGAAAAGTGGTTCAGTAGGGTCAGTAGAATATGTGGTTTCATTTAATGGTAGCAGTCTATTTACACCCGGTATACATACTTTTTGTAATTAGTACTTTTTTAATCATCACTCATCACATTACAAACAGTGGTGGGTAATATTTTAAATACCATTTTGTTGATTTTTCACAAAACTGTCAAAATACGAAACCCCAGGTCACCATGGAGTCAGACTCGCACTTGACCGCTTTTTAGGGTTCCATACTCACAGGGTTACCAACGGGACCCTATTACTAAGACTCCGCTGTCCGTCCATCTGTCACCAGGCTGTATCTCATGAACCGTGACAGTTGGACAATTGAAATTTTCACAGATGATATATTTCTGTTGCCGCTATAACAACAAATACTAAAAAACAGAATAAAATAAATATTAAAGGTTGCTCCCATACAAAAAAGGTGATTTTTTGCTAGTTTTTGCTCGATATTGATAACGGCAACAGGTAGACGCTTGAAATATTTACAGAATATTTAGTTATAATATTCACTTTAAAAATAAATAATTAAATTATTGTTTAAGGGGGGCTCCCATACAACAGACATGATATTTTTTGCCGTTTTTATAGATAATGTTACGGAAACCTTCGTGCGCGTTCTTTGGAAAACATTGTGTAGTATGACCAGTATAGTATGTGGTTTCATATACCTTTGCACATGTGTCTATACCAATAAGTAGTAAAAATGTTGTGTTTATATTTATATTTTTTTGTAGGTTGTTTGTCTGTATGTATGTATGTTCCGTTTTAACTTCAGAACCACTTAACGGATTTGAATGCGGTTTTATTATTATCGTAGTTACCCTGGTGCACTGGCGTGCATACAGGGAACTTTTTTCCTGGAAAAGCAATGAAAAGGTCAAGTTTGACGATAAAAATAACATTAAAAAATAACATCCAAGTCGAAAATGGGGCAAAAATTTCATAAACGCGGACGGAGACGCGGCAAGAAACTAGTATAAAATGAAGTTAACACAGTGTCAACAGAAGCTTGCCAATAGCAGCTACCTAATATCTATTGGTTCCCAAATAAATATCAAGGGAATACCCGTGACACTAGCCAAACAAGATAATTCTGAATATTGGCGTTATAGTGCTAGATGCACGGATGCACCGTGTTGCATTAAGTCTTGGGAAATAAACGTTCGAATGGAAATAGACATTCAAATGAAATTAACATACATGCGAGTATGGTACAAATAGTATTATATTATTATTTCACGATACAACGGGCTCTTCAATCGACTCATGATGGCCTTAAGGGCATAAATACAAATCAAATCAAATCAAATCAAAATATTTATTTTTGCAAAATAGATACATTAGGTATACTTTCTACAAGTCAAAGTTAATTTACACAATATAATATGTCTTTAGAATATAAAAAAAATATATAATAATACGGGAAATAAAATATACACCTGCATTAATAAATGATAGTCGTAAGTTTTTAAATAAATAAATAAATAAAAAATAAATAAGATAGGGGAATCTAGGAATAAAAATATGATATATACATAATACAATGAAGAAATAATAAAAACGGGAAATACATACAAAAAATATTAAGGGTGGGCTACTAAAATGTAATAAAGTTATACACTTGCATAAAATATAGAAATATAGGAATAAAAATATTGTATATACATAATGCCTAACCATCCGCACCATTCGATTAGTATTGCTAAGAAGAAGGGCAAGAAACTTAGCAAACATTCCTTTTTTCAAAATAAAACATATGATACAAAATCATATACATACCTACTCAAGTAAAGGCATAAAAAAATATAAGACTGCGGGAATTAGTCACGAGAAAAAAAAATATATCTTAGTCAACCCGTCTCATATTGTCCATTACCTTTAACAAAGTAAGTTTACATATTAATTAATTTTAAGCCTTTAGAGGAATCGTACAGTATTAAAATATGCTAATTATTAATTACAATATTGAATAAGATTATTATTATTTATTACACCATGCTTCATTATCATCCAAATAATCATTGATTTTATAATAAGCTTTCTTAAGTAGTCCCTGCTTAATATATAGTTTAAACTTATTTTCAGGCAAACTAAGGACCTCCTCTGGAAGCTTATTGTAAAATCTTATACCATGTCCTACAAAAGAGGTACCTACTTTGGCAAGTCTTAATTTTGGAAAAGCTAGTTTATGTTTGTTTCTGGTTTCAACAGAGTGGTGCACACCAAGCCTCGGGAAATTATCAATTTTTTTTCTGACATATCTAATAACTTGATAAATAAATTCACAAGGGACCGTAAATATATTAATTTCTTTAAACTTTTCTCTTAATGAATCTCGGTACTTCATGTTATAAATAGACCGAATTGCTCTCTTTTGCAAGACAAAGACTGCTTCTATATCCGCGGCTCTACCCCACAACATTATGCCATATGACATAATGCTGTGAAAATAACTGAAATATACTAATCTAGCAGTATCTTCATCAGTAATCTGCCTTATGCGTCTAACAGCGTATGCGGCTGAACTAAGTCTACCACAGAGAGCTTCTATGTGGGGACCCCACTGAAGACGAGAGTCTATAGTAATACCTAAAAACTTAGTTTCGTTAACTAACTCCAGCTTGGACCCCTGCAAAAATAAACTGACATCTACTTGAATTACATTTGGTAAAGTAAACTTTATACATTTCGTCTTTTTTGCATTTAGAACTAAATTATTTGCAGTGAACCAATCAAGAATCAGAGAGAGGGTTGAATTCGCGTCATCAAGTATATCGTTATGTCGATTCACTTTAAAAATAAGTGACGTGTCATCTGCGAATAGAACTATCTCAGATAAGTCTCTAACTAAGTAAGGAAGGTCATTTATGTATATTAAAAACAATAGGGGCCCCAATATGGAGCCCTGCGGAACACCCATTTTGACTAATGCTCCAGATGACTTTACTCCATTAATGTCTACCTTTTGAAACCGGTCACTAAGGTATGACTTAAATAACGCCAAAGATTTACCCTTAACTCCATAGTGATCTAATTTACATAAAAGTGTTTCATGATTAACGCAATCAAAAGCTTTTGAGAGGTCACAAAATACACCGAACGCATCCTGCTTTGCTTCCCAAGCGTCAAATATGTGCTTGACTAAAGCAACTCCTGCATCAGTGGTTGACCTCCCTTTAGTGAATCCATATTGTTCACTGTGAAACAACTTATTTAAGTTAAAATGAGATAACAATTGATTAAAAACAATTTTTTCGAAAATCTTACTAAATACTGGTAAAACTGAGACCGGTCTATAGTTGGAAGGGTCTTCATTGTCGCCTGATTTAAAAAGAGGGATCAATTTACTCAACTTCATTAAATCAGGAAAGACACCATCATCTACACATTTATTAAAGATTAAAGCTAAATATGGAGCTATTAAATCAATGATACAGCTTACAACTTTAACAGATAGGCCCCATAAGTCCTCGGTTTTTTTTAAGTTAAGAGATTTAAATGCTTTAATGACAGTTTGTGAATTAATATGCTTTAACGCAAATACAGAATGGCACTGAGGCACGTGATCACTCAAAAGATCCTGTGCAAGTCTTGGACTTGAATTTAAGCCTTTAGTTGTCAAGGAAGGAATGTCAGTAAAGAATTGTTCAAAGGCCTTCGCAACTTCTTTATCTCCTGTAAAAACTTCATTGTTAATGTTCAATTTTAGTTCATTATTCCGTTTGTTACTCTTCCCAGTTTCAGTATTTATGATTTTCCATACTGCTTTTACTTTGTTATCGGCCATTTTAAGTTTTTTATTCAGAAATATACTTTTTGCTTTTAAACACACTAATTTGAAAGTACGTGAGTATATTTTCAAATGTTCAATAAATTCAATATTATTATTGTAGGATTTTATGTCGTACAATTCGTATAAATGATTTCGGCTTTTGTAAATACCTGGCGTTGCCCAGTCACTAAAAGTGATTTTATTACTGTTAGAAACTTTCCGCAATGTAAACGTATTTTCAAATTCTTTGGAAACTATGTTAAACAGGTCTGCAAAGAGAGCATTTGGATCATCTTGGAGAAGATTAAAATGTGGTAATTTAAGTTCTAAGTTTGCTTGAAAACATTCTAGTCTGTGAGTTGTTACAGGCCTGTAAAATGCTTTTTTGGGCAATTGTTTCACACTTTGTATGAAAGTTACAGTTTGGCCACTGTGATCAGACTGCAAGCGGTTAATAACTTTATTGTCTGAGTAGTCACAATCACAGAATATATTATCAAGACAAGTTGCTGTATTTTGGGTAATTCTAGTTGGTTCTAAGAACACATTAGACAAATTAAATGATTTGAATAACTGAATTAATTTCGTGGTCATAACCGACTTTTCTAGTATATCTACGTTAAAATCTCCACAGACGATAATTTTTTTCTTCGTATCAAATAATAACTTTAGCACTTCTTCCATTGTTTTTTCAAAAATATTGTAATCTTGTCCCGAGGGTCGGTAGACACAAAGAATTATATATTTACTCATTTCTATACAAGCCAATTCTACTTGGTGTTCAACAGAAAGTTTTACAATGTCTTTTCTTTCTTTTGACTTTATATTATTCTTGACTAGAATCATAGAACCACCTTTTTCTATAGTTAATCTGTTATAGCAGCTAAGGACACTAAAATTATTAACATTAAATTGCATATTATGTTCCGGTAAATGGTGCTCAGTTAAACACAAAATATCTGTTTTTGATTCCTCTAGGAACAACTCTATTGAAAGTATTTTGCCGAGGAAGCCGCCTTGTATGTTTTGATGTACTAGTTTATATACAGAAGGCTTTCCCGTTGTCGTTAAATCTAAAAAGGATTTGGTACAATTTTGTTAGTACTTGTACTAACTTTGTCAATAGGGACAAAACTATGAAAAGAATTATTATTACAAATACCATCAATTATGACTGGTATTGAAAAAAATCCTGTTACACACATTGTAACAGATTCATTACGTGGTAAAATGCTAGCTAACTTAGTAGCCATTTGTTTTTTATAAAAATTTGGAAGGTATAGAGTACCATTTGTCAAAACAAAATCTCGAATGTACGAATTCGTGTCAAAATATTCTATTTTGTCACTGTGACTAACTGAAAATTTGTGCATGCAAATATTTAAATTATATAAATTATTTTTTTGTGACCCCGTTAGTGATTCTGAGTAAGGGAATTCACAGAGTATGATTTTATGAACACTAAGTTTTAACATAAATTCAAAGTATTTTAATAGGTTACTTTGTGTTACATCAATACTATCTCCTAATAATAGAATAATTGTAGTATTTACATTGCTGTTGAATTTCATTTTCATAATATGTTCCAAAATTTGAATGAATGATGCACCTGGCATGCAAATATTAATGACATTTTGCATCATATTGTTTCCTAACAAAAGTCCTAAGTTTTTGCCAATTTTATCAGAAAAAACAATGGTGCGGTGTTCCTTGGACTCCGAGGACTCATGCGCATCGACTGAAAGTTGCGTAGGGGGCCGAGGAGAAGAGTTCGGCATTTTTGGCGCGTCAGACGTAGATGAAGGTGCTGACAAGGGCTCTGCTGCAGGAGTGGATGAGGGTTCAGCTTCTTGTTTTGATTCTCTACGAAGGCGAGCAGAGCGGTGACGTTGCCGTCGACGGGCAGCCTTACTCTTGGGTTGAGGTGTGGAGTCCAGTGGTGGTCTGGGGCTCTGAGATGGTGAGGAGCTTATAGAGATCCGAGGATCCCGAGAGGCCTGTACAGGCTGAGTGTCTGGGCAAGCAGGAGTTGCCGGTGGCCCGCACATCAGGCAGCCAGTGTGAATGCAGCTGGCTTCTTTGTTGGACAGGGATGTAAATCTCTCCAAATTGTCATTACTCATGGCTATCAGCTGATCCATGGCAGCGCTGTGCTCAATAATAGTGTTATTGGCTATATTGTATTTTTCAGTCATTTCCTTCAGTGAGCATTCAATATTTTTAATCTTGGCGTTTAATTGGGACATTTGCTTTTCATATTTACATATTTTATTCATTTATATCCTGCTTATGAACTCTAAAATAGTGGATACTGACATATTTTATTAACGAATGTCTTTACTATACATGACTATACAGGGTTAGTTTTTCAAGTGGGCGTGGATACGTGGATAACCAAATCCGAAACTATAGAGAATAGCGACAAATATTCGAAGGAGTCTCGGGGCCGATTTTCATGAAAACCAAAACTGAGTCATTGGTAGGTTTTTGAAAAACCCATTTCCCTAGCCAAGAATCGAAACTGCTGACTTAAAAATAAACATCCTGTTGGATCGTTAATCGTTAATCCATCGCTATCGGCAACTATTGCAACGTCTGACAGTTTCGTTTATATGGATCAAATTTTGGGAAGTAATGTCAAACGGCAAACTAAAGAAAAAGGCACATTTTTAAGAAAATACAATTTGATTAAATTAATCTTACATTTATGTTGTTGGAAATTGTGCCTATTCCAATACATGGCCGAATTCGTCGTTTCAAAGATTGTACAGTATTCAACATCACACCATTTAATTTTATTGATTTCAATGCGTATTGGTACAATCGCCGAGTTCAGATGTGTTTTGAAAAGTAAACAATAAAAATTGTTACGGAACGAGTAATGTATGAAAACTTAAAAATATGGAAATCTTTATCAAAAATGAGAACTATTTTTTAGTTTGCCGTATAAAATTACTTCCTAGAATTTAATCCTTATAAGCGACGCTTCCCTTAAAACAGACTAGTGACGGGAAGCGGCGTCACTGGTGCAAGGGTTTCGGCACCGCGCTCACCAACCCGCCTGCCCAGCGTGTGTGAGTATAGGCATTTCTTCCAGGGAGACCGCCAAGAGTGATGAAATCCTGGAAAGGCCTATGTCCAGCAATGGACGAAACAGGCTGATGGATGGATGGAAGCGACGCTATCGGCAATAAGATACTTAACGAGTTCTTACCTAAGTGTGTTTTGAGGGTTCCGTACTCGAAGGGTGCCAAACGGGACCCCCTTAGTAGCCTCCGCTCTCTGTCTGTCCATAGAAAGTTTGAAATTTTCACAAAATACGTGTTACTATGTGGCCTCTTCCACGACAAATACTAAAATAAAAATAATTGAAATTAAAGGGAGGTCCCCATACAAGAAACCTCGAAAAATTGCATTATTTTAATGTTATTTGTTTTGCTCTAACTTAAAGACATACATACATACAAGTTTTAAATTAGTCAGATTGTAGGACATACTCTAAAATAAAATAGAAAATAACAAAAAGTAGGATGTCGTACGCAGAAGACGGTGCCAAATTTTTGCCAGGCGCTACCATTTTAGCGGTTTGTTTTTGTAACCCTGATGTTGCTTTGGCATGTGTTCCGCACCCGTATTGTGGTGTGGTAAGGAACCCTTTGCGCGAGTCCGACTCGCACTTGGCCAAATTATTTATTAAATCATCGGGTTCCATTCTCGGCTAGGGAAATTATTCTTTACAGATATGTCTCCCGACAAATCTAACCATTTACAGCATTGCTCTAACGTCGTTACTGAACAAAGACATAACCTCTGGCGTTTGTTACTAAATCCATTTATTACAGTTACCCCGAATTAATAATATTAAATTCTTGGTGCGGTTTCGGCGGACGTTTATTTAGTGCCCTCGCGTAATTTATGCCTCTGTGTAAACCTGGGGATGACGCGGGATCAAGAAGGCTTTGTTGGGTAGTTCTTGAAAATTTAGACTGAATTTAGCTCTTTGAATAAATGAGGTGACCTTGTTGGCTACAATTCACCTGCAAGGTTCTTTCATTATTCAGCGCCATAATCATTACTCGGCACCATAAACTTCATCACTGAAATTAATTCTTTTAATATTTTTAGTTCTGATAGTGTTTTCACCGTATAACGAAAAAGTGTAGTCATATTTAAAGAGCTAATTCAGTAGGCATGCCACTTTTTTAGTACAAAATTTGATTATCCTTTTCTCTGCTGTTTTTCGTTATATACCTAAGTATAAGGCCTCTAATCATCTGGTAATTTTGAATGTTGATTTTGTTTTAAAGATATCAAGTAAAAGATGACATATAAAGTTGTTTTTTTTGCCTTGAATTGTACCTATACCAAAATTTTACATTTATTTTGCAGATATTGGCTTTGTAAATGCCTGTATACTATAGAGGTTTTAAACTTTAGTTTATAACGAAAAACAACAGAGAAACGGATTATCAAATTTTGTATTAAAACGGATATCGATAGAACAACTTTTAATTTGATAACAATTCTGAAATCGTAAAAAAAACAGCATTCACATACTTTTTGGGCAAGATGGTATTACACTATTCCTGAAAAAGCGTTTTTTTTCGGGATTTCAGTGTTGGCTCTGTAATTAAAGTTGTTTTATATAATTTATTAAATAAATCATAGCTTTCTGTTACATGTTGCATACGAATAATATTAAAGAAAACCGCATTCAAATCTGTTGAGTGGTTCTCGAGTTAAAACGGAACATACATTATACATACAGACCGACAAACATAAATTCTAAAAATGGTAGTTTTGGCTTCAGTAGAATACCATTTATATTTAAAATTTCTTAAATATATTCAATATGCAGTACACGACTTTTTACTACTTTATTATTAGTTACCCGTACATCTTGGCTTCAAACCATTTTTTATTGAAGACGAAATATAATGTATATATGCCTTTATATGTCTTATTACATCGGACAAATATAGATAACGCAGTTAAATAGAATCACCGCAACATTTCACCTGATCCTAATATTGATTTTCCAATAACGTATATTGTATCAGGACTCGTATCACTTATTACTATCAATTTATGATACAAATGTTTCTCATTTATCAAACCTTTTGTAGCACGTAATAGCTTTCACATATTCTTACCTATAGTTTGCATATTATGTACGCTACATATATTGGTATATAAACGAAACCCGCACCTTATATAGAGTGATTTCCCTTTATATAGTCAAATTCATACTGGTGCCTCGGTAATTGGTCAGCACCAAGGTCCAATGACCCTTTGTGTGAAATACGCAAAATTAAATTTAGACTTCATAAACTAATCGAGTTGAGGTTGTTCTTGAACAAGTATAGAGGCACTAAAAATGGTTTTCATATTTCGCAAACAGGGTTTGGGGGGGGAAGATTGCTCGGGTAGAGCGGCGCTGATTATTGAACCTTGGTCCTGATCACTTACCGAGTCTCCAGTATTAATTTGGCTGTGTAAACGATAGTCACCTTGTAGATTGATAAATAAACTATTTCTATGGTTGGTACATACCTAAGCCAAAACAATTATAAAACTTATTATGCTACGAGCGTTAAAGTCACATTCTCAAGCTACAATATGATTTAGCTTAATTTTGACTCTACCCTTTATATTATCTGCTTTAGTGATGCCACTGATGGGCAAACAGATATCGAACCTACGTATTTTTACGCACGTTTCGATTTTTTATAAAAACTTAAACTAAAAAAATATAAAGTAAGATGCAAACTGCTTTCTTAAAATCCGCTTTTGGTAGAATACTATTTTTTGACGCCACTAAAGGCCTAGTGGTCATTAACTAAAACACCGGTTTTGGTGCAATGATTTTGTTAATTCCTTGCATAAGAGTAAGAAATTAAATTCAAAATTTCTAGAATAATAGAATGTAGTTGCCTGTCCTTTGAATTCAAATTTATTAGGAAAACTACGTTTTTTTCGTCTTAATCTATGTGGTTAAAAACAACAACACTATACCTCGTCCTCAGCGTCCCAAAACATATTTATTTTTGAATATCAAACTCATTCATTAGCTAACGCATTCAATACACACACATACACATACAACGACACACAATGGAGCTCTGTTTTTATTTTTTATTGGCAATTAAACAATTAACCCGTTCAGGCACAATGGGCCCAATTCTAGTTGCGCTCCCCTCTTACATAGAGTGAAATTTAAAACGGCCCGCTCTGGCCTTATTGTTCTTATTTTAAAGGCTTTGTTCCCATTTTAAAAGATGCTAGGACTCGCTTTTATGAACCAACATTTCACAACTTGATTTACCAAATACGGAAGTCTCATTATTGGGCCCCATTTTCGCTTCGTTTACAAGTATACCTACACGACGAGCGGGAAAATTACGTTTTGGTTTTCTTATAGAATTTGATTTAATTTCGCTACGTTTTTAAAAGGAAAAAGCTACGAAATAAAAAAAGGTACTGACTTTTTATGCTTTTATTTAATAAAATCTCTTTTGACTTGAACACGGTTGCTAAATTACAGATATTTTAAAGAAATAGATAAGTATATGACATTTATTGACTGTTAGTTTCAGCTAGTAACCGACATTAATGGTCTTAAATGCGACGTTTGATTTGAAGACAATGGTTTGAGGACAATATTAGAATTTCATCAAAACACAAGGTTCTTATGTTAATGTATCATTAAGGATTAACAAAGCGTTATTAGAGATTCTCAAAATACCGGTGTTTTATAAATAACGATATTTTGAACAATAACATAATGATATTTTTCTAAAAGTCCTTGTTTTGCAAAATAATTCTTGTATGTGTTTTAAGTTTAGTTTTCAGTACGATTCTATTTATTAATAAATGTTGTTTCACACTATATAAAATTCATATAAAATAACCATTTATTCTAAAGCAAATGCAATACATACATTTAGAGAAAGTGCACCATGTTCTGTGTTTAAGTATTTACAAAATGTACAATTACTAACAAGTATTAACAATGACGTCACTTTAACGTTTTATTAAATTAAATATTACACAAATATAAATTAAATATGACGGAACAGTATTGTTTATTTGTAAGTTGACCTATTTATAAAATGCATGACTATTGAGTGGGTTTTCATTTCAATTTCAGAAAATTCGTTTGGTAGTTTGCTATTATGTATTTAAATCTTGAACGCTTTAATTACAAAAACATAAATTAAGCATAAAAGTGACTGTTTTTATGAACAGATATTACATTTAATTTTAAAAACACCGTTTTGACATTAATAATTTCAATAATTGATTCCATCACAAGCAGACAGTTTTGGTCCAAGACTGCTACAAAAATTTTTTGCTACATTGAAAGTATCGATATTTAGGCGAGGTGACATCACTAGTTCCTAATACGTAGTTAGAGTTGGCAAATATGAATATGTTTTCATTATTTAATTGAACAAGGAACATCCTATAAATCGATTTTTATTTTGTCAACCACCATTCTGGCACCCCAAATTATTGAAAGTGAGTTATTAACATCAGTTAGTTACATTTATATTATAACGACTACGATTGATATATCAAAAATCGAATTAATACATTATTAAACATCAATTAGTATGCTATTTTAAAAGAATTTAATAACATTTAACGTCAGTTTTCGGTAGAAAAACCGATTTAACTTCAGCCTTTTCGTGTACCTATTTACTACTAAGTATCGTTTGAGAATAACAATATTGTAGTTCGTTACGTTTCTATGAAACGGTTTTTGCAATAACACAATTTATAATTAGGCTCATTTATCACTTTAACGTATACTCTCTATTCGATTTTTATCGTCCATTTCGTATTTACACTATAATGTACAACGGGCCTAAGAATTTGGTCTTTTCATGTAGAATATGATAGATTGGAATGTTTTTATTGAAATATTCCTTCGATTTATTTTCCGACCGAGGTTGGTATTTATCGTTGTCCCCTGATGTCATTGAGCAGTCCCTCGGAGGAGTGGGAGGGGGGCAGGGCGCGGGGGGAGGCCCCCTCAGCTCTGTGCTATGGAATCCAACGGCACCACCAGTTTTCCGTTTGAGTAGCTGTAACAAGGGAAAATGTTCTTGAAATTACATGTTAGAAATATTGACCTCTCATAAAAACTAGACTCACAATCTCGCTCAAAAAGTGACCGCGATGAATTTTGACACCGCTATGATCGTACAACTGACATTGCATCTTATGTTAACGACATAACGTCTTAATTTGGTTAAAGATTTTTGCTACTATGCACGTCGCACGTTCGCACACTTTCTGACGAACTTTTCTTAGAGATTGTGCCTTGTTGTTTTATGAGAGGTCAATGGTTAGAAATCAATATTTCTGTGAGAGCAAGATATGTTAGTATATTAATGTTAAATAATAAGTAATATTATATCATAAATGTTAAATAAAATACCGAAAAAAATATTCACTGTTTTTACACCAATAGGAAAAATTACATTTACCAGTGAAAGATCTTAAGGAACAACGGGCAAGTGCTAGTTTCACTGGCGTGTCGAGTTCTGTACTCATAAAGTTTACGTGCACGTTTTTTCTCAATATAAAATTTGCTGTGACAGACGGACCGACGCATCACATTAGGATTTCATTTTCTCATAAGTACTAGTAGGAAATTTAAATTACAGAATAATATTAACCTGTACGGTAGAGTGGGAGTTCTGGATTTAGCTCGACTCGGCCTACACGCATCGATATCTGCAACCAAGACAATTACATAGGTTTAGTTTTACAATATATGCGTCTTGCTTGGTGGATAAAAAATTAGGTTTTTCGAGTTACTTAAAATATATAAATAACCTTATCAACAGGTGCCTTAACTGAATATTTTTTTTTTCGAGTGCCCCCCATGTAATGAAAATCATGTACTAGGTTTTCAGCATACATCTTTGCTCAATTTTCGTGCAATTTCCTCAATATCCCTAAGTTATTATATCACGTTGAAGAGCTTAATTACATAGTAACGTACGCCGCTGGGTTGGTTTGTCGAACAACGCTTATCTCGAGGCCAACTTTCCCGAAGTAATAATACTTCGATACCTTAATGAGAGAACTTTCTATCGACTTTGTTAATCGTTTCGGACTGCCGCATCGTTCGTACTTCTTTGTTCTTTGACGTTTCCGGTTTACCCTGAAATAACTTGTGCCTGTTTGTACAATAATATCGTGGTTTACCATCTGCAGCAACTTCTTGAAATTTACTTTTAATTGGCTTTATGTTGTGTACTGTTTGAAGGTAGAACATAAAATGTTGAGATACGGAGATGTGAGGGATGTTTGTATTGGACACGCGCATTGCCAATTGATGACAGGTCAAATGACTGATTCAAAAAAGGAGTGTCTGTGAGTGTGTCCCTTACCATAGAGCGGCTAACATCGTTGAGAGAGGCACGCATCGCATTTGACCGGCTCGACGCGGCGTTTGGTCTGTGAGGCTTGGGAGCCAGACTTACGCCGGAAAGTGTACCTAACGAGCAGACCTGCAATGCAAAACGCGCCCGGTTAAACAAAAATAAAGAGACAAATGAAAACAAAACAACAGAGGCGGAAACCCCGCGCGCGTCCATATGAACATCGCCCATGGGCGAAGGAAAAAGAATGATAGGTAAAACAAAATAATGAAAACGGGTAAAAAATGTTCTCTGGGTCTCTATGTCCGTACCTAAAATGTTTGTTTTGTTGCTTTAAACAGCTTTGAACCAAATTAAATGCTATTAGTGTGCAATTGAAGAGTTATACTTGTAAATTTGGTTTGATATTTATTCGGTCAGTGATTTGATTTGATTTGGTAATGAAAACAGCAGAAATTATTTGATGCATGCATTGCTAAATGGCTACAATTCAATTAGTCTGTGATTTTGCGTTACTAAACCGGAACAGTTAGTGTTTGGGTTAAGATTATTAATTGAAGCAGGTGTTTACCTCATCCCTGGTATTCTAAACTTATTCTAAAATGAGAAAAATAAAATAAGCTGAATTAATGCAACTCAAAAATTAAGCAACCACTCACCGGTAAGTCCGGCCTTATTGATGCTATTAGAGCTGGAAAAGCCAGAAATTTTCTTCCAGGACTTTTTGTTCCAGAAGCCAGTCGTCTTTGCGTCACCGCAGCTTGAGCTTCTAGGTGATTGAGCATCCCGCGTACACCGCGTGGCACAGTCTTCAGCCCCCAGTATACGCACCCCTGCCCCCCTTGTGCCATAAGCCACGGCTGGCAAATGAGGAACGGACCCCGTCGGCTTCCGACGTAAGCTCCCCACGTAACTCGCCCCGCTACTGCTGCCGCTAAATCCGCTATCTAAATCGGGAGGATTACAACTCGCCGGCGACAACAATTCATCAGTCGGCCCTACTCGGAGCAGCTCTTCAATATTATCGCGATCCTCAGCCTTCTCGGAATCCGGCGATTCACATTCCGGCATCAGCATAGCTTCCACGCTCAGATTCAACTCTCCGAGAATTCGTTTATGCCTCGACTCAACCCTGCGGACTTCCTCTTCGACGACGCTTCGATCGAGCGATACTAAAGACTGTCGCGGACCGTAACGGTGTTTGGGACACGTTCGGGAACCGTCTGTGATTTCCTCGTAAATATTTTCTTCAGTTCCGTACCGAGTGACATAATTATGACGGGCGGAACGCTCTCTAGGAATCCCGCCTCTTCCGCGTTGGCGATTCACTTTTCTTGACGACGAAGGCATCGATAGATGGTGATCGTAGTACGCATATGAATAATCAACAGGTTCGAATCGCTCCATTGTGGCAGCAATATTACTCCTATTCCACGTTTGAGGTGGCGGTTCTCTGGACAGATTGACAGCTGCTAACCTAGCTGGAAGGATTTCATCTAAATCTCGCGCACATCTCTCGTCTAAAGACCTGGCACCGTCATCTTCTTCCCGTCTGTGCCTTCTGTGCGGTCGACGAGAAGTTTGAGCCCTTCCATGATTCCGGTCACAATCTGATGCATGCTCGGAACTAAAGTCAGGCGTGTGACTTCTGTACTCTACTTGTCGGTGCTTACAGTCTAACGTGTGATGATAGTCCGGAGTGTGCCGTAAGCTGTAGCTGGAGTTGCCTTCATAGTCTGAGCGGTCGTATGAGGGGCTGTCTTCGGCATTGCTCGTGTGAGGGTGAGCGCAGTCGGCAGCGATGCCTGACTCTGAAGAGGGGTAGTCGTGTACTTCTGCCGTGATGAGGACTCTGTCGTCTGGTCGGGCAGGCTCGGAGACGGCGTGTCGGTGCTGGGGCCTGGGCCTGGCACCGGGTTCCCTGCAGCTTGTGTAGGCTCGCTGGAGAGATGGCGTGTGCTGGTATCTTGTACAATGGGAGTCGTACACCGCCTCCCCCGGCTCCTCGGGGCTGGGCGGCGCGCTGCGGGATTCCATGGTTCATCCTCTCATCTCCAATTTGTTCCTGGAACAAGAAAAATACTTATTGAGATTTTGGTTCAGAGTCCTATAGTTACATAATATGCATGCTATATTTTGTTTGAGCCCAAGGAGTAGGTTTGTCAATCAACGCAAATCGTGCGGAATGCTCAACCAACTGTGACCTTGGAACGATTGTGCCTGTCTCAATATTAACTCAATATATTCAGAAAATCCCGAAGCGACATCGAGCAGACCTCGACAAAGAGCACCCATGATATTCAATAAAGGTCCCTGACATAGCAAGGAATGCTGAGGGCAATGAATCCGAAATTACTTGGTCGATGATAAGGGTGGGGTGCACGATCAACGGCGTCGATATATCATCATCAGTTGACGCGTAATAAACGCGGGTTCACACGACGTGTTTACATTTCGTATTAGACATTCAAGTCTTGTATACGCACGTACAATATGCTACGTGTAAACACATAACTAGTCGTGAGAAGTGTGTGGTTAGTCGAGCGGCGAGATTAATGGTCTATGAAAGAACGCGACAAGTAGGAGGAAATTTTAGGGTACCGTCAAACGAAGTTTCAAGAGAGGTTACGTATAAAACAATTAAGCCAATTAGATAAGGTTTGCCGAGCTTATTTTAATCCTGTATCTTTTGGAAGAAACCGCATGAATTGTCGTAAGACTATTTGGACCACGAAATACTACAAAATCATAGTATTTGTAAAATATTTATTTGTGAAATTTTCTGGATTATAAAGCGTTATAATTATAATTATCATAATATGTCTATATTATGTTATATATTCAGAAGGTACGAATACACCACAGAAATTTGAAATTATATTTAAGACAAATGTTGGCTTAAGAAACTGAATAATAAACATACATAAACATCTCGCTATCTCATGCACAAACATTCAGAACAACGTCTAAGTAATGTTATTGTTATCTTTCAGAATTTCAGCTGAAGTTTGTACAGTTTCAAATTAGAATAACGTGGGGAAAATTCTCATTTTCATTTTTATTGCAACTATCTGTGAATTTATATTACGGATTCCGCACCAATTCATTACTATAACGATAAGTGTCCTGAACTAGCAAGGGTGGCTAGAGGGTGATTCCACTTTGATCCACCGTGAACGAACAATTTCAGCACCCTCTATGTCAACAAAGCGCGGCGCATGTGCGTGATAGAGAAATTACGTTTCATTTACATTGTTATTGAGGTGAGGTATTTTTTACAGCCAAATGAAATTTTACTGTAACAATATTATTTTCAGTTGTTTATTTAACTATAGGTTTTTTATGGGCCATGCCATGCAATAAAGTTTAGCTACGCAGGATATAGGTAGTCACTATGCGTACATAGGAACATCGAGGGGATTTCTTCCCTACCACATTAGGTCCCTAAGCACACAGACATCTTATCACGATCACGGAATACGGTATCAGCATGGAATCTTCCACCCTCGAGCCGCGTCCCTCAAACATCGTGTTACCATGGCAACGCGTCGCTCCCTGCTTATCGCCGTTTCCGGCTGATATTCCTTGCATCTAAATCATCATCAGGACTGGGAAACCGCTCGTAAAGAGCCCGTTGACCGTCCGGCAACGACTATAACTTGCTACACCCTGATAATTTTAGTAAAAGCGAACTCTTAGTAGCTGGTAATAGAGTTGGATTTAGGTAAACCGTTGTGACAGAATTCTGTTATTGCCGTCCTGGGTATTTCTCAGTCGGCACAATTGCATTACGATCGTAAAAGGTCGCCGCGATTGTTGCTGTCTTTGTAGAGGCGGTGATACATCTTTATTTGTAAAGTGCCTGGACGGGAAACGACCACGTTACGGCTACCTAAAAAAAATAAAAAAAAATTATTAAAAAAATTGTTGTCTTTATAAATAATCATAAAAAGCTAGAAATAAATGTTGATTTTCCGGAAAAATACATTACAGTGGTGTGGAAGAAACAAAGTGAAATAAACAAAATACTCGTAATAATAAAGATTCTACCCCAATCTACCAGTCTAGACACTAGACGGGTGCCAAATTTAAGACAACATTATAAGTATAACTACAATACTTTGAGATCTATATTAGGGTCGAAATGAAGCGGCGGACATTGTTTAAGTTTAGAAATTTCTCGAAATTCCTTTGGACTCGACATGCTTGCGACATTTACGAGCGACATGAAGGTAAAGATTGTTTTGTTCAGGTTCGTAGGCGGAAAAACCCTGTCTTGCTTCCAATAGAGGTTATAATGCTATGTTTTGAGAAGAGTAAAGTCCTAGAATGTTTGGTGAAGACATCTCCCAAGTTCAGGCCCGTTATTAGTATGTACAATTATTGTATTTCACAAGGACGCTATTTGACAAAAAACGTGCTTTGAATTAGTACTTTCTTGAAAAGGTTAAGAAAACTACACAATCTACATAATTATGTATGTAAAAAAAATATTCCTCACTGGTACTAATATTGTCATCAAACATTAAGAAATCGTCATTTTTGTGATCAATTTAATTAATAAATACTACCATGGTTCAGCCATGTAAGTAAGTAACCAAACTTTGTTAAAACGCTTGATAAAATTTTGCCATCAGACAATTCATTCAAGTATTAATAATCAAAGCTTGGGCGCTATTTTATGAACACCTCCTATAGTTTATGTATTGACCAGAGTCATTACAATGATAATAAAACAAAAAACCATATCCAAACCCGTTGAGTGGTTCCAGAATCAAAGCGTTTATTAAATCTTCGCCCCGTTTTCAGCTTGGACGTTATTTTTTTAACACCCCTTATAGCCTATGTGTTGACCGGGTCACTACAACGGTATTTAAAAAAACGCATCCTAATCCGTTCAGTGGTTCTCGAGTTATAAAAGCGTTTATTCAATCTTTTACCCATTTCCGGCTTGGGCGTTTTTTAATGAACAACCTTTTTAGCTTATGTATGACCAGGGTCACTACGATTATAATAAGAAACTGCATCCAAATAAAACGGAACAGACAGGCAGATAGACAAAAATTCTAAAAATTATTGTATCGGCCTCAGTAAAGTACCAATAACCCATTTCATTTAAAATTTCGCGAAAATATTCAATGTACAGACACGACTTTTTTACTACTTCATTATTAGTATATATATATAAATACATGCATGTGTCAGTTTAGGTGTGTAATTTTAAATTATCAATTTTTAACGGCTGCGACAGCGACGGGTATATAAGAGCTCACCTCCTTTTTTCAACTCAACTAAAATAAATTTTGATTATATTAGTTTTCGGTTCTCTCGCCACAGTGGTCGAAGGAAAATTGTCATAAATCATTATCTATTAGTTATTATTCTGAAACATAATGATAATGTAGGATTTTTTTTACAAACAAAAGTCTTTCCCTTGTATAGTATTCGCGTAATACAACAGCTATAACGGAACTTTCAGTTTCGGAGTTTTGCAATCTTCCTCATTTATCAGTAGCGTACCAAATTGATTCCCAGATACCTACAAGATTGTATGTCTTTAGAGACTCCAGCATACAATAAGGGAAACCTTTTTGGTGGTTTTGAAAAGACTTTCTTTGATGCTCAGAAATCTTTTATTGTATTCGTATATAGCCACGTATTAAACTGCCGTATCCACCCACACAAATTTATATTAACATCTTATTGGGATTCTTATATACACGACAAATTGCAATAAACTTCAAAAATATTACCAATATCTTTAGCGCCTACCGCAGTTAGTAATTTAAATGCATATAAATGACTACAGAGTATAACTTGGGATTAAGTTCGACAAAAAAACGCTGCTTGAGCAAAGCTTTCAAAATTCAACCAACAGTGTTAATATAAAGAATACAAGTAGGCACTTTGTTAGCCAAATTGTCCAGTGTAATCGGATTTTTGTAGAAAAAACTATCGTAAAAAACGTACTCTAGCAGTTTTTTCTAGTTTCTCATAGCGTGCGTGACATCAGCAGTTTTTTTGTTCCCCTCTCGATTAATCCCCGGTACGATTAAAAGGAGGGTGAAAAAAAGTCATGCATTATTCATACTAATGACGTCGTAATCGGCATTATATCCGTGCGTGTCCAATTTTAACATTAAAAATTGATTCTTGTTTTTGGTAATTAGATATTCTTTAGGAATATTATATATTGGATATAAAAATATATTGGCGTTACTAGTAATAATTATAATGGATTACTAACAGCCCCTGGTAATATTTGAAATATAAATACAATTACAGTAAATAAAATTGTTACTGATTAATATTAAACAGATTAAAAATTATAAAAAATACTTTATTTAACACTAACGTTATGTGTTTACAGAAGTAAACTATATGCTATTAGGCATTTTCTTCCAGTTATTTCAGCGTAGCAAAAAATAGTTTAGTGCCCAAAATGAAAAGTAATTAATAAAATAAAAATTAAAACATTTTATTTTATTCTATTATTAATACAAATTTACAATTTACAATAGAAATGAAAGATGGGCACATATAAAATAAATAAAAGAAGTCTACACCACTTATCCACAGATATATATACAAATTTACTAAAATTGATTGTTTTTATTATAATCCCCCATATAATGAAAAATAAAAAAGGTAAATCTACATGGATACTTATGTAATGAATTTACAATTAATTATACTAAATAGGTCGTGGGTTCAATCCCGGTACAGGCTGTTGGTCCATTTGTGTAATTTGTTCCATCACGTTTGGGACGTAATAATCGTCGGTGAAAGCAGGTGCACCAGTGTGAACTGTGACTTTCATTTACAGTTCACACTTGGTTACACTTCTGACACTTCCTCGGAGATTCATGTCGTGATGATATGTTTATGTTTGTTAAATAAAGAATGGAAATCGAATTACATACAGTACAGTACAGGATAGCGCGTTGAGATGGAACAATATGGGGAAAATATAAACTACTAGCTTTTGCCCGCGGCTCCGCCCGCGTGTTATTCGGTTTAACGACATGCTTTTTTCCGGGATAAAAAGTAACCTATGTGTTAAGTTGGGGTATAAGCTATATCCATTCTAAATTTCATCCAAATCCATCCAGCCGTTTCAGCGTGAAAGAGTAACAAACATACACACACACACACACACACACACACAAACTTTCGCATTTATAATATTAGTATAAAGTGTGATGAGATAACATAGCCTTGTCTTATTTCACCACATACGATTAAATACCGCGCTTATTATATACCTGATTTTTTAATGATATTGATCTATCCTACAGGAACCATGCATTTTTTCGGGATAAAAAGTAGCCTATGTGTTAATTGAGGGTATAAGCTATACCCATTCTAAATTTCATCAAAATCCGTTCAGCCGTTTCAGCGTGAAAGAGTAACAAACATACACACACACACACACGCATAAACTTTCGCGTTTATAATATTAGTAGGATAGGATAAGAGAGAGAATTTGCTCAAAGGACTGTCGTCATCGATTTTTGAGAAAATATAAACTGCATACAAAGCTTTTTGAAAATGATATCCTTAGCTGGGAATCAAAACTGCATATTTTGCACAAATAAAAACATACTGTATTGTGGCATCATTCGATAGTATTGCTAGTAACAAGGAAACATTTATTTCGAAACAAATTTCTTGGTTTTTGTTTTTTCTTTCAATTCGTTCTATTTTTATTGTAAAAATAAATTTATAATGATGTGTAGACATATATATTTCTTTTATTGTAGGATTTCAAAAAATTTATATTTCAAATGTTCACCTTTGTACGGGTTCTTTTGAACGATGTTTTTGTTAAGAAGACTTATCTAATTATATGTAATTATCTTAAGCTGCACTAATTATACAAGTAAAAACTACCTATATATCATTCCAAGAAATTACAAAAAGAAGGTATTCCATTGATTTGACATGTTCTTGTGCAAGATTTGGTTCTTACTAGTGTCGAATGTTTAGCATAATAATATTAATAATACACGATGTATGTTTTTGTAAAATGTGCTGCTAATGTGTAAGCCTTCTCTTTAAGGCTTTGAATGCAGTTTATATTTTCTCTAATATAGATAACCAGAGTCCCTTGAAATTGTGACACTGAACGGAAAAAATATTGTTATAAATATCCTGTCAATCTGATACTGGAGAGGGCTGTGTTTTACACCAGCATATTGAAAAGAACTATGTCCAGAATAAAATCCGAATCAAAATCAGTAGGGCCTGATGAACAATACCTCTTAGAAACAGATTCCTGTAGTTCCTGTAGCGATGATGTATAAGTTCATTTGATTTTGATTAATAAAATGTTACTTTAAATAAAAAGATAATAATCATTGTACACTCATTTTGTTGCGAACCAAACAAATTATCGATGTTGACTACCTGGTATGTGATGTCACATCACTAGAAAATTGACATGTTGACCTGTCGCCAACAGTAGGTATACTGCGGGATATAAGTTATGACAATTACTCTAAAAATAACTTTTGAAAATAGTAATTGTTGGCGAATCTCGAATGAACATTCTAGAGAAGAATTGAAGATAGAGTGATGGAATAGGATCCGTGTTGTGGGTTGTGTATAGGGGTGCGAAGGAGCAGAGATTTACTAGGTCGCTGAAGATCTTTGAATAAAGTAGGAGAAAAGGGATCGTTAGGGACATTAACTATAAAAAAACGTAACAACATGAGCATTATTATGTCTATTTCGGATACTAAGTCAGTACACTTCAGATCGAACCGATGAAACATGGTCATATCTGCGGAGACTAAAGATGTACGGGTACCTTATGCAGATATTGAGGATACGATAGAGTTTATACAGCAATTGTCTCGTAAAGTCAGGGTAATTTATATCAGGGTAGTGTACAATTGGTGGTAGTCAAAAAAATTACCACTTCACCTTAGCGGAATAAGGCAGACAATTTTTCATACGCCTAAGAGAGTGCAAGGAAGCAATTTTTTTTTTGTCACTTGCAAGTCCCAAAACAAATTATTCTGTAGTTACAGTTTTTAAGAGAAACATAATTACCAGCTTGAAAATAAAGGGATATTCCTTATGTTCACGCGTATCTAGTAATTGCAAAAAAAGCAATCAATCATATGTTGATAATATAATATCCGCTGTCATTGCAACGTTGCACCCCCGTCACAGTCCCGATAGTGCAGTGGGTACCATTTAGAGATCCTGAGTGCAAATACAAACGAAGATTTCGGAGAATTCTTGCCTCCATTTTTTTTGAATAAATGCTTTTTTACCACTACTAACCTTTTCAAAAATCATTGTTCTTAACTACTTCTCTCTCCAAATAGTTTGAAAATAAAGTAGGGATTTTGGAATTTTAGTTAAAATTGTTTTATGTGGCGCCCCGGAATACTTTTTTAAATGTATATATATATATATACAGAGTATAAATGCAAAGTCAAGAATCCCTTTAGGGTATGAAAGTATACACTATTCTGATGTCATTACGAGGAAAAAAATATACCTTGAATTTTCACCAAAAATTCCATAATTTTTCTAAGCTATGGCTACGCAGCTCACCGGCCTGCCCACACACCTAATTGCACCCCGCAACCCGCACCCCTCATCCGAGTGGCCAGCGACCGTGAGGGTGTCCACGCGATTAGTGTATTTTGAGTAAAGAAAATCATCTTATTATGAGGTATTGGTACTTTATTTAGAGATCTTAGTATTTAAAATAATATCTTTATCGGTCACACTAACATACCCTTAAAGGATTCTTGACTTTGCTTTTACACCCGGTATAATTTAGTACTGGGGATAGAACTATTTCTTCCGCGAGCCAAGTGGTAAATGCTAAAACACGGTAAAGCCTGAAACCTCCTTCAGAAAGCTAAGTAAAAGTGGTAGTTATATATATTGTACTTCAAGTATACTAATAAGCATACATAAAAACACACAGACGGGGCATTTTAATTAGAAAAATAACATTTTCGACGCATTTAGAATTTAGACGATTTAGTGGAAATCAAGTTGGCCTTAGAGTAATGTATTAATTGCAGTAAATGGCATATCACCGGAGAGTTGCCCTGTAAATCAAAACAGGATATTGTGACCTAATTCTCGTGCAGCAAACCTTAAATTTAGAGTTGAAAAACCTAAAATAATACAAGCTCAATTATCCACCTGCGTTAAAGCTTATTTTGCAATGAAAATGTAGGTTATGGCAGCTCTAAATCTAATATTTTGCTACACGAGAATAGGTGTCAGTCAATACCTAATTTAAACGGAAAAAGTTGCGTTACAAAAAATTAAGCAGAAAGTATTTTCGGGACCCTCTATCACAATGAAGTTTACCCTGATCTGTATTTTTGTCCATCGCGTGGTCACATGTGGCACACTGTGCATTGTAATTGCTTTGCTATCCAATTTGTCTTGATAAAATATTAAACCCGGTTAAACATGGACGTTCTTTCTGCATCGAGGGTACATAAATAACTAAACAAGGGAGAGAATACTGTAATTGCACTTGAGTAAAACTTGTTCGCGATATTTTTTCATCAAATAGAATATATCGTTTTCTGTTAGGGATTTATAATGCTTTACGGATAAAGGGTGTAGTCCAGAGATTGGCTTTTATTAAACAAACAGACGATACGTCAGTCTGTGTACAAAAGACTGCTTTACTGAGTTGATTTGTTGAGAAAGTAGGTACAAAATTTTACTGAAATCTTGGATATCGAAATATTATTATCGAAAATATTAATGATTTTATAAACAGTTTTCAACTCTTATGAGATAGCAATAAACGATACCTTCATTGAACTGAATAGGCGGATGGAACCCGTCAAATTTTGTCTGAACGCTTGGCAAACTTTTCTCTCTATGGTAAATTAATAGTTTTTTTGTTAGTACCCACTAAAATTGTGGTGAATTCTATAAAGGGTTACCAATTTTGGAAGCTCTTCTGTCTATGATAATGGCATTTTTGTGTCTTTCAAAAGCCCCAAGACGAATGGCAGATATTTATTAGTTACTAGCCTTTGCCCGCGGCTCCGTCCACGTTTATTCAATCTCTACCCCCTCTTTTCCGCTTGGGCGTTACTTTATGCACATTCCTTATAGCCTATGTGTTAACCAGGGTCATTACGATGATAATAAAAAAACCGCATCCAAATCCGCTGAGTGGTTCTCGAGAACGGAACGGAACATACATACTGAAAGACAGACGGACATAAAGATAAAAATTCAAAAAATCGTGGTTTTGTCCTCAGTACAATAGTAACAACCCGAAATTTAAAATTTCGCAAAACTATTCAATGTTTTATTATTGGTATGGATATAGATATTATGACAGTATTATGGTTGTTTTTGTATAAATCCGTAAAATAACACACGGAAAATATAGGACGTCTAGTACATGAATGAAATGAAAATTTCCCTTTCCATATTTGTCTTAATGGCCCATATTTCGGGAAATGTTTTATTAAAATTAATATTAATTTATGCAGGGTCGTCCGCAGGGGTAATGTTTATACAATACTTATTAAACGTGTGGGTTTTGAATAATAGTGGTTTCAGGGGGCCTTAATTACGGTGCCTCTAAATAAATGTGTGTTTGGGAAAACTCAAAAGTTTAGTCATTTGTGGCAAACAAGTACAATTTCTGGTCATTTTCAAAGTGACTTTAAATGATTCCGATAAATTCATAGCGGAGATGAGTTATTAGCGCAAAGACTTCAATGTATGAAATATCAAACACGCTGGTATCAAAATAATGCTCAGAAACCGATTTTTTTGTTTCACTCGTTTGAACTTGCGGTAGAACTGTTGTCTCGCTCGCTCGCATAGGATCTGGGCTTATGGGCTCCAACTCAGTGCGCAATTTTTCATTTCGGTACACCATGTCTATATGTAGTACATAGACGTCCTTAGTCAAATATTATATTTTTTCAAATACTTACGGATAATATTTTTGTGTGCCTACTAAAATTTCAAGTCACGGCAGCCTTTTTAAATAAAGTCATCTGTCTGTACGTATATTAGAAAAAAAGGAAAATCCTCCTACTCAAATAATTTTCGGCACTCGAGCAAAAACCGCAATAAATTTACAACATAATATTTGCTCATACTCGTAGATTCAATTTTTGTCAAATGCACATAAGTACCTAAGTTCCGCGTGACGTCACATCTAGGTACAATTTTATTTAGAAGTGACGTCATTTTCCCCCACTCCCAAACTTTGACGCGCTTTATCTGTGTCATTTTTTGTTGGATTGAGAAAAGAAAAAATACGTTTCCAATATTTTTTTTAAATCTAAATGACGGACTAAATAGAATAATATTTTGTTTACCCTTTGTACAAGCCTATTACAGTTATTTGAACCCCCACTTCTAACAAATTTAACATAGTCACGGTTTTTTTTTGAGCTCCTATGTATCTTTGCCTTATATTTAATAGCCCAAATGAGCCAGGGTATTCTGGATTCTTCCAATAAAAAAACTATTTCTTTTTCCCGCGCATATATATGTCAGGACGGATAAACTTGCTATACCGGTTGAAAATTAACTCTCTAGCTGTAACAAAGGAAACTGTTCTATGTTCGAAATAAAAAATGCATGTTTTGTTACTTTTGTACTCCGGTTACAGAGACGACGCTCTACAAAACCTATATGTACATGGACTATGTGCATTATTTACCGCCGGGAATATGTAAGTCTATTGTCAGTCACATGTCACGTCACATAGGATGGTAATATTTTCGAAATTTGAAAATGAAAAAAAAAAAAAAAACTTTTTTTTACGGTTTTGTGTTCTATTAGTGATTCTGATTTATAGAGTTCAATAAAGCTAGACCTCGGGTTCATTATCAACCTGTATAGTACGAAAACCAAAGCTGAAAGCGTAACATCATAATCCTGTATTCTCCTGAAAATAGAGAGTTGTTTTGTCGTAAAAAGTAATAACTGGTTCAAGTGCCTGACTTTGCCTGAGTGAGTTAGTAAACTGGAGTGCTTTGAGCAACTTGAAAATAAGATAAGACCTTTCAAAACACAACATGAAGAGGTATTTTAAATACCCTCTTACGAATAAAGTTTAAGGGGAGTCTCAGGAATATTCTTCTTTTCGTAGTTACCCTTTTAATTTTTTGAGTAGTTATACATAATTCTGTATACTCGGGATTGTCAAAGTTGATTTATGGATTCTTAATAGACTAAGAAATCGCATCAAAGAACATATTCTTTAGTTGTTGTTCAAAAACGTCATGAAAAATGGTAATTTTCCATATGGATTGAATGATAGACTTGGATAAGTTCAAATATTTTATTTATGCTATTGTGTTGCTTTTGAACGTAGGTATGATTTGTTGTTAAGTATAATCATTACAGTATGTGGTTCAAATATATAAGGTGACTTTCATTTATGTAGCCAAATTCATACTGGGGACTCAGTAAGTCAGGATCTATGTTCAATGACCCTCTTTGTGAAATTGGAAAAATATTTTTGTGCCTCTATACTTTTTTAAGAACAAACCCGACTATTAGTGTAGGAAGTCAAAAAATTATTTAGCGTATTTCACAGGAAGAGTTATCGAACCTTGGTCCTGACCACCTACCGAGACTCCAGTATGAATTAGGCTATATAAACAAAGTCAACTTGTATTTACCAACGGTCTAAAGTTTATATAAACAGAACAGTCATAAATAAACGCAAATTCAAAGTTATCCCTACTTAACCTGTTTTTAATAACTAACAACTTATAGGAGTAGAAAACTATTACTTACATCTGTTACTAAGAACTGTTAAACTCCTTTTTGAGTGCCCTAGTTTATGTGACAGTCAACGCAAAAACCTATTAAGTGGCTTCTCGTGGATTGTACTTTACTAGCAGAAGGGAGGGGGGTTGTACCTCGTAGGGTCCCGTTGTTGGACCCTTACTTTAGTGTTATTGAAACCTCTCAAATAATAGTATTCAATATAATGTTTTATAGCGAAATCCATCGCTTTGGAATACTCCAAATTAAATATCAATATAAGTGTGCTTTACAAACTAGATACTAATGATTCAAATGATGATGGCCCCATACTGGGGCCGAAATATATCGAAAATTGTAAATATATATATTTTTTCGTGTTTTCCATATAAATATTGTAAATAAAGGCTCAAAAAGGATATAAAAGGAAAATAAAAGAGCACTATCTCCGTTAACCTATCCTCCTGGTATACATATTATGTATATAATATATGTATAATTATATATATATATATGTATGATTATATATTTATTGATAGGATACTATTTATTAATACTGTGTAGGTATATGTATGTACATTTTATGTAGTTTATTGTATGTATTTTTTACTTGTTTGTATATTTTAGGTACTATTTTAATCTTGTTTTTGTGGAAGTATTATTATGTGCACATTATGAATACCTTACTTATATCTTATATATCTCATCCACCCTTGGTCTGCTGGAAGAAATCTCATTATTGAGATAAGCGCGCCATTGTACATAGCTTTTCAAGTGTATATTTTATTAATATGTTTTCTGTGTACATTAAGAATAAATATAAATATAAATAATATACATTTATTCATACTTTACAAACTAGATCAATTAGAAACATTTTTGTAAACACTTTAAAAAAAAAACCATTCTTGATAACAAGCGGTCGCAAGTTCGAATACTGGTCCAAGTAACTTTTTAAAATTCTTGCCTTTAAATTTATTTCTAATTGATCTTTTCTAGTTTGTAATGCACTCTTATAATAATGCATATTGAAATATTTATGTGAAAATCGGTGTTTCAGAACGAGATAGTGATAATTTCGCGCGTGGTTATGTGAAATAAATACTTCTCAATGCTGTGACATTTCTTTGGAGTCTTATAGTAAATTCAACAACTTTTAATTTACAGAAAGTATTATTGTGATAACCTGCTAAGAGACAAACAGATAAAATATTTCGGTACCTATATATTTATTTCAATTTTAACCTGGCACTTACGTAATGGTTATAAATTGGGAACCAACGTTTACCTATTTAAAGCACATACTCCATTTTCACTCTGAAAAACTTTCACAAAGAAATGTATTATACGAAGATAATTAAATTAAAATAAAACCTCTGACATATATATTTAAAATGAAAAAAAAAAAAGAAAAGTGATAACAAAATGGTAACTTGTCCTTAAATATTCCTTAGCGAAAGTAAAATACGTGGTATTAATAAATGGTAGAGGTCTACTGACATTAAAATTTACGTGGTTCAATCCAAAGAGCCTAAACAAAAACAGGCTAACATGCTGCTACTTTAATGTCAGGAGAGTAGTAAATAAATCGCAAGTAAATACTTACTCGAACCGCTTTCCCAATGGCTGCTAAGTTAACTTTATTGCCGGCTGGATTGCTAATTTTTACGGCGCAATTTATAGATAACACCGGACGGTTAACAGTACACGCCTAAGCTTCAACTTGGGTACTATCTTCAGGGTTAATTATGGGTTAGGTTTATTATTGTGTGTAATGTGTGAGAAGTATAATACATAAAAGGATTTCGTTTACATAAAACCATGTTTCCACTTACTTTATCATGCCGACTATTTTATAATATATTTATATGTAAAAAAATACTCAACAGCTCTCAGGCAAAAACACCAGGCGGCCCACCATTGCCTGGGACCGATGGATGGCGGTATATCGTATATCGGCGGTATTGCCGAGCCTTATATAAAACAGACTGGTGACGGGCAGCGGCGTCACTAGTGCAAGGGTTTCGGCACCGCACTCACCAACCCGCCTGCCCAGCGTGTGTGAGTATGGGCATTTCTTCCAGGAAGACCGCCAAGAGTGGCGAAATCCTGGAAAGGCCTATGTCCAGCAGTGGACGAAACAGGCTGATGGATGGATGGAAAAAAATACTCTTTTAAGTCTGTAAGTTGTGTAAAAGGAAAGTAAATAAATTCAGTAGGTACAAATAAAAACGCTTGGTTCATGTCGAATAGTCATCATCATGTAAAAATAACACCGTAAGAAAATTCCAAACACTCCCACCAAAATCGCGTTTTTGTATTTTTGTAATTTTTAGGGTTCTCTACCCGAATGGTGCCAAACGGGTCTCTATTACTAAGCCTCCGCTGTCTGTCTGTCTGTCCGTTTGTCACATGGGTCTACAGCTTCAACCGTAATAGTTAGCCAGTTGAAATTTTCACAGAATAGGTGTTACTATGGCCTCTATCAGGTAAATAATAAAAAACTGATAAAAAATTAAGCTCAATGGCAATTTTAGGATATTCTTTTACGTAATATTTTTATCTCTGTCTTAAAGACGGTAATACATACAAGTTTCAAGTGTTATTAAATTGTTGTGCATACTCTAAAGTAAAACAACAAATAATAAAATAATAAATATATACTCCACCATTTTAGCGCCTTGTTTTTTGTAGCCTTAATGTATGTTGTTTTGAACCATAATGTTTTAAGGGTTCCGTACCCATATTGTGTGGTGGTACGGAACCCTTTGTGCGCGAGTCCGACTCGCACTTGGCCAAAATTAATCAAAGTAAGGATAAATCATTTTTTAATTTCGCCAACCAGCCTACGGTGGGGCCTAGATGAGTCTTCTTACATTTTTAATGGCCAATCTTGGTTGTAATACCCCATTCACGAGCTCCAGAAGTTGAGAAGGAGTTTGTCAAAGAAAGATTCCGGGAACGAGCATCGGTTTCTAAAATGTTTTTACGCTCATTCTGGCTGCTCTGTTTCAAAACCCGGTATCTGATGTTAAGGGGTTGGGGTTAACCCGATTTTGTCTCTTCTCAAATTATTTTAAACCAATAAATGGTGTTGATAAAATTTAGTAAAAAATATATGTTATATTTCACTCTTTGATCTTGATATTTCGGCTGTTTGATACACGATTACTTACATTTTCCTCGATCTATTTAAATTGCAAAGATAGGTCTAAACTATGATCTAAATATCATTTCATTTGAGCTATGATAAGTTTTGGACAATAAAACTTATACAAAAATAAACGTCTTAAAAAAATTAATATAAAACGGCCGTCATATTAAAAACCCATCTCTCTGATTCCAAAATTTCCGCTGAACAGGATAAACATGTGTAAAAGCGTTGGAGCGGGACAGATTTTGCTGGATAACCTCGCCTTAATGACAGATTACAGTGGAGGTGCTTGTAGATTCATTATAAAGTCGCTTTATGTGTTAGCACCACGTACCTCAGTTTAAAAACATCTTATTTCATTTTTATTCTTCATTCTTAACCCCGTAAGTTCAGAATCTATGTACTAATAATAAAGTAGTAAAAAGTCATGTCTGTAAATTAAATATTCTTGCAAAATTTCAATAAAATGTTTATCGAAGGCCAAAACCAAATTTTTAAAATTTTTGTCTGTTGTCTCTCTGTCCGTCAGTCCCGTTTTAATTCGAGAACGATTCTACGGATTTGGATACTGTTTTTTTATTATCACCGCAGTGAACTTGCTCAACACATATGCTATGTGGGGTGTTCATGAAATAACGCCCAAGCTGAAAACGGGGAAAAGATTGAATAAACACGGGCGGAGCCGCGGGCAAAGGCTAGTTATGAATAAAATTAAAACGTTTAATATTTTCACTTACGCAGTGTTAGATATCTAGAGCAACTAACGAACCAATGCTGCGTAAGTCACATTTAGCGTTTTCTATTTTATTCACAATTTTGAGTTTAGGGTTAGAGAATGATTCAAATCGAGATACTCATATATGTTGTTAGAACTTACGCGACGATTCTAATCCTAGGATAATAAAAGGATTAGATCGCGTACCAGATATATCCTAAAGCCCGCTTTGGAATGGTTACAAAAATTCAAATATTTTTCGGGTTATAGACACAATCTTTTACTCTGTTCTGAAACTGAACAATCGAATGAGAGCGGTTCCGAGCTCCTTTGTAAGTCGTTAAAATTCAGTAAAGCTAAGAACACATTAGAATCGAATAGACGCGTACCACTCGTTACGATTATCCCTGGGTTTATAACCGTATTTACTCGTTCCAGGGAACTTTAGGATGTACTTACCTAAGCCCTTCATTTATTAGGGCTCCACCATGAAACAGAAACCATTTAGTTTCGATAGGAGGTGTAATGTAGCACCTTGAGTTAGGGTGACCTCAGACCAAATGAAAACTCAAGACGGACATTGATGTGAAGCCAGTTTCGTAAACATGTGTGCACTTATTGAGTGTTGCGACGCAGTAACAACTGAGAAAGATTGCAAATGTGTGAGTTTCAAGCCGTGTACGAACACAAAACTGTCTCACTTTTGGCCTGTTTCACCCTTTACATGGAGTAAATAACTTTTTTTTTGTCTGAGAGGGTGACACATACTGTCAATTTTTGTATTTTATAACATACTAGCTTTCGCCCGCGGCTCCGCCCGCGTGTTATTCGGTTTAACGACATGCTTTTTTCCGGGATAAAAAGTAGCCTATGTGTTAAGTTAGGGTATAAGCAATATCCATTCTAAATTTCATCCAAATCCTTCCAGCCGTTTCAGCGTGAAAGAGTAACAAACACACACAACACACACACAAACTTTCGCATTTATAATATTAGTGTGATTTGCCGGTGGCTCCGCCCGCGTGTTATTTGGTTTAAAGACATGCTTTTTTCCGGGATAAAAAGTAGCCTATGTGTTAAGTTAGGGTATAGGCTATATCCATTCTAAATTTCATCCAAATCCGTCCAGCCGATTCAGCGTGAAAGAGTAACAAACATACACACACACACCCTTTCGCATTTATAATATTAGTGTGATTTTTGCCCTGCCAAAACAGAAAATTAATGTCAACACAATAATGCAAATCCATCAATTAGGTGTGCAAATTGGCAAAGAAAGTTCATCAATCACAGACTCACACGCAGTGTTCTGGAGAAAAGGTTGGAGTACATTTTTAGCTTTGTTTACTTATGTTTGTAAAAACACAGATTATTTATTTTGGTAAAAATAAACACATTATTTTATATTATTATTAGAGTGCATTACAAACCAGAAAAGATAAATTAGAAACAAATGTAAAGAAAAGAACTTGAAAAAATTCCTCAGGCCAGGATTTGAACCTACGACCTCTTGTTTCCCAGACAAGCGCGCTACCAATTGCGCCACCGAGGTACTTACCTAGACCGTTGAATTTTTCCACCATACTTGTCCACCGAATATGTTTGTAACTATTTGATCTAACTAGCTTGTAATGCACATACTGACGCTCACGAGGGCGTTATGTGATGTCACGCCTTCTTTTCTTTTCTGGTTTGTAATGCACTCTAATATAATAATATTTAAAGTATTCCAAAGAGATGGATTTCGCAATAAAAACATTATTTTATGTTGTAAATATTAGTTAAGTGTGTACAGAAACAAGTTTTAAATTGTTCATATATCTGAATAATCATTCTTAAGAGTCCTTACACTACAAATTAATGGTAGGCCTACCATTAGTTTGGGCCTCGATACTCGTTAGCGACTGTGTAAAATATGTATATTGTATTAGAAAGTCTGGTTCCTCTCATAAACCGCAAGGGGTGCTGTACAATTTCTCATATAAATATTTTATGCAGTAGCCACGCAGTAACTATTAGTGAGTATTGGGGCCTAAGCTCATGGTGGGCTTACTGTACCTCCTGATTACACTATCTGCATATTGAGAAGGCCCCCTTATTAATTTATTGGCATTATTTACGAAAAATATTGCATTTATTATGCCATTTGATACACGATTACTTATATATTGCTCGATCCAATTAAATCGCAAAGATAGGTCTAAAGTATGATCTAATAGTACATTACGATACGAGAGCGATGAAACGTTTTCTGACGAGTGTGAGTTTGCGGCACGAGCCGAAGGTGAGTGCTGCAATCACACGAGTCGAGAAAAAGTTTCTCGCACGAGTATCGTATAATATTTTATAGCACTAGTGGGGAAAATGCCGACCTTACGCAAGCGCAGCGTGCGTAAAGCGGTCATTTTACGCACGGTGTGCTATAAATATCATTTCATTTTAGGTGTATTAAATTTTGGACAATGAAAGTTACACTAAAATAAACGTCGTAAAAATGTGATATAAAACGGTCGTGATATTAAAAACATCCCTCTAATTCCAAAATAATAAATAAAAACACCTCAAAACCACGAGTTTTCTGAGCGGCTCGCTTCCGCTGAGCAGGATAAACATGTACAAAATGAAAGCGTTGGAGCAGGACAGTTTTACCTTGTTCTTTTCAGAAAATGTACATATTTTATTTTATTCTGTCTATAGGATTTAAAAGCGCTCAATGTTTGTTGCGAAAACATTCAAAGTTTCATTCATATCAAGTGACGTTCTAGCATTTAGTTTTATATTTTGGTGTAATTTACAAAGTGTCAAAAAAGGGGTTTTACACGGGATCTCGATAAATATTTATTTATACCTACTCTGTTAAATGTCGTAATTACAACACGAGGTTGAATTTTAGTCGTATACATCACACGTTTCGTTATTAATCGACATGAGTTGTCCACAGCTAATGATGAATTAGCCATAGACTTTAAAAAAAAATACCAAAACTGTCACAGAAATCCCTAACAAAAACTAGGCAAAAAGGTCGGATATATAAAAACTCATTGGTCCTTTTCTCAGATCGGCTGGTGATACGTTTTCCCTCATAAAAACTTGTCACCCTACCCTCCTATATTGCGTCTATACGGCATCTCGTTCCGTTACCATTAAGTAATTTTATTTTTCAGGATTTTCCCGGGATCATTTCCACGGAAAATTCCTTGGATGTGTATTTGGGTCGGGATTAGATTTACTGGTTTGAATATGCAGTACGTCGTAATAAAGGAACGATTGCTCGAATATGAGATTTTCCTTACCGTTTTTTGTTGCTAACGTTTTATCGATTCATGGCATACGAATATTTTTCAAGAAAATTCGGAATCGTAAGTAATCGTGTTATCTGAATCAGCGAAAAGTAAAAGTAAAACCGTCTTCCCTAATGAGAATTTTATGGCATATTGAAACTACGGACTGTATAAATGTCTCAAAAAGGTATACTTAATACATTTTGTTCAATCAATCAAAATACATTGAAACTCGAGCAGAATATGCTGACCTCAGTAACACCTAATTCAGTTCTATCATTCAATAAAAACCTAATAAAATTTCAATAAAATCCTAATAAAATTTGGGACATCGCTAAGTGAAAATTTGCCGTCAACTCGAAGGAAACGGCCCGGCGAATTGGCTACTAGCCTATAAAACTTAATGTCACATTCATTTGCAATTCAAAACTCCTCAGCCTGTATTATGCCTAATAAAATTTACATATTTAAATTAAACTGCGAAATAACAAGACACTGAAACCATCACAGGACTTAGATTACTTGGACATCTTGGCTGCGAGATTTGGGTGAGACTGGAAAAGAATAAATTCATGTAACATACCCCTCTCAGAGCTGCCAGGGACCCTCATTATCAACAGTTTATTAAAGTTCAAAGATGTGTCAAGATCAGACGTGAGGCGAGTTTTGTTGCTTTGATTAGATCTGTTTTGGTGAAAAAGCCTGCCCCAATGGAGGATGAAAAGAATAAGTTGACCGTAAGGAGAATATTTTACTGACGCTGCAATTTTTCATGTATTACATTAGCTAAGAGTTTTTGAGCTGTTTTAATAGTCTACACTTCTAAAATCTTTGGTTTCATAAAAAATCATATTTATACCTTATATTATAAATTATAAGGCATGGCTTGTACAACATATAACAACACTAGCTTTTGCCCGTGGCTCCGCCCGCGTGTTATTCGGTTTAACGACATACTGTTTCACTGACAATGAGGAGATTGTAGTTCCTAAAAACTTAGTCTCTGATAAATTCAAACCATAGATTTAAACAAAATTTAGCGATAACTTAGTTTTTGCGATAATGTCTAACTCATATATACTGAGGTAACAAACTTTTCGTTAAGCAATACTCAATAAAAATTCACTCAATTAATTTCCCTGCAAAAGATTTGTACTAAATTCCATTATCTACCGCAATATATTTTTAATTATTATTTGTATTATTTGTTTATGAAATTTTAATTTAATATACTTGGGTCTTTGGTGAAAACATTTACAAAAGAGCAGTAAAAAATAAAATTATACTTTGCTTAATCATATCCAAATTCACACTTTACTCGCAATTTGTTACAAAAAACAAGAAAACTTTTTTTTTATTATTTCAATTGATAGATCTCTTGTGAAATTATTAATTATTTCCCTCGCATTTCTAGAGCTTCTTAAACTTGGGCTCCAAACTAACGCTCAATTTATAATAACTCCTCTTTGCGGTTTAATGTTTTGCAATTATTTCATATTTATTTTAATTTTTTCGGTCCTTTTGGTTTTCTCTCCAGCACCAATTTCTTTCTTTCAATGTGTCTTCTAGAGATGGTCCATTTTGCAGGTCTCAGCAATGTAACCCTATATAACTACTATAGTTAGTCAAACCAAGAATGTTTGTATGGAGAAGATTGAATTAAATGGACACTGGGCCAAATATGAGAATACGTTTGATTTTGGGATCCATCTATCCATCAGCCTGTTTCGTCCACTGCTGGGCATAGACCTTTCCAAGATTTTGCCACTCTTGGTGGTCCTCCTGGAAGAAACGCCTTTACTCACACACGCTGGGCAGGCGGGTTGGTGAGCGCGGTGCTGAAACCCTTGCACCAGTGACGCCGCTGCCCATCACCAGCCTGTTTTATGTAAGGCCCGGCAATTTGGGATGGATATACCGCCATTCATCGGTCCCAGACAATGGTGGGCCGCCTGGTTTTGCCTGAGAGCTGTTATCTTACTCTCCCCCGAAAAACTTCGGGGGGATTTTGAGTAAGTACCTCAACAGTCGAGCCCAGCATCAGCTCTACCACCTAAAGATTTTGGGATACTAAAATATATTTCGTACATAACATAAGTAATAAATACTACATAAAAATACTTAATTCAATAATATCATTTTTGATTTGATGAATGAAACAAATCACGTTTGATTTTTATACTTTAATATAATTGACAACTGAGAAATTGAAATTCAGAATAATCTTTTCTAAAAATAAAACGAAATCAGTTTAAGACCACAGCTCCAACAAAATTGGAAAGATCGGTGGTCTAACTATTTCAGTTACTTATAAAAAATATGCGCACTTGGGGGCATTATCATGTAATAATGAAATATGACCAATGGTAATAATACGACAAAACTATTTTTTCCAAACCATTTTCCCTTTAGTATCTTTCATGCAACCTCAAATCTTTTATTTCGTGGACTAGTAGGAATGGCTAGAAATTTAATAAATATAAGAGTGTAGATTGCTACGCCAGTAACCTAAGATTTAAAATTATTTATTGATGTGTTCTATCATTGAATTCAGCGTATCGGTTCGCTGAGTTATTGGAATAACCTCTCACTGAGATATCAAGTGTGTCATACCTACCCCGCAATTTTGTCGCACTGACGTCACGATGGGTTAAGAAATGGAACAGTGTAGTTAAAATAACAAAAACTTTGTACTATTAATAAATATTATGTACTATTAAATTGAAATACTTCTGTTCACGATAGTCAATAAATTTTACAATTTATTCAAATGGTATAAAAAACTCCCCATTACTCAAAATAGTTGCGACACATACTCATAGATATCAAACCTCATTTTTCACCGAGTCTATACAATGTACGAATATTAACCGATCGCTGAAATAGCAAATGCAATTAACGTTTTAGTTTTAAAATAAATATTTTGATGCAATGTCGATCAAACGTTTTTGTAACATGTCGGATGAGTTAGATTTTTGTGCGTTTATTGGCAGTTGCTGTAATTCCAATTTATGTGTTGTTTTTTCGAGTTTGTTGCAGTTTCTAGAAATATTTATGATTTTTTATGGTTTGAATGAATGGTCTATATCTGTCATCGACTTATAATAGAGTCATATAACTTTACCTACTTGCTCACAGCTATGTTGAGTTTAGTTAGAGGTCTGTCTTAAAAATGTGTTTCCGCTATATCATTTAAAAGAAGTAAAAGTGTGAAAGGAACTACTACACATTTTTGCCCCAAATTTCAATGTTATCTAAAAGAAACTTACGTGGAAATATAAAATCTTGAATTGAAAAAATCTGGTTCTTATTCGCATCCAGAATGGAAAAAAAACGTTAAGTTTTAACTGAAATATATACGGTTACTTTTATTTATACAGCCAAACTCATAACGAATACTCGGTAAGTGATCAGTAACAAGGTTCGACGACCCTTTTTTTAAAATTGTTAATTGTTCTTTTCGTGTTCCTTAAAAACGCAAGCCCAGCTCCGAGTCAATCACTGTGGGACGTCAAGTTTTATTTTGCGAAATTAGCAAAAAGTGTTATCGGTCCATATTACTAATCACTTAGTAAGTGTCACTTACCAATCCTCCAGTATGAGTTTGGCTGTACAAATAATGGTCACCTCATAAACTAGTTAACACACCATAAACGGGAACACGAGTTAGTATCTGTAAATATAAACCAAGAAATTGGAACTCCATAAATAACTATTATGAAGTATAAGTCGCCGCAATTCCATTGATTGCTGCAAAATGCGAACCGAAAATCGTCAGAAAACGTTCAAGCTTTACTACATTCTCCTAGAGTTTTGTGGAGCACAGTTTTTCGCCATTTTCTCGAGCGTGAGATTTTCGTTGCAAAATCGAGCGGAATCGATGTACCGGCTAGAGAAGATATTGAAGAGTTATAGTTTCTATCAACAAGTTTTAACCTTTCAAAGAAAAGCGTGAAATTGTCGAGTTCTACGATAGAGATTTTTCTCTTAAGAAATTAAAATTTACTTATCTATTATAGGTAATTACTTCCGAGTATTTTGATAGTTGCCTATAAATATTGTTTCTGGATTCCGTTCTTTAAATAATATCCCAAAAGCGAGAGGTAAAATTACAAATATAGTTCTTGCATCATAAATAACACGATACCTTGCTTAAATTACGTTCTTAACAAATTAATTAATTAATTTTGTTTCTAACTTAAATTAGCACTCTGAATAAACAAAACAGACAACAAAGGCGAAGCTGAAATAACAGAAATTTAACCGAAATAATTAGACTAATGCAGGGAATGAACCCGAGACCGCTTTAAAGCAGTAAAATACCAAATGACCAATATTTCTGAGTCTCTGTTAAGGTTTTTCGAAGCTGGGGATAAAGGTGGTTTTAGATTGGGTTTGTGTTTTTCCGTTGTGGTTCAGGCAGGGCGTGTTTCAATCCACTTTACCTAGGAGTGGAGACATACGACTTCACGTTGCAAGTCACCTGCACTAATGGGGTTTGTTACATTTCAACGACAACGACCAGCGAAAAGGGATAAGGGAAAACGAGCACGATTCATCTACACCAGTGAAAATGTTACATTAAAAAGTCTTACATAATATACGAGTTACCGAAGACATGTAATACATGCAAGAGTAGAGATGTATAAAAAGTTTCTAAATTGTGGAAAAAGTTCCTCTTTGACTTATTTACGTAAGAGTAATTTCTGGTAGTTTATAATAATATCTTGGTGTTTGTTGTCGTTTATGAACTACCCAACAGAACTGTACTGTTTTTACACAATCTTCCAAGGGTTATTGTAATTTTTCTACTTTGATAATCTTCCAGTGACATAATGGAAGTTTATACTTGAAAAATTATGTAACTATAAATGAGTTGATATTACAAATATATGTAGTTTGAACCATTCTTAAAATAACAATTTTACTATTCCGTAAACAGTAATTAAAATAATAATAATTTCAAAAAGGTAGTCGTTAAAATAACATCTACTCACAGAAATGAACAAACAGAGTGGACACGGGCTCTTAATAAGTAAATCTGCTTACTTGTACGTTTTGACACGTCCCAATTTGCGTTTAAATGAGGGTACATCAAAGTCAAAAGGGCGGTAATGACATTCCCTTGGGAGTTCTTTGATCCGATGATGGAATACAAGTGGCTGATTTACGTATTTATTCTATGAACGTTGATTTTATTAGAGTTTACCTGTTTCTCAGGTGGCGCTTTCGTTTGTTGGACTATGTTGCAGAGACATTGAAAAACCCAGGATTATAGGAGTATCCTTGGTTTCATTATTCACTATAACATATAGTTTGTAAATCAATGGCAACCCTACTATATTTTTGACCCTTTTTAGGGTTCCGTAACCAAAGTGTATCAAACGTCAAAAAATATGATGTAAATTAATTACATTTTGGATTAATTTTACTTTTCGGCTTAGTCGCACCAGTCATCATAAATATTAATCAAATGATCCAATACATAGGTAGTTAAATTAAAATATATATATTATTGGCTATTTAAAGCTTTTTATTTCTTCATTTTGAGATATTAATAACAAAATATTGTTTTTTCGAAATATATTTCGGCCCACTTTGGGGCCGGCATCAGTCGAATCAATTATTGAAATCATTCGACTGATGCCGGCCCCAAAGTGGGCCGAAATATATTTCGAAAAAACAATATTTTGTTATTAATATCTCAAAATGAAGACATAGGTAGTTACGGAGACTTAACTACATACCCTTATAAAAGTTGATATGTACCTAACATACGATTGTAAATAGTCAATCTTGCTCCTATAACCGTAATAGAATCCAAATTGAAACACTCTCATGTAAAGAGTGCAAGTCATGAAAATAATCAAGTAAAGTTCTTCGGGCGAGGGAGAACATATTTCCAAATTGCGACTTTCTATTAGTCAAAGGGACAAGGGTTCTAGATTTCGTTCGCAGCGCATTTTGTTGATTGCATCTCTGTGTTGGGTATTTATTACGGTGTATAGAGAATATAATTTTAATAGATTTATTTAATTATTAATTATTCTTTCACCCGTAATTATTTAATCTCTGCCACGTTTACCAAGGTCACTACGATGATAAAAAAAATTGCATCTGAATCCGTTGATTGGTTCTCGAGTTAAAACGGAACATACATACAGGAAATAATAAAAAAAATTAGTTTTGGTCTCAGTACAATACCAATAACACATTTAATTTAAAATTTCGCAAAAATACTCAATGTACTACAGACAATACTTTTTTAGTAGGTACTTTATATAGTATAGATATTGGTCAAAGGGACAAGGGTTCTAGATTATGTTTTTATTGCGAAATGCATCGCTTTGGAATACTCTAAATATTATTATTAGAGTGCATTACAAACTAGAAAAGATAAATTAGAGACAAATGTAAGGACAAGAATTTGAAAAATATCCTCGGGCCAGGATTCGAACCTGCGACCTCTTGTTATCAAGACAAGCGCGCTACCAATTGTCTCTAATTTATCTTTTCTAGTTTGTAATGCACTCTAACTTCGTTCGCAGCGCATTTTTGTTATTCATTACGGTGTGTTAATAGTATTATACATAATGAATAACAATTATTTGGTTAGATTAATTTTATTAATTATTAAGTTACTAATTGCTTCGTTGATGTGATATGAAAGTATAAAATCTCAAGTGACTACTTACTTATTAAAAAATAATTTAAGGAATCTAAACAATAAGCTAGAAAATGTTGATCGTTAGGTTTAATGCTAAAATATCTGACTCAGAATTGTTTTGCTCATTTAGACAAAAAACGATTCCCAAAAATAACAAAACTCATAAAAGCATTTGTCTCAAAAGTCTAGATTTATTCAATCGAAAACAAGGAAATTTTATTAAGAATTGTAAGGGAAAATGTCTGACTGAGCTAAGAAATTGTTTCGAGTGATTTCAGAATCGCAGCCCTTCGGCTTAACTCAAGCCTCAATTTAGAAATCAAATAAAAGAACAGATAGAATTTGCGTTTACAATATTATGTCTACGTATATTGTTAGAAACTTAGTAATCTGTGCTAACATATGGTATACAGAATCAATCGCCCAGAACTGATTTGATTACATATTTACCAACACACATAGTTGATTCAGTAACAAGTTTGGCGTTTGTTGCGTCTTTTATTATTATTTGTTAAAATGTGTTCGAAAACGCCGTTAATTGTGCGTTGTGAAGGTTAAAAGTATGTGATTCTATGAAAGACGCCTTGTTCAAGAAACCTTTAGTAAATTTGCATTCATTATGTAATTTTTTTGGGTTCCGTACCCGATGCCAAACGGGACCCTATGAGCCTGTCCACACGGGGCGCGTTGGGTTTGCGTTACGTCGTTGAAATTTTATAGTAATATCGACGCATCGTGTGGCTTTTAGGGTATTTTTTATTTTTGTATGAAATTCGAAGACGCAACGCAAACGTAACGCGTTGTGGGCCGGCTCTATCACAAAGCCTCCGCTGTCTGTTCGTCTGTCACAGGTTCAACCGTTATATGTAGTTGGAAAGTTGTCATTTTTACAGAATACGTATTACTATGGCATAGTAAAAACAAAATAGTAAGCTATCTTCACAGAGATGTCCCCCGCGCGGCTTATATGCGTGTGAGCCTGCACAGGCCTGCATATCACACAACGACAATATCTCAGGCGGTTTCTGGCGGTGTGACTCGGGTCGGCAGCGCTCCGCAGTACAACGCGCGCCGCCGCCGTTCCTCGCATCGCCGCTAAATAAATTGACAACCCTGCAACAGTAGGCATTTTAGCCTCGCACTATGGCCTCTATCACGCACGACAAATAATAAAATATTGAAAAAACAAAATTAAGTCCCCATACAACTAACCTCGAAAAAATTTCATTATTTAAGCGTTATTGGTTTTGGCTCTTGCTTAAAGACGGTAAAGCATACGAGTTTTAAATTTGGTCAGATTGTAGGACATATTCTTAACTACAGTAAAACGCTAAATAATGAAAAGTTGACTTCCGTACGCAGACGGTGCCAATTTTTGTCAGGCGCTACCATTTTAACGCCTTGTTTTTTGTGGCCTTGACGTTGTTTTTGCATGTATGCTTTAAATATGTATGTATGTATTTATGTTTAGTTATAAGTATATAGGGTCGAGCATGCGTATTTGGAAAACCCTGAATACCCCGTAGCGTACGGACAGTTGAAAGAACACGATGAAAATACTTACATTTTGTTCAGAAATCAGGTAGTAATATTGCACCAAATCCTTACTCGTGAACACGTTATTCGTTACAGTAGATTGGAAATGCGGATTGCAAAGCTTATACGCGTGATACTCAGATTTCGTTAAAGTGGTACAGATAGCAAATAAAACTCATTTTAGAAAATATCTTGAGCTATTTCTAACCAACGACAATCATGTGTTTGACCTATTTTTTGCCAAACGGATTTAGATAAACTATTATACAATCCAGCTTTAATTTATTTCAGTCATAATCGTTTACCTATTTTCGAATCTGTTTTGCATAATCCTATTTAGGATTAGACCCACATAGTGCTGAAATTAATTTAGGCAATACAACCCATTCATTTCCTTAGTTAAGTCACAAAGAGGACGTAACAATCATTAGGGTACTGTTAGCCTGAAAACAGTTAAATTAGACCTTATTGCGAAAGAGGAAGGTTCAATTGAGATTAATGTTTTTTTTCGTGACAAGCGAGTACACCCTGAAAAGAGCGTAACGTTGCAAGTCACCTAACTAATGAACTCAAAGTATTTTTTTCTTCTTGAGCTTCAAGCTGCTTCATAGCTAGCATGAACACCAACCTACTTATCTAAGTAATATCGTTATACCGCTGAACTTTGCGACTAGGTTATTAAGAAAATTATCATTCTCGCAACTACGATTTGGCGACGACGCATTCTTTTTAAATAAATTAAATTTATATCACTGCGGTATAGAACATCAGAAAAGTAAATCTGGACGTGAGAAGCTCTGAACCGGGATTCGGACCCGGGACCTCTCGCTTACCGGGCGGTTGCTCTACCAACTGAGCTATCCCGTTCTCAGCATGACCTGCGGTATTGGAAATCACAAGCGTAAATTCGCAGGTCATGTTGAGACATTTGCTTTTCTGAATTTCTATACCACAGTGATATAAATTTAATTTGTTGTCTCCTTGCGATGGATAAATCGTTAATTGTTTAAAAATATAGACATTTATTTCTATCATAGTTTCTTTTTAAATAGTTATCTAACTAAGGAATAAATCCTACATAGTCCAGATCAGGGCGACAGTGCAGCAAACAATTGGGATAAAATGTTTGTTTTGTTTCATTACGATGGTATTTTTAATGTTCCAAAGCATTTGGTCGACGCCACATGCTTTAGGCTATAATATTTCGTAGTGTGTTGTCTGTAACCCTAGATGTTTGATACGTTGACCTGCGGCCTATTATGTGACCTGACTCACCTAGTTGAGATAATAATAGTACATTACGATACGAGAGCGATGAAAAGTTTCTCGCACGAGTTTCGTATAATATTTTATAGCACAAGTGCGGAAAATGCCGACTTAACGCAAGCGCAGCGTGCGTAAAGTGGTCATTTTACGCACGGTGTGCTATAAAGACTTTTAAAATTGCCTTTAGTGTATATTGAATTGTTCACGAGCTGTGACGTCACTTTAAGCACGAACTTATCCTTAGATAAGTAATCGGAATCCAATAGTGTTTTTAACGTGTGGCAACCAGTTGCAACCGACTCAACGATACATAATCTATGGGCTGGACGTCTATTCTGGTATTCTGGTACGTGCGCAAAAATTGCTAAGGTAGATTTCGGGTGATTTAAAATGGGATTTTCTACGTATGTGTATTGAATTTTAGGGTTCCGTACCCAAAGGGTAACCAACGGGACCCTATTACTAAGACTCCGCTGTCCGTCTGTCTGTCCGTCTGTCACCAGGCTGTATCTCAAGAACCATGATAGTTAGACAGTTGAAATTTTCACAGATGATGTAGGTATTTCTGTTGCCGCTATAGCAGCAAACACTAAAAAACAGAATTAAAAAAATATTAAAGGGGGCTCCCATACAACAAACGTGATTTGTTTGGCGTTTTTATAGATAATGGTACGGAACCCTTCGTGCGAGAGTTCGACTTGCACCTGCCCGGTTTTTTTATTCACAGCCTATATTCCTTAATATTCCATACTTTTCATTTGATTTATTTTATTTTGATATTTTCCAAAGGTTCAAAGTTCAAGTGGCCCATGCTAACCAAACAGTTACCTCCATTTTGCAAAAGCTTTTCCCCTTAGTTACATAACGTGGGAACATTGTTTGTCATAATGCATTATCAAATTATTTCTATGTTGTTAATTCTTTTTCAATAATTTTCTTTTTTTCCGGGGAGCAAATGTCGGACAAGTCGAGTGTGGAGCAGCCGCCCCTTAAATACCTTCTCCCGCCAAAGGTTCAAAGTTCAAGTGGCCCATGCTAACCAAACAGTTACCTTCATTTTGCAAAAGCTTTTCCCCTTAGTTACATATGCATGCGGCAGAAATAAATGTATTCACGGAAACGTCGGGACTGTGCTGTTTTAACATTGTTACTAATGATTTTAACACTTACGTGCGAGCTTGTAGAATAGGGAGGCACTAGAAAGGAAGTAGAATGGCGTTTGATTTACGAGAAAGGTCAGCAATACGCTAAGCGTTTTTAGGTTTATTTCAGTTGTTTTTATCGATAGTGCATTCAACAATACTTTTATATACTTAAACCTATACCGGAAAACGTTACCAGCATTAGTGATCAATCAGTATTCAATATTCAAGCTAAAGTACAGATAAAATAACTTTTTTTTTCTTCCTATATTCCGTATTTATTTATTACTATCTTTTTACCCGCGGCGCGGCGTTTATCTATCCCCTGCTTTCGGCCTGGGCGTTATTTCATCAACACTCCTTAATTATGGCCTTTATGTTGGCCAGGGATTACTATCATAATGAAGAAAACCGCATCCAAATCCGTTGAGTGTCGCTCAAGTTAAAACGGAACATACGGACCGACAAAAATTCAGTGAAACTAGTCAGGCGAAATCTGACTATTAAATCGTGAGAGCCGTTTCGATATCAGTATGAATTTAAACCACGAATCTTTTAGTAGTAAAATACATTCCATTAAAAAATAAATATATATTCGGTGTAGAGACATGGCTTTTTACTAGCTTATTATTGGTGTAGATTAGTTATAAATATAGATATAAAATGTGACCTCCCTCTCTCTGTATGTATAACCAAAGAATTTTAGTACTAGCTCATAATTTTCGTGATGAAGCCCGGCATCAGCTCTACCATCTACAAAAGCCCATCACCAGTTAATTATTTTTATCACCAATCGTTACAAATCAGAAGAAACAACCCTCAACAAAAATATTTAGGAGTGTCACGTAAATGTGGAGCTTTCATTTGTCACAAACTCCATTTCCAATTGAAATTGGTCAGAATTCTGGAGTTCAGTTCAGGAATACCAATAAACCATGAACCTGACAGCTAATTGCGCACTCGAATCAATGGGCAGATTGGGCACGTCTAATTATGAAGCAAATACAATTTTGTAACATATATTACTCGTATGCTGCAATGATTTACGCTAGGATAAACAATTATTGCAGTAATTTTGTATTAAATTACATAGGAGTTAAATACCAGAATGCATCAAATTATTCTTAGGCTGAGTGTGTACAATCGTGAGCAATTTAAACCATACATGCCACCGTTTTAGTATAAAATTTGATAACCCGTTTCTCTGTTGTTTTTCGTTATAAACTACAGTTCAAGACCTCTTTAGTTTAGAACAAACATTTTAAAAGTGACTATCTGGCTTAAATGTAAAATTTTGGTATGGATATACAATTTAGGGCAAAAAAACAATTTTGTATGTAAATCTGTACAGCTTGATATCCTTAAAACAAAATCAATATGCAATATTTTGGCCAAATGGTGACTTTTAAAATATCATTACCAAATGATAGAGGTCTATTACTTTGGTTTATAACGAAAATCAACTGAGAGACGGGTTATCAAATTTTGTACTAAAACGGTGGCGTGCCTAGGCCCTTTATAGGGCTATGATGCTGCAATAAAACTGCCAATATGTAGCCTGTCATACTGATGTCCGTACATTGTAAGACAATTTAAAAGGATATTTTTCATGTTAAAAGTGAAAAGTTTCTGGGATAAAAGAGATATTTATGTAGTATATTGTCGATTATTAACGAATGATAATTATGAAATAGACGAATTATGTGTCAAGTTCAAAGCATTTGGTCTAATCTCAGCTGACTTCTCTAGGAGTTAAGCGTGATTTTATGTATTTATTTTTTCTGTTAATCACACTAATATTATAAATGCGAAAGTTTGTGTGTGTGGCTGCGTTTGTGTGTGTGTGTGCGTTTGTTTGTGTATGTGTATGTTTGTTACTCTTCGACGCTGAAACAGCTGGACGGATTTGGATGAAATTTGGAATGGATATAGCTTATACCCCAACTTAACACATAGGCTACTTTTTATTCCGGAAAAAGCATGTCGTTAAACCCAATAACACGCGGGCGGAACCGCGGGAAAAAGCTAGTATAAAATAAAATAATATTTCTTTACTGTCACATCAAAACATTTCCACGCTTAAAACCGACGGTAACTGGAAGTAGATTTTTTCAAGATGAACAAATCAACATCTAGCATACTTGATTTTAGAAGAATCTTTTGTATCCACGTGATAACTTCATAATACCCGTGTTTTAAATACATATGTATATTACATATGTGTGAAAATCACGAAAGTTTAAAGTTTACAACAACTGTTTGTAAAGTGGTATTTTAAGTAAGAAGGTGAACAAAAAGTAGTAGTAGTAGGGATTATGGGTTTTATGAGAACGTTTATGGCTAGCAATACAGTTTCAGAAAGCAAATTGATTTGGTCGATGTTGAAAGCCAAATTACTTTTTCATCAACGCCTTGCAACCTTTTGAATGTCGTAATTTAAACATAAAAAAACATAATTGAAACTGTATAAATTCTATTATTTCTAGTAGATATCTAATTCTGTATCAGAGTTAGACGGCACTTAAAATCTTGAAAGTAAAAGTTAAATAAAAATTACCAAGGCGAATTTTTCTTTACAAGAACCTTAATATTTTACAAAAAGGCCTCTTCATTCAAATAACATTTTTGGCAATATTTAACCATTATGGAGTTGAAGTGAAAATTGAATTTGATGAAACTTTCTACTTTAATTCAATATTACATTATGCGCGGCGTTCAATATAACTTTCCAATAATTCACTTTATTTATATAGTGATTATTTCTTTCAATTATTACTTTAGTACGTCTATTGAAGGTGAGTGGTTAGAACATCAATCATTTTCACTTCTATGATCTTTATGTCGACCGAAAATTCGATAAAAGAGTGAAATGATAATTGAGGGCCCTTTCACATTGTCATAAAATCTTAAGATTGATGTATAATGTTCTGAGGAGGACGCAGATAACATAGACGCGGGGTTGTTAAGTATTCGGTTTTTTACCGAACTGTTCGGTATTTCAGCCCTGTTACCAGTATTTGATATGGCAAAAATGCCGAGGTATGAGAGGTTCGATATTAGTTCAAATCCATGTATCACTATCTCGGTGCATAATGCACATCATAATATTGTTTTCCTTACTTTTGAATAAAAAGTATGCAATAAGTGTGTTTTAAAGCAACTTGCGGAAACTGCTTGTTAATAGTTAGGTGATCACATGAAAATTATTCTATTTTATGCGTTACATTTTAGCTGCATTACATTACAACTGTAAACACGCTTTTAAGTTTGTTAATGTAATGCAAAGAAAATGTAATACAATAAAGTACGTAATTTTTTGTGAAGATTTCATTATTAATAAACTTTTTCCATAAGTTGCTTCAAAACACATTTATTGCATACTTTTTATTCAAAAGTAAGGAAAACAATATTGTGATATGCATTTTGTACCGAGGTAAAAAGTTACCCCCTTAAATATTCATATTACTTGAAGAGTAAATTTTAATTTTCTCAAAGCTGTTGACTAGCAATCTATACTTTTAATACCAATAATTAAGTAGTCGTGTCTGCACATTGAATATATTTGCGGAATTTTTGTTGAGGCCAAAACTACAATTTCCAAAAATTTTGTCTCTCTGTCTTTATATGTACGTAAGTACTCGTATGTTCCGTTTTAACTCGATAACCACTCAAAGAATTTTGATGCTCTGTTCTTTATTATCACCGTAGTGACCCTGGGCAACAAATAGGCTATAAAGATTGTTCATAAAATAGCCGGCAAGCCGAAAATCGCCGCGTTTTGTGTGGTAAGTAAAGACCCAAGCCGTCGCATAGGTAACCGCGAAACGCAGACATTATTCGATTTATTGTTCTGAGATTCGATACCTCGACATTGCATTGCTTCCATGACGACGTCTGACGTCATTATAGATACTCGTAGACGTCTATAAACGTCAGACGGTCAAAGTTGAGTCTGAGTGTTATATTTTTTAAACAACATGGCAACTAAAATGATATCTCTGCATAGGTCGAATTCATACAAGAAAACTCACCCCATAGTATTCCTTCAAATATATTGTCTGACCCCCCCTTTAACTCCGAATCTACCCCGTGGATACCATGGCGTGAAATGACGTCCTTGTCTCACACCGGAATATTGTCAAACAACATGTTTGGTACGGAGATAGCCAACCTTGCACTTCATTCTGATGGGATGAAACATGGTACAATTCAAATACCTTTTGTAGGTAACATTCAAGAAGTGGTAATTCGCGGAGAGCTTTTTTTTCATAGGGGCAAATTATTGCACTTATCTCTGAAAGAAATCAACTGAGAACTAAAATGAGTGTACCGTTGGACACCGGAGACATAGTACCAACCTTTTTAGATATTTTTCTACTCCTGCGCTGCCTGCTTGGTATCACCACTTCTTAAATGTTACCGTAAAATTTACCTTGAGGCCTGCAAGATCTGTCAGCACCATAGGTACATATTTGAGGATGAGAGAGTTAGAAATACAAATTGTATAACGCTGTCCTGCTGTCACAGGGCTCAAGCTGTATTTTATGGTCTGTAGTTTCATCCCAGCAGAATAAAGTGTAAGGTTGGTTAGAACCTTATACCTTCCCTACTAGTTTGCTATCATCTTTGTACAATCAGTGTCAGTGTTAACATACGTTTTTTTTTATTTGCCACATTTTGCAATCTCATATTTTAATTACCAGACTTTACATTCTTCTACAAGCCAGACTGTCCTTCGCTTCAGAGTTTAGAGCTAGACAACAAAATAATTAGTATTTGACAGATTTACTCAGACTATTAAAAACCTAGACAAACATTAAAACATCCCACGAAACCAAAAGTTAATGCAGACAGTTATTAATTTAAGCTCATTACTTCAGCAAAATGTCTGCCTGCTGTATATGCAATTGTAAGAGTCGGAATGGAAACCATTATCATATAAATCAACGTTCATAAGAACCTAGACTGGGTTTTGTTGCACAAAATGAAGAAAGTCCGTAGTCAACATTCCCAGCGGGTGAGGCAACGAACGAAAAACGAAAAAAGCCGATTTCTTCCGAGGAACGTCTACACTTAAAGACGGTTTAAGAATTGTATATTGTCGCAGTTTGAATAAATCATAAGACGCTAACATAACGGTATTCAGTATCATTTACGTATTTTAACGACAAGAGGTTTTCAGGTGTGAGTGAAGCATATTAAAAAACGTTAACTTTCAAAAGTGAATAGATGTTACAAAGTCAGTAATGACGCTCGATTATCGCAAGCGGGCACGCGTCGCATCATACTTCTAAAGTCCAGCTAATAAACCTTCGATAGGCGACATACTCTGCGATCCCTTGTGACACGTAACTGATACGTCTGAAAGCGCAGTTCTTCTACAAAGGTGGAGTAGGTAATGCGAAAGAAGCGATAAAAAGCTACGCGCGGCAATGTTCCGGCAGCGCACAACATAGCATGCATGAGTTGATGTTCGCCCCAACTGCGCACGATCGCATCCGCCACGCTCCGGAAAAATGAACCTCTCATGAAATTTAATGTGGAAATGTCTTGAAACGACGCCAAAACCCGCGCTTGAATTATTTATGATTCGCTATTTTAATGGCGTCCCCGTTCGTTCATTATGGCGAGAGTGTTTCTTAATTTCGAGAACGCCGTGCTTGAAATGCGTAACAAATCGCAACATCAAATAAATAGCGTAAATAAAATTCATATTTTACTTGTTTTTCCTTTAGTTGTAAATTATGTAAGTAAAAATTATTTATGTGTCCCGGTATTTAGGTATCAATCTTGAATTCAAAGGCGTGGGTAGGTTTGCATTCTGCACGTTGTCACTTGTGGCGGTAAATCTGTCGCCCACGTATCAAACCTGCCCATCAACTAACTTTCTGCACTATATATATGTCAATATAACCTTATATTTCTCTAAAGAGACTACAATCTAAATGCACCTTTGTTCATAGGAAATAAGAGTATAAAGGTCGGTTCGAAGGTCAGTACAAACACCTACAAGGAGGTTGTGTCGGCGTCAAAAGCAATAAAATAACATAAAACTTATCAGTTGCGAACGTTTTATTTGGAAATATCTCTAGCTAAAGCCTCCAACCTTCATACATTTCTATTTATTTCACGTAATAAACTTTTATGATTCGGAGATAGACCATCTGACACGATAATTTCTCAGTAAGTAGTTTATTTGATACCGAGAACTGTAATTTCTTAGATGAGAAAAGTCTGGACAAGTTTCATATAAAATTGTCTTTCTACGAGTATTTTATGATGATTGGTTCATTTGTTTTCAAGCTACAAGAGGCGTTGACAGACATAACAGAAACCGATTACAATACAATTTCCAGTTTTCTGAATCATAGATCAATTTATTAATAAATAGATTCGGTAATACCGGTAGGTTCGTAGAAACATCGCAGTCTCAGCGTCAACATTAGAACCGAAATGTTATGTAAACATGACGAGTATCTCTCCCCAGACCTGCCCCGAGGTCGCCCCACTGAATAAATAACGTAGCAAAAGCAAACTCAAACAAAAGTAAATTTATTCACCAAATACGACGATTAATACACGATCTCTCACGAAGGAGACGACAGATTTATGTTATATTTGCTCTAGAGGAAAGTCTTGCTCTCTATTTATAGTTTCAGCGTTTCTACAAACTACTACATATTTGAACAATATTAACCAATATTCACATTAGAATTTAATCCATAAATAAAATGAATTTGCTTTAGCTTAAAAGCTTTGCCTCAAATAACATGAATCGGCATGAAAACTTTTTAGGGCCATCTTTGTCTTTTTCTCAATATTGGAATGATTTAAAATGATTATGTGACGATAGGAGATTTTGGCAGTTCTTGTTTTTTTCTTTCAATGTATTATTGCTAGATTCTTCAAACCACGAAGAATAAAGTACGGTTTTGCTAGGATTCTGATATTAAAACGTTAAAATTTTGACATTACTTATGTGTTTATTGTGTTTAATCCGTTCATTAAAAGATAGATTTCGCATTTTGAAAATATCTTATTGGTAAAACTTTATTTTCGGTTCGAGGGTATTTTCAAATCCAACATGTTAAAAAAATTGAGCCGCACATAATATTTATGTTAACTCAAAATGTAAACCTTAGAGTAATAATGTATATTTTCTAAGATGTAAGCTAACTGAAGTAGCGACGTGATTTTCTGTAAAATTTACAAGGCTTTTTACAAAATAAAATAAAAACATTGTGAACATCGGTCACGGTTAAAATCATAAAAAAGAAAGTTTGCTTGCTGTCGGGCGAACAACATCAGTTGCTGCGGAGCGGCTGGGCGGGCAACACATCAGTTGCTGCGGAGAAGCCGAGCTAGCAACACATCCCGAGGATGCCTCGTTCAGAGGCGAAACACGTGTCGATAAGTTTTCTTGCTTGTTATTTAAGATTGCTTTGCTTGTATTGCTTGCTTGTTGCATGTTTTTATGCGGGCGGGCGGGCGGTGCACGAGTCTGCATTTTGAATAACACGACAAGAATTGTTTAGCAGAATATTGAAAGTTTACTTATTTGTACTAAACTAAGAGTTTTTATTTTGTTATTACATATTTGCAAAATGTTTGTTGGTCTTACTTTTAGAACATTAAGTCGCTGCTAGCTGACGGACTATATAAATAGCGGCCTTAGGCATTATTTTAATTCATTTGACCCTTTATTGTTTGTGGGTTATCAGCATGAAACTTTACCGTAAAATAATACTCGTAATAACGTAAACTTTCAACGGTAAACAAGCTTTAAATATATAGCCTAGGGGTACTGAAAGATGTTAGGTTTCTTGGGCCGTGTAAATATTGAATTTGGCTAAATATTTGTCTTGGCTAAAATTCGCGCATTAAAACCTATTTATCAAAATCAGTCACTTAATTATTTGTTTCGTAATGGTAAGGAACACAAAAATATGAAATTTGGGAGAAGAAGAATAAGTGTTAAGAACTGGACGTCTTCTAGACGTGGAGACTCTGATGTGTAATATGCAGAGAAACGATGGTTACAGGATTACAGTGTTTAATGTATAAAAATAACAAAATAATACATAACACGTAGTGCTTATGCTACGGTTTGGAAGATAATGAGTTCGCGCTCCGTCAGGTGGCACGGCAGCTAGTCAATCCAGTTCTCGTCGTCTTATGCGTGTGTGTGTAAACTGTGTGATGCGATTCGTGCGCACGCACACGAAGGCGTTAACAATAAGAAATATAATCGAGACAATAAGGTTCATTTTTCAAAATATCACCTAATACTTTCAGTTACGGAGTAAAGAGAAACAGCTTTGTTGGGATCAAAGGAAAATCGCCTTTCGCCGGAAATTGCACTTCCGACGCCTAGACGCCCGCCACGGGCGCCAGCCGCTTCATTTTCATCACTTAGTCTGTTTACTTACTCTAATTATTAACTGTGTACAAACTAAATTATTAATCTAAGGGCTATTGATAATACAATTATCACATTTTTTCTTAAAATGGTCATAACCTCTACACCGATAGAAAAGAATATTGAAGTTCAGTTTGAACATAAATCAATTTTTACTCCGCGAAATCCCATACGGCTGCCGCAGGCCCCAACGCAACTTGACTACTTTTTATTTTAGAAAGTTACGTTTGGAAGTTACTGGCCAGTTGCATCAAAAGCCAAATGGGATCAACTTGCGCCATTATCATTTAGTTTTTACTAAAAATACGAAGTATTTTTGAAATTGAGAAGTAAAACCAAATGTCGCTGTCAAAATGCCTTAATTACCACACTAGCTTTTGCCCACGGCTTTGCTCTTATGGAAGCGTCTTTTAATATCGACACTTTTCAGCTTGACGGTTTTTTTATAAATACGCCATATAGCCTATAAATGTCGACCAGATTCACTACGATGATGATGATACGATGATAGACCGCCAATTGTACCCTGTTAACTTATATTTTAAAATTTATTGTTTTTTATTTCTCTTTTGGTGTGCAATAAAGAATATTGTATTGTATTGTATTGTATAGTAAAGAAAATCGCATTCAAATCCACAATGACTTGGTTTTTACCTTGTAGAATCGCAAGGTATGCTCGTACATCTAGTCATTGTGAAAACATCTATAAATTAATAAGGGTGTATAGGGAGGCATTTATTTTTTAAACTAATAAGTTTATGAATTTCACAGCAAATTACATTAGGATATATACATATTTTTGATAAAACATTGCCTATGCCAATAACAAAACTAAACAAAACAAAAATATGCGAGTGGATTCCTGTTTTTTGCTACAAGTTTGCTACAAGTTCTTTACAAGTGTGTGTTTGTGTGTAAGTAGGTATATTATATATGCATACATTATGCTTTGTGGTTTTGCAGGTTTGTTCGTTAAACTTAAGAATAACAAGTTATTCTTCAGTATTTTTAGATTCCACGAAGCTCTGAAAATTCAGATACCTTTGGATAAGTAAGACGCATAGAACAAAAAACTAATTAAGAGTCAGAGCGTAACGAAGGGAATGAATGAATGAATGAACGAAATAAATTCATCATTCAAAGCGCTCAGAGAAGTAAAACCGCAGGACTTAGCCCCGAGTCCGTAACTCCGTAAGACTCTGTAACTTTATTAGTGTACAAACTTGCATTAAGAAAATTTAAGACAGCTCTCTCCAGAGGCGCACTCTAGTTTCCAACTGGATGTCGGTTTCGGATTTCGGAGGCTTTTCGAATTTACTCGTACAACTACAAGCAAGTCTTCCGAAGATGATGGTGCGGGCAGCGAGTTTACAAAGACTATACTATTTGAGTCACGGTCCAGACTATGATAGATTAGTTTTTATCTGTGTATAACAGAAAATAGTTTGTAAGTATTAATTATGATATATTAACTCGTCGGAAAACTAAGTCCGATTGACTCAAATAGATAAGCTTTTGTAAGAAGTGACCGATTTACAAAACCTAGTCGGCTTTGATATTTCATTCAATCAGATAGCAAAGGTACAAAAAATCGAGTTCAACCTACATCGGTTGCTAGAAGAAAAGATAAAGGATTACAGGGAAGCAGTCGCTTTCAATTAGGTAGAACAACCGAAATTATATAAGAAAATGATAAACCCTAAAGACCACACAACACTAATTTTATTATTGTTAAATTAGGAACTTATTACAGAACCTGTTTCTGTCATTGTCCTCTCATAAGCAACTAGACTCACAATCTCGCTCAAAAAGTGTCCGCGGTGCATTTTGTCATCGCTATGGGGTGACAAATTCGAATGACAATTTCGTACAACTGACATTGCATCTTATGTTAACGATATAACGTCCTAATTTGGTTGAATATTTTTCCTACTATGAACGTTACAGGTTCGGACACTTTCTGACGAACTTTTCTTAGAGACTGTGTGTCTTGTTGTTTATGAGAGGTCAATGGTTTCTGTGCCATAATTTGAAATTATATGTTTTCAGACTTATTACCATTGTTATTAAAGTCCTTATTAACAAACCACATACTTCTTAGAAATTTATGGGAAACGGACTAGCATTTGCTAAAGTAATATTGAACCTACCATCATCATCTCAAAGTCTATTTTACTATAAATACAATAGACTAGATTTTTATGCAAAGACAAAAACTAATCTATTATAGTCGGGACTGTGGCTCAAACTGAAATAAATTTGTAAATTCGCGTGTGGCAGGAAGCAATTCGCATTGATAAAATAAATGTGCCCATGTACTAAGTATGTATCGATATTAGAAGTATCTCTTGTTCTTTTATATCTAGTGATATGGGGTCATTGACATTACAAACTATGGACCTCGGGTCTACTATAAAATTACCAAAAAAGTGTCCTTAGTGCAGTATCAAAATATAAAGAAATAAAACATTTTAATTTGCATCGTATGTCATTGCTGCACGGCTTAATTTTGATTGACGTGTGATTGACACCCTTTTTTAATTTTTAATGGTTTTGACTCTCTTGGTTCGGACACTTGAGCACAGACCCGGTGTCCATTTGGTAGTACGTCAGTGTATGGGAATTTATTACGTTCAACCAGCCGTTCTCTGAACTTGGAAATATAATTTTAATCTGTAATGAAACTTAATCAGTGTGAATATTATAGTAAAATTAGGTAAATTATAATATGGAATTAACACGTGATTTCTCGTCAACATCGTCCTAGTTGTGCATTTATTTACAGAGTACACAATTATATTATACTTTCACAATTTATATTTTTTAACCTTTTCAAGTTCAGTTTAGATTTTTACAGACTGTTTTATTCACTACGTAGTAGGTAGGAGTAGGTACCGTACCTAAAACCAAAAGAGAAATGTAACCCAATCTTTATTGGATTCGAAGTGCTGCTTAACATGTATTAAATACGCATACTTGGGTCGCCTGTGAAAAATAATCTTCACCTGACCTCCGTAGAGTCTTGTGCGTAGGACGCGGACGTAGTTACGTCACAGTATGTGGTTCGAAAGGCCACATTTTTAGAATGTTTCTCCGAATATTAACTACCTACCTTTTTCTAAGTCAGTTCTTGGTTTTTTTGCAAACCTCTTTTCAACTACGGCGCTCGTAGTAATTTGTGTGCTACGCCGTTAGCCGCGTATTGACTGAGCGAGCAGTTTCGCGAGGCAGCCTCGCGCGGCAAATTATCGCTAGGCATACGGTCGAGGCGGCCTCGCGAGGCTACTTGCTCAGTCAATACGCGGTTGCTGCAAGATATAATGTGTCATGAAAGATTCAGCTCTAGAATATGTAACCTAAAACCCCCAATGTACAGAAGTTATATTATTATTCACATACTAAAATTATCTTGTGAGGAACTGGAGAACTTCAGTTAGGTGATTGGTGATAACAAAGTTTGTTTAAAATTAGAGATGTTAAAATTATCAGTGAAAAAATACCTTTATAGATAGACGAAATGTATGTTTAATTTTATCACCCAATTACCGACAAGTAAAGGAAGGATGATTTTTTAAGAACCCGTCAAATGACGTTAACTCATAAAGCCTTAGCCAGATAACGGCTTCTGTCTATTATTTTGTTAGTTTATCTTTCCGCATGGTATAACATTGAACTGATATGCAAGTGGAATTCTATGGAATCTTAACAGACGTAAAAAATAATGAAACATTACACAAGATTATTAATAAAATTAAATTTGTATTGGTCCAAATAAATTTTTTCAGCAGAGCTATAGAGAATATAAGACGAGAAGAATAGCGAAAATCAGGCAAAATTATTTATAATATTTTAAATAGTGCACAACAAAACAAAAGAGGATTGTCTGTTTGTCTTTCTTTCCTATGTAGTCAATCACCTCTTACAGTAAGCCAATTACATTTAGGTGCATGTATATTGTTGTAGGACGTTAACTCGACAGGTATTTTCATAAATCGATATTTTACTTGTTTGTAATCATGTGTTAGTTCACAGTCCAAATAACAGTTCTATGAACTCTTTATTTATTTACTTTTGCCGGTATTATAACGCTTTTAACGGACAACGTTTGGGTTCCGCAGCTATAGGTCAACACACTTTAATATTTAACTGCCGGAATATGTAATTTTTAGGTACATAATTATGCTGTTGGTATAAAAAAGTCAAATATTATGTTTTTTTTTAAATAAAGCGATAATAACGCGGAATAGTAAAAGTTTTCGGACTCTACCTATTGATTAATGAATCAGGATCGCAGAAGATGGAGATCTATTAATTTGCAAATAAATTGAACTAGAAAACATATTTATAAAAGATATCGTCACGACATGAATCCCCGAGAGGGTGTCAGAGTTGTTCTGGGTGTGAACTGTGAAATGCAAGTTACAGTCCACACTCGGCACACCCGCGTTTCACCGACGATTATTACGTCCCAAAGTGATGGGTGGTGGTGAGCCCTGTAACCGTACTTCGGACACAAATACACGCTTTTTAGAGCATGCAGGTTTTCTCACGATGTATTCCTTTACCGTTCAGCAAGTGGTAAGTATTAAATACTCAGCACATAAATTCCGAAAAACTCATTGGTGCATGCCCGGCCGGGGATCGAAATCAAAAGATTGAGAAGCAGCGTTTTACCCCTGAGCTACCGCCACTTGAAATACAAAAAATAAACTATTTAAATATTATCAGAAAAGAAGAAAATAATTTTTCAGAACTGGAAATTTTCTGGTATTTTATGCAGCTCATTTTATTTTACGATTTTTTACACTTTTTTCACATAAATATTTTGTCTAGTTGGTTTGGTATTTCGTCTACCAGTATATGCGATAATATATTCGCTGCAAGTAGCTAAAAGTTGGGTCCCGGTACGGAAATAGTTCCATCACGTCACATTTTATATGGAAGCGTTTCAAATATAACGGCTTTTAATCTACAAACCAACGGAACCTTAACATGCGTCACAAACTTTCAGACTTTTACAACCTAAACGTAATAATAACAAGGGAGTTCTCACAGAAGACATAAACTGTGGTCTGCAGCGATCTGGAGATTTCGTTGTTATCATAGGGGTAGGGTGGAGGGGGACAAAACAAACGCATGTTTGAGGAGCTGCGTGTCCGGAACGCGACATGTGGCCGTTATGTGTTTTATAACAAAAACAGAGGGTATAAACTATTCATGACTATTTGGGGTAAAAGTTTGGATTGGACGTTTGAGGAATGCTTGCCTCACAAGAATATTTTCTATGGCTTATTTCCTGTGTAGCTAGCACACGCCAGAGATACAGCGTCTATCTATCCTAACTCACGCTTACCGCGTTTGTCAATGTGCGAGAGAAAGAGTATGATAGAAAGATAGTGTATCAATGGCGCTTCCAGATAGCAAACCATATCGAGCTCGATAGTGCTTGATACAGTGCTCTGTCTCACTCTGTTGATTTACCTAGAGAGGGACAGTCAGTGTATATCGAGCTGTCAAAGCTCAATATGGTCTACTATGCTAGGTACCCAGGAGGCCTAGCACAGCAGATCATGTCGGGCTTTAACCGCTCGATACAGAATGTGTATCCCTCTTGAGGAAGATCAACAGAGTGAGACAGAGAACTAGCTGTATCACGCGCTATCGAGCTCGATATGGTTTGCTATGCTAGACGTCTAACATGAAGGACCATATCGTGCCCGATATGGTTTGATACAGGCTCTGTCTCACTCTGTTGATCTACTTAAAGAGACAGACAGTGTATATCGGGCTGTCAAAACTCGATATGGTCTACCATGCTAGGTACCCGTCGGATTATCAGAATACTTTATTACCGCTCCAGCTAAAAATCTCTAAAATAATGACGCTTTTCTACATACGTAAAATTGGTTGTAGTTTTATATATATAATTGTTGTCGAGTTGATATTCATACCAAAAAGTTCAAGTTTTATATGGTATCAATAGTCTTTTTTATAATTATCACCAATCGCAATATTGCACTCCCACGTAATTGGACTAAGAAAAAATATTACCAAAACAGCTTTCCCCTAATCGTATACAACACACTACTTACGTACCTGCCTATCTAACTTCAGTTTACGCTCCTTACTAATCCATTTACGAATTTCCACTTTTTGAGCATTACATTCATAATGTATGAACCTGTTAGGCTGCACTTGCACTATACTGGCTTCTAAAGTTAATTTAAAATTCTTGTAAGACGAACTATTGATGTGTTTATAAATAACTTACTACGTCGTAGAAAGAGGTGGAACTCGTTGTATTTCAGTCCGCTACGCGTCGTAGGATATTACGTCATACACTAGCTAGAATAATATAATATGCGATCTCAGAGTTTAAACATAATTTGGAAACAGTTTTGTACATAATTGTTAACTGATTATTATTCAATGGACTCGTTACGTTACAATCTCCTACCTCCAATACTCCTATATTGCTATAAATACCACAGCAATTCTTATTTTGCCCACGTAAAGGTATCAAACAAAAGGTGTAGCTTTGGGTGTGACTGATTGTACCACGGTATTTACCTAGTCCCTCGAAACCCAGCATTGATCGTGACTGTTTACCAAAAAGTATTTTTTTTTTGTTTCTGCAGTCTGCAATTATCAATCGGTTAAAATCATGTAACATAATATGTTCTTATAACTAGCTTTTGCCCGCGTTCAGAGAATCTTCTCCCGTTTCCGGCTTTGGAGTTATTTTATGAACACCCCTTATAGCCTTTGTGTAAAATAGGTTATTACGATAATAAAAAAACGCATCCAATTCCGTTCAGTGGTTCTCGAGTTATAAAAGCGTCTATTCAATCTTTTCCCCGTTTCCGACTTGGGCGTTATTTTATGAACATCCCTTATAGCCTATGTGTTGACCAGGGTCACTACAATTATAATAAAAAACCGCATCCAAATCCGTTGAGTAGTTCTCAAGTTAAAACGGAACAGATAGACAGACAAAAATTCTAACAATTGTTGTTTCGGCCTCAGTACAGTAAATAACCCATTTCATTTAAAATTTCACTAAAATATTCAATGTACAGACACGACTTTTTTATTAGGTACTTTATTATTGTCGGGAAATATCACCACAAAGATTAAACACTTAGTCACTTCTTAGGATGCTTAAAATATTTCAAGTCTTTTTATGCCGATTAATTAATATGAATAATCATGTACGTTTTTTTGACGTTTTTGAGCTTAGATGAATAACTGAGTGCTTGAGTGAAAACCAACTGTCAAATAAATAAAAAAAAAGACTGACATTACATTGTCACTGACTTTTTTCAGAACTCTTTAGCGGTGCATGTCTTGGAAGCTGTCAGAAACGCACATTATGAAACCATTCGCTAATTTGCACAAATATTCACATTTACATGGTACCCAAACCTTCCTCGTGAATCAGTAAATCCATTGAAGAAAACCAAATGAAAATCCCCACTATAGTTTCTGAGACTAGCGTGAACATGACACAGACAGTCGTGGCAGGGGGAGGACTTTAAATTTTAATATGTATTCATTAACTAAACATTTCACGCAGATATATTGATAATAACATAACATACATGAAAATTTAAACTATGTATTACAGCTTATAGTAAGTAATTACATAAAAGATATAACAATGACAAATCTATCCATTCAGAAAATCTACCTTACGACAGGCTATTCATATTTCAACTAAGCTAACCTAACAGCTAGAGGGGATACAGCCTGACTCAAGCTGTAACTACGTGTCATAGACAGTACTAGTTCTACCCCAGATTAATTAATCGCTATTAATACTGCCTACACAATATTAAACTACCCGCTAAATGTACAAAGCTGATTGTTCCATTGCGTAATTGGAGTTGATTTATCAAAGTAGAATTGGAAGATCGTGCGATCGGAGTAATTCCGATGTTTATTTGGCTACTCCTCACACTTAGATAGGTCTTTCTTTAATAGGTACTCTAAAATTCAATGGTCTAAGTGCGATAACATGAGTTCAAAACATTGATATAACAAAAGGTAAATACTGTACGTTCTTATTATCGTCAATTGGAAAATTTACCTCTTTAATAGGGATAGACAGGGATAGAGCGACAAGCTCCGACAGTAGCGCGAACGTGGCAAGCTACACAAAACAGGCCCATTGGGCCAATATGTTTTATAAACTGGTCTAAATGGCATTTTAATGCCAAATCCAACTATTTGCATTTTTGCCCCTTAAAATGTTAAACTTACATATCAAACTGGTCTATGTGCATAAACAAAAGTTTACTAGTATAGAAATGTTTCTATTAAAAAAATTTAGCATTAAAAGTTACGCACACAGTTATACTGGTCTATTTTACATAGATTATATTTCTGTTGGATATAAGTAGACCAGTTTAGTCCACGGTCGTCATTTGCAGTGCCGCGCGCGAGAAGCGGGGTACCGTATCTTCCTTTTGTTTTATCAAAGGTTCAAAAGCCCGTCAGCAATGATGTAGTACGAATTTGATTGTATAAATGAATGTCACCTTGTGTAATTTTATAAGCGTAAAAAGCTTTTTGTTATTATTATGTAGTCACGAAAAGCATAAAAACGAATGAGCTTAAAGTAGGTACTTAAATAATATCTGGTCTGCCAACTTCACTTAAGTTATTATCATTCTGTGGTATTATTTAACGTACTCCTTTATTTTCTGTGTTCGCTGCTTTAGCTTCTTTTACGAAATAAGATGGAATAAAGTGGTAAAGATGCAACTGCTGGCAACATTACTGTCTGGAGGTGAGATAATAACGGATTTATTTATATTTTATTTAAGGGATTCTGCTTTATTTAAAATGTGAAACTTATTAGAGCTTGATTCCTTCATTTATACTAATAATAAAGTAGTAAAAAAGGAGTACCTGTAAAGTGAATATATTTTACCAAAACTTGAAGTTAAACTTATGGGTTATTATTATTAGTATTGGTACTGAAGCCAAAACTATAATTTTTAGATTTTATGTTTGTCTTTCTGTCTTTATGTATGTTCCGTTTTAACTCGAGAACCTACAAGAGGTATTCGTAAAATAACGCCCAAGCCGAAAACGGGACGGAGATTAAATAAAAGCGGGCAGAGCCGCGGGCAAAGGCTAGCGATAGTATAAAATTAAGTCTAAGTATATAAAGAGTAAAGAAAACAGAAAAGTATATTACGAACCTACTTAATAAGTGTGCTCAATAAATTTAATATAATTTACTTAATATTAGTATACTTGGTCCTGTACTGTTAGTTACAAATGTCAGAGCTGTATTGAAATAAATAAATATATAAAACAGCTTTGGGCGAAGATTCTTGACATTATTCTCGAAAATACTCCAACAAATGTATTGTCTTTTTTTTTTCAAATGCCAATAGCGTCGGTAATCGATGAAGTCTAATGTAGATTTAATATACTACCAACAAAAAGCGTTTAATATTTTAGAACCTTATTACCTTTTAATAAGAGCTAAGTGCATTGTTTCGGAGTCAAAGGCTCCGTGCCTCCATGTCACTGGCACAGCTTACCCGTAATCCTCCTTTCTTTGCGACTAAGTCCGTTGTGTTGCTATGTCCCAGAATTGTCGAGTGTTGGAATGTTCAGTTATGTAATACAATGACTGACGCTCTATTCGTATTTATGTTTTCTTTCATTTTTTATTAATTAAGTAAAATAAATATAAATGACACGGTTAAATGATAAGCATCACAAGACATGGGAATCTTCCTTTATATGATTTTATATTATGGGAATGGCATCGGGAGTGCATCGTAACTCCGTTGTCCGTCCGTCCGTATGTCACAGCCTCGTAACTTTAGCACCGTTAAAGATAAATGAATAAAATTTTCCACAAAGATAGCATTCACTTGTCTCCATAATACCATCCATCAGATTGTTTTGTCCACTGCTGGACATAGGCCTTCCCAGGATTTCGCCACTCTTGGCAGTCCTCCTGGAAGAATACTTAGACACGCACACGCTGGGCAAGCGGGTTGGTAAGTGCGGTGCCGGAACCTTTGCACCAGTGACGCCGCTGCCCGTCACCAGTCTGTTTTATATAATGCTCGGCAATTGGGGATGAATATACCGACATCCATCGTTCCCAGGCAATGGTGGGCCGCCTGGTTTTGCCTAAGAGCTGTTCTCTTATTCTCCCCCGAATAACTTCGGGATGATTTGCGAGTATCCACAATATCCATAATACGGTAAAACAAAAAATGAAATTGTTCAAAATATGTCCAATACGAAAGTGATAAAAATTAAAATAAATTCTTAGAAATACAGTATGGGTATCAAATTGTAGATATTAAAGAGCTGATTATAAAAATTTGTACTTTTACCATATTTACTGCCACTGATTTCGGGAAATCTTTGAAAAACCACAACAAAATGCATGTCCCTCCCCTTAGTTCCGAAACCGTTTGGCCCGATAAATAAGAAAAAAATGACAATTATAGGTCATACAGTTAAGTTTCAATTACAGGAAAAATATAGCAATTAAAAAACAATTGATAACAAATGAGAAATATTAAAAAATGTTAAATAAATAAAACAAATATTTTATAAAAATACAGTATGTGTATCAAATTGCAGATATTAAAGAGCTGATTATAAAAATAATATACTTTTACTGTATTTACTGGCACTGATTTCGAGAAATCTTTGAAAAACCACAAAAAAATTCATGTCCCCCCTTATTTCCGAAACTAATGAACCGAAAAATATGAAAAAAATCATGATAATTTGAGATTACGTAAAGATTACAGGAAAAATATAACGGGTGAGAAATTCACGATACCAAAATGACAAAAGAAAATTTTTCATCCACGAGTTTTATTTCGAGTACGGTATAAAAATATTTTACTCTCGCTTTTGTGGTACAATCAATTCTTTTTTTAGTTATCATAAACAGTTAAGGGCAAGGTTTTAAATACCTTCTTCCTGACTGTTCCCAAAACTGTCGAATTACGGAACTAGGTATGCAAGCTGACTTGCACTTGACCAGTTTTTTTAAATAAGTCTTCGATGTATTTTATTCAGTCTATTGTCTGCCATGTCATATTTGTATAATATGTCAATGTCTATATGACAAATGTACCTATATGTATATACTCAACTGATGCCAAGTCCAGATTGGACTTTTATTATTATATCTTGAGATTCTTATCATATATCCGTGTCATTTATATTTATTTTACTTAATTCTTATACCTATATACTTATAAAATAAAAAAGGAGCTGTTAGAAGTTTTTACATTTTAATTAATTTATGATTCTATGGCAGTACTTTATGGATCCACGTTTTACCTGCTTGGGGCCTTTAAAGCAAGAAGATGGTATTTTGACAGGTCTCTATAAGTACAAACTATAGCTTAGTTTATTATAGCCGTAATTCAGAACTTTAACGAGATCAATATATCTACGTACGTTGCAGTAAGTAAATGGTAGACAAAAGCGATACAAAAAAGGCTTTTTACCCCAAAATTCCTCTCTTTATGAATTTTCTGTATTAAGTCCTTTCCAGACAAAGAAATGATCAGATCCATTATTACAAAGACGATTAAGTTCTACTAGTTTTACGTTTCTAGAACTTCTGTCTTTTTGTTTAAAAGCACTTCGAGCCACGAGTATTAGAACCAACTTTTATATCTGGGTTTAACTTTAGACACACAAAAATATCTATGCAGGCTCTATAATCAAACAACCTTTGTAGCAGAAGAAACAAATAGTATCGTATTTTAGATAAAAGTATTTTTAATTAAGGTCATGACCTTAAATTATCTATTTCCGAAAGCAAAGGAAAAACTCTTAGCCCAGGTTAACATTTCATTAAATTAAGTACATAAAAGAAGTCTGTTACGATGAAAACATGAAAGATCCCTTTGGTATCCAAAATTTATCTTTTCCTAGCTAGAGGAAAAATCGGACGACCAAATTGTTAAGAAATAAAAGCGGCTCATTCTACATTCACAAAATGGTGTGGCATAAAATAATCTATTTTCAAAAGTACCTATATACACTCAATAGATTATAATGAATTATTCAACATGGGTCTAATTTACCAAAAATACCAAATAGGATTAAACAATAGAGCATGAAAGCGATACGCACAACCGATGGCCTACAAAAACAGTGGATTAAGGACTGCATGGTCAGCGTTTTATAAAAAAAAATCTTTATCCTGTTAAAGATAAGGTTTCATTTAGAATATGTGCTCGTATTATCGAGAAACTCGAAGATTTAGTCAGTTGAAGGGCTTCGTCGAAACTACTCGAAACAATCTGAACGCAAGCTATGAAAGCGGCTCAGACCAGAAATGGGATTATTGCAGCCAGAAAAGGGATTATTGCATAATTCTGATCTATTCTATACGAAAAAGTTGATAGCACGATATCATAGAATCTGGTGTTGCCTATGATGCATTGGTCGAATTTTGACTTACTACTCCGGTGGTCACCAATCTTGTAGGGCCCCAAAAAGTGTCTGATCTGTGTGCCTGTTGATTCCGAGCAGTATTGTAATGTACTCTGTGATTCCGAGTCACAGCATTTAACGAAAGATAAGAGAAGACGCTCGCTGCTTGCGTCAAACTCAGCTTTTTAAGTAATGATAAACTATAGCAGTGACTGAACATAATCACGTAAATCATTATATGTACTACACTGCACGCATGATCCAAAATGACACAGTATTCACTTTTTAAAGGAATGTCGCCTAACAAGAAAAGCAGGTTCATGTTAGCCCTAAACAGCAGAGGCTGACAGTGTCAACTTGACACACGCCTGGGGCCGCATTGCATCGCCAGCTATACACCTTTGTCTGAACTGACATCACCAAATGCTCATTCAGTGTTTGTTAATACTGCTAACAACCTGTTCAGCAAGGCTTATTGTTTGAGCTCAGTCAGAAGAGCTTTGAGTGCATAAATCAAGCAATCAGGTAGGATTTAAATTGTTTTTGCTTTGAAAGAGAGGGTAATTTAATGGCTACGATAAATTGAGTGTTTTACTTACATATAAGTTAGTATCAAGGCAAGTCCATGCTTAATGAGCACTGTCGTTAATGTGCTGAAAATCAGCTCGGTGGCATACACCTCTACATCGTGCTGTGTTGTTTTTTTTTTAAATCGTGTTTACATTAAGCTGGTTCATGTAGCATGGGTTTTTTAATCACTTAATCAAAATAGGGTGTGGCTATTTTTAAAACTATCAAAAATTCTCCTTCTTCAATGAAGCGCAAAATTACAAACATTTTTCAAGGCACCTCAGCATGGGTTTCTGTTTTAGATGTTAAAGTACAGACGTTTCAAACGAGCCACTACTTGACAAGCAGCGAATTAGAAAATTCCAGAAAAAATACACATATAACGCGTTTAATAAAAAGATAATCGATTAAATTATAGTTTACAGAGTGTATCCATTGCTTTATAATAGTTATGCTAGATTATAAGCTTTTATAGTTTAACATACGCACATGACGAAATGAAATCTAATAGAGAAAATCAACGCACCTTATGACATCATCAAACTGTCTGAATTTTCTGGATCTGTGAACAAAAGAAAATGGTGTAAGTGAAATATGGGCAGATCGTAAAATAAAGTAAAAAGCTCGAGTTATTTCTTCAATTACAATTTTACTGCCTGCTTTTATTATATGGGAAGCCGAAAATTATTTCATTGCGACAATCGTAAGTTACGGAGTAAATGTGAAAAATCTAAACTAATCTCAATGACATTGCCGAATCCTGAATTCCTGATTGTCGCTAAACATTTACATCGCATATTACATTAAATTGCATAAATCTATCACCCTGTTTTGTCCACAACTGAACATAGGCCTTTCCAGGATTTCGCCACTCTTGGCGATCCTCCTGGAAGAAATGCCCATACTCACACACGATGGGCTGGCAATCCTTTGCGCCAGTGACGCCGCTGCCCGTCACCAGTATATTTTATATAAAGACTGGCAACTGGGGATGGGTATACCGCCATCCATCGGTCCCAGGCAATGATGGGCCGCCTGGTTTTGCCTGAGAGCTGTTCTCTTACTTCCCCCCGAATAACCTCGGGAGGATTTGCGAGTAAGATGGTGGTACCTCGACAGTCGAGCCCGGCATCAGCTGAGCCACCTAGTTGTAAATTAAATTAAATGTTTATGATTCACGTTTTATATATTGTTAACATATAGCAATAGAACTGATAAGTTAACGATTACCTACCTTACAAAAAAGTATTACTATCATTGATTGAACTGATGTAAACAATTTTTTTTTATATTAAGATTCCTTTTGGGAAATCCTTTGAAAATGCCATAAAGGCGAAACCGGTCAGGAAATAAATAATTTAGTGGAATAGTACAAGTGATTTTCTGTTCATTATTTACATCGCATTGTTTGTTTGGGTTTGTTTCAGACAAGCAACAGATAAGTTTTCATTTGTGGAACAAAATTAGCATGAATCATTAAAAGGTTCGATAAACTGACGATTTAGCTAATTAATGATTGATACAACCAACACACATACAATATAGTAAGTATCCCATCATAAACATTTTATGTAAATTAGATCGCCAAGACTCAGAAGCTCATAACACTTTCACGATTAAAAAGTTATCAGATCACATGTAGAGCCAAGCCCTAAACTCTACTTTTTGATCAAGATCTAGGGTTTGTAGAATTAGGGCTTGTAGAGTTAAGTGCAAGCGTTAAGATGATGCTCTAATTTTTTCAGGCTGCATTTCTTGCGCTTTGGCTATGACTTTTCATAGCCCACTATCTTTGCCTCTTTTTCTTGTTGGCTTATTATTTTGCAATTTACTCAAGACCTTTATATAGCGGGGGGGGGGGGGGGGGTTTGGAGGGTAAAATTAACAGATATTTTAATATTTTTGTTGGTTTTGTTGTTTGTATTGTTTGATTTGGAGGGTGAAAATTACTGATTTCTTTATTAATTTGTTGTTTTTGTACTAATCTTAGCCTGCATTCCAAATTTCAGCTTTCTAAGACTTCAGAAAGTACCCTAGAGATTTTGATGATCATCAGTGAGTGAGTGACGAAATCGACGTATTTTAGGTATTGATAAGAGCTAGACAAATGAAATTATTGTGCTTAATAAGACTGCTTACGCCATCTTATTTTGAGAATTTGGTATCTCTAGTATTATCCAGACCGAAGCTATGAGGATTCGAAAACATGACCAAACGCTTCGAGAAAAGGTATGCCCCGCTCGTTTGGCTCGTTTTGGCGGGCGGCACTACCGTGCCCCCAGATATTTATATTATAGAACGTGAAATTTAAGTCATTTTGTTAACGAAAACTGGTGATAGTACTCGTCCATATGAACAACTTTTACTATGGAGCCAACCCTGAAATCGTGAAAAAAATATCAGCTGTACCATAGAAAAGTTAAATATATGAAACAACTGATATTTTTTTCACGATTTCAGGGTTGGCTTCATAGTAAAAGTTGTTCATATGGACGAGTACTACCACCAGTTTTCGTTAACAAAATGACTTTAATTTCACGTTGTATATAATATTATATATCTGTTATATATTATACCTCTAATATTTATTTTACTGTTGGCGGTTATCAAGCATAATTCATTTTGTTGGTACGTGCGAGTAGGCACGTGGTTTTTAGGGTTCCGTACCTAAAAGGTGCTCGGGAAAAGGTCATCAACTAAGCCTCCGCTGTCTGTTTGTCTATCTGTCTGTAACATAGGTCTACAGCTACAGCCGTTACAGATTACCAGTTGAAATTTTCACAGACTACGTTTTGCTATAGTCTCTATCACGTCAAATAATAAAAAAAAATCCAATCCAAATCCCCATACAAAAAAAAACTCGAAAAAAATAAATTTTTCAACGTTATTTGTTCAATCTCTATCTTAAAGACGGTAATAAAGTTTCAAATTTGTTCAGATTATTTAACATTCTCTGAAGTAATAAAATTTTGGGTTCCGTATTCAGAGGGCCCATCATTGATGATGGATGGATGGAAGGATTCAGAGGTTGACGGAATGTCAGGCGCTACCATTTTAGTAGCTAGTTTTTTATCGCCTTAATGTTAATAGGGCATCTACGAGTACCTAACATTGTTGTTATTTACCATTTACCATTTACATTCAGTACCCACATTGCAACCTTTCTGCATGAGTCCAACTCGCACTTGGCCAAGTTATTTATTTCTAATCTGGTTTGTATTATACTGTGCCATTAGTCATCGTTTAAGAGTTTGACCAACAGTGCAGCGGTCAGTTTGGACCAATTGACTGATAATGATGCACCCACATGAGGACATATTGACTAAAAACCGTCAGAAATGTCCACGAACCGCGATATAAACTTTGTTGTTTTGAAAATAGTAGCTATTTTAGTCTGCAACGATGGCATAGGTTGGATTGTTCGACGATTATTGACTTACAATAAACGTCACATATTTCTTCATAGAGAGCATAGACAAGATAAACATGAGGTCAGCGGTGGTCGATTGTGTCCAATCGTTGTCGTTATGGTTATTTGATAAGCGAATGATAATAAAATGATCAAAAGACATGATGAAATTGACCAATCGATGTTTGTTCACTCTCATTTTGAATAGAAATAAGATCGATAAATAGTTACTATTATTAGGCCCCCGCACGATCGTCGTATTTGTTTTTAGAAATATGTACCAAAAGTGTAAACATGCAATCAGTTTTTGTGACGGACAAAATCTGTATGTTACAAACCACAGCTTCATAACTTCTCAACCGTTGAAGCCAGATACCTGAAATATTAAACAAACTTTCCTGTCCACACAAGTTGAAAAATTTAATAGCGATTTCACTTGTAGACACTGTACAAAATTGCGATACAATTTTGTGGCTAAAAAAGAATTGATTATAAAATAGAAACATATTTATGTATGATTTAAAATAATACATATTAATGTGTTCAATATTTAAAATAAAAAAAATACAGGAAATATACCAAGTGTAGACGATCTGAAGAAACAAAATAAGCGCACTTATTTTTATTTTCATTATTTGTTGGCCAGTGATCAGTAAAATATTGGTTATCATTGAATATAGCTTCTCTATTTACATCTGTATAGTGCTAGTAAAATATTTCAATAAACTCAATAATCTATAAAAGCTCAAAATTAAAAAAGATACTGTTTGAGTATAATTCGTATTTGACCGGTTTATTATTTTCGTGAATATGCGTATGTATATCCATTAATGAAATGTACACAACATAAATAATTTCATTAAAATTGTATTTGGTGACTTCATCAATATAATGGGATTCTAACTAAAGTAACAGGTATGTCACTGCCATATTATTGTGACAGTCTGACAGATAACTGTTTACTTACCATTACATAAATAATTAAAATTACTTTATTAAATAGTATGAGTAACACATAAATTAAATTGGACACTACGTACGTACAATATTTGGGTTCAATTTATCAGTATTCTATAAATACTTTCCAGCAATTAAAATTTTCTTTAAATTGTTTTACTTCGGCAATATCCATTTCGGGTACAATTATCTTTTTCTTAGAAGCGATTATAGCCGCAATAATAATAATTATGAAAGGATCACTTGGGGAAAAAATTACAGATTTTGGTGTCATACAAAAAGTAATTTATACTGTAAGGTGTGACTCCTTGATGGAACTTAATTTCAACGCTAATAAAAGTCTCCGTGTACGAGTTCCACTATGTTTTTATTAATTAGCGACTAGTTTCGTCTCTTAGACATCTTCTGGCTTGATAAAAATGTGAACGGTCAAGATTGAATTGTAGGACCTTATATAAAGTGACTTTTATTTATACTCATACAGCCAAATTCTTACTAGACTCGGTAAGTGCTCAGTAACAATGAAAATAACACTTTTTTGTAAAATTCGTAAAATATTCTGTTCGTGTTCCCTACAAACGCAAGCCCAGCCCCAGGTCAATTACTATTGGGACGTCAAGATTTGATTTTGCGAAATTAGCAAAAAGTGTTATCGATCCGTGTTACTGACCACTTTCCAAGCCTCCAGTATGAATTTGGCTGCATAAATTAAAGTCACCTTTTAGGATAAGATAGATAGCAATAAACTTTCTGGGATTAGCTAGTATTCGAAATTGCGGTAAAAAGTTTACGTTAGTTACCAAACCGTTATTATGTGAGTAAAATCATTTTCACACAGTAGAATAAGAAAGCAAGATAAGAGAATCCTTGCTTAAATATTTTATGCTCGAGCTCTCAGTACAGCAGCTAGGAGCAAATAACCACAGCACTAAAAGCTGATTTAGATTCTGACTTTTATCTAAACTACCTGTGTGAGACGGCCTTTAAGAGCCCAACGCACTTACAGAGCTGGTCCGGCCTTCTCATCTAGATTAGTCAAGGCTAGAGTTTATGTAGGACTCCAATCATTTTAAAGCTTGAAATAAAAATACTTGTTTATGTTAAAAAATAAATTAATCACAGGAAATCTATGTCACCAGATTCGTTTTGTGTTTCTCAATAAATATTCTTAATGGCTTTTTTAATAAAGCCAATTCACACTGGAGACTTCGTAATTGGTTGGTAACAAGTTATATAATATATACCAATTTTCGTAATTCTAAAACAAAATAACGTGTATTTCTGTACTGTTTAATTCAGGGTAAGGCTTGAACAAATATGGCCGCTAAAAATTTTTGCAAAATCGGTAATGGTTCTTATTTATATTTAGTCGCGAGTATGAATCTGGGTGTATCAATAAAAGTTACTTTACTTATAATTAAGTTTACTTCCACAATATACCCCAAACAGGTATAGCACGATTTTACTATTAATAAAATAGTTTCCATAGCTTTTTACTATAAAGAGCCCAGCCTCCGTGCAACCTTTGAAAGCTGATCACTTAAGATGGTTCGCATCGCTATTCACAAACAGATAAACTTCAATTACTGCAATAGCAGATTTGTGTCAAGTCCTTCATTATTCATCCTGTCCTCTCTCAAGCGAAGATCCATTAGCATTTTAAATCAGCTAATGAATTTATTAGGCGAAGGACCTTTTGAAAGTGAATCCAAAAACATACATCTTTCTTTGGACACGTCCTGACAATCAAAGTACGGTTTGGAAATATGTAAACACAAATTGCCTCATGAATGAAACATCTTCTTCATTTAGGAAACGGAAATGCGTGTATTTTACGGTTTTTTATTTATGGCAACACTCGTTCGTTGTCCGCATGTTTACTTCTGATTTACTTTTTCCGTCTGTTATGCAACACCTGTACGTACGTGATGTGTATGTGTGTTTAACCCATGTGTTATCTTAATTTATTAACATTTTACCCAATGGGGTCTTTACTATTACAGGTGTCAGAGCCAATTTTTTATTAAATAATTATATATGTTGTCTACTACATAAAATAACAGTTCCGTAAAAGCACAAATTTGAACGAAAAATATCTTCAAAGTTTTAATCTTAAAAGCTTCCCACACTTTCACAAGTTTTTTTTAACTTCTTTCTCACGGGGGGGGGGTCTTAGATCACAAATGCAAAATAAAATGTTGACCTCCCAAAGTAATTGATTACGAACACCAAAAAAATCACAAGGGTCAAATTTTGATACCTCTGTGTTGAGCCCTTACTGACTCTGCCGAGTCTTTAGAATGAATTAGGCTTTTGACTGCATAAATTAATCAGAAATCAGAAATCAGAATTTTATTCACCAAATAACAGTGGTTGTTATGTAATGTATGTCATTCATTAAATTAATTAATATAGGTATATACTTAAAACTAAGTATGTATATAATTCTATCATTAATCATTATGATAATAGTTAATGTCATAATTTGTCAATAGTCTAAAATCATAAAATTCACAATACACGAAAATCCTAATAGTAGAAAATTGTTTGTTGTCGTATTGTGTATTTGTGGCACGAATATTATATCCTTTATTGTACACACACAGAAACTTAAACTAAGATAACAAAAAAGTAAAAAATATGCACAAAGGCGAGCTTACCTCTTCAAGAGGTTTCTTCCAGCCAACCAGTACTGTGGTGAAAGAATACACGAAATAGGTTGGCAGCAAGCATACAAAAAGACAACAACTTATTCTATACAAATAAAATAATAAAAATATAAATTATATATATAAATATAATGGATATAAATGAATAAATACAAATATATATTAATATATACTTAAATAATTTAAAATACATACTTAAATATTACTCATACGAGAGGAAGTGCTCTTTAAATTTACGTTTAAATGAAGATATTGACGGACTATCTCTCAGAATCTTAGGCAGTGTGTTCCACATTCGAGCTGCTCGTACTGTAAATGATTTAGAGTAAAATTTTGTATTACATTGAGGCACTTGCAAGGTCCTGAGGTCACACGATCTTTGAAGCCTGTCACGAGGGGGAAGAAACCGAAACGTTCGCGAAGATACGGAGGGGCAAAGGGGTTATGTAAAATATTAAACAAGACGCTAAGCATGTGCATATTTCTGCGAGTGCGAATTGATAGCCACTTTAATTTGCGCCTGTACTCTGTAACATGATCATACTTGCGTAGACCAAAGACAAAACGTATGGCAAGATTCTGGAGACGCTCAAGCTTGTTGACAAGTTCCTCAGTGGCATCCATAAAGCACACGTCAGCGTAATCTAATAGTGGCAATAACAAAGTTTGTGCAAGCATGACTTTCGTTTTAACAGGCAAAAAATTTTGGAGTTTTTTAAGCGAATGGAACGAGAAGTGCATGCGTCTACTAATTTCCTTGATGTGCGCTTGCCAAGATAAATTGCCATTCATGAAGACGCCAAGGTTTTTTACCTTGTCAGCAAAGGGGATTATTTCACCATTATACAACACGCATGGTAAAGTTCCGAAGGTGATGGTATCTCTCAAACACTTACTACCATTGATGATAACCTGAGATTTTTTCGGGTTGACAAGAAGACCGTAGTCTTGCGTCTACCTCAAAATTGAAGTCAGATCATCATTGATGGCATTAATAGCTGCCGAAGAATTTTCTAAGTTTATACCATCACCGACATCATTCTCAGCTCTAACTGCATCGAAACGACGATAGATTTGCAGATCATCAGCATATAAATGATAATTAGAGACTAAAGTGCGGGTTATCTCATTGATGAAAACTGAAAAGAGAAGGGGAGAAAGAACTCCTCCCTGAGGAACACCAGCACTTAAATCAATCCAATCTGATGAAGATTCATCACTGAAGACACATTGCTGACGTCCACGAAGGTAGGAGCTAAACCAATGGATAACGGTTGAAGACACATTATTACAACGAAGGATACCAAGCAAAATATCAAAATCAACGGAATTAAATGCACTGCTGAAGTCAAGTAGTGTAACCACGGTAAGCCGTTTGTTATCCATTGCTAGCCTGATGTCATCAGTGACTTTCAACAGTGAAGTGACAGTGCCATGAAAAGGACGAAAGCCGGACTGAAGCGGACTAAGAAGATTGTTTTTGAGAAGATACGAGTAGAGTTGCTTATGTACGGCATTTTCAAGAATTTTGGATAAAATGGGGAGAATTGAAATTGGGCGAAATTCAGAGTAAGAAGTGGGATTCAAATTCAAATAATCCGTAACGGATAAAAAAATGTATATCTTAAAATTTACTTCATATCATTAAAGAATTGAAATGAGAGCAAAACTACAAAGAAACCAATTACACCATCTCTCATTATTACGGGGCTTCTATATGTTTTTAGTGTAACCGTGACCTATCCTTTCATAATTATAATCGTAAGTACATGAGAAAAGCTTAATTAGTAAAGCGGACGTACAACATTCTTATAACGTTTCGTTTAGTGACGTTGAGCTGACTGAATGCCCACACATTCCGTGCTAGCTTTTAATCGCTCATCTAAATAGCGATTATGTGACTTATATGAATGATGGGAAACAGTTACAGAACCATTGAATCAGATAGGGATTACTGTTGAAGAAATAAGAAGACATTTCCAACTCGTACATTATGCAAACGTTGATATTTATTTATGAAACGCTTCATTTTAAATTGGTTCTCTTGTGTAATTTCACGGTTTGAAGGTTCCATTTATAAAGCTTCATTCATAAAACCTACCCATATAACGCTACACATTACGGAAAATACGAATCAAATGACAGAACACAGCAACACAAAGAAAGTGCCAAAAGTACCTCAGATACGATAAATGGTCTTATCATTTATATTGAGCATGGCGCTATTAAATAATAGAGAGGCTATACAGAATTGAATATAATTGTGCGTCCACATTTATCTTTGCTGCGATGTCAGAACCAGGTCGAAGGCACAAAGGGCTGGCTACATTACATGTGAGCGTAGTTCGAGGGCCGAACAATAGGGTCAGATGTTCACAATGAGAGGTCATCTAAAATTTCATCGTATTTCCTAATGAGAGGTTCAAGGAATCGATTTCATTACGTGTCGGGTGAATAGGCTTCTTAATTGGCACTCAAACCCTGCGCGCTCCGATGGAAAACGAAAAACTTCCAGAAACCTTTTTCTTAAAGTTATTTGAATAAGAAAACATGAAAGTGGAAAAATCGTAAAATTTAATATCCAAATGGAATCAGAGTAGGTAAAAATATAATATTTACGAGGAGAAATTTTAACACCTGCCTTGATGAAATCCATTTGCGAAAGCAACACCTTAACAAATACAAAAGACTTGGCTTCCATGCCGCGACTGCTAAGTTTTCCATAGAAACCGACCACGATGCGACGAGGCGTCTGAAGTAGCTCCAAGTAACTGGGAATAAGAGACTCTTTGTATTGTCTCAGCGATCAAACCCCATTTGTAGCTTTGAGCTGGTAAATAGGTAAGTAACTGTGTGCGTGTTATGAAGCAGTAATGTCACTGGTTTATTTCAATTATTTCCTTTCTTAGCGCGCCTTCACGTGACCACGACTCAAAATTCATTTATTGCCAAAAACCAAATAACTTAATTTTGTTGAGTAATATAGGTACTAGCCATTTATTTAAGAGTTTTTTTTTTGATAATTTACCACTTTCTACCAGTAACCAGTTTATTTTTTCCTAAAACGATCAGTAAGATAAATATATATTTTTTTAATACACCTGTTAGAAAGAGACATTGGTATTTGTAGTATAGATTGGCGCCAACAAGACTGCGTTCTCTTCTGTCGAATTGTATCTGTTTTGGTTTGCAACAAAATCGCTTTTATCTTATTATTATACGTATTTTTCGCAGGTGTATTAAAAAATGTCGTTTGATACACGTGCGAAAGTGTTGATATTTCTCGCCACGACTGTTTTTAGTCGAAATTCTAAATATCAACCTTTTCGCACTCGTCATCAAAATGATTATTATAGAAGACATATTGCAATGGAAGCCTGTAAGCCTAGAGACAATAGTATTTTGTTAGACCGACATTAACCAATAAGGTGTCATTGAAGAGCACACAGACTCTGACACTTGTTCAATCTTCTATTCAAATACTTTTAAGTTGTTACATTTAATTACCTATATATATTAGTTGTGATCAATATTATTCTTATTCTTATTCTTTATTGTACACAAAAAAGGAGATTACAAATATTTGATACAATAATTTGAGTACAGCGGCGAGCTTATCTCTCAAAGAGATTTTTTATAGCAAACCGAATGAGTATAGGAGTGCTTTAAAAAATAAATAGGTAACCATATGTGTACGTACTACATACTAAAATACTTACATAGGTGTATAAAATATATATAAATATATAAATATATCTAACATACATACTAATATAACTAACTCTAATATAAACTGACTATATATAAACATGACATAACGATACATGATAATTGATAATACAGCAATAAATAATTAAACATATTTAGGATAGCTTAAGGATTTGCTGAATAGTATTCCTTTAGTTTCTTTTTAAAAGAGGAGATAGTGCGACAATCTCGGATTGTGTACGGAAGAGAATTCCACAGCCTGATGGCTCTAACAGTGAACGAATTTGCGAAAGCTCCGGTATTGTGAGAAGGCGTTTTAAGGAGTGTGACTGTGTGCGACCTGAGTGGTTTATTGATATCTCTGCTAAACAGGAAGTTGAAGCGCTCACGAAGATAATCCGGAGCTGTTGAACTCTTGAGGACATTGAAAAGGCAACACAACGTATGGAGATTTCTGCGCTTCCGAATAGGGAGCCATTTAAGTTCCGCGCGGTAGTATGAAACGTGGTCGTATTTGCGCAAGCCATACACGAATCTGATGCCCAGATTCTGCAACCTTTCCAATTTACCCAAGAGCTCTTCATTCGCGTCTATAAAACAAACGTCAGCGTAATCGATTAGGGGTAGAAGAAGAGACTGTGCGAGAGTGACTTTAGTTACGAAGGGGAGGAATTTCTGGAGGCGTTTGAGCGAATGGAAAGCAGCAAAGACACGTCGGCTAATCTCAGTAACGTGCGATGACCAAGATAAATTGCAGTCAAAGATAACCCCTAGATTTTTCACCGTTTTCATGTAGGCAATCGGGATATTATTGTTTCTTAGGTACTATAAACAAGTTAAAATGAAAACTAGGCTAACACTAGCGACACCAACAAGATAAAATAACTATGAAAAATATTGACCAAAAGACTTTGTTACGTCATATAAAAAAACCCGTAGGTTAGATTTCCGAAATCGGGAATTCACCCGCGTAGAATTACATATCTATTCCCAATAATTTTTTTGGTAAAACCATTGTCTGAACATACAACAATAACACAGCTCTACAAAAAAAAAGTTTTGTTTTGTTGCCCTGGATATCATCGCAAATTTTTACGTTTTCAAGTGCCCAGATTACGAATATATTCATGAAAGTTCTATTTTCATGATTTTTGCATATCTTATATTTTGAACAATTTTACTGCTGGTCTTTGAAAAGAGATTGTCCCTCGAAAAATTATAAAAGAAAAGCTCATAAAAGGCGTTTTATGGAAATATAAAATATATTTTCGACATTTTCCTCTTTATTTACTTCGATTTATCCTAATTTCTCAAAATATTAGTGACATTATAAATATATCTGTTATTTTATTTCTCGTTTTTTGATTTTTGTAATGTAAAATGAAAATAAAGATTTAAAAAAAAATCAGAGCAAATCTAACAAAATCATTGATAGTTTCATGAATTGTGTGCATAAATGGACCCAAAATCATTTTCATATCTGGGGCAACAAAACCACTGTAGACCAGTGTATTCAATAGAAATTCGCCGAGTTTAGGCTAAGCCTACAGCCACTTTTATGAACGAAATAAAAAGGTAAGTATAATCTTTGTAAATTGCGTGACAAAAGAGGAAATGTCTGGCGTTTTGTTTCAATTAAGTTGATCTGCATTTACATTATCATGGAAACGTATACATTGCAAGGTAAAATTTTAAAGAGGATGTAAGGGTATTATAAATAAAACCGAGCAAGAGTTAAATATTAACAAACTAGAAAAGATCAAATCAGAAACGAATTCGCACAATCGGTAGAGCGCTTGTCTTGTTATCAAGAGGTTGCATGTTCGAATCCTGGAAAGAGGATTTTTTTCAAATTATTGTCTTAAAATTTGTTTTTAATTGATCTTTTCTAGTTTGAAATACACTTTAATAATACTTAGAGTATTCAAAAGCGATGGATTTTGCTATAAAAACATAAACCGAGCAAGAGTTATTTATATTTGGTACATTTTATTTATTGTTATAGTAGTTTATGCTACTAGTGCGTAAAGGAGGCAAGTAGCTTACGAGGAACGATTTGAAACACGAGCGATGAGCGAGTAAATAATTGCCCATAGGCACGTGTATCATACTAGAGTAAACAAATGAAACTTTACTAAAGAAACAAACAAACAATAAATACTCCAAATGAACTTTAGGCGGGCATTCTTTTTCTCTGCATGCAAGTTGCCAACTTGACGGAAATAATCTGCTTTCAGTTTGATGCCTTTGGAGGCTGCTTTCAGTCATACATACCAAAAATTCGACTCCGCCAGCTTATTCCAATAATGTAAACAACAATGGCTGCCCGAAATTGTCTATTCTTTAGATACAAAGAATGTTCCTAACAAGGAAGACCGATCGATTACACTGTATTTTTTTAAATAATTTACAGAGAATGCAAGTATCATTTTGCGAACTCGCACATTAAAACGTTTTGTCTTTTGGCATTATAATCAAAAAGTTCTTATTCATATTTAATAAATGAGGTTACGTAGCAAGAAGTTCATTTTAACCAGATTCCAGTATCCTTCTTGTTACCTATACAAAGTGAAATTAAATTAACCGACCAAATTCATACTGGAGACTCGGTTAGTGATCAGAAACAAGCTACAATTACCCGTTTGGTGAAATTCGAAAAATATTTTTTTTTTGATTCCTTACTGCCTAGACTACGCAATTCCTACTTAAACTAGTCCAACCTGTAAGGGAGCAAAAAAAAATATTTTACGAATTTAGCCAAAAGGACTACTGAATAATTTTTCTGAAAATAGTTCCTGATCACAAACCGAGTCTCCAGTATGAATCAGGTCGGTTGATTTAATTTCAACTCATATATTATCGAAAGAAATTAAAAAGTAAAAATCAGGCTTGAATTAGTTGATTAAGTTTCATCTGAATTTTATGGTAGCGAGATGACCACCGACTTCCGTACCCAACCTTACTTTACCTACCCTATCTATATACCCTACATATTTTTATCTGCCCTAGCCAGTAAATTTTCAAGAAAATCAGTGACTTTAAAATTAGAGTGAGTTGACATCATAATATTTAAAAACGGATAGGACTCACTTTTTTAACTGTGCGAGGAGGAGCCTCCGTTTTTAAATATTTAAAATCAGTGACATGGTTATCTCGGTATATTCATCAAAGAAAAACAGTAAGTAGCGAAAACCACAAAACTTAAATGATGTAATAGATGTAACTAGTTGTGTATTCGACGTACCCTTATATAATGAAGAATGGCCTCGTTTCGCATCCCCTCCGAGTTTTGCAGATTCAGTACGAGCCAATAATACAGTCTGAGCCACTCACATCGATGGTACTCCAGCCTTTGAACCCTCTTCTCCCCTCCCAGTCGGTGATGATGAACAAAAAGCGAATATTCTTATTTCAGAACGCATTCCATTCAAGGAACTTAAAACCCTTACGCGCCACGGCTCTTTGTGACGACAAAAAATAAACAAAGAATTTGAAAATCACTTTTGTTTATAACCTTTGAAGATTTTGCACGGACTTTTCGGCTGCGAAAAAGGAATGCTTGAAAGCATACAATGGAGGAAAAAATTAAAAAGTAGATTGAAATGAAGGTATTTAAGATAAAATAATTTCGAAATAAACGAAAGAATTTTCTGATTAAACCCAAATTCTGTTTATGTTCTAAAGCAGCTTAAAGCTTAACTACCGGAAATAGACCTTGCATTTATTTTATTATTAATGTAATTACATCAAAACAATTGAATATATTTTTCTAAAAATAAATGCCTGCTGTTCCAAAGACAAGATGAATTCAACGAGCAAACAAAATGGCAGTATTAGATTTCTGAGAAAAAATGTCGATTTGTTATTTACTTTCTCGTCACGTCCTTTACTGATATATGTACAAAGTTATATGTGTAACTCTAACAAGCAGAAATATACTTTATTGAAAGTAAACAGGGATGATGTTGTGCTAATTTGTGGAACACAGGGATGTTAAATGAATAAAAGTATTCTTGGAAAAACATCATAAATTTCCAATTGAGCCCTACTGTGTATCTACAAACTAGTTGTTTTAAAATATCCTATATATTAAGTCATTTGAAATTAAGGGGGGGGTTTCGTCTGCGGATGACGGTTAATATCATGAACATAGATGGCAACAATGGTCAGTCTTGCCAAAAGAAAAAACATCCGTTTTTGTGAGTGATCATAGATAATGATGATAGGATGCTTGTAGGGGGCGGGGGGGTCAAATATCGGAAAAAATCGATGACGTAGTATGTGTGAACAGCCCCTAGGTATTCATTAACTTATCTATGAAAGATTCCTATTACAAGGTGTAAATACTAAATAGACAGGTATCCTGAAAATAAACCAAATAATCTACCAAACATACTAACTAACTTTCCCAAATTATTTGGCCAAGTGCGATTCTGACTGTTCACAAAGGGTTCCGCACGACCACACAATAGGACATGACTTATAATTATAATGTAATAGTAAAATATAAAGTAGTTAAAAAATGTGTCTGTATAAAATATCTATTCTGTAAATTTAAATGTTACTGGTTATTTAAATTAGTATTTTACTGAATAATTTGTATATTTTTAAATATTACGCTATACACGTATTGTTATTCAAAATGCAGACTCATACACCACTCGCCCTTCCGCATAAAACATGCACATGCAAGCAGTACGAGTACAAATATAAAGCAGTCTTATATAACAAACAAGAAAACATATCGACACGTGTTTCGCCTCTAAACGAGGCATCCTCAGCGGGACGTATAGCTCGCTTGGCCGCTTTGCGACCATTTTCAGATGTTGTAGTGTAGAGCGGCTGGGCGAGCAACACATCAGGTTGCTGCGAAGCAGCCGAGCGAGCATTACATCCCGGGGCTGCGTCACCCCTAAATACTCAGCATGTCAGATGGAAAATTCGGTACGTTTGTCGTCAGCCGGCGGTAAAAACTTGGAAGACCCACAAAATCGCATTAGGGACGCTCTATTTTGCATTTCAGCTTCGTAAATTTGGGATAGGATAGATAAAAAATTGCACGGTACAGAATATTGATGCCAAATCAAAGAAGACCGTTTAAAATAAAATGATTATTTTTGATTCACCGTTTGCAACTTGATTATTGTTATAAAAATCCTTTTCATGAAGACCTAAGATTATAACACGCATGCAGTTAAATTACACGATAATTACCTCTATTCGAAGTGCTGAATTGTAGAAAACAATTATAAGACTAACCCCCTGATTCTGTATCGTAAAATCAGTTGCCAACCGAGTGCCTATCGTCGAAAACATACATATAGTATCGAATTCAGCTTATCTAAGGATACGTTCGCACTTGAAAGTTCAATACCCATTGAAGGTTATTTTGGAAGTTCATTTTTTATCTGTTTTTGGTGTATAGCAATCATAGTTGGCAACCGATTCAAAGATGCGTAATGCCCGCAGATTATAGCTTTACGAGTAACGAAAGTGGGGCCACCTCAACAGAATAATTATTGAAAAGCCTAGAAATAGCAATAATTTTTTTCAATGGCAAAGTTCTCATACACAACGTTTATTTATGTCCAATAAAAGAGCTACCTTTAGTGATAAAAAAAATATTATTGGTTCAGTGGTTTTCAATTATATAGAGCTGCAAATTTGCTAAAAATGACGTGTAGTTTGTACTATTAAAAATAAAAGCTTTTTATTTTTATTTCTTTTGTTTACGTGTTTTTATTTGGAAAAGTTATCGATAATGTTGATACATCGATCAATCTATCAAATGCAAAATCAGTCCCTTCTAGCAATCCGGTTAGAGATACTTTTTCACATACATAATGTATCTTTTTCTTATTTAGCAATTTTTCAAAGCCAGACATTTACTACATATATTATATTTACGAAGTACGTTTTGCTATGGTCGTAGTAGTAGCAGACGTATGTAGCAAACGCACTTTTTATAGTGTGCATAACATGGGGATTCGAGAGCGCTATGAAACGCGCCACACACACATCACGTGCTTATCTGTACACATCACTACTACAACGATAGCCAAAAGGACCTGTGAGATAGAATAGCTGTACCCTCATAAAACCCAATGTTCATCGGAGTTAAGGTTTCCATGGAAAAATATTATACAAACATTTCTCACTTCCATTTACAAAATAAATGATTTCCCGGGTGTGAAGACTGACACCATCATACCTATCACTTCCATTTAAACTTTCCAAAGTTCACAATGCAATATTACTATTATTTTTTGTACTTTCGCCATAAAAATGAACTGCGAAACTCAGTTGAACTCTTGTTGGGTTTCAAAGGGTTCGAAAGATATTATTAATGCTTATCTTTCGTACATAATGAAATGACACAACAGAGAACTGGCCTGTGGTTTCACGCTTTCACCTTTTTTAACTATTTAGGGCCAAAACAAGACCTATGTAATTATTTATTGATATCTACGAGTATACTAATAATAAAGTAGTATAAATACCGTGACTGTACACTGAATATTTTTGCGAAATTTTGAATGTGATAATAGCATTGTACTGAGGCAAAATCACCCTGCTCAAAGACAATATACCCACAATAACCTCGCTCATTGGATTTAAGTTCTAAAGTCATGTTGGCCGTGCTACCGGTCAGTTAGGGTGATTATCAACTGACAAATACTTAGGTTAAAACGCACCAAAATAAAAGCTCATATTACTTGCACGCAAGGTATATTCTTGCATGATGTGATGAAGCTATCGATAATAACAAAACGCTTCCGGCTTTACTCGAGTCAGTGCGCAACTTAATTATGAGCTACACCCCGCGAAAGTTAGATTGAAGGGAGATTAGCTATGATTAACTATCCGTTATGTTAATATTTGAGATAGTGCACGTTAGTTTGCAGGCTAGCCACTTCAATCGGTGAGTAGCTAAACTGTTTATCTAAAATTATTCAAAAGTTCAAGGATATTCTCCATTAGTACTAATTTATTTTAGCTACTCCCATAAGGTAATTATAACATACAAAACGGTTTTATATGTACGTACATTGTTTGTCCGACGTCAAAAACAGATGTTATAATGTTGATTATAACACCATGATGCTGCGCTGTGATTGGCCCCGCTTACATAACCAATCGGCGACTAATATTTCTTTTTTTGCTTTGGGCTAGGCAAAGGTGTCTCTGACATACAGCCTCAACTGCTCCCCAAGAACACCTTCAATAAGTAAATCACTGAAAATTAGACTATCTTTGTTCAGCCTTTCTTATAGGATCAAATAAAAGAAAAACCCGCGTATTATTTTTCACATTTTACATTAAATTGTAGTTGAAAGGTTTATAATAATGTCTCGGGAAAACGATATTTTTGATGATAAAATCTCGTGTCCACAGTCCATTAGCCATTGGGACACTCTAGCAGCTTATTAAGAAACTCACGAACTCGTGTCCTAAGAGCTCTCATTATCTCACAGTTGCACAAAATACTATTAAAAACTCGGCTCTAAGCTTATATATAAGGTAACTTTAATTCATGCAGCCAAATTCTTACTGAAAACTCGGTAAGTGCCCAGTAACAAGGTTCGATGACCCTTTTTGTGAAATTCGTAAATTATTCTTTTCATGTTCCTTACAAACGCAAGCCCCGCCCCGAGTCAATTACAATGGGACGTCAAGATGTTAATTTGCGAAATTAGCAAAACGTGATATCGATTCGTGTTACCAAGCCAGTATGAGTTTGACTGTATAAATAAAAGCCACTTTATATTTTGTACCCAAACGCGGGTGAAGTCACGGAAAAAAACATAAAGTTGTCGGTGAAGCCATCTAATAAAATCATACAAATCCCTTACGAAGTGATTTAGGTTACCGCGCAACCACACAACAGTAGAACAAGTTATATTACAGCGGAAAAGCGTTTTCGTAAAACGTGGATAGGTAAATCAGAAACTATTTCAGTTACTCTAGGTATATTATAGGTATTCAGCTACGTTTAACTACAAAATGTCACCTTAACTTTCCCATGAATATGATCATTTCAACACCGATTTGAAAAATGTGAACCAAAATACATCTTCGTAAATACAGCTACCCAAATCCACAATTATCCCGCTATCCGGCAGCTTAACAAAAACTCTGCCTTCGCAGCCTTTTGCTTTAAACATATTCGGTTTTAACTCTCAGCTTTAGGGGGATATGATTAATGACCCGTCCACAGGGCCCTAGGTACCTTTACCTCGCCCCTTCTCCGCCTAAATCAACAATAGGTTTAAATATAACTGTAATATTTAGGAGAGAGTTGATGTCAGATGTAATATTTCTTCATCTTAAGCCGGCTCCTTCCATCTTCGAGGGTGGGAATTGCTGCTTTTGTCACGAATTTGTCATAATTTATATTGATGTTATTTTTAGACGAAATTTTCAGCTCTAATGGTCTGAAATAATTTGGGAGGGTTACAGCAGCCTCAGTTTTTAAGCATTACTCAACTACATCTTATTGTAGATCTGGAAAGCGACGATGGGTGCTCGCCCAGAATATACTGGAAAAAAAAGGAGAGTAACCACTTTCCCGGTACGGTTTCTGATGATGTCATAAAATCATAAAGATGGAGCACGACGTGTCGCTTCACGGAATGATTCCGTCATGCAAAGGTTTCAAGCCTCCTCTAAGATTTATTATAAAATAAAAAATAAAAATCATTTATTTCAGACTTTGAAGGCCCATACAAAAACTAAGTACTATTTACATATTCACAGCCCAGGAAAGCTGTCCACAAGATTGACTCTATACATTGCTGTGCTATGTGACACCTCCTAAACATACCAACTTTTATAAAAAACTTTATAGAACAAAATATTTATACGTATACTATGGATTTTATGGGAATCACTAGGCTCAGACATTCACCAGGAATTGTTCTTGGTCAATCTCTGAACCCAGTATCCCATAAAGGGACAATCAAACTTGCCCGCTATCATCTTTAGGATGCTATTGGAGCTGGACCGCATTCTTTGTAGCAATGAAGCTGTTTTCTTGCGTATTATTGCATAGAAGTCGTCTGTATGCGCTGCTGCAAACATTCCGCTTGCACTACAGAAGCGGGGCATACCCAAGAGCACTCTAAAGGTGTTGTTATACTGGATGCGCAGGTCACTATATGCAGTTTTGGTAAAGCTGACCCACAGGTTGGATGTATAGAACGACTGGCAATAAGCTTTAAACAGTGTAATGTTTGCTAGATCTGAGCACCGTGCAAACCTGCGAGCCAGCATATTACCCCTCACAGACAGCGACCTGCGCTCCCGCTCTATGTCTTTGTTATACTGGATGCGCAGGTCACTATATGCAGTTTTGGTAAAGCTGACCCACAGGTTGGATGTATAGAACGACTGGCAATAAGCTTTAAACAGTGTAATGTTTGCTAGATCTGAGCACCGTGCAAACCTGCGAGCCAGCATATTACCCCTCACAGACAGCGACCTGCGCTCCCGCTCTATGTCTTTGTTATACTGGATGCGCAGGTCACTGTATGTAGTTTTGGTAAAGCTGACCCACAGGTTGGATGTATAGAACGACTGGCAATAAGCTTTAAACAGTGTAATTTTTGCTAGATCTGAGCACCGTGCAAACCTGCGAGCCAGCATATTACCCCTCACAGACAGCGACCTGCGCTCCCGCTCTATGTCTTTGTTATCACTGAGATTTTCTGTAACAATGTGCCCAAGATATTTGAATTGTTTCACTCTTTCAAGCTGAACACCGTTTAGTTTTACTGGGGGTACCTTTTCAGCTTTTCTCTTGCATGAAACAAACACCATAAATTCACTCTTTTTTGAGTTATAGCACAGACCATGGGTTTTAGCATATTCTTCACAAATACCTAATAATTTTCTCATAGCGCTGATCGAAGGCGAGAGAAGGACCATATCGTCGGCATAGCTGATGTTATTTACACATAAAAAATTGTTTTTAGGGTTCCGTACCGCTGCGCTGTACGTCCGTCGATCCATCTGTCACAGGGATCTCCAGCTTCAGCCGTTATAGATGCCAGTTGAAATTTTCACTGAATACGCGTTTTGTCTGTATGACCTCTACCACAGCAAGTAATTAAATAAAATGAAATTTTGACCCGTGGAGTTGGTTGGCATACATAAAAACCTCGAACAAACATTTTTTTACGTTATTTCTTTTAGCTCTTAAGGCGCGTGTTCCCGCGTCATCCGAAAATTACTCCCATTGATGAAGTTATTTCTCTAAAACGCCCTTCCTAAAAATTATGAAAAAATATATATGTCACAATTTAAGTTTATGAAACAATCTCATTACAGGAAATTATTCTCGCCTATAAGAAACACCTTGAAAATATTTCCCAAAGTCAAGCTGTATTCAGAATAAAATTGGTTATTTCGTGGAAACGGCTAATTTATTTGTATGGTTCTTGCACTAAAATACAAAAAAGTATAGCTTATAAAACTCATTGCATTTAAAAATGTTAATTTAGAGCAGAGTTAATAAATAAAAACAAGATATTTTGAGAGCGTGTGGCGTCAACGTTGCCGTAAACGGCAAGCTTCGGAGCAGTCGATTACAAAATCAAATGCAAGGTTTTAACGTTAATTTTAACTTTATTTAAAATATCTCAAGGTCATTGGAGGCTACAAGGGCCTTAAAGATGATGATGCAAACGGTTTCAAATTTGATCAGTACACAATCAGAAGTAAAACTTAGGGTTCCATACCCAGAAGGTGTCTAATTGTTTGTCCAGCGCTACCATTTTGGCACGTTGTTTTTGTTAAAATAATATTTATTCATCGAAGTACCATAATGTTTTTAGGGTTCTGTACCTGTATTGTGTGGTGGTAAGGAACTCTTTGTGCGATAGTAATTTTCAATCAGCATGTTGGTCAAATTGAAGTCATCACTTTGACAGCATCAACTTTATTTAGTATTTATGTTTCTTTTATTTTTTTATTGTAGATGAACATTAATATGACACAATGGGCCCGGTAGGGCCGGATATATGTCTTGATTTTGTAAAGTTCTTATATAAATTGTGTCGTATTTATATTTATTATTGATGTTATTGATGTTATTTTTAGAATTAAATTAGGTATAATAATCATATTAAAAAATGAAAATAGCGTTTCGCTAATTAGGCATACAGCTCATTAGAAGTTTCGTGCTGTTGGACGTTTTGCTACTTTTTCTGATCGGGAGGCAAACAAAGCTGTATGTTAAATTCGAGTTATAATACTAAAATAGTGGTACGAAAGTGATTTTGAAGAAGATGGATTGTTTATATCTAGGAGTTATGCACCCTATCATTACGGTGTGTTCAGAGAGCCGATGTGAGGTCGGCTCCCCACATCTTACCCTACATGTGTGTAGCATAATTAATGTCATGTAGAACAAAGTACTATTATTTACTCTACACTAAACCCGTAGGTCCAGATACTTTTATGACAGCACTAGGCCTGCATTACTGTCATTGTAAATACCCATTATATTAATTAAACTGGCCACGCTATTACTCTGAGGATGCTCATAAAATGTAAATAAAATGAATCTCTTGTATGTTCCAATCAAAGTCGATTGGTTTTCATTTTACGCTGCAAGATTAAACTCTGTAATTATGAAAATTGCATCGATTGTAAATGTAAAAACTGTAAGAAGTTGTTTCAAATAAGTATCTATACTATCTTTTATATGTCAGCGTGATTTTGTACAACCCAGTAGTTTATGATTTAACTAGGAGAAAAAGTACACAGACATTGATGTCATATAAAATGATAATATTTTGAATGTTGCGGTAAATTTCACTAGGTTAGGTAAATTTATAAATACCTGTGAAAAAGCTACCGTGAAATTATAGTCACACTCGTGAAATTAAACAATTGGATTTTACAATCCTACAGTGACATAAGTATAAAATAATAAAGGAAGCAGAAATTAAAAAAAACCATACAACTTGTCAAAACAAGATTATTTTCTGTGCTTTTAGGGTAAAAAGAACTTTAACGTTCACTCTTTATTTGACGGTTAAATCTCCTTGAAAATTTAACAATCCACATATTTTTGAAGATTTTAAGCGTTATTTTCACCTACTCGTCTTATGTGCAAAATTTACATTTCAGTTCGGTTGCCCAGCTTTTTATTGAAATATTTGTGAAAAATATTTGACAGCGACTTCAAGTGTAAACATCACTCACTAAAAAGTTCAAAATAATTTTATACTGATCAATGGTACATACCGAAATAATACTTTTGCCGGCTTCTTTTTTCCTGAAAAATGTATGTTCTCTGGAAGTTGGTGCTCTCATATTGGTTTTTATGTTGCATAATACGAGTATCAAAGGCAATGCGAAATACTCTTAAAAATACCTAAAGATCAGTATGTTAATGTATTATCCGTTTTTTTATCCCTTAATAAGCTTTACGAGTATATAATTTAAATACCTAAAACATAAAATGGCCGTAATGCCATTATCGGATATTGTACACAAGCTTTTGCCCGCGGCTCCGCGCGTGTGAAATTCGGTTTAACGACATGCTTTTTTCCGGGATAAAAAGTAGCCTATGCGTTAAGATAGGGTATAAGCTATATGTATTATAAATTTCATCCAAATCCGTCCAGCCGTTTCAGCGTGACACAGGGTGTCAAAACACAAACTTTCGCATTTATAATATTAGTGTGATAGTATAGTATAGTATGATATGATGATATGATTAGGGATCGTTCAACAATTACGTGATCATTTTGGCCGTTTTTTTAACCCCCCCCCCCCCCCTTATGTGATCACAACGTAATCTTTAGTTTTTACCCCCCCCCCCCTCGCCTTGATTACGTAATCTTCGTCCGTGCTTAAAATTTTTGCTGTTTATTAGCACTCACACGTATGTCATGTTTCTATAGGTCTTAAATGACCTAAATTTGGGAAGAGGGTGTGTCATTTTGTCAAAATGCATAAGGTAAGAACTATAGTTATATCAATAATATAGATACTTTCGTTAGTATTTATTGAAACGACGAAATAAAATCAACTCTTTCTCACTATTAGTGACTAACGTTACTTAAAGTTACGTTTAACAAGTTATTAATTAAGTGATTATTACATATTCTAGTGTTATTCTAAATCTACGTTTAACAGGAACAAATTAAACAGGAACGTAAATTGACGTTTGACAGGAACATGTACCTACACATTTTAATATTTATTTACGTCAGTCATTTTTAAATAAAATTAATATTTAAAAGTGCCATTACAGGCTAAATCAGGGAACATCTGAACATCAATATTCAAGGGCACGACCGCTACAGTTTTGATAACTTTTTACCTAAAATATACCCAAAATACTTACTTCCTCCAATATACCTATAACAATACTGATGCTTGGAAAAGTCGGTAAAATATTCCGAAAAAGTATAAAAATACTGAATCTGGTCACACTGTTCCACAGTTTGTCTATAGCAGGGGAAATCCCGTTTCATCTATCTAATAGTAAGCGTTACCAGTAATAAACTTCAAAATTGGACGTAAATATTTAAATATAATTTATTTTCGGAAACGAAGCGCAGATGACGTAATCATGGATTCTTCCCCCCCCCCCCCCACACACAATAATCTGATGTATATACAAGCATCCGACCCCCCCCCCCTTCCGGTGATCACGTAATTGTTGAATGATCCCTTAGCGGAAGAGCCTAAAGGCCTTATTTAAATCAGGTAACTGGCTACAGACACCCACGTGATCCAGACAAAACACATTGTAAAATATTAATGCATATTATTATGATTTAAAACCTATAAAAAAAAGTTACTGCCCTTTCGCCCGCGGTTCCGTCTACGTTTATTCAATCTCTGCCCCCTTTTCAGCTTTGTGGTTATTTTATTAACACCCCTTTTAACTTATGTATTAATTAGGTTCACTGCGGTAATGTTACAGAAAACCCATTAAAACCTGTTGAGTGGGTCTGGAGTTAAAACGGAACATTCATACAGACAGACAATAATTCAAAAAGTTTTAGTTATAAAACACATTTTTAGTATAGATAATTTATTTAAATTAAATATATAAAAAATATAACCAATGAAAGTCATTAAGAATATATGTATGTCGATCACTTGAATGTGATTGGCTTAAGCTGCTTATAATAGTCTTAATTTACAATAATTGATATTACATAATAATGTATGACAATCCAAAATATTCCTTCATACGTGGGACGCACTATAAGTTTCCGGAATGAATATGAAAAAATACTATTAAAGGTACAAAATTAATTTATTGTTTTTCAAAATAATCTCCCTTGGCGTCTATGCACTTTTTCATTCGATCAAACCAGTTTTGAAAACTTTTGTGCCACTCCCCTGTGGTGACCTCTGAAACGTGTTTTTCATACTCCTGGACAGCCTCTTCTGGTGATGAAAATCGTTGACCGCGTAATTGGTTCTTAATTTTTGGGAACAGAAAAAAGTCACAAGGTGCCAGGTCGGGACTGTATGCAGGATGACTCATGAGTTCTACATTTTTCGTCTTCAAAAAGTCGTTTGTCTGTCTGGCCGTGTGAGAACTAGCATTGTCGTGGTGCAGGATGATACGGCGTTTACGGTTATTTTTACGGAGTTCGTCAATAACTTTCAGCAAACAAATGGTCGTGTACCAGTCACTATTCACGGTACGACGATTCTCTAAAGCAACAGTAGCCACGTGTCCAGTTTTATTAAAAAAAGAAGCAATCATGCGCTTAGATGCACTTTTCACGCGCGCCACTTTGGTTGGTTTCGGCTCATCTTGAAAGACCCATACGCTCGATTGCTGCTTTGTTTTGGGATCGTAGCAATAAATCCATGTTTCGTCACCTGTTACTATGTCCCACACCAAATTTGACGCACCTTCGTTGAATCTGGTAAGCATGGCACTGCACCAAGTGACGCGGTCCGTTTTTTGAGCCTCGGTCAAGTTGTGTGGGATCCACCGCGAGCACAGCTTTCTCACACCCAAATGTTTGTGTAGGATTGATTGTATTTGACTCATGCCTATTTCTAAGGATGCGCGAATTTCATGGTAGGTCACATGCCTGTCTGTTTCAATCATACGGCGCACAGCATCGATGTTTTTGTTGGTCACAGCGGTGGACGGCCGACCATCGCGAGATTCGTCACTGAGATTGATACGACCACGCTTGAATTCTGCAAACCAGCTATAAACAGTCGTCTTGCATGGTGCTTCATTGCCAAAAGCTGTTTCAAGCCGAGCGATGCTCTGTTGAGCTGTCAAATTACACTTAAAATCGTAGAAAATCATACTACGAAAATTTTCCCGAGTTAAATCCATGTTGATGCAGACACACAATTTTTTAAATGGCGCCACAAGGTAAAAACAAAAGACAGTCAGATGAAACAAACTGCATTCTACAGCCAAAGAGTTCTATTTTCAAATGTTGCAATAAATTTTTAAATATTGTTTATGTAAGTGGCCAGTTCCGGAAACTTTTAGTGTTACCTATGTATAACTTCTAGAGTAATGATTATAACACAAAATGTCATTCTTTCATAGAAATCTCAGGGGGCGTATTAAAATCATTACAGCTTCGTTGTTTGTTCAATTATGTTAGTAGAAACAGGTCAAGTACTAATCATTACTTACAACACAAAGGGTTCTGTCCCAATCTAAATAGAAAGCAAATATAAACAAAGTAAATATTCCCGGTTTAAATCATCAGCAGAGTTGTGAAATAGTAAATACCTGGAGACTCACCAATGATATTTTTGTTGCTTCCGTTTCTGTTTTGAGGTACGGAATCCTAAAATGCTAAGCTCATTGAACTTTTTACGTCTTGCATGATATATTGTATTCAATTTACTGCTTGACAGCTACCAAGGAAAACCATTTTGGTTACAAATGCTTACGTTTAGTATGCACGCAATAACTGTACTTACACATACATATCTACGTATGACTGTAGGCATAATAAGACCATTACTTAGGGAGGGTTACGTTTTTTTACTGTTCTAAGGTTTTGTTTACACCTCTATGGTTTCTTTCCGAAAAAGTTGCTTTGTAAGAAGACGTATAAAAGCGCCATCCAAAGCCGAAAGCAAAAACTGTTCTAGAAACCAATTTTTTAAAGGTTGACTTGAAAAAATTCATGTTGAACTAGAGAAAACGTGGGTAATGATTTTTTAGCAATCTAGTTGAAAGTTATGGAACAAAACCCCAAGTTCAGTTGCGCTCAACACAGAATGAGGAGCGTCAAAAACATACTTACTTCTAAATAGTACAGAAACCTTAGTTCAACCTTTTCTTTCCTTTTGAGAGTTCTTAAAAGGATAGGTCTCACTTGCATCAATCACTATTACACCATGCGGAAAGAACGGCAGTGCGAAAGGGACGGTTTCCGGAAAAAGAACAAAAAGGCAAATTTCTTCACAAATTTTATTTTAAAAAAGAGACCCTTGTAAATTATTTTTTTCGTGTTACAAACGCAAGCCCAGCCCAAGTCAATTACAATGGGACGTCAAGATTTTATGTTGCGAAATTAGAAAAAAGTGTTATCGATCCGTGCTACTGGTCACTAGTGATCACTTACCAAACCTCCAGAATGAGTCTGGCTGTATAAATAAAAGTCACCTTATATAATAATAATAATTGAAATATTTGTTGGCTTCAGAGTGATACAGGTTTTAAATCCATAATTAATATTTTAATCAATTAAAATAACCTTAAACCTTGACATGTTTTACGGCAACAATTTTTTTTAAAGTGTATTTTCCATATACGTATATTGGGGATGATTTTTTTTTCCTCGTCTATCCCATCTTGTGGGGATCATTGGATAGGTCGTTCAAAAATATTATGGGTGTGTCAAAATCATTTTTCGATTTAGGGATCTGTTGGCGAAATATTAAGCTTTAAAGTGCTAATTTTTGTTAGAGTCAAGTATCCCCCCCCTGCCGGCTAAACGGTTGTTTATGGATATGTGGAAAAATTCATATAAGAAGTATATACATATAATGAAGTTAAAAGGAAAACTATCACAGCTAAGTAGGCTTTACATGTTTACGAGTACAGGTCGCACCAAACTTTTAATCCCCTCTAAACACGACAATAAATGGGCCGTTCTTCTAAATTTAAGGGACTAGAAGTTTGGCGCGATCTGTATTAGTAGACCAACTTATAAAATGTACCGGGCAACTACGGAACCTTACACTGAGCGTGGCCCGACACGCACGTGGCCAGTTCTTATTTGTTTTTTTCAACATTGAATGACGTCAGAAGATCTGATATGCAATATATTCTAAGCAGAAGGTTTTTTTTTGTAGTAGTAGTTTTTTAACACGCTTGATTCTGAAAACCAAGAAGAACAAACTACGGCTTTGCGGGGACTATCTTCTTAACAACACCAACAAACCTATATTGGAGAACTTCAATGAAATTTATAATATGAATTAAAAGATTTAATAAAATTATAATACATTCTAAAAACTTATCTAAATAAAATAAAGATAAAAGTTAAATTAAATAAAAGACTTTATTTAAGTCGTCGCTGTCACCGGGCAGGGTACCCAAGACACTGGCCGCATTACCTCGTTGGATAGCAAGGCTGATGCGTTGCCCGAGATAAACTCCAGCTCTTGGGTCCCCTGAAGCATCCACCAGACGCGATGCTATTTGTTTATACAGCTGTCGAGCGTCAGGCCCCCAGGGCCCAAACGTCTCGACTCCAAACGGCACAAAAATGTGGCCTTCACCATATTGAGTTCCAAATTTAATTGGATTTGGTTACATAAAGGCTGTACTGCAGAACCGCAGCAGAGATTAAACCCGTTCAATTTTATTTCACATGAAACAAATCTAAACCGTTCTGTTCCTATTCCGAGTTTCTAAACAAAGAGAATGTAGCAGTAATATCGGCAAAATGTACTATTCACTTAAAACCGAAAAGACTAACGTATTCCTCGCGTGTTTCCTGCCACAAATCGTTTTAAATCCACCACATGAGGAGCAACATGGCATGTTGTAAAATGAGCAACATTTCAACCTGAATGTTGTACTTTCCGTCGTTGTCTGCAACAAAATGAAACATCAGATGAACGTTCTGTTGAAATTAAACAATAAAACGTCGGAGAAAAATTACGTTGCATGTTTTGTTTTGTTACCTAAACGGTAAAATGTTCACAGGGATATGTTTTCCCTGTTTAATTTAATTTCATAATGAAATTGTAATGAAAGCAAATATTATATTATCATATGCATACTTTGTCTGTAAAAAGACTGGAACAACACTTTCCAAAAGAAATGAAATACCTGTCGCGCCCCGATGGATCCGTAGCATTCTAATGTTAAGATAGTATCATTGACGTACTACTAAGTGGACATCGGGTCTCTGCCGAACCAAAAGAGAGTCAAAACCATTGAAAATTAAAAAAGGTTGTCAATCACACGTCAATCAAAATTAAGCCGTGCAGCAATGACATACGATTCAAATTTAAATGTTTTGTTTCTTAATATTTTGACACTAGGTGGTAGAGCTAATGCTGGGCTCGACTGTGGAGGTACCACCATCTTACTCGAAAATCCTCCCGAAGTTATTCGGGGGAGAGTAAGAGAACAGCTCTCAGGCAAAAAAACCAGGCGGCCCACCATTGCCTGGGACCGATGGATGGCGGTATATCCATCCCCAATTGCCGGGCCTTATATAAATTAGACTGGTGACGGGCAGCGGCGTCACTGGTGCAAATGTTTCGGCACCGCGCTCACCAACCCGCCTGCCCAGCGTGTGTGAGTATGGGCATTTCTTCCAGGAGGACCACCAAGAGTGGCGAAATCCTGGAAAGGCCTATGTCCAGCAGTGGACGAAACAGGCTGATGGATGGATGGATGGATTTTGACACTTCACTAAGGACACTTTTTTGGTAAATTGTATACTAGACCCGACGTCCATCTATGGTTTGGTATGTCATTGGATAGTATAATAAAATGAAAATTTCATTAAAGTTACCAACTTAATTTTGTAGTTCTTTTTTTAAACTGCAAAATTATGTAAGCTATTTACTACTTCTATGATATTAAAATTTCAGTATTTGTTGTTATTTGTTGGTACGTAATATAGGTACTGAAATGAAAACACAAATTCCTAACCAGTTAAGTTTTGAGATACAGCCCATAACGAAAACGGTCTAAAACTGACAACCCTGACGCACCATTATTTCTTTATTTTTGAAGATATAAAAGAATAAAAAATGTATATGTGTTCTACAAAATAAACCACACATCCCACCGTACATGCTAGGTTAAGAAAGAAAAAAATATATTCTATTTTCGTATTTATGTTTCTTTTGGAAATCGGTTCAGTGTGATCGGTAGCTTTAGCAAGAAAACATCACGGTTACGTTATGGTTGCGTTTACGTTAGACTTCGTATGGAATTTGATAACCGCCCCTAGCGGAAAGTAGCGGAACTTTTCAGATTCCATACAAAATCTCACGTGAACCCAACTATAACGTAATCGTGGTGTTTTCATGCTGACGCTTCAGTAGATTATGTGGTTTTATGTAAGGATACCTGTTCATTTACAGCCTGTATAATCCAGCCATGGACCATGTATGCCTGAACATATCAAAGGATTCTCGTTTAGAATTTCTGAACCATTTATATGTATTCCGAGTTCATGAACATAAGAGTAGGTAGAAAGTAAATACATCCCCCCCTTATTCTTCCGCTCTGCTTCATGTCTTGTTCCGACGTAACAAAGCTCTGTCTACAAGTCGCAAAACTCTAGGTTTAGACAACTTCTGACCATATCAAATAAAACACTAGCACGACACTACGCATATGAGAACAAAGGTTTTTGTTGAGTAGCTTAGTGGTCTGCAAGCTGACGCGTTCGGTTTAGATTTACTTTCCACTCCCTTCCCGACGGAGAAGTGTCGACTCCATTACATTTTGTTTGTAGTATTTGTTTCATTTATAAAGGCACTAGATCCATATGAGTTGACTTCATATTGTGCTCTTCTAAAGAACAATTTAACTAAACTTGTCTGTGTCGCTGTGCAAATTATGGTGATACAAGTCCGTAAAATTTAGTACCCGATTATTAGGGGAGAAATCTCAAGGACTTATTTAGGTCTAAGATAAATAAATTAATAGGTTAAAATAAAAATTCTATCATAGTCGTAGTTGTCCGTCCAATGCCGTCCATACACCCAAAATTTTTCGGTGGGGCAACTGCCACTTTTCTCTCCGCCATCGATTTAATCTCTTGGTAGATCACATCGGAATTTTCCTTCACTTGGTCAAGGCAATTATGTCTTGTCAGTGGGAATAGTCAAATTACACATTCATTTATGACGTGTTCGTATAGAATGTGCCTTGTTCTTATTAATCACTTCAGGGGAGTCCCCGACCTAATTTAGGAACTCAATTTTTGTCGGCACTAGTTTCGACGGAAAGGGCATTGAAATGGCGTTTATATCAGCGCGCACGAAAAAGTGGCTGTTACGATGATCGCTGCGTCTCCAAATAGCACAAAATAGGTGAAAATTGTAAATTTCACATGGACGCAATTATAATTTCGAGAATTTTATTTGTGTAATATTTTACTTATCAAATTCTGTGACCATTCGTGTGTTGTTCGAAAATAAATAACGTCAATTTGAGGTGCAGATGCATGAAATCAGTAAATATTTCTAACTTCAGTCATTATTTTAAAAGCAAATAGCTTAAGTTATTCAAAAGTTAGAAAATAATTGATCAGTGAAACTGCATGGTAATTTATTGGAGATAAGTGCATTTTTTTATTTTTTTATGTCTATATACAAACGAGTTAAAAGGAAGCAAGAAAGGGTTTCGCACAGCATTTTGCCGGGGGACCCGCCTTCAACAGCTATCATTACATGATATTGGCGTAGCTAGAATTTGTAGCTAGAGGGGAAAGGGGGGGGGGGGGCTTCATCTCATTATTTTTCATCGCCATTTACAAGCATCTGTTCTTGATTCCATCAGCCTGTTTCGTCCACTGCTGGACATAGGCCTTTCCAGGATTTCGCCACTCTTGGCGATCCTCCTGGAAGAAATGCCCATACTCACACACGCTGGGCAGGCGGGTTGGTGAGCGCGGTGCCGAAACCTTGTGTGTTCTTGATTGTGTTAAATAAATAGAGATAACTCTCCATACAACGAAATCTCATTGATACAAACCAAAAAACAAAACAAATTACGGTTAAATAGGATATAGCATATTTTTACATCAATAACACCCGTATTTCTAGGGGGGCGTGCCCCCTTGGCCCTTACCAGTTACGTCTATGCTAAATGGTCTATACTGTTCGTGCGTGAATTGATTATGAAAAGTAGAACAACAAGGCAGTAGCTCGCTCACTATTGACTTGAAGTTGCGTGACAGGCTCTGCCATAGATCAAAGTTTGTTACATTTAATTGACCGAAAGTGTTTTATCGAACAATAAATAATCAACAATAAGGATCCATTAGACACCAAGGAGCTTTTAATGGACCATTAAACGTACCGATAAATTAAACTTAATCATGACTAATTGGAGAAACTCAGGGGGAGTTGCAGCAAGTCACTTAACTTTGACAATTGCTGGGTGGTCCCATAAATGTCCAATTTTACTCATTTACTGCAGCATTAAGATGCTGGGTAAGACGCTACATAAAAATTTAGATAAAGATGGAATTCTTAAATTGGTTGCACTCACGTTGAGGTTTGTCGGAGGAAAGTGGAGCGGCAATAAATAAATTAAAAACTTTAATGCCGTTGTCGTAACAGATAATGTATTTGTTTATTGAATAATAAAAAAAAAGAAGTTCTTTAAAAACATAATAATATTACATATGATATGTTTTACCTGTAATTATTGTACCCGGAGTTTTGAACGTAACCACCGCGGGTGAGTTTAAACTAAAATGCTCGCATATTCTTCAAAATAAGACAAAGATGAATCATTCTGAACGTTTCATAACATTCATTGTATTGTTAAATATGTTTTATAATGATTACGTCTCTGATTAGAGATGTTTTTACATTCCATATAGTCCAATGATTCATAGATTCAAACTATGTATTTGTAGACAGCAATGAAAGTCAGTCACACACTCCTAACGATTTGTCTCCAACTTCTACTCAAAAAAATTCACATAGATTCTTCTGGGTAACAGAGAGGAAACCTCATTTAAATTCAATTAGTTCTTCCCTAGCTAAAAAAGTCCATCCTTATTATATTATATACTGACATACTAACAGTGCTTTATTTATATAACATGACTTTAGTTTTTGCAGTCAAGTTCATATTGGAGGCTTGGTAAGTGATCAGTATCACGGGTCGATAACACTTTCTGCTAATAACGCAAATTATAATGTTGACTTCCCATAGTAATTAACTTGGGGCTTAGCTAAAGATCGCAGGGAACACGAAAAAATTTAGTATGAATTTGGCTACATAAATATATGTCATCTTGTATAAAGATAAGATAATTTTTGTACAGAAGAATATCTAAGGGACCATTGCTATCTCTATCGGAATCCGTGTAATGTAATAGATTCTGGAACCGTGAATTCGGGACCAAGTGTGGTCGCAAAATTTACATATTCTGATTATTTTAATTCAAAATGGGCGCTTTGTTATTTGCATATAAATATACTTGGGGCTATTACGGTTTTCTTTGTGAAGGGGAGTAATATAACAGTTGACTGACTTTGGTATTAACATGCGTGCGTGATTTATGCCGTGATTCGGGAGGATCACAGGAGAATTCGGTTTGTTTAGTAGATACCGGTATTTTTATCGGTACCGGTTCTTTGATTAAAAGTTAACAGATATTTTAATTTATTAGTAGAATTGCTTAAATTAAATGTTCATTTTATCCAATAAGGCTTTTGGTTAAACTAGGATCAACGAGAGATAAGACCTACCTATGACAATACAGCTGCCTTCAGTGATGGGGTATATTTCCGGTAAAATTTAATATCAAGTGTGAGTTGAGTAAATAAAATATAAATTTATTAGATACGTCATAAAAGAAAACCCAATTGTGTCAAATCTGCTTACAATTACAAATCAGCCATAAAATATATGAAGCGACTAGTTTACAATTATTATTAGAGTGCATTACAAACCAGAAAAGATGAATTAGAAACAAATGTAAAGACAAGAATTTGGAAAAAATCCTCGGGCCAGGATTCGAACCTGCGACCTCTTGTTATCAAGACAAGCGCGCTACCGACTGCGCCACCGAGGTGGACAAGTATGGTGGAAAAATTCAACGGTCTAGGTAAGTACCTAAGAAACTGAGCGGTATAAATAAGGAAAGTAGAACCCTTTTATTATTGATAACAATTCAGCCACTATCAGTCCCCGTTGAATAGTCTTAAATTGTAGATCCTTTTAGTTAAAAAAAATGAAATTTCTCAAATATTATAAATATATAACAATTCCATTGAAAAATAATGTCTTCACTAAAATCTAAAAATGATAAACGAAACAAGTAGTACTTCGCTTTTCGTCTTCAGCAACAATTAAGTATTACATTATTGTAGTGACAATAGCAACTTAGTAGGCAATTAAACGTCAAAGGTGCCATCTCTTGTAGGCCCTTGTTTAGTAGATACCGGTATTTATCGGTAGCGGTTTTTTTTAATTTAACAGATATTTTAGTTTCGTAAGAGATTTGCTGGAATTAAATGTTCATATTATCTAATTAGGGTACTGTACGTCACTAAACTTTTATGTAGGTTATGTTTCCAAAACAAAACGCTGTCAAGTGATATTTCATATAAATTGACGTAAATTGATCCAATTTCTTAAATGCTGTATCTTGCGTTTTCCCCTAAAGTTGACATTTTTATTGCAGTTTTAGCTATAATATACAAATACCGACACATGATATTTCATGTCATACAATAAACGCCTACCTTTACCATATTTTACGATTATGACCTTTATTAACGCGTAGTAAAGCCATGGTATACCTTAATGTTGACTTAGGGTTGAGTGTACACCCGAGCCGGTAAGCCGGTGTGACCACTCAATAAAATTAAGCAATTTGTCAAGTGAGCAACACCCTTATTGACACGAGGAGGGGACATCCGTCGGCCGCACTCATTTGACAAGATTTGTGTCCAAACATTCATTTAATTAACAAGTTTTTACAGGATATTAAAGTCACATTAACAGTCGCTTGGGCTTCCGTTTACATTTAAAGATATAAATATAGTCTTTTTATAGTACATGCAAGAGTTTTTAAAGCTCAGTGAATGAATACAAAAATAATTTGGCCTGGTTGCACCAGCCGGGCTCGCACATAAAGGGTTACGTACATCACATAATACAGGTTCGGAACCCAAACACATTATGGTAATAACAATATCACAAGAACAATATAGATGCCATAGGAACATCAAGGCGGCAAAACATATGCGACTAAAATGATAGCGTCTGACAAACATTCGGCATCCTTTGAGTACGAAACTCTGATTTTTATTACTTGTTGTTTTACTTTAATGTATTTACAACAATCCGACCAAATTTAAAACTTATATATTTTAAGGTAGCTGAAATAAAAAACGTTATTTTTCATTATTTCACTCTGTTATGTGTTATGGGTTAGAATTCTGGGGCACTGCTGCCAAATTGAATCGCGCATTTGTATTGCAAAAACGAGCAATAAGAATTATATGTCATGTTCCACTTGACACCCCCGCACAACCATTATTTAAACATTTGCAAATATTAACCTTACCCTCACAGTACATCTATAATATTGCTAAATTTGTTAGAAATAACCTCGATCTATTTAATCACAATGCAAGTCAACGTTCTCATTTAACCATAAATCGTTTTGATCTCATCATACCGTTCTGTAGGTTACAAAAGTCACAGAAATCTATTTTTGTTGTCGGTCCTAAAATACTCAATTCAATCCCTATTGATACAAAATTAAGTAATAATATCACTTCATTTGAAAACAAACTTAAAAACCATCTTTATGAACAGGCATTCTATAAAGTGCAAGATATAATGTAGCAATAATACAATGTAATGTAATAATAATAATAATAACGATGTAAGAATTATTTAGTTTATAAGTTTGACCCGTAAATGTTTTATTGAATAAAGAGTATGAGTTAAAAAAATTGTATTGGAAGGGGATCCCCTATGGTTTTCAATTTGTTTTAATTTTAATTATTTCCCGTGATTAAGGCCCTGCTAACACGCATTTTGTATAAATTTCAACTCGCTATTACGACTGAAGCGGTAGACCCCTGTGAGTCATATGACATACGGACAGACATACAGCAGAGGGTCCCGTTTGGACCTGAAACCCTAAAAAGTAATAACTTTTCTATTCCTTACCTAAAGGAGTTTAAAAAATTTTACTTACAGTCTGTCAAAAAATTGTTGAAATGAATATTGAAAAAACTATTTTTCTTTCGCCTGGTTACGCCAAACAAATAAGTACAAAATCTGTTAAATCGAGTTAGTTTTTGTTATTTCATGACTATATTACTTAAATTAAACTACTTGAACGTTTAAAGTCCAATAAAGTTCATTAATATTTCATTTTCATTTCAGCACTTTTTGGACAGACTATAGGTACCAAACTACAACAACTTAGCTTTTTTATTCAATGAAGACTATATGCTAGTTCTATAATCACAGTATGCCAACCTACCCAAGTGCACTTCTTAAAACGCTGTCCTACAGGTTAAAATTGTACAAAAATGGGTAACAAAGTTACTTGCATAGTAAATGGATATACAAACCGATCCCAGCTCACCCTAATTGTTATCAAATATTTCGATGGAATCCTAAAAATGACTGAACACGCTCATCAGATATGTTTCCCTTCAGATTCCAAAAGATTAACTTCAAATAAATTAAATTAAACATCCTGTGTCCCCAATAAAATACTTAACGCGTCAAAGAATACGCGCATAAACGCGACATTACGCATCGCATCGCGAATGTTACCTTTCATGAAGGCTTTTAATACATTACAATAAGGTCAACAATTCCCTGATTAGTGAGTTTCGTGTCTCGGCGCGATATTTACATACGACATTAATTACTAGGGAGTTATTCGAGAGCGGCATTAAATCAGTCATTCATTTGTAAGGACGCCTCTGATCTGGGTTTAAGGAAATAAGGGGTACAAATGTTGGTGTACGATTTGTTCATACTGCAGTAAGGCTTTGGCACACTGAGATTAAGATTTTTTTTAGGTGAATAAATACCAAAACTACAATTTTGACCTATTTTTGAAGGTCTACTCCTTCTGCACGAGTGGTTAAGAAAAACACAAAAAATAATATATAATAGGGATAACGTAATCAAAAACACATTCCACGTTTGATTTAAAAAAATATATCTTTACTTTTGATAAAAACAAATCGAAAGTTTCTTATGATTTACGCAAGAATTTTCTTCCGAATGCATGACGTGATTTTAATTATTCTTTCACCATACTAAGGTCAATTTATAAATCAACAAAACTATTGTTCAAATTTTTTTTCCGTCCATCGCGTCCAGGTGAAAAGTATAACGGGTATTTGCAACATTACAGAAAAAATACCAGTATGAATATGTAACCGCCGCGTAAGAGACTGTACGAATACAGTGAAACCAGTCAGGCGAAATCTGACTATTAAAACGTGAGTAGCTGTTTATATATCAGTATGAGAAAAGCCAAACATAGTCATCTGTGTTGATAAAAGTAGTATGAGAAAAGCCAAACATAGTCATCTGTGTTGATAAACGCAGGTACATATGACTCTTAATCTTGAGACCCCGATTCGAAGTAGAGCGTGTGGTAAAGAACTTTTTGTTATTTGTGTATAGTTTTTGTTTACTTTCTTACCACTAAGGTAAGCTAAGCGGTAAAAGAAAACACTGGAGTAAACTGCATGCCTAAAATAGTTACGAATATACGACAATGAGCCTAAACCCCTATCACGTAAAAATCGACAACAACAACAACAACACCAACAACAACAACAACAACAACAACAACAACAACAACAACAACAACAATAACTGCAACAACAATAACACTTCTTCTAACCAACCACGACTAATCACGACATATTTTCATGGAAGCCAGATACTTAAAACACTTATCACCGATCATCTACCCATTCTCCAACAAAACGACGAAACAAGAAACTTAATTCCCAAAAATCCACAAATATGTTATCGGCAAAATCCAAACCTCAAATCATTACTCACAAAAACAAAACAGCAACCACAACAAAATGTCAACATCACAATATCTCCTGGTACATCACCATGTCGACGACCACGGTGCAAAACATGTCCAATCATCAATACACAGATCAACACACATCACACCACACATACATACAAAACTCAACCTAACACCAACTGCAAGACACAGAACTGCATTTACCTACTAGAATGCCGAAACTGTTCGGCATTCTACGTAGGTGAAACCCGGAACGAACTACACATCCGCATTAATCAACACAGGCACACATCGACGATCCATAATAACAATCTCCCCATCCCATCCATGTCCGCTCCCATAACCAAACTTTTAATAACTGTTTCACCGTCAGAGTCAGAAAATCATTTAACCCACCACTGACAGTCATAAATGTCGGTCACTTGGTGCGCACTACGGACCAGGACTTAATAAACAACACTGACATCAGACGATGACTATTTATGGACACCTGAACCTGACTCACAAAAATATTACATGTATGTATATATTAAGACCAGGGTGCTATAAACAGCAGTGTCATCTTGCGGTCTTCGGTACGTGATATTCCAAGTAAATGTCGGGATGTCGTGATGTTACGGCCGGAAACCGCAATATTGCTCTTCAACCGAAATAATTTTTATTTTTGGTATTTAATATATATTTTTTTCAATAATTAATGTTAAAAGTAGGTTAGTAGATTCGTAGGTTAATTAGTCCTAAGGTTGTATATATCATCATGTCATTTTTACATTATGTCATTTAAGTATTCGGCTGATGCCGGCTCCATAGTGGGCCGAAATATATTTCGAAAATGAATAATTTTTTATTATTATTACAAGTACCTACCTAAATGAAATAGTAGTTACAAGAATATAGCAACATCGCGTACAAAGAGGATTGTCACGAAAGTTCCACACAGACCCTGGTTCAGCCGACACGGTTATTGCGATATAAACCTTTCTGGTCTGTTAAAAAATCCAATCCTTTTCGTGCGACTCTAAAAGAATACTTACAATCCCCAAATGAATCAGTCTGAGTGAGTGATCGCCTCGCGTGCAGTGAAGCACAGTCCTAATAGTTCGTAAATATTTCAACGCGAACGGGACACACATGCTGCTCCGAGCTCGACAAATGGATGCTTATAAATATATGGCTGTCACTTCGGGAATTCCCGCTCGTTACGTTCCCGACGACTGAAATAACAATACTGAAGATTTTCATTGCCTCGTTAAAATTAACGTTTCTATTATGCGGGGTTCGGTTAAAATTTTATGCCGTTTCCGACAAGAATAAGGCCAAGGTCTTGAAAGACAACCGCATCGCTCGTGCATGAAAAATGTTTTCAAAGAATGACACTTTCAAATCAGGAAAATTTGGGAAAATACAGCGGTGTTTCCGCACGGCGGAATTCAAATAAGGCCAAGGACGTGACCGGAGGACGCTCAAAAATACGAGCATTCAATTTTATAAAGGGTGATCCCGAGACGTCAAATGGCGTAGTTTTCCGCAAACAAAACACGATCGCGGCCCGACGAGACAGAATCACGTCGCATTGCGTAGACCAGGAAAAGTTCCCGGGAAAGTTGCCGGATTTATTCGTCAACTTTGCCTCAGATAAAAGTTTGTTTGGCATTTGATTGCGGGGTCATGCTCGGGCCAAAGCGGCGCGACGCGATAACCCCTATCAGACTCCTTTTCGAGGAGATTAATTCCTGTTTTTGTGATACCGGGTTTTACAGATTGCTTTTGTGAAGTTTGGAATGCGCATTTGCTGGATCAGATATGTATTGTTTTTTTTCTGTTCACGCGTAGGTCGTCTACCGTTACAGCCACCATTAAAATGAATCTACTCAAAAACAGAAGCATTAACATTTCACCATATTAGTTTGCATAATATTTTTGATTAAGCATCTAGAACCAGAGAAATGTGTGTTATTAATTCTTGGAAGAAATGTGCCAAATTAATCTTTATGGTGCGTCACTCCAAAGACCACCGACAACGTTCAAAACGATATTTCACACTCGCTTAAGTATCTATTTGCATCGTCGGAGATTAATCGGACAGTGTTGCTACCAGATTCTGAAACGTTGTAGCATTGCATAATCAAAAATAAGTAATGGTAATCTCTACCACCCACAATGTCCTTCAGATTGTCGGTCCAGTGGGCACGAGGTCAGCCTATGCTACATAGGTAACACTAAAAGTTTCCGGAACTGGCCACTTACATAAACAATATTTAAAAATTTATTGCAACATTTGAAAATAGAACTCTTTGGCTGTAGAATGCAGTTTGTTTCATCTGACTGTCTTTTGTTTTTACCTTGTGGCGCCATTTAAAAAATTGTGTGTCTGCATCAACATGGATTTAACTCCGGAAAATTTTCGTAGTATGATTTTCTACGATTTTAAGTGTAATTTGACAGCTCAACAGAGCATCGCTCGGCTTGAAACAGCTTTTGGCAATGAAGCACCACGCAAGACGACTGTTTATAGCTGGTTTGCAGAATTCAAGCGTGGTCGTATCAATCTCAGTGACGAATCTCGCGATGGTCGGCCGTCCACCGCTGTGACCAACAAAAACATCGATGCTGTATGATTGAAACAGACAGGCATGTGACCTACCATGAAATTCGCGCATCTTTAGAAATAGGCATGAGTCAAATACAATCAATCCTACACAAACATTTGGGTGTGAGAAAGCTGTGCTCGCGGTGGATCGCACACAACTTGACCGAGTCTCAAAAAACGGACCGCGTCACTTGGTGCAGTGCCATGCTTACCAGATTCAACGAAGGTGCGTCAAATTTGGTGTGGGACATAGTAACAGGTGAAGAAACATGGATTTATTGCTACGATCCCAAAACAAAGCAGCAATCGAGCGTATGGGTCTTTCAAGATGAGCCGAAACCAACCAAAGTGGCGCGCGTGAAAAGTGCATCTAAGCGGAAGATTGCTTCTTTTTTTAATAAAACTGGACACGTGGCTACTGTTGCTTTAGAGAATCGTCGTACCGTGAATAGTGACTGGTACACGACCATTTGTTTGCCGGAAGTTATTGACGAACTCCGTAAAAATAACCGTAAACGCCGTATCATCCTGCACCACGACAATGCTAGTTCTCACACGGCCAGACAGACAAACGACTTTTTGAAGAGGAAAAATGTAGAACTCATGAGTCATCCTGCATACAGTCCCGACCTGGCACCTTGTGACTTTTTTCTGTTCCCAAAAATTAAGAACCAATTACGCGGTCAACGATTTTCATCACCAGCAGAGGCTGTCGAGGAGTATGAAAAACACGTTTCAGAGGTCACCACAGGGGAGTGGCACAAAAGTTTTCAAAACTCGTTTGATCGAATGAAAAAGTGCATAGACGCCAAGGGAGATTATTTTGAAAAACAATAAATTAATTTTGTACCTTTAATAGTATTTTTTCATATTCATTCCGGAAACTTATAGTGCGTCCGCTATACGTGGTCTCCATTCTACTTTTCGGCCCCAACAGCCATCATTTCGGTGACAGATATGGCCTGCCCACTGCCACTTAAACTTACTGATTCGGCAGGCTATGCCGGTCAGTTTCTCATAGTTTCAGATTTTTCCATCAGAGAAAAAAGAATTTTATAAAAGTATAACGAAAATATTAAATTAACATAATATATGAAACAGAATTTCACTAAAAATAAGTAAAAAAACCTAGAAAACACATTCGCCAGACCAAGTGATAATTTTTGTTTGAACCCATCTGCTCAGTGTTGCTAATTTATTTTTAACCGACTTCAAAAAGGAGTAATGTATAAGGAAAATGTATTTTTTTGTGTATGTTACTCCATAACTCTCGCAAATCTTAGCCGATTTGGATTCTTTTTTGTTTGGTAGGGTTTGCTTCCAGGTAGGTCCAATTTTAGTTTGATCGTGGTCAGATGATGGTTTTCAAAGATAGGCCGCAAAACTCCTCAATGGATGACGGCATTCACTCGATATTGAGACAAATATCTCCGGCATTTCTTAACCGATTTGAAATTTAGTCTTATCATATGGAAGAGTTTGTTTCCAGGTTAGTTTTATTTTAGTTTGGTAGTGATCTGATGATGGTTTTCAGAGATAGGCAATGGAACTACTCAATGGATGACAGCATATCTACTCGATAATGCGGCAAGCGCTTTGTACCAGGGTGCTGATGGCAAGGTGTTCCTTGAAAATTAACATATCCACCTGACCTTAGATCCTGGCTTCATCACCATAGAACTCCTTAACGGGTGACAGCACATAACTCTCAATGGCGGCAATCGCTTTGTGTTAGTGTGCTAATTGTAGGATATAACTTGAAAATGGTCATTATGCCACGGGACAGCAATCAGAGTGCTCACCACTTCTAGGTGTTTCAGGAAGAAAAAAGTCGGCAAAAGTGTTATTTTGGTACCGTCAGTCAGTATGTAATTAATTTATACTTTGTAGTGAATGTCTGCTCTATAATTTGAACACGGTTTTTTTTTTGTTATTTAGACTTGGGAATGCTGCGTGTGCTTTTGCAAAATCTTAAAATCCGAAACCTGTCAACGCTATCTATTGATTAATAAGGAACTATTTTGGTGCATTACTTAGCTCTTAGAAAACCCTTTATTATGGCAGACATGCAACAAACAACACAGCAGATGGCTAATGGAAAAATAAATCTATCTCGATTTTTATAAAACCGAAAATGTACCAAAGTGCTAAAATAAAGAGTTAGTCATATGTTTAAGTTTTCATTGGTAATGCTCAAGCAAGACTAAATTATATAAAATAGAAAAGACAAATTCCATATGTCGATGGGAAGTAACTCAGAACTGGCAACCCTTCACTGAGGATGACAGACGGAACCCACCTCAAAGGAATGTTTGAAAACCTCGGAAGTTGACAAATCACTCGGCGTTATTTCTGGCACTAATTAGACGCGACGTGTGGGTGGTTGGTGAACGAAGAAAAACAAATGTGGACAAGTTTGTGCGTGAATAGCATTCATTTAGTTTTTCACTTCAGAAACGATTTGTCCAAATACTTATTAACTCCCGATTTCAGATTTGAAAATTTCAAGCAGCGCTATGATTGGTTGATTCGTCGCCTAAATATCGCTAAGCTAGATTTTTTATTCAGAAACTGGCCCTTAGGGTTACTATTTAGGAATTTGAAAAGTCCTGACAAAAAGCCTGACATTTCGATAAAAGTCCGGACTTTTTAGTCACAAAATGGAAACATTCCTCAATTAGTTACAGTGGTATGGTATGCATGGTTTTATATTTAGTCTTTAGATCAATAAGAAGTTAACAAAGATTAAAGACTTATTTAATATGTACTTTTATTACTCATTCCAAAATCCGGACAAATTAAAGAGCCGGACAAAGCCCGTACTAAGGTCTAAAAGTCCGGACATTTCCGGACTAATCCGGACGGATGGTAACCGGTGCGAGTGTGTACAATTTCACCAGAATAAATACGTACAAGTTTGTCTTTGAAGATCCAATTTATATAGTTTTGTACCTGTAACAGAAAACACAGAATGATTACTGAAAGCATTATTTATTACTAAAGTAAACAAAATATTTACAAAATTACTAAGCATTACTAAAAGAACAAGTGGCGTCACAACATTTTGTCCCGAGCTTAATTTTCCTGGTTTAGTACGTTTTGATTGTCTAATAAGTGACCTGATAATGATAAGTAATTATTTCTTATTATTAAAACAGCCTGGTGACAGACGGACGGACGAACGGACAGCGGAGTCTTAGTAATAGGGTCCCGTTAGTTACCCTTTGTGTACGGAACCCTTATAAAAAAACAAAATAATTAGACTCCTGATGGCAGCAACATTGTTTTTAGTCATGGTCTAATTAAGCTGGATATGGGGTGACTTTTATTTATACAGCCAAGCTCATACTGGAGCCTTGGTAAGTGATCAGTAACACGGATCGATAACACTTTTTGCTAATTTCGCAAAATAAAATCTTGACGCCCCATTGACTAGGGGCTGTGCTTGCGTTTGCAAGGAACACGAAGAGAATATTTACGAATTTCATAAAAAGGGTCATCGAACCTTGTTACTTAGCACTTACGGAGTCTTTAGTAAGAATTTGGCTGGATAAATAAAATTCAACTTATACATCTGAGATTATGGTGAACTAGCCTTTGCCCGCGGCTCCACCCGCTAATATTTAATATTTGCCCCGTTTTCAGCCTGGACGTTATTTTATGAACATCCCCTATAGCCTATGTGTTGACCAGGGTCACTACGACGATAATAAAAAAACCGCATCAAAATCCGAAGAGTGGTTCTCGTGTTAAATTAAAACGGAAAATAATACAGACAGATAGACATACAAAAAATCAAAAAATTATGGTATTGTCCTAAGTATAATAACCCATTTATATAATAATATAATATTATAAATGCGAAAGTTTGTGTGGGGGTGTCTGAGTGTTTGTGTGTGTGTGTGTATGTTTGTTACTCTTTCACGCTGAAACGGCTGAACAGATTTAGATGAAATTTAGAATAGATATAGCTTACACCCTAACTTAACACATAAGCTACTTTTTATCCCGGAAAAAAGCATGTCGCTAAACCAAATAACACGCGGGCGGAGCCGCGGGCAAAAGCTAGTTAGTAATAAATAAAAGATTTTATTAATGTGACAAGTAAAAGCTTGTGGAAAAAAAAACATTAAAATGTACGCGTATTGTAGGACAAGATAATTAAGATAAACAAAAAGACAGTAGAATCTAATTCCGAACTGTAATATAAGTTACTTAGTGACAAAAGGCGAAATCCATAAGCTCTTTTGTTAAAGGGCTTATGTCAAGCGTGAAAGGCCCTTTCTTTGAGTAGGGAAAATAGAGTATCCTAGGAAATCGTAAAGTCAAAAGAGAAAACGGAATGTTAAGTACCTAGATATTTGCTTTTAATGTTTTGAAACACTTACTTGAATCTGAAATATATATATATATTTAAATAATTAATTGTTACTAGTCATAATTTCTAACAACCAAGCAACAAAGAGTTATTTATCTGTATGTTACGGGTAAATACTAGACTAGATTACGAAAATCTTATACAAAACTTCGGGGGTCGCCTCGCTGTGCTCCCCTTCGCTCGTCGTCGCACCGTTTTTTTCTTTTTTCGGCCTTTACCCGACTTCGGGCTTTACCCGTAACATATATATACTAATAATAAAGTACTTGGTTTAAAAGTTGTGTCTGTAGATTCAATATTTTTGCGAAATTTTAAATGAAATGGGTTATAAGTAGATATTGTACTGAGGCGAAAACAACAATGTTTAGAATTTCAGTCTGTATGTCTGTATGTTCCGTTTTAACCCGAGAACCACTCAACGGAATTGGATGCGTTTTTTTTCATTATCATCATACTGACCCTGGTCAACACATAGACTACAAGGAGTGTTCATAAAGTAACGCCAAAGCCGGAAACGGGGCAAGATTGAATAAACGCTTTTAACTCGAGAGCCACTCAACGGATTATGATGCAGTTTTGTTTTAATTATTTATCGTAGCGACCCTGGTCAATACATAATAAGGGTTGTTTATAAAATAACGCCCAAGCCAAAAACGGTGCAAAGATTGAATAAATATAATAGAATAGAATACGGTTTATTCATAGTAAAATTTGCACAAAAAGGTTAGGATTGCCTTGACGACTACGAGGGTGTATGTATCGGTGCTATAGGCGTCAATAAACGTGGGCGGAGCCGCGGGCGAAGGCGCGTAGGATGTAATATTAGCCTGTTCTGCGGAAATGTACTCAGCTATTCGCTGAAAGAGATAAAACATTACTACTGAGCAAATGAACGATTCCAATCATTCTCCATTTTATGAATAGTACCTTTGTTCTTTAATACAATAGTTCATTTTATAACTTTTACATTTAAAATAAAAATAAAAATATTAACTTGTTAAAACTTAAGGTGGTAAAACCGAATTTCGGTGCAAAATGCACATCATAATATTGTTTTCCTTACTTTTGCATAAAAAGTTTGCACTAAATGCGGTTTATAGCAATTCGCGCAAACTGATTGTTATACATAGTTAGGTGATCAGATGAAAATTATTCAATGTTATGCGTTACATTTTAGCTGCATTACATTACAACTGTAAACACGCTTTGAAGTTTGTTAATGTAATGCTAGCAAAATGTAATACATTAAAATTCGTAATGTTTTTGTGAAGACTTTATTATTAATAAACTTTTCCGCAAGTTGCCTTAAAACACATTTATTGCATACTTTTTATTCAAAAGTAAGGAAAACAACACTATGATGTGCATTTTGTACCGAGGTAAAAAGTTACCGCCTTAAGGTGGTACAACCGAATCTCGGTGCAAAATGCACATCATAATATTGTTTTCCTTACTTTTGAGTAATTTATTAAAAATAATTATGTTTTCACATTAAAATTTTATGATTTTTATTTTGATTGCATTCGATTAACAAACTTAAAAGCGTTTGTATCGTGGTAATCAAATGTAATCAAAATATAAGGAATAAAATAACATTTGAATGCAAAAACCCCATTATTAGTAATCAATTTCCGCTAATTGCTTTAAAACGCAATTTTTGCATACTTTTTAGTCAAATGTAAGGAAAACAATGTTATGATGTGCATTTTGCACCGAGATTCTGCTTTACCACCTTAGCGTTAAATTAATTGTTCTAGATAAGCCATTGTCTTCATATTTTACACACATTACTCGTAGTAATGCATTTTTGTAAAAAATAAGATAAAACTGTTAATTCATAACGTCTATTCACCTCAACGCAACGTCCTCGGAGCAAACAGACAAGGGAATAGTAATACAATCACATAATATAAATTCTTACTTGCTTACCAACAATTATTTTGTCACGTATGAATGCATGTTCAATATACACAAACATTAACACACCGGCAACGAAGGATCAATCCTTTTATTTATTTTTAAATTTATTAATAGCTAAACAATAATAAAAAAATATACAGCATTACTTCATGTATTTTCTTATTGTTTATATAATCCCTTCTAGTTAATACTAAATTCAAAGCATATAATAGCAGTTAATATCTTATTTATTTAATTATATACCTTTACAGTTCTTGACATTTTGAGTTACGATTCTCCATTTTTGGATATTTGAGAGGAACATGTTTTTGAAATTGCGACTCTGTGTGCGCATACCCTCGTAAATGTATAATATGGCATAAAATTATTTAAATATAGGTACAATTGACTCCTATTCTCGTGTGGCTAATATTAAATTTAGAGCTGCCAAACCAAAAACTTCATTGCAAAATATGCCTCACCGCAAATGGATAAAAGTTATATAAATTTGTATAATTTTAGGTTTTGAAACTCTAAATTTAAGGTTTGCTGCACGAGAACAGGGGTCGCACACACAACATTATTATTAATTTCTTATCCTTTTTAGGTTTGAATGATTTTAAGTTTATTTGTTGCAAAATCTGTGGGGCACACCAGTAAAGGAGCGTCACACAAATGTGACAACCTGTAACAAGGAAAGGTGGCCTTCAAAAATCATGAAATTTTTGTTGCGTAATTTATGACTGGTTCTTTATTTAGTTCGTATTTCCACAAGCGGCTAAAATTATTTCATATCACTGCATAATCGTGTTATAAATAAAGTGTTTGCAGAAAAATAAGTCGATTGAAGAGGGAGTTTCCAATAACAAAATATAATGAAAATTTAAGCGAAAGAGACGGCTGCTGCGAAAACAATAATAATATGGCATTAATTGGCAAACAAAGCTTATTCTGAGAAGTAAAATAAAGCCAAATTGACAATGGCGAATAGGAGAGAAATTCATAGAATAAATTCATGAAAGTATATTACTCGTAAATCATTTGTTTTTCAGGAGTTACGATGGGTTCATTAAAGTATTGTTAAAGTACGACATAAAATGGTATATTCGCTTTCATAAAATGTTTTTGCAATTTTCCAAAATGTACACATCTAACGCACCACGACACAGCATGGGCTGAAATTATTTTCGGTTAACTTTGGCACATCAAACTGCACTTTGTAGGTACCTATATTATCGGCTACAACAGAAATAATATTTTTTGTACGGTATTGAACTTTACGCGGCCGTAATACTGCCATGGTATAGCGTGTAGTGGCGTTCATATTGGACTCTGAGCCCTGTCAACAGTCATTCATAGTTTGCGAGCAGTTTTGGCAAAAACTATACCTTGAGGTGTAAGCCTAATATGTATGTACATTTGACCCGTCCTGCTGCAAAAACCAATTATGGTAAAAATGAGTTAAATATAGAGATCGACTCATTTTTCACTCGCTATCTGCTGGTATAACCAGTTATTTACAAAAACACTTAGTTTATGAGATATCCAGTGCCAAAACCAAGTAAATGATATTTGCAGTTTCGCGCCACGTAAAAAATAGTATAGAATTGGAGTAAATCATTGAAAGAAAAGATCGAGATAATTGGTTTTTGCAGCAGAACATTCGTGATACGAGTAATATACCTCTATAAGGCGAATTTCGCTAATATCCTTTAAGGGTGTGTTAGTATGATCGGTAAAGAGATTATCGCGTGGACACCCTCACTGGTCGCTGGCCACTCGGATGAGGGGTGCGGGTTGCGGGGTGCAATTAGATGTGTGGGGGAGGCCCGTGAGCTCCGTAGCCATAGCTTAGAAAAATTATGGAATTTTTGGTGAAAATTCAAGGTATTTTTTTTCTCGTAATGACATCAGTATTGTGTATACTTTCATACCCTAAAGGGATTCTTGGCTTTGCATTTACAGCCCGTATAGCCAAATTCATACGGGAGACCCGTAAGTGGTCAGGACCAAGTACCCTTTCTGTGAAATACGCCAAATTAAATTTAGACTTCCTATACTAGTTGAGTCGAGGTTGTTCTTGAACAAGTATAGAGGCACAAACAATATTTTTTGTACATATTTCGCAAACAGGGTCATTGAACCTTGGTTCTGACCCCTTACCGAGTTTTCAGTATAAACTTGGCTGTATAAACGAAAGTCACCTTATATATTATAATAAAAAATTAACAAATTAATTTCGATATACTTCAGCCTCTTCTGTCAAATCAAAAAAATTGGGTAAAAGTGTTTTACTTAAAAATGTTATTATATAATATTTTTCAGTACAATAGTAATAACATTTATTAGTTTAAATTGGTTTTTTTTTAGATATTATACGTACAGAGACGACTTCTTTACTACATTGTTTATTAATAAAGTATGTAAATATTTATCTGCCTGCCCAGCGTGTGTCAGTATGGGCATTTCTTTCAGGAGGACCGCCAAGATTCGCAAAATCTTGGAAAGGCCTATGTCCAGCAGTGGACAAAACAGGCTGATGGATGGATATAGAATTAGAGGGGCCCATATGGTCGATCGCGAGAGGTTTTAAGGTCGATCATCGAGGATAGCTAAAACTTATCAGTGATCGACCAAAAAACTGTAGCTTTTTGCTAAACAAAAAAGCGACGTACAGAAACCTGAAGTTTTAAAAAATACTATCTTCTTGGCATCGACATATCTGTGCGAGTCTGCATTTTCAAATATTTGGTGGGTTAAATGATTAAAACAGTGGTTCTTATACTTTTCGTAGCCACGGACCATTTTCACAATTTCAAAGATTCCACGAGCCCCTGTTGAAAAAAATTATAGGAAATAAAAATATTAAAAATCACTTTTATTGGTTCGTTTACATGAATACTTCATTATATTAATGTATATATATAAGTTTTAGCTGTTTCATTTTGCTTTTGCGTACCTATTTATAATTTTGTTTCTATTAGAATTTTGTCTTGCTCTGCTTATTTCATACACTAATACATCTGAATGAGGCTAACGCACACTGACTCCCTTGAGTCATTCCCATTGGGTTTTATTTGAAAATGTTTGCAGCAATATGCTGAAAAAATGCCCTTTTCTTGCACCAAATAATTTTTAATCACAGTTTTTATTTAATATTTTAATTTCTTTAAATTAGATTTTATTAGGTCGCTTCGAGCGCATTTAAGTGTCCTACAGGCATGCTGTGTTTGCCTATAATTGGGAATACACTCGTACATGTTGTGTTTGTCTTATCTATATACTTTTGTAAGTGTAATTTCTGTTGGCAGACCAATAAAAATAAATAAATAATCTAAGTACCTACCTTTTACGGTACCTACTTTGTAAGGTGGTAGAGCTGATGCCGGGCTCGACTGTGGAGGTACCACCATCTTACTCGCAAATCCTCCAGAAGTTATTCGGGGGAGAGTAAGAGGACAGCTCTCGGGCAAAACCAGGCGGCCCACCATCGCCTGGGACCGATGGATGGCGGTATATCCATCCCCAATTGCCGGGCCTTATATAAAACAGACTAGTGACGGGCAGCGGCGTCACTGGTGCAAGGGTTTCGGCACCGCGCTCACCAACCCACCCATCCAGCGTGTGTGAGTATGGGCATTTCTTCCAGGAGGACCGCCAAGAGTGGCGAAATTCTGGAAAGGCCTATGTCCAGCAGTGGACAAAACAGGCTGATGGATGGATGGATGGACCTACCTTTTTGTATCTGTTTGTAAAATTATTTCAGTTTTATGTATCTGTTTAATCATTGTCTAAGATTTGTGTATTATCATCATGTATGGTGGCTTGAAATAAATTGCTTTTTCTTTCTTTCTTTCTAAATAGTATCAAAACTAAGTTAATGAAAAGTTTGCTGTTGTTTGGACTCAGATAATAAATATGATAAGATTGAACTAAGTGGTTGTGGACCCCTCGCGCTCTGGTCAGGGACCCCTAAAGGGTCCATGGACCCCAGAAGCGCTGGTTAAAATGTCGATCTCTTAGTCAAACATTTTTGCTAGGTCGATCTCCTTAAGAAAAAGTATGGCACCGCTGGCGCTGATTAAAGATTTTTACAAATTGTTGCTTGCGCGTGAAGTCTGCGTTGCCTGCACGTCACAGAAATCGGGCTTCACTTTCATTCTACCTTTTAGTGGTGTAAGATCTCTTTATACTCGTGAATGTTAAAATTAAAAACCGGCCAAATGTGTGTTGGGCCATGCGCAATGTAGGGTTCCGTAGATGCCCGGTACATATAAGTTGGTCTACTAATACAGACCGCGCCAAACTTCTGGTCCCATACATTATAGGGGACCAAAAGTTTGGCGCGACCCTGTACTCGTAAACCTGTAAAGCCTACTTACCTGTGATAGTTTTTCTTTTAAATTCATTATTACTTCTGTAAATTTTCTATAAACAACCATTTAGCCAGCAGGGGGCGACGCTCCACTCTAACTAAAATTTTCACTTTAAAGCTTAATATTTCGCCAACGGATATCTAAATCTAAAAATAGTTTTCACACACCCACAATGTTTTTAAACGGCCTATCCAACGATACCCCACACTATGGGATAGACGAGAAAAAAAATTGATCCCCATTTTTTTTTTAGATTTTATTTTACCATTTTGTCGGCGTGATAAATATTTATATTCATGCCAAATTACAGCTTTCTAGTATTAATAGTCTCTGCGCTAAGCCGCGGACAGACGGACATGACGAAACTATAAGGGTTCCTTGTCAGACTACGGAACCCTAAAAAGGGCAGGTTCTCAAATATCCAAGCTAACAAACACAACAGGTGGGTTATTATCCGTAATATTCCACCAGTAATTAACTGAAACAATAATATAGGTAATTAACCCAACCGAGGAATTGTTGTAAAGCCTTGTTAATTTCTGAAATAAATGAGAATATTTTGATTTCCCAATGACATATCAGGTTGGAAGGGTAATTTCTGTTTAGGTTTGTTACGTGTGGTTTTCAGGTTTCCATAAAAAATGAAAATCTTTCGGTATTTTAGTTCTAGAGAACGGTAAAACTTGTCATTTTTGTAGTGTACAATTAAAAGGGATATGGTTACATTATATTATATATTATTTAAGTTACATTAAAGGTTATATTATCAAAATTCAAGTAAATAAAATGCTTTTTCAAATTTAAATTTCTTGATTATTATAACGATAGCATAATAAAATTTAATTTAGTTTATTTATGAAATAAAAAGTAAACTGGCAAATTCTCAAAAGGATAATAAGAGATTATTTTGAATTCTTGAATACTGTTGTTGGATAGGTGGTAGAGCTGATGCCGGGCTCGACTGTGGAGGTACCACCATCTTACTCGCAAACCGCTCCGAGGTTATTCGGGAGAGAGTAATAGGACACCCAGGTGGCCCATCATTGCCTGGAACCGATTGATGGCGATATATCCATCCTCAATTACCGGGCCTTCAATAAAACAGTCTGGTGACGAACAGCAGCGTCACTGGTGCGAGGGTTTCGGCACTGCGCTCACCAGGCCACTTGAACAGCATGTGTAAGTAAGGGCGTTTCTTTCAAGAGGACCGCCAAGAATGCTATGTCCAGCAGTAGACGCACCAGGCTGATGGATGGATGGGTCGCCCTAGCTAGATTGACGTATGCCGGTTGCATAACTAAATTGGTGAAATACTGGTAATAGGCAATATCAAAAGAACCCGGAAGGGAAGAGCCTGTATGACTAGATGATAGATAGAAGCAAAAGCGGTGTGTCAGGATCGTAGCAGATCGAAATCGGTAGTCTCTTCCCCTAAGACAGGCGTCAGTATGTTTTGTATGTATTCTTGGAATAAACCGTGATTTCAAAGCTCAATCACATTGCATCATCAACAGAACAAATAAGTAACAAATAGTCGACCCATTGATGAAAGATTTACAAGCAATTTAGAGTTTCGAAACACACTTAACATCTTTTGTTCCATCTAAAACAGCAGTTAAAATATGATCACGGAACCCACTGTGGGTGTTTAAGTACCTCGTTGTTAGAGTTCCCTCAAAGGAAATGAAACCCAAACTTGTCAGTCCGCAATATGAAAAAAAAAAGAAAATATAAAAGATACTCGTATTTAGAGTATGGTATATTAGTACAGCTAAGAATATATATTTTTTCGACCAACTGACTAGAATCCTTGCGAGGATGTTGCACGCGCCGCAGCATCCTGAGAAGCCTGATGAAGATCACTCTTAAGGGGATAGGCCCAGCAAAACCATAATTTATTCTTCCTTGGTTGAAGAATATACCAATAATGCATATTTAAAAAAAACTTCCTCTCAGTGTATTAATCAGAATAGTCATTCCAATATTAAGAGACAAATGTCCCAACATGGGTGCTTTTGGGAATTCGTTTACGGCGTCATCCATCAGACTCTGGAACTCTCTACCGCATACGATTCGTGATTGTCATAGGATCAGCTAATGGAGTAACTTAAAGGGTTATTTAAGAATATTTTCATTTCGTAAATATATATTTAGGTAAATACATGCCCACTTATAAACACGTTATTTATTAATGTTTATATTAGATACGTATTAAATTCTTATTTGAAACATATACATACATATAGGTAAGTAAGTATTTATGTAAGTACGCCTATGTAGGTATTTTTTATAAAGTTTGTGATAAAATGTCACATTTTTTCAGAATCCGTCCCTCTAGCACTGCGGGTCTTTCTGCATGAAACAGTGATTGTTACAAGCTCAACTTATCCGCTGCTTAAGTGTAGCCAAGAGTCGAGGTTTTCTCGTTAAGATCAAAGTGAGCCTTAGCCTAGATTGCACAGCCTGCCTTAGCTGTAGTATCTATTTTGTTTGCATGTTCTAACTTCTAAAAGCACGCCGCAACAATAAAATACAAAGCAGCGGTAGCTAATTTCTTCAACTACATGTGGGTAATAATTAGCTGCTCAATTAGAATCACATTACTTCGTACGCGCCGCAATTTACCGCTAACTGGTTAACTTTATCAAAGTTTTCTCTTCACCTCTTTCAAGGCAATTTAGACTTTATTGCCTTAAACATAAGAGTTTAACAAGATTATCTTTGTATCGAGAAAAGCGCCCGATGCGATCAAACGTGACGCCAATAACAAAATGGCCGGTGAAGTCAAACCGTTCAAAATTGTTACTTAGGAATCTACTAGACCAGGAAAAACATTAAACACGAAATATGGGTATATGTATTATAGATGTCTACGTCGATAGGACAGGGAATCAATTTTTGAGTCCATAAAATGGCTTTGGCCAAACTTTACTCAAAAAATCTTACCATTTAGTTACTCAGTCTACATCGTTTTTTTTCTTACCTGTAAAGTGGTAGAAGGCACAATCTACAGAAAGTCCATTTTGAATATTTTTTTATCAAAAATTAATAATTTAGAGTGTCAAAATACTACTATTACTATTTATTACTTAATTATAATTTTCACTAACATACAAAAGTATAAAAATAAAGTTTTATTCATACCAATATTTTCTTTACTAAGCCAAATAGTAGCTACAAATTAAGTACTATATAAGTAAAGCTTTTGACCGCGGCTTCTCCCGCGTTAATTAATTTGGGCAATCCTGTCGAATCTGTTAATATTTTTTGGATTTATAACAAAATATTGTTAATAATTTTACATTACATTTTGACTTTAACTTGTGGTTCTCATAAAAATAATTTTATGCCTGACCCGATTTTGATGTCCCTATGTTCAAGTAAAAATTCAAGAGTGAAAAAAATATCTGTTTCAGAATGTATTAATGACTTTGTGTCTAGAGACCTGCCTATCTCCAGGGAACAAACTATAACCTTTGTCCAAGTAAAGAGACTAATCATTACAGCAGTAAATCAGTTTAGTTTCAGAATGTATTAATGAATTTGTGCCTAGAGACCTGCCTATCTCCAGGTAACAAACTATAAGCTATGTCCATGTAAAGAGACTAACCATTATAACAGTAAATCAGTTTAGTTTCAGTATGTGTTAATGACTTTGTGCCTAGAGACCTGCCCATCTCCAGGGAACAAACTATAACCTATGTCCAAGTAAAGAGACTAGCCATTACAACAGTAAATCAGTTTAGTTTCAGAATGTATTAATGACTTTGTGCCTAGAGACCTGCCCATCTCCAGGGAACAAACTTAACCTATGTCCAAGCAAATAGACTAGCCATTACAACAGTAAATCAGTTTAGTTTCAAAATGTATTAATGACTTTGTGCCTAGAGACCTGACCATCTCCAGGGAACAAACTATAACCTATGTCCAAGTAAAGAGACTAACCATTATAACAGTAAATCAGTTTAGTTTCAGTATGTGTTAATGACTTTGTGCCTAGAGACCTTCCCATCTCCAGGGAACAAACTATAACCTATGTCCAAGCAAATAGACTAGCCATTACAACAGTAAATCAGTTTAGTTTCAAAATGTATTAATGACTTTGTGCCTAGAGACCTGCCCATCTCCAGGGAACAAACTATAACCTATGTCCAAGTAAAGAGACTAACCATTATAACAGTAAATCAGTTTAGTTTCAGTATGTGTTAATGACTTTGTGCCTAGAGACCTTCCCATCTCCAGGGAAAAACTATAACCTATGTCCAAGTAAAGAGACTAACCATTATAACAGTAAATCAGTTAAGTTTCAGAATGTATTAATGACTTTGTGCCTAGAGACCTGCTCATCTCCAGGGAACAAACTATAACCTATGTCCAAGTAAAGAGACTAACCATTATAACAGTAAATCAGTTTAGTTTCAGTATGTGTTAATGACTTTGTGCCTAGAGACCTTCCCATCTCCAGGGAAAAACTATAACCTATGTCCAAGTAAAGAGACTAACCATTATAACAGTAAATCAGTTAAGTTTCAGAATGCATTAATGACTTTGTTTCTAGAGACCTGCTCATCTCCAGGGAACAAACTATAACCTATGTCCAAGTAAAGAGACTAACCATTACCACAGTGGATCAGTTTAGTTTTAGAATATATTTATGACTTTGTGCCTAGAAACCTGCCCATCTCCAGGGAACAAACTGTAACCTATGTCCAAGTAAAAAGACTAACCATTACAACTGTAAATCAGTTTAGTTTCAGAATGTATTAATGACTTTGTGCCTAGAGACCTGCTCATCTCCAGGGAACAAACTATAACCTATGTCCAAGTAAAGAGACTAACCATTATAACAGTAAATCAGTTAAGTTTCAGATTGTATTAATGACTTTGTGCCTAGAGACCTGCTCATCTCCAGGGAACAAACTATAACCTATGTCCAAGTAAAGAGACTAACCATTATAACAGTAAATCAGTTAAGTTTCAGAATGTATTAATGACTTTGTGCCTAGAGACCTGCTCATCTCCAGGGAACAAACTATAACCTATGTCCAAGTAAAGAGACTAACCATTACCACAGTAGATCAGTTTAGTTTTAGAATATATTTATGACTTTGTGCCTAGAGACCTGCCCATCTCCAGGGAACAAACTGTAACCTATGTCCAAGTAAAAAGACTAACCATTACAACTGTAAATCAGTTTAGTTTCAGAATGTATTAATGACTTTGTGCCTAGAGACCTGCCCGTCTCCAGGGAACAAACTATAACCTATTTCTAATAAAAAAGACTAACGATTACAACAGTAAATCAGTTTAGTTTCAGAATGTATGAATGACTTTGTGCCTAGAGACCTGCCCATCTCCAGGGAACAAACTATAACCTACATATGTCCAAGTAAAAAAACTAACCAATAAAAATTTATTAACTAATAAATTTTCAAAATCGGTTCAATGGTTCCATAGATAATCTGCACTAATTTAATTAATAGCTATGTCCCTAGGGAACTGTCTTTTCCTACGGAACTATCTATATAGCCTATGTTACTCAGAGATGGTGTAGATTTCTATTAATGAAATATTTTTTTAAACCGGGTCGGTAGTTCCAGAGATAACCCCTTATATACAAACAAATTTTACCTCTTTATATGATAGTGTAGATGTAGATAGGTAATATTAATGTAAACGTAAGAAAGTCGTTTCAAACTCTTTTCATTATTGAGCAGGAACCTAACAGTCACATGTGTGGACTGAGGTCTTAGATGTCAAATTTATAAATATAATTTTTTGCTTCCTTAACAACACAATACTTATATGGGGCGGAAAAGTCGTTGCTACAATAAGCGTGTAACTATGAAGCGGGAAAAGGAAACCAAAGTAAATGGTTGTAATTTACTTTAAAGGTCGTGGCGAAAGACGATTCCGGCAAATTAAAGCGTTTTCCTGGAACAAAAAGGATAAGAAAAGACTAAGTTCAGTCTTACGCTTGCTTTTTTAACAAATTTGGTTACCTTCGTGAGTTTATTTATATCATTACATTATCATTTTATTACAAATCAGTGATTTTACAACGGATCAAATTTTGTGAATTTTTACGTTTATTGATGTTGGGGGCACCCAACAATTTTTTTATTTCGTCCTATTTGTAAGTCAGGGCTTTCATAACTCTGTGGTTCTATTGGTGGAACTTATTGGTGAAGAACGCTTCCCAAAAATCGTGACCAGACCACCCACTGGTGCTGTGAGAAAGTAAATAAATTAAAATAACGATAAATAACTGGCCTCGCGCATAATTGATCACAAATTAAAAGCTGCGCCCGAATCCGACATCTTCAATGACTGCAGTTGAAACCTAAATTAGTGCCTGCACATACGAACGCAAAAAATATTATAGGGTTGTCTCGTACTTTACTAAATAAATAAGAATCATAAAAGGAAGTATTCCGTACTCAACGCTTAAAGCTGTGCTAAAAGGACTTTGGACTTCTTCTTTCGTCGTGATATAGGAAAACACATTATTAGAAATATGGGACTTACAGTTAACTTTTTACATTTTCCTGAAATTTCGGCAAATTTCCATCTGCGATGGTCACGACATGACTGTGATGATGTCCTCTACTCCTAATAATGTTTAAAGTGATAAACGTAAAATCTTATAAAACGAAATTTAATTACGTAAAATTAAAATTAAAGGGTAAACTAGTCTACATAAATGAATCTCAAGAAAAGAATTGAATTTTTTCCTACTTGAATAAGAGCGATGACATTTTTATGTACAAATATGGTTCACCGATAGTCAACGACATTTTGCCAAAGAGACGATATCGCGGTGTTTTGGTCGTGTTTGTTCATAATTTGGTGCTCGAAAAAACAAAGACTATAAAAAAATAAAAACTATAAAATTAGTTTCGTTAGTAGTTAACTTTTATCACAGGATGCTTAAAGGAAGTTACATAAAAGTATCCTTATATCCGTAGGCAACCCTATACACAATCATACTTTTATTTATTTAGTTACACGTTAGAACAATGGGCCGTATTCAGGACAATATGTCACTAAAAATAAATAACTTTCCAAAGATATTTTCGTTACATGTCCTAAACAACTTATTGTTTCAGTATTCTTTTAGGCCGTAACTTCGTTTATATTCCAATTTTATTCAAATCGTCTGCCTTGTATGTTTTGTGAGACAATACGATATATAAAACTGCGAATTTATTTGAATATATTTTTATTAGTCAGTAGCATATTGATTGATAGCTCGGTACACAAATTTAGTGAAAATAACAAGTTTCTTTTATATGTGGCCAAAATAGTAGTTTATGAAACTGGTACACTTTTTTATGTACCAGTTTCATAAACTAATATTAATTGATTCTCAAATACCGATTAAATAAAGTCGTAACCATATAAGTAAACTACAGTACTCGATCAAACTTATTCGCAAAATAAAAACTAAAATCTGTTCCTCAAGAAAAAAAAAACAGTAACTGACGAAGACCAACTGGCTCATTTCGACCTTAGTATTATGAGTATATTATGATTTATTTCCAGATTTTTAACATGTGCGGACGTGGGGTAATCATTTTAATCTGTTCTCATGTAAATAAATCTTCCGGGTGTTCCGCAAAGGAATCCAAAATGGACGTCATAAATAGATTCACCGAATTCTGTCTCTCTCACAGCTCTGTGTCAGTTTTAAAATGGTCTGTTAAATAATAATTCATTGACACGTTTATGGCCTGGTGGTGAACTCTTCACCTTTTTATCTTGGAATACACCGTTATGTTGGTGACAAATGAAATGATGGCTAAGAATAGTACATTACTAGCAAGGTAAAGTTAATAATCAACGTTTCATTGATGTACACATTTTGCCGCAAAACTGTAATCGTTTAGTTTACTTTACCTGTATTACATTAACCTGATGATACAAGTGAGTTGCATTCGGCTCGGCCTGCAATCCCGCCTTGAAGTAATGTCTAATACTCACGCGTTTCATACGACGTTTTTCAACACACTTGCGAGGAAAAATAATAAAATTTCACTGTCTTTTTTCCACATAATCGAAAACACAGGTATGAACTAACATTTTTTTTTGAAAAATGGCGGCGGAGATTTTGTCTTTTTTTATTCCTTTCGTCCCATTCAGGGACAGGGAGATTTTGTTTTTTGCGCAGATGGAAATAGAGGCACTGACACAAAAAGCCAAACAGCCAAATATGAAATACTAACAAACTGAATATTTTTGTATTTACAACAAAAGTTTGATTTAATTTGTTGATAAAAATAAATAATTTGTTGAAATTATTTATTAATTTATTTCAACTGAGACAGTCTATTTATTCGCAAAATCTTTACTATTTCTCAAAACATCAAAACTCTTCGCTAAGATTTAAAAAAATTGTAATGTAGAAAACACTAGTTCGGTAATGTAAAGTAAAAGGCACGCGTGTTTTATATGCTGCATTATGACCCTAAGAACGCTGCAATAAGGGCCACTTTATAAGCAAGTGTGTTGAAAAAAGTATTACGGGATTTGAAGTGTTTGTTAGATTATCGCCGTATCTGTTCCATAGTACCTATTACTTAAACATAAACAGTGCATTTTCTGTATTGATGTATTGTTGCTTAAACTACTACATTATGACTATTATGTTGCTCAAGGTGGTATTATAATTATAACAGGGGATCTTTCTGCAAAATACACATCGTAATATTCTTTCTTTTTGAATAAAAAGTATATGTAATATTTCACGAAATCACGTTTTGACTGCATTACATTGCATCTGTAAACACGCTTTAAACTTTGTTAATTTAATGCAATCAAAATTTTTACATTAGTAAACTTGGGGTAATGTTGCCAGATCAGTATAGTGTTGCACCCTCTACCGCACACGAAACCAAATAAGGTGTCACCACTTTACGATTTTTTATTTCCACATTCGCGTTTAAGAATTACCCTCCGACTGTTTAAATGCATTGACATGTTACGAAGGAATAACGAAACGCAATTGGTTAGTCTATGGTTAGATGACATTAGAATATAACATCACTTTTGTCTGCGTGGTCGCAAGGGGTGCTCGGAACTCATTTGCAAAAAAGAGAAACAAATGTAAAAGGTAAGTTGATTTAAAAAAAAATATTTTCGTTATTTCCATTTCCTCCTGATTGTCTATCAATGATTAGTTTTCTGCTTTTCAACTGTTTTCTACTGTATTTTTACAATTTTCACCCGGCACCTAATATGGCTTTGCGTGCATAGAAGCATTTTTCTGCACGGTCATTTATGGCTTCGTGAGCGTTTACGCAATATTTTCCGTAGTGCAACATTTTTGATTTGATGATTTTAACTGCTATTTTTTCTAACTATACCTTTTCTACAGCTTTGGTTTTCTTTTTATTTTGGCAGAATGGACCCTCGTCACTTTTACGGTAAAAATAAATATACCCTTCCTATTCCTGGTGATGGCATGGTTAGCGAAGATGGAGAGTTAGATTTTGGCGATGACTTGCCGAAGCCTGGGCCAGTTAAAAGGCCTCTTATTGTATCAGAAACTGACGAGGAAAGTTCAGAAGATGACGGTGTTCCATTAGCTAGATTTGTCAAGAGCAAAAAGACAACAAATCGTCGTCGTCGAAAAGCTCCTGCTGAAAAGATTCCTTGGAAAACCGATCATTTGGCCCCTTATAATCCTGACAACTTCATGTTTACTGGAAAAGTTGAATTACCTCCCATTATTCAAGAACTGGAAATTCTGGCTGATTTCTTTCTGTTTCTTTTCAAGGATGACTTGATATCGATGATAGTAGAACAGTCAAACTTGAAAGCTATCCAAGATAATGTAAATAAACCTGCTAACATTTCCAAACAAGAGATGGAGCAATTCATCGGCACCATTATCTTTATGTCAATTGTCAAATTGCCTGCTTCAATAATGTACTGGAATACTGGTATTGGGCAGCTCCAAGTCAATGTGGCAATAACATGTGCCAGATGAGAAACTATAAAACGGTTCCTTCACTTCAGCGACAACACAAAATGTATTCCAGTCGGCCACGACGGTCATGATAAACTATTCAAAGTTCGCCCCCTGCTGGAGAAAATACGTCAGCGTCTCTCATTAGTTCCCAAGGAAGAGTATCTGGCTGTCGACGAACAAATGATACCACAAAAGGAAGGCATGAGCTGAAACAGTACAATCCTGCAAAACCCGACAAGTGGGGCTACAAAAATCAAGTCCTTAGTGGAGCTTCGGGTTTCAGCTATGATTTCGAGTTGTTTGCTGGTGAACAAAGCAACAAAATTCCTGATGGGGCACCTGATCTTGGAGTGAGTGGTAATGTAGTGGCTCGATTGATGCAAACTGTGCCCAAGCACAAAAATCACAAGATCTTTTTTGACAACTGGTATAACAGTCCCAAGTTGCAGGTTTATTTGACAAAGAATGGTCTTTTACCACTGGGTACTGTGCGAATAAATCGAGTGCCAAATGCTGAAATGCCAACAGAAAAGGAACTGAAGAAAAATGGGCGAGGTTACATGGTAGAAAAAACCTGTGACATTGACAACGTCAAAGTTGGTTTGGTCACTTGGTTTGATAACAAACCAGTGAATATGCTTTCTACTTATGTTGGCAGCGAACCAATAACCAAAAAGAGACGTTATTTCAGAAAAGAACATCAGTATAAAGATATTGAATGCCCCCAAGCTGTTGAGATCTATAACCGCCATATGGGCGGAGTGGACTTGCTGGATTCGATGCTGGGACTGTATCGAATCCATTTGCGATCAAAAAAATGGTACAAGAGAATATTTTTTCACATGATTGATTTATGTGTTGAAAAACAGAAAGTTGTGGCGCAGAAAGCAGAAAGATGAATATTTGTCTCTTTTTGATTTCAAACAAGCCATTTCAGAGCATTTGTGCAAAGCTGGGAAATGCCTTTTGCGGAAAAGAGGTCGTCCGTCACTATCCCATTCAGCAGCTGGTTCGCCCTCTACTAGTCGGCAAGGAAGCCCTACCCTGTCAAATCCTGGGACACCAACTGCCAAAAAAATTAGAAAGGCTCCGGAAAAACGACAAGACCTGCCTATGAATGCTGTGCGGACCGACAACATAGGACATATGCCTGAATGGCAGAAGAACCGCCAAAATTGTCAAGTGCGTTGAGCACATACCAAATGTACTAAATATCGAGTTTTATTTGTGCTATAATGATAAAAGAAACTGTTTGTTAAAATTTCATACTGTATAGATGCTTGTTCATTTGATTTTTGTAGTGTTTAAGTACTGATATTGTACTTTATAACTTTCGTTTTGGTCTCAATGCACGTGAAGCCATATATGACCAAGTGATTTTTCGTTCCAATGCACACGAAACCATATATGGCTTTTCGAAAAAAAAAAACTATAATAAGTCACTTAGATTTTTTTTTTCTTTTGATATTTGTTCTTTAATGTTTAACTAAAGTAGTTATTACACTTAATATTTTTTTATTCATCTCCTTCATAATTCATGCAGTAGAGGGTTAAAACAATACCAGACATATTTAAAGTTACAAGAGGAGAAAAGGATTCTCACGTGATAGTGACAATGCTGATTCTTTTATAAGCTGCTATACACTGACCAAATACCTACTGCATTTGAAATTACAGACCGTTAACACATTGCTCTCATGCCGCCAGACGACTTCAAACTTGATTTTATATCACATTTTATTCATTGCCTACTATACTTTAAAAAACCGTGAAAAAATCAACCCGATTGCTTGGTTCCATCCCAGGTACTGACACTAAAACACACAACACTTCATTCCCTTTTTCCACTGCTTTACTCCTTTGGGGACGTTATCACCGAGCACACTATCTATCACCGCATGGAGCCGCATACGTTCAGTTGATACCCATGATGAGACGTCAAGCGATGCAGCGCATTAAAATCAACCCGATCGCTTGGTTACATCTCAGGTACTGACACTAAAACACACAACACTTCATTCCCTTTTTCCACTGCTTTACTCCTTTGGGGACGTTATCACCGAGCACACTATCTATCACCGCATGGAGCCGCATACGTTCAGTTGATACCCATGATGAGACGTCAAGCGATGCAGCGCATTAAAATCAACCCGATCGCTTGGTTCCATCCCAGGTACTGACACTAAAACACACAACACTTCATTCCCTTTTTCCACTGCTTTACTCCTTTGGGGACGTTATCGCCGAGCACACTATCTATCACCGCATGGAGCCGCATACGTTCAGTTGATACCCATGATGAGACGTCAAGCAATGCAGCGCATTAAAATTCATTGAAAACTTGTCTAATACGGCAATACGTAACGTGATTCTCCATGCATCAGGGGCTTCCAATCCGATCATGCTTCTCAAACAAACAACCAAGTTATTTATTTCTTATATATTATTTTAAAATACCTTATCAATTAAATTGTTGCCGGATACATTCACTCATGGATTTTTTTTGCGTTTGGCATTTCTCTTCTACAAGTACATAGCTTTATGAAGTTACAAAGATAATTATTTAGTTATGGTTACTTTAATACCAAGCTATTCTAAGATTCCACATTCAAAATATATAGGTGGTAGAGCTGATGCCGGGCTCGACTGTGGAGGTACCACCATCTTACTCGCAAATCCTCCCGAAGTTATTCGGGGGAGACTAAGAGAACAGCTCTCAGGCAAAACCAGGCGGCCCACCATTGCCTGGGACCGATGGATGGCGGTATATCCATCCCAAATTGCCGGGCCTTACATAAAACAGACTGGTGACGGGCACCGCGCTCACCAACCTGCCTGCCCAGCGTGTGTGAATATGGGCATTTCTTCCAGGAGGACCGCCAAAAGTGGCGAAATCCTGGATAGGCCTATGTCCAGCAGTGGACGAAACAGGCTGATGGATGGATGGATGGACATTCAAAATATTAAGGAAGTTCCTAGAATTGATATGTATCAACGTGGCAAAACCCGTTCACCATTGGCTGCAACTGCGTACAGAATATCTGAGGTCGATTTAACTCCTTATAAAGATCTTATAAATAAGCAATGATCATCGCTTCACCACTGTTTTGAGAACTGTCGCTTGGATCAAGATGGTGCTACTCGATGTGTTTTGATATATTTATTTATTTCGGTTATTTTCGTTCGGAATTTGAACCTTCGAGGTCGACAAGAATTAATATAAGCGAGGCAGTATAAATACCATTTCGCATTTATTATGCCAATCATAAACACAATAGCGGGCTTTATTGCCTGGCATTTACAAGACAGGCATTAAAAATCTCAGCTCAAGCGATGACAAGCACACATTAGCGTCAAAGGGCTAAAAGGGATCGAGGATAAAGATAAAATAAAAACCCAAAAAAACAAAACTTATGTTAACGCCTTATCAAAATAACTAGAAGCCATAAGAACCGGACGTTGGCTTATCTACACAATAATACTAGTTTTTTTTTGTCTCTTCGCCCATGGAGAGGCATCATTCGCGTAGCTATCTCGGCCACAAATCAGAACCACTGTGGGATGTTCTAGACACTACACGGAAGAAGCAAAAGCAATCGTATTACCAAGAAATATGATTGTATTTCCTTGAGAAGCGAAGATAACAAAAGCTAAGGCATGCCCGTAGTGCCTCATTCTATGCAGTCCGCTAGGCTTATCGGGCTGTGGCAATCTCATGCGAATACTATTTTGTTATTTTTGCAGAAGTAATGTAGATGGTGGAAGAAATATGGCTGACTTTGCCATTAAGCGTTTATTTATGGCACGAACACTGTTTTTCTTGGTCGTGTTGAAATTATTAATGCTACATTTCACTATGAAATATTGCGGGGCCTAATGTAATTCTTATAGGAATAAAATGCAAGCTTAGCTCACGAGAGTACAATCAAATTACGGTAGATAGAAAAAAAAGGGGCTGTGATGTGAGAGCCAAAAAAGCGATTGATGGTGTATGTTGCCACTTTTTGGTAGAACATTTTAACTAAAAAGTCAGTAAAGCTTAGGCTTCCAACATGTAAACACTATAAAAATAAACGTATAAAATGTATTAAACGTTTTCCAATACTTTTTCGCCTGATGATGTCGATAAATCGATGAAACCGGTAGCGTGATCGTTCGATTTTGGCTGGCCGATTAATATAGATGATGGGTTTTGATCGCGGGCCGAATTGAATCATATCGGGGGCCGGACTTGGCCCACGGGCCGCCATTTCCCCATCCCTGTCTTTAAGTATGAAATAAAAAAATTACGATTTCAACAAAACGTCAATAATAGGTGCGACGACGAGCAAAGCCAGGCGGAGCGTGTTAGGTTGCTTGTGATCATAAATTCGGGAACCGAGCGAAACGGAGCTAGGCGGACCGAAGCGAGGCGACTCCTTTATTTTTTGGGAAACGATCAATTCTACGATATGGCCACGATATACACCTATGATCTTTCATTACTTTACATACTAAATAAAAGTGTTAAAAATGATTTTTCATGTGAACCAAACCCAAAGATTAAGTACAGTCCACATTTTGTATATTTTTTGCCATAGTCTTCTTGTAAGCGAGACTTTACTCTTGATTACCCGCCTTTGTGCTCGCCACACTATTAGTTTTTATCTTCAACGTCGATAAAAAAAATGTCTTTAAAGATAATATAAAAACTCGTTACTGGAGCAAAGATGCCGCTAACTGTTACTGGTGATGGGTTTTACATCCATCATAACATGGCATCATTTTATACGCTTTTTATGCAAAACTTTTAAAATAGTAATAGAAAAACCATAAACCTGTATTTTTACTTCTTATTAGGAATTTTTTTTATATGGTGGGCCCGCTGCAATAGATATGGCAACAAAAATGTAAAATCTTAGTGCCTCGCGTCGCTGGAATGTAGTTTAAACTTTGTTTCTATCGGTACATGATGCAAGGAAAATACGGACATTTTTATTATGTAGAGAAATAGACAACTATTATACATGTGAATACAACTAATTGTTAAACTACCTATACATACAACATACAAAAGTCTAAAATGTACAAAAATTACACATAACCTAAACTTTAAAAGTAAAACTAACATGCACCACATGCACACAACGGTTTAATAAAATTGTAATAATTTTATTATTGTTAGACACTAGAGAAAGTAAAATATATATATATATATATATATATTTATATACTGGACCCCTATTACTGGCGTTTGTTCTGCGACAAGATAATTATGTCGACATGCTAAAATCAATAGAATTTAGGTGGTATATTTAAGTTCAAGTAATTTAAGTCGGTCGGTACTATCAATTAAACTTGCGCTGCTCCTCTCTTCGTCCAACAATTTTAACTGAACTTTTGCCAGGAGTACTTTAGGTAGAACACAAGATGAAACTTATGTCAAAAAGATATTACTGGGGCTTCGAACCTGTGTCAGAAACCCATACAAACAAACCAGGAAAATTCTGCTTCATTTGTTTACATCGGAAGTTGAGGAAAGGTAAATAAGAAAAGCTTAAGCTTCAATTTACATCTCCACGGGAGACGAAACAAATCCAATTACACTCATCAAAAACAAAAGTGCTTTAGCCCATCCCTTTTTACCACCTTTCTAAGTTTATTAGCAAAAGAAATGGCACGTGGATAAACTTCCTGAGCGCGAGAATGAGAATGGATACTTTATTTCCGTAATGTAGGTACGTACATACATATACACTCATTACATATCAATTTAAAACAAATACCACACTTTAAATGAAGTTTTGAGCTTACTTATATTTAATATAATACACAATACATGAAATACCGAACATGTTAAATCGAACGGTTCAAGTTCATATCTTTAGCCATGAAAACATCACAATTACGTTATTTAGTACGGAATCTGATATCGCTCCTAGCGGACAGTAGCGGAACTTTTCAGATTCAACACAAAATCTAACGTGAACGCAACTACCTAAAACGTAACCAAAACATTTTCTTGCTAAGGTTACAGATAATATATCCTTTCAAAAATTTCCTTCGCCGGTGAGCGGAATTTGGCATTGTAATAATATTTATGTTAACTATGTTGTACGTTTTGTACGACTTACATACACCTCTTGTAAGAACTTTTTTGTTCTGAGGTGCCATATTTATTGCTTTCAGCTGTTTTTTGAAAGAAAAGTCAAAACAATTACCATTGGTATACTAGGTGAAATTAAATTAACCGACCAAATTCATACTGGAGACTCGGTTAGCCATCAGGAACAAGGTTTAATGACCCTCCAGGTGAAATTGGAAAAATTTATTTTTTTACCTTATAGTGCACTAGGGATTGTACTTAAACTAGACCAACCAGCAAAAGAACAAAAAAAAATATTTTTCGAAATTGGCCAAAAAGATTACTGAACCTAGTTCTTGATCACTAACCGAGTCTCCAGTATGAATTTGGTCGGTTGATTTAATTTCAACCTATATACCGGAAGTAAATAGACTGCTACCATTAAATTAAACCACATTTCTACTGACCCTACTGAATCACTTTCCCCAAGAATCATACCCGCGGCCACCCTTAGTTTGGTTTTGGGAAATAATTGGGTTCCAAACAAAAATGCGTGAACCCTAACGCACCGACTGGGCGAGTATCAAGAGAGCGTCGTCCGTGAAACAGCTGTTCCGGTGCAGCGTTCTAAAATATACCTTTCTTCTACGAGATAAAGTCTTTGAGTTACAGTTGAATATCTTTTTCTCTAAAGATTTGCGCGGGTTTTGTTTTCGAATAGTTGTTCAGTATGATCAGTAGA